>CM076580.1:712421272-713809169 GCA_034641835.2 Pinus albicaulis | reverse complement strand
ATTTTAATTAGCCTAAAATCAATACCCTAAATCAATCAAGTTACATATTTTACACAAATATAGAGAGAGCCCTCTATGAGTCCAGGAAGGCTAGGTCCTAGGGCTCCAAAGTTGGTTTGATGTTACCCTTGTTAAATTTGGTCTTTCTAATCTAACAAATTATAGGGAGCTAACAATCGGTACGGAAGCGCAACCCAAGATTACCAAAATTGGGGACTAATAGGATAGTGACATAGTGGGAAAAATCACGGAGCTACTCACTGAATATCAGGATATGTTCCCCACAAATTTCTTATAACTCAAAGGGATCTTTGGGGATATGGGCATTATGAGGATTACCTTGAAGCCGGATGTGCGTCTTGTCAAATAGCGACCCTATCGCTTGAACCCTAAATATAAACAAAAAGTCAAGGAGGAAATAGAAAATATGGTGGTCGTAGGTATCATTGAATCGATGGAATAGTCATATTGGGTAAGCGCTATTGTGGTCCAGGAAAATAAGACTAAAGGAGAGATAAGGATCTATGTAGACCTACACAAGTTAAATGATTCCTGCGTAAATGATCCTTTCTCTATGTCATTCTTTGATAAAATTATCGATAATTTGGTAGGTTAGGAAGCATACTCGTTCACTAATGGGTTCTTAGGGTACCATCAGATTCATATTTCACCTAAAGACCGCAACAAGACAACCTTCACGACTAAGTGGGGATCGTTCCAATACACTTTCATGTCATTTGGGCTAAAGAATGTCCCTGCCATATTTTCACGCGTAGTTGTAGTAGTATTCAAGGAATTCATTCGTAAGTTTCTGGAGGTCTATTTGATGACTAGAAAGTTTTTGGATTAGTAAATAATCATGTGTCAAACCTGCGCATGATGTTGGATGCCTGGAGGAAACACCAAATTTCGCTAAATATAAAGAAATGCATATTCCGCGTCTCATTCAGGGTTCTATTGGGACACGTGATATGTCAGAAATGATTTATGGTTGACCAGCGAAGATCAAAATTATCATCAATTTGGAAGTCCACACCACTGAGAAACAGCTGCGCTCCATCTTACGCCACATGGGTTACTACAGGAAGTTTATTCAAGGGTACGTTTTGATCACCGTACCGATGGAAAATATGCTAAAGAAGGATGTTTCCCTTTTTTTGGATGACGAGTGTCAGAAGATCTTTGAGCTACTAAAGGAAAAGATGGTAATTCCACCTATTCTTATATTTCCCGAATGGGAAAAGGTCTTTCATGTGCATGTGGATGCATCAGGGATAACATTAGGAGTTGTCTTAACACAGCTAGGAGAAGGGGGCATTAATCATCTGGTTTCCTTTGCTAGCAAAAAACTCTCTAGTGCAGAGCGAAACTATTCTACCACGGTGCGCGAAGGGTTGGCAATGGTGCATGCCCTACAGAAATACATGAACTATTTATTAGGTGGGGACTTCAAGATTTTCACAGATCATTCAAATTTCAAATACATCATCAATAAGCCTATGGTGGGGGGGAATATTTGTAAGTGGTTACTGCTGTTTCAAGAGTATGATTTTGAAATCATTGTGAAACCAGGGAGATTGAACATTGGGCCTGATCACTTGTCTCAGATCAAGAACGGGGAAGAGACAACTAATTTGGAATAAATATTACCTGTTGTGCAGCTGTTTGATATCAAGGTGGTTGATGAACAATTTGCAGATATTATTCATTTCTTGACCACAGGTATGGTGCTTAATGACTACTCAGTACCACAAAAAAAGGAATTGGTCGCCCATGCAGCCAATTTTACCATAATCACTGGACAACTCTACAAGCTGGGCACAGATGAGGTGTTGTGAAGGTATGTATTGGAGAATTGAAGATAAGATATATTGGCTGAGGCCCATGGAGGAGTTTTAGGAGGGCACTATGCAGAGAAATCTATTGTGCAAAAAGTATTGAGGGCTGGTTTGTGGTGGCTCACATTGCATAACGATGCCCATGCATACTTTCGGGCCTGTGACGCATGCCAACGGCCAGGGAAACCCTCGGATTGATTTGAGATGCCCCTACAACCACAGATGGCTCTACATGCATTTGATAAGTGGGCCATCGACTTTGTAGGACCCATCAATCTCCTAGGAAAGAAGACGAGTGCCTGGTACATCATCACTGCCACTGATTATGTAACCAGGTGGGCAGAAGAAAAAGCTATCAAGGAATATACTGCAGATACTACTGTGCACTTCATTTTTCAACATATTTTGACCATGTTTGGTTTCCCAAAGATCCTAATCAATGACAAAGGTACGCATTTTCCACCATGAAAAGAGTACCCCATATCACCCACAAGCGAATGGGGCAGTAGAGGCCTTTAATAAAATTTTGGAACATGAGCTCACTAAGGTCTGTAATGCTAATCGAAGTGATTGGGACGTATGCATTCCCTCAGTAATCTATGTGTATAGGACCACATGTAAGAAACTGACGGGAAAAACACCTTTTAGAATGGTCTACGGAAAAGAGGCTATCATGTGTATGGAATACATTTTTCCCAGCTTACGCATTTCAGCTCTTACAAACATGGTAGAACTAAACATCATGGAGAAATGCTTGGCGCAATTGATGGCCCTGGAAGAATATCGAATCATTTCTCTGTTCCACCAGCAGATTCATAAGGCTCGCGAAAAAGCTTTCCATTATCGACATATCTGGAAGAAGGTCTTTAAGGAAGAAAAATTGGTTTTACTTTACGACAGCCAGTTTGCATGACATCCTAGAAAGTTCTGTAAGCACTGGTTGGGCCCATACATAGTGAAGGAGATTACCAATGGTGGTGCAGTAAAGTTGGCTACACTGCATGGAGATTACTTGCCGGGGTACGTTAATGGAAGTCCTTCGAAGGCCTATAGGGACAACCCGGTGCTGACCAAATGAATATATATCTGGAGTAGATGTGTAAAGGATGTTGCATGGACTAGGGCAGAAAAGTGCAGGAGGGTTTGACGACTGTGCAGGGATAGTGCGCAAGGCAGGAGGTGAAAAAAGGTGAAACATAGACACAAGGGTAGGACGTGGCTGTAAAAACTAGCCGTTGGAATGGGGCAACTTGGTGAAAAATCGATTTTATCGTTGAATGGAACGGGCAATTGGAAATTAATACGCCAATCTGGGAGGATTTTTTACCATTTCTGTAATGAAAAGTTGCAATTAAGGCTAATCCAACTATTTTTACCCATTGGGGGATATAAGAAGAGGGGCATCGGTCACAAAGGGTTCATTTTATTTCCAAAAATATCTCGCCTTGTGCTCCCCTTTGAACTCTGTCTATTCAGTGAAATTGCCATCCATATGTCTGGGAGAGCTACCCCTTCTGACAGCATCAACCCTGAATTCGTCTTCCTAGAAAGAATGACTCCTACTAACCCCGCTGAGTCATTTCCTATCACGGCTTTTGTGGAAGCTGGGTTTGAAGATGTATTAGAAGTAACCCCTGATATGGAGGAGGTTGTGTGTGCGTCGGCCAAGAGGAAGGGAAAAGGGAAGGTGAAGGGAGAATAGAATGGAACAGAAAAAGATACGAAGTGGGTCAGGGTAAAGCCATGCACATCCCCTCAGATTATGCATTCCCCTCGAAAGATGCCTAAGGGCCGCTCGCTTGATCCATCGAAGTGCCCTCTGACGGCTCTAAAGGAAGCTCTGCATGCGACCCTGATTTCCTGGCTACTACAATATTCCCAAATTTTCACATGATATTTGGAATATTAGAGTTCTTGATAAACTCAATTAATTAAGTAAATAAAATGGTGGAGGGACCCACAAACCTCAAAGATGAATAAAATCCACTTTTTATTTGTGTATGTGGTTATTCTAGATCTAGATCTAAAATCATGGAGTAGTGGAGTAGCTCCATTAATGGAGATCATGTCTCAATTATGAGATAGATTATGGAGGATGAAACAGTGAAATATGATCATGGATCTTAAATGAAAAATCATGATGATCTTTGATAAGGTCAACTAAGATCATAGTGCATTCAAAGAAGATCATAAAGCACTTATGACAAGATAGTGGAGGAAGTGATGCATTTAATGCACACATGATGGAAACGATGGTCACCCCATGTGAACATGATGGTGGACATGGAGAAACAACACAGTCAACCATGGAGACTTATGTCCACATGTACAATGCAGTTTTGGAGTGGGCCTCGGCTATGGAAGGATCATATCTATATAATGAAGGTGAAGGCACAATAGAAGGCATGATTTGGATTATTCATTTCTTGATCTGTTTAGATCTAGATTTGTCTTAGGACATCTCTATGCATTCTTGAGATGTTTAGATAATATTGCAGTGTTTTTTAGCACAGGGTATTCCCGAGCAGGAATCCCACCTCTTTCATTGAATAAATCTTGAAAGAGGGTTGTAATACACTCCTTATTAGGCATTGGTACCATCTTCAGGAGGTTTTTTATAGAATTCAGCTAGCAAACCAGTGGAGGATTCATCCTACCACTTTGTTCTTCACATTCATCCTTTCAGGAGCAGCAGATCTATATCTGACATTCAGGCCATTGGGTTTTACCTCCATGCAACAGCAGTCCTTTCAAGGATTGCACAATCCAGACCTGTAGATATATTGGAAGAAGGAAGTTTCTAGAATTTTAGTTGGAAATCCTATGAGGGATCATCCCCTCACATTGGATCTATTTTTTCCATCATTCAGGAGCTGATTTGACATATCTAGTAGCAGGCTATTGAGCCTCCCTCTCTAACAATGCAGTTTTCTGAAGTTGATGTTCATCCAATAACTATTTTCAGTGGAGGATATTGGAGGAGCTAGATCTTGAGCTTTTAGCCCAAGGATCTAGAGAAGGGATCATCCCTTCTAGCATAGATCTGATTGTACATCATTGAATCCATAATATTATCATATCTACCTTCATATCTACATACCCAATAGTATATATGTGAATCCTTAAGAGGTTTTTTTTCTTAGATTGATAGGTCTGAGAAACCCTTTCTGGGTTATCTTGGGTATCCATAATAGAGCCCAAATCTCTGTTTTCAGCATCATCAGAGCTCCTATTTTTCCTAGATATGAGTTTATATATTTCAGGCAGTTGGATTCCCAACAGTTGTAGCAGGGACAACGCAGTTGACCTTCCAACAGTTCAGAAGTTACGTAGTCCCTCTTGTGGGATCATTGCAGGGTCATTCAGACCATCCCTTTGGCTTCAATGCCTCATATTTTGAGCATTGTTGTACTTGCTTTTTCACCTCCTATATAATAAAATGTCTCAACTATTTATGTGCATTCTGATGTGTATTTAGATTTATAGTTTACTTTGCTACAGTTCTTATATTTTGTTTCATTATTACTTCATTCTCCCTTTTGGGATATTACAGTGGTATCAGAGCATGATCTTTGACTCAGCTTGTGGACACTTCATCTTTTGCATCAAAAGAAGAAGAAGATAGATGAGATCTATCATGAAGGAGGATTGTATTTTTTCCACTCCTCACTTTAGATCCATGCCATATCTTTCCAAAGAGGTCAATCAAATGAAGAGAGAAAGGAAAAAGGAGGATCCAAGAAAAATATTTGATGAGGGAGGTCCAAGCATTTCCTATCAGTAACAAAGAAGACCAGAGAATTATAGATCTCCTCATAGATCTACTATGCCCACTTTCTCTAAAGAAGGTGAATGGTATAGAAATGCAGAAAGAAGAAAACCTAAGACTCATGAGACTCTTATTCTGTATCTTTAAGAGTACAAATCACAATATAGAGCATTCGAAGAGAGTCTAACTCTCCAAGAATTCTTCCAAATCAAAGAAGAAAGAGGATCCTATAGCAGTAATAGAAGAAAGAGGCATAATAGATTCTATTTTCCTACATGTGATGGATCTTCCTCAAGAAATGTTAAGGCTTGGAGGAAAGAGTTAGATACATTTTTCATGCTACATCCTATGGCTGAAAAAGAGGTTGTCTAGATTGCAACATTTCATCTTCTAGGTGAAGCTAATGATTGGTGGTTTGGTCACATGGAGAATGCAAAGGTGACTAAATAGTCAGATTTATTTCACAGGTTGAGGAAGAATTTCGATGTGAGAAAATCAAATATGTGTTAAAAAGAGACATTTCCTAAGGAAACAAGGGAGGATTTCCATCTTGTCACTCTGGACAAGGAGTCACTACATTCACCACCAGCTGCAGAAGTACTTGCATCCGGAGAAGAGACACTTGCAACTTTGCAATATAGTCTTGAGCTCTTGACACATAGTTTCCCATGCATGATTTAGGAGATGCATGAGGAAGAGGAGGTAGATTCCAGTGCTGGTACACCTGAAGAAGAGCAGCCATCACTCTTACCAGCAGTTGGAGACACCATTGTCCCAGTTGGAGGAACTCTTGTGTTCTTGCAAGAGGTTCCCACACATCATTTGATCCAAGGTATGTATACATCTTAATATCATATTGTTTTAGTACCTCTTATTGAAACTTGTGGGGACATTCCATCAGGGCCAATGCATAACCAAGGGTTAGAAAAAAATGCTGATTTGAAGCAGCAACATATCACAACACAGAGGACCCTTGATCTAATCAAGGAGGAGATGAAGAGCTATCCCAGTTCATCATTGTTGAGATACATTCAACCCTTTGAGTTGAAGTGTAGATTTTTAGAAGATGGGATGAGCATGATCCTATGTACAATGGTTGGCTATAAGATCAGCATTATGTCTAGCTTTGAGAGAGCATATGTATTACCATGCAGATCTATAGCGATGTCACTTAGTAGCAATGATAATGAAGAGGCCCCATTATTATTGGAGAATTCTGAAGATATATTCACTCATGAATCAATGGAGGTTAAGATGATAAATGGTAGACATATTGAGATGAAAAATATTTTCTCCTTTCCATATGACACTTTCTCAATGAGCATCTCACAGCTCAAAGAGAAACTTCTACCTGTAGCAGATCCAAAACCTCACTGGCTTTGGAGGGCCATTCATGAGAAGTTCTCATTAAGATATCTCATTGGAAGTGCACTTCAGTATTTCATGGAGTGAAAATTTCTTCATCAGTTTGGGGAGGATGGTATTCTACAAAAGGAGGATACCATCTTTATTCATAATATCATTCATCATCCACATGAGGATGAGTGGGTGAGGATGATAAGAAAGGGGTTGCATGACCACTTGCATATATATGACATGGGCCAGCAAGAAGCTTGGTTACGCTAGTTGCTCTTGGGTGAGTATGGTTACTACCCAAAGGCTCCTATTTCTTTGATCCATGCCTTGAAAAACACTCATAAAATGAAGAAGGAGGCATGGCTGCGCTGGCTGCTCTTGGGTGAGTATGGTTACCACCCACTAGCTCATATTTTTCTGATTCATGCCTTGTGTATCAATGATGGAATGCAGCAAAAGAATGCATGTTCATTTTGGCTTCCCTTGAGAGAGTTTGGCCATCACATGACATCTCCTATGTCTATGTGTTTTGTATTGGGTAGAACTTGGCATGATGCTCTCATGATGTGTATTAATGGTGTTTGCCTGTATTGGGATGATGTGACATTCCACATGTATATAAGTATGTTTTTACTCCATGATGCACATGAGGAGGAGAGAAAGAAGCAAGATCTCTTGTTTCTTTGGTTTCTTTTGGGGAGTTTGGCTTGTCCATATTACATGGAGGAGATGGAGGATGGCAGCAAGAGGCCTTACTCCGATGGTTACTATTGGGAGAATATGGTTTGACACTTTGGTCTACCCATATGTCTCTATTTCTTCTTTTGCATAATGTTGGAATGATTCTTGGAACCAATAAGGCCAATAGGGCTAAGGATGAGGGCATGTCAATGCTCAATCTAATTCATAAAGCATGGGATGAAGAGATGTATTGTGAGATGGAGCTTTCCCTTTGTGGAGAGAACCACTTTATTTTATGTATCTCATGTATTGATGATAATTTTGGACATCATATGGTTGTCACTTGGTACTTCATGATGGAAGGAGGACATCTAACTACACAGTTAGAGATCACTCTAGACATTCTAGAGAGGAAATTTTGGTGTTGAGCATACATAACTCATTGCATCAAATGGGGAGAACTTCCTTGTGTGGATGTCATTTGGAGGGGGGCAGATTACTCTAGCATCTACTTTTACAGTTTCTTAAGGTCAAACAACATTTTTCCAAAGAGGACTGTAATATTCCCAAATTTTCACATGATATTTGGAATATTAGAGCTCTTAATAAACTTGATTAATTAAGTAAATGAAAGGGTGGAGGGACTCACAAATCTCAAAGATGAATAAAATCCATTTTTTATGTGTGTATGTGGATATTCTAGGTCTAGATCTAAAATCATGGAGTATTGGAGCAACTCCATTAATGGAGATCATGTGTCAATTATGAGATAGATTATGGTGGATGAAACAGTCAAATAAGATCATGGATCTTAAATGAAAAATCACGAGGATCTTTGATAAGGTCAACTAAGATCATAGTGCATTCAAAGAAGATCATAAAGCACTTATGACAAGTTAGTGGAGGAAGTGATGCATTTAATGCACACATGATGGAGAGGGTGATAACTATTGGGTATGTGTTATATTTTTTCCACAACTAATCACGCACAGGGGGGGTCATGGGGGGGAAATAGCCCCCCCTGTCAGGGTCCGGGGCAACACCCTAGAAAATTTTTTTTGGTCCTTATTTTCCATGGGCAGATCCGACCATGGTTTTGTGCATGGGTTTGCACATGGTTTTGGGGTACGATGGTTTTTGGCCCCTGTTATTTTGTAGATTCGGTCAAGGGAGCTATGGTTATGTTCTAATCAAGGGTTAATGGATTGGGGTTTATGTATGCTTTGGCATGTATATATATGTGTTGTAACACTAAAAGGAATATAATGAAAAATCAAGTTGGTCATCCCGATTTGGGATCCAGGGGAAAATCTCTGTGTTTATCTGTTTTATGTTTTATTCTCTCGCTATTGTTTATTTTTTGTTTTAAGATTTTTTTGCAGATAATTTATGTACAGGGTTAAAACCTAAATTGTGTATTAGAGCCAGGTTTCGGCTTCAAGGGGATGCCTTTGTTGCTAAGGGTTTTTTTGCTTGGGCCTGAGGTAGACCCTGTTCAGTGGGAGATCTACGGGATCGATTCTTGCGGTGAAAGAAGATGACGAGCAGCGGGAAGATAGAGATCAAGAAATTTAACGGTCAGAGTTTTGAGTTGTGGAAGCTCAAGATGGAGGATCTGCTGGTGGATAAAGATCAGTGAATTGCGGTAGATCCGGGTACTAAACCAATGACAGTGTCAGACGAAGACTGGAAGAAACTAGATCGGAAGGAAAAGAGCACAATATGGTTGTGTGTCTCAAATTCAGTATTGTTGAATGTATCTAGGGAAGCTACAGTGAAGACCTTGTGGGAAAATCTAGGGAATTTGTACCAATCTAAATCTCTGGTGAATAAATTGCTCCTGCAGAAAAAGCTGTATAATCTGAGGATGAAGGATGGAGACTCGGTGACAGAGCATCTGAACGCCTTCAATATTGTGCTAAGTCAGCTATCATCTGTTGATATTAAAATCTCATATGAAGATAAGTGCATCAGTTTGTTGTGTTCTCTACCAAATTCATGGGACAGTCTGGTTATTGCAATAGGTAGCAATACAACTACCTTGAATTTTGATGACATTGTCTCAGCCTTGGTGTCGAAGGAATGAGATGGAGAAATATGGAGGGTCAAAATGGATATGCCTTATATGTACGAGGAAGGTCCCAGAACATAAAAAAGAATAAGGTTTCGAGTGGGAGATCTAAATCTCCTGAAAAGTTTGTAAAGGTGTGCTGGAAATGCGGAAAGGAAGGGCACTACAAAAAGGACTGCAGATCTAAAGCTCCTGAGAATGGAAAGGGATTTGATGATGTTCCTTCTGCAGAGGCAAAAACCACCTTGGATGAATGTGGGGATGTGTATTTGGATTCTTCTTTAAATACACATGTAGATCATGAGTCATGGTTGATTGACTCGGGTGCATATTTTCACTTCACTCCCCATAGGGAGTGGTTCTGTGAGTATGAGAAATATGATGGCAATGATGTCTTCCTAGGGGATGATATGAAGGCTAGAATCGTCAGATGTGGAAAAGTCAAGCTGAAGCTACAAGGTGGAGGGATTAGAACATTTCCTGGTGTTCTGTACATTCCTGCATTGGCTATAAATCTGATTTCTATAAGCAAGATGGATGATACAGGTGTGAAAACAGTGTTCGAGAAAGATACCTGTAAGATGGTTCGGGGAGCACTAGTATTAATGTGGAGAGTTCGGATTGGAACTCTGTACAAGCTTTAGGGTAGCACTGTTATTGTTGGGTGCAACAGTTTTTTGGTTCCTAAAAGTGGAGCGGAAAGCCTAACGGTCTCTGGAGAAAAGACCATGATGTGGCATCAAAGGCTTGGACATATTGGAGAGAAGGGCCTTTGTATACTACATGGAAATGGTATGGTAGAAGGTATGTCTAATAGCTCTCTGGATTTCGATTTCTGTGAACGTTGTGTATATGGGAAGCAGAATTGGGTGAGTTTTCCTTATGGTGCTAAGAGGGCGAATAATATATTAGAGCTTGTGCACAGTGATGTGTTTGGACCTGTGTCGGTTCCATCACTGGGTAAGTCTATGTACTATGTTTCATTCATAGATGAATTCTCAAGGAATACATGGATATATTTCTTGAGGAAGAAATCTGAAGTCTTTGAAAGATTTAAAGAATTTAAGGCTCTGGTGGAAAACTAGACAGAGAAGAAGATAAAGGTGGGGAGTTTTGTAAGAAGGAATTTGAAGATTTTTGTAAGAATTGTGGTATAGCATGGCAGAAGACTACTCCATACACACCTCAGTAAAACGGAGTTGTAGGAAGAATGAACAGAACTTTGATGGAAAAGGCAAGAAGCATGCTCAGTGGGACTGGGTTAGGACAAGAATTCTGGGCAGAGGCAGTGGAGACTGCATGTTACTTGGTTAACAGATCACCTTCATCAGCATTGGAGGATAAGACTCCACATGAGGTATGGATTGGTAAGAAACCCTCTCTTTCACATATGAGGGTATTTGGATGTGATGCATATGTACATGTTCCAAAATAGAAAAGGACCAAGTTGGATAATAAATCTAAAAGGTGCATCTTTATTGGGTATAAGGATGGTTTAAAGGGTTACAAGCTTTGGAACCCAGAAACAAGGAAGGTTGTGTATAGCTCAGATGTGGTGTTTAGAGAGGTGAAAGATGTTGTTAAACATGAATTCCTACCAAAGGAACCTGAAAAGATATATTTTGAGCTAAAGGAGGATGAATCAAACTCTACAATATAAGAAGACTCAGAAAAGTAAGAGCCACAAACTCCAGCTGTGAGAAGATCAGTTCGGGAAAGAAGACAACCAAAAAGGTATAGTCCATCTGCTTTCTGTTCAAATTTTTCTTTAAATATAACTGATGATGATCACAGAACCATCAGAGAGGTAGTAGATTCAGAGGATGGAAAACTTTGGAAGGAGGCCATGGTTGATGAAATGGCATCCTTGCATAAAAATGAGGCATGGGATCTGGTGGAGTTGCCAGTTGGAAGGAAGCCCATCGGGAGAAAATGGGTGTTTAAGAAGAATATGAATGTAGAAGGCAAGGTGGATAAATACAAAGCTCGGTTGGTAGAAAAAGGTTATTCCCAAGTGTCGGGAATTGATTTTGGTGATATTTTTTCTCCTGTTGCCAAAGTTACTTTTATTAGATTACTTTTATCTGTTGTTGTTGCATTTGATTTTGAGGTAGAACAGATGGATGTGAAGACAACATTTCTTCACGGGGATCTGGAAGAGGAGATCTACATGAAACAACCTGAAGGCTTTATTGTGAAGGGGAAGAAAGAGATGGTATGTAGGTTAAAGAAGTCTTTGTATGGGTTAAAAAAGTCACCAAGGATGTGGTATCATAAATTTGATACCTATATACGGGGACTTGGCTTCACCAGAAGCAAGGAGGATCATTGTGTTCATTTTAAATTAATTGGTGACCATGTTATTTATTTGGTCTTGTATGTGGATGATATGTTGTTGATTGGAAATGACAAAGAAATTATCCAAGATTTGAAGACCCAACTGTTCTCCAAATTCGACATGAAGGATATTGGTGCCGCAAACTATATTTTGGGCATGGAAATTAAGAGATATCGAGCAAAGAGGAAGCTCTGGTTAAACCAGACGAAGTATTTTGAGACTATATTGCAGAGGTTCAATATGCAGGATTGTAAACTGATGAATATTCTGATTCCTGTAGGTACAAAGCTGTCTATTGAACAATGTCCCAGGACACCAGAAGAAGAGGAGGATATGTCACATGTTCCATATGCAAGTGCAGTGGGTAGCCTAATGTATGCAATGGTCTGTACTAGACCAGACATTGCACATGTAGTGGGAGTATTGAGCAGGTTTATGTCAAACCCAGGGAAGGAGCATTAGACAACAGTGAAGCAGATTTTCAGATATTTACGTGGCACTAGTGATTATGGCTTGTGCTACCAGGGAAGAACAGGATTGGAAAGAGTGTTGGACATTCGTTGTTTTTTTGATGCAGACTGGGCTGGAGATCTGGACCAAAGAAGATCTACAAGTGGGTTTTTCTTTAGCCTATTTGGAGGTGCATTCAGTTGGATGAGTAAAAGACAGTCTGTAGTGGCTCTTTCAACTACAGAGGCTGAATACATAGCAGCCACTTATGCAAGCAAGGAAGTAGTTTGGTTGCAGAGATTGCATTCAAGTATGGGGTTGGTGCAACAAGCTATAAGGATAGATTGTGATAACCAAAGTGCAATTTTCTTGGCTAATAACCCTGCCTATCATTCAAATACAAAGCACATTAATGTTCAATATCACTTTGTGAGAGATATGGTTGAGGCTAAAAGGGTGTTGTTGGTAAAGGTGGACACTTTGAAGAATGTTGCAAATGCATTGAAGAAGTCTCTAAGCACTCAGAAGTTCTCTTGGTGTAGAGAAACAATGGGTGTTGTAGAACTGGGCTAATGACTAAACTCTCCTATGGCCCCCTGCGGGAAGAAAACAAAAAGTGGGAGAATATTGGGTATGTGTTATATTCTTTCCACGACTAATCACGTGCGGGCGGATCCTTATTTTTTTGGTCCTTATTTTCTAGTGGGCAGATCCGCCCATGGTTTTGTGCATGGGTTTGCACATGGTTTTGGGGTACGATGGTTTTCGGCCCCTGGTATTTTGTAGATCCGGTCAAGGGAACTACAGTTATGTTCTAATCTAGCGTTAATGGATATGGGTATATGTATGCTTCGACATGTATATATGTGTGTTGTAGCACTAAAAGGAATATAATGAAAAATCAAGCTGGTCGTCTCAATTTGGGATCTAGGGGAAAATCTCTGTGTTTGTCTGTTTTATGTCTTATGCTCTCGCTATTGTTTATTTTATGTTTTAAGATTCGTTTGCAAATAATTTCTATATAGGGTTAAAACCTACAATAACCCCATGTGAACCTGATGGAGGACATGGAGAAACATCGCAGTCAACCATGGAGACTTATGTCCACATGTGCAGTGCAGTTTTGGAGTGGGCCTAAGCTATGGAAGGCTCATATCTATATAATGAAGGTGAAGGCACAATAGAAGGAATGATTTGGATTATTCATTTCTTGAATCTTTTTAGATCTAGATCTGTCTTAGGACATCTCTATGCATTCTTGAGCTGTTTAGCTAAGTTTGTAGTGTTGTTTAGCACAGGGTGTTCTCGAGTAGGAATCCCACCTCTTTCATTGAGTAGCTCTTGAAAGAGGGTTGTACTACATTCCTTATCAGGCATTGGTGCCATCTTCAAGAGGTTGTTTCTAGCATTCAGCTAGGAAACTAGTGGAGGGTTCATCCTACCACTTTGTTCTTCACATTTAGCCTTTCAGGAGTAGCAGATCTATATCTAGAATTTAGGCCATTGGGTTTTACCTCAATGTAGCAACAATGCTTTCAAGGATTGCGCAGTCCAGACCTATAGATATATTAGAGGAAGGAAGTTTCCAATATTTCAGCTAGAAATCCTATGAGGGATCATCTCCTCACATTGAATCTATTGTTTCCATCATTTAGGAGCTGATTTGACATATCTAGTAGTAGGGTATTGAGCCTCCCTCTCTAACAGCACAATTTTCTGAAGTTGATGTTCATCCAGTAGCTATTTTCAGTGGAAGATATTGGAGGACCTAGATATTGAGATTTTAGCCCATGGATCTAGAGAAGGGATCAACCCTTCTAGCATAGATCTGATTGTACATCATTGCAGCCATCATATAATCAGATCTAGCTTCAGATCTGCATACCCAGTAGTATATATGTGAATCCCTAAGAGGGTGGTTTTCTTAGATTGATATATCTGAGAAACCCTTTATAGGTTATCTTCGGTATCCATAATAGAGCCCGAATCTATATTTTCAGCATCATCGGAGCTCCCATTCTGCCTAGATCTAACTTTTTGTATTTCAGGCAATTGCAGTCCCAATAGTTGCAGCAGGGACAATGCATTTTACCTTCCAGCAGTTCAACAATTACGCAGTCACTCTTATGGGATCATTGCAGGGTCATTTAGGCCATCCCGTTGGCTTGAGTGTCCCATATTTTGAGCACTGTTGTGCATTATTTTTCACCTCCTATATAATAAAAGGGCTCAGCTATTTTTTTGCATTCTAGTGTGTATTTAGATTTATTGTTTACTTTGCTGCAGTTCTTGTATTGCGATTCAGTATTACTGCATTCTCCCTTTTGGGATATTACAGCTACCACCATATCTTAAGCCAAGAAAGCTGACCGCATGAGTCCCCAAGAATGTTGATGTTGTTTGCGCCTACCTACAGATGCCTCTGGTCTCGGCGAAGGTGCCCCTGATTGGTGATGTGTTCGAAGGTCTCCCCCTCAAGTTTGATGACCACAATCTAGCCAATCTAGATGCCTTCCCATCACTGGCTCCTAAATTATATCTTGAAAGAATGTTGTACGATAAAATTCCAAAGGTAGATCCGATGTCATGGCCACGAGGATTGGGAGGTTCGGGGATATTAAATGTGTTGTGCATCCCCCACCTCAGCTGATACAACATCACCAGCCTGGTTATTCAGCAGTTGCTGGCACTGGTCCACGATGGGTGTTTGTGGATCCAGGGTCGCATCCTGATTGACGCTACCTTAATTCATCGAATCACTGGGCTCCCCATGCATGGGCCCAATCCTAAGGAGGGTGTCGGCAAGAAGTATGAGCAACGGATTGCTGAAGAAGTCCGACAGAAATATCACGTTGGTCGCAACCAAAGAGGGTTCCTGGTAGACACCATAGCTGATCCAGGAGTGCACTTGGGTACCCTACTACTTACATGAAAAATGATGTGCAAGTGCCAGGAATCGGTCATCCCTACTTATGTAATTCAACTCACCGATAGATGCGAAAAGGCAGTCTGCTACAACTAGTCACAGTACCTCGTCGATAAATTTCTAGACAATGTGTGTGAGGCACAGGAACACGTTAAGGCGTTCTACTACTCGTGGTTGATGATGTTAATTTCCTTGGTTGCGTGTGATCAAAGTTTATATTAGGGCCTAAAATTAGCTAAAATTTCAAGGTGCTCAAAATTGTTTCAGACCTGAATGACCAAATGGAGTTCATCTCTGGGATTTCGATGCAACTCGTTTCATCAAATCTGAGTTCGTATGACTGAGTTATCATATGTTGTTCATTTTCCAAAATAGGAAAAAAAGGAGCAGAACAAGTATAGTGATGATGTGGCAGGTACAGTCAGCATTGCAGGGAATATTCTCTAGATTGCAGCTAGTGACATTGTGACAAGTGTTGTCTTCAAATTTTCCAAATGGGTTAAGTGAAGAGAGAAATTGTCCAATGACCTCCAATTCTTCCTAAGTTGGAATTTGAAATTTTTTAAGGGTTGGAGTATAACACAACCAGAGGGCACCACGTGTTCTCTCTGGTGGGCCATCTCCTAACCTATGAGGGTCAAATTATTTTATTATATTAATGTGCACATTGGGTTTATGGTGTAATATATATATATATATATATATATATATATATATATATATATATATATATATATATATATATATATATATATATATATATATATATATATTATAATGTTTGAAAACCCACCTAATGGCGGATATCACCAAGTTTGGAAGGTTCTCTAAATATATTGGTGAAGGTTCCAGAATGGCGGCATCGACAAGTTAGCAGAGGAGTCTATTTATAAGCTCGAGCAAAATTTTATGGCGGAGTGGGGGGTCGAACCCTTGACCTAATGCCTACAAACCGCGCGACTTACCATCTCTTCTCCAAGGTGTTTCTTACCCCATACGTTTTCCGCATACATTTAAAATAAAGTTGCCCGACCGTTGGGGGTTGGAGGGGGCCAACCCCCTCCCTATGTGGTATCACTCCTAGAACCAACGCTTAACCAAAATGAACGGTGGGATTTGTAAAAACATGTTGTAATATTCCCAATTAGCTTTCAGCTAGTTGGAATATTAATTATTTTTTTTGCTTCTTAGTTAAAAGAATAAGAGGGTAGGGAGACCCATAAATCTCCTTAGTAGGAATAAATTCACTCCTAATGTGAATAAGGAGCATCAAAATAGCTCAATAAAGCACCCTTATGTGTGAATATGGGATGAAGCATGTGGATGGGTCAAGTTTGACCAAATCAACAACGCTGGTATGGAGGGAGTGGATAATCGATGAGAGACAACGTAGTTTTCGAGGGAAAATATTTGCATGGAGGTAGTGGAGTTAATGAGTGGGGCCCAAGGTGAGAAGGCTCACAATGCATATAAGGAAGGGGAAGGCAGCCATATAAGCCATGTTGATTATTATTTTTTTTGTGGTCTATTACGACTTCTTGCTCTCTTCAGCTGTTTAGCAGAGACTGTTGTGCTGTTTAGCACAAGGGTGTTCCCGAGCAGGAATCCCACCCTCATCCTGGGGGGAATTCGGGTGCATACTTAGGATAGGTTTGTGAGCTTAATTTCCACATTCTAACATTAGGCCAAGCTTCATATTTCTTCTACAACGCAGTTTCTGCCAGGGTTGTGCTGTGTTGCAGGGTAGAAGAAGTGGAGGGTTTGTAGGGTCATTTTCTGAGCTTGTTTTCGATGGAGGAAGAATTATTTCCATTGGAAGGCCAGCAAGGAAGGCCCTTGGGCATTATATCAACATTTCACACCAGGCTAAGCCATCACCATCCCCTACAACATAGTTTCATTCTTAGACTACGTTATTTCAGAGAGTAGTTACAGGGGTGGTTTCAGTGCATCATTTGGGGAGTTAGATATTCAGTGAAGGGATCAACCTTTCACTTGGAGAATACATTGGATGAGTGCCACACATTTCTACATCAACTTCAGTCATATCTTCCTATATATTCAATTGCAGTGTATCTTTAACACTAGGGCTATAGTTCACCATTTTGTATTTTGTATATTTCTGGAAACCCTTTCTAGGTTGTCTTATAAAAGTGTATGAGGGCCTAGATCTCCATTCCTAACACCTCTTGAGCATTGTATTATCAGATCCATGTATTTATATTTTCAATCTGTAGTTACATTCACTACGACTGCACTATATTAGTTTTCTGGCATTTTTTGTAGCAGCTACATTTCATGTTTTCTTGCTTTTTGACATTGGAGGCTTCTCTTGCCTAGCTAGAGGGACTTGAAATCCAATATATTGTACTCATTTGTTGTTGTTATACTTGATACCATGGATCTATGTTTGGCTCATGTTTGATGTATTGCTATTTATAGCTATTTTCCATTATTGTGTTCAATATTGCTGCTTTTCCTATTTTGGAATATTACAATGGTATCAGAGCATAATCTTGGCTCAGCCTGTGCATTTTTCAGCCAATATGTCATAAAAATAAGGAGAGCCTCTCACAGACAGAGAGAAGAGGTATCTCAAAAGAAACTAGAGATATGACTACATATAGTAGAGAAGACAAGGGTAAAACTCCTATATCAAGAGAGGAGGATGACAAAGAGTTCCCTAAACTTCTTCTTCAAAAAATGAAAGATATTGCAAGAAAAATCAAGGAGATGAGGATGGATAGACACAAGGAATCCCCTAAAGGGTTTCTACATGGAGAAGGCTCCTAAATTTCACATAACTGGCATGATCAACTAGTGAAGAATCATATTTCCCAATGCTCTACTATGCCTACATTCTTAGCAGTGGGAAATGGAGGATTTCAAGAACAAGAAACTCTTGAAGACTATTTTCTTGAGTATGAGTCTCAATCTCAAATATTCAAGGATCATTTGAGATTTTAGGAGTTTTTTCAGATCAAGGACAATAGGAGACCCCGACATCACAACAAAGGTGGAGGATTCATACAAAACAATGATCTTCACCGGACTATGGGTAGATTCTTCTTACCCGCTTTTGATGGGTCAACCAAATGCACAACCAAACCTTGCATAGAGAAGCTAGACATCTACCTCCAGTTGAACCAAGTATCGGAGATGGAAGCCATCAAAACAATAGTGCTACACCTTGAGAGTGAGGCACATGATTTGTGGTTTCATGGACTTTCTACATTGGAGCATGCTAATGTGACTGCATATTCAAAGTTCACCGGGAGTTTGGTAGAGAGATTTTATTGAACACACCCGGAGGCACCTTTCATTGAGCTAGCTAAGCTCAAACAGTCAGGTAATCCAGAAACTTACATTTCTAAATTTTTAAAAATTTCTATTATGGTTCCTGATTTATCTGCAGCAATGAGGGTCTATATGTTTATTGATGGGCTAGAAGAGCTTCTTCATAGGTTGGTTAAATAAACCAAACCAACTACCCTTCAAGATTTTTTTGAAAGGGCTAGATATCTACAAGATTCTTTGCCTAGGGAAAAGGCACCATTTCAGCAAAAGCCCACTTTTCCATCAAAGGGAAAATATGTGAAGACTCCTCCTTCAAAGGAGAGCCAAAACAAAGTACCTCTTAGTGATGATGTTCGAAGAGACTTGAGGAGAAGGAAGCTTTGCTTCACATGCCAAGAATCATGGGCACCCAGACATAGATGTGCAACAGGGAAGGCACATTATATAGAGGTATTTTCTAATGATGAAGAGGAGGAAGAAGAGGAAACAGAAGAAGGTCACAGTGCTGGGATAGTAGGATAGGATTCACCACCACCAGGAGGTGGGAATGGAACATTTTCTCCAATTGGAGGGGCCTTTGCATATTTGCGGGGAGTACCCAAGTACTTGAATTTGAGAGTTAGAGGTTCCATTCAGGATTAGAGGGTATCAGTGTGGATTGAAAGTGGGGAAACCCACAACTTTATTGATGCCCAGTTAGTGCAGAGGAGGGCCATACCTACTGATGACTTTGAGGGATTTTCAATTTTGGTCCCTGGAGCTAGAACCATGCAGTGCATGCATTATGATCCATCATTATCTATCACCATGGGGACATTTACCTTGAATTATCACTTTCTTTTTTTTGACATCCCTAACACCAATGTGATAGTGGGTGTGCAATGGTTGATTACTTTGGAGAAAGTCACCACCGGTTGGGAGACTTTATAGATGGAGTGGACAGATAAAAAGAGTGGTAAGCATCAGATGATTAGGGGCATGCACACTTATCCCTCTCAGAAAGTTTCCACACAGAAAACAAAGCTGGATTTTCAGAGTGGAAGCAAGGACCTAACCATCCAATTATTTATGCAGATGACCTTGGCCTATGACACATTACTATTTAGAGGCATTCCACTAGGGAGACCACCAGACCGGGAGTTGATGAGAGATGTCTCACAACAGGTTGCACCACTCATAGATCCAAGAGGGGTGAGGACCTTGGGAGGACTTGGTACAGTGCAGAGATCCTTGGATAGGCTCAAGAAGGAGGGATACATTCTCCTAATATTAGTGTTTGAGGGATGGAGGATGGTGCCATCATGGCGCAAGGAGACCACTCCATGTCTTTGGAGAATCAGAAGATACTTCCACGTAGGGATGAATCTTCCACTTATGGTAGAGGATGGTGGCCACTCATGCATACATTGGCCAAACTCAGAAGGTTTTGGATGGGTGATATCTTCCCATGGAAGATTAACCTCCAAAGCCTTCAACCTTTACTTGATCAGGAGTAGCTACAAGAGGGGAACCAGGCAGGATAACAACATCCTAGCATATGACTTTGGCATGGGAGATGTCAAAGGAGAGGGCAGTAACATGATAGGTGCTTTACATTGTAGATCAGAAACACTGTCATTGTGGAGTATAGATTTCTTATTGGAGATCCCAGCTATTGGTGAAATACTCCAAGGATCTCTTCTCATGCAGGATACTTGATGGCGAGTTGTTAGATGGGAGATATATAGTGAGAGATGGGGTCGTCTATTATCAGAGTAGGATATTATTGACTAGAGCCTCTAAGCTCAAGGAGAAGCTACTACATGTAGCATATGAGGATTTTCTCTCCAGCCACACTGATTTCATGAGGGCATATCATACTATCATGGAGGGATTCACTTGGGAAGGATTCAAAGAGGAGATGCACCATCATATCAGGAGATGCATTGGTTGTTTGGAGATTGAGGAGAGACATAACTCTTTGGCAGAGTTATCACAACCACTTTCTTTCTCATTGGGAATGAGAGGAGGCCCATCTATGAGCCACTTCACCAACTTAAGGCAAATGGTAAGAATTGTATTTTTGTGAATAATGATTCACTAAATGAGTGCATGTATTTCTTTGCCATTCATGTACAATACATTGCTCCAAAAGGGGGCACTCTTTTCTTTAGACTGCATGATCTACTTGGAGCCATAAGTAGTGATGAGGATGGAAACTCCCAAGAAGGTTTTAGAGAGATGATATCTTATTTAGGGTGTGCTCTATTGGCACCACACATCATTCCCCTTCTCTGAGCATGTGAGAGGATTGGAGTAGAAAGAAAGTGGTTTGGAAACCACCCAGCATATCATAATATGAGGAAGTTAGGAGTAAAACTACGCTGCTTCCATTTGAGGGACCATTATCCTCCTCCGGTATTACATATGGCAGCTAGTATGACTTTTATTATGATCCCATATGTTGATGATGTTCTTATAATTGTTGTGGCCATGATTGGAGGGATGACACATGGATTGGATGTGCCTATTGGGGATGATATTATCCACATTTCTTATGCCTCATGCTTCAGGGAGAACATTTGGAGAAACATGATTGCTACATTAGACCTCTTGTTTCCTTATGGGATGAGCCATTTTGTTAACTTGAGCACTTGGGAGATTCATCTCATGAGCACATGGGAGGAGCATTATAGGGATGGATTGATTGGGGTACACTTGGTTCATGAGGAGAGCTTATCACATGGAGGTGTCACAAGGGGAGGAGGAGAAGTCTTGTAGAACTCACCTTTACAGTTGCTTGAGGACAAGCAACAATTGGGAGGGGAGGACTGTAATATTCCCAACTATCTTTAAGCTAGTTGGAATATTAAATTTTGTTTTTTCTTCTTAGATAGAAGAATAAGAGGGTAGGGAGACCCATAAATCTCCTTAGTAGGAATAAATTCACTCCTAATGTGAAAAAGGAGCATCAAAGTAGCCGGATAAAGCACCCTTATGTGTGAATAGGGGATGAAGCATATGGATGGGGCCAAGTTTGACCAAATCAACAACGTTGTTATGGTGGGAGTGGATAATCAATGAGAGACATCGCATTTTTGGAGGGAGACCATGGAAAATTTTAGGGGCTAATATTCGCAGTTAGGCTAATTTTCCATGCTTTTTCCAAAAAAAAGATTCGCCAATTCCCATTTTTTTTAAAATTGATTCGCCCAAATTTTATAGTATAAAAATATTTTACCCTAAAAATTGCCAAAGATTTATATATACTAATATAAAATAATTACAAAACTAAATATTTTTACAAGAATAAAATAAAAAAATTTACAATTCACATATTGGGGACTACTAAGATTCGCCAAGTTTTTAAACTTTAAGATAAACATCCATCCTTAAATTTTTCCCTGAGGGAGACCCTTTGCATGGAAGAGTGGCTTTAATGAGTGAGGCCCAAGGTGAGAAGGCTCACAATGCATATAAGGAATGGGAAGGCAACCATAGAAGCTATGTTGATTATTATTTTGTTTGTGGTATGTTATGACTTCTTTCTCTCTGCAGTTGTTTAGCGAAGACTGTTGTTCTATTTAGCACAAGGGTGTTCCCGAGAAGGAATCCCACCCTCATCCTCGAGGGACTTCGAGTGCCCACTCAAGAGATGTTTTTGAGCTTCATTTCCACATTTCAGTATCAGGCCAAGCTTCATCCTTCTTCTACAACGCAGTTTCTACCAGGGTTGTGCTGTGTTGCAAGGTAGAAGTAGTGGAGTGTTTGTAGGGTCATTTTCTGAGCTTGTTTTCAGTGGAGGAAGCATTCTCTCCACTAGAAGGCCATCAAGGAAGGCCCTTGGGAATTATATTAGCATTTTTCACTAGGCCAAGCCATCACCATCCCCTACAACACAGTTTTAGTCTTAGACTGCGCTATGTTAGAGAGAATTTGCAGGGGTGGTTTCAGTGCATCATTTGGGGAGTTAGATCTTCAGTGAAGGGATTAGCCTTTCACCTAGAGAATCCATTAGAGGAATGCCACATATTTCTACAACAACTTTAGCCATATCTTCCCAACTATTCAGTTGTAGTGAATCTTCAGCCCTAGGGTTGTAGTTCACAATTTTGTATATTTTCGGAAACCCTTTCTGGGTTGTCTTGGAAAAGTGCATGAGGGCTTAGATCTCCATTCCCGACACCTCTTGAGCATTGTGTTATCGGATCCATGTATTTATATCTTCCAGATGCAATTACAATCACTGGGACTGCACTATATTAGTTTTCCAACATTTTGTGTAGCAGCTACATTTCATGTTTTGGTGCTTTTTGGCATTGGAGGCTTCTCTTGCCTAGCTTGAGGGACTTGATATCCAAGATATTGTACTCATTTTTTGCTGTTATACTTAATACAATGGATATATTTTTGTCTCATGTTTGATGTATTTTTATTTACAGCTATTTTCCATTATTGTGTTCAATTTTGCTGCTTTTCCTATTTTGGAATATTACACATGTTTAAATAACTTTAAATGCGGTTTAGTGACATTTAAAAGATCATTATGATAAACACATGCTTATCCATTTAAACACACTTATCCACCCATAAAACACACTTAGCGTTAATTAACCTGAATTTTAAATTGGCGGCATGTTTGGCAAAGCGTGCCAAATTTGGTGGAGTTCCACTTTTAGTGGACTTAACTAGCAATCCACCAAATTTAGTGGTAGTTTACTAGGCCTAGAGTAAATAGGGCCTATATTGAGCAATATTTGACCAAATTGAGCTTAGTAAAAGTCATTTTTAGCATTTTGGCATGTTGGGAATCCATTGGAAAAGGTTTCAGAGGTAGAGGATGAATTCTTGATGGATTTTTTCCCACTTGAATTTTTTTGATGCCCAGGGCCACCAGGAGAGGAGGCCATGTCTAGAGAACCTAAAGTCCAATTGGAGAAGAATAATAGGCTACTTAGGGGTTTAATTATGCTGTGAATCCAATGGTAAATTTTTTTTTCTTATTTTAACACATATTTAAGGTCATTTTTCAATTTGACAAAAAGGGTGTATGGATCAATTAGCTATTTGAAATAGTTTTGGCAGCTGTGGATCAAGGAGGACACCTTGTAGGTGTTTTTCTCATTTACAAAACTGTTGTTATAGTAGATTTTGCTAGCATGGTTCAGTTCTAGTTTTATTTCTTCATTCATTAAGTTTATGAATTCAAGTGTGGAATTGGAGTGTATTGTGAGGGCTTTCTAGCACTCATTAGTGAGGTATAGATCATCTTTGTAGGAGATAGTTGTATTGATGTTATGTGTGAGAGTTCTTTTCAGGAGAACATCATCTTGAAGGGGTGATAGCCACATAGTAAGGAAATATACTCATTGTACCTTGGTCACCAAATTGAAGAGTGGTCTAGTCATGTTGACAGACCAAGGAGATGTAGCCTAGGCAGGGTGAACTCCTTCATCAAACTTCTTGTCTTATGGTTTGATGTATATGTGTTTTTCAGCTATGGATGTTGGCATGTATTTTTTTTTAAGACATTTTAACATTTAAATCCTGGAAGCAACCAACTCATTACATATAAAAACCATGCACATAAGAAACACATTTCTTATATGGATGAGGGAGCTTGCATAGAATTAACATGTTTTAACCTCATTTCAGATCAAGTTTGTATCAGAGCTTAGATTATCTCATTTTAGCCAAGTATTGCTAGGGTTAGCTATTGGTTGTTAAATTGTGCAAGGATAATTTAACAGTTGAAAGTTTATGTGTAAAGGCAAATTTAGATTGAGAACTTGGTGCTAAAATCACAATAAAGAAGTTTGTGAAGCCTTTATTCATTACAATTTTGATGGAAACTTCATTAAGTGGCGATTCTAACCATCTTCCTTTACAAGAATCTTTGATAAAGAGATGGTACAGGACATATACATCATGAAAGATATGGTGCAACAACTGTATGAAGATGTAAGGGAGAGCACAAAACTTCAACATAAGTTGGACATTGCTACGAAGAAAGAGAAGCAATAACTTCTTCAAAAGATTCATGATATGGAGATTTAGCTCTGTGATTCTAAAGAAGCCTTAGCCAATCATTTTATTGACGAAGAGGTAAACAATTCAAGTTTTTCTTCAATTTACTCTCAAGATAAATGTGTAGGTTCTTTTGAAAAAAACACTAGAGGAATAGGGTCCAAATTGATGATCAAAATGGGCTATGAAGGTAAAGTATTAGGAAAACATGCACAATGCATAGTTGAGCCAATAATGGTTGAGGAAAGGCCTAAGTATTTGGGTCTTGGCTATGGACAACTTTACAGAGAAAGTTCTAAAGCCATAAAGGCACATGAAATATTTCCAAGAAGGACTTTTGTTGCAGGTTCAAACCCTCAAACATGTAAAGTTCGTATTCAAGATGAATGCAATTGTTTGAAACCCATCTTGTGACAGCTCTAAGGACCTGAACATTGTTGCTGGTCTTCAAAAGAGAGTTGGAACCTCTTCAATTTCATCTTCTCAAGAAGGTGATAAAGATGGAAATTCAAAGCAATATACAAGGTATAATTCTTCCTGTAATCATGCTTTTTATGATTATGTTAAGCATGACAAGTCTGCATGCATGAATGGGAGAAACATTTTTTGTTCATTTTGTGGTTTGTATAACCATCAAGTTTCAAGATTACGGAAGAGAATGATAGCATACAGGAAATAGTCAAAGCAAAGGTAACTTGAACAGAAGATGCAAAAGATTTTCACTCATTGTCAGAAGAAGGGACATCTCATTGCCCAATGTTGGACACTACACCCAACAACTCATCCCAAGAATTTGAAGCAAGTGGATAAAAAGAATGGTGAGAATGGAACAAGAGATTCCATCATCGATGTGAGTCAAGATGGTTCAGAAGAAGAGGATGTTCAACAGGAAAAATCACCATTGAAGTGGTTTGGTAAGAAATGGCTTGATTTCTTGACCAAGTAAGGCATGCATTTCATTTGTACATAGATGAAAATTTCAGCCTTATGTATGCATGAATTAATGTTGAAAGTATGACAAGTTGTAGAATATTATCACAACTTTTATGATGCAAGATTGCATGTGAATGTTGTTCGGTTGAAGGTATTTTTTTTGTTGAAAAATTTCTCCAAGATGGTGTAAAATATGGGTATGACACTCATCTATGTTACAAAAATTTATCATTGAGTTCAGATCTTATGATTACCCATATGTTTTGGGTTTATGTGCTTTCTTGTACTTGAAAGGGAGATGAAAAGTGTACATATGCATGAGATTTTGTATGTGTAAATAGATAACTTGTGATAAGTTCATTGTAAATATATACATGCATGAGTATTGTCAATATGTATTATATGTTTATTGAATTGTGTCGATTGTGTTGCACACATTTCATATTGATTTATGTCGATTGTGTAGCACATTTCATGTCAACTTGTGTTGTTGATGTCGCATGATTTTTGTCAACTATGTTTGTCGATTATGTTGATCGACTTATGTTTTAGTCGATGCTATTTGTCGATTGTGAGTCAATATTGGATATACCAATGTGTAAGAATATCACCATGTACTTGATGTTACAGGAGTTGACAATCATTGCTTTGAAGGAGAAAAAATGAGGTGGTCATCATTTCAATTCTTGCATAATGTTTCCTTTTCAGGATTGATTGTGTTCTTGTGACAAGATGTTGCAGGAAGTTTGATGTCCATTCAGTGAGAAGTGGATGAGATGCAAATTGTTTTTCATCCATTGCAGAAAAAGCTGGTTTTTTGTGTTGATACCAAGATTTCACTCATATTGCAAGTTTAATTTGGATAAAATGATTTCTGAGAAGAAGCTTGTATGCATTTGCTGCAAGAGAGACTTCATTCTCAATGGGAAGGCTATCATTTTACCAAGCACATAGAGATCGATGTGGTACAACACGATATGTATCAGTCAACAAAAATCAACAATGTTGAAGTGGTTCAACAATAGCCAAAGAGCAATGGTTGAGAGACATAGTCAGTTGCGATGCAAGGCATGTCAAGGTAATTTTCAAGTAAGACTTTTCAAGTAAAATAAGTTGATATAACTTGAAAGCAAAAGAGAGTTGAAGTTCAAGAAGATAATTATCAGCTTTTGTGGGTACAAAAGCCCGTCAATGGGAAGGTGTGATCAGAATTTGGATCAGGGCCTAAAATTAGTTATAATTTCAAAGTGCTTGAAATTATTTCAGACCTGAATGAATGGATAGAGTTCATTGCAATGATTCCAGCGCAACTTGTTTCATCAAATTCCAAGTTTGTATAACCGAGTTATCGTCTGCTATGCGTTTTCCAAAACAGGCAAAAAAGGAGCAGAAAAGGTACAATGATGATGTGGTAGGTATAGTCAGCATTGCAGGGAATATTCTTAAGATTACAGCCAGTGACACTATGACAAGTGTCATCTTCAGATTTTCCAGATGGGTTAAGTGAAGAGAGAAATTTTCCAATGACCTCCAATTCCTCCTAAGATGGGATTTGAAATTTTTTAAGGGTTGGAGCATAACCCAACCAAAGGGCACGACATGTCCTCTCTGGTGGGCCATCTCCAAACCTATGGGGGCCGAGTTATTTGATTATATTAATGTGGACATTGGGTTTATAGTGAAAACCCACCTCATGGTGGATATCACCAAGTTTGGAAGGTTCCCTAAACATATTGGCAGAGGTTCCAAAATGGCGGTGTCGACAAGTTAGTGGAGGATTCTATTTATAAGACCGAGCAAAATTTTATGGTGGAGTGGGGGGTCGAATCCCTAACCTCATGCCTATAAACCGCGTGACTTACCGTCTCGTATCCAAGGTGTTTCTTACCCTATACGTTTGCAACATACATTTAAATTAAAGTCGCCTGGCCATTGGCCGGAGTCCCAGAACCAATTCTTAACCAAAACGAACGTTGGGATTCGTTAAACATGTTTAATTAAATTTAAACATGGTTTAGTGACATTTAAAACATGTGCTTATCCATTTAACCGTACTTATCCACCCATAAAACATGCTTAGCATTAATTAAACCAAAGTTTAAATTGGCGGCATGTTTGGTAGAGCGCACCAGATTTGGCAGAGTTCCATTTTTAGTGGACTTAACTGGATGTAATATCCCAAAATGGAATAATGCATTGATACACAAACACAATATTTGAAACACGGAAAATGTACATAAATATTATGATCAACACATATATAGATATAATAAACGAGCCATTTCATTATACATTAACAGAAAATGAAAGAACACAGTGCTCCAAAAGGAATGCACTCAAGCCACAAGATGGATGAAATACAGTAAAGAAACCAAGCACTGGAAATGTTGTGTTGCTACTGCTATTGCTGTTGTTGGAACTATTGTTAATGAGGAGAAGAACCATGTGCATAAGGTTGTTAGAGTGCTCAAAATGATCTGTGCTTTTAACCATAGATTCTAATCAAAAAACCCAGAAAAACCCAGAAATGGTTTGGCTAAATTTTGACTTTAGATTTTTGACCCTTTTTAGGTTGCACACTACACCCCTGCTGGCATAAACGACGCTATCAAGGATGGAGGCTCTCTAGCCTGTTGTAAAATATGGCTATGAAGCTTAAGGCTGATGGAAATAATGCATGGAATGTGAATGAATGGTCCTCCACTGGATTAGTAGATGAAATGCTAGCAACTTCCCTTCTCCCTTGGATCTTCATGGATCTTCATGACTAGACTGCGAAATTCCTGATGGAAGTGCTACTACTGGGAGATGACTAATAGTTGGCCTAATGCCTGATATAGATCTGAAGCACTGGAAGGATGATCTTGAAGCTCAAGGTTATGGGATGAATCCTACACCAGTTCTCCAGTTGAGATACTGAAGACAACCTCCTCCTCTCAAACTGATCTTCAGAAATGTGCAATTTATGAATATTGATGTTTTGCAGAAAGTAGGAACAATATGGCACCAATTCCTAGTGATGAATGAAGGACAATACTATTTCAAGAGCCACTCAATTAAAGAGGTAGGATTTCTGACCAGGAACACCCAGTGCGAAACAACACTTGCAATCTTAGCTAAAAAACCAAAGAAAGCATGGAATGTCAAAAGACAAATACAGATCTAAACAGATCAAAAAATCAATAATCCAAAGCATATCTTCTATTTTTCCTTCATCTCCTTTATATATTTTTTGAGTCATCCCAAGCCTTGGCCCACCTCATAATTGTGTTGTGCATGTGGACATAGGTCTCCATGTTGACTACGTTGTCTCTACATGCTCTCCATCACGTGTGAATGTAATGATCACCCTCTCCATCATGTGTGCATTAAATGAACTACTTCCTCCATCATGTGCACATTAGATGCACTCTTCTCCACTAACTTATCATAATTTCTTTATGATCTTACTGTGAATGCATTATTATTTTAGTTGACCTTTTCAAGATCCTCATGATTTTACATTTAAGATCCATGATCTTATTTGACTGTTTCATCCTCCATGATCTATCTCATAAATGAGACATGATCTCCATTGAATGAGTTGCTCCACTACTCCATGATTTTAGATCTAAATCTAGAATATCCACATACACACATCAAAAGTGGATTTTATTTATCTTCGAGGATTATGGATCCCTCCACCCTTTTATTTATTTAGTTAATTAAGTTTATTAAGAACTCTAATATTCCAATTATCTTGTGGAAAAATTGGGAATATTACAGTCCTCCCTGGAAAAATGTTGCTTGTCCTCAAGCAACTACAAAAGTGGATGCTACAACAAACATATCCTTCCAAATGGAATCCTCATATGGAAGGTCTTCCCATCTGTCACAATGTGTCATGCATGTCTAGATCCAAAGTTTCCTTTCTAGAATGTATATAATGGCCTCCAATTGGAAATTTAGATACCCATCCTTAGCAATGAACCTCCAAGTGGCAACCATATGATGACCAACGATCTTCTCTACACATGAGATACATAAAATGAAGTGGTTCATTCCCAAAGTGGAAAGTCCTAACTCATGTACTGCCTCTCCAACCCATGATATATAGAGTATATTACATTTATCAATGCTCACATCATTAGCCCTATTGGCCATGTAAGATCCAAACATCACATCAACATAGGGAGAAATAAGAAGTAGTGACATATGGATGAATATGAAAAATGTTAAACCATATTATCCTAATAACAAACAATGCAACAAACCCTTCTGCTTCCATGCTAGATCATCATGAAAACAAACAAGAGAGCCATACACTCTCAAAAGAAGCCACTGCAACAATGCTTCTTGTTTCCATGCCAAATCTGCATCAATATAAATGTGAGAGCCATACTCTCTCAATAGAAGCCACTGCAGCAATGCCTCTTGCTACCACACCACATCATCATTATACCCAAATGTAGTGGCCATATTCTCTTAAGAGAAGCCACCTTAATAAGGCATCTTGCTGCCCCATCACATCATCCTCATACCATGTACAATGAACATAATCCCCCAATAGAAGCCAACGTTGTAAGGCCTCTTGTTGCCATCCTCTATCATTTTCATGCAATGTATAGGAAGAAATCAGCCCATACTCTCCCAATAGTAACCACAACAACAAGGATTCTTGCTTCCTCCTTACATTATCATGATGCAAGTCATGGAGCAACAAAAAAAAATGGACATGTGAAATGTATCATCAACATAATACAAATAAGCTCCTTTATGCCACATCATGTGAGAGTTATGCTTTCTCCCAAACCCAAGTACATACATGAACATGAGATACATCCCAAATAGAAATAAATGTAAAGACATGAGACATATCCCAAACAACAGTAAATACAATGACATAAGATATATCATGTGATGTCCAAATTCTCTCATCAACAACCAAAGTAACCATGCCTTCTTCTTTTGCATTCTTCCAGTGATGTGCAAGGCATGAATTAGAAAAATATGACTCATTAGGTGGTAACCATACTCACTCAAGAGCAACCAATGCAGCCATGCTTCTTGCTGCCATGTACCATAGATCTGCAAGTGGTTTGGCAACCCCTTGCTCCATATCATCAAGCATTCATCCCAATGTGGATGATGGATCTCATTCTACAAATACTTGGCATCCTTCCATTGTAGGATACCATGCACTCCATGATATGTTTAAGTGCACCTCCAATAAGATCTCTCCATGAGATTCTCTTCTCATCAATGGCCCTCCAAAACCAATAAGGTTATGGATCTGTTGCAGGTAGAAGTCTCTCTTTGAGCTGTGAGATGCTCATTAAGAAAGTGTCATCTAGAAAGGAACAAATATTTCTCATCTCAAGATGTGTACCATCTACCATCTTTTCCTCCATTGTTTCATGAATGAAGCTACCATATGATTGCTTCCATGAGGAATGGGTCCTCTTCTTCTCATTGCTTCTCATTAGCAGCGCTATAGATTTGCAAGGTGATACATGTGTTTTCTCAAAGAAAGGCATAATGTTGAACTCATAGCCAACCATTGTACATAAGATCATACTCATCCCATTTTCTGAAACTCCACATTTTAACTCAAGAGGTTGAATGTAGTTCATCCATGACAAACTAGGATGGTTCTTCATCTCTTCCTTGATTAGATCAAGGATCTTTTGTGTAGTGGTATAATGCTGCTCCAAATCAACATGATGTTCTAACCCTTGGTCATGCAATAACCCTGATGGAATGTCCCCATAAGTTTCAATAAGAGGTACTGAAACAATATGAGATGAAAGCGTATGCATACCTTGGATCAACTAAGATTTAGAAACATCTTGCAAGATCACAAGAGTTTCTTCTTTAAGTGAAAAGGTCTCTCCAACTACTGGTAAGAGTGATGGTTGCACTTATACAAGTGTACCAACACTGGTATTTATCTCCTGCTCCTCATGCATCTCATCAATCATGCATGGAGCTCAAAATGTCAAGAACTCAAGATCATCTTGCAAAGATGCAAGTTATCCTCCTCTTGATGTAATCACATCTCTAGCTGGTGGTGGTAGAGGCTCCTCCTCTTGAGTGATAATGAGATCATCCTCTCTTGAATCTTCATGCACTATCTCCTTGATTATGGGAGATGTCATTATGTGAGATGTTTCTGGTTTCTTCCTACCATATTTCTTCTTCAGTATTTGTATAAAATCTGCATAAGTAGACACTTCCATGTGTGACAAGTGACTGAACCACCATTTTCTTGCTTCACCATCTAGATGCAGCACTGCAAACTCCACAGCCTCTCTTTCTGACATAGGATATTTCAGAAATAATGTAAATAATTCTTCCCTCCAAGCCCTCAATGCGCTTTTGGAAGATCCATCAAATGTAGGCAAGAAGAATCTATGCCCCTTCCTTCTATTGCTGCATCTGGATCTCCTCTCTTCTTTGAGTTGCAAAAACTGTTGGAGAGAGGGATTCTCCTTCAATGCTCTAGGCTGTGAATTATATTCAGATATATATTTACTTAGGGTCTCATGCCCCAAGCCTTCATCATATTCAGACCAATCCTCTTTCTCATCAAAGAAAGTGGATCTAGTGGAATAATGTGAAACTCTTTGCTTATTCGATCTTCTTTGTTGCTGAAAAGAAGTGTTGGGACCTTCTTCATCTTAAAACCTTCTTGAGGTTTCTTGTTGTCTTTCTCTTCTTGTTGCATTGATCTCTTTAGAGAGATCCTTCATAGATCTAGGGAAATATGAGGAAAAAATTAATCCCTCCATAGTAGATCTCTACTATTTGCTTTTCATATGTTGTCAAAATGTCCACAAGATTAGCCAAAGATCATGCTCTGATACCATTGTAATATCCAAAAATGGAATAATGCATTGATACAAAAACACAATATTTGAAACAAAGAAAATGTACATAAATATTATGATCAACACAGATATAGATAGAATACATGAGTCATTTCATTATACATTAACATCAAATTAAAGTACACAATGCTCCAAAAGGAATGCACTCAAGCCACAAGATGGCTGAAATAAAATAAAGACACCAAGCACTAGAAATGTTGTGCTGCTACTACTGCTGCTGCTGCTGGAACTACTATTATTAAGGAAAATAACCATGTGCAGAAGGTTGTTAGAGTGCTCAGAATAATCCATGCTTTTAACCACAGGTTCTACTCAAAAAACCCAGAAAAAACCCATAAATGGTTTGGCCAAATTTGAACTTTGGATTTTTGGCCTTTTTTGGGTTGCACACTGCACCCCTGCTGGCATTAATTGCGCTGTCAAGGATGGAGGCTCTCTATCTATTAGTCATCAGTGAATTTTTCTGATATCAAAATATGACTAAATTATGATCCTAGATTTCTAGAAACAAGATTTGAGAAATATTGTGAGTTCTAGAAATCTCACTGCCTTCATTATTCTAAGTTAACCTATTTTTCACTATATTTTCCTCTCTCTGCCTCCTAAAAGGTCTACCCCACTACTGCAAAAAGGGATTTTTCTCATTTGGCCTGTTAGCCTCATTTAATCACCTCACCTCACTTTCATTCATGGCCTTCTTCCTCTAAAAAACCCATTTTCCCCTTTCCTCAAAACCCTCATAGACCCCCTTCATTCATCATTTTTTCCCTTTGACATATTGAACAATGTAAAAAGTTCCCTTTTTACATTGTTCAAAGCTAAGGTCTAAACTATCAGGTCCTTTTAATTTTATTAAAAACCCTGTTTAATGTGCAAAACCTGCTTTTTTGACATAATAGGCCTTGAGCCCTTTCTTCTCTTAAGCCCCAGCCCCTTTTACCCATGAGACTTCGGCCTCCACTAAATCCCTTAGCCCCTTCCCCATTTAAAATTACACCTCTGCCATTTTACTTTTATACACCCCCCCAAACCTTTTAATCAAGGCCCTGAAACTTTAAAAAATTAAAATACAGGCCTCGTATCCCACTTTACCCTGCGCCCATGATCGAGCCATCCCCGCCGTTGATCGAAGATTTGTTCCCCCATCCGACGGTTGTTGCCTTCCTCTCCCATACAACCAAACTCGTGAATATGTCAAACCCCACGCTACACGAAAATGGATCGCCACGTCACCTCGTGCCCGGGCACCATTCTCCACTATACCCCACATCCATTCGGATTATGCCACCTGTCCTTGAGCTCTGCTCCCAGAACTTGCTTTCCATTCCACACCGTTGATCTCCAAACTCGAGTTCCAACGACCCAAAACACATATCGAATTTTTAATTGCGATGGGTTTAAAGTTTTATAACCTGCACGAAATAGGTGGTTTTCTTCAGCCACGTGTCACTCCCTAAACAATATCGTGTTCGTTTCATCCAAAACCAAAAACCACCCATTACCCACGTGATAAACCACTTATGAATTTTCAAAACCAATTTTCCCCTTCACGCCAGTTTTCAAAATATTTCTACCTCCATTTTGAATCTCTCATGGTTCTGCCTTTAGAACCTTTCCCTCTGCATGCTCTCCTCCTTTGTAAATGCCTCCTGACAGTTCAAAACCCCGAAAACGTAGTGAAACCGTCCCACAAGTTTTAAAACAACTTGGTTATGTTTTTAGCAGGTTTCAACGGTGGAGGTAATTAAAATCCAATCCACAGGGCCAAATCAAATCAACTTGAGGCCCGGATGATGATACAGGACCTCACAAAGAGTCGATAATGGCCAGAGGGTTTATTTCAATCAATAAAATCGATGAAACATGATCATCGACTGATCAAAAGAAACCCTCTAGCCACAAAGAAAGGCCTCACCTACACACATAAAAATAAGTAGTCAAAGAAATAGTGAGAGAAAGAAATAAGAAAGATTAGAGGGCTAATCACAGTTCAGAAGATGAAATCAAAGGATTAGCCAGTAAAAGTATAAGTCAAAGAAAGAAAGAATACAGTGTGAAGACAAAAGGATAAAGGCAAAAAGGACCGAAAGAAATAAACTAAATAATTAAACAAACAAAACAGAGATCAAACAAAATGAAGAAAATATGATAAAAAGCAGACAATCAAAGCATAAAGACAGAGTTTAAGGCTTAAAGACAGAGATTAAAGATATAACAAAGGACATATTAACCCAAGAAAAATTCAAATGACTCAGCTTGTGGCAGTTACTCCCTTCAAAAGATATTTATGCCACCTAGTGATTTGTTTCCTTCAATAAATCACTAAGAAGTTATTAGACTGAGTCAGAGATATTTATATCTGCCAGAAAATTATTGTAACAGTTATGAAAAGGCCTTAAAGTCAAACATTTCACCTATTTTTCCTTAGGAAGTTAAGATAGAAGTTATTATTTAGAGAAATATCTGCAGATATTCCTGCCTTGAGCCTTGCATGGTATTCAAGGTTAGGAATTCATTAACTCTGTAATAAATGACACTCAAACCCTAGATTAACTTCACCTCCTCATTTGCAGCATAAATACTGCATCTAAACTCATTATCTTGTTGTCATTTGATCACTCTTTGAAGTAATACATAGTCTCTTGGAAGTTGAAAAGAAATTGAAGCCTTGGAACTTGTGGATGCCCTGATTTGTTTGTTGATGGAGGAGGCCAAATCATTAGATTTTTGAGCTTGGTTGTTGGTGAAGTGCTTCTAATATGTTATTGTTATTTCCTATTTCATTTTGTTTCCACCTTTCTATGTTGCAGTAGAATAAAAATTTTAGGCTAAGAAATGTCTTCTGAAAGCACCTTAGTTCTATTTATTCTTCACTGCCTTAATGTTTTCTTCTGCTAGGACATTTTAGAGAATTCTTAATTGCTCTCTAGACCCCCTAAGCTTGTTTATTTCATAAATAGTTGAATACAGTTGGTATCAAGCATGATTTATGGTTTTCCCTGCTTACTTGCTGCCACTTAAACATTTTTTTTTAAGTCTCTCTCTAAAGTACCATTCTTTAAAGTCTACCAAAGAGGTTTTGTTTCGATCATACCCCTTGTAATTGCTTAAATAATTGTTTTAGAGATATTCATAACTATAATCAAAGATTTTTAGGAGTTCCCTATTCTCTGATTACAGTTATATGTGTGTCTTAAGTGTTTTATGTCCTTGAAGGTGAAATCACTAGAAGTTAAATGAGTTTATCGCCTTCTATATTTCATTGGAAAAGTTTGTCTTGAATTATTATCTGCTGAAGTGTGGATAGTAGAATTTATGGTTTGCCCTGTCTATTGATTGCCTCTTCATGTTAGTGATATTTAAGTCCCTTTGTTGAGAAGTACATATGATAAATGATTCTTAATTTCCCTTTACCCTACTTTTCATTCTTACAATTGATGTCCATCTCATTACCCCTGAAAACTTGAAGATCCACTGGCCAAGTTAGATTTTCCCTATGATGCTCCCTAATCCATTGATGAACTTATCATGACTTCCATTTGATTCCATTTCCAAATGACTTAGATATTTCCTCATTCTACCTATGCTTCTTGATCATTATTCCCAACCAAAACAAACTACAAAACCTCACACTTAATAACTAGCCTAAAATCAACCCTAGAAAGCAAACAAGTTCATATCTTTTGCAAACAAATAGAGAGATCCCTCTGTGAGTCCAGGAAGGCTAGGTCCTAGGGCTCCAAAGACTGGTTCCATATAGCCTTGTCATTTGGTATACCAATCTGCTAAATCACGCGACACCAACACTATCTTGTTGCAAAATATGGCTATGAATCTCAAGGCTGAGGGAAATAATGCATGTAATGTGAAGGAATGGTCCTCCACTGGATTACTAGCTGAAATGCTAGCAACTTCCCTTCTCCCTTGGATATTTAGGACTAGACTACGTAATTCCTAATGGAAGTGCTGCTGTTGGGAGATGAATAATAGTTGGCCTGATGCTTGATATAGATCTGAAGCACTAGAAGGCTGATCTTTAAGCTCAAGGTGATAGGATGAATCCTACACCGGTTCTCTAGCTGAGATACTGAAGACAACCTCCTCCTCTCAAACTGATCTTCAGAAATGTGAAATTTCTAAATATTGATGTTCTGTAGAAAGTAGGAACAATATGGAACCAATTCCTGATGATGAATGAAGGACAATACTCTTTCAAGAGTTACTCAATGAAAGAGGTGGGATTCCCGACCAGGAAGACCCAGTGCTAAACAACACTTGAAATCTTATCTAAATAGCCAAAGAAAGCATGGAATGTCAAATGAAAAATTCAGATCTAAACATATCACAAAATCAATAATCCAAAGCATATCTTCTATTTTTTCTTCATCTCCTTTATATAGTTTGTGAGTCTTCCCAAGCCTTGGCCCACTTTATAACTGCATTGTACATGTGGACAAAAGTCTCCATGTTGAATGTGTTGTCTCTACATGCTCTCCATCATGTGTGAATGTAATGATCACCCTCTCCATCATGTGTGCATTAAATGAACTACTTCCTCCATCACGTGCACATTAGATGCACCCTTCTCCACTATCTTATCGTAATTGCTTTATGATCTTACTTTGAATGCATTATGATTTTAGTTGACCTTTTCAATATCCTCATGATTTTACATTTAAGATCCATGATATTATTTGACTATTTCATCCTCCATGATCTATCTCATAAATGAGACATGATCTCCATTAAATGAGTTGCTCCACTACTCCATGATTTTAGATCTAAATCTAGAATAACCACATACACACATCAAAAGTGGATTTTATTTATCCTTGAGGATTATGGGTCCCTCCACCATTTTATTTACTTAATTAATTAATTTTATTAAGAAATCTAATATTCCAATTATCTTGTGGAAAAATTGGGAATATTACACTGGCAGTCCACCAAATTTAGTGGCAGTTTACTAGGCCTGGAGTAAATGAGGCCTACCTTGGGCAATATTCAACCAAATTGAGCTCAGTAAAAGTCGTTATTAGAATTTTGGCATGCCAGGAATCCATTGGAAAAGGGTTTAGAGGCATGGGATTAATACTGGATGGAGTTTTTCCCAATTGAATATTTTTGATGCCCAAGGACACTAGGAGAGGAGGCCATGTCTAGAGAACCTGAAGTCCAATTGGAGAAGTAGAAGAGGCTACTCAGGGGTTTAATGATGCTATGACTCCAATGGTAACTTACGTTTTCTGATTTTAACACATATTTAAGGTCATTTTGAAATTTTGACAAGAAGGGTGTATGGATCAATTAGCCATTTGAAGCAATTTTGATAGTTGTGGATCAAGGATGAGACCTTGTAGGGGTGTTCTCATTTACAGAATTGTTGTTGCAGGAGCTTTGGCCAGCAAGGTTAAGTTCTTGTTTTATTTCTTCATTCATTAATTTTATGAAGATATTTTATGTATTCTTCAGTGTGGAATTGGAGTGTATTGTGAGGGATTTCTAGCACTCATTGGTGAGGTATAGATCATCTCTGTAGGAGATAGTTATATTGATGTTATATGTGAGAGATCTTTGCAGGAGAACATCATATTGAAGGGGTGATAGCCACATAGTAAGGCAGTATACTGATTGTACTTTTGTTCACAAAATTGAAAAGTGGTATAGTCACGTTGACAGGACAAGGAGATGTAGCCCAAGTGGGGTGAACTCCTCATCAAACTTCTTGTCTTATGGTTTGATGCATATGTGTTTTTCAGATGTGGATGTTGGCATGTATTTTTTTTAAGGAATTTTAACATTTAAATCCTGGAAGAAACCATCTCATTACATACAAAACCCATGCACATAAGAAACACATTTATTATACAGATGAGGGAGCTTGCATAGCATTAACAAGTTTTCCCTAATTTCAGATCAACATGGGAGGAACCTGATGAGGCGGTGCTCCCTAAACTTGAGCTAGATATATGTGAGGGTGTGAAGTATGCAAACCTCTAGGACTCAAAGGATCCAAGGCACATCAAGGAGAAAAAGGTATTATGGATCTTGTTTGATAGTGCTATGGTGCTAGAAATTCATTCCTGGTCACACTTGTCACCCGCGATCTATGAAAAGTACAAGGATATTGCGGTGTTTTAGGTTAATATGCACAATGTGCATATTTGGGCCTGTGGATATTGAACTTGGTATACTCTCCCCTATATGCCCACAAAATCAGAGAATGACCAAATAGTTGCAACTTGGCCACCGGCATGGAAGCTTGGCTTCAAGTCGTCTGCCTCGGTTACAACAGGAACATATGGTAAAGATGAAAACCCAAAGGGTACTATCCCGCCAAAAAAAACAAAGGAATCCAAGGTGAATGATATAGAGAAAAGTAAGACCCAAGAAAACCCTAAGGATTCTACCACGGAGGTAGAGTAGGAGTTGCAGCAGGATCAAGGACTCAAAGGGCTTGGGGGCAAAGGTGTGGCATCCTTGCATGGTACCAAATGTACCGGTGAGCCTCCCAATGGGCCAAGAAATAAGTGCAAGGCTATTAATCCTGGCGCAGAAACGAAGGTCACATTAACCGAAGATGACTTCGAAAATATTGCGGACGCTGTCACCACTACGTCATAAGACCGTTGGGATGCTTTGGGAGAGCAGCAGAAGGTCGTGATAGAAGCCTTGGAGGCTGAACTGTAGGCTCCTCAACTAAAAGAAGACACACCTCAGGCAAGCATGGATCAGGCGAGGAAAAATCAAGCACACCAGCTAGCTATAGTTACATCCTTAGCCACCATGATGGAGACTCAGATCTGCCCCTTCCCTGGCACAAATTTTTCTATGGTACCCTCGGTCTTATGTGAACAGGTCTGTGCATGCTCTTCGTTCTACCTAGATGTTGCGAGACTAATAGGTGCACAACTGCATGACCTTTTTATCTTCGTCTCTAGTAAAATTCAACACAGAGAGCTACAGGCACAGTAGAAACTTACTGAGGCCAAGCAAACTATTGTGACAAAAGCTACCGAAACTGCCCAAGCCTAGGCAACACATATAGCTGCCATCGGTAGCAGGATGAATTAGAGAAGTTGATAAATCAGCTTTGCGAGGATATGTTGAACTAATTCCTGCCTTTGCTGCGCCACAGGTGTAGGTAAAAATCTTGGTCGCTACTTTGAAGGCATCACAGACCAAAGTGCAGGTTATTAAGGCCAATTTGGAACTACAGATAACATTGCTACAAGCCACACTACAACTTGAGACCCCTCCGGAGGTACGCACCCAGGTGCAGCGTGATCCCCTCCTTTGCCAAATCAATCAAGAGCTGCACCAAAAGGAGCAAGACTTTGAGAAAATGGAAGCCACTATGCCCACCCTCGTCCCAGCCCAGTGACTAGTGCGCCTTTGAACCAACCACACACTCAGAAATGAAATTAAGGGGCTCTGGTGCAAGAAGTAGGTACTCAGCAACCACCTGACGCCATGGGCTGACGAAGCTCTCAAGCTTTCGTAGGAATTAGATGGGGTCATGAAGTAGTTGAATCAGACCTTGGAGAGTGACACCACAATTACCGAAGGCCCAAATTCACAAAATTTTCTTGATATTGCACAGAATGCAGCCATGCAGAGCATAGGTGTCCTGCCCCCTTTGGTTGTCATCGTTGAACACCTCTAGGAGACGATGAAGACCCCACCGATGCTGTCACTCGGGATGAGTCACAAGATTTTGTTGAGGGCTTGTTGGAGTGGGGTCGCCTAACCGCATTTTTGGTCCAGTTTTTGTAATATTTTGTAATACTTAGTCTAACGCAGGGGCTTTGGGGTGGGTCAAAGCCCCCAATGAATTGTAATGGGTTAATGGGTAGACCAAGAGTCCATAAACCATGGTTTGCGGACCATAGAGTAGTGCAGGCTAATATGTTATAAATAGATGAATAAATCGAGTTTATAAGAAGGCTAAGTTTTTTATTAAGCTGGGATACGAACTTGTGGATATTTTGTGTCGATTTTCTGGGTAAGGGCTCCTACTGGTTATTTGCGTGGAGACCCCGAGTAGTATTGTGTGTGGACCCCACTGGTTGTGTGCGCGGGCTGGTAGATATAGTTTGTAAGTTGGATCTAGATATGAATGAATGAGAATATTGTTTTGTGATATCTAAGTGTTTATGTGTTATGGTTATTGGCTACGTTTTATGTTATTTCTGAGATTATACCTCCTCGCTTAATACTGATAATTTATTGATGTGCACATGGATGCGATACTGTACAATGGAATGAATGCATAGATCTAGTTATGATTATTCACCTTGCTTTTGTTAGCATGTTATCTGATGGTTTATGATATTTGCTTAAGTTACTCTGCCGATATACTATTAAGGGTTTCTTTGTTAGGGTTTCTCCTGCGTAGGTCTGTTAGATTCGAAGGGACCCAATTTAATTAACTTTCTCTCTCTCAGGGTGTAGAAACCTGGTTCCAACACCCTCCCATACAACATCGGGTGAGACCTTGACCTACGAAAGCAGGCCATTTTCGAAAGGGCCAATAGTACAAGGGTTTGTTGGCAAACCTTAAAACTGAAACTGGGTTAAGACCCCTCAAGCCAAAAATATCTACATCATTCTGTCCAAAGATAGATGGGAAGACAAAGGTAGTCAATATGACTTTGGTGCAACTTCTTAAGGGATACAATCAGAGGCATTTGAAGACATGGGATAAAAACCTGGTATATATAAAACATTCTTACAATAGAGCAATCCAAAATTTTGTAGGAAAGCCCCAATTTGAGACTTTTTTTGGATATTAATACCTTCACCACTAGATATTTTGTATGGGAAGTAAGTAGGAGTGAGGGAAGATCTTACAGGGTGTTAGTGTGAATTCTAATTGCATGCGTATGAAAAAATATCACTTTATCTGTGCATAACAAACAACCCTAACATCAAATATGGTTTCCAAGTTCCTTAGATTTGCAGTTAGTGATCAAAATAAATTCTACAGAAATCTAGATCTATCCAGTTAAAGACATTAAATAACAAATAATAAGCAAGAGATTATCCATGCATCAAATGAACAAGACAAGAATTTTTAAAGATTTTTTTGGATTATGACACCTAGGAAGGGAACATAGAAATATGTTACCAGTCCCCCTCAATGGGATGGGTTATTGTATGTCCTCAGTGCTTCAGATCTAAGATCTCTCTCTCTTGATGGTTTAGAAAACCCATACAAAAATGGAACTCAAAGGGAGCTCACAAGAAAAAAATAGGAAAATATTACAATGACGGAGGATCAAAGTCAGACCAAAAGTATAGATCCAGAGTGATCTTTAGGCAACAAAAGGTAATGAATGAATGGAAAAACCCTTCTATTTATAACAAAATATTCAGTTAGTCTAGATATTGGTGCATAATTAAAATATTATTAACCAAATCTAGATCCAACTTTTATGGAATATTTTATTATTTTTGTTGGATGGAAAAGGAATTTGAATTTGGTCAAATCCTTTATTTAGAAATAATAAATAAATAAATGATTTATTTATTATTTTAAGAATGTGGTTAAGTAATAATTAAATAAATAGTGATTTATTGAATTATTTATAATTGATTTAGTCAAATTTAACAAGGAATATTATTTAAATAATGTTTTAAATAATTATTCCTAGAAAACAATAAGATATATAATTATTTATCTAATTAATTTTCTTGTTTTGTGTTAAATATGACCAGGAATATTAATTAAATAGTGGTTTTATTAATTATCCCTTGAGGAAAATCAAACAAATAAGGATTTACTCAATTATTCTTCGTGGGGTTTCATGTTTAGACCATAAATAACTTAATAAATTATGGATTATTAAGTTATTTTTCATAGTAAATTATGGCACTCCTTGGATTAGGAATTAAATTTTGCATCCAGTAAGTACTTTCGCCCAAAATTTGAGTAAAAACTTTGGGAGATAAGTTGAAAATACGAGTTGAAAAAGTAGTTTTTTTTTTCTCTCTCTAAAATTTGATGATGTCATCAAATATTATTTTATTATTTCAACTATTATTTTATAATTTCCTTAGGATGCCCATTTTAGACCTCAAAATTCCCCTAATGCATAATATGTTGTAAGAACTCAATCACTAGACATCGAAGGGAGAGTCAGGGAGAGAGAAATATAAGGCAGATTGAAGTGCAAGAGGAGAAGACCCTAAGGAGGCGAGACTTACAGGTGTGACAAGTCTCTTTTATGAGTGAGTGCATGTTCTACATGAGGCGGGGGAGGCATACCTATGCCCGTCGAGATAACAAAGTACAAATAATAATGATGCATCCAACAAACATGGGATTGAACTATATAGTACATGATGGCATAAACATGGGCCAGACAAAAACATGATAATGGATCCCACATACATACTGTGCCTGGGAAAAAAACCAAGACTTATAAAATAATATATGAGAACATGAGATATAAGTACAACCAAATAGGCCCTGTAAAATAGGAAAGGGCTCTGAAAATATGAATAATACATGAAAACTAAAAATGCGCTGCAAGCACCTAAGGCTAGAAACATCAAATCTATGGAACTGAATCGAAGGCTGTAATAGAGAATTCATCCAGGTATGTGGGGTGATACCTGAAGGGCCACCCCCACATGAGGTTTGAAACATCTCACACACACCCAGGAATCACTGGTACAATCTGATGCATATCTGAACCATCAAGTATACGGATCTAGATCATGCCATAAGGAGCTGGAACTGAGAAATAATCAAGTCAAAGGGAAATATAGCGTCCCTTTGCCTGATCCGAGGCATCGAACAAGAATGGAAGCTAGAACCAAGGTGCATTGACCTATAGACCTATCTTTTGGAATGAATAATCTGATGTCGACAGAAGGAGGTCCGCCATAGGTGAGAAAATAAGGAATCCTCAACTAAGGCACAAGGAAAAATAGTAGAGCAACTCATAGACTGATACCAGGGATGATGGTGGAATGGGGGGTACTGAGTAGCAGGCAGATGACTTCCCTTTTTAGAGCATAAAAGGCATGGATGACCTGGTAGCTACTGACTCGACTCTGGAGGGGATAGGGGATAGTATGAATAAAGGCCAAAATGTGTGACATGAGAGAGGTAAAAAGCAATGAAGGATAGAAGACTATGGTGGGAGACAAAAGGGACTCTGGATAGACTCCATGGATGCGATGATGAATCAACTCAGATTCTCTAAACAAGGGTGAATCAATTATGTTGCCATACAGAACAGGCCCGGTGGGGACCATAAAAAAATTATTACAAGATGGTTACTCACAACTAAAATAGACATGAGCGTGGAAAAGTATGAAGGCAAGGTGGTGCCCCAAGTACAAGTGTTGCAAGTGGATAAATTCAATTTTGAGAAGCGATGAGGTGACCCTTCTTGGAAAAACGCTTCTGGGTAAAGTATCAAATCACCAAAAATGAAAGGATACCCATTTGAGATCTTGGTGAGAGCTTTCCAATAGTGCTAACGGTTTGTCAAATCGAGCTATGGTTTGGTCACAACTGGCGAAAGAAAAATCTGGGGTTTCTCTTTTTATAAGGCATTTTCCCTCCAATTTGATTCATTTGCAAGTGTAGCTGTGGTGAATATAGAGAGGAGAAAATTCCCTAAATCTTGTGACGACCATAACGGAAAAATTGGCCATTGGAATCGAGATCCATCAGTTGCAGGTAATAGGCCTAGCCATACTCTTTCAAGTGAGAAGGCTAAAGTTTCAGATTAGGCATCCAAAGCTTAGGAACAAACTGGGTCACACTTTTTGGGGTCTGTTCTATAACTTGGGTAGCAGGTACTGGGAAAAAAACTGCTACCTGCTCCAGGAAATGGCCTGAAAAGTGTGTGTTATGTGGAATTATGTATTACGGATAAAACACATTCCCTAAATGTGGTGCTATTCACTTAGAAAAATAGATCAAAGACTTTGTAGAAACTTTTCCTCAGAGTAAATAGACACACAGAAAGATGGCGACACTTACTTGTGATGCAAGTGCTTCCTATTCTCCTTCTGTCGCTCTTGCTATAGATTCCAATCCAACTTTGATCGCAAAACTAGTTCCTGCAAGTATAAACACTAAAAAACAAATAGATTTCAATATACAGATGGCTATTTATCTTAATCAGTTAAATCAATGAAAACATGAAACATATACATAAGCTAAGAATCCATAATATGAAAGATAGAAACATAAACAAATACATATGTGGGAAAATGAGCAACAATATTTGTTAATGGATTGAAGGGGGAGGTTACAACCCATGATTGATTTTATGTCACCAGCTCCAGCATTCATCCTAGCCTCATCATAATAAACATCTCACTAGTAGCATATCACTCTAATCACACTCAATTGAGAATTCAAAAACATTTCTTTACCAAATTTATTCCTTCTCAAGCACTAGGATTTGTGCTCAATTTATAGAGCAAATGAAGGTAGTTTCTCAATAAATGAATTTCTAATAATAGGCAAGACAAGTTCCCAAGCTTAGAGGTGTTATATGGACACATGGATTCAAAGTTTGACACATATGGACTCTTCTAAAAGGCACTAGCCATGTGGAGATTCCAGAACAATGAGAATTTCGCTCCTATTTGGCCAACACACTCTTGAATGTTGGGAAGTGATTTTTAGAGCACCCTTGAATGGAGGTAACTGCATATGCAAAGAATTTAGTCCCTTGAGAGGCTGTGTTGGTGAGATCATAGGTGATATAACATGTACATTAAATCTTGGAAACCTTGCAATGGAAGTCATGGATGATTTGTTATTGTTCTTGTCTTAGGGAATGTAGCAACTGAAATGATAGGGGATGATAGACCCTATTACATTGGTTCTGCGGATGATTTCCGGTTTAACCAGGTCATTTGGAATGGTGCCCAAATTGACCTATAACAGCTACTCCCTAAAGCATGAAGTCAGAATAATAATAAAAATATTTTTTTTACTGAGATGTTTTACATTGTGATGGGTTGGAACTGAAGTAGAGTGGCGACCTACATCAATATTACAATACATTACATCATTATATATCCTTTTGATCATGAATTGCTGAGGGAAGGAATTTCCTTGCTCAACAGATAAACTATCTAATAACATGTACATAATGCAGAAAGTCATCTACATTGGAATGTTGCCTAATACATACATGCCTACAGATATAGGCTCGCATTTGGATGACGATATGTATGTAAGGTCACCCTACAGATGATGTATACAAAAATCCTGAAATCGCAGTCCGGATGGCTGAAATTAGATCTGAGGTCTTCTTATCTCGTTCACTTGATCATTTGGGTACAAGTCTAGCCATGCGAATATATGAATTGTAGTCTAACATGGTAAGACATCATTTGATTACTAGCCAATGACATGAGATTTTAACAAATGCGAGGGAACCACCATTGATGTCAATGGTCCTCAAGGTATTGCAGTAAATTTCGTAAGGCGTGAATAGATAATTTTATGTTGAACACCAAACAAAATATTTTAGTCAAAATTCTAGAAGAGAGGATCTTGTCGATGATGTAACAAGCCTCATGGTACTAGAAGATGATGTTTCTAAGTGAACTTCCTAGATGATGATTTGACGTCGACAGGAAGTCACTTTATTGCGAAATAGGAGTACTTATTTCAGAGACAAAATGTGACTTGATATAACAATGTTTAGGGATGAATGTCATGAGAATGAAGGTTTATGAGTATTGTAGAAGGATGAGTATTCAATGGATGACTTCTCTTGAACATATCAGTGACACTGAGATGAGTTGGAAGCATTGAACCAAAATCGAAGTGAAGGTATGATGAACCATAGGTATAAATAAACCGTCAAGAAGATCACCCAACCCAAACAGTCATGATGATGGAGTGAAGTGTCATGTTCAAGAGCGACCTACTACCGTAAAACGTTCTGTTCACTTTCCCAAATTTTCCCCAGTCATTTTTCGACCAATACCTCTTTATTTTTTAACAAGCTTGAGGAGGATAACATATGTTAGATCTATAATTCAACCCTTTAGGCGAATAATGTATCGCTATTTAATAATTTAATGATTATAGTGATGAATAAAGTCAATTGTTGCCATGATCGACAAGTCTGTCGCTATTTTATGTTTTAATGAGCCTAACGATAGTGACAACCTAGTCCTTTTTCATATTTAGAGAGTTTGAGAAAGAGGATGAAAGAAAAATCCATCAGTACTTTTTCATAAAGTTGTCGCTCAGATCTGAAAAAGTGCAAAACGATATCTGAGAGAACCTCCTGGCCATGTTCAACTAAGACATTCTTTTTTCGTAAATAATATATCTCAGTCCGGAAAAGGGTTAAAATTATACTGAGTAGATATCAATTCATTTACTTTTACAAGCTCGAAAATACAAGTGCTTGGCAATATTTTCACGTTATCGGAGTCTGAAAACAACTAAAAGAAGACTCCATGGGTTCCTTTTTCGCTGTTATCGAAGCTCAAAAAAGAGATAAAAGTGCACTTCAATTCCTTTTTCAATTTTATCAAAGATTGAAAAATAAGGATAAAAGTATGCTTTGTGGTCAAATAATTCTTGAAATAAATCTGCACAACTAATCTACTCATCAGTTGCAAACCCTGTTCAAAACAACATCAAATGAATTAAAAATACATGTTTCATGAAAAAAATAGAATAAAACCATACTCACAACAATAAATATGATTTGAAAATAATCAAATGACTAATTAAAAGAGTTTCACTATTCATTTCTACCATTTGAAAGTTACCATTTTCATTTTGGAGCTCTGAACCTGTTTTTGCCCTCGAACTTCAGCCGTTGATTGCGATCGATTCTGTGGATGGTTTTAAATGTCGTTTGATCCAGGTTAGTGCCATAAACCCTCTATTTATTTTAGTATTCATTTCATTTCATTTCATTGCAATTTTTTTAGGTGTTTGGTCCCCTTAGGGTAAATTATTTTTCAAAAGAGGGAAACGCACCCTTGAGCATCGAAAACTGCGTTGTGGAGCACCTAAAATGAAGCCTAGGTGCATATGCAATGCACTGTCTATGATAAAAGACTGCATTGGGCACAATTCACATTCTTGATTCTTGCATTGTACCCAAATTTTGCCTAATTTTTTGCATTAAAATGAGTCTAATGAGTCTTATGGTTATGTTTCAAGGATTCATCAGACTAGAATGACGATTACTTAGAGAGAAAGAGAGCATGAAGAAAAAAATATGATTTCCCTTCATGATCTGGGCATTGTAAGATCCCTAAGATATTGTGGGTTATTAAAGTACTTCCTCTTATCAGGTATAAGGCAAAAAATAGAACTTTTGGAGTTTCTAGTTCGAGTATGGGATCCAACAATTGAGGCATTTCACATTAGGAGCAAAGTGGTTCCTATTACAGTGGAGGATGTATATTTTTTGACAAGCTTGTCGAGGAGAGGCTTGCCCATTTATCTCTCAGGGTATGGTCTTGGAGGAGAGATGGTGAGAGACTATGTTTTTCAATATTGTTATCCAGGGGCAGATCCAAGCAAGGCTGGGAAAATAAACATCTGTGACGTTCGTGATTTTTCTTTTAGAACCATTCTATTCACAATCACAAAGCTTTCCTACACCTTTACACTACAAGTAGCGAATAGAACTTATATGAAGTATGCGCTAAAGTGCATGGATCCAAAAGTCTTCAACTAGTCTGAAGCTATACTTTCTCAAATAAAAGAACGACTGAACAAGGCAAAGGGAGGAAGGAATAAAAACTTCAATTATGGTTCGATCCTCGTTTTATTTTCCTTAGACCAGATTCCACTGATGCAGCCTCAGCATGTGACACTGGGTATGTATAACCCTAGAGATCCGAGGATGCAGAGATGGGTAGAATTGATGCCTAGGCATGCCGGCCAATCGTCCATCATGTTCTCAACCGCATGCTTGGCCTGGTTTAGGCTACGGGGTATCTCCATCGATGAGTATGCATACGCAGGCATTAATTTTGAGGAGATCCAAACTTAGCTTTACTAGAAGGCCCTTAGTGGGGTGCAATTGGTAAGAATGTTTTGACCATGTTTTTTTTTATTTTTTTAAGGTTTATACAATGTTTTTGTATTTTGATATTTTCCCAAGACTAAACTAAAGTTTTTATGTAATGCAGATGTTGTTCAAGTTCAACCAGTGGAGGAACTAGAGCATGGAGTAGACAAGCCAATAGAGAGGGCTATCGGGAGATAAGTCCTTTAGAATTTATACATGGTTGAGACTCTGTCTGAACTTCAAAAACACATAGAGGGGTTGACCCTCAGGTTCTATATTTTCAGATTGAAGAGTTATCCATATGATTGCAACACCATACTATAGGCATTCCTAACCGCTGGATGCGTTTACTGCATATGATAGCTAGATCTATAGCATGTTACCATGAGCATCACTAGTTTAATTTTGACATGTTGCATACATTTTGAGGTCAGATGACCATTGTTTCTTGGGCACAATTTTTTGTAAAAACCTATAACTATCTATCTATTTGATTTTAGTGTTTTCCTATGCTTATTGAATATCCTATTCAATTATGTGAATGTATCTTTACATGTGTTGCAAATGTCTGTCTATAACATGATTAGCTAAATAATCAATGAGTGTGTTCAAGTTTTTGGAAATGTGTTTATATTGAATAAAATCAAAATTTCTTTTTGAAATTCGAAATATTAGGAAAAAATGATGCAATGTTGGATTTCTAACAATATAAACACTAGTAAGTTGTAATACCACAAGTTGTGAGTCTAACCTTATGATGATGCGGTTAATACCAAATGAAATTGCATCAGAGAGAAGTTCGATAAACGCACTATACTCAATGATATTGGTTGTCAATCTACCAATTCCAATCTCTTGAAAACTCACTAACTCACCGTTGAGAGCGAAAATGGCCCACAATGTAAAGGATAGATTCTGCGTACTACGACTAGCACCATCAACATATCCAAAAAATGGTTCCAAAGATTCAGACATCTGCGATGAAATGTAAAGCGGATTACTAACATCAAGAAAAATTTAAAAAATAAAATAAGACAGTGAATTCAAATTAACATCATATATATACAATATAATACAAAAAATTACTACGCTCATGATTAAGCATAGTAACGTTTCATATATAACCCATTTCACGGTTGCATCAATAGAATTCCATCATAATCCACTAACTCATAGGCACCCTTAACAAGAAATATTTTGACAATATAGGGGTTATGCCATAATGGCTCAAATTTCCCTGTACCTATTACATCAGCTTCTTGATCATAAAGAAGGACCAAGTCGTCTGCTGAGAAAATGTGAGGCTAGACATTTTTTTCATATTGCACCTTTATACATCTCTTATGCACTTCATTGGCCAATTGGGCTTCACGACACGTTTCATCAAGATGTATGAGGTTAAAAAGACACGCTTCTTCATTTGAGGTGTCAGGTAACAAGTCGATTGCAAGTTTTAATGACGGTATTTCACATTGGATTGGTAAGATAGTTTCCAAAACATACACCAATTGAAAGGGAGTAAATCTGGTTGCATTTCTCACCAAGGTTTGGTACGCCCATAGGGCCGAGTATAGGATAAACTGCCAGTTCCTTTTACGAACTCCTACCATTCGTTGAAGTATACATTTAAGAATCTTGTTGATAGATCCAAATTTTCCATTTGATTGTGGATAATAAGGAGTATAATTATCATGTGACAATCCTAACCTGGCAGTCAATTCAGTCATCATGTGGTTGCGAAAATAATTCCTATGATCTGTGAATATAGCCTGTGGGACCCCAAACCGTGCAATGACATGATTAAAGAAAAAAAATGCAGTTTTTTGTCCTTTTTTTGTTAAATGTAGGCTTCGGCCCACTTGGTAAAGTAGTCTACTATGACAATAATATAGCCATGCCCCCTGGACGAATGAGGGTTACAGGTCATGAAGTCAATGCCCCATTCCGAAAATGGTCCCAAAGAGACAACAAGATGCATTGGCACTGGTAGTTTACAGATTTTACGATCAAATATCTGGCACGCATGACAACTTCTGACTGCGAGGATGTAGTCGTGAAATATGGTAGGCCAAAAGTAACCGGCACAGAGTATCTTCTGTGCGATAGCATATCTAAACAAGTGTCCACCACAAGCCCCATCGTGACAATCATTTAAAACATTTTTGGCCTCCTCATGAGTGAGGCACCTTCTTAAAATTGTATCGACACCATGACAATAAAGTGTATCTCCATAGATAAGATAATCTTTGGCTTGGTATCGAATATGTCGCTGGTCAGAGCGAGAGGTATCAGGATGAAAATTCTAGGTTTGGAGATAAATGATAAAATCCCAATAACAAGTATCAGATTATCCAATAAAAAACAGAGTCTCATTAGGAATAGATGGTTCCGACGTAATAGCAGTACTATTAGAGGGAAGGTCACAGAGAAGCTCTGCCAAAAATAAAGACTTCTCTGACTTGGATTTGATGAAATCCAAATCAAATTCCTACAAAAAGACAATCCATTTTGAATACTTCCCCCTAGCAATTTATGTGATAATATATAAGTCATGGGGTTGCAATATGAAATGAAATGGTCTGTTGACGGGGAAAATCGTCTAGCCAACAGTAGGGGATCTCCCCGGTAGAAAGTCCCAATCAGACCTTGAACCATTTGGAATAGGGATCCCGTCCGGGGTGTGGGTCCGGCTACCACTTCAGTCGCCTTCCCTTTGGTTTCAAAAGAACTTTCTCGAACCTGCAGACACACGCTTATTCACATGATACAAAATACAAGGTTGATGCATTAAACATGTATATAACACTATGCGTAGCAAGATAGATAATAAAGCATACACGCCGAAGGAGATGTTGTCAACAACACATCTTTAGGGTTATGCTTGTAGGTGATTCTGACCACAAAAGAAAAAGTTCTTTATGGCGAGATTTCCCTTTACTTCCTGAAAGATAAAATGAAATGCTAATAAACAAAGTCACTAACATCCATTCAGTAATAAATTAATCCATACATCATTAACACACATACAGGTAGCCATGATGCATAAATGATGCCATTAAAGAGTGCAGTCTCATTAATCAAAAGATGTTCTGAAACTGTAAAGAAATACTCGTAGTGTTCACCAAGCAAAACACATCAGATCCAAAAGGAGTTTCAACAGGTATTTGTATTCATATGCCAAAAGAGTGTTCCCTTCAAATACAATGCTCTGTAGCTTTTAAGTCCCAAAAAGAAGATCCCTTTTAAATTTTCCCCTGAGGGGGTTTTATAGATCAAAATTGCCCTTTGGGCTCCCTGACTCTTCGCCTGCCTGCCGGTTGAGTTGCCCTGCGACCTGGGAAAAAATTGCGACCTGCAACCTGGCTAGTGAGTGCGACTTGCGACCTGTTTGGTAGTGCGACCTGCGACCTAGTTGGCAGTGCGACCTGCGACCTAGTTGGCAGTGCGACCTGCGACCTAGTGATACTGAGTCATGGAGATGGGCGTGCAATAGAGAGATCAGGAACATCAATCTGCTTTCCTTTGAGGAGGTCTCGCCAGGTCTGGTATTCTGCTGCTATGGGAGATACTAGAGGGACCTCCTCTTTCAACCGATGCATGCACTCCAAAGCATTCGGGATCAGAGTTTCCTTCTTTTGTGAGATCTGGTTTGAAAGAGAGGCGAGCTTGGTGTAAATCCGTACTGGCGCAACAAGCAGTTGACCCAGATTTTCTTGTGATGCAACAACCTCGGGGGCGGAAGCAGCTTGCTTGATAGGCTACAGGAATGACTGGATTTCTTGATCTACTTGCTCCCAGGTCTTACTTTCGTCCAATGCCCCTAGCGAAGGAATGTGGTGAAGAGTGTGCATTGAGTCTATGCCGCTGATCAGGTGGTCGTATGAAGATATTACTTTATCCAAATCCTTGGATAGCTTGTCCTTGGATTGCATCTTCATCCGGATTTGGACTTTGGCATCTTGTGTATGAATCCAATCCTTCTTAGGCAAATTATCGGGAACTTGAGGGTATTGCACTGTCCAGTTCATCATTTTATCTAAGGCAACTGAGGCTTCCTTGAGCTGCTTGTGCTTCTTCTTAGTTTCTTCTTGTGCTCTTACCAATGGGGAGACTGTTTGCTTTATGGTGAGCATTTCCCCATACACCTGCCTCATGGTTGCCTCTAATACATCGCATTATTTCATAACGGAAAATGGAACTTCATTGACTGGGGGAGCCTTGTTTCAGAGTTGTTGCATCTCTTATTCCAACACCAACCTTTCCTGTTCTGCCTTCTTCTCCCGCTGCTCGTAGTCTGTTTTGTAGAAAAATGATTTCTCTACTCATTCTGGTGAAATTTTTTTCTGTGGCCGCGGCGAAAGCCGTGCCTGCTGATGCTATCATCACGGGGTTAGTCCTAGTATAAAGGACTACGTATTTTTCAGTTGCAACCGTGGATGCGGCTGAAGGACTTTGTGCCAGGGACCTTCTCTTCTCTTGCCAGATTTTGAAAGAGAATTGGTCAAACGTGAGCCTAGTAAGGTCGAAGACCTCCTCCTACTGCCCCTGGGGGGAATTAACATCAGAGAGCATGGTTCCTGTACCGCCTAGAGGTACCTCGAGGGGAGACATGTCGATTTATTCTATCAATTCATCCTCCTCATCTTTCTTCTTCTTTTCTTCCTCTTCTTTCTTCTTCCTTTCCTCTTCTTCCCTTTGTTGGCGCTCGGCTTCCGCCTTCTCATGCTCTTCCTTCCTCATGCGTTCTGCTTCTGCCGCTACTTCTATTTTGGCTTTCCTCTCTTGCTCGGCTGCAGCAGCTTGGTCTGCTTTCTTTTGGCATTCAGATTCCACTTTTTCGAGCTCTTCCTTGAGTGCCCATTTTGCTGCGGCCTACGCTTCCTTTTCCTGCTTTTCCTTCCTAGCCTGCTCGGCCTGCTTCTTCTTCTGATCTGTCTTTGAATTCTTCTTGCGTTTCTCCTCATCCTCTTTTATCTTCTTTTCTCTCTCCTGCTGGGCTTTGGCCTCCACTTCTTTCTGTTGGGAAGAGGTGTCAGGCCCTGTGCTGGTCCGGGGCTTTTTAGCTAGAGAGGAAGAAGCACCTCCTAACTTACGGCTCCTGTCCTCCAAACTTTGATCATCCGGATCCTCTTGGCCAGAGTCTGCCCCCGGAGCGAGTTATCTATCTACGTTATACCATTTTCTTCTCTCATCTTCTTCTGGGCGTTCCACATGCTGGTAGTTCCATTTGAATTTGGCCTTCTTGCAGTGTTCGGGAACTATTCTCTTCGGGTCATATGTTCAGTACTCTAAAGTTTTTAGGTGATAACTTTTAATCTCTTCTCCTTCAGCCCCTACCTCTCTGAAATATTTGACTGTGTATGCACCGATAGTGAGGGGCAGCGTGGGCCAGGGCTTGTTCTTACCCTTGGACAGGACAATGGAGAAACCCGAGGTCATTTGGAAGCATACCTCCTTTATGAGCATCTTGTCAGTGATGAAGCAAGGCAAAGCATGTGGCGGCTTGAATGTGTCGAAGACTCGGATGAAATTATATTCAAAGAACGGGAACTAATGTGCCACTTGGCCTAGAGTCTCCCTAGCTCGCCAAGACATGCAACGGGCATCTTGGCCAAATAATTTTCTGAACAGGGCAGGGATGAATATCTGAGAAATTGGTTCTATATCCTGCTTATACCTGGACTCCCAGAACACCTTGGTTTGTAGATGAATTGCTCATGTCTGCGGGGAGTCCCAGTTATGTGCCCATCCCTCAAAATGCAATCTCACATAGACGGAATCCAATAGATATGAGGCCATATAGAACTCAGAATGCATTCCCTCATCTGGGGCCAATGCCGAGGACAAGTTTGTATGCATTGATGTCATTAATATACTAGCCCAGTTGAAGTGAGTACCATGCACCGTTACATGTTCCATGATGGTAGCCCATGTCCCGCTGAAGGTGGTGGCGTTGGGGTGCCCGTACAATTTGCAAAGCATGGCGGCTACTAATTTATACATTGTTCTCAGGCTGGCCACTGGATATTCTTGGTCTTTCTTGACTTTAAATTTGTCGGGCTCCGCCCACCACCACCTGATTGTGTCGACTACAGGGACTGCATGGGCAAGAGCCCATTCTCCTGTAAAGTTTTCTTTTGGGCAAGGCAGAGAGTAATAGACATGGGCATCCGAGCCTACGAACGTTGCAAAAGCCTTGCCTTCGCTGTCTCGGATCACGAACTTCTTGGGATCTGTTTTTTGTATGATCCAGTCTATCATTTCAGGACATGGAAATATGGCTGGATGAGCACCAGCTAGATGCAGCTTGGATCTTTTGACTTTCAAGTATACTTCTTGATCCGGGAGGTCTTCTGGGAATTCCGCTTCCGTTATGGTGAACTCATGCTACACTTGGTACCATCGCATGCTGTCCCCTTTTGCAAAGGTGCAAAGGGTATCTCTGTATATCGGCGGTGGGGAAATTTGCATGTTCGTGTCTATATCTTCTATCGACACTTGCTTGTCCTTCTTCTGGGACACTAGGGGTGCCATGTCACTAGAATCCAAGAGAACAGGTATACACTCTGCGTCTGTTTCACTTTCACCTGTCAAATTCATGAAGGAATCCCATGATAAGAATGACATGATGATAAAAGACCAATTACAGTTTGTCAGAGCTAGGACACAAACAGAATTTGAAACAATGGTCTACTGGGTCGCGGGGTCGCAGTTTGAGAGAAAAAATCCAATATGCGACCTTGCGACCTTGCGACTAGGTCGCAGGGTCGCAGGGTCGCGAACTGTGAAAAAGTATGAAAATGCGACCTTGCGACCTTGCAACTAGGTCGCTGGGTCGCTAGGTCGAAAATTTAGAAAAATCAGGGAAAAATGCGACCTTGCTACCTTGCGACTAGGTCGCTGGGTCGCGGGGTCGCAAATCTCGAAAAAATTGGAGACTGCGACCTTGCGACCTTGCGACTAGGTCGCGGGTCGCAAGTCGCGCTAGGGCTTCCTCGAGGGTGTGGGCGCGCATGGCGTAGAGTGTTTTATCCTTTAGCTGGGAGAATACAAAACCAAAAGGGTCTAGGCAAGGTCAAGGAGTAATTCTTGGTATAGGGGAGCAGCCATGGAAGTCTGAACGAGAACAGATAATGATTTTGGTTACTTGTGGGGGGCAAACAGGAATCAGAAAACCCTAAGCAAGCAAAACAGACAAGGGTTGAGGTAAATTAACAATTTAAAGGCTGAGGATGTCTGGGATTAGTAAGAATAACAAAAAGGGAAAGAACAGGAGAAAAATGGAAACTTACCTGGGAAAAACGCGCGCCAGTCGACCTGTCAGAGTCGTTTCTTTCTATTCGCTGAATGTGAAAAGTGCGACCTAGCGACCTAGATTATATAAAAGGGTCGCACGTGCGGGCATTTAATGAAGTCACAAGGTCACAATTTGAGTGATTTAGAAGATATGCGACCCTGCAACCTTGCGACCTTGCGACCTAAGGGTCACGGGGTCGCAGTTTTCCTTAAAATTTGAGTTTTGCGACCTCGCGACCCTGCGACCTTGCGACCCTTAGGTCGCGGGGTTGCAACTTTCTAAAAAAGGAGTTCTATGACTTTGCGACTTAGCCTTCTGGACTCTTTACTTGGTTTTCTTTGAGTTCAAGGGGCTCCAAAAATTTTGAAGAGGGGTTTTTTGGAGGGTGTTGTAGAGGCTACAACAAATGGCGATTCACTGGACGAACTCAGAGTTGTGCCGATGGTTAGTCTTGGAGGGGGGAGGGAGGGGTCTTTGCTGGCTATTTCTTTTACCTTACGGTCGACATTTCCTAGCCCTTTGGAACCTTGCTAGGTTGCTCAGTTTGCTGGCTTGTTCGGGTAATGTTTAACCAAAATTCATTTCTTCAGGTCTCTGGACTGAAAGGGTTGGAGAACTCCAGGCAGCTACAGGGTCCGGTACAATTATTTTGTCCTCATCGTGTTGCTCCGCTGCCAGCGAACCTCTCGGTCCTGGCGGAGTCACTGCCTAGGAATCATGAACGTTGCTCTGCTGCCAGCGAGCCTGGTCAGTACCCCGGCGGATTCGTTACATCACCTCTCTGCGCAGGAAGCCTTTCTCAATCCTTTACCCTTTATTAGTGTGCTATTGCACTTATTTTGAATGTGCCTGAGGCACTTATTTAGATGTGCTCGTGGCACTTATTTTCGATGAGAAATTTTTCCTGGGTGGATGAGGGATCCTGACTTATTTTTCTTGCAGAGAGGTTGTTCCTGGTCTGGTATGAGGACTTTGGTTTCTCTCGGATACCCTGTCGTAGCATAGAGTACCTCTTTTCCCTTCTGATCTGGTTACCACTACATCGTACTTTCTTTTGCAGACACCCTCTTAGACTGGCAAGGTGGGCTTCCTGCTTGATGACTTGAGCTTGATCATATGATGCCTTTAGGTGTAGAGAACAAGCAAGCTTTTGCCACCTTCGATTCTATTGGAAAAGGCCTTCCATCAGCATAGAACCTGTTGCAGTGTGCCAATTGTGTGGCTCTAACAAATCCTTCCTTTAAAAGTTTTATATATATATATATATATATTTTTATTTTTTTTTTAAACGCGAGAACGGAAACTATGGTACAAGGATAAGATAGCCCTCTAAGGGCTGCTATGTGAAATAGTGTTTGAGTTCGTGGCCATTTACCGGGAGGACCTCTACTCTTCCCTCAAGGGTTTGCAGTCTAAACGTATGGGAACCTAATTTTTCTTTAACATGGAAAGGACCCGTCCATAGTTCTTGGAACTTAGAATGTTTTCCTTTTTCTTCGTGAGCTTTATCCCATTTTCGGACCAGGTCTCCTATCTCAAATTTTTTATTCCCTGTGGATTTTCTATCAAACCATCTCTTGATTCGGATTTGGTGGATGGCGAACTTTTCCCGGGTTTTTTGCCTTTCCTCCTCCAACTTCAGTAGGGTGTCAATTCGAGTTTTCAAGGTAGGGCATGGGGCACCATGACATTCCTGGGACAGATGAAGGGCAGGGAGAGATAAGTGGGGAGGAAGAATAGCTTCTTTTCCGTACATGAGAAAATAAGGAGAGGTGCCTAGGGAGGACTTAGGCATGACGCGGTCGGCCCAAAGTGCATTGTGAAGGGCGTTGTGCCAGTTGCGCTGGTGGGATAGTAGGGTCTTCTTGATGATGCGGATCAGATTTTTATTAGTCGACTCAACTAAACCATTTCTTTGGGGATAGTAATTTTATGAATGTTTAAGAAAGATACCGTTTTCTAGGGGAAAATCACATAATTTAAAAGATGAAAAGTAAGTTGCATTGTCAAAAACCAAGGAAGTTGGAACGCCAAACCTGGTGATGATGGAATGAGTGACAAATTCTATTACCTCCTAATCATTGATTTGGCGTAAAGGTGTTGCTTTGACCCACCTGGTAAAATAATCGGTAGTTGTGGGAATGTACCGGTGTTGTTTGGAGGAGTGAGGTATGATTTCGCCAATGACGTCCAAGCCCCACTGTTGAAAAGGTTCTTCTACTGCTACCGACAGTAAGGGGGCGGCTGGCCGCGCTTCTCGGTTTGTGAATTTCTGGCACTGGATGCACTTCCGGACATATGCATGCGCGTCTCTAAACAGGGTTGGCCAATAGTATCCTGCACGCATTATCTTATGGGTGGTGGCATCCCTGACATAATTACCCCCAGCTGGTCCGTCGTGTAGCTTAGTCAAAATTTTATGTGCTTCATCATGTTCTAAGCAGCGTAGCATGACCCCATCGTAATGTTTCTTGAAAAGCTTCCCATGGATCAGCTGGTAAGATGCCGCTTTGAGTCTTATCGCGCGTTTCTGCTGGGCAGTAAGAGCGGGGTCCAGAGTACCCTGAGCAAGGTATCCTAAAATGTCTGAGTACCAAGAAGGGTTACTCAACTGAGGCACATGGTCGCTCTGGTACATATCGATCTCTTGTTCCCAACACTCTTGCTCGACTCCATGGGAACTTTCCGCCTCCGTAGCCATTTGACATAAACCCTATCCTTTAATGGTGTGAGCTGGTTTAAATTCTAAATCATACTCTTGCAGGCATGTCACCCAGTTGCCTCGCCTCTCGCCTAGCTCCTACTGCACAAACAACGAGCGGACCGCTGGATGTGGAACGAAGACTGTGACGTGGTTTTTCAAGATGTAGGGTCGGAAGTGCTTGATTGCTTTGTAGACCACATAGGCTTGCTTCTCGATTTCAAGGTAGTTTAATTCAGCTCCTTGTAAACCAGTACTCATGAAGGAAATGGGCCGCTCGTCATTGTTGCTGTCTTTCTGCGTGAGCACAGCTGCCAGTGAAGAATATGAAGCGAAATTATATAGGATGAAGCCTCTGCTAAAGTCCAGACTTTGAAGGGATGGTGCTTCAGCTATGGCCTGTTTGATTTTGGCGAACGCCTCCTTCTCTGGCGGGTTCCATTTGAACATCGCATTCTTTTTTATCATCTCCTGCAATGGTCTAACTATCTGGGCAAAATCCAATATGAACTTGTGGACAAAATTGATTTTTCCCGGGAAAGATTGCATTGCTTTCTTACTGCTCAGGGGGGCAATCTGGGCAATAGTTTTCGCCCATTCTGGATCTACTACAATGCCCTACTTTGTAATAATGTGGCCCAGCAAGGTCCCTTCTGCCACAGCGAAAATTCTCTTTTTCGGGTTGAGAGAAATCCCGTACCTCCTGCACCTTTCGAAGATTTTTTTGAGGTGGCGTAAATGATCGCCCTGGTGTTTTGAAAACACAGTGACATCATCCAAATAGACTACCACGCTCTGACCTATCAAACCACGGAAAGCTATATCCATGGCTCGTTGTAAAGTTTCCCCCGCGTTAATCAATCCAAAAGGCATGCGCCTGAAAGCGAATGTTCCCCATTTGGTCGGAAAGGTAGTTTTCAATCTGTCCGGTTCGGCTACCAGCTCCTGGTTGTAACCGGAGAACCCATCCAACAAAGAGAACATTTCGGATCCGGACACAGCTTGCAATATTTGTTCCATAGGTGGCACTGGGTAATTATCTTTGTGCGAGGCTCGATTCAAATTCCTAAAATCTACACATAAGCGGATCTCACCATACTTCTTCCGTACCGGGACCAAATTTGATACCCATGTGGAGTGACGAACTTTGAAAATAATGCGTGCGTCCAACAGCTTCTTGAGTTTTTTCAGGATCATTGGTTCCAAAGTAGGGTATACTTTCCTGAGCTTCTATTGGAATGGCTTCACACCTTCCTTCATGGGTATGACGTGCTGAATAATCCGAGTGTCGTACGTGCGCAAATCATTATACGTCCAAGAAAATACGTCTCGATACTTCCGAAATAGTCAGGTGAATGCCTGTGTCTCTTCATCGGTACACTCTTTCCCGAGGTTAATGAACTTTGGGTCCTCCTATGATCCCAAATTTACTTGCCGATGTGCCAAAATAGAACTTTGTACCTTGGTATTTGGGGGGCCGCGGAATCTGCTTTGCAGGTCGAAGAGCTTTTCAAGTGATACTATTCCTTTAGGCATGGGGTTTTCCTTGAGTTTGTCATGCTCTTCCTGCAAGGCTTGGTCGTGGTCCGCTTCATCAATCGCCGCGTCTTTGAATACTTCAGTGTTGAGCATAAACTCTAATATTTGTTGATCATCATCAAAAACGCGGAGATTAATAACATTATCTGGCACGGATGGCCTAGAAATAACTTCAATAGAAAAACCGTCCCTCAAAGGGGTAAATCTAGCAGCAGCATTAGCTAGAGTATCAGCTGCTGCATTGTGCATTCTAAGAATAGATTTAATTCAAAAAGCATCAAAATCAGAAATAAGACGCCATACCTCTTGCTGATAAGCTTTCAAATGTGGAGACAAACAATGAATGGTATTGCGTACCTACCGAGTGATAATATCGGAATCTCCAATAACTCGTAAGCACTTTACCTTTAAATCCAATGCCTTCTTGAGTCCGAGGATTAGAGCTTCATATTCCGCAGTATTGTTTGTGCATTGGAACTCAAGCCGGCATGATATCAAGAATTTGTTCTTTTGAGGGTCTAGCAAGATGCAGCCCGCACCAGCTCCGTCAAGAGTTTTGGAACCGTCATAGTACAGGGTCCATACATCGTTTTCTGGTTCCTTTGGGATTGTAGGTTGGGGGTGGACCTCAGTTTCAGTTTGGTGTGAGATGGGAGCGAATTGATCTTCCGCGACAAGTGTCAGTTCAGACTGGGTCTGGGGATCTACTGGAGATTGAGGAGGGTGATAACATCCAAAAATGGCTTCCAAGAAGCACATGCCGAGCTCCTCCTGAGAAAAACTGATTGGTTCATTAGTAGCATGCAAATCAGTCACAGTATGTTTCATATAAGGCTCGCTTTCGACCCGGATTTGGTTATTTCGGCCCTTGTAAGGAAGCCAAAGGTGGGACCAGTCAGTGGCAAAATATCCTTGCAGTTTGTTGGACCAGTCCCTACTGAGTAATAAGCCGTAGGCTTCCGAAATGTCAACGACTACAATGTCGATGCATTGGTGGACTCTAGAATCGGACGAGAGGCAGATGATGATGTTGTTCAGCTCTCCTATGGTTGGCACTTGAGTTCTGTCAAGTTGAATGATCCTTGCATCGGTTTTCTCTGGGCGGATGTTCAGTTTTTTGCAAACAGATAGTTGCATGACGTTTGTGGAGGTGCCGGAGTCAACCAGACAATTATGGACATTGAAGTTGAAGATCTCAAAAGACAGGAGAAAAGGAGGAGTAGACCCCCTGGAATTTGTATTGATGGTGTTTATGATGGATTGAACACTTGGAGTAGGTTGCGCGGAAGTGTTGCTCACATGCTTAGTAACTGAGTTATTGGCGAAGGCTTTAAGAATGAGTTCTCATTGATTTGTGATGTGAGCAAGCTCATAGAGGGATATGTCAGCTCTAGTTTTCTTCATGTTCTCTACAATGTTGTATGTGGAATCAGATTGGGGACTTGGTTCGGTGGTGGTTGTGGTGGAACTCACGGGGAGCTTGCTTTTCGGATTCGCTCGAGTATTGTCATTTGTGGGCTTCTTAGGGGAAGCTTTTTGTTCATTTCCCGGTGGCATAATTTTCCGTAAGAAATCCCTTTTCTTCTCCTCAAAGGATGGTTCAGAGATCGGTCCTTTACTCCTAAGGCTGTAGTTTCTTACAGGTGGGGTCTTAGGATTGTCTGCCATGTTGATATCAGTGATTGTAAAGTGGTTGTCCCCTCGGATAATATCGAATGAAAGGACTGAGGATGTCGGTTCTTCATCCGGGGGCAACTCTTCATTGTGGTCTGAAACATCATCCTCCCCCGCGTCCCCTGGGTTTGATCATCCAAAAACTGGTTTACCACTGCAGTCATGCTAGCAATCCACTGGGGGCATGTTTTTTCATAGTGGGTAGCCTGGTGGAAGGAGCAGAAGTTATCTTTTCCTATTTCTTCAACATTCAAAACAGTGTTTGGGTTGGACGGAGGTCGGCTGGTGTTGGGGTTGCTCTTTCTGAAGAAGGGCTTAGGCGCCTTGGCACTAGATGTGGACTCTATACCTTTCCTCTTCAGATCAGAGACTTCATTTGTTAATAGCTTGAGAGTCTTCGCTATACCCTCAAAGTCAAAAGCATCCTTATCCTTATCTGCGGTTTTGTTTGTGGCGGGCTGACCCCTTTTTGCGATTGGTTTGTGGTCATCTCTCCCCTCATGATCGATGGATCCTATAGAAAGCATGTCTCTTTCTATGGTGAGAGCGGCTGCGTAGTTGGCTGCAAGTGTGGGCCGAGCTTCGCGTTTCACGAAGACAGTGATATCCCTAGGGAGAGCTTTTGTATAATAGTCAATGGTAATAGAGTCGTCCAATGCCAAGTTTGGGGGAGACTTTTGCAGTATGGTAGTGAAGCGCTGATTGAAGTCTCTCACCTTCTCTTTCTTGTGACACTTAATGGTGCTTAACTCTGTGAGGAGCATAGAAGGGGTTTTATCCTCTAAAAATTTTTGCAGGAATACACGTCGAAACTAGTCCCACGATGTGATGGAGGCACTTGGGAGGGAGCGGTACCAAGTGGCTGCTTTGTTTTCAAGAGTATGCGGAAACAGATGGCAAGTAACATTATCTGACTGAACCCTCATGATTTTCAGGGAAAGATAGAAACTGCTTATATGATCTTCAGCCAAGGTGCCTTTTTCGGGATCAAACTTGGGGAGGTGTTTCTCTGGGTGCCTAGGCAGGCTTGGATTGGGCCCAAAAGATTTAATGGTGACTGGCCCATCTAGGCTAATGGTTGCACCCTCCTAGCCCACTGGTGATGTCTAAATTCAGGCTCAGATTCACCTCCCGAACCTGATACCGAGGCTCCTCCCTCATGGCGAGAGTGTTCATCTTGATGTCTCTCACGGTAGAGAAAGTATCTAAGATATCCCCAGTTGTGGACAGGAGGCCGATTTGGGTTCGGGTGACGGTTGTTAGCATGGTTTCCTTGGCCTCGGCCTCTATCTCCTCTACCTCCGGTCTGGCGGGCTCTATTCCCTCGCCCTCGTTTCTGCGAGCTCTATTCCCCTCACCTTCGTTTCTGCGGGCTCTATTTCGGTCACTTTCATTCCCTTGGCCTCTTTCTCCCTCACCTTCCCCAGGTGGAGGGCGTGCTTGGTTGTTGATAGGCTGGGCTTGGTTGGATTGAAAGTCAAGAAAAGGTTCGGTAGGACCAAATTCTTCCTCATCGCCGCCTTGGAGTTCAGGGATTGGTTCGTCACGTTGAGCAGCGGCGGTGAGATCTTCAAGAATGAGATTCACCAACTCGGGCACGGTGCTCACCAAAGAACCATTACGAGTGGTGTTTTCATTCGGGGTTCTATTATGGGACAAGAATTGCATGATTGGCGAGGTCTTCAAGCATGAGATTCACCAACTGGGGCACGGTGCTCACCAGGGCCCCATTACGAGTGATGTTTTCAATCGGGGTTCTAGTATGGGACAAGAATTGCATGATTGGGGCCAACGCAAATCCCTAAGGAGATTGCGGGCAACTGGGTGCAAGGCCCTCAACTGTGCTTCGGTAATTTCATAATACGACATCTCCATCCCTTGAATATCTTCCAATGGTGGGATGGCTTCGTTGTTTATGACCTCCCCTTGGGGAGTTTGTGATGGAATGTTGGTTGTATGCTGGGAGGTTGCCATTCAGGCCCTCCTTCTAGCGCCAATTCTGTTGACGGGAAAATCTGTCTCATCCAACAGCAGGGGATCTCCCCGGTAAAAGGTCCCAATTAGACCTTGAACCGTTTGGATTAGGGATCCCGTCCGGGGTGTGGGTCCGACTACCACTGATTTTTACCTTCCCTTTGGTCTCAAAAGAACTTGCTCGAACCTGTGGATACACACTTATTCACATGATACTGAATACATGGTTGATGCATTAAACATGTATATAACACTACGTGTAGCAAGATAGATAATAAAGCATACACGCCGAAGGAAATGTTGTCAACAACACATCTTTGGGGTTATGCTTGTAGGTGATTCTGACCACAAAAGAAACAGTTCTTTATGGCGAGATTCCCCTTTACTTTCTGAAAGATAAAATGAAATGCTAATAAAAAAAGTCACTAACATCCATTTAGCAAGCAATTAATCCGAACACCATTAACACACATACAGGTAACCATGATGCATAAATGATGCCATTAAAGAGTGCAGTCTCATTAATCAAAAGATGTTCTGAAACTATAAATAAATACTCGTAGTGTTCACCAAGCAAAACACATCAGATCCAAAAGGAGTTTCAACATGTATTTGTATTCATATGCCAAAAGAGTGTTCCTTCAAATACAATGCTCTGTAGCTTTTAAGTCCCAAAAAGAAGCTGCTTTTACACTTTCCCCGGAGGGGGTTTTATAGATCAAAATTTCCCTTTGGGCTCCCTGACTCTTCGCCTGCCCGCCGGTTGAGTTGCCTTGCGACCTGGGAGAAAATTGTGACCTACGACCTGGCCAGTGAGTGCGACTTGCGACCTACTTGGCAGTGCGACCTGCGACCTAGTGAGCAGTGCGACCTGTGACCTACTGCCACTGAGTCATGGAGATGGGCGCGCAATAGAGAGATTAGGAACATCAATCTGATTTCCCTTGAGGAAGTCCTGCCAGGTCTGGTATTCTGCTGCTATGGGAGAGACTAGAGGGACCTCCTCTTTCAACCGATGCATGCACTCCAGAGCATTCAGGATTAGAGTTTCCTTTTTTTGTGAGATCTGGTTTGAAAGGGAGGCGAGCTTGGTATAAATCCGGACTGGTGCGACAAGAAACTGACCCAGATTTTCTTGTGATGCTGCGACCTCGGGGGTGGCAGCATCTTGCTTGATAGGCTACAGGAATGACTGGATTTCTTGATCTACTTGCTCCCAGGTTTTACTTTCGTCCAATCCCCCTAACGAAGGAATGTGGTGAAGAGTGTGCATTGAGTCTATGCCGCTGATCAGGTGGTCGTATGAAGACATTACTTTGTCCAAATCCTTGGATAGATTGTCCTTGGATTGCATCTTCATCCGGATTTGGACTTTGGCATCTTGTGTATGAATCCAATCCTTCTTAGGCAAATGCTCGGGAACTTGAGGGTATTGCACTGTCCAGTTCATCATTTTATCTAAGGAAGCTGAGGCTTCGTTGAGCTGCTCATGCTTCTGCTTAGTTTCTGCCCGTGCTCTTACCAGTGGGGCGACTGTTTGTTTTATGGTGAACATTTCCCTGTACACCTGCCTCATGGTCGCCTCTAATACATCGCATTCTTTCAGAACGACAAGTGGAACTTCATTGACTGGGGGAGCCTTGTTTCGGAGTTGTTGCATCTCTTCTTCCAACGCTGACCTCTCATGTTCTGCTGCTCGTAGTTTGTTTTGTAGAGAAATGATTTCTCTACTCATTCTAGTGAAATTTTCTTCCGTGGTCGTGGCAAAAGCCGTGCCTGCCGATGCTATCATCACGGGATTAGTCCTAGTATCAAGGACTATGTCTTTTTCAGTTGCAACCGTGGATGCGGCGGAAGGACTTTGTACCAGGGACCTTCTCTTCTCTTGCCTGATTTTGAAAGAGAATTGGTCGAATGTGAGCCTGGTGAGGTCGAAGACCTCCTCCTCCTGCTCCTGGGGGGAATTAACATTAGAGAGTATGGTTCCTATACCGCCTAGAGGTACTTCGAGGGGAGACATGTCGATGTCTTCTATCAATTCATCCTCATATTTCTTCTTCTTTCCCTCCTCTTCTTTCTTCTTCCTTTCCTCTTCTTCCTTCTTCCTTTCCTCTTCTTCCCTTTGTTGGCGCTCGGCTTCTGCCTTCTCATGCTCTTCCTTCCTCCTGCGTTCTGCTTCTGCTGCTGCTTCTATTTCGACTTTCCTCTTTCGCTCGGCTGTAGCAGCTTGGTCTGCTTTCTTTTGGCATTCAACTTCTGCTTTGTCAAGCTCTTCCTTGAGGGCCCGTTCTGCTGTGGCCTATGCCTCTTTTTCCTGCTTTTCCTTCCTGGCCTCCTCGGCCTGCTTCTTCTTCTAATATGCCTTTGAACTCTTCTTGCATTTCTCCTCGTCCTCTTTTATCTTCTTTTCTCTCTCTTTCTGGGCTTTGGCCTCTGCTTCTTTCTGTTGGGAAGATGTGTCAGGCCCTGTGCTGGTCCAGGGCTTTTTAGCTAGAGAGGAAGAAGCACCTCCTAACTTACGGCTCCTGTCCTCAAAACTTTGATCATCCAGATCCTCTTGGCCAGAGTCCGCCCCCGGAGCGAGTTTTCTATCTGCATTATACCAGTTTCTTCTCTCATCTTCTTCTGGGCGTTCTACATGCTGGTAGTTTCATTTGAATTTGGCCTTCTTGCAGTGTTTGGGAACTTTCCTCTCTGGGTCGTATGTTCGGTACTCTAAAGTCCTTAGGCGATAACTTTTAATCTCTTCTCCTTCAGCCCCTACCTCTCTGAAATATTTAACTGTGTATGCATCGATAGTGAGGGGTAGCGTGGGCCAGGGCTTCTTCTTACCTTTGGACAGGACACTGGAGAAACTCGAGGACATTTGGTAACATACCTCTTGTATGAGCATCTTGTCTATAATGAAGCGAGGCATAGCATGTGGTGCCTTGAATGAGCCGAAGACTCGGATGACAGTATATCCAACGAACGGAAACCAATGCGCCACTTGGCCTAGAGTTTCCCTGGCTCGCCAAGACATGCAAGGGGCGTCCTGGCCAAATAATTTCCTGAATAGGGCGGGGATGAATATTTGAGAAATTGGTTCTATATCCTGCTTACATCTGGATTCCCAGAACACTTTGGTTTGTAGATGAATTGCACGAGTCTACGTGGGATTCCAGTTATGTGCCCATCCCTCAAAATTCAGCCTTGCACAGACGACATCCAATAGATAAGAGGCCATATAGAACTCAGAAGGCATCCCTTCATCTGGGGCCAATGCCAAGGACAAGTTTGTATGCATTGAGGTCATCAATATACTAGCCCAGTTGAAACGGGTGCCATGCACCGTTACATGTTCCATAATAGTAGCCCATGTGCCATTGAAGGTAGTGGCGTCGGGGTGCCCGTACAATCTGCAAAGCATAGTGGCTACTAATTTATATACTTTTCTCAGGCTGGCCACGAGATATTCTTGGTCCTTCTTGAATTTAAATTTGTCGGGCTCCGCCCACCACTGCCTGATAGTGTCGACTACAGGGACTGCATGGGAAAGAGCCCATTCTTCTGTAAATTTTTCTTCCTGTTGAGGCAAAGAGTAGTAGACATGGGCATCCGAGCCTACGAGCGTTGCGAAAGCCTTGCCTTCGCTGTCTCGGATCACGAACTTCTTGGGATCTGTTTTTTGTATGATCCAGTCTATCATTTCGGGACATGGAAATATGGCCGGATGAGCACCTGCGAGATGCAACTTGGACCTTTTGAATTTTAAGTATACCTCCCGATCCGGGAGGTCTTCTGGAAATTCCGCTTCCGTTATGGCGAACTCATGGTACACTTGGTACCATCGCATGATGTCCCCTTTTGCAAATGTACAAAGGGTATCTCTGTATATCGGGGGTGGGGACACTGGTATGTCCATCTCCACCTCTTCCACTTCCACGTGCTTGTATTTCTTCTGGGACACTGGGGGTGCCATGTCGCTAGAATCCGAGAGAACAGGTATACACTCTGCGTCTGCTTCAAGTTCGCCTGTCATATTCATGAAAGAATCCCATGATAAGAACGACATGATGATAAAAGACCAATCACAGTTTATCAATGATTTTAGCTGGGACACAAGCAAAATTGAAACAAAGGTCTATTGGGTCGCGGGGTCACAGATTGAGAAAACAAAGCCAACATGCGACCTTGCGACTTTGCGACTAGGTCGCAGGGTCGCGGGGTCGCAAACCGTGAAAAAATATGAAACTGCGACCTTGTGACCTTGCGACTAGGTCATTGGGTTGCTAGGTCTCAAATTTATCAAAACTGGGAAAATGCGACCTTGCGACCTTGCGACTAGGTCGCTGGGTTGTGGGGTCGCAAATCTCAAAAAATTTGGAAACTGCGACCTTGCGACCTTGCGACTAGGTCACGGGGTCGCGGGGTCGCAAATTTCGAAAAATTTGGAAACTGCGACCTTGCGACCTTGCGACTAGGTCGCGAGGTCGCAAGTCGCGCTAGGGCTTCTCTGGGGGTTTTTGGGCGCACGCGGCGTGAAGTGATTTTCTCCTTAACTGGCAAAATGCAAAAACGAATGGGTCAAGATGGAGCCAAGTGCTAGCTTTGGGAGTAGGGAAGTAGCCATGAAAGCCAAGGCCAGCAATGGTGATGATTTTGAGCACAGTGGGCATAGTGGGGGAAACAAGAATCAGAACAAAAACCCTGAGTAAGAAAAATAGCAAGTGGTTGAAGCAAATGTACAATTTAAAGGCTAAGGGTGCCTGGGATTTAGCAAGAATGACCAAGAAGGAAACAACAGGAGGGAAAAGTCAACTTGGGAAAATCGCGCGCCAGTTGACCTGTCAGAGCCATTTTTTTCTATCCGCCGCATATGAAAAATGCGACCTAACGACCTCCTTTATATAAAAAGGTCGCACGTGCGGGCATTTAATGAGGTCGCAAGGTCGCAATTTGAGCGATTAGAGAGATATGCAACCTCACGACCTTGCGACCTTGCGACCTGTGGGTCGCGGGGTCGCGGTTTTCCGGAAAATTGAGTTTTGCGACCTCGCGACCTTGCGACCTTGCGACCTTCAGGTCGCGGGGTCGCAAGGTCGCGGAGTCGCGGTTTTCTAAAAAATAAAGTTTTGCGACTTTGCGACCTAGTTTTCAGGACTCTTTACTTGGTTTTCTTTAAGTTCAAGGGGCTCCAAAAAATTTTAAAGTGGGGTTTTTTGGAGGGTGTTGTAGAGGCTACAACATATGCATGAAGCTCAAATAGGGTGTGATCAGGATAATCTCGGTGAATAAGTTATCTATTATTAAAATTTCTACAGAACCCTTAGAACATATAAGTCTTTTCCATCCACAAAAGTTACTTTATATCCTTGAGCTTATAAACATGGAATAGAGACTAGATTATTTTTCAAACCTGGTACATATAGAAAATTGTTGAGATGAACATTGTTACTAGATTCCAGCTCAACAAAATCCTTTCCAATTACTTTGACTTGATAGTTGTGGTTGTCTCCAAGCTATACTCTTTAGGATAACCTCTTTTCCATAATGTTAGTAAGGTTTCCATGATCTCCGGTCTTATGTCTTAATGCACCACTATCCATCAACCATATATCATCATCATTTGCAATAGAACCTATCAGAGTAGAAAAGTAAAACAAATATTTGTCACCTTTAGGTTTCTTTGTATTTTAATCTTCAATGTCGGTTGCGAAAGCGTGCTGTTTTCCATTTCTATTTTTGTTATTATCTATCTCAGAAAAATATATTTTATAATGTCCAAATTTCTGACAACCATGACATTGAATCTTTGACATATATTTCTTCCTTTAGAGAGGAGGTGATATTATTTTTGACTTCTTATTTTGAAATTTTGACTTCTTATGTTGAAATCCAATCTTCTTCTTTCCCTTTTTCTTGAAATGGGCTACAAATGCTTGAGAAGATTCTTTATTTTTATTTCTTAACATAAGACTTGATTCTTCTTAAGCATAAGAGGTCCATAGTTGTTCAAACGAAGGAGACTCCTTCCATCTAATTATACCTGCTACAAATGCATCCCATGATCTAGGTATACCATGAGTATTTTAGTCACAAGTTTGTTCTTAGAAATATTTTCTCCAATTTCTTGAATTTTTTCTTTTATTTGTGATATCCTTACAAAATATGAAACCATAATGTCATCATTTTTCAAGCTCATGGATTTACCAACATTCTTGATAATAAATAGAATAGTTAGGACATCATACATCTTCTTGGAAGTATCAATATTTTCCATTTAGTGAATTAGATGATATCTAATGGAGTCCAAAATAATACTCATGGTAGTGATGTCATCCTCCTTAAAATTTTCCTTTCTTGTAGTATCTATTGGTTCTACAACTTTTCATGTCACAATATTCGAAACTTTGTTCTTTGCAAGAATAATATCAATTCTAATTATCCAAGCTCTGAAGTTTGAGGCTCCTTCCAACTTGTTCTTATATTTCATAGAAGAAGCCATGGATGCAAATGAATAAATACTTAAACAATAGTGATCACAATGTAGGGTTTCTTGAAAGGTGATCCCAATGTTCCTTCCTTCACCAAAGCTCTGATACCATGTTTGTTTTCTAAGTGCAACAGAGACTAAAAAAATATTTATGAAAAACTGATAATTAATTTTGATGTTGATATTCTTTTAATTATTCCAATATATCATTCAATAATTATACTTCATAAATTCAACCATACACGAACAATAGAACAATTGAGATCACAATGCACAAAGAGGAAAAACCATCAACCTTTTTAACATAGAAATTATTTTGTTCAACAAGAGACATGCCTAGACCTACTAGTCACCAAATAGGTCACACCTGGTCAAAACCTACAAGTCAAGCCTCCAAACCTGATCCAAGATTTCACTTTGCCTGATCCAACCAAAATTTTTTTCCCTCCTCCAACTGCAAGAATCTTGAAATCTCACCCCCCAGCATTGCCCATAAATTTTGGCTCCTGCAACAAACAACACCTAGGAATATGTGAGCTTAGGAGAGAGAGTCTATTCACATGTGCGATCTTGGGAGAGAGAGAAATAGATCCATTTTTTCCTTCTTTTAGTCCTTCTTGTCCTTCTTCATCTTCAATAGGATGGCCAAAATTTATCTTCTTGAGAGAGTGTGAATTGATGGTGAGAGGATGAGGTCGAGCTTCCTTTATATAGTGATCTGTTGGGTCGAATGGCTGTGTCTCTTGCCTAAGATAAATTGACTTGGAGGGAGGCCGCTTTGGCAAACTTGAAGCCAAAAATTTCAAATTTTCTTCTTTGAAAAGTCCTAATGGGACTTGACTCAAAATATAAATTCCTTTTAACTCTAGCATTTAAAATATGCTTTAAAATAATCAATATGAATACATCAAGTGGAAAAATATACATTATGAAGATCGACCATGGTTACAAAATTCAATATAGTGGTGGTATTCATCTTTGGATATGCACTAACTATTTTACCAAAAATAGTCTTAAGGATACACTTTCATTGTTTTTCCATTAATATTGTGATATTTTATTTGCTAAAGATATGGATTTGGAATCTCAAAACCACTATTATTTGTATGGGTGAAAAATTTCACTAATAGGTTAACAATTTTATTTCTATTTTATTTTCATCTCTCTCTCTCTCTCTCTCTCTCTCTTTTTTTAAAATTTATTGAAACCTTATGCACTCTATTTTCTGAAATTTCCTGTGTAATTAATATTTTATTCCCCCCCCACTCCCCTTATTTTTGCTAGTTTATGTGCATCGTGAGATAGCTAGCACAATTAACCTATGAATTGAGTAGTCACGACCCAGAGGCATCTAAGCCATCTAAATCACTTGGAGATTGCACCTAGCCCGGGCCACACCAATTCTTAACATGGTGGGATTTTTCCCCACAAAGTTTTGAGCTGGTGACCTTTACACCACATCGTGCCTTAATATAACACCCTGTCACCATCTACTCAACACCTCGTGGGAATTATTTGTCCCTTTACTCATGTGGATATTTATAATTTCAAAGTTTAATCTTCCATTTAAAAAATTAATAATGTTAAATTCTCAACATTAAAACTCTAAATATATGTGTCTTTATTCCATATTTACATCTTTTTTGAATCAATAGTTGTTATTAATTGATGGGGTTTCCTGTGCATGAAGGTCAAAAGGCAAGGGATAGGGGGGGGGGGGCATAAAAGTTAAACCATCTTTGTGAGTGTAGGTGATATGATGTCCATTAGTTGGCCACAACATAGTCTAAATAATAAACAAAATATCATTTTTCTGAGTATTTTTTTCTAGTCAATTTTAACAAAAAACCAACATATATTTAAAAAAAATGCAAGTTGAGATTCTTTAATCTGCAGAATTTGAATGACCTAGGGGGTTTTCAAGGCGTTGAATCCATTTATGCATAAAAAAAATATTTTAAACAAAAAAATTCACAAACTTGTTTGAAATTGTGTCGTCGTCTTCTTCTTCTAGTGAGAAAATTCATTTCGTCTAACTACACACACCTAAACGGCTAATGGATTTTGACATAATCGAATTTGGTTTGCATGGATTTTAAAAAATAATAATTTAATATACTCCACATGTGGTATAATAGTTTAGTTAATTTATTTAATGAAGGAGAAAAATTGTAAATCAAGTGTATATTACAATGGAGCGCACGGTTTATTATATAAATAAAACCACATGTTTACACCTAGATAATTAGATTTGAATTTATAAAAAAGTTGATGTGTAAAATGTGAATGGGTTAAAGGAATTTCTCTTTTTTTTTAGTGATATCCATGTATTAAGTTTAATAAAAATTATTATATAGAAATATATTAATTTAAAAAACTCATTCTAAATAATATTTTTTTTTTGGTTGTTTAACCTTGTTCTAAATAAATGTGATATTGGATAATAAAAGAAGGATCCGGTTAAGAAAAGTTGGGCTCTAAAAATAAAAAATATTTGATAAAGAGGGGAAATTGGCTTAGGCGATGAGGGTGAGATCAATGAATAATGAATAAGCCAAATTTGTGTGTGGTCAAGAAATCTAGGTGGGGTCATTTTGTGTTACAACGTTGAATCTATTAAAATTACGCAACTGCAGTCAAATTCCACTTTGGAAAACTCAAATGGTCTAGATCATAATTGCATTAGATTGCTATTTTTGAGAGGACCAAAATTGAGCTATAGATCACTCCAATCGATTAAGAAGAAGTTAAATTATGAATTATTTTATTTATTAATGAAATGGAATGGGTCGGCCTCAACATATGTGGATTTAGGCAAAGTCCCAAGCTGTCCCTCATAAAATCTATAAATAGAAGAGACCTCTCATACATTCACTCATTGGATTTTTTTCTTGCACTCTTTGCCTTGATTCGTCTATTATGTTTTGGTTCGCACATGTTTGACAAAAGAAGCTCGCACATGGTACAAAATCACAAGCGAGAAGCTTGCAATGAACAAGGGCTTCTGGGCCATAGCCGCAGGCAAAGAAATGGTGAAACCAGGCCAGAGTCACATGCACAACATGGCAAGGTAGCAACGAACCTTCCCTAGTCGCGGGTAGAGCTTGTCAAGGTCGCGGCCAGGGTCTTGAGGCTAGATTAGGCTGATCTGGAGCAGAGCTGCCGACACAGTGTGTCATGCCAGCGACCAAGGGAGCTTTAGCCGCAGACACAACATGTTGAGGTCACGGACAAGGGTTTTTCTGAGCAAATATGAGTTTGGTCATCTTTAGTTGCTTGCGCAGTGCTTCTAGACATTAGTCATTCAGTCACAGATGTTTGAGATCAATATTTGATAGTATCCTGGATTTAGATCTAAGATTTGGCAGTTGATATCACTTGGCTTCAATGATATATTGGATCCGAGTTTCTTGATGTTTTAGATCTACAGATCTATAGATATGTTCAATATATTTCCACTTCACATCGAGTCCTCAAAGATGTGCCTTCAGTTCTGTGAAGTTTCCTCTCAGTGACACTTGTGTTCATCAATATGCTTCAGACAGTTACAGTGCAATACAGATCTCAGAATTAGGTTCCTTCAACAAAAGTATGTTTAAGGTTATATTATGCATATTCTAGTTGTTTTGCTGCATTATGAAGATATGGATCAATGCATCATTATAATCTTGTTTGCTGAATCATTTGATGATGATATAAGAAGAAGAAGTTGCAAGGGTTTTCCCCATAGTGGGTTTTTACTTGTTCTCAAACCAATCTTGGTGTCTATATGTGTGCATGATTTTCTTCCATTTGTTTCTTTATGTTCCACTTCATAGATTATGATGTTATTGTTCTTTCTACATAGTTGCATACACAGATGGTTAATAATGTAGATCTGAATAATGATATAATGATATGGGGTGAACTTATCATGTTATTGAAGAAATGAAACTATCAAATCAAAGAAAAATGTAGCCTTATGCAAAATTAACAGATTCCAACTGGGAATAGTGTCTCCCTGTGAGGCCCTAAGAACACATAGACAACATGCCTTCACCATTTCTCTATAAATCTGTCCCTGTACCCACTCATCTCTAATCCATTTAAACCACTTCTCTATTTATTTTTTCAAATTATTCATCATTGAAACACACTGTATGTGAAAACTAGAAATGAAATTATCATTTTATGAGCTTATTTATGTACAACCAAATCCTATGAATAAGCTCAAACATTCCATTGATTAATTAAAATTGAATGCCCAATGAACCTCAAACAATATTTCGATGTTTGTATGATATTTCGTTTCATTTTTAGTTACCAAAACAAAAAATAATATAGATAATGGAAACTTATCATAAACAAATCCAAAAACATAGTGAAAGAATTGTGAAAATATTTCATCACCTAATGACTAAAGAAAAACTGTTATAGGAGTTTTAAAGACTTGATAGGTCACCTTCCTTTGATAATGAATTTGTAGATCTAAATGGCTTGGTTTCTCTTATAGGATCTCTGTTTTTTCTATTATGTTGTTGAGAGAAGTTTCTTCCACCTGTGCTTCTATTTAGATGAAGGGATGAGATGGTATATTACTGATTTCATCTTTATAAAATGCAAATAATTATTATTCCAGATCAAAAATATATTTATCCTTAAGAACAAGTGGTAACAATGTATCTTCCTAAATGTTTTCAAATGCATCTATGACATCAATATCTAGTGAAATATTCCCATGCAAATCAACAAATATATCTACTTTATTTTATTGATATCAATCCTTGAAAAGGAGATTAAATGGATACATGGTTATGTAATAAGAATTAACCATTATGTGGAAATCCTTAAATAAATAAATATTGCCAACATGCAAGCTTCTATACCATTTTCTCACATCTCCATATAGAGATGTCACAAACATCTTCACGAAAACATCCTTGTCAAAAATTTCAAGTTGATGCATAAGACCATAAAAATCTTACAAATTTTTAGCAAGAAATTATTCATCATTTCGTCTAAACTTTGGAAATATGTCTTCATATTATATTTAACATACACCATATTTGGAAAACCAAGTACATTATAAAAATCATGGGGATCATACCTTGCAGCTATTAGCAAACCAAATTTGTTTACCATTAAATAATAATGGAGTCATAGTGGAGTCGCCAAAATGTGGAGTTTCTAGGTGAATTTTACAACTTGTGTTTGATCCTTGTTCACATTGAAGAACCATCTCTGATCTTTATAGAAACCAAGGAACAATTTCTTCAATTATGCTCCATGGAAATGGTGCCAAAATTGTTGTTCCTTGATATGTTCATGGTTGTTTAGGAACTATGCCAAGGCATCTTCAAACTAACTTTCAACCTCAAGCTAGCTCTTGGGCTAGAGAGGGTTCCATCAACTATTGATAATAATTGGCTACATATTGTCAATAAACAACAACATGTTCCAAGATTATAATGCCAAATTTATATTGGAAAGGTGATTTATAGGGTTCATGAAATGGTGGCAAATTGGGATAAAAGCACTACAAACCTATTAGATCATAGGGATTTCCATTGGGAATGGAGTCCCAAAGTGAAAATAATAAATCTTGTTGATGGAAGGTGGAAGTAAAATAGAAACACATGAAATGTCATACTTGGCAGTGAGTAAGACATTCGCTGCAAAGTTGAAAGGAAGCAATGTGATTTTGCTAGGAATTTAAACATGAATCCAACAAATGAAAAATGCTTCTTAACTGGGCATGATATAAATATAGTGAATTCATGTGATGAACACTTCAATGTGTAATTTGGAAACTTAATAAACATGTATATCTTAAAGAAACAAGAAAATGGTTGACATGGATTTATAATCCTTTATATTTAATTCACGTGTTTCTGAACATTAGAGAACATAAACAACAAATGTTCCACAGCTGCAATTTATTCAATCTTCAATACATATGAAGTATAATCATGTAAATTGAAATAAAGTTTAGAACAATGATGAAAATAAAAGAATATTAACACAGAAAATAGAGAGAATACAAGGCTCTCCTACAATGAGAGGTGATTCCAATAAATGGTTCCCTCATATAGAAATATTTACAGAGAATGGCCCCTTGGTTCGAAGATAAAAACTTAGTCCCATTTTTTCCAAAATTATTCTCTCTTCTCCTCTTTGAATCCCTTGACAATTTCATATATTCCCATTGGATGTTGAGTGGTTTCCTTCATCTTTGGAACTACTCTATTTGTTTGAGCAAAAATAGTCTAAAATATACAATTTCATTAATTTTCCATTAATACCGTGATATTTTATGTGCTGAAGATGTGGATTTGAAATCTCAAAACCACTATGTTTTGTACGAGTGACAACTTTCACTAACAATTTAGTAATTTGTTATTTTTTTTTTATTATTTTTTATTTCTTAAAATTTTTATTTACTACAAGTTTGTACACTTTATATTTTGGAATTTCATGCATGATAAATATTGTCCTTATCCCTTTAATCATGTCAATTATATTTTTACTTTTCAACATTTGACCTTCAATTTTTTTTTTAGTATATAGGGAAATCGACAACTGGATCGATCTTGTACTTGTGTGACATGGTTAATTTTGACCACTACCACCCCCATCATGAAGCCATCGTTTAACATCCTAGGGATTTGAACATGGGACCTTGTACTCACATATACTAAATATTTTCATGGGCTTGTCAGGTGAGCTTCGCAAGGGGGGGGAGGGGGGAAATTCCATTTAAAAAATTTAATAATGTGGAATTCCCAACATTAAAATTGTGGATACATGTCTTCATTCTATTATTTGTGTTCTTTTAAATTGATGGTTTTGTTTTTTAGTCATAAAAATGGTTGATGGGGAACTATAAACCTCCCCAAATATATGTAACAACTCGCAAGCCACATATATCAAAAACTCATAGTTCATCCTAGGACCGAGACGTTTAGAGACAATTGAAAACTGGAGTGAGGATCCTAAAATCCAATTGGATGCCTATCCTTCTAGCCTTACCATGACATGCCATGGTGTCCTCTTATGGGATTTGAAATCGAGTGGAGGGGATAACATCCCAATGATAAAACCACCTCGTCATCCCATGATGAGACTAAATTGATGCTTGTTATTATTAATTTTGGGTGGGGGTTGGTGGGGGGGGTGAAGGTAAAGTTCAAAATATAAAAAACAGGCTGGGGAGGAGGGGGAGGGTATAGGTGTTGTGGCAGCCATTAGTTGGGTCTATATTCCCACCTTCCATAATTTCCATAACCACTCATGCAATCCCACCACCCCAAAAATACTAATGGTATTCAACGTAATATAATTTTGGTTTGCAAATATTTTTTAAAATAATATTTTTATTTATTCTGCACATGAGATAATAGTTTGGTTAAATAATTTAATGGATGAGACAAAATATAAATCATTTGAATATTAAAATGGATCCCACATATTATTATATAATAAAATCTATATTTTTACATCCATGTGATCAAGTTTGACTTTATAAAATAATTAATGGGTACAAAGGAATTTTATTTTTTAAATAAATATATTCATTTTTTTAGTTTAATAAAAAATATTATAGAATAAGCCCTTAATTTTAAAAACCCGTTACACACACACACACCCATTACACACACACACACACACACACACACACACACACACACACACACACACATATATATATTCTCACTTGGCTCTAAATAGTGATGGGATTGGATAATAAAACAAGGATTTGGTGAAGAAAGGTTTGGCTCTAACCAAGAGACAATCTTTGGTAAACAGGGGAAATTCGCTTAGGAGATGGGGGTGATTCAATGAAAAAATTAACCAAAGTTTTCCGAGGTCAAGAGATTTAGGTGGGGTCATTTTACTTTAGAAAATATCTAATACCGATCTATGATGTCCCCCCATGCCATAGTACCCTCAAAAACCATGTTCTTGGAAAAAAAATTGACTTCTAATACCATTGTTTTAAAATTAAGAAATTCAAAAAATGATGCATTACAAACACATGTTCATGCAATCAACCAAGAAACACAATATATATAATGCAATGACTGATATACAACATTAAAATATAGATAACAATTATGTAAATTACAAAGCATAAATATAATATAGAGAAGACAAAAATCACTTATCTTTGAAAACATTTCAACAATTGACCGCAGACGTTGGACCTACCCCCAATCACAACTTTTGATGCACATTCACTCTCTACAACAAGCCATCCCTTAGTTGAGGCTATGATTCCACAAGGAAGGGTTCCTAGGAAAATTTGATCACTTACATACAATTAGCTCACTGACTTTCTCTATTCACACAATCACACAACAATCACAATTGTAAAGATTTACTCAACTAGTCCAACACCAATCTCTACTTCTAGCTCTCTTTCCCCTTCAACCTACACAATCCAAGGAAAGGAATCCTTGTCTCTACATTGTATTCCCTCGGGCTATTTCATTTCCCCCTAAGGATTTAATGCTAGTATTGAAGAAATCTTAACGATAGAAGCACTAGAAGATCACAACCATATAACAAGTGTCATCTTCTCAAGCTACAATATAGCAATTGTCAACCCATTTTCACTAACAATGGATATAAAAAATAGAATTCTTCTCCATTCCAAGAAGTAAGAACACCAAAACTAAATGGGAAGAATGGATGAGGAGAATCAGAATCTCCAAAAATTTAAGGTTAAATGTCCATGCTCTCATAATGCCACATGCTTCCCCAAGAAGCTCACATACCCACATTTTTCTCAAATAATTCAAATATGGGTATGATAAAGTATAACTAAAAAGGTTAGCCTCTCTAACTACCCCACTCTCAGCCCCAGGGGCCAACTCAATTGGTTGAGTCCTTGCTTGGAAGTACTCCCAGATTAAGAGGTCACAAGATCAAATCCCCTAGATGCCTGCGGGGTTAGGCCGATAGTAGATCCCTTTAGGAGAATTTACTGAGATTCTTAAGACCATGGATGTAGCTGGTACATGTGTGCAGGAACATAGGAACGTGAACCACCAAAAAAAAAAAAAAAAAAAACCTACCCCACTCTCATGGGATCATAACCCCCCTATATTATTGTCCTTGTTCATTCAAAGTCGGTTATTTATTTTATTAATAACATTCGAAAACATTACATATCTAGGCTACTTGGCCATTCATCATGTTTAAACATCCATTATTAAAGTAGGGATAAAATCCCAAGATATTATAAGAGTTTCCACAAAAAATGTGCTTCTCAATTTTACAATGAAATTCTTTCTTTCTCCCACCACAAATGTGAGCCCATGCTTCACTACCAAATACACAAAAGTGCTTTACATCTAGTTTAATTTTATGCTTCTTCCAATGTTATATTTCTTAAAGCCTTTAAGGGAGCGCGATTGCACTAAAAGGCTCTCTCTAGCCCAATATGGTAGAGACGTTGTAATGTTTAACATATTGACTTGGTCAAAATATAGCAAAATTTAATACAAAACAAAATAAAAAAAACATAAAATTCTCCACCTAGTAGAATTCTTAACCCATGGTGTTTTCCAATGGCATTCTTCTCTAATGTGGCCTATTTAAAGGATAATAATTAAACCAACCTAGATCTTTCTTAACTTCGGATCTACCAAGTGCCGAGAGGGATCAAATACCTTTTCACTCTAAAAGAGGTTTGGCGCACCTTAAGAGAGATATTTAATCCCTCTTGGCACTTGATAGATCTAGAGTTAAGATGGATATAGGATGGTTTATTTTCCAATTGGCATAATTGATAGCTTCCACCAAAAAAGAAGACTTAAATGCTTAGATTGGATCATGCAATTTGTAATTTATTTTAATGTGTGGCTTATTTTCTCAACACCACCATTATGTTTAATGTATATGGAATAGTATGTTGCATTTGAATGCCCTATTAAATGTAGTAAGTTGTAAATTTTTTTTTCACATATTTTCCACAATTATATGTTTCTATCCTCTATATAAGTTAATGTCCATATTTTTTTTCTACAAGAGCCTTGTAGGCCAAAACTATGTCAAAAACTTCACTCTTAAGTTTTAAGAAATAAACCCAAGTGCATCTGGAAAAGTCATCAATGATAGTTAATAAGTACTTGAATCTAGAAAAAAAGGATAAGGAAACAAACCACACAAGTCACTATGCACATGATGTAAGGGGGTTAAGGTATGAAAAGAGGCACATTTATGAATTTTTCCAGATAGTGCTTACTAAGAGAAAAACCAACATAGACACTATCTTTGTAAGAAATGAGAGGAAGAATAGTCACCATATTTTGATTACATAGTTACCACAATGAATAATAATTTATATGACCAAACCACTCATTTTGATTAGTCTAAAATATAAAAATTGTTGAAAAAGATGATGACCCAAAGTTGTCAAATTTTTATAACCTAATAATATCATCAACAATTCAAGCTGATAGGATATGCTGAAGATTTTTTTAAATCCTTGATTACAACTTGATGTGGTGAAAACCATATTGTTTTACCTGCACTTGAATGAGTGATATGATATATTGATAGAAGGTTATGGGAGAGACTTGGAGAATGTAACACATCATTAAAATTACTATCATCTAACTAAATTGTTCTAGACCCTACATCATTAAGAGCTCTATCATCGCCAACAAATATTTGTTTGGTTTTACAATCATTAAGATAAGAAATACCATGTTATCCTTAGCCATATAATAATATGCTTCAAAATTAATAAGCATAAGAAGAAGAAGTAGACTTGTTGCATTAGAAGAAAACTCAAATCAAAGTGTGCATTTCCATGAGATAAGAGTTAGAATATAATCAAGATTAATGTTCTATTTTTTCATTGTTGATTCTAAAGCATCTATCTTTTTAAGATATTTAGACTCTAGATGACCATCTCATCCAAAAAAGTTGGTATGTTTGTTAGTCTTCTCTATTATTTTTTCCCTTTGACACTATTGGGTGTGTATGCTAGTTGAGAGGGTTGAGGGGATTTTTTAATTTTTGTGAGGATATTTCTTTTGTATGTTTGGTTTTATCCTTTTGTTAGGCCACTAAAGCTTTGTATGATGCACTTGCAGTAATAATCACACTAAGATGCAAGATCTTGTCTTCCTCACCAATTTGAGAATCAAAAATAGATTCAAGAGAAGGTATTGTGTATGCACCCCCTAGATCTTCTTCTTATATGTGAAAGGTAGATATAAAAAAAAAATATGCACTACCAAGCTTAGCAATAATAACATATATATTTCAATAATACTTCATATCTATTTTACAGTCTTGAAGTAAAAGTTTAAAGTTATTAACTTAGATAAATAGGTTTAATAAAAGGAAAACCATTGGTATTTAAAGTCATTAATTGGTTTTCAAGTTGGAAAGGTTTGAATTACATTGTGTTTACCAAACACATTTTATAGCTTATCCCATGCCTCATATTGGTCATCAATTTCTTGAAGGTGAAATCATAAATAAGGAGAGATGGGTGTTCCAATTAATATGCATGTGTATGTTGGAATCACGATTTCCATTAGACCAAAACCCGCAGGCTTTAGTCTCCACTACAATTGCCAGAGTTAGGATCCACGAGAGGCGGTTAGTCCATGTCGCGAAACACACAGGGAGAATTGAACCCAATGTCCAACAATCTCCCCCCCAACGCGAGTCGGGTGAATTTCGAACTCGAGACCTGTCACTCTGATACCACTTGTTGGAATCACGATTTCCGTTAGACCAAAACCCGCAGGGTTTAGTCTCTGCTACAATTGATAGAGTTAGGATCCACGAGAGGTGGTTAGTCCATGTAATGAAACACACAGGGAGAATTGAAACCAATGTCCAACAGTTTCATCATTCTTATTATTCCATTTTGCTTTCCTTTTATTGTCAATGAGGGGTTCTTCTTTTTCCATGGTAATTTGGAATAATTCTTTACTTCATAGTACATCATCTATATGAGATTTCCATGATAAGTAGTTTTTACTAATAAGAAAAATATCACATGGAGTAGCCATATTAAAATGTGCAACTAATATGGATTTAAAAATGAAACTAATTGTCCAGACAAAAAGATTTCAAAAAATTATGTTGTTTATGAAAAAGGTCATTGAAAATGGACTTTGAATGTGAACGTTATGCAATTTTTAAAAAAATGCATGAAAAGTAACCAAAGTTCCACATGGAAATTAGAAGTTGACCCACATAATGATGGATATGTAATGAAGTTGAGTAAAAAAAAAGTTACCCTCCCTTCTCTAACTTCACCTATAAGCTCACTTTTACGTATAAGGTACTAATAAAGTGATCCATTTTATAAAACAAGTGAGAATCATTTTTTATTTTTTATTTTTTATTTTTTTAACTGAAACGGGTAGTGTTTTTATTTATAGATGAGATTAGGCTGGGCCGGAGCCAAAGCAGCCTTCATTACATTTCTTCTTACTGTTTCTATTACTATCTCTATCTCTTGTCATGGGATACATATTTGAACTGGCGCTTTGTTGTTTATGCTGAGTTCTCCCTGAGCTAGTGTGCAGCCTTGGTTGGCATATTTGTCAACTTCCTTGTTCGATTATCTAAGAATATGATAGCATTTGAAGGTGGTAAACTCTTGAATTATATTCCGAAGCCTTTGAAGGTTCTTGTTTAGGACAACATCGTTGAACTTGCTTTCCATATGTATTTTTTTAATCAATATTTCAGAGTCTCCGAATGCTTGGATTTCTCTGATTCCTCTTTCTTTGGCGATTTGACAGGCTTTTATCAAGCTCAGGATTTCGGCTTGATTATTGGTCCGCTGTCCTAAGCCCCAGCTGTATGTCTCTTTGGAAGATCCGTCCTGAGCGAGAATTAGACCTCCAACGCCTGCTATACCGAGATTTCCTTTAGATGTTTCGTCAAAGAAGATCGTCGTTATTCCTTGTTTTCGCCACCAACTCTGAAATTCTTCATCTTTTCCTCTTAATCTCCATTCTGGATTTTGATGGGGTCTCACTGCACTTTGATTTCTATTTCGAAATACAAAGGTCCCAAGCCATTTCCTTTCAGCAGGCAGTAGTGTGGATTCGTCTTTTAACGATTGGTTGCTCAAGGTTTCAAGGAGTAGGCCTTTTTCTTTGGTTGCCATTGTGGTCAGAGTCCAACATACATTATTAAAAATCTGTTCATTCCTAGCTAACCAAAATTTCCAGCACACGTACTTTGGAATAGTGATCCATACCCTAGCCCATAGTGATTTGCTGTTGATGCTCGAGGGGTAGCGGTATTTCCATGTCATGAAGAGTTCAGATACTATCAAATTTGCTGGAGTCGCACTGTTCAATCCATGGAGGGTGAGTTCCCATACTTCAACTACAAAAAAGAATGCTACAAATAGATGATTGATTGTTTCATTGTTCTGTTTGCATAGGACGCATCTGTGCGGCCCTACGAAATTTCTCTTCTGTAGGTTTTCTCCTGTTAGTATTTTTTTCTGCATAACTGTCCAGAAAAAAAAAATTTGATTTTTGGGAGCGCCATCGCATCCCACACCTGCATCCAAAAGGCTGGAGATTGCGTACTGTTGTGCTGGCTTTGCTGTGCATTGAATCCCTTTGCAACGGTGTATTTTCCTGAGGACCCCCATCCCCAGGTGTCCGTAGCGTTCTGATGCACGGGGGCTGCATCCTTTAGATCAGCTTTGAATCAGACTATTCGCTAGATTAAATGATTTGGAATGTCGTTGAGCCTCCACGCCTGCCAACTTCCTTGTTCATCCCACTCCGAGATCTCTGAAAGTCGTTTTATGCCTCTTTATTTTAGCAGATTGCGCAGATCAGGGTACTCTGTCTTGAATTCGAGTGGATCTTTCCCCATTATTATGTCGTTCCAAAGCTTAACCTTTCTACCACTTCCAGGGATTTGATATAGATGTTTGCTGAAGACTGATATGCTCCTTTTGCACAGCTCCCACAGTTGGGTTCCACGTTTTCTGACTGCGTTCTCCAGTTGTCTTAGCGATGCTCCAGGCAGGTATTTGTATCTTAGCGTTCTGCAGGTTGGGTGATTAGGGTTGATGAACATATGCCAGAGTATCTTGCAGCCAAGAGCTATATTCACTTGCTCAGGATCTCTGATTTGCAGCCCTCCATCTATGAGTGAGCGTTTTACAGTTTCCCACTTCACCAAGTGGAGTTTTCGCTGGTTTCCCCTGCCTCCATGCCATAAGAAGTCTCTCAGGAGTTTGTTTAACTGTCCTGTGATTGATTTTGGGGCCAGCAAGAATGAGGCCTGGTATATTGGGAGTGCAGAGAGCACTGTTTTTATCAGTATAAGTTTGCCTCCATGGGTGAGCCACTGCCCACCCCAGAATTCAATTTTTGACTTGATTTTGCTCAAAACTTCCTCCCACAGTGCACACCTGTTTGTGCCCAGGGTGAGTGGCAGCCCAAGGTAATTAATTTTGTCCCATTTTGAATGACCTTTGAAGCCCAATATACTTGCTACTTTCTGAATTTCTGCTTCTTCAACGTTCCAACTGAAAACTGCACTTTTTCGTTCATTTATCAAGGTCCCTGAGACTTTGCAGTATGCTTGTAAGGTGGACTTGTACGCATTGGCTATTCTGCAGGAAGCCCCACCCAGCATGAGTGAATCGTCAGCAAAAAGGGCGTGATTGATAGGCTCCAGCTCTTTCCTTATTCATAGACCTGGAGCATTTCCATTTGTTTTGTCCAGCTCAAGCTTTCTGCTCAATGTATTCGCCAGAAGTATATACAGATAGGGAGAGAGGGGGCATCCTTGCCTTAGACCTCTCAAGGCTAGAAAAAAACTGGCTGGCCTCCCATTTACCATTGGGGCTATCCAAGGCCTACTGGTACATGCTTTTATCAGTTCTACAAAATCTTCCGAGAAACCAAAATTCCGAAGAACTTTATAAAGGAATGACAAGTTGACTTTGTCGAATGCATTGGCCATGTCAAGCTTGACCAACATTCCTTTCTCTTTTCTTGTGTTGCTGGAGTGTATAGTTTCCTAAACTTGGATGACATTATCCAAGATGTGTCTTCCTTTGACGAAACCTCCTTGTGAGGGGGAGATGAGGTCGCCTAGCAGGGGTTTCATTCTGTTAGTGATGATCTTTGCTATTATTTTGTATGATGCATTACATAATGAAATAGGCCTGAACCTTTCAAAAATTTCCGGATTGGTTTCTTTCGGTATTAATGCTAGGAAGGTTGAATTTGTGCTGCCTTCCATCTTTGCTTTCTGCAAAAAATCTCTGATCATTCTGATTAAATCTGCTTTTATTATTTCCCAGCATATTCTATAAAAGTGGATTGTGAATCCATCTGGCCCGGGCGCTTTGTCGGGTTCCATGGCCTAGATTATTTTGCTGATTTCTTCCTCAGTGACCTGCTTCAGGAGAGCTATATTATCCTCCTTGGATACCAATTATGGGATGTTTTTGAGGAAGTCTTCATTTTCTTCTTTGTTGCCTTCATTCCCTTTACTATATAGATTTTGGAAGTGCGTGCTTGCAGCCTCTTTAATTTGATCTATTCCCTTGCAGAGCTTCCCATCAGAGGTTGTGATTTCAGAAATGTGGTTTCGAGAAAGGCGTGCTCTACATTGCCGGTGGAAATAAGAGGTGTTCCTATCCCCGGATTCCAGTCATAGGCTGCGAGACTTTAATCTCCAATAGTCTTCTTCTATCCTAAATGAGCGGAAGGTGTTACATTGGGCTGCCTGCTCTTTATCCAGCTCTGCTGTTGTTATGTCTACAGAGTCCATTTCTCTTTACAGATTTCCCAATTGCCGTACTGCTTCCTTTCTTTCACTACTGGGTGTGCATGTAGGAATCCTGCTCCATTCTTTCAAAGCCTTCTTGGTTTGCTTTAACCTTTGTTCCCATACATAGCTAGGAGAGCCTATGACTGTAAGTGACCAGGATTTTCTGACTGTCTCTTGAAATCCACTTCTTTCTCTCCAAAGCGGGTTGAATCTGAATGGGATTGGGCCCAAATTCTCTTCCTCCTCCATCGAGAGAAGGATGGGTTTATGGTCAGAGGTAAGTTTTGGAAGGATATCTGAGGAGATGATCCTTCTTTCTAGGAGTAAAGTGCTTTGTGCTAGGAATCTGTCAAGTCTTGCTGAGATATGGTCTGCACCTTTCCTGTTATTTGTCCAAGTGTATAGCCCTTTCTTTGGTTTTATATCCAGTAGTTCCCATTGTAGTTGTTAGACTCAGTCTTATCAGCCCTCCGTCAGAGATCATTTCGCTTGTTGCATATCATTCTTAGGTGTCTCGCTCATTCCACTTCGTTGCATTTTGTTAGGGGCATGCCATTGACTGACGAGAGGGTCTGGTCGTCTTGTATTTCCTCATGCTTGTACCTGCAGGGCTAATTAAAATTCCTCAAAAATCACTGAAGTTCAGGTCACGTCATTCATGGTCATAAATGATTATTTTTGTCAAAAAGAGTCTTTAGTCCTAGAGTCTAGGGGTTTCAGTCCTTTGATACATGTAATAAAAGCCCGCAGGCCATGAGGTTGGTTTCGAAAAGGTTCCTATTTCATATTTTTATTCTCAAAAACATTTGAAGACATTTCTAGTCCAAAACTCTGTTTTGGAACTAGAAACTGTCAAATTTATTTTTTGTAATAATTATGTATTTGTTCCACCATAAAAAGTTCAAAGCAAGCCTCTGGTCTTTGCCGAAGTCAAATTGCCAAAATCCCTGCAAGAACAAATCATTACATCAGTCCAAAACTCAGAAAAAGCAGTGAAAAGCCAAAAGACAGAATTGCATTAAATGATAAAGTGCCAAGATTGCCAAACATTGCAAAGTGGGTTATGGAGAAAATTAAAAGCAAATCTGATTCTTGTGTGATATTTTCCAACCTATATAAAGCATTGAAGACAAATCATTTCATAAATTCCCAAAGCAAAGGTCGAATTGGAGATTGGAAGGGAGAAAATTTGTTTTCAGAGCCGTGGAGGGGAAGTAGAAGTGCGCGCGACGCATACAAGAGGCGCGCGACGCACTAGGCATCACAGGCCTGTGCAAATTTGCACGCGCGCGACGCATACACAGCGCGCGACGCACTGGGCATGCGCGCGACGCGTAGAGTTTTAGGGCCAAAATTTTACTCCTTCACCCAGATTCATGCCAAATTACCTCATTTTTCTTGCAAGTAAGTTGTTTAGGCCTGCTTAGTCACTCATGAACATGCTGTGATGTTTTGAAAATGGAAAAACAAGTGTTTGAGGTGATGAAATATAAACCCTATGCTCATTGCTAAAATCACTCCCTAGGGTTTTGAAAGACATGTCAATGGTATTGTGGGGGTTTCCAGACTTGTGTTATTGAAATATATGCTCATGCTCTCTATTATTATTGGTGTCATCGCTGGTGGTTTACCATAGCCTCACGCTCTCTCTCTCCTATTCAAATCACTGCTGTCATTATCACTGTCATTGTCACACTGTTTCCCATTTATATTGTAACACAGTCCCATATTCACTGTTCCCCATTCTCCATTGACAAACACAATCCCATATTCACTTTTCCCATTCCCCATTGACAAAGTCTAACTATCATTGCAAGGGCTGTACACTACATTATACCTCTTCCTATTCTCTTGTCAAACCCTATGTAGTTAGGCAGTGACTGTTGTCCATTTAAATCATTTGTCAAAACCTTTATCACTGTGGCTTTCCTATAACACTTTGATACACATGTGACACATTTGGGATTTGGGTATACACTGAAACTCTTGTTTTCACTACACCTATATCAGCATATATTTTGCAAACATCTTGATTTCAGCGCCATGTTAGAGACATATTCAGTTTATGAGCAGGAGTATGACAGTGATTCCACAGCAGAGGTTAATGTGCCATGGAGGTCTCGCAAAAGTGGCAAAAGTGGTAGACATGTCAGGGAGGAGCCTACTTCTTTGGCTCAATTGCAGGCTTGCCCGCTTGCAATGGATTGTTTTCAGCATCAGTCATGTTTCCAATACTGTGAGATGATTTCACAAACCCAACATCATCATGAGCTAGCTCGTCTATTTGTTCTACATTTACATGATGGCTGTGTAAACCTTGCCGGGGTTAACTTCATTTTGTCACCAGAGACAATTGCTCAGGCCACCGGAATACCAAACATAGGAGAGGAATGGAACAAACGACAGCAACTAGAGAAATCCTACTATGAGCCATACATCAAACCTGGGTATATGAGGCAGCTGAGCAGGGTATTTCCATTCAGATTTCTGAAGGATGATTTTTCACCATTGATGAAGCTCATCATTCGATATTTCAGTTGCGAGGGCAGATTCTCGCGCCTCTATGCATACCATGTCCGTTTGTTGATGCATTTCACGAGGGTACGTATGATGAGCATTCCATACTTCATGTATCGCAACATAGAGCGGATGACATTTCTTGTACAGAAGAAGACCCCAGCACAACAACATAGCAGTATATATCATTACGCTCTGATCAAAATCATGGTGGTACATCAGCTGACACAGCAGGGCATTGCTTGGGAGGATTTCATCTCCCGTGACTTCTTTGCATCGCCACAGCCGCCTCCCGAGGTAGTTCATGATGAGGGAGAGCCTTCACACCAGCTTGACATTCCTGAGACCGAGCATATCAGTGCTCTAGTGTATGTGACATATCAGCGAGGCCACAGGGCCTTATTTGCAGCTACGCGACGAGTATTATCTCCACCCGAGGTGGAAGGGGTCTCGTTGACTTCATCAGCAGAGCGAGTATTATCTCCACATGATGTGGAAGGGGTCTCGCCTTCGTCTTCCGCACAGGTACAGATTCAGGACAGAGGCAAGAGGCCTATGCACGATGAGGGCCCCTTAGGAGGCCAATATACTGAATTCACATTGATTGATGTTGATGCGAGCTCTCCTAGCTCGAAATTGAAAGAGATCGTCCAGGAGCAGAAGGCCGAGATTGACACGCTGAATGTTAAGTTGCAGAGAGCTCAGTGGGTGATAAACTACATGGAGCAGCGTAAAAAACAGCTAGAAGATCAGCACACACTTGTAGAGCTGCGGCGAATCTGTGAAGATCGACAATTGGCCCGGAAGAGACCTGGCGACATGACACCAATTGAGCGAGAGACATGCCTCACACATGTTAACATTCATCTGGAGAAGTTGTTGGAAAAGGCCAATAGAGACAAAGACATGCTCCGTCACATGAAAGGTCATTATTGGGCCCGCATGCACGTCTGCAAAGCAAAAATGAAGATTTTGAAGAGGAGGTTGAGCAGAGCACTAAAACGGCGAAAGAGGCCTGATCCACTCCGGATTTTGGCTGAGGCTTCATTGGCTGAGCATGATACATGATGGAGGGTCTTCGCTCCAAATTTGAGCAAATTTGAAGAATTTTTTGTCATTTTGGAAAATTTTGGTCTCTAAACAGGTTTTTCAGCCCAACGCGTATCGCGTCACGACGCGCGCTTATGATTGGGACACTTTCTGGTGGAAAAATTTGTATTTTTGGATTTTTCATGGTAATTTATGCATTCTAAGAAATGGCTGAAGCATTTCACCAAGTTCTGGATGATCAAAAGGGCCAAAAACACCATGAAAATCACCTTTCTGCCACCTTTTGCACCAGCAGGAAGTACTTGTGGGAGAATGAAGTTTTAGAGGGGCAAATGAGCTCCAAATTGGGAAATTCCACTTGGGTTGGATAGCAGACATCCAGGGCTTTCCAAAAATCTATCATGAGCTTGATTTTGATGCCGAGAAGTGCCCCAAAAGCAGGCTGAAAGGCGTGCGACGCATAGAGCTCAGGCGCATAGAGAAAATGGGTCAATTTTTCATTTTCCAGCTCAGGATTTCGGCCAGTTGGACCAGTTTTGATTGTGGATGTAATTTTTGAGTTATCTTGATGTAATTTTGTGATTGGCATGTAACTTTGATTCACTTTTACCTATTCTAGATGATTCACTCCCAAAAAAGTGAAATTCAAGTGAAAGAATCAGTTTCCTTCCTTTTAGAGGCAAGTTGTTTGGCTGCCTAGATTCTAGCTCCTTGTTTAGAATTAGTTGAAACTGCTCCTAGAAGGAGGATTTCGACCCCTAGAGGCTTGGGAAGGGGTTAGGATGGTCTATATGATGTAATTTCTGAGACACTATCAGGGTTGGACTGGTTGGACTCTTGGGAAAAGTTTGGCACACTATTGTACATATTTTTCACATTTTGGCTAAGGAAAGATCAGAGGTTTTGCAGCACCTGTTGGGATTCTTGTGGCTTTCAGTTCTTGATGGTGTTTTCTCTCAGTTTATTGTAAGTTCTTTCATGTTTAATGTATTCCATTCCCTTCTTATGCTTATGAAACTAAATGAATGAGTAAATGAGGTTGAATCCATTGTTTCCAGTGCTCTGCCTTTAAATTTGTTTAGTTTTACATGTTTTCGCCAGTTTGGAGAGGATCCATGTTCTCCCTTGCCCTCTTCAGCTCCTTGTCATTCTGATCCATCCATACACCTGATAAAAAGCATCAAGACTACTGCCTACCTTGCCCCAACTCGAATTCTGCAAAGATCTGGCCTTATCCCCGAACCCAAAATTGTTTTTCCCATTTTTTCAACAAAAACCCAAAAAATCAAAATCAAACTTTCCTATCTCTTTACTAGCCTAAAATCAGTATTCATTATAAGTCATCTCGCACCCTATTGCTCATTTTATCGAGATAGACTCGGAGAGAGCCCTCTCCTGTCCTCGTAGGGCTAGCTACGAGGCTGAGCGTGGTTTGATGTTGCCTTGAGTTTTACCTTATTTCAGCCTAAGGTAGATTTGAGCGCTAACAGTAGTATTATGTCTTCTACCACGTGTAGCATTTGATCCCTGCTACTTCTACCACCTCTTTTTTCTTTTCCTTTCATCACTATGTTGAGGTCTCCGGCTATGATTATGTTGTTTGGTGATTGAAGTTCCAAAAATTCATTTAAATTCTGCCAACAAATTTTTTTTTTCTGCATAGGTTACCGGAACATAAAGATTGAATAAGGAAATAGTTAACTTACTTGCTATGTGCTTCAACTCAGTGAAGATCCAGTGCTGAGTGGTGTGTGTGTTGACTAGCTTGAATTGGTCCTCCTTCCATAGGGTGGCTATTCCACCTGCAGAACCCCTTGCGATCACTGTTTTACCTGAATTCTTTTGCCATTTCTTTTTGCTGATTTCTAGAAGAGTATCCCCTTCAATTTTTGTCTCTTGGAGCAATAGGATCTCTGCTGGTTCCATTTTCATAATATCTTTGACTGCTTCGACTTTTGACGGATTCCCCAATCCTCTGCAGTTCCAAGAGACGATTCTCATTACTTACTATTGGGAGTGGTGCTTATTCCTCCTTTTGGAGGCCTTTTCCTTATGCTTCTTCTGATTGACATTTCTATTGTGGCCTAGCTTCCTTGAGTTTTTTTGTCTCTCTGCCTCTTCCTCCCTTGCTTCTCTACGCGACTTCCTTCCTGCTCTTTTAACAGGCCTCTCCAAGGTCTCTTCCTCTGAGGAGCTGAGTGGATCTACGATTTTCTTCCTAGCTATATCTCCATATGAGGGAGAAGGGGTAATTTCTGGAGTTGCTGCCTGTTTCCCTTCTACCTCTTTGCTTTTACCACTGGGGGAGGTCTAGTCTTGTTCCATGCTGTCGTTGTTCGGCTCTTCCATTTCTACTTCCTTGTTAGGATCTATGATCTGTATTCATACTGCTGGTGTGGGGTTGGAGGTCCCAGATCCAGGATCCTAGGGATCTTGCGGGGTTTTGTTTTCTTTTGCATTGCTCTTGCCTCTATTTTTCGTAGATCCTGCTTTTGGCACTTTTGTCCATTGTTTCGCTTTAGCATTTTCCTGTTCCTCTGTGGTCTTTTTTTCGCAATATCTTGCAAAGTGGCCGTAGCCATGACAATACCGGCATTTGAATGGTAATTGCTCATAGTCTAGCTCCTGGATGTGCGTCCAGTCTGCAACAGTTAATTTTATTGCTTCCGGGAGCCCTACTTCCAGATCTACCTCTATGCAGATCCGTGCACAGGAGTACTAATCTTTCCTCACTGCTTGATCTATGTTCTTTCGCAACGAGTTGCCCATAGTTTGCAGTGATTTTTGGTTCCAACAATGCAGCGGAAGATGGGGAAGACGGACCCAAACTGGAACAGCTGACGGCACATCCTGAGCCGGGTCGAAATCAGCGGTCCATTTGTTTAGGTACAATCCTTGTGGCCCCATGAAATATGGTCTATTCTGGAAAATGAGGTTTTTGTCTTCTGCACTTTCGAATACAAAGACGAAGAAGCCTTTTCCAACGAAATGACTTTTTATCCCTTCGAAGATTAGCAGAGACCAGTTCCTCTGCACCCATTCCTCTACTGCTTTGGGTGAATGCCAGAGGCCTGTAAATTGACCAATAAGCCCTCTATCTGCAAGATTGAGGGCATATCTGCAAGTTTCTTCGATTGGTAGCTCGACTAAAGGCATGCAATCCAATTTTTTAACAAATTTCTGCTGCATCTCTGTCAGCTTTCTTTTAATTGCTCCTGCAGTTAGTTTTTTGAATGTCACGAGGTCTGGCATGGGGGGAATGGAAGCGCACCTCCGTACTCGCCAACGCATGCAGTTGTCACGCATATAACGTATGAATTTCCAGCGGTCAATTCGGATCAATGCTCTCTCGATTTTTTGTCATTTTAAACGCTGGAGTTCCCAACAAGTTTGAGCTGAAATTCGCTGTCTGTCGATCTGAAATTCAACGCTGGATGTGACTGGTTCAAGTGAGAATCATTTTAACAATTGTAGTTAATATATATATATTTGTAAATTCCTGCAAATGATTTCTATTATTGAAGAGGATATTACATTTATATTTCATTTTCTGAGGCATAGTTGTGCTATAGTACAAAAAATTGAGGTCGCCTTCTATGGCATAAAGCGTTACATTCGAGATGACTAAACTTCAAAAAGGAGAAATTGAAACTCTGAAATTTAAGCAACCAGAGAAAACACCAGAGAAAACCATGCTAAGATTACAATCATAAAGAGATCCAGGAGTGCCATCACGACTGAGTAGAACAAGATCCAAGAGTGAAAGAGGAGGTAGCCCATCGAAACAATGCCTTCGCATCATTTGTAGGATGAGACTGATGTAAGGATACTAGTTAGAAATAAAGATTAGCGAGGAAGGCATTGAATACTGTTGAGGAGATGGATCGATCATGGTTCCAAAAATAAATACATTTAATTTAGAATCACTGCAACCTCATGGTGTTACACGTAATTTTTTCACCATGACACTTGATAGTTAAAATGGATCTCTCGCCATCCATAAACATGTTTCAAAGCACTCCCTTGCAAGTCAATAAACTAAAAACCTTGAAAAAAATATGAATTTTGGGTAACAAGGTTGTATAACCTGTTTGATATGACCTACACACTTTTCCTAGTCAGTTTCCATGCATTCACAGTTTCTACCATTGAAACCTACATAGATATCCGCTCTGTCTTCCACTGTAGACTGCACAAATGACTCAATTAAAAGTAAAAATAAAAAAGTGAATTCTAGAAGCCTTTTTGGGTGAATATATCCCAAATGAAAGCTTCTAGGTCATATCTATTAGATCCTTACCCCTCACATCATGGAGCTAATTAGATTTCATCAAGGAACCCTAATCCCAATATTAGTGGTTCCCATCCTTCTCTTATGTATTTGAAACCTCCTCTTCTTGGACTATAAATTGACTACAAGCTAGAAGGTTAGGGGAGTTCACATAAGGTAGAATTATGTTGTTGGATTTAGATTTGGAAGCTTATCATCCAAGGTGAGGGTTGGAGGTATTTGGGAGGAACCTCACAACATCAAGGCAGAGGTTGTAAGTCTCTTCTTTATCCTTGAAATAATTCAAATGAATCCTTTTTTCCATTGTATTCTCTTACTGAAATGCTGAATGATTTATGTTCCTTTTGTTTATTCATTAAGATGATATAAATTTATAATCTTCTGTATCATTAAGCTTGTTTGAATTATTATATGGCATATGCCTTTGATCTCTTTTACGTCTATGATTGCAAATATTTTTGAGCATTGAGGAGATGCATTGGGACGAAGCAGGGATCTCCATCAAGAATTTCACAAATAGGTAAGGGTTCCATTCTCCTTCTCTTGTATTTATGATTCAAACGAAGTAGTATTAGGGAAAGAGTTATTCAATTGTTTGTTTGTTTCTAGTTTTCATTAGGAATCTAGGGATATCGCTGATCTTATTCGCAAGAGGGATTAGTCTGCATAACAAATTGGCGACCTTTGACCTTTTAAAAGTCAAATTTTGATGTTTTTACTATAATTTTGAGCATTTATGATAATTTATTGAGTTTAATGTGCAGAAGACGGGTTACAACATAAAAATGGATCATTTGGTATGTGAGAAAACTTTTATCACTTTTTCGGGCTCTTGAAAATTATGAAAAAGAGAAACCTTGGAGTTCTCTTTTAAACACTTTTCAGACTCTCTAAACATGAAAATATCACCAAGTACTTGAATATTTGAACTTGAAAAATAAAATGAACATTCGTATATTCAGTATAAGTTTACCCCTTTTCCGGACTGAATTAGGCTATTTACGAAATGGTATACGTTGACTAATCATGGTCAATAGAGTTATCCCGTGCATTATTTTATCCTTTTTTTAGCTTGAGGGACTAAATTTACGAAAAAGAACATTATGAATTTACTTATGTTTTTCTCCTAACTCCCTAGGATTGAAAAACACCAAGCTTTAATTTTTCTGGGCTCGTTAAAATTCTAAGTTGAAAGAATTGAATTAGTTTTCTTTTTGTGTGTTTTCAAACTCTTTAAAGATGAAAATGACATCGAGTTAACCCTACATTGGACTTGTAAAATCTAAACAATGCAGGACTCTTCAATCATGACAAGACCAAACTAGTCCTTCTTAGGGTTCATTAAAAATACTTTGGAGGACTCATTCGAAGGATGATCTTACAAGAAAATCAAATGTTATCCTCCTCAAGCTTGAAAAATAAATAAATAGGTACTTTCCAGTAATGGTGGGGGGAAATTGGGAAAAGTGTTGGAAATATGATGCAGAGTGTTATCCTTGATGGCAACCCACTTAATAAAGATGAAGACATGAGATTGTTGGCATGTGTTGTCCTTGATGGCATTCCACCTGATGAAGTTATTCTTGACATAATGGACTTGGTAAATGAAGTAAATCTAGTGTATCTACAGTGAGTACAGAAGGCAGTGAAGAAAGAAATTCAGATTGTGCTAAATCTATGGTGAAAGAGTATGTCTCAAGGCATACGCGGATCTGTCTAGGGAAAGTCGCGTATGCACGCGGAAAAGAACGTGCCAAGTAGCGTATGGGCTAAAGCGCTCAAAAAGTGCAAAACCAGGGGTAACCACCATGGTATTGACCCATTGTATTGGGTAATGATTCGCCTAAATGACCCCATCCAAGAATACCATCGGAAGTAATGTGATTTTGGCTCACGGTATTGAAAAAGGGTAAACCTATATAAGGAGAAGAATTTCATTGTGCAAAGTGCGAGTGAAGGTGCAAGATGTCTGAGCTTGAATGAATACTTCTCTCTAAATTAGATATGAATGAAAGGGTTACACTTGAATGATAAATCTGAATGTATGATGCACCAATGATGAAGAAGGGGATCTAGATCTGAAATGTGCTTGTATTTGCTAGATCTGTTCATGGAATGATTAGATCCAAGAAGAGGCGAACATCTGTCTGAAGTGAAGGGTTAAATCTGTGTGAAGTATCTGTTCTGAAGAAATGCAATGACCTAAAATCTCTAAAGAACCATACGCTAGTTCGCCGAAGAGGAAGCGCGTATATACGCGGCTTCGCTAAAAGAAAAGCACGTATGCGCAATTAAATTGGTTTTGTAATATGTACAGAAGTATACGCTGGTTTGTGTGAATGGAAGCGCGTATATACGCGACATCAGTGAAGTGAAAGCGCGTATGAAAACTAGGGTTTGCTGAAGTCTGTGGTAAGAAATGACTGATCTATTCTGTTGTATTGTTGCTATCTGTATTCTACTGTTCTGAGTTGTCTGCATCAGTTTGGTTGTATGATTGAGCTTAAATGTATGAAGAGGGTCCAGTCTGAAAATATGATGAAACGTGGCCTACAAGTATTGTTCTATTGAAGTTGTTGGATCCAGTGTGAAAATTGATGAAACGTGGTCCGAAGGGGTGCCGAGGGTTGTAGCCTTCAGTCAGGGGGTTGTAGCTCCCTTCCAGGTGAGGCTGGTAAACGAGATCAGGGGGTCGTAGCTCCCTTCCAGGAGAGGCTGGTAAACGAGTCAGGGGGTTGGAGCTCCCTTCCAGGAGAGGCTGGTAAACGAGCGCAGGTGGGTGCCTGCGTGCTGGTCAAGTCTGCGCCAGCACACATGTTGTAAGATGTTTTCTCTATAATAAAATATTGAAGGCTGAGCAACTGCAGCGGTGGTTTTCTCCCGACTTGGGTTTCCACCTAAAAATCCTGGTGTTCATGTGTGATGGTTTATTTTGTTCTTAATGCACATGTTTACTGTTTATTAAATATCTGATGAATAAATGATGGAATGGTTTAAGTGAAGAATTAATGACATAATTAGTTCTCTGTGTATACGCGAGTTTAATAAAGGGTATCCGTGTATATACGCGAGTATGCTTCAGGAAAGTAGCGTATGGGTTTTGAAGTAAAGAAAAGTAAAAAGTTTTGAATATGCTGTAAATACTGATTCACCCCCCCCTCTCAGTATTTTTCCCAACAATTGGTATCAGAGAAGGTTCTTCTGCAGAAGCTTGATCGCTTGAAGAAGGTCCGTCGCAATGGGAATTCAAGAAGGAGTGATGCCTATAAAGCCACCTCTATTCAATGGAAACAATCTGATATTCTGGAAGGTATGAACAAAAGAATATCTGCAAAGTCTAGGTGCAGATGTATGGGCAATCGTGGAAGAAGGTTATCAATACCCGGCAAGTATTCCTACTGATGCAGCAGAAAGGAAGAAGTATGAAACCAATGCCAAAGCAGTAAATGTCTTGCTGGGAAGCATGTCTGAATCAGAATTTGCTAAAGTGATGCAGCTACATTCAGCAAAAGATATATGGGACAAAATCATTCTGAGCTATGAAGGAGACACAAAGGTAAAAAATGCAAATCTCCAAACTCTTAGAATTGAATATGAAAATTTGAAGATGCATAGTGATGAAAGTGTTTCCAGTTTCTTTCTTCGTCTAGATGATGTTGTAAATCGAATGAGAAATTTGGGTGAAACCATAACTGATACTACTCTGGTGGAAAAAGTCTTAAGATTCTTGACTTCAAAATTTGACTCTAAAGTCTCAGCTATTGAAGAAAGGCAAGATCTGCAAACTCTTACTATTGTTCAATTACATGGTATTCTGACTGCTTTTGAAATGAGACAAGGAGGTCCTTCTCAATTCAGAGAAGCTGCTTTTAAGGTATCTGCAAGAGGAAAATAAAAGGAAGTCGTCAAAGAATCCAGCTACATATCCGATGAAGAAGAAGCGGATTTCGTGAGAAAACTCCAACTAGGAACTGGAAGATTCAAAGGTAAGCTTCCTTTCAAATGTTTTGAGTGTGGAAAAGTTGGTCATTATGCTGCAAAATGTCCTTATAAAGGAAAAGAAGTAGTAAGAAGGAATAAGAACTGATCTAGCTCTAAGAAAAGTTACTATACTAATGAAGACAGTGATGGGTCATCTGATAGTGAGGAAGAATGTGAAGAAGATCTTAGACTTCTCATGGCATTTGAACAAAAAGAAGAAAAGGATACTTTTATGGATGTTCTAGAGGGAAATGATTTTCTTGAAGAAAACAATCAACTCAAACTACACTTAGAAGATTATAAAATTCTCTTACAAGAACAAAAGATAATCAAAGAGACCATTGAAAAGCAGCTCGAAGAAGCAAAGAAACATATTGAAAAATTAGAATGTGAAGTGGTAAGTCAAAGAAAAGAAGTTGAGAAAGCAAAGACCTTGAATCTTAGATTTGCTAAAGGATCTGAAACCTTAGATGAGATTATCAAGGTACAACGTTCTCCTCTTATAAAGACAGGTCTTGGATATACCGGAGAATCTTCTCAAGCTTCAGCACCAAACTATCTAAAAGCAACTACAGGTGGTTTACTACATTCAGCAACTCAGCAAGGGAATAAAGGATCTCTACAGGGAAAACAAGACCATCTCAATTCAAGGAACACTAACAGGGATAGCTTTCAAAGACGCTACACCCAACAGGTAAATTCAAATAGAAGATTCCATGATCGCAAAAATTTCTACTTCAATGGGCAATGTTTCACATGTCACAATTTTGGTCATAAAGCTGTTCAATGTGTTGCATATAAAACCATCATGACAAGAGAAGCAAGAAAGAAAATGTTGGATACTGAACCAAAGAAGAATACCTATAACAAATTTTCTCCTCTTCAAAGTGAAGTTGAATGTACTTATTGCAATAACTTTGGCCATGGAGAATCTGAATGCATGAACAAGATCCAGCCAAAAGAACATGTTCCCTCAAGCTCTAAAGTGTGGAAAAAGAAAGAACCGCCGGTTGAAAATTGTGGGATAGCATTATTTGCAGAAGGTGAAGAAAATTAATGCTACATCGATAGTGGGTGTTCAAGACACATGACAGGTGACAAAAGCAAACTTCTTTCATATAATGCTCTAGAAAAGGAAAAGAAAGTTACATTTGGAAATGATACTCCTGCTATAATTAAAGGAAAAGGGTCAGTGTTTCTAAAAGAAAAGGTGAAGGCTAAAGATTTCATGTATGTGGATGGATTGAGGCATAACCTGTTAAGTGTAAGTCAAATGTGTGATCAAGGAACAGAAGTTGTTTTTAGTTCAAAAGAATGTGTGGTTCGTGATCTTGATACAGGTAAAATTATTATAAAAGGAAAAATAAATCCAAGCAACCTGTATATACTAAAGGGCTTCAAAGATCAATGTTACCTGAGCAAATCTTCAGAAAATTGGCTATGGCATAGAAGGCTGGGGCATCTGAGCTTCTCTCAAATCAACAAAGCAAGCAAACTTCAAGCTGTTCGTGATCTTCCCAATATTAATCCACCAGAAAGTATCATATGCAAATCTTGTCAATTCGGTAAGCAGACTAGAGTACGGTTTAATGCCAAAGAAGGATCATCAAGTAAGCCTCTTGAACTCATTCATACTGACATATGTGGACCTATGAGAAAGAAGACACCACGTGGGGAAGAATAATATATCTTATTCATTGATGATTACTCTAGAATGTGTTGGATCGGGTTCATTAAACACAAAGATGAAGCATTTGAAAAAATTCTGAGCTTCAAAGCACTGGCCGAAAATGAATTGGATCTAAAAATCAAGTGTCTCAGATCTGATCGAGGAGGAGAATATACTTCAAATGAATTCCTTGAATTTTGTGAACAACATGGCATAAAAAGACAATTCTTTGTAGCTGGCACTCCACAACAAAATGGCGTAGCAGAAAGAATGAATAGAACAATTCAACAAATGGCTAGAGCTATGATTGATGAGTCTGGAACACCTCACACTTTCTGGGGAGAAGCAACACATACAACAACAAACATTCTCAACAAAGCTCATGTTCGGGTAAACAGTGATAAAACTCGATATGAACTTTGGTATGGTAAATCTCCCTCCGTAAAGCATTTTAGAGTTTTTGGAAGCAAATGCTTTATCAAAAATAATGATGAAAAAATTGGCAAGTTCGAACCTAGATCAGATAAAGGAATTTTCCTTGGTTACTCATCTTCAAGAAAAGCATACAAATGTTATAATGAAAGGCTTCAAAAGATTGTTGAATGTATTGATGTTGTTATTGATGAGTCTCCTGCAGCTCCTAAAGAAGAAAAACAAACAACAAAAGAAGATGATGATGACCTATGGCCTTCTACATTTGATATAGACAGTGAATCCAATGATGAACCTGAAACTGATCTATCTGAAAAAGCTCCATCTAGATATGTTCAAAAGAATCATCCTGAATCTCAAATCTTGGGAGACAAGGAATCAGGTGTACGAACAAGGAGAACTCTTGTGGGATCTTCTAGTCATATGGCACTTCTATCAACAATTGAACCACTCAATGTCAATCAAGCTAGCAGAGATGAATGTTGGAGGCAAGCCATGTGTTGTACATATTTCCTCCTTCATTTAAATTTTGGCCACCGGGTCCTTTTAAATATGTCCCTCATATCTTTTGTGGCCAAAAACCCCCATGTCGCGCTCATTGCTACCTTCTCCGCCCCGAAATACATTATCCAAAGGTTTAAAATCTGTTATCTGAATTTTATTGGACCGAAGCCCCCAAGTCATAAGCCCTTCACCTCGTCGCTATCATACAACCGGGGGCCGAAGACCGAAAGCCAAGAAGAAAAGGGGCCTATCATTTTAATGATCGGGCGCAATGGTGGCCGTCCGATCAAAACCCAAATCGATGGAGCGGACACCTTTTTATATGGCGGCCCCCACATATGTACCCCGCACGCAATAAACTGGCGGTATTACCCCGCACCACCCTCGTCGGCACGGCGGTATTCACCGCGGGGGAAGCGATCCCATACACATGGTGCCGCGTGTCCTCAGTACGGGTGGGAAACCGCTTTCCTCCCGCGCATTAAAGACCTCACCAGAGTCGAGCAGCGGAATTTATGTGGATCGTTGGATCTCCCGATCTCTATCCAACGGCGGAGATGCATCTGAACTGTCCGCCCGTTAACATGTGTTCGTCATATCCTATGGCCCAGCACCATGTCATTTCCACCCACTCCCGCTTGTTGACTCCGCCACGTCATCCTCTGGCTCGTTCCCCCGTACACCCATGTGTCGTGCCCCCATGCTTCCGTGGTGTCACCCCGTTATATATATATATTGCGTATGTTTTTGACTATTTTTCCACCTTTCATCTTTTTCCCTGCGAATTAACTGTTTTACGCTCTATGCCTGTTTACCCCATACCTCCATCGTTTCTCTCCTGTCACCCAGTGTGTTTCCATCTCCTATCTATGCCCGCAGTGTCGCCTTCAGCTCCACCTCTGTCATCCCCGCCTTTATCCGTGTTGGTTTTTCTAATAATTGATGGGTTTTGCAGGTTTCAAGATAACAGGAAGATATTTCAATCCGCTGCCGCTATTACAAAGGTTCGGGGCCCATGAAAGACAATTTCCTGGGACGAAATTTAATGAAGAAGCTGGGGGTAGGCGCGAGGAATGACCGCCATTAAAGAAGGCACAGAGATGGATCCTCAGAACGTTCCAGATACATTCGCCCCACATTAAAGGTCCAAGATTTAAATCTAAAGCCAGAAGCCAAGAGTACAGTACATGAACGCAGATTATCTCAAGGCCCTCACGGCAGTAGATTCTCCCTCGGCTAGAGGCAGCACATTGTATATATTTCATCATTTATGTCTTGTATATAAGGAGATTTTTATCTCCCAGCATTTATTTCTATAGACAGATTGTTTAGTACAGTCATTTATAGTTAGTCATTCATAGAATGGGCGCGAATGCTTTCCGCCATTCTATTCAAAATAAGTCATTAAATGTTTTCCATCTACCTCCTCCTCTAGAATTTTCTATCTCCTCTATAAAAGTAAAAAAGGAAGACATTGTTAGGGTTCCAGATTTCTATCAGCAAGCTGTGCAGCGAAAAGGCTTTTGTATACATTCTGTAATATTTCTGTATGAAGTTTCAGAGCCCGTAGGGTCTCAGTGAGGAGGGGTTATGACTGTATTGAGGATTCTGATCTTTGATATCTCACAGTATGTAATTACTCTCATGTGTTAATACATTATCTCTTTTCATGCAATTTATCTTCTCGTATCATGTTCTAGAATGCGAGTGGCTCACTAGTTTGCAGTAAGGATTCATCTTTAGTGGTGCCCTTTCTGGAATTAGTCAAGCGCTTTAAATAGGCCTAGTCATGATATACTGTTCCATGTTCACTCTTTCCATATTTTCTGCTATATTAGTTGCTTGAGGTGGGTGCTTTTAAAACGCCATTGTCAAGAAAGGGCATGATTCGTAAATTGGTGCGCCCTTATATGGTTCTGTTGTGTATCTGGGTATCAGTCTCATGCCAGCTAATATCCTCTTATGTTTCCTCACTGCACTCACTTCCTGATATCTGATTTCTGTGATATATTATTTGAATCGGCCCTCTTTACAGTAAGCGGTCTCTTAACTGTCCGATGCCTTTGTATTGGAGTTTTACATGATGTTCCTACACTATTCTTATCTTTGTATCAGCTTCTGAGAGAGATTGGTCCCATTCTAATCTAATTTCCTTGTTCAAAACAAGAGATAGTAAGTGAGTTCTTGGACTGACAACCCAAGCTATAATGAGCCACTTGCTATACTAAGATGTCCTAGGCACTGGTCTATGGAAACTCTAGGCTGTCTCTAGGAGGGTGTCAAAATCATCCACAACATCTTTCTGGCGCCGTTGCCGGGGAACGAATTCAAGAATATCAGTTTCCCTGGGTTTTCGACAAATTGTTTTCACTCTCTAATCAGGTGAGCACAGAGAGTTGAAGAGTTGCATATCTCTCACCTTGGCGAATCCACTGGTCTTCACTTGATAAATTTTATTGGTAGTCCTGGCTCCTCGTAAGCCACATTTGAGGTCAGATACAGGTCAACCGAAAACACCCTACGTGTTTGACCCAGAGAAGATTATTCATAAAAGAGTTTGGAAAGAGAGGAAGTCGGCCCGTGCTGAAAACCCTGAATATTCTGTTGAAGATTATCTGCCCTCTTCTTCTTAAGAAGTTAGAACAGAAAATCCCGAGCTTCACTCAGAAACTCCACGTAGGGAAAGTGCCTGGATTGAAGAAGATTCTTATCCTGCTTCTGAGGCTGAAGAAATAAAAGAGGTCACAGAAGTAGTTGCTGTTAATCGTGAGTTATTCCCATCCACACCTCAGACTTCTGTGCAATATATTCCCATTTTTATTCATACTCCACTTCCTCCTACTCCTCTCCCTTCATCTGTACCTCAGATTGTTGTACTACCCCCACCGCCTCCAATGGCCAATGTTCCTGCATTCCTAATGAACAAATACGCTCCTCTGGCTTTACCTCAAGTACTGAATGATATGCCGCAGGATTATTTGAAGATTCTGCCGAGATTTAATGGAGAAAATGAAGTCGATGCTCAGAAACATCTTGAGACCTTCTGCTCTTTTGCAAAGAACTTAAATGTCGAACATCTAGATGTGGTCTTGAGATTATTTGTGCAGTATTTGGAGGGTGAAGCCAGAAAATGGTTCAAAACACTGGGAAATCGTTCTGTGACTACCTGGGATGTTATGGAGAACGTTTTTCTTAGGAAGTGGGGAGAAAAGAAAGACCATGGTCAGTGTCTCACTGAATTTAATACTATGAAAAAGAGACAGAATGAGGGAGTAGCAGAATTCATCAAAAGATTCAACAAGTTATATCTGAGCCTGCCTCCCGAGATGAAGCCTCATGAAGCTGCTGCCAAGATAATTTTTATAGCAGCCTTTGAGTTTGATTTTGGCTTCGCATTGAGAGAAAGGAAACCTGCTAATTTAGATGATGCACAGTCAGATGCTCTGGAATTAGAAGCAAACTTTGCCTCCACTGGGAAACTGAAGGGAAAAATTGAACAAGATACTAGGAGGAGAGGTAAAGAAGAGGTCTCTACCTCCAATCAGGAAAAAGATTCAGATAAAATGGATGAAATAAGTAAAATGATAAAGAATATGGTTAAGCTTGAACTGGAAGCCAAAAATGCAGCTCCCAAGAACTATTACAATGCTCCAAACAGAGGATACAATCCCCAGTATAGAAGACCTCCATTGCAGATGTTGCCGAGGGAAACAAAGGAACAACAAGACCAGGTACCTCATCCCTTGTACCTGGAAGGACCGGCAGATGACTCCACTGGAGATGCAGCCTATGAATTAGAAGACTCAAATCTGGCTTTTTCAAATAATGATGATGTGGAATGCCCGTTGCAAGATGAAGATGAAGAAGCAGAGATCGAACATTACTGTAAGCAATTTGCTGATTTCATGCAAGCACAGTTTAATGTCAAATATGATCTCAGATCTTCAAGGAAGAGGACCAGAACTCAAGATCAAGGAGAGGAGCCACCTCAGAAAGAAGCATCTGTTCAGAAGGAATCAGCAATAAAGAAGAGTATAGAAAAAGGTAAGAATCCTTTGAACATTCCCTTGCAGTCAAATGATCAGGTTCCCTCTTCTTCAAAAGTAGTAAGTCCTCCTAACGCTGAGCCAGTATCAAAAGAAATTAAGTCTTCATCTGAAAATAAGGAGTCAAAAGAAGTAATGATAGAAAAGCCCACATCTGCTTTTAATTTGCAAAAAGAACTTGAGAAGATTAAGATTCCTGTCCCTCTGACTGAGTTATTAAAACAACCTGTATATCAGTCTCAAGTTACCTCTTTTATACTTCCTCCTGAACTGCCAATTGCACCTGATAGTTTAAATCTTCAAGAAGAAAGACCCATGGTTGTCTTTGGCCCACACGTCGAGGAGATAGACCCTTCTACTCCTCCCTTTTATGTGTCTCTAGTCATTCATGACCTGCTGTTACATAATTGTATGTTAGATTCTGGGGCTTCCCATAATCTTATGCCCTTGTCTGTCATGGAGCAACTAGGACTGCAGATTACAAGACCATACAAAGATTTATATTCATTTGATTCTAAAAGAGTAAAATGCCTGGGAATGATTAAAGATTTGGTGGTCAATTTGGCTCAAATCCCAGCAAAGAGTGTGGTCATGGACATTGTGGTTGCTGATATCCCAGCTCGCTTTGGCATGCTGCTGTCAAGGTCCTGGGGTACCAAGATTGGGGGGTCAATTAAACTGGATTTAACATATGCTACTGTCCCAGTCTTTGGAGGTCAAGAAAGGAGGTTGTACAGGGAGACCAGATTTGTTAAAATGGTAACTAAGGCCGACTGCTCAGATAATTCCCCAGTTTATAGCAAAGAGGGAGACTTTTCATGTTTAATGTTGGAAGAAAATCAGAACTATGCACATGAGCCCCTTTTCGGTCAGATTCAAGCTGAGCAGCCTAAAGAAGAGCAGGAATCAGAAATATGGACTTTACATTTTGATGGAGCTAATTCAAGGGAAGGAAGGCAATGGAGCTGGAGTATTGTTGATTTCTCCTACAGGGAAATGGGTGCCACTGTCTTTTAAACTGGAATATGAGGCTACAAACAATGTAGCCGAATATGAAGCGCTATTATTGGGACTGCAGACAGCTAAGAATATGGGCATCCAATGTTTGAAAGTGTTTGGAGACTCTGAGCTAGTAGTGAGGCAGATTAAAAATGAATGTCAAACTAGGCATCCAAGGCTCAGAGCATATAGAAACGAAGTATGGGACATGATAGAAAACTTCTTCTCAGCATTTAATATACAGTTCATGCCCCCGGAGAAAAATAGAATAGCAGATTCTCTTGCTGTTGCTGCCAGTACATTCCGTCCTCCTCAGAATACACTTTTAAGATATGAAGTGGAGGTATGGTACAGACCATCCATTCCAGACAATATAAAACATTGGCAGGTGTTTGAAGATGATGAACAGATGAAAAGATTCATGGAGACAGTGGGAGAGTTCTCTAATGCTGAGATTGATGATAATGAGGAGGAAGAAGCTGAAAATATTGCAGAAAACAAATGGGAAGAGAATATAGCAGGAAATAAAGTGCTACAGCTGAAAGGAAACGTGATTCCTAGAGGGCTGGTGCCCCTAGAAAGAATTTTTAACAAAAATGATGTACCTTTGCAGCCAAGTAAAGAAACATAAGAAGATCAAGTGAGAGATTTGAACCTGGGAACTCCGACTGACCCCAAAATTGTTAGATTATCCAAAAGGATCCCAGAGGAATACAAGGAAAAGTATTTGAATTTGTTTCAATCTTATAAAGATGTATTTGCTTGGTCCTATCAGGACCTAAAAACCTTCGATGTAAATATAATGCAGCATAAGATTCCACTGAGGGAAGATGTAAAGCCTTATAGGCAGAAACTCAGGCAAATAAACCCTCTGCTACTTCCCTCAATTGAAAAAGAGATTGATAAATTATTGAGGGCCAAGATAATTGTGCCATTGAGGTACTCAGAATGGATAGCGAACCTTGTTCATGTTCGAAAGAAGAATGGAGAAATAAGGCTGTGTGTAGATTTCAGAAATTTGAATAGGGCATCTCTCAAAGATAACTATCCACTGCCTAAAATGGACTACATCCTGCAGAAAGTAGTGGGAGCATCCAGAATGTCAATGATGGATGGATTTTCTGGTTATAATCAGGTAGCTGTATTCCCAGAAGACCAGAAGAAAACTGCATTCACTACACCATGGGGGACCTTTATGTATGCGAGGATGCCATTTGGACTAATAAATGCAGGAGCTACTTTTCAGAGGGCAATGGACATAGCCTTTGTTGGAGAACAGGACAAGTTCTTGGTGGTGTACCTTGATGATATCACAGTGTTTTCAAAGGATGATGATGAGCATATTGAACATCTAAGGAGAACTTTTGAAAAATGCAGAAGGTATGGCCTTTCTCTCAATCCTCAAAAGTCTTTATTTGCATTAGACGAGGGAAAACTCTTAGGGCACATTGTAACAAAAGATAGTGTGAAGATTGACCCTAAAAGAGTTGAAGTAATAAACAACATTCCTCTGCCCAGGAATAAAAAGGAAGTACAGGTGTTTTTGGGCCGAATTAATTTTCTAAGAAGATTCATTCCTAACTATGCTGAGATAGTTAGGCATATAACTAATATGTTGAAAAAGGACAGTGAAGTAAAATGGTCCCAGGAGTCTAGAGATGCATTCACCAGGATAAAACAGGCATTTGCTGAAGCTCCTGTGCTAGCAGGGCCAGATTACAAAAGGCCATTTATAATTTTCTCATTTGCTTCACCTCACACAATTGCTGGAGTGTTATTGCAAAAAAATGAAGAGGGATATGAACAGCCCATAGCTTTCTTCAGTCAAGTGCTGTATGATGCCGAATTGAAATACAATATATTGGAAAAGTAGGCATATGCCCTGGTAAAGTCCCTTAAAGCTTTCAGAGTTTATGTTTTGCAGTCTCACATCACAGCTTATGTCCCTACCGCGGCAGTCAAAGACATTCTGGTTCAGGGAGACAACGAAGGTAGAAGGGGAAGATGGATTGCAAAAATCCAAGAGTATGATTTGGATATAAAGCCTACTAAGTTAGTAAAAGGGCAGGGACTTGCTAAGATGTTATCTGAATCAAATCACCAGGCTTTAGGCATCAATTTATCTGTAATAGCAAATGAAGAACCTGAGAAAGATGAAGAACAACATGGACTAGAGATGGCTACTCAAAAGATACATGTGAAATATCTAACTAGTCCTTGGTACAAAGAAATTGTTGAATATCTTTTAACACTTAGCTGTCCTACAGGGTGTGATAAAGTAAAATACAGAGCTGTAAGAATGAAATCGCAGAAATATGCAATTGCCAATGGACAGCTCTACTGGAGAGACTCTCTGGGTATATTACTGTTATGCCTCACAGAAAATGAAGTGCAGAATGTAATGACAGAATTTCATGAGGGCATATGCGGAGGACATTACAGCTGGAGGGCTACAACACATAAAATTTTGAGGGCTGGTTTTTACTGGCCAAAATTGTATTCAGATACTTTTGCTTGGGTCAGAGCGTGTGACAAATGCCAAAGATTTGCAGAAAGGCAGAAATTAGCAGCATTGCCCTTGATCCCTATCCATGTAAATGAACCATTTCAGAAATGGGGATTAGATTTTATAGGAGAGATACATCCCCCATCAAGTGGCCAACATAAATGGATATTGACAGCCACAGATTATTTCACAAAATGGGTGGAAGCCATACCTACAAGAAATGCTACAGATGCTGTAATCATGAGGTTTATAGAAGATAATATTATATCTAGGTTTGGCTGTCCTGCTAGAATTGTAACTAATAATGCACAGGCTTTCAAGTCTGCTAGATTTGTGAATTTTTGCCAAAGATATAACATCATCCTGACTCATTCTACAGCATACTATCCACAGGGAAATGGTCTAGCAGATTCATCTAATAAAACCCTGGTGAGAGCTCTGAAGAAGACAATAGCTGAAAATCAGAAGAATTGGGACTCTCAATTGAAGTTTGCTCTATGGGCGAATAGGATAACCAGCAAAAGAGCAACAGGGAAATCTCCTTATGAACTGGCGTATGGGCGGGCTACAGTGTTTCCTTTGCAATTGGCAATGCCAGTGGCACGTGCTATGCAGGAAAACCAAGAAGAACCAGATGACATGATCCGAAGAATTAATCAGCTGGTAGAATTAGAGGAAACAAGAAACCAGGTGGATCAGAGATTGATAGAATATCAGGAGAAAATGAAGAACGTCTTTGATCAGCACGCAAAGGATAGAAATTTTCAAGTGGGAGACCTGGTTCTTAGATGGGACGTTCGCAGAGCTGAAAAGGGAAAACACGCTAAGTTTGATCCATTATGGTTTGGGCCATTCAAAATAGTGAAGCTGGGAAGAAACAACACTTTCTCTCTAGAAAATCTACAGGGTGATTTGTTGGATGCGCCCGTGAATGGTCAATTCCTCAAGCCATATTTCCAATTCTGACCCAGGTGGGAAATGCCTGATTGTATATACTGTACATAGATGGTTTTGATTTTGTTTTTATTAAGGAAAGGATGTTGATAATTACCTGAAGCAGAAGCGCAGAAGGAATTGAGCAACAGAATGAAATATTGAATGGTCTGCGTGTTCTCGACATGCCTGAGGACGACCATGCCGTCCCCAGATGGAGCCGATGTTGTACATATTTCCTCCTTCATTTAAATTTTGGCCACCGGGTCCTTTTAAATCTGTCCCCCATATCTTTTGTGGCCAAAAACCCCCATGTCGCGCTCATTGCTACCTTCTCCGCCCCGAAATACATTATCCAAAGGTTTAAAATCTGTTATCTGAATTTTATTGGACCGAAGCCCCCAAGTCATAAGCCCTTCACCTCGTCGCTATCATACAACCGGGGGCCGAAGACCGAAAGCCAAGAAGAAAAGGGGCCTATAATTTTAATGATCGGGCGCAATGGTGGCCGTCCGATCAAAACCCAAATCGACGGAGCAGACACCTTTTTATATGGCGGCCCCCACATATGTACCCCGCACGCAATAAACCGGCGGTATTACCCCACACCACCCTCGTCGGCACGGCAGTATTCACCGCGGGGGCAGCGATCCCATACACATGGTGCCGCGTGTCCTCAGTACGGGTGGGAAATCGCTTTCCTCCCGCGCATTAAAGACCTCACCAGAGCCGGGCAGCGGAATTTATGTGGATCGTTGGATCTCCCGATCTCTATCCAACGGCGGAGATGCATCTGAACTGTCCGCCCGTTAACATGTGTTCGTCATATCCTATGGCCCGCCACCGTGTCATTTCCACCCACTCCCGCTTGTTGACTCCACCACGTCATCCTCCGGCTCGTTCCCCCGTACACCCATGTGTCGTGCCCCCATGCTTCCGTGGTGTCACCCCGTTATATATATATATTGCGTATGTTTTTGACTATTTTTCCACCTTTCATCTTTTTCCCTGCGACTTAACTGTTTTACGCTCTGTGCCTGTTTACCCCATACCTCCATCGTTTCTCTCCTGTCACCCTGTGTGTTTCCATCTCCTAACTATGCCCGCAGTGTCGCCTTCAGCTCCACCTCTGTCATCCCCGCCTTTATCCGTGTTGGTTTTTCTAATAATTGATGGGTTTTGCAGGTTTCAAGATAACAGGAAGATATTTCAATCTGCTGCCGCTATTACAAAGGTTCGGGGCCCATGAAAGACAATTTCCTGGGACGGAATTTAATGAAGAAGCTGGGGGTAGGCGCGAGGAATGACCGCCATTAAAGAAGACACAGAGATGGATCCTCAGAACGTTCCAGATACATTCGCCCCACATTAAAGGTCCAAGATTTAAATCTAAAGCCAGAAGCCAAGAGTACAGTACATGAACATAGATTATCTCAAGGCCCTCACGGCAGTAGATTCTCCCTCGGCTACAGGCAGCACATTGTATATATTTCATCATTTATGTCTTGTATATAAGGAGATTTTTATCTCCCAGCATTTATTTCTATAGACAGATTGTTTAGTACAGTCATTTATAGTTAGTCATTCATAGAATGGGCGCGAATGCTTTCCGCCATTCTATTCAAAATAAGTCATTAAATGTTTTCCATCTACCTCCTCCTCTAGAATTTTCTATCTCCTCTATAAAAGTCAAAAAGGAAGACATTGTTGGGGTTCCAGTTTTCCATCAGCAAACTGTGCAGCGAGAAGGCTTCTGTATACATTTTGTAACATTTCTGTATGAAGTTTCAGAGCCCGTGGGGTCTCAGTGAGGAGGGGTTATAACTGTATTGAGGATTCTGGTCTTTGGTATCTCACAGTATGTAATTTCTCTTATGTGTTAATACATTATCTCATTTCATGCAAATTGTCTTCTTGTATCATGTTCTAGAATGTGAGTGGCTCACTAGTTTGCAGTAAGGATTCATCTTAAGTGGTGCCCTTTCTGGAATTAGTCAAGCGCTTTAAATAGGCCTAGTCATGGTATATTGTTTCATATTCACTCTTTCCATATTTTCTGCTATATTAGTTGCTTGAGGAGGGTACTTTTAAAACGCCATTATCATATAAGTATTCGTAAATGGGTGCGCCCTTATATGGTTCTGTTGTGTATCTGGGTATCAGTTTCATGTCAGCTAATATCCTCTTATGTTTCCTCACTGCACTCATTTCTTGATATCTGATTTCTGTGATATATTATTTGAATCGGCCCTCTTTACAGTAAGCGGTCTCTTAACTGTCTAATGCTTCCATGCTGAAGTTTTACATGATGTTACTACATTATTCTTATCTTTGTGTCAGCTTCTGAGAGAGATTGGTCCCATTCAAATCTAATTTCCTTGTTCAAAACAAGAGATAGTAAGTGAGCTCTTTGGATTGACGACCCAAGCTGTAATGAGTCACTTGCTATACTAAGATGTCCTAGGCACTGGTCTATGGAAACTCTAGGCTGTCTCTAGGAGGGTGTCAAAATCATCCACAGCACCATGGATGAAGAACTTGTTCAAATTGAAAAAAATGACACTTGGGATTTGGTACCAAGACCTCATGATAAAAATGTCATTGGAACTAAATGGATTTTCAAGAACAAGTTAAATGAGAATGGGGATGTTGTAAGAAACAAAGCTAGACTGTTTTGCAAGGGGTATACTCAACAAGAAGGTATACACTTTGAAGAAACTTTTGCTCCTGTAGCTAGACTTGAAGCCATCAGAATGTTTCTTGCCTTTTCAAGTTATCAACAAATCAAAGTTTATCAAATGGATATTAAATCTGCTTTTCTTAACGGTGATCTAGAAGAAGAAGTATATATAGAACAACCGGAAGGATTCATTTTGGGAAATGATGCAAATCTTGTTTGTAGACTTAAAAAGGCTCTATATGGTCTCAAACAAGCTCCAAGGGCTTGGTATTATCATCTTGACAAATATCTGCATCAACAAGGATTTTCAAAAGGGTCTGCTGATAGCAACTTATACACAAAAATTGAAAATGATAAACTATTGATTGTGGTTGTATATGTTGATGATATCATTTTTGGGAGTAACGAAGAATCTTTGAGTCAAAAATTTGCTTCTGTCATGCAGCAAGAATTTGAAATGTCATTACTTGGGGAACTAACATTCTTTCTTGGCTTGCAAGTGCATCAAACTGCAGATGGTATATTCCTATCACAAGCAAAATATCTTAAGCAAATTCTGAAGAAGTATGGCATGGAAGAATGCAAACCTGTAAGTACACCGATGATAACCGAATGCAATCTCAGTTCTCAGGATGACTCTCCCACGGTGAATCAACTAGAATACAGATCGATGATAGGGAGTCTACTTTATCTCACTGGGACTAGACCAGACATTATGCATGCAGTTGGGATTGTTGGACGATTCCAAGCTAATCCAAAAGAGTCTCACCTTCAGGCTGTTAAAAGAATTTTCAAATATCTACAAGGAACTCAAGACTTTGGTCTATGGTATCCAAAGAATGCCGATCTTACTCTTCATGCTTACACTGATGCAGATTGGGCTGGAAGTGTTGATGATCGGAAAAGCACTAGTGGTGGTGCATTCTATATGGGACCCCGGCTAGTATCTTGGTTCAGCAAGAAGCAAAATTCTATTGCCTTATCTACAGCAGAAGCAGAATATGTGGCTGCCGCATCTTGTTGCACTCAACTCCTTTGGATGATGCAAACCTTACAAGATTTTCAAATCAAATGTACTCCTCCCGTCCCCATTAAGTGTGACAATACAAGTGCCATCAGTATTTCAAAGAATCCTGTTATGCATTCAAAGACCAAGCACATTCCCATCAAGTATCACTTCTTACGTGAACAAGTGCTTGAGCAAAAGGTGAAGTTGGAGTATGTTCCCTCCAAAGAAAAAGTTGCTGATATCTTTACCAAACCTCTGCCCAGGGAAGCGTTCGAGTATCTAAGACAGAAGCTGGGAGTGTTCTCTGCCAGTCAAAAGAACAAATCTGCATAAATTTAGAATATGGCATTGGATACGCGGGTTTCATGAAACACAGTCGCGTATATACGCGAGTTCCTGCACAAAAAACCGCGTATGTCTGATTGCTGACAATTTTCTGTTTGGATTCAGCTCTCTTCAGCACAGCTGCAGTGCTGTTTGGTATCTCTGATACTGTTTGGTATCTCTGGTGGTGTTCCAGTTCTCATAATTCTATTTCTCATGTTTTGATAAAGATGCCTTGATGATTTGTTGGTGAAAGTGTTCAGGATGCACAAACTAAGGGGGAGCCTTAGTCATATGGAAAGGATGCTTGGATGCACAGATTCAGGGGGAGCTTTAGCGTTGCTGAGTATAATGCATTGTTGGCATTATGATGGTTCTGAAATATGTTCTCTTTCTTGAGGACTTTCTGGTGTTGGTTATGACAAGTCATATTTGTAATTTGATGAAAAGGTCTTGTTAAGACCCCTGATGTAAAATTTGTAATATTCAGTCTTGTAAGGACTTGTCGAATTTGTAAACCCACTTGGTTGGGTAGTTGAGTCTCATATGTAAATCCACTTGGATGGATCTTTGATGTAAGTATGAGTCATTGGTGATAGGAAGTTCATAGAGTCATGTACTTCATTGAAAAATATGCTTGAAGATTCAGCATGAACTCAGGGGGAGCTTGGTCACTTTTAGTATATGTCAGATCTGCAAAACGGGGGAGAGTATGTTGGTTTTGGTCCGCCCTTTGCCCTTGATGTCAAAGGGGGAGAGTGACATGGTGTTGGTGTCATTGTATTCTTAATGTACCTATCTATTGGGGTATCCAAACACCATTGTGGTTGCCATCAAGTCTAAAGGGGGAGATTGTTGGCAATATGATGCAGAGTGTTGTCCTTGATGGCAACCCACTTAATAAAGATGAAGACATGAGATTGTTGGCATGTGTTGTCCTTGATGGAATTCCACCTGATGAAGTTATTCTTGACATAATGGACTTGGTAAATGAAGTAAATCTGGTGTATCTACAGTGAGTACAGAAGGCAGTGAAGAAAGGAATTTAGATTGTGCTAAATCTATGGTGAAAGAGTATGTCTCAAGGCATATGCGGATCTGTCTAAGGAAAGTCGCGTATGCACGCGGAAAAGAACGTGCCAAGTAGCGTATGGGCTAAAGCGCTCAAAAAGTGCAAAACCAGGGGTAACCACCATGGTATTGACCCATTGTATTGGGTAATGATTCGCCTAAATGACCCCATCCAAGAATACCATCGGAAGTAATGTGATTTTGGCTCACGGTATTGAAAAAGGGTAAACCTATATAAGGAGAAGAATTTCATTGTGCAAAGTGTGAGTGAAGGTGCAAGATGTCTGAGCTTGAATGAATACTTCTCTCTGAAGTAGATCTGAATGAAAGGGTTACACTTGAATGATAAATATGAATGTATGATGCACCAATGATGAAGAAGGGGATCTAGATCTGAAATGTGCTTGTATTTTCTAGATCTGTTCATGGAATGATTAGATCCAAGAAGAGGCGAACATCTGTCTTAAGTGAAGGGTTAAATCTGTGTGAAGTATCTGTTCTGAAGAAATGCAATGACCTAAAATCTCTGAAGAACCATACGCTAGTTCGCCGAAGAGGAAGTGCGTATATACGCGGTTTCGCTGAAGGAAAAGCGCTTATGCACAATTAAATTGGTTTTGTAATATGTACAGAAGTATACGCTGGTTTGTGTGAATGGAAGCGCGTATATACACGACATCAGTGAAGTGAAAGCGCGTATATACACGACATCAGTGAAGTGAAAGCGCGTATGAAAACTAGGGTTTGCTGAAGTCTGTGGTAAGAAATGACTGATCTATTCTGCTGTATTGCTGCTATCTGTATTCTACTGTTCTGAGTTGTCTCCATCAGTTTGGTTGTATGATTGAGCTTAAATGTATGAAGAGGGTCCAGTCTGAAAATATGATGAAACGTGGCCTACAAGTATTGTTCTATTGAAGTTGTTGGATCCAGTGTGAAAATTGATGAAACGTGGTCCGAAGAGGTGCTGAGGGTTGTAGCCTTCAGTCAGGGGGTTGTAGCTCCCTTCCAGGTGAGGCTGGTAAACGAGATCGGGGGGTCGTAGCTCCCTTCCAGGAGAGGCTGGTAAACGAGTCATGGGGTCGTAGCTCCCTTCCAGGAGAGGCTGGTAAACGAGCGCAGGTGGGTGCCTGCGTGCTGGTCAAGTCTGCGCCAGCACATATGTTGTAAGATGTTTTCTCTATAATAAAATATTGAAGGCTGAGCAACTGCAGCGGTGGTTTTCTCCCGACTTGGGTTTCCACCTAAAAATCCTGGTGTTCATGTGTGATGGTTTATTTTGTTCTTACTGCACATGTTTACTGTTTATTAAATATCTGATGAATAAATGATGGAATGGTTTAAGTGAAGAATTAATGACATAATTAGTTCTCTGTGTATACGCGAGTTTAATAAAGGGTATCCGCGTATATACGCTAGTATGCTTCAGGAAAGTAGCGTATGGGTTTTGAAGTAAAGAAAAGTAAAAAGTTTTGAATATGCTGTAAATACTGATTCACCCCCCCTCTCAGTATTTTTCCCAACAAAAAGGTATTCATTTTTGCATTTAGTATAAGGCAATATGTTATTCTTGAACACGACACTCCGTCACATATGTGTCCGGGTTAGAAGATCCATTTGTCTTACAGTTAATTGAACCTCATTGAAAATCTTAAGCTGATTTTGGGTATTGTCATTGAGTCAAATGCTGGCAAGTCAATTATCATGTCACCATGTGTTTAAGAGAAGTTTAACCTTAGTTCATGTTCCTTTGAAAATTTTAGCCCTCAATTGCGTCAAACATCCCTGAGTTATTCCTTAAAAATATGTTCTTCAAAAATTGACATAAGTTTCATGTCGTAGGCCCTCCTGTGATAGATCGCTCCCTATCGACTTCATCTCACTATCTAGGAAGTTTCTCATCAGTACCTTGAGGCTTGCATGCCTTAACGATAGGTTTCTTGCATTTGATGATAGTTTCTCATCATTGACCTTTGACGGAACGATTAAATGAGTGTTCAACTTCAGGAAATATTTCCACCCTCTATATATTGTACTGGGAGTACCTTGAGAGCCATTGTCATTATTGGTGGTTTCTATCGCACTTGTTAACGATTCACATCATTGACTGGTAGTCAATTGGTTTATACCATGTTCGACTATAGTACATTTGTTCACATGGTCATATTCGTACTACACATCGAGAGATGGAGATCGAGACCATGGATCTAGTTTCATCCATCTAGGATGCAAGGAGTTATTTATTCATGATTGTTGTAGAAAAATTCATTGTTGATTGCAGCATCCATACTGTGTCAACTATTTTTATGATTCTAGGGTATTTCTGTACTTTTTCATCAAGTTAGCTTTAGTATGAGTATGGGAATTCCCACCACAATGATGATTATATTGCATTGTAATCCTTGAATGATTGTTGCAGGTTTCTGACTGTGGTCTCCAATCTGATCTTTGGCATGATAAAGTGATTCAATCCTTAAATGAATTTTCTAATTTCGCACTTTAGGGGGAAATTTTTTTCACGTCATTTTTCACCATGACACTTGATAGTTAAAATAGATCTCTTGCCATCCATAAACATGTTTCAAAGTGATCCCTTGCAAGTTAATAAACTAAAACCTTTGAAGAAAATATGAATATTTGGTAACAAGGTTCTATAACCTGTTTGATATGACCTACACGCTTTTCCTAGTCAGTTTCTATGCATTCATAGTTTCTACCATTGAAACCTGTGCAGAACTACGCTCTGTCTTCCACTGTAGACTGCACAAACGATTCAATGAAATAAAAAATAAAAAGTGAATTCTAGAAGTCTTGTTGGGCGAATATATCCCAACTCAAAGCTTCTAGGTCATATCTATTCGAGCCTTACCCATTACATCATGGAGCTAATTCCCTTTCATAAAAAAAACCTAATCCGACTATTAGTGGATCTCATCCTTCTCTTATGGATTTGAAACCTCCTCTTCTTGGCCTATAAATTGACTACATGGTAGAGGGTTAGGGGAGTTCACACAAGGTAGACTTATTCTGTTGGATTTATATTGGGAATCTTATCATCCAAGGAGAGGGTTGAATGCATTTGGGAGGAACCTCATGAAATCAAGGCAGAGGTTGTAAGGCTTTTATTTATCCTTGAAATAATACAAATGAATCATTTTCCCCCTTGTATTGTCTTACTGAAATGATGAATGATTTATGTTCCTTTTGTTTATTCATTAAGGTGATATCAATTTATGATCTCCTTGCTCATTAGATTAAGATTGTTTGAATTATTATATTGCATATTCCTTTGATCTCTTTTATGTATGTGATTGCATATATTTTTGAGCATTGAGGAGTTGCATTCGGACGAAGCTAAGATATCCATCAAGAATTTTGAAAATAGCCAAGGGTTCCATTATCCTTCTCTTGTATTTATGATTCAAACGAAGTAGGCTTAGGGGATAGTTATTCAATTGTGTGTTTTTTTCTAGTTTTCCTTAGGAATCTAGGGAGATCTCTCTTGTATGCAAGAGGCACTAGTACACATAACACATGGTCCTCAACATGATCCTCCACTAATTTAGTATCGGAGGTAGAGACACCCTATAATTTCTACACTCTAATCATCCTGGTGTCAATATCATTGAGGTTGAAGCAAAGATTCCTTAAGAGTCTTTTGATTTCTTCCTGTCCAACTAATAAACGATAATTATCAACTATTTGTCCCTTATAACCATGTGTAGAAGGATGTCAAGTTGCTGGTGCAGAATGATGGAGTGTAGGAAATGGAGACAACGTTTCCTGAACTACCCCGGATCCAAAACCTAATTGTATCTATGTCCAAAGACTTCAAAATATGAGAAATAATATTTCCCTCCAAACTCTTTCAACTTTAATAGTAGGATCTATCTTTTGACCTCTAGAGGGATGGAGTCAAATAAATCCAGCGCTGAGTCCCATCCAAAGATCCTATGTATTGAGGAAGAAGTATATGACCACCCACCCCTTCGACTAAGATGGCATTTTTTAGGAGCCATGAAGCTAAAGGTGCCCCCCCTGAAGCACAATAATTAGGGAACCAAGAGAAGAAACAAATTATTGACTACAAAGACTTGTGAGAGAAGGAAATAGAACCCCAACAAAAGGAAATGAGGTATCACCCCAAATAGTTGAGATACTTTGAGCCATAGAGGAAATAGGTAGACTTAAAGTGCCTCTTGATAAAATGGGTGGGTACCCAATAAAGGTCGAGCCCCAAGATAAACACCCTAGGTGGAAAGCGAAACGAAAATGGGACTGTTAACGATGGGGTAACCGAATTTAACTAGAATTGAACACTTAATGAGGGGATAAATTATCAGGGATGGAGGCACAACAAGAGACAACTCCCAAGTCACCCTTTTTGAACCATATGGAGAATGAGCCTAGATACCAAAATCCAAATACCAAGAAAGGAAAATTGAAAGAAAAACCAATGGGTTAGAGCTTTGTAACGAAGAAGGTGTCAATACTGCCACCAGTTCGAAGGAAAACCCTGTGCTGGTGTTATGGAGGAACAAAACGAAGAAAATTAACCTAGATTCAATGTTACAAAACTAAAAAAAAATATTCCCAACAACATTTAATTGAACTGAAGCATCATCTACCATAACCATAGAGTTAGCATAATAATGGAGCTAACTAATTGAAAAGGGATAAATGTAATAGAGATACCAAATAACACTTGGGCTTGCAAGATGTGCTCTGCCACCCTAGTTTTCATAACTAATTTTCCACCAAGGATATAACCCGATGTAGTTATAAAGCTCAGTCGAGCATGCTGTGACCAGTGAGAGAGGTGTTCTTGTAGTGAGTGCAGGGTCACCGAATAGACATTTGGTAAGCTCGACAAGTGTTTTATACTTTCCAATTGCTTGGGCATCATGGTCATGAATAGGAATGAGGAATTTGATGTAAGCGATCTCAGTTGATTGCTCCAAAGGATCTTGTATGAAAGTTTCCATAACTCCTCCCTAAAAGTGACTAAAAAACCATACACCCTTGTACTACCCCGTAACACCTACATCGTAGTCACATTTATAATGATGGGACTAGGCAAGGTAACTTAGAGGCAAGGGTTCCAGCAAGATCCATGTGGTGATTTCTTTCAAACAAGTGACACGCGCTACATAGATAATAAATTTCACCAATCCTTGCACCATTCTCCTTGGTGCTAATTGCCTTGGTGCAGGAGTTGGACAACATTGAAAACCTGATATAGTTCGATCTTCTGATGGCAAGTGTTCTTGATCTACATGTCCATGATCCGATGAGTCATGGCCTATTCCATGTAGTTTGTGTTTAAATCTATTGGTGTGACCTATTCTGCAATTTCTAATGTGTCCAGTAATGATGGAAAGTATGGCTGAATGCATTCCACATTGAACACTAGGTGTAGGCCAAGGAATGGGTAATGTTGAGCTCAAAATAATTATCTACCATAACATTGGAGATGGTGTAAGGTACATATTAGAGTGGTATGAGCTTCCGATGGGATTTGGTAAGGTGTTATTTCCACAAATATAACCAAATTTTGTTTCCCACTAAAAACTTATGTAGTACCCGATGTTGATCATGTTGTTGCTTGTACTTGGAATTGGACTTATCCAAGATGTCATGGAATTGCTAGCGACTGTGCTAGATCCATTCAATAAAACTAGTTGATTTATTGGCCTTGGAATGTACATGTGTGTATTCTGTCTATGTAGTCGCATGAGGCATGACGACATTAATCAAACACATTGGTTGAAATCCTAGACCCAATTGAAAGGGACTCCAACCAGTTGAGCTATGGAGAACTCTATTATAGCTATGATGCACATAGGGAAGGCTCTCATCTTAGGTTCATTGATACTTGGAGTTATACATGCAGAGTATGTGCACTATCATCCTGTTGAAGACCTATCTAGCCATGAGTCTAGGGATGGAATGTAGTCGACTTTGTGAGCTTGGTGTTCAATAGTGTCCAGAGGCTCGACCAAATTGTGCTCAAGAAATTGTTAACCTGATCTGATATAATGGTATGTGGGATACCAAAATGTACCCACACTCATTCAAGGAAGAGTTTGGAAATGTCCTTTGCTGTGATACTCTTCTTGTAGGCCTCCAATATAACCATCTTAGAAAATTTGTCCACGACCACAAATACACAATCATTACCATGATTGGTAGAAGGGAGGCCAAACTTATAGTCCATGGAGATGAATTCCTAGAGCTAGTTGGTAGTAGGTAGAGGAGTGCACATGCCTTCCTTCTTGATGGCTGGCTTGGAGATGGCATATGCAGTACAATATACGAAATATTTTCTTACATCTTGTCATATTTTTCGCCAATAAAAGTACTTTTGTAGTATGATAAAAAAATTCTCCACACCAAAGTGTCCTGGGAACCAACTATAGTGAACCTTCAAAATCATCCCGTCAAACTCACTTGAAGGAACACAAAAGTGGCCCAACTAGCATAATATATGTCCAGGAGGTGTAAATCAAGAACTTTCTTCCCATACACTAGAATCTGGTACTTGTGGGCCAAATTTAGATCATTTTTGTATAGTTGATGCCATCCAGAGGTATCGTGGCCAAAAGAGTTGACAACAATAGTTAGTGTTGCAATAGGGGGATGACTGAGGAAATATGAAACATGATTGGTGCTAACCTTTTTATATTTAATTTTTAAGTTTAAATTTTGCATATATGTAGACCACTTCTGATGGTGATCATTTTGCAACTTCCCTTATGTCTGTATAAACTAGAGAGGTCAACGATCAGTGTGGATGACTGTCTACTTCCCCATAATGTAATGTTTCCATTTCCATCAAGCCTGCACAATATAATAAATCTCTTTATCATAGGTAGGGTACATCCCAAGTGTATCAGAAAGTGTCGCACTATGATAGGCCATTGGATGCCCATGCTGGGTGAGGAATGCACCAATAACATAGTTGGAGGCATCTGTCTCAATTTCAAATGGCTGCTGCAGATCTGGCAATGTGAGTACAGGTGCAGAGGAGAGGCGGTGAACCAACTAAAAAAATGCCTTTTGTTGGGACTCAGATTAGGAATACTTTTCTTTCACTCCACTCTTGTTAATATGACTCAAAGGGAAAGTGATATGGGATAATCCAAACACAAACCTCCGATAAAAATTTACGAGGACCAAAAAGCTGAGAAGAGCTGTTAGAGTGGTCGGGCTGGAAAATAGTTAATGACTTGGATGTTAACTAGATCCACATGCATGCCTTGTTCATCTATGATGTAAACTAGATATTGGACTTGGGTCATGCTAAATGTGCATTTCTCTAAGTTGGCTCACAGTTTGTGTTGCCGCAAGGTTTGAAGGACCTGCAAAATGTGTTTTAATGCTCTTCCCAAATCTTGTTGAAGATGAGGATGTTGTCCAGATAAACAACCATGAATGAGTTGGTGAAGGGACAAAATATGTCATCCATAAACCTCATAAAAGTAGCAGAGAAATTTGTCAACCTAAAGGGCATGATCAACCATTCAAAAAGGCCTTCCTTGGATTTGAAGGCAGTCTTCCATACATCTGTGGACTCTATTGGAACTTGGTGATGACCAAACTTCATATTGATCTTGATAAATTAATTGACCCCCTTGAGCTTGTCCAAAAGGTCATCAATTCGTGGGATGTGATACTTGTTACTGACATTTTTTTTATATTTCTCGATAATTAATGCAGGGCCTCTAGGTCCCATCCTTCTTCTGTACAAGTACAATAAGGGTTCAACAGGGTGAGTAACTTGGTTGTATGTGCCATTTTTGAAACAACTCTTGGATCTACCGTTTGATCTCTTCATTTTCCAGAATGGAGTGGCAGTATATCAACCCATTAGGTAGAGTGCTTTGGGAGTCAGATCGATTAAATGGTTGATCTAACAGTGCAAGGGTTCCCCTATGGGTGAGGAGAAGATATCCCTGTAGTGTTCCACAAACATATCCACCTGCTTCTGCTGCATGGAGGAACCATTCCTGGGTGCTATGGATGTGGATACAATATTCCCCTTAATTTTAGAGAAAATAAAAAAGGAAACAAATATTCTGGTCTAGGAGATGATCTTACTACATTGCTTAGCAGATATCAAATAGATGGCGATAGGTCGGGCTACCTCCAGTATCTTGTATAACTTATTTTCAAAAGTAATAATATGGTGTGAGGCCTATAATCATACACAACATGACACTTCCACAAGTATGGTTTGCCTAATGATAAATGAAAAAATTCAAGAGGCGCAACATCACACATTATCTCATCCATGAAGGGATTCATGTTTTTGGGAAGGAAACACTACTGATGCGGATATCTTGTCCTTGGTGAATCCACCCTATCATGTACGACTATGGGTGTGGGGTGGTTGGTAGGCCCAAACTCTTCACGAACTCTGTCGAAATGAGGTTTTTTTGGCTCCCATTGTCGACAATGAACTGCAACAAAAACCCTTCACCCACATCTGTGAGTGAATGGGAAACTCACCCTCCTATGGATCTTCGGACTCAATATTTTGGAACTTGGTGGTGGAAACGATGGAACTGGGTTCTATGTCATTCCCCTAGTCAAGTTCTAGATTAGAATCATAACATGCATTAGATTTTGAAGCTTTCAGCTCAACCACCAATGAATTCTTGGCGCGACACTCATTTGTGTTGTGAGTGGGGCTATTGTGGAACTCACACCACTTTCATGTGTCATTATTAATCTTTTTGGTGCATTATTTACTTACAAATTCAATGGGTTCTCCTAGGTCACTCCACCTTGGATCTGTCCTTTGTTCTATATTTTGGGGGCACTCTTGCCCTGCTTCTGATTCGTAGATCCAAATTTGCACGTCTTTTGTTTAAATTTTTGTTCAACCTTGGCAACATATCAGTATACTGCATCAAGTGAGGAGATTTCCAGGAATTCCATTTCTTCCTGAATGTATTTATGAAGACAATTGCAATACTTGAGAATGAGATGTTTATTTTTGGGTAGCATCAAATGTGCTATAGCTCTGAAACTTTGTGGAGGGGTTAAAACACATGAGATCTCCAAGACCCAGAAATTGTTCGGAGAAATTCCATCCGAAGCTTATGTTATTCAAATAATTAATTATTTTAATGGAGAACCTAAGTCTAACTTAGGGAAATTAAATAATTAAAGTGAATTAATGTAGACATATGGGTGAGAATATTCTAAGTGATGAGGATCAAGTCTTTTCTGATCTTAGCCGTTGATTAGAGATTAGATCACGACCATTGAATGTTCAAAGGGAAAAGTATTAAAGGGAAGGCTTGGGGTCAGTTGGAGAAGACACAAAAAGCAGTAGCACTTGAGCTAAGTCGAAATTCTGAGGCACAGTTTGCTGAGAATTTTTGAGTGATATTGCAGTGCAACGAGGGGCAGATTGTCTGAGGGATTTCAGATCCGAGGCTGATAATACAATTTTATAGAGGTAGATCTGTACCAGAGAGGCTACATAGTCCATGAGGGGTGACGCAGAGGAAACGTAGGCCCAAAAGGGGTGACAAAAACCCATCCAAGCTCAGGTAGAGCCAGTGCAGAGGATGATGCAGTCACAAAAGGGTGACACAAGCTAGGAGGGGATGACACAGACCCAAAGGCTGCAACGCTGGGGTTTTAGTTGGCTAGAAAGGGCTCATATTCAGCAAATCCAGAAGGGGTGACACAACCACATTGAAGGGTGATGTAGTGACTACGTAGGCACCTGTGGGGTTCCTCATCCTTAACTGAATCAACCATATTTTCTATCTCCGGAGATAGAGTTACATCTGCCAGGATTTCTCTATTGGGAAAACCACTACTGGTGCCCTTGTTTGTATTCAGAATTCTGCATAATAATAAAACCCTCAAGAGTTGCTACACCAGTTTTCCCGCATTGGGTTTTTCCGGGGACATTTGTACAAAAAATATTGTGTGTCCTTTGTCATGTGTTCTTAATTATTCAGTAATTGATTTGTATGTACGTGTATATCTGCACTGTGTTTACTTTTCTATTTTCTGAATATTTCTGAAAATAACTAGTAAATGTAAAAACACAAGTAGGAGAATTAAACCAGATTTCTGCAGTAGAAATTTCTGTTAAGTAGATTCAAGAATTTTCACATGGTATCAGAGCTATTGCAAATCAGGGGGAGTTGAAGCCATCAACGAAGTGATGAATTTTTCGCTGCAGGAAGGGGGCTGATAGAACATAGATCCAGAAAGAGGCAACACAACACTAAAGGGAAAACACAGACCCAACAGGGGTGACACAAAGCATGTATAGCTCATGCAAAGCTGACGTAGGCCCACAAGGGTGACACATAGCCTGTCTAGCTGATGCAGAGCTGACACAGAAGTTGACGTACACCAAAGAGGGTGATGCAGTCCAAGAGGGGGTGACACTGTGTTGGTTGTCATGGCTGGAGGTGCAGTTTTTTTTCTTCGAAGTTTCTAGTGGGGAATTGTTTTTTCCGGTGCAGAATAATGTCTAGTAGGGTTGAAAAAGTAAGGGGAAATAATTCCTCAGTAGAATTTCTAGCCAGAAAGTCTGAGATCTGATTAACAGAGTGATTGGAGAGGGCTAATTCGATAGAATTGGTGGAGGATTTATGGGAAGGAAATCACTGATCACAGGGAGCATATTCTCTAGAGGGTTTCTATCACCAAGAAACCTAGATCCCATCTCTTTCTGAGAGCAACAGTAGAATAAGGGAGAAGAGCATCCGTTTCAAAATTTTGAGTAGATATGGCCTTGCATGGATTAAGGGATCAAGTTAAGCTAGATGGTGCATCTAACTTCAACATCTGGAAAGTAAAAATCCTGTCAGTCCTTGACGAATATCATATCAAAGATCATTACGGGAGGGTTGTAGCCGTTCTGGTCAATGCTGATCCATTAAATAAGTGTGAGAAAAATCAAGCATGTGCTAAGCGCTTCATTATGGATGGAGTGAAGGATCATGTGGTCCCACATATGGTTGAGAAGAACACGACAAATGACATGTGGACAATGCTGATCAAGCTGTATCAAGATTCCTCCGTCCAGAGGAAGATTCTTTTGAAGAATCAACTGCGGCTATTTCAGATGCAAAAGGGAGAGGAAATTGATCCCTTCCTCATTATATTGAAGGAAATTCGAGATCAACTAGTTGTTATGGGGGCAACTCCTGATGATGGTCTCATGGTGAGGACTGCCCTGAATGCAGTCATTGATGATTGGGAGACCTTTGTCCAAAGTATTTTGGAAAAAACACAACTTCCAAATTAGGAGGACACGTAGGCAACTCTTCGTCAAGAGGAGATCCAGAGAATGTCCAATATGGGCGGTAGCAACGAAGGAGCCAATATCAAGAAGGATTAGGAGGAATATGAAGCTCTCACATTTAAGGGAAAATAACAACAACGAGGGAAGAAGAGAAAGGACCTCTCAAAGGTTTGGTGCTTCAGATGCGTCGAATTGGGACATTTCATAATACTTGTCCTAAGAATAATAAGGGAAAGGAAGGTTCAGATTCTAAGGCTGTGATAACCAAGGGGGGTGATGGTAGTGATGATGATGTGACTATGATTTCTCATGTGCCTCGAGAGAAGAGGTGGGGTGACATATATTTGTAGATTGAGCTACATATGGTAGCATGGGGGCAAGACCCTTGAGGTGCCCAAACTCTTGGATCACATACGAGCTATGTGAGATCTTAATGAAAGTAGCATGATGACTAGAGTCAGTTGGTGCAGCGGATTATGGAGGCACGATGGTAGTGAGGACACTAAAGACTGGAGGAATTCAGTGTAGAGGCAGCTGCATCGTAGAGGCTGATGAGACTTTGGCAGCGCAGAGGGGCAATGCTTACACATTGTAGAGTAGAAACAACAAAAAGCTTCAGAGAGTCAGCGCAGTTCAGGAACAGAGGGTTCTTCAGTATCGAGATGCATCCAGATTGACTTATCTATCAAGAGTTTGGGTGATGTCCTTCAGTTGCTTACTTCTCAACATCTGAGTTGTAGTGCAGCAGTTAGCAGTGACAATGCTATAGGTAGCATGAAGCAACATTTGAGAGAGAGCTGCAGTATATATGAGGCAGTGATTGTGGAAAAGTCATAGGAAACAATACATAAGAAAAAAATGTAGTGGATGAAGGGAAATAGGCCAAGCATCAACAATGCAAGGGACCGATGCCATGGATCAGAGTAATGCTTATGGATTGAAGTGTTGTTAGAACACATTCCTCACTAATATTGAGTGTTGATTTTTGGCTAGCATCGGATGTGCTCTAGCTCCAAAATTTTTGTGGAGGGGATAGAACACATGAGATCTCCAAGACCTAGAAATAGTTTGGATAAATTCCACACAGAGCTTAATTTATTCAAATATTTAATTATTTTAATGGATACCCTAAGTCTAACTTAGGGAAATTAAATAATTAAAGTGAATTAATTTAGACATGTGGGTGAGAATGTTCTAAGTGATGAGGATTAAGTATTTTCTAATTTTAGCCGTTGATTAGAGATTAGATCACACCCGTTTAATGTTCAATGGGAAAAACATTAAAGGAAGGATTGGGGTTAGTTGGAGAAGACACACATAGCGATAGATCTTGAGCTAAGTCAAAATTATGGGGCGCGGTTTGCTGAGAATTTTCGAGTGAGCTTGCAGTGCAGAAAGGGCCATATCGATGGAGGGATTTCAGACCCGAGGCCGAGAATACAATTGCAGAGAGGCAGATTTGTACCAGAGAGGCAGCGCAGTCCAGGAGGGGTGACACAAAGGTAGCGGAGGCCCAGCAGGGTTGACGCAGACCTAGCCAGGCTCACTTAGAGCCAACGCAGAGGTTGACACAGTCACAGAAGGGTGACATAGGCCAAGAGGGGCCGACACAGAGCCAGAGGCTACAACAATGGGTTTCAGTGGGCCAGAAAGGGCTCGTATTCAACAGATCCAGAAGGGGTGATGCAGCCAAACTGAAGGGTGATGCAGTGACTGCATAGGCACCGGTGGGGTTCCTCATCCTCAACTGAATCAACCATTTTTTGTCTCCAGAGATAGAGGTACATATGTCGGGATTTCTCTGTTGGGAAAACCACTACTAGTGCCCTCGTTTGTAATCAGAATTCTGCATAGTAATAAAACGCTCAGAGCTGCTGCACCGATTTTCAACAATGTAAACTTTGAAACAAGAACTAATACGAGTACCCGGTTTTTTGAGGTAGAAAAAAATCATATGATTTTGAAAAGTGTTGATTTAGATTACATCTTTTATTTTTAGGTAGCAAAAAATCGTCTGATTTTGAAAAGTGTTGATTCAGAATACACCTTTTTTTTGAGGTAGCAAAAAATCATCTGATTTTGAAAAACGTTGATTTAGAATACACCTTTTTTTGTTTTTAGCATATTTTTGACACTATAAATTTTCTCATGTATCAAATATGAACATTTTTTTAAAAATGTTAGGGATTTTTCATGCTAATTTTGAAAAGTGTTGATGCAACATCAATCCCCTTTTAGAGAGGGCTTATTTTTTACAGTTTAAATTTTATAATGTATGAAGCTTGATTTTTTTTTTTTAAATGTTGAAGATTTTCATGCGGTTTTTGACCATTTTTGTTAAATTTTGTTATTTAACCATTTTTCAAGTGGTCTTATTCCTCTTTGTGTTTTTCGTCGTAAGCTATTTGGTTTTTAAAGGTTTCCAAATTTTTGTTTTTTGTTTGCAATTTTTTTTTTGATATATATATATATATATATATATATATATATATATATATATATATATATATATATATATATATATATATATATATATATATATATATATTCCAAAGATTAAAAAAATTAATAAAATTAATATTTTCAGGTTAGGATTTCTTTTATATTTATATATCGTTAATTAATATTTCAATACACATAAAATAATTGTCACTAAAAAATAATAACTTTAAAAACTCGACAAAAATTATACATTTTGCATATAGATATAATTAAAAAAATATGTATTTTAAGATGTTTTCATTAAAAAAGACATGTTAAATAAATAAAAATTATGGAAATTTTCAGTAATTTCTTTTGGAAAAATAACAATTTTTATGTAAAAAAAGCCGACATTTCAAAAATAAAAATTCCAGAAAAATGATTTAGATAACATTTTAAGTATTAAAAAAATAAAAATAAAAATAAAACATACAATTTATAAAAATAATAAAAAACATAAACATAAAAACAAAGAAAATTAAGTTAAAAAAAATAAATCATTAAAAATAAAAAAGTAATAAAAACATTAATAATAAAAATACATTGAAAAAAACAAATTAAAAAAATAAAAAGCAAGAAAATAAATACATTAAAAAAATAAATAAAACAATTTAATAACATAAACAAAACATATATAATTAAAAAAATAAAACACACACACACACACACACACACACATATATGATGATGATGGTTACCGTCCGCTAGGACTAATGCGGGCTATCAGACCTTAAGAGAGGAGAACGAATCTAAGTTTGATTCTTCAAAATCTTGTTTCTATGGTCAAAGAGAAGGGAAATAAGTGCTCCAAGATCGCTATTGGTGGGTTGGATTAATAGGTCAAGAGGATTGGAAGTGTGAAAGATGGTAGGGAATTGAGAGCGAATGTGAGTAAGAGTCGGGCAATCTAAAAGGAAGTGCTTTTCATCTTCCACCTGCTTAGAATCGCAAATCTGACAGATTCTATCGTTCCAAGGGGTCTTGGGAATAGACCACCGCTCAATCTCACTCCGAAGCTCATGGGAATTAGTTCCTATCTTAGTGATGTTCATTTTTTTCTTATTGCTGGACAACATAGAGAGATAAGTTCGATTATCAAGGGTGGGGTTGATCACTTCAATATAGTATCTTAGATTCCTTTTACCCTCAAGCTCCTGATCCTCCCACAACTTGTGCTTAAAATTGGAGGTAATAGTATTTTTGATATTATCTTTGCTTCCCTTACTGAGCTCCTCCTTAATTCCCCAATGGTTGATCCAGGACTGGGAATCCTTATGCCACCCACGCTTGAGGCGAGGGCAAGGGTTTTGAATACAATTAGAAGCAATTTTAGGAAGCCTATTTGATTTTGTGTTGTCAAGCTTTTTCTTATACATCAAATATATAAACATAGCTGTACTTTCAATAGGGGATAAACCAGATTTGATCAAGAGGATAGGATAAGGAGTATTTCCCTTGATCTTAAGGTTATAGGTTATGAATTACTTTTGAATCATACCAATCTTCCTCCATGACTCTCTGGATATAATACAACCCCAAACTTCACATCTGTATAAGACAATAGGGGTGACAAGGGTCTCAAATAGGAACGTATTTTTACTCCAAATGAAAATATTGACCGACTACAATTGTTTTCAAGCTCATAATAAGATTTCCAACCCCCAATAGTCCTTTTATCGATGCTATAATTCCAGTTGAGATGACAAGGGAATTTAATGCCCAAATACTTAATAAGAAACCTGCTATAAGCACTGGTTATTATACACGAAACTACCATGGGTGATCTTTTTGGATTTAATGATCATGACTTTAGTCTTGTCGGTATTAACTGTCATACCCATCTTGGCACAGTAGTCATGAAGAATCTCGAGCTGCTTGTCAAGGTTATCATGGAATTTTTCAAGAAGAACGATATCATCGGCATAGAGGATAAGAGTAATGAGAACACCAGTAATCTCGGTGCCCTTGCACCCCGCAGATTCAAGACACTCCTATAGCTTATCGATGTATATGTCAAAAAGGCTAGGGGATAGGGGACACCCTTGCTTATGATCCAGGTGGATATCGGTGGCCACCCGCCTATTCCACTTAGGGCCCCACCATTGTCTCTTTCATATTTTCAGTTTTGGCATAACTTACCATTTTTAGTAGTTTTTTGGGTCCTGAACTTCTCGAGCCGTTTTGAGGCCCTAAACGACGTTTTTTTGGCATCGTTTTTCCAACAAATCAAATTCCATTCAAGAATCTATGTTCATACTTAGTAGTTGTAGTCCTTGGATAGATCTTTCTAACGATGTATCATGTGCGTCAAACTAAGATAATATGCCAAAGTTACGACCCCGAGAAATTGATGTACCAATTTACCCCGACGGGGCCCATATTTTGGCGTTTCATCTCTTAGAGTTAGGTTTTTCGATGTTTAGGTTTTCCATTGTTTCTCAATAATATATAGGCCTTTGAGCCTCATTTTAACAAAGAGTTCAGAGCACTGTAGCCGCCACATCTCTTCTCAGAGATAAGCCACCAACGCCCTAGCTATTTTATTTCCATTATGTCTGTAAGCAAATTTTAGTTCTTTGTTATTAATGAAATGAAGTGTTATTTCTGGTGCATATTTGTATTTATGGTTATATGTGTATTCTATTGCGTTCTTGCATAAATCTGTATCGGTGGTATCAGAGCGGTCTGCTTTTTCTCGATCCTTCTTTACATGTCCCGAATGAGGTCATGGTATATGGAGTTAGGGCTCGATCTGGTTAACCCTTTGCAAGACCAGCCTCGCAAAACCCAACGACCGCCCATGGGGATGAAAAGAAAGATGAGGGGGTAGGAGATCCTATCAAAATATTGCTTGAGGAGGCCCTCGAAAAACAAAGGAACGCAATGATGGATAAATTTTCCCTGATCCTTCAACGACTGCCCATCGGTGGCGCATCTGCATCCAACAGCCACTCTGGAGGCGCAAATCCCTTTAAGGTACAAGTAAACTTTGACATTCCCATATTTGAAGATCAAATAGATGCAGATTCCATAGATAGATGGTTGAATCTATTAGAAGGATATTTCTTGGTTCATGACTTTTCCGACCAGGAGAAGATTATTTTTTCACTCCTAAAAGCTACCCCCCATGACAAGGACTGGTGGGAAACCTACTGTGAGAAAAAGGACGATACAGAACCCTGTCTGTTCTCAGCCGTACCCACTTGGAATTATTTTTGAGACGCCATCAAGGAAGAATACTATCCTGTGGGGAGCTATGAGGACACGTACATACAATGGACCATGCTATGACAAAAAAGGGATCAAGATGTGCATGAGTTGATGAATCTGTTCCATACCTTGTGCACAAAGTTGGGTATCAAAGATTCAGAGAAACATTTGGTGCTAAAGTATCGTATTTTTCTACACATATACAATCAGGAGGAAATGGAGTTCCTCGACATCTCCTCGCTTGGTACGACATACTGGTATGCTGCCAAGATTGAGCAGAAATTCAAATAGAAGAAGCGAGACTTTGGATCTACGAATAAAAAACAAGGGAAAGGTGCCCGAAAACCACAAAACAAAGGACAAAGCCAAGGCATGGCGGCCCAAGACAACCTGCAAAAGCTTCAAGCAAATAACAACACCGGGAAGCCAAAGAAGGACACGGGAAAGTGGTGTGAGTTCCATAAGAGCTCCACTCACAACACAAGTGAGTGTCGGGCCAAGCAGTCGCTGGTGGCCGAGATGAGGGCTTCTAAATCAGATGCATGTTCAGACTCTAAATCATAACCTGACAAGGAGAATGACAAAGGGAAACAAATTATATGTGGATCCCAATGCCACTGTTACCACTGCGAAGATCCAAAAGGAGGAACCAGAAGATCCAGAGGAGGAGGAGCATCTCTTCCACTCCCCAATGTGGGTAAAGGGTTCCCCGCTATAGTTCATTGTTGATAATGGGAGCCAAAAGAACCTCATTTCAGCAAATGCCATGAAGCAGTTGGGCTTTCCAACCACAACACACCCACAACCATACACCATTGGGTGGCTTCACCAAGGACGAGATCTCTGTGTTAGCCAGCAGTGCCGCCTTCCCTATAACATCAATCCCTTCATGTATGAGGTATTATGTGACATTTCCCATCTTGATATTTGTGATGTATTATTAGGACAACCATACTAGTGGAAGTGACATGCTGTGTATGAGTCCCGACCTCACGATGTTATTGTTACTTTAGGAAATAAGCTGTACAAGATACCAGAGGTACCACTGCCTACCGCTATCTCTTTGGTTACTACAAAACAATGCAGTAAGATCATTTCCAAAACCAAGAAATTTGTTTTCTTGATGATCTGCCCCCAGGGAAAGAAGAAGACTGTGGCCACGATGATCTGCCCCCAGGGAAAGAAGAAGACTGGTATCACTAGGTACCAATCAAACCCTCCGATGTGTAGAAGACTGCTTTCAAAGCCAAGGAGGGCCTTTTCGAATGGCTGGTCATGCCTTTCGAGTTGACGAATGCTCCCACAAACTTCATGAGGTTGATGGATGAAATCTTACGACCATTCGCCAACTCATTTGTAGTGGTGTACTTGGATGACATTCTTATCTTCAACCAGACTTGGGAAGAGCACCTCCACCACATCCGACAAGTCCTCCAAACATTGTGGTAACACAAGTTGTGGTCCAATTTAGAGAAGCTCACTTTTGGCATGAGCCATGTTCAATATCTGGGATACATTATTGATGAAATGGGGGTGCATGTGGATCCAACCAAGATCCAAGTCATTCAGGATTGGCCAGCCCCAACCACTCTAATAGAGCTTCACAACTTTCTAGGTCTTGCTAATTTCTACCGCAGGTTCCTGTTTGGATTCTCTCATATCACTTGGCCCTTGAGTCAAGTCACCAAGGGAGGAGTGAAAGAAAAAATCTTTTGGTCAACGTTCGTAGAATTGAAACATCGCCTCTGTTTTTCCCCAATGCTCACATTACCAGACTTGCAATAACCATTTGAGATTGAGAAGGATTTCTCTGACTATGCTATTGGGGAAGTTATTACTCAACAGGGGAATCTAGTGGCATATCATAGTGAGACATTGTCCGACACAATTCGCAAGTATCCCACTTATGACAAAGAAATGTATTCCATTGTGCAGGCTTGTCGAAAATGGAAGCATTAAATTTTGGGGAAGGAAACAATCATCCACAAAGACCACTAACCCCTGCAGTTCATACAGACACACGGGAAGTTACAGAATGATCGCCATTAGAAGTGGTCCATATATCTACAACAATTTAATTTGAACATCCAGTACAGGAAGGGTAGCACCAATAATGTTGCAGATTGCCTCAATCGACCACCGATCATGGAGCTAACCACCATTCTCAACTCTTGTGGGCACAAGACTTCTAATTGGCCACTTCTCTATAAGAGCGATCTAGAATTTGGTCACACATACAAGGCACTATTGGGGGGTACACAAGTTCCAAAATTTCACCTCCAAGATGCACTGTTATGTAACCTGGGAAACCTTTGTGTTCCTTCAAGCGAGCGTGACAAGGTTATATGGGAAGCACACCACAGTCGAGTCGCTATGCATTTCAGGGTCGAGAAAACAATGGCAGTACTGCAGAAGTATTTCTGTCTGCCGAACCTTCGACAAGATTTTGGGAAGTACATTAGATCATGCACTGCTTGCGCATTTCCAAACCGACCATTCGAAATCAAGGCCTCTATACTCCACTACCTACCCCTATTCGACCTTGGGAATCCATCTCCATGGATTAAATGTCAGGCCTTCCTTTTACTAAGCATGGAAACGAATTTTTTTTCATGGTCATCGACAGATTCTCGAAGATGGCCATTATGCCGGCCTGGAAGAAGAATATCACAGCAGAAGTGACTGCTAAAATATTCTTTGAACGAGTGTGGGTGCACTTTTGGATCCCATAGTATATCATCTCAGATCATGACAACAGGTTCCTCAGCACATTTTGGTCTAGCCTTTGGTCAATGCTGGACACCAAGCTCACCAAGTCCACAACTTTCCATCCCCAAACTGATGGCCAGACAGAGGTCGTCAACATGATGATTGTACACATTCTACGCATGTACAATTCAAAGCATCCACGCACATGGGATGAGAGCCTCCCCAATGTATAATGCAGTTATAACCGTGATCTCCACAGTGCAACCGGCCACAACCCATTTCACGTGGGCTTGGGATTCCAACCACTATGTCCAATTGACGTAGCCATGCCATTTGCGACTACTCAGGCCGAGTCGGCTCATGTCCAATCCAAAGTTGACAAAGCAAACAACTTCATCAAGCACATTCAGCACATCCAACAACATGTTCATGACATATTGGACATTTCCAATGCTAAGTACAAGCAACACCATGATCAACATCGGGTGCCACACAACTTCCAAGTGGGCGAAAAAGTGTGGCTACATTTGTAGAAGGAGCGCCTCACTAGACCCCATTGCAAGCTTCGCCCGCTTCGATATGGGCTGTACACCATCACCAAGGTTGTAGGTGTTAGCACCCGAATTGGACCCCAGGCTGAAAAAGGGCAAAACAAGGTAACAACTAAACCACTCTCAACCTTGTAGCTAGCCCTACAAGGACAGGAGAGGGCTCTCTCCGTAAAGATGGATTTTCAACAAAATACAATAATGGACTGATATTAGGCTAGGTAAAATGATGAGAAAGGGTTTTAATAAAATGAATGAATTTCAGGGAGGTGTGGCATTAAATGGGACAGTTGAAACTGGGGATTAAATCAGGACACAGGGTATTTCATGGGGCAAGGTAGGCAGGAAATTTAGCAATTAAATTTTAATAAATATGGGATGGAAAGACTGGTGAGAAGTTGAAAAGGGCACAATAAATGGATCCTTTTCAAATAGAAGAAAAAACACAAAGAATGAATGATTTCCCAAGGCAGGGCATGAAAAATGGATCCTACCTTTCTACCTTGAAAGCATTCAAAAGGAAATGTTCATGGATGAGAGGTGAAACATAACGATTTACATATGAAACAAAGGAGAAAAACAAATTCTAAATCTCATACCGCATGGATCCCACAAATCAGAGCTGCATCTCTTATTAATTCCCTGTCAAATGTACAATGGAGCACAAAATGTTTCTTCCACACTATTCCCCTACTTCTGAGTACAGATTCTCAGACTGGTTTACAAATGGTTTACAATTACATTAAATACACTGAAATGTGGGAACATAGATCCACAGAAAAAGGGAGCTGTTCTAACAGCTGAGGAACTGAAAACTAATCATAGAAATAAATCCTACAATCTGCCCCTAAATAAGGAACAATATTACATTTGCTTAACTGGGCAGATTCACAACTTCGCTGTTGAAATAATAAATAGGAAATTTGAGGAGAAAATCCCTATCCTTACGCTGCTGTAGAAATATTTGTTTTATTTAGCTCTCGGCCAGCCGACTGTTTACGTTGCTTTCCATTATTCGTTTGAATAAACTGAATTTTTCAATAAAATATGTTTTTTGAAATAAAACTGAAATGAAATTATACTCTTAGTGAAGGGAAATTGATTCTTTTGAATGGGAAAAAGGGAAGGGAAGGAGGTGGGACCCTCATTATGATCGCAATTAGAATGGATGGAGTGGAGGGAATACTTCATACAATGGAGCGAAGAACTTCCAATGCGATTGGGGGAGGTCCGATGTTATAATCGCAATCGGAAGGTGAGGAGGGAACATAATATGTAACAAAACCTTTGAAACGCATATAACCAAGCCCTTGAAATACATGTCTGCGATGGATACACCATGATCACAATCGGGGATTGGGGTTGAATGTTGTTGAAACAAAGCCCCAAAAAGTTCCGATGGGGCGATATACAATAGAGCGGGGAGATCCCTTTAAAAACCAATGAAAATGATTTTTAATTTTATATATATAAAGGAAAAATGATTCTATTGAAAGGGCGAAGGGCTTAAGGTGGGACCGAGGTAATCAGCGCAATCGGAATCGGGAGATCAGGAGGGGCGCATCACATAACAAAATTGGGCCGATGCGATTGGGAAGGGGGAATGGGAAAACTTTTGTATAAAAGAAATATAAACACAGTTTAATATTTACAAAGGGAAACATGATTTTTATTTATAAATGGGCGGAGGATTATGGTGGGCCCGAGGGTCAATCGAGATCGAAAGCTCGGGGTGGAGGGAACAATTTATATATAATGAATCGCCGATTGCCGATGACCCGATTGGCTGTGAGCCATCGGATCGGCGGGGGTAGATTGACGGTTGTGGAACGATTGGAGGGTTTCAATTGGGAGGGAGGATTTTGGAAATGCCGATTAGGTATGGGCCGTTCGATCATAGATCGGATCGACGGCCAGGATATAGTCGGGCAGGGCCAGTCGGGATTTACCATCGGGGACTCGACGTAATTGAAATCGGAGTTTTATCAAAGGGCCGATAGGAACACAAAAATTAATATTGCGATTGCGATTGGAAAGGACTTGGGTCGGGGATTTTTTAATATTAAACTTTGTTATAAAGTTTATTACAAAGTTTCCATAGTATGGTGGGGAAGTGGTTAGAACGGCAGGGATTTATATGATATAAACTCTTATTATAAAGTTCTATGGCAATGGTGGGGAAGTGGTTTATAAACTAAATCACATATGTATTAAAATGATTTATAATGCGATTTTGTAAATCAGAAGGGGAAAATGGGTTTTTATAAGGAAAACATTAAAACTTTAAACATAAAGTTTTAAAGGAAAAATGGGAAATAGGGATTATTTGAAGATATAGGGAATTTTACTTCACTTAAGCATAAATTTCAATCCAGAAGTCAGTTTTAAGAGTGTAATATACCGTTGGAAAGCACTTTCCAGACTATTTCTAATGGATCTACTTGGAAGATGATTTGGCACTGAGCATGCTATGAAAAACTTCTTTGAAGGCAGGATGATGACTTTGTGGAGATGGCAGCTTCTGAATTGTGACTTATTACATATGATGATATAAAATTACATAATTAATGGTAATAAAGGAAAAATATCATGTTTTCACCTCAAAAGATGGTTTTGAGGTGAAAATTACATCAAACTGAATAAAATATATATTTTATCTTCCAGGTGCAATGATTTTGAGTTTATTGACTTCCTCATGACCTTGCTGATATTCATTGACATTTGAATCATTAATTTGACCATGGTAAGACCCTAGAAACTAATGAGACCCATCTTATGACCTATTGACATGATTTTGAGAATGAAAGTGACTAATGACCAAAGACCATAGAAAGGAAAATCAACAAGTATTTCATGAGGGAAAACTGATAAAAAATTACTACCATCAATGAATCCATGACCTAGCGGAATGGTGAAATTTATTCGGTATGAGACTCATAATATGAAAATGCAAAAGAGAAGTTTTGATCACTGATGGCAGTATGACTAGACTGACACTAACAGTAGGGAACAATTCCTTTGAGTTCAGTATTCCACAATTCCTTGCTTTGCACCCAGTATTCAATGTGGACCACCTACGTCCCTACTTCCCACATCTACTGGACACCTCTGACATTGCAGAACAACTCACACCAACATATTTTAACCCAGACTGCATGGAACATGCCACCACAGATTGTATCACGGACATGCAAATCAAGAACACTTGCCAACAAAAGATCCAACTATATTGGGTTGTCAAATCTGGCCAACTCCTGCACCAAGGAAAATGGTTCGCCAGGGACAAGTACAATAGAAGTTTACTCATCTCATGGAGGAACTCAACGCAATGGGGACCATTTCTTCTTAAGGGGGGAGGAATGATCCAGGTGGATATCGGTGGCAACCTGCCTATTCCAATTGGGGCCCTAGCATTGTCTCTTTCATTTTTTCAGTTTCAACACAACTTACTATTTTTGGAAGTTTTTTGGGTCCTAAACTTCCGGAGCCATTTTTGGGCTCTAAACAACATTGCTTGGGCATCGTTTTTCCGAAAAATATGTTTCTGTCTTGGAATCTACATTCATGGTCAACAGTTGTTGTCCTCAGATAGATCTTTCTAACGATGTATCATGTGCGTTAAATGAAGATAGTATGCCAAAGTTACGACCTCGCGGAATTGATGTACCAATTTACCCTGACGGGGCCCATATTCTGGTGTTTCATCTCCTAGGGTTAGGTTTTTGGATGTTTAGGGTTTTAAATTGTTTCTCAATAATATATAGGCCTTCGAGCCTCATTGTAACACAAAGTTCATAGGCCTGTAGCCGCCACATCTCTTCTCAGAGATAAGCTATCAACGCCCTAGCTAGTTTATTTCCATTCTGTCTATAAGAAAATTTCAGTTCTTTTATATTAATGAAATTAAGTGTTATTTCCACTGCATCTTTGTATTTATGGTTATATGTGTATTCAGTTTCATTACTACATAAATACGGATTAGATTAACTCCAATATTGCATTTAATGTCTTTAGACCACTCCTCGTTGATCTTAAGCTTGGAAGTGACGGTCTCGTAGAGACGGATCACAACAATCCTCAACTTAGGAGCGACCATGATAACTTTAAGTCTCTCCCAAAGTTTATCCCGAGGGACAATGTCGAAAGCTTTTTGAAAATCCACAAAGAAACATAAGAGATCGAATTTACTATCGCTACATTCCTTCGGAATGATTCTAAGAGTGACCAGATGGTCAATACTCGAGTGATGTCTCCTAAAACCAACTTTCCCTTTAACTCTTTTTCCCTAGCTTTAAAGCCAAAGGATAAGCTTCTTCTCCAAATTGAGCCCATAAAGCTTGGCCATGATATGGATAACCATAATGGTCCTGTAGTTGGAAGGAACAACCTTTTCCTCATTTTTAAATATAGGTACAGTAAGTCTTTGTGTCCAAAGATGAGGGAAGCCATGCGTTACAACCAAATTGAGAAGCTTGTGGAGATAAATCTCCCCATTTTAAGGATCTAAGCTTGGTATCTTTCAATATCTTTAGCTTTCCCATTAGCGAGCTTATTAATACTAGACTCAATGTCATCAAGAGAGAATACATCCTCCTTAATTGGAGTGATTAAGGTGGTGCCCTTAGTGTTCAGAGAGTCATACAACTTCTTAAGATAGTTGTCCCAATTTTCTAAGGGGATAGAATGGTTATATTTGGTTTTACAGACAAGAACATTCCGCCAAATTTTTTTGGGTGCGACTTTAGAAAGTTGGAGAAGATAATCATGTCTTTTATTAATATATGATATTTTCTTCCTCTTGATGATATTTTTGTATATATTGATATTATGCAGCTTAGTGATTTCATTAGGAGCGTCTCTAATCACTTTCCTGGTCATTTTGCAATCATTTTCATACCATGGATTGGAAGTTCTATTAGACTGCTTAAACGAAATCTCATTAGAAAACTTACAAATGGTGTTGAAAAGGATAGTAGTGAAATAATAATAAATTTGATCAATGTTATGATTATAATTCACAGGGCCTAAATACCTCTCTAAATCCCTTAAAAAGAGGTTGGTTTTACTTCTATCGAAGCAAATGTGTCTTTTTATTTCATTGGTCTCCTGCATGTGGGTGGTATGCATAACAAGATTGAGGGATAGAGACAGAGGTCTGTGGTCAGAGTCAGGTTTGAATCGATTAAGAAGCTCAAAGTTTGTAATATGGTTGAGGACAAGGATGCCAGAAATTGCATAATCCACAACACTGCTACCCAGCGGATGGAAACATGTCATCTGATCAGAGAGGGGCTACTTGTTAATACCATTACAAATAATTAGGTCCCGAGAACTGCAAAGTTTGAGGAGCTCGGTGCCGAATAAGTTCTCGATAATGTCCTCAAATTTTCTCTTGAATTTATTAGTTACTATCTTCATCAAGCCACAAGGGGTTAGGGTTAAAGCTGTTGCTTAATGTAATGGCTTGGTTAGTAGCAGTTCTAGCATTAAAGTCTCCCAGAAAAAGGATATGACCATCATTTCTCAGGTTAAAGATGTATTTTTTCTAAAGAATTGGGAGGACAATTCTTATCCAGGTTGTTTTTCTTATAGGATGTAGAGTTTATTGGAGCGAAATAACATATTGCAAGAAAGATCCTATTGGCGGTAGAATCAAAGATTTCGATCCAAATGTATTGATTGAAAGGGTTGATTTTATGAAGTCGGATGTGAGAGGGAAAAATTTTCCTTATATAGCAAGATATACCACCAAAACCCCTCCGAGAGGATTTCTTATTCCAACCAGACCAAAGAGTGAAACCGTCGAGGTGAGGGACCCTAGATACATCATGCTCGCATGTTTAACCTAAGATCATAAGGTCAATATCACTCGGGATCCAACTTAACATAGGACCTTTACACCATGGAAAGCCACGACAGTTCCATAAGAGGATCCAAGGTGATGCAAATCCCTATTTATCATCCGTGCTTGAGACTCTATCTCTAATAATATCTTTCCTATTCCTAATGATTTCCCATTTCCCGACCTTTCTTGTATCCTTGATCTTTTGGACTTCTTTTCTAAGTTCAACTTAGTCTTCTGGAATGACATCTTCATTTATAAAGATTCCTATTCCTTTTAGGCATGGGCATTTCCTGAGTATATCCAGCTTATTTTCATGAAAACTGACCTTGACACGGATGATCTATGTTTATGCTCATGTATCTTTTCAAAACTTATTGCTTCCGTGAGATAGGTTGTTTCAATTTGAGATTTTATTTTTAATTGTTCTTTAAACATTTCTAATGTGTTTTCATTGTTTTTTTTTCTTCTATATCCGCAACTATAAGATTTAAGGCTCATTTGTGGCGCTCATGGTCGAGAACAATTAATTTATTAATTTCCTATTTGATGGGTTTAATATCTAAGTTATTTTCTTTGTTATTTAGGGCTGAGTTATTATGTAGTTGTTATTTTAGTTGTTTAATCTCGCTTTTCAAGGTTTCATTTTCTTCGACCATTGTTTGTTTACTATGTTCTATTTCTTGAATTTTACCTTTCATTTCTTGGAGTTCACTTTCAAGTGTGGTTATTTTATTTTCTAATGATTTGTGGTTGTTATCGAGCATTGCCGTTAGTTCTAGTTTAAAATTATTTTCTCTTTATTCTCTTCGTCTTTCTAAAGACTCAATGTACTCATAGAGACTATCTAATGCAATTTTACTTGGTCTTCCTTTTCTAGAGGGGGGCTTAGAAATATGAGGGGAAGTATTCATAGTGTAATAAAACAAAGCTTAACATGAGGAGGGTAAGTGAGAACTTGTGCACCTGTAAAGAAAAACCAATGTGAGGTTGTTACCGTGCCTTGGAGCCTAAGTCTTTGGAAGATATAAATCTTGCTCATGCTGTCCCAAAATTGAAGTTAAGAAGAACTTGTTGTTATCCAGAATCTCAGAAGATGTATCCAGAACAGATGTGAGGTTTCGAGAGTTTTATTGAGTGCCACAGAACCAATGTGTGATTGCACCGTAGAGGTATTGTACCAACATATTGACTTGTAATATTTTTTCGCTTTCCTAAACTCAACAGATGAACTCGGGTTTGAGACCTGATCCAATCGTGTACTATTATTCATGCTTCTCTCTGTAAAATCACACTCTAGGGCATGGATACGACTCTAGGGATTAAAATAAAAAATAATAATAAAAAAATGAATTATTGCATCCCTTCAGCCATTGGTGGCTCGAGGGGCTGCTTACAGTGGGCAGAAGGAGCTGTTGCAACCCCCCCACCCACAAAAGCATCCCCTCGGGCCACAAGCAAGCTCAAAGAATCGACTTTGAGCCGCTGGTGGTTTGAGGGGCCGCTTTCCGTTGGCGGGCGGAGCTGCAACAACACCGCCCGCCCACGATGCCCACAACAGGCGGCCCCTCGGACCACCAATAACTCAGGCAATTCTAAGAATCAGCTTTGACCCGTTGGTGGCCCAAGGGGCCGCCTGCTGTGGGCCGGCCAAGCTGCAGCAACTCCGCCCGCCCACGGCAGGTGGTCCCTCGGGCCACCAATGACTCAAATTTAATTCTGTGAATCAGTTTAGATTATGAGAATTAGATATGATTTCGATTCTCAGAATCATATTTGAGCCATTAGTAGCCACCTACCGTGGGCGGGCAGAGCCATTGCAACTTCGCTCGCCCACGGAAGGTGGCCTCTTAGGCCATCAACGACTCAAATCCGATTATTAGAATCAAATTGAGTCGTTGGTGGTCGCCTACCGTGGGCATGTAGAGCTACTGCAGCTTCACTTGCCCATGACAAGTGGCCTCTAAGGCCACCAATACCTCAAATCTGATTATGAGAATAGGATCTAATTATCATAATCATATTTGATCCATTGGTGGTCGCCTGTCGTGGGCGGAAGAGCTGATGCAGCTCCGCCCACCCACGACAGGCGACCACCAATGACACAAATACGATTCTAGGAATCAGATTTGAGCCATTGGTGGCCCGAGGGTCGCCTGCTGTGGGTGGGCGAAGTTGTTGCAACTCTGCCTGCCCATGGCAGGCGGCCCTTCCGGCCACCAACAGGTTCAAAGCCGATTCTGAGAATTGACCTGGGCCCCATCCGATTCTGAGAATCAACTTGAGCCTGTCGGTGGCCCAAGGGACCGAATTTGTATATATGTTTATTTTTTAAAATTAAAATTATTAATTTTTTTAATAATTTTTAATTAGTTTTAGTTTTTTTTTAAATAGTTTTTGTGTGTTATTTTACTTTTTTTATATCTTAATTTTTTTTTTTTTAATGTTTTCTTTTAATTATTTTTTATAGTTCATTTTTTTAATGTTTTCTATTTTTAGTTTTTTAATATTTTTTATTTTTTATTTTTTATTTTGATTTATTATTTTTTAAGTTTTTAATTTTTAAAATTTAAAATTTATTAATTTTTTTTTAAATGTGTGGTTTTTTTTAATGTATAGTTTATTGATTTTTTTTAATGTTTGTTTTGTTTGTTTGTTTTTTTTTAAATTATTCAATAAAGTATTATTTCTTATTCTTTATTTTTAATTTGTTTTTTTTTTTTTTACACAATTTTATGTTCGATTTTTTTGTTTTGACTTTTTACATATTTCTATATATTTGATTTTTTTTTTCATTTTTGTCATTTTATGTTTTTTTCTAATATATATTTTTATTTAATTTTTTATTGTTATTTTTAACTTTTGTTTTTTTGTTTTGTTTTTCATTGTTATATATATATATATATATATATATATATAAAATTTTGTTTTCATTTTTCTTTTGAAATTTTATGGTTTGTCGGAGTCATGACATTTTATCTTTTATGTCATTATTTCAAAATGTTGAAAATCTATCCTAAAGAAAAAAAGTTGTATTCCAGCATCAACAATTTTTGTTTTCAGGGTGCTTTTTGCACCAAAAAAATTGTTTACACTGCCTGTTTAAAACATGTTGAAAGGTTACCCAATAAAAAAGAGTTGGTATTCCAGCATCAACACTTTTCTTTTTCGAGTTGTTTTTCTATGGTTTGAGGTTTTTTTTTGCTAGAGTTGTTGTTTTCATTTTATAGTTCCCGTTTCATAGTTTAAATTCTTTTTCCCGCATTTGGTTTTTCCGGGGACGTTTGTCCAAAAAATATTGTGTGTCCTTTATCATGTGTGCTTAATTATTCAGTACTTGATCTGTATGTATGTGTAAATATGCAGTGTGTTTACTTAGCTGTGTTCTGAATATTTCTGAAAATAACTTGTAAATGTAGAAACAAAATTAGGAGAAGTAAACCAAATTTATGCAGTAGAAATTTATGTTACAGTAGATTCAGGAATTTTCACACCAGATGTCACTCAGAGTATGTGATAACTAACTTTGTGCGTAGAGTATGAAAAATATTTGTGAGTTCATGCACAACTTGGTCCCTTTGTTGCCGCAGTGTGGTCCACTGTATGTACTTGTCCTCAAATCTCCCCATGGGATAATATTGTTCCTTCACAACATCTCGGAAAGAGTTCCAAGAGGGGGTGACTGTAAACAGAGAGGGTTCCTCGTCCCTTTTCTCATTGTAAGTTTCCCACTAGTCCTTGATATTGGTAAAAACCTTAAGCAATGCAAAAGTAATCTTCTCCTTGTCAGAGAAAATATGGATTGAAAAATAATCTTCCAAAAGATTCAACCATTTATCTACAACATTTGCATCTATTTGACCTTCAAATATAAGGATATCGAAGTTCACTTGTACTTTGAAGGTGGCAACACCTCCAAAGTGACTGTTGGATGAATATGCATCGCTGGTGGGCATCTGATGAAGGATATGGGAAAAGTTTTCCATCATCTCGTTCCTTTCCCACCCAAGGGAGTCTTTGAGCAATAGTTTGATAAGATCTCATGCTCCCTCATCCTTCTTTTATTCTGCCATGGGAGGCCATTGGTGTCAGTGGGGACGGTTTTGCACGGGATCAACCAATTCAAGTCCCTACTCCTTATACCCCGACCTTGTTGAACATATATTTGAGGAATACAACTTTCAACTTCATTTTTTAGTTTATAGGTTTGCCTTATTTTCCAAAAAAACGTCGTTTAGGGCCTCAAAATGGCTCCAGAAGTTCAAGACCTACAAAACTGCTAAAAATAGTAAACTGTGATACAATTAAGGAAACTGAAAGAAACAATGGTGGGGATCCTAGTGGAATAGGCGAGTGGCCACCAATATCCACTTGGATCATAAATTAAAGTTGCATGAATTTTTTCAAAAATTAACTTTAGAAAATAAATAATTGAACTTAAGATCTCTTGCAATTAAAGTAACTTTCACCCAATTAAGCTAATACTTAACATACAAAAATATAACGAAGGAGGAAGCAATGTTTTTTTTACCTTTTTCTCAAAATGTATGCTTACCTTGAAAACATTTTTTTTCCTACAAGAAACGTCAACACAATTATGCACCAAAAACAAATGAAATTTTTGGAAAAATAAGTGAATCTTCACAATAATTGGTTAGATTTCAATTAGTTTACCCAGAAAATGCAGGTTTTCTCTCTGTTTCTAATTTGTTGAGATCATATAAAACATAGATAAGAGAGAAAATATAGAAATTAAAACATTTTTTTCTATGTTTTCTATTTGTGAAAATCACATAAAGTGCATAATAAAGAGCTTATACAGAATCAAACTAAGAATAAAAACAAGAAAATCAAAATATTAGGTCAGTATTTAAAAAAAAAATGGCATAACCATGCCTTATATCTTTAGATATGAAGAAAAAAAAGACAATGGGAAGAAGAATAAGACATATCTTGGGAAAATGAGAAACTTTTTAAGTAAAATGAAAATTGTTTTCAATGGAAAGTAGTGCTCTAAACACAATGGAATGCTTTGCTTAACTCATAAATGCACATAAATTCTAGAACCTAGAAATGATACAACACAAGTTCAATACCATGATCAATTATAAGAACAAGTCTTCAAACAAGCTCTAATACCATGTTCGACAAAACATGGTATTTTCACACACAATGAACACTTTAGGCAACCACTCACAAAACCAGATTAAAAATCATAACATTAATGCTTTTGCATGGTTAAAACCTCTAAGAGGAAAATTGTACATGGTCCCAATACATATGGCCACTAGAAGAAATGTTTTAATTAAAAAGAAAAAAATTGTACATAGATTTTTACACCATCAATCTTCAACAAATGACCCTCCATGTTCTTTAAATAAATATCATGCACCAATTTGTTGTTAAGCCATGAATCAATAACTGTTAGCAACATGGAGTATAGAAGCCATCATATCGTTTTTTATAGATCTTATTGTGACTGCCAAATTACATAATTAAAAATACATACTTAAAAACACACTTTTTACTTAAAGACATATTAGACCAAGTTAATTTTTTTTCCTAGAAAAAAAACAAATTAGATCAAATTGATTTAAACTAAGTTTTAAGTGTTTAAATATCCTAACAAAAAACAAAAATTAGATCAAATTGATTTAAACTAAGTTTTAAGTGTTTAAATATCCTAACAAAAAACAATATTGTTATGTTGTGACCATTATGTAGAGTCTCGTGTAGTGGTTTTCCTAGAAGAGTTATGTGCAAATTGCGAACACGTTTATACATTTGCTAGTACAACAAAATTGATGTTACAAGATGTTAAAAGTTAATGAAATAATTAAAAGTCCTTAAATAATGTTACGGGAGGATATTGAAAAGGCCCTTAAATCAATTTTAGGTTGGTGATTCCATTTAAAAAAAATCTAATAAACACAATTCAATTTGGAAGTCATATAAACATGTTAAATATGCAAAAATTACCAAAAACATTTATGATAAGAAATATAAAGAGAAAGAAAGAACTTTGCTTTTGGCATCAAAGGTACATTACAAAAATTATTGTTTACACAATGTGGATAGAAAATCCAATGTGTATTATAGAAATGATATAGAAAGAAGGGATCAAATTACTACTATGGAATTTATTCACATTATGTGAAGTTTATTTGACATGGATGTGGCCAATAATCCTATAATTAGGAAAGCAAAGAAAATGATATTGAATAGAAATGATGAATATAAGAAAACATGTGATGAGATACATAAGTCTTAATACCTATTGAATAGAAATGATGAATATAAGAAAACATGGGATGGGATTTAGTAAAATAATAACACATGAGATCCATTCATGGTAACAACTACATATGCAAAACACATGGATATATGTTGCATCAAAGAATTACAAATTGAATCCCTCAACTTCATTTTAATTATTGATTTAGCGGTCATGCAAACGATGTTGAGCACCATGTATTAAAATTAAAAATGTTAAATTTGAACTACTAACCCTAATGAAAATTGTAATAAAGTGAATTATCAACTTTGATGACTCATTCTTATTCATTCCACATGCACTTGCGGAATGGATTTTAGGTTCTATATCTCTTGATAATATGCAGAAGAATAGATGAAGGTATATGGTTATTGCATCTTGGATTAGAAATCACTTAAATGAGAAGGCTTAATTAATATCTATGATGAAAAGAAAATAAAGACATGAATTGAAATTTTTATTAAAATATATACATGAAATAAAAGTATTGTTAGGAAAAAAATAATTATAAACAAAGGAAATAATTGTGATGTAATATAGTCTTTACTTCTATAGATAATTGTGCATTTAATCTCTAGTACGGGGTTCACATGTCATCATTATTCAAGAATGCTTTTTACATTTGAAACATTTCATTATTGTCTTTTGCTTTTGCATAGTCATTTTGTTGTTTATTCATTATTAAATCCATTGTTATTCGAGAATTATTTTCGCTCTACATAATTTTTTCCATACAACTACTTCCACACACAATAATTCCCTGAGTCATTGACTTTGGAACCTCCACACAACTTCGTTCGTACAACTACTTCCACACTTAATAATTCCTATTCGATTACTTGCACAACTCCTTCCGAACAATTACAAAGTCCATTGTGCAAAAGAAGCTAAAGATAACACCTCGTTAGAAACACGTAATATTAAAGTTTTACATTAATAAACTAATAACAATAATTGATAATATCATGGAAGGAACTCAGTGTGCGGAGGTGCGAAGCATCTGCGGTTCTCAACACAAGATAGTTAACTAAGAACTTCCAAATGCAAACTAGAAATCAACAAAGGTGATTCGTTAATGTGGAGTTCACATTTCATTCTTATTATTATGCATTTGCAACGTGTCGTTATTATCCCATCCACAAACAACAAAAGTCACTTTCCAATATATTATTTCGGTATTACAAAGCTTCATTCACACAACTCTAATTTTTTTCGTTTATTCGTTATTAATCACCTTTTGTTCATTGAGCCGAGAAGCTCATTCTACAACCCAGTATGAGAAGGATGTGTAAGTTTGTATGTCCTTCTGTTTCCCTTTAAAATAAAAATAAAAGTTAAAAATGATGTTCTAAATAGAAAAATAATGCTAGCTATAATAAAACAAAAATGAAAATGTTGTAAAGTAATGAGAAGTAAAAAAATGTGTGAGTAAGATGTTTAAATCTTATAATTTGGTTATTGATAAAATATTTTAATACAAATTAATATTGAGATATACTTAAAAATATGTTAATAATAAAAAACATTTTAATTTGTGTCATAATATGTATAGATGTACATGTTATGTAAATTTTTTTAATGCCAATTGCGTATACATTATATATTTGTTGTAGCTGCTACAAAACCACCTAAAATTTTTGGCATATTCAAAATTTCAGGTCCCCCTCTGCTCATTCATCCCATTGAGGTTTCGAACCAGACTCCGGTTGGTTAATCTCACCATGACCTATTCCTACCAAACCCTGTCGTTGCACCCATTCGTACGATGCACACCAGACCCACTTGTCTTGTTGTCTCATGATTGTACTAGGGTTTGTGGGTGTGCTGCTTCAAAGAGAATTGGGAGTTCCTCCATGGATTCGAAGCTAGGTGGACCATAGTAGTTAGAACCAAGTAATGGGAGCACTGAGCCCAGAATGACAAGGATTTAGACTTGCCTGAATTATGCTAACCGTACTAGGGTTTGAGAGAATTTGTTAAGAGAGTGTCCCCATCCTGTTTTAACCTGATTCATATTCCCCTGGAGCGCATTCTCATCAGTGTGCATGAGATCATGGTAAGGATAATTAAATAATAGTGCCATTTAGGTACGTGATCAATTTCCACACCTCAACATGTGCATTATGTGCATTAGGGTTTTAGCAAATTTATTTCTTTAGTGATGCCTTAGAGGTCCTATGCACCTACAAGCCTCATTTTCTCTGGCATGTGCATTGAAACGAAGGGAAGAAATATTACATTGATGGTTAGGGCATTGCTCAAGCTTCATTAGGGTATGTAAATGCTAGCTCTCCTATGCACCTGATCTAAAACTCTAAATTATTATGGTCAAGGATCCTACCATGCCTTTTTCACATAATGATTCAAGGCACTCACTCTATAAGTACATCATCACCGTGACAAACACAAATATTAAAGTCACGATTGATGGTTCCATTAAATGCCTAAATTTAATTTTGATTTCCAAATTGGACCATGATTTTCTCTTTCCATGCCATTTGTAACATCTTAATTTTCGTTATTTGGTTCATGCCCCTTGAGTAAATTAATTATCATTTATTTATTGATCTCATATGAAAAGTATTACTTTGGTAAAATAACTTGTTTGGTTTCAACTTATTTTTAGGACATTAAGCAGGCTTTTTTTCACATCAAACGGGGTAATGCTTACATTATATAAAAATCAGATATGACACCACTAAAAAATTGGAAGAATTGAGGGCTTGGGATTATTGCAACCACAACATACAAGCGAAAATGAAAACTGTCAAAATATGACAACAAATGTAAATATTGTAATTTTAGGAAAATTTACTTATTACTTGTTAGTTGGTTGTATAACTAAATGAATTTATAATAAATAAATAGCCCAGGTTAAATTGGATGGCTCGAGAGGCTTGTAAAATGAGGAGAATCATTCTTGATTAATAGATATTCCAATCCCTTGCCTTGTGGAGGTTTCCTTGACACCCTGTCAAGGTTTTACAACGTAAATCCTTTGTGCATTTACCTATGTGTTTATTTTAGTTTTCAAATTTAGTTATATGTATATTTTTTTCTCCATTAATGTGTTCCACAGAACAATAAGTGGTATCAGAGCTCAGAGTAGTCGGGATCCTGCTTTTTCAGAGTAGTCCGAAAGCCATCATTTAACCATTTTACCGGTCAATTGGAGAAATTGAATCAAGCTTGTTGATGGCTGAGAGAAGATAAGCTGCTGTCAATTGTTATTGTCCGTTGGATGAGAGAAGATAAGTCACTGTAGAGGAATACTGGAGAAGCCTGCACTTTTTTTTTCTTCGCTAGAGCTAAACCCCGCATTCGGCTGAAAGGTAGAAGTAGTAGTATTGCCCTGGATGTATCTTTCTGCCATTAGAACGTTGGTTGTCGAGGGAGAGCCACTGTATACGTCCACTGTTTGAATTTTGGTTGTTGAGGGAGAAGCTGTGCACCAAGGCATCATTTTTTTTCATCTGCCCATCGTGTAGAGGCAACGTATACAACCCCCATTGTGCAAAACATCTGCCTGTTCTGCCCATAAAAAAAGGAAGCCGCTATTCAAGAGAGACTGACTGAGCTGTGTCTTAGTGCTGAGCCGAAGGCCCTGTGAAGAAAAAAAAAAGAACGTGGAAGCAACCTTTACAGAGACATCGATTACCTGGTAATAATAATAATAAAAATTTCAGAGTTCAAGAACTATTTTAAAGGGTTTTCTGTAAAGTTTCAGATTGAAAATATTTTTCTGTGGAAATTGATTTAATTAAAATAAAAAAGAGATCAGAAACCTTGGGGAAATCATATTTTTTTTTTAAAACCCTAGTTGAAGAAGTAAACCAAGGGAAAAGGAAAGAAGGGGACAAATTGTTTTTTAAAACCCTAGCTGGAAAGTATTTTTTAAAACCCTAGCTGGAAAAAAGGGAAAACAAAAAACCATAATTGAAAGAAATGGAAAAAATGTCGAATGCAAAGTTCGAGGTGGAGAAATTCACTAGGAAGAACAATTTCGCATTGTGGAAACTGAAAGTTAGGGAATTGCTGGTGCAATAAGGTTTGCACAAAGCATTAGATGGGGTGAAGAAAAAACCTGCAAGCATGATAGGTTCGGACTGGGAAGACTTGGATGCCCGAGCCCTCAGTACCATTAGTTTATGCTTGGTAGATGAAGTTCTCTTTAATATTGTTGAAGAGAGTACAACTGAAGGTTGTGGGAAAAACTGGAAAATTTGTATATGACTAAATCATTGACTAATAAAATTTATTTAAAAATACAATTGTACAATCTTCAAATGAAGGAGGGTACAAAAGTTGCATAACATTTAAATGTTTTTAACACATTTATATTTCAGTTGTCAGATATGGAAGTTAAAATGCAGGAAGAAGACAAGGCAATAACCTTATTGTGTTCTTTGCCCGAGTCATGGGACCACTTCGTAACTTCAATCAATTTGAGCATTGCTGATTCTTTGAAATTTGAATCAGTTGTGGGTGATTTGTTATCTGAAGAAGTACGAAGGAAATCTAGTATTGAGACATCTACACCGGAAGCCATGGTAGCTAGAGGTCGGTCAAAGGAAAGAGGGGAGAAAGCAAGGGGTTCCTCCAGATCAAAGTCAAAGGGCGACAAGAAGTGTAAGCCAAGTGCTGGTACTGCAACAAAATTGGACACCTCAAGAAATACTGTTGGAAACATGAGGAGTCAGAAAACCAAAATAAGGAAGCAAATAAGGTTAATTCAGGTATGATTGATGACATTTTAACTGCTGAAGCCCTACCTGTTTGTAATGTCTCTCAAGATGCTGAAAATTGGCTATTAGACTTTGGTGCTTCTCATCACATGAGTCTGAACAGAAGTTGGTTTACTTCATATGAAGCTGTAAATGGTAGTTCTGTGTTTATGGGAAATAATGCATCTTGTCAGACTTTTGGGATGGGTAATGTAAAAATTAAAATGTATGATGATACAGTTAAAACATTATCTGATGTTAGGCATGTACCTGAAATAAAGAAAAACTTGATTTCCTTGGGAGTTTTGGATTCGAATGGGTATAAATTTACAGGTCAGAATGGAGTGTTGAAAGTATCAAAAGGAGCCTTGGTTGTTATGAAGGCTGAAAAGGTCAAAAATCTGTACAGACTCAAAGGAAGCACTCAAGTTAGTGAAGTAGCGATTGTATCAGAAAAAGCAGAAGAATGTTCTCGTCTATTGCATCAGCGGTTGGGTCACATGAGTGAGAAAGGTCTTCAGGTACTAAAGAACCGCAAGTTGCTTCCTGATTTGAAATCCTTGAAGTTGGATTTTTGTAAACATTGTGTGTATGGAAAACAATGTAAACAAAGGTTCAAAACCGGAAATAATAATATTAAACAAGTTTTAGACTACATTCATTCTGATCTGTGGGGACCGTCTCCTACTGTATCTTATGGAGGTGCATTATATTTCTTAACATTTATTGATGATTTCTCCCGAAAAGTTTGGGTATATATGTTGAAAAAGAAAGCTAATGTATTTAATGTTTTTAAATAATTTAAAGCAATGGCGGAAAAGAAAACATATAAATGAATTAAATGTTTAAGAACTGACAATGGCGGTGAATTTACTTCTTTATAATTTGAACAATTTTGTAAGGATGAAGGGATTGTTAGACATAAAACTGCTGTTTATACTCCTCAGTAAAATGGAGTTGCTGAATGTATGAATCATACTCTTATGGAAAGAGCCAAAGGCATGATAAACAATGCTAACCTGCTAAAGGAGTTGTGGGCAAAAGCAATATCTACTTCTTGTTATTTAGTTAACAGATCACGTTCAGTTGCAATGAACTGTAACATTCTTGAAGAAGTTTGGTCGGGTAAGTCTTGTGATTATTCGTATTTGAAGATTTTTGGTTGTGATGCCTATGCTCTTATTCCTAGAAATCAGCGTTCAAAGTTAGATCCAAAATCAAAATGTTGTGTCTTTGTTGGATATGATTATGCAGTTAAAGGATATAGGTTGTGGGATCCTTCTTCACGGAAGATAGTCATTAGTAGAGATGTAACATTTGATGAATCTTCTCTTCTACAATAAATGTTGGAAAAGTCAAACAGGAACATGTATCGCCAAATCAACAGATTCAATTGGAGACTAAACTTTTTCCAGAAATTCGAAAGGAAGGAGAGAATTCTGATGAAAAAGGTGAAGAAGCAAAGGAAACTGGAGAAATACCAGAACCTATTCAACAAACAGTCACCCTAAGAAGGTCTGCAAGGGAAATAAAAACACCTAAAAGGTATGAATATTATACTTCATCTTTTGCATTGATTACTGAAGATGGGGAACCTTCATGTTATCAGGAAGCAGTAGATGATGTAGATAGTGAGATATGGAAAAAGGCTATGGAAGAAGAAATGGATTCCTTAGCCAAGAACAATACCTAGGATATTGTAGAACTTCCTTAAGGGAGAAGCGTTGTTGGGTGCAAATGGGTCTTCAAGTTGAAGAGAAAAGTTGATATAAGTATTGAGAGGTATAAGGCGAGGCTGGTTGCAAAAGGATATTCTCAGGTTGAAGGTATTGTTTATCATGAGATTTTTTCACCAATCGTTAAACTTGTTTCTATTCGTACTGTGTTAGCACTAAATGCATTACTTGATCTTGAGTTAGAACAGTTAGATGTTAAAACAAAATTTCTTCATGGTGATTTGGATGAAGAGATATATATGGATCAGTCAGAAGGTTTTGTACAAGGTCGCAACAGAATATTAGTTTGCAAGCTCAGGAAATCATTGTATGGCCTGAGGCAGTCACCCAGGCAATGGTACAAGAAGTTTGATTCCTTCATGGTGAGCTAGAATTTTATCAGAAGTGAGTATGATCATTGTGTATACTTCAAAATTTTCAATGACATATTCATTATCTTAGTGTTGTATGTTGATGATATGCTTATTGCAAGAAAAATCATGGAAGAAATCAATAGGTTAAAGGCTAATCTCTCTAGGACGTTTGATATAAAGGATATTGGAGCGATAAAATATATCTTGGGCATGGAGATACATAAAGACAGGAAGAATGGTAAGCTTTGGTTATCAAAATAGAAGTATGTGGAGAGAGTACTTGAAAAGTTCAATATGAACAATGTGAAACCTGTTAATGTTCCATTAGCTTCCCATTTTAAGCTTTCTTCGGATTTAAGTCCTAGAACTAATGAAGAAAAGAAGTATATCTCTCATGTACCATATGCAAATGTGGTAGGAAACTTAATGGATGCGATGGTATCTACAAGACCTGACATTTCACGCAGTTGGAGTTGTCAGCAGGTTCATGGTAAATCCAGGGGAAGAACATTGACGAGCAGTGAAATGGGTGCTCCGGTATTTGAGAGGCACAAGTGAACATTGCATCAGCTTTGATGGTCATGAAGTTTCAGTCTCTGGATATATGGATGCTGATTATGCAGGTGATTTGGACAAAAGGAGGTCTACTACAGGTTATTTTTTTACTCTTGCAGGTGCAACAATCAGCTGGATGTCAAAGCTTCAAGAGACAATTGCTTTGTCCACTACTGAAGTAGAGTATATAGCTGCTTCAAATGCCTGTAAAGAGGCAATCTGGTTAAAGTCTCTACTTGATGAAGTTGGAAGGACGCAAGAGAAAGTGAATATATCCTATGACAGTCAAAGTGCTATTCATTTGGCTACAAATCCAGCCTATCACAGCAAGACCAAGAACATCGATGTAAGGTATCACTTTGTGAGACATTTAATCAAAGGTGGAAAAGTAGTTCTCAAGAAGGTCCGTACACAGGAAAATCATGCAGATATATTCACGAAGCTAGTTACAGTAGAGAAGCTGAGATGGTGTCTCGCTTCTTTGGCTTGCAGAAGAGATGATGAATGGGAATGGGCAAGAGATTAGGAAAATTGTTGTCAAGGTGGAGTTTGTTGAAATATGACAACAAATGTAAATAATGTAATTTTGGGCAAATTTACTTATTACTTGTTAGTTGGTTGTATAACGAAATGAAGTTAGAATAATGAAATAGCCAAGGTTCAATTAGATGGCCCGAGAGGCTTGTAAAATTAGGATAATCATTCTTGATTAATAGAGTTTCCAATCCCTTGCCCCGTGGAGGTTTCCTTGACACCATGTCAAGGTTTTTCCATGTAAATCCTTTGTGCATTTACCTATGTGTTTATGTTAGTTTTCCAATTCAGTTATATGTATATTTGTTTCTCCATTAATGTGTTACCCAGAACAATAAAAACGAATGCATGTGTTAATTAAAGGAGGAATTTGAAACATTTTAGTTCATTATAAAATGATTTTGAGACCACAAATCGTTATTGAAAATTGAGAAATTGTTATTTTAATGCAATAAAATATCAAAGAAGGACGTTTTATGAAGCTCCAAAAGGAAGGCCTAGCATGATGTGAATTTATCTTAAAACAATGCTTTGCAAGGAATGCATATGATAAGAGCCAATTCAGGTATCCACAGAATGGGAGGACATGATATTGGCGTTTTTCAACCAACGCATCCTGGTAAGATACACATGGATTCAAGACCATATTGCATGGAGACATGTTATATGTAGTTTATAAGGCATTCAAAAACCTTTTTTTTGGTTTGGTTGAGGACAAATTCCCAAAAGGAGTAACAACGTTGGTAAAACGGGAGACCAAAAAAAATTATTAATTGCATGATTAGTCAGTAGGCCACTGTGAGAAATAATTCTAGATGAAATTGTAAAAATAAGTCCAGCTAGTACAAAAGTAATGCCTCTCTCTGCTACTGCCCCATTCAAAAGAATATTATTCGGTTCCAAACTAATTCTCCATGCAATCGCACAAATGTGCTGGCAGCATTGGTGAGCATCTAACAGGTCATGCCTTGTGCATACGCGACGACATGCCAAAAAAAAATAGATGTACCACTAGTATACAACAACACAAACAATAACCAACACCCCAACAGGTGTATAAACATACCAGGAGATAATACAATATGGTGTGTGGGGATGGGGTCGCAATACAAAGGATGCAATATGACCATTAACAGATTTATGCAAGGGAGCGTATTGTCTTATTTATGTTTGGTTGAGTGCACACCAAGGGCGGAGTTGACTGCTCTGAGGATGCAACAACACAATGAGTTTGGAGCCCATGCTAAGAGTGCTTGGAAGGCGAAAATGAAACACTATTTCAAACAGAGGTGTAGACATGCCCAACTGAAAAATCCTTAACCCAAAGCAAAGCAATAACTAGTAAATACTAGTAGTTGTAGACATGCCAAAATTTGGAAGTCGATGCAACTTTCAGAAGTCGATGCTACATCTCATGTTCTGGTGCGAAGTTGAAGCTTCCCAAATATTCCCTTTAACTAGTCAAGTTTCCACATCGGTCGCAAAGTCGCATGGGTGAACTAATATTACACCCGTGGAAGTGCGACTAGCACTTGGCAGCGACCGTGCGACCTTTTTTGAGTCACACTTCCACTTGTGATGCGACCTCGCGATTTGTCATACATCCCCAATTTATCCTGTTAACATCGCAAGTTGCATAATCATGATTTTCCTCCTCCGGGAAGTTGTCGGAAATGCGACTGGTTTAACCATTCGATAAGGGTGCCTGATGTATATATGTGACATACATAGACCCTCCTATTGTTAAATATTTTTTTTTCAGACAGAACTCCAGTCCAAATTATGGAAAGATCACATTTTCACACATTAACACCATGACAACAATTCATCTCTCGAGAGCATTAAGTTGTAAATGCAAAGAACATGGTGAATATACATATGAAAAATTCACGCAAGGGATGTGATGCTGTATTCAAAGGATAGGACCAACTGGGATGGTATATTATGAAGGAACATGTGTGTGATAAAGGACAGGTTAAAAGTTATGAGAGGTCACTCTGATAACACTATACCATTACATATGTGGTAATAGAACCAAAGAAGAATGAACCTAACAGTAGCATATCAACACCTCAAGGATATAAAACCTTCACTCTTTTAGTGTTTATTTGTAGTAATTACTTTGCTTTTGATTAAGATGTATTCATCCTGGTTCTTGAGTAATATATATGTGTATTTTTGTAGGATTGAAATGTGGAAGGAGATGATTGTTATGCATGTGGATGCTCGACCAAAAGTGATGAAAAGGGAAAGCTAAGTAATGAGAAAGGACGAGAATGTTGGTCACTGCAAAGAAGCCGAGACTTCTCACTGGATCTTTTTGGCTGCCTAGAAATTATGTCAATTGATGAACCCTTAGTTAAACTAAGAGGGGGGTGAATCAGTTTAGTACATTCATGGACTTTTAAAACTTTTTCTTTAAACTTATTTACACCTCCATTTCATAAGAAACTTAATATATAATTAAACAACAATATTAATGTGAGCAAGAAGTGTTAAATAGATTAAACCTAGTACATCAACACATAATCATCGTGCACATATACAAAAGATATAAGTGGAAACCCATATGGGAGAAAACAACATCTTATTATTGCTGTGATGTAAAGGCAAGCTCCAACTCCCTCTCACCACTGATTTTCTGTAGGCTCCAACCTATAGGATGCTACTACCTCAAATTTTGCAAGCTAAAACTTGCAAGGAAGCTCAAACTTCCATCTATTTTCTGCAGGCTACAACCTACAGGAGGCTCCTACCTCAACCAACTACAACTGGACATCTATCAAGCTACAACTTGATATGGAAACACCAACTCCCTCACACTATAATAAAATCATATGCTGATTTACCTGGATATCAAGTCTATTTTACTCCTTCTTCATTGATGCCCTTCCAGCCTTCAAATCTGCTTCATATCAGCTCTTGATGTGCACAACATCTCTATCTGCTCTCTCTCATTCTTCCACTCTCTAACCTCTCCATGCATATTACAATAAAATTATTTATAGAGATAACTTCATGGTTGTTTTCATTCTCTATGGGAATTGAAGTGAATAGGCATGACTCTTTTCCTTTCACCCACTCATTTCCTCACTCAACATATTCCAAATGTTACAACAATATACACTTTTATTTCAGTATCAAATGGAGTTTTTCTTTGCCTTAGAGACTTGCCTTTGCATCACAAACAATATAAAATAATCAATGAATTTACATTTACAGTTACACCATTATTTTAATTCAACCCTTTCAATGTCTTGCTCTTTTTTTGATTTTGTCTTCTTTGCCTATTGTTATATTTCCAACTGTGCAGCCTAATCGTCTTTTCCTGACTTGAACCATGCCTTTATGTTTTACACAACCTTTGCCTATTGCATATCTTAACCGTAATGTTCTATACTCCTCTCTCTGCATTGGGTCACTTATACACCCAAGTACTTCTTTTGTATTCAGACTTATTTTTTAATAGGCGCACTACCATTTTCACTGCAGTCGGTCAATTTCCCGAGTATTTTCTCTTGTGTTCGAGCTTTTCTTTTATTACCCAAGTCAACTTCGCATTCAGTATTTTCTTATAAGAAATGGTGCAAACACATTAAACCTTGGACCTAAAATATGTTAATATTTACCTTTGAACTGCATCGCGTCCGCTTCACAAATCTCACTTTGCACTTCGGAGTTCTTATGTGTTTCTTAATCGATACTTCTCTTGAGCTTTGTGATTTGCGATATGCGATTGGGTCCCACTTAACTTTATCACAACTAAAAACAATTGACTTGCAAAATCTTAACATATAAATATAAAACTCACCAAAATTTCAGAATATACGCGCGAAACTGCGGTTTTAGGGGCCCAAAAGGCGGTGACCAATCACAGCGGATCGCACTTCGCACCTTTTATAACTTACCTCCCCACAAATTCACAACTTAACAATTTTCGCCATATTGCGATTTCTGCGATTTTGTAACTCAGAGCCAAATCGCCGTCGCAACCCGCAACCTTTAACGTTTAACAATAAACTTATTCCTTATCCTATGTGATTTGTGATATGTGTCACATCGCATCACAATCTCACAACTTTAACTTTTATCGCACCACAAATAAAATAGCTTACCATGCGATGTCTTTAAACATAAACAATAAAATTGTCGAAGTGCGAAATACCGCTGGGTGTGATTTAAGTTCCACCGTTGATCTCGCCTAGATCTAAAGATCCTCACTACACCTTTGCTGATTTGCTTCACATCGCAACTGACATAACTTTGCTTGCTCAATTTTCCTTCTCTGACTCTTCCTGACTCGTTCACGACTCGCTGCACTATTCTGAACGTAAAGATAGACGACTCTTCCCGACTCTTGAGCTTTTTTGAACTTAAAATAACATGAATTGACCCGCTCATGCATGAATCTTTCCACGTTCACGACTTGATACAATGCGTTTAAGACTTCACCCAATATGTTCACGACTTGACCCAACTTGCTGCCTTTGTTGCCTTTGCTGCTACCTCTCTACTCCTTTACCATCAATGATAATTATGGTGTTACTCCTTTCTGTTCCTTTCCAATCAATGACAATTTTTCCAACAATCTCCCCCTTTGGCATTGATGGCAACACTTCCAGCAATACTCCAATACTTCCTCCAAGAATTCCTCCCCCTTTCATTTTGAGAAGTGTCTTTATTCTGCTTGCTTTTCCTCCCCTTTGACATCAATGGAAAAGGGTTATAGATTTCCTAGTGTAGTTTCCATATTTGCATTACTTTTCTCTGAGTTGTGTATAGGCCTTCTTTATTCTGTCTTTATACCTTGCTGCTCTAGACTAGTGTATAAGAGTTTAGGGAGAACACTTTGTAAATAATTGAGATTGCATGAATGGAAGGCATGTCACCATAGAATGTTCTGTACTTTTGTCCCTTATTGCTTGATAATGGTGATATGTGCTAGACTTTGGAAGATATAATCACTTGATGTACTTTTACCATAATACTCCGATCCTGAGGAACTGTACCATACCACTTCTCCAATAATAACACTTGGTATTCTAGTGATAGGTAGGCTGCTTGCTCGAAATACCAATTGATGAATAATGTGATGATAACCATTTATCTTATTCATCTCTGTAGATCTTTACCAGCTCCATAGCTCTAGCTCTTCTATGACAAATTTGATGGGCTGCTCTCCCCCTCAAATGATGCACTGTTTTTGTTCCTGATATTGCATCCTTTGCTGGTGCATTTTTGTCATTTTGTTTTTTTGATCATATCATAGAGTATCATCAGCAGACACTACCCCTAGTTTGTCTCTTAGATATTCGAATGTTTGTCTCTTGAAGAGTTTGTTTCATCCACATCACTTGTGTGCAACAAGATGCTGCTGCTATGTATTCCGCTTCTCCTGTAGATAGAGAGAAAAATGTTTGCTTCTTGCTTAACCATGCCACCAAAATTTCTCCCAAATAGAATGCACCTCCACTTGTGCTTTTCCTATCATCCACACAACTGGCCCAATCTACATCTGTATATGTTGTCAAAGTGAAATATTTTCCTTTCGGATATCATAGGCCATAATGTGCAGTTCCTTTCAGGTATCTAAATATCCTCTTGATTGTTAGCAAGTGATTTTGTTTTGGTGATGCTTGATATCTTGCCACAAGTCCTACTGCCAACATAATGTCTGGTCTAGAGGTAGTTAGGTATAGAAAAATTCCTATCATATATCTGTAAAGTATTTATCTACATCTGCGGATCCATCATCAACACATAACTTGCATCCAGTCATCATGGGAGTTGACACAGGTTTGCAGTCTTCCAATTGGAATTTTTTTAACATGTCTCTTCAGTGTTTTTCTTGTGAAATGAATATGCCTTTGTTCTTTTTTAGAATTTGAAGTCCTAGGTAGAAGGTAAACTCTCCAATCATAGACATCTCAAATTATGACTTCATCGCTTCTGCAAATCCTTTTACTAACTCATCCTTGTGTTGATCAACGGTTGTCATTGATGTCAATCCAAGTAGAACTAGGGGCTACCCAAATATTTCATGGGAATTTTTACCTACCAAATTACTATATTCTGGGTCAAGAATGATTTTTATGGTTTATACTTGTCGATATGTTTCCATTGTGTTAGCTCCCCGTAATTTCAGTAGATTGGTGAGATTAAAACTGCGGAGAGAACACCTGAACCACTTTGGGATTCTAGGATCTAGCCCTCCTGAATCCAGAGAGGGATCTCTCTATAAGTGCAAAGATTTATTTATCTTTAAGGTTTTTGAGTTTGATATTAGGCTAGTTATGAAGAACAAGGGTTTTTGTTTGGTTTTGGATGGTCGAGCATGATTTTTAGTTGAATGGAAAGTCCTAAAATGAAAGAGTTCCACAGGGGTGAAGGTATAAGCAATCAGAACAAGATTTGGTTGATAGGATAGATATGACGTTGGTTTTTAGTCCATTGGGCTATGGAGTCATAAAAGGGTTTAATTGTGCAACAATTTCAAGAGTGGTCCAAGGGGCAAGTCATCTATATCACAAGATCTCTTAGATAAAATGACAGATTGGAACAATAAAAGTGTTGAAGGGCTGGAAAAAGACAATAATTTCAACTAGGATTTATCAGTCTTTCCAAACAAGAAAAGCCTTTTAAGTAACTATTTAAAACCAACCAAAGGAGAGGGCTAACCATAGACCTCTTTGGACAAGCTCGTATTAAAGCTATATCATAAGACAAAGAATCCAGTAATCCACATAATTACTTTCAGAAGGGATGAAAACAGATAAGAAAACAAAGTGCAACCTAAGATCATATAAGATACTTTTAAATCTAAACTACCTTCAGCATACTCTTAGGGAAACTTTCAGAACAACATTTGGAGAAAGAAACTAGAAGACAGGGAAAACCATAAACTTTCCTAGTCTAACTCTATTGAGTATATAATGAAAATAACATTCAAGAAATTCCTTTCAAGCTTTGCACATCAAGACAGGGGCAAACCAACATTCCTTGATAATGTTTACACTTAAGTTAAGTTATTCTTAAACACACAATTTGGAGGAAAACATTGAGATAAAACTTATCAGTCAGAGAAGGGTACTGTAAATAGTAAATCCTAACTCTATGCTTGCTGTTCTTTATTAGAGAATAAGTGGAGAAAATGGCATACATGAAAGGAAAACAATAACATAGAAAGAAGCACTTCACCAGTGATATAGACCAGGATCCCAAGAATCAGCTTGTATATTGATGTCAATCCAGTTACATTCTTCAAGTCCAATGTTTCAATTCAACAATCATCTTCTCTTCTCAACCTAACTTATTTGATCACAAACAGAGCTTCAAGAGCCTCTGAACACTATTTACATGTAGAAAGTTTCGAACACAAGTATTATATCAAAGTTCCGCAACCAACCCTTTACAATGTGCTCCTCAAGGGATTTTATAGAAAATGAGGAGGTGGAAGAGTTTCTAGGGTTCAAGTACCATAAATTCTACAATTAATGCAATTCTCTGCCTTGAAAACCATGCAAGGCATAAGGTAGGAATACATTTGATGTATATCTTTGTTTCATAACTTTGTTTGGCTTTCGAGGCTTAGTGGATTAAAATATTTGACTTTAAGGCTATTTCTTATCCTTGTAATAACTTCTCTGATAGTTTTAAAATTAGTTTCTTTGATTCGAAATAACTGTTCAGCTGTAGTGGAGAAAATATCTTATGTTCTGGTCATAACTATGCCTCTTTTGAATGCTTTGAGGCTGTAGGTGGCATTTGGTAGCTAAGAGGATTCAATTAGCCTCTGATGTGGCAGTGGAGGCTTTCTCGGATAGATAGATCTGATTGTCCTTCTTTAATCACTGTTAATTTGCTTTAATTCCGTGTGTTAGGCTTAATTAGGCATAAATTCTGTCTTCTATTCTTCAAATTGCGTTTAATTGAGTGGATTAGGCTTTAGATAGTCGACTTAGGCCGTAATCCCTCAAAATTGTGTAAACAATCTTCAATTCTTCATCTCTGCTGTGACTAGATCTTTTCACACTGATACTCTTTGCTTGATTAAATTTTGCTGTGTCTTGTTGATGTGCAGGCGTTACAGGGGCTTTATAATGGCGTCAGTGTTCATGAGGCACTAAATGAAACATGATGGAACCCCGACAGAGTGATATTTTTTACGAATAAAGGCCTGGGGGATCGTCATCCCCGGCCTTCAACTTTCCTTTAAAATAATTGAAAAACCTTGAAAACCTGCAAAAAACAAGAAAAGTTGAGAAAAAAATCATGCGGGAAGGGTTCAGACTGCTTCAGAGGTTTGGTTAGATCATGGCTGTTGGATGAAAGCATCCAACGGTGGGGATTGCCTGCAGAGGTTAAACAGAGAGGCAGTTGGAGGGGTCAACAACAGATTAAGTCCGAGCCGTCGATGTATGTTGATCAACGGTCGAGATCAACCGAAGATCTTAAAAGGCGGAAGGGGAATGTCATAGTGAAATGGCGGAAAATATCAGAAAAATAGGTGAAAAATAGGATTGGGGTTTTCGAACAATCCTGGGCCGTTGGATTGGATTAGTCCATGGAGATCAACGACAAAGGTTGATCGATGAAGTCCCTTGGGGGATGGGCGGAGGGCGATAGTTCAATGGTCAGATGAAATCTGGGCCGTTGGATGAATGTGATGAACGACGGAGATTAAAATATGAGGAAATACAATGTAAATGGGGAAAGTGGTTTCAGCATTAAAAACCACTGGTGTCGCGCTGCATTGAGGTGGTTTCTAGATTTTCTCCAAAAAAACGCGATATAGGTCCCCGGCTGACACGTGTACTTTAAAAACCACCCATATCACGTAACTTTGAAAAATTATCCTTCGGGCTTAAAATCATGCGATATGGAGTCTTTATTGTTAGATCAGAGGAGGGTAGATCCAACGGTGGAGGAGAGAGCGTGATAAAAAAAGTCGCGCGGGCAGTAAGATGTGGGGCAGGGTCAAGGTGGGTTTAACCTGGACCGTCAGATCAGGGAATGGACGGCAGAGATTTGATCTGGGAAGGGTAGGACCCAAAATAGTTGGGCCTATCGGGTTGAATCTAAACCATTGGATCTTCAATATGGACGACCCAGATCCAATCTTGGGGTCAATGGAATAAAATATGAGGTGAGGGGTTGGGCGGAGAATGGGTCAATGTGGGCCGTTGATCTGCAGAGATCAACGACAGAGATTTGTTGAAAAATTTATACAACGGGGTTTATGAGAATAACAAAGGGCGAGGGCTTCAATCTGGACCGTCGGATGAATGCAAATGGACGACCCAGATCCAATCGGGGGCTGCCAATCGACGAGGGAGAGAGGAAAGGCACAAACGAAATTTGCGATGTGATTGAACAAGGACCGTTGATCTTTGGAGAGATCAACGGTTAGGAATGAATCAGAGGTCAAAATGCGGAAGGATGGGCTTATGAATAGAGCAATGTGAACCGTCGAATCTGGGCCTGGCGGGGAAAATCAACGGTAGGGAAGCCATCGGGAGGTGACCAATCGGAGGGGGCAATAACTATTAAGATATGCCCAATGCAAAAACTCCGATGCGATTAGCGCTGGGCTGTTGATTGGTTTAACAGATCAATGGTGGAGAATGCGGTGGGGGGTGACGCGGAACCAATGTTGATCGTTAGATCTTAAAATATCAACGACTCAGATTGCGGCGGGGTCCGACTAAACGGTATTTTCTTGCATCGGAAGAAAGTAAGAAACAAAGGGAAAAGCACCCACTTAAAGTCTCGATTGCGATAAGCGCCCTGGGCCTTAGCGCTTGGTTCTGGCGCCAGGTCGCATGGTGGGGAAGTGGTTTAGGGTTTAGCCAAAAGGGGCTTAGGTCTATAATGAAAAAAATGGGTTTTTTATGGTTTTTTAAGGATTTTCAAAGGATTTTGGGGGTTTCGGTAAGGTTTAAAAAGGATTTTTAAACCTTATTAAAGGGGATTTATGAAAGGAAATGGAGAAAAATGAGGAAAAAAGGAGTATTTTATGAGGAAAAAAGGGGATAAGATGGAGGTTAATAATGAGTGGAAGAAGGGGTAAAATGAGGGAAAAAATGGAGTTTTTACAGCAGTGTTTTATTCAGGAAAACAACATATTTTTTAGATTTGAGAGGGAAACAACAGTGACGATTAACTCAAGGATAAGTCATCTTCATAAGACTTTAAGAACCAACAATTTGGCAATGAAATTGTTTCTTGAAGGCTTCAAAAAATGATTTAGCCACCATTTGATATGACAAATTTTACAGGTGGCTAACAATGGCTCCACATGGGGGGGGGGGGGCTGATCAATGCCTCATCCATTAGGCTGCAACTTTCTTTACTTGGATGACCTTCTTCTGTTTTGATAATGTTAGTAGCCATGAAAAACAATGGAACTCTATCAAACAAACTTTCTACCTACCCAATCCTATTGATCTAACATTTTTTCTTCTTTCAGAGTGCATTTGAATTGGCAAACTCTTTTTACAAACATTTTATTCTTTTGAAAGAAAAAAACTAGTCTATTTCTACTTATTATTTCTCCATGAACTCATATTTAGCAATTGAGTTCATAAGCTTCTCTACCTAACTACTATCTGTTAGGATTAAGCAGTCTAACAGATTTCTATTCTCTAACTTCTAAAACAAGAAAATTTAAAAGCAAACAAGTCAGGATTGAACAGTCTAACTTGTTGCTGATCCATGGCATAAAAACAAGCTGCACATAGATTATTATTTGTATAAAATTAAATCAAAATGGTGAAGGCTTAAGATCTGAAAGTTCTAAGCACATCCTTCTCTTTCTTCAGCTCTGTTTTTTTACTTCTGTTTGAGCTGTCTTACATTCTTTTCTGGTTCAAGTTTTGGGCTTATTAGAACCATTTTACTTCTGTTTTTGACTCATGATTCAAACTGATTAGAGCCATTCTTCTTTTGGAAACTTAGGTTCATATTTTGAGCTTGTTTGAACCTTTATTTTGTATCTTAATCTACCTAACTGATAAGCCAAGATTAAGTTGTTTGGAAAATCTATTACACTAACCTATCAGCAGTAAATTTAAAACTAATTAGTCAAGATTAGGCTGTATGACTAACTAGATGTGTGTTTCTTAGGAGTGGCATTTGAGCTTGCACACTTTCAGAATTTGTTTCTCTTTTTTGGTATGGGGTTGTACCTTTCTTGTTTTTACAATCTGCCCTCTTTTTCCTTTCTATTGTTTTTGTATTTTTGATTTTTCTAACTTTGAATGCAATGATGGATGGAATAATTATAATGAGAAACAAGATAAAAAGGCTTTCAAACTGATATGGTCAAGAGAAATAATGTTTGAGCATCCTGCCATTGACAAGACCCCCAAACATTTCAGCTCCATTCAATTCCTGCAAGAAATAGGAATTGTTACCAGCAGTAGAATGAATGAGATAAAGGCCAAGCCATAAGTTATCAAATTTCCCATGCTTGCCCTTGTCTTCTCTCCTTGAGTCCCACTTTAACACTTTGTCACCAACATTGAAATTACTGGCCTTTGTCCTTCTGTCAAAAAGCTTCTTGATGCTCTCTTGCTTTTGTAATGCTCTATTGTAGACCTCTTCTTTGGTTTGATGAAGATGTATAGTCTGATTTATTCTTCTAATCATGTCATTGTCTTCAGACTGTACTTCTTGGATCAGCTTCATGACTGGCACACCTAGGCTGGTTGGAAAAATTGCATCTATTCCATACACAAGCTGGTAGGGTGACATTCCAATAGATTTTTTAAGTGTCAATCTGTCAGCCCATAGTGCATGTACTAGCTTTGTGTGCCAAGATTTCTTGTTGTCCTCCAGAAACTTCTTGATTATGTTCAACAAAATTTTGTTTGAGGATTCTGCCAGCCCATTTCCTTGAGGGTAATAAGCAGTAGAATGACCCAATGTTATTTGATATTTGTGATAGAATTCAACCATATTCTTGGATCCAAATGCAACTGCATTATCAGTGATGATCTTCCTAGGACAACCAAATCTAGAGAGGATATGAGTCTCAATGAATTTTATGATGACAGAGTCATTGGCTTGCCTAGAAGGGATGGCTTCTATCCATTTGGTAAAGTAGTCTGTTGCAGTGAGAATCCATCTATGTTGGGCAGATGATGGTGGATGGATTTCTCCTATGAAGTCAAGTCCCCACTATTGAAAATGAGATTCAACAGTGATTGGATGCAGAGGTAAGGGTAACAATTTTCTTTTGCCTTCAAAAAGTTGACATTTATGGCAGGCAATGATCATTTTATGTATATCTTGAAAGAGGGTGGGCCAATAGTAACTAGCTCTAAGGATTTTGTTGGCTATTGTCTTCCAATAGAGGTGGCCTCCACATTCTCCTTCATGGAACTCGTGCTTAACCTTCTCTGCATCATTCTCAGGCAAACATTTAAGCAATAACCCACTTGCATTTTTCCAATAAAGACATTTATCTATAATGCAGTAGTTTACAACTTTTAACTTTAAAAACCTTGCTCGTGTTTTTGATAAACCAGGAGGTGTATTCAAATTAAGCAAAAAATATAGAATATCATCATACCAAGAGGAATTCATGAAATGGTCTTCAATAATGGGAGTTGACAGTTCCTCTTGTTCATCTAAAGCATTTATTATGTTTATATCAAGAACTTCAAAATTTGATTCAACCATTAATCTAGCTAGTCCTTGGCCTTTAATGAGTTTAGTGGGCTTGATTTCTAAATCATATTCAAGTATCACAACTATCCACTTACCTCTCTTGCCATCTGGGTCCTGTGTTAGCATGTCTTTCACAACTGAATTTGGGACAAAGGCAATGATGTGGGAGTGCAAAATGTAAACTCTGAAGTCCTTTAAGGCTTTGACTAAGGAAAAGGCTTGTTTTTCCATAATGTTGTACTTCAGAGGAGCATCTCTCAATGCCTTGTTAAAGAATGCAATAGGCTGCTCTTGTCCCTATGGATTTTTCTGCAAAAGGAGAGCATCTATGGCATGTTCTGATGCAAATGAAAAAATGTAAAAATATTTTGAAAAATCAGGACTTATTAGAATTGGTGTTTTGGTTAATGCTTGTTTTACCAGCTCAAAAGATTTCTTTGCTTCCAAGGTCCATTCAACCCCTTGTTCCTTTTTCAACATATTTTTAATGTTTCTAAGGAGCTCAACGAAGTTGGGTATGAACCTTCTCAAGAAATTAATCTTTCTAATGAAAGATTGAAGTTCCTTTATGTCTCAAGGATGAGTGATTTGCAATATAGCCTCAATCCTTTTTGGGTCTATCTTTATCCCCTCTTCTGAAATGATGTGCACAAGAAGTTTACCTTCTTGGAGACCAAACAGTGTTTTCTTTGGATTTAAAGATATCCCAAAATTTCTGCATTTCTCGAATAATTTTCTCAAGTGTTCTAAGTGCTTTTCATCTGTCTTAGAAAAAACAGTGACATCATCAAGGTAAATAATGATGAAGTAGCCCAATTCTTCCGAGAATGCAATATCCATGGCTCTCTGGAATGTAGCACCAGCATTCATTAAACCAAAGGGCATTTTCACATACATGAAAGTACCCCAAGGTGTAGTAAAAGCTGTCTTTAATTGATCATCAGGATGTACTAAAATCTGATTGTATCCTGAGTAGCCATCTAGCAAAGAAATTCTTTTAGAACCAACTACCCTTTGTAAAATATGATCCATCTTGGGTAAAGGGTAGTTTTCCTTCAATGAGGCTTTGTTTAAGTCTCTAAAGTCTATACAAAGCCTTATCTCTCCTGTTTTCTTCCTAACTGACACTAAATTAGACACCCATTTTGAATATCTAATAGGGACAATAATACCAGCTTCATACATTTTCTTGATTTCCTTCTCAACCAAAGGTAATTGAACAAGGTTAATTCTGCACAGTTTTTGTTTAAATGGATTTTGGTTTTCCTTGAGAGGTATCTTGTGCTGAATTATCTCAGTGTCATAGGATTTCAAATCCTCATAACTCCACGCAAAAACATCAGAAAATTCTTTAAATAGCTCTATGTATTTTAGTTTGATGTGAGCTGGTAAAGTCTTAGAAAGTTTAATCATCTTAGGTTTTAGTTCACTGCCTATATTACACTCTTCAACTTCATTTTCCACAGGCTCCAACTTTGGCTTCTTGGCCACATCATTGAAATCAAACAACTCCTCTAAAGGGACCAGACCATTTGGAAAACTTTGATTGTTAGACTGCAGAGTTTCTAAGTCTTATTTTTCTAACTCTGCAACAATTTCTGCCGTGTTTTCAATTTTGATAGACAACAAATTTACATCAGCCATCTTTGGAGATTTTCTTCTTCATCAAGTAGATTTTATTCACTAGGACAGTCTATTTCATAGTCTGAATCTGAACTTGGTAGTTCAAATTCATTTCTGGACTGTAGTAAGTCTTCTATTTGTTTGTCTCCATCAAACACTTTCTAATATTTCTCGTTATCAGGGACAACTGGTCTGAATTTAATTTTAGTTGTGCATTGTTTGGTTTCAAATGGTGTTAGACATGTTCTAGCAGCGAAAGCTAAACTGTGGGCGAGGATATTATTTTCTCTTGGGACAAAAATAAGTTGGGATTCCTCAAAGGTTTTCAACAAATCCATGACGTCATTCCTGTAGGCTCTAAGTCTGGGGTGTTTGAAACTATATTCCCCATTTACTTGCCTGACAATTAACTTTGAATCCCGTGAACTTTTATTCTTTTGGCTCCTAATTTCTTCAACAAGTGTAAGCCTAAAAGAAGGGATTCATATTCCGCTATGTTATTCGAACACTGAAAATTTAATCTGTAGGAATGGCCTTCCGTGTGTTTGTTCTCAGTGTTATGTATCCAGACGCCTGCACCAGCATTGCTCCTAGTGCAAGACCCATCAAATTTCATACTCCAAAGAGGACTAGTTTCAGGTTCAACAGTTTGGTTACTATCCTCTTTAACTAGTGTGCTTTCGGATTGTTCTTGAAGATCGACACTTTGTTGAATTTGTTTTAATTCCTCAGGTTTTTTATTGCGTTGAGGACTGCTTTCTTGACTCTCAAGGTTTAAAAGCAAAGGACGAATGATTTGTAGCTCTAGACCTGTATTTTTTTTTGCTGCAGTTTTCGGGTTTAGCAAACTGTTTTGACACTTCTGTGTTGTCTTCCTCCTCCTCTCTATCTGCCATTAATTCAGTTAAGGTTACTTTTTTAGTGAATGTTTCATCATTGAAAAGGATAAATGAGTCAAGGCCAGTATTTACAGAATAAAGGGGAGAATTTTGCGGTCTCTCTTGGCTAGTAACCATGTATTGCATATGAGACTCCCTGTAAAGTCTTCTAGTTTGATTAAAAACAGGGATGGTTGCATATGTCATGTCCATCTGCATAGTTCCTTGTAACTTAGCTCCCCAAGATCTTGATAACAACATACCATACTTTGGGGGTACATCAGCCACTACAATATCCATTACTAAACATTTGGCCAGAATTTGTGCTAAGTTTACACAAAGGTCTTTGATTAATCCTAAACATTTCACTCTGCTTGAGTCAAAGGAGTAAATATCTTTGTAAGGTCTGGTGATTTCAAGGCCTAGGCTCTCCATTACATCTTTGGGCATTAAATTGTGAGAGGCCCCTGAATCATGCATAACGTTGTGCAAAATTTTGTCATGAATATGTAAACTTACATAAAAAGGAGGAACCGGTCCTTCTTGATATCTACCCTCAATCTTAGGACCAAATATGAGCTCTGGTTGGTCATCATTAAGATTGACAATGTCATTATTCTCTTCTATGTTAAAAGCCTTAAAAATTTGGGATCTGTGCACATTTTGGGTGGCTAATTCAGTAAGGGGAACATAGATCTTTATCTCTGCAATTTCCTGCTCCAAACTGAAAGGTAGATGACTTCTTACAAGGTTTGTTTCAGCTTTGTTAACCACCATTTTATCAGCAAGATCATCTTGATATTTCTCTCTATTTACATTTGTCAAAATTGTTTTAACAGGAGCACTAGCTGAGATACTAGTGTTGCTAAGATCTGCACTCTGTTTTTCATTGTTTTGAGTGCCTTTCTCTTTATTTTTATCAGAATTCACGGCCACTGTTTTATCTTTCTGCTTTGTAACTTTGGGTTTATTTACAGTGCTGTTTGTACAGATTTTTCAGAGGTTTTAGTTTTGGGAGTTTCTTGATTTATTTTACTCCTAAGGTCATATTCCTTTGTGGTTTCTATGATGACATTTTCCATTTCCTGATAATAAAATTCATCTCCTACTCTTTTGTCATCATAGGGTGTGTATAGACCTTGTTTTCTAGTGTAATGAACTTCGAAATCATCATTGTCTACTCCCAGCATGTTGATATCATCTTCCTCTGTTTGTTCACTTGTTTCTTCAACCTCACTTACATAGTTTTGATGAAAAAGAGGAGTAATCTATTGATCATCCCCCCTTGGTCTGTTTTGAGGTTGGTTTCTCCTAAAATTCTGATTTTGGTTTAGATTTCTGTTTTGAGGAGCTGTTTGGTTTTGACTTGCTTGTGCTCTCTCAAGTATGCTCATCTTTTTCATCATCTCCTCCATCATTCTTTCCATCTTTGAGTTAGATGTGGAAGGTGTAGATTCCTCTCTAAAGGACACTTTCTTCTCATTCTTCATTCTTGCTCTTTTCTCCATTAGATTTACTTCCACAACAAGAGCTCCTTTTTTCATATCTTCAAGAGTTAAAGGATCTCTCTCTCTCAGCTGATAGGCCATTTCAAGATCAAATCCTTCAGGAAACTTGTTTAAAGCTGAGCCTTGTGGAGGTTTTACGTCAGGGGGAAGGGCATTATAAACACTGTTGAACCTAGTGCAATAAGCTTGTACACTTTCCCCAGTGTTTCTGTGGAGATTTTTATAGTCCGAAAGTATTTGGAGAGGGTTTTTCTTCACTTCTTATTTATTTAAGAATAAATGATGGAAGGCTTGGAGATCATTAATACTGTGAGGGGTTAAGACTTTAAACCATTTTCTTACTTCTCCCCCTAAACTCTGAGCAAATAATATAAGTTTAACAGTTTCATAATCAATTTCATTTTTGTCAAAGTAGTCATTCATCTTATCCATATTTTGTGAAGCAGTTTTAGCATTACTGGCATCATACAATGGTATATTGGACTGATAGTCATGTGGAAGATTGACTAAGGGCAAAGGAAGGACTAGAGGAGCATACCATGTTGCCATGATAGGGGGTGGAGGTGGATTTACAAGAGGTGGATTAACAAGAGGGAAAGTGGGCTGAAGTGGAGTGTTTTGGACAATGGGTGTATGGGTAGCAGAAGTGGATGGACCAGCAATAGATTGTTGAGCTGATCTTGGATGAGAGAAACCAAAATTGTGAAGGAAATGTGAATAAGGTGGTGTAGTTTCTCTGCTACCAGGATGTTCACTTCTTTCTGGGGATGAAAGTGAAGACTCTGAATCTAGCTGATCTAAATCATCAAAATACCTAGTTCTAAATGGATTTCTTAAGTCAACTTGTGATTTTTGTAGAGCTGCAAGGTTTTAAGGAACATAATTAGCTCGAAGGGGTGATTTGAAAACAGTTGAAGATTTAACCTCAGGAGACTTCCTAAGGATTATTTCAGGGTTGTCAACTATCTCAGGAGGGTTAGGGTTAGGGTAGGCTCTAGTATAAATCTTTCTAGGAGCCACTATGCCGTGTTTTTCAGACCCTACTAAACAAGAAAAGTTTAACCAAATATGACAATCTTTAAGAGGCTAACTGATATTTTAACAGAAAAATTTAATCCTAAAGTCCTCTAATTGAGTTTATATGATGTTATGATGATAATGGGTATTCCCAGTGGAGTCTTAAGGTCTGTTTAGGATTGTGGAGTCACTAGGTGGAAATTTTTAGCTCTTTTGGAGTCACCAGGTGGAAATTTTTAGCTCTTTAGTTATTTGAATACCAATTTGAAATTATTTTTCGGTTTTCTGAGTTTTTTCAGTCCTATAGGTTCTAAGAGTGTCCTAAATCTATTTCAACACTTAGCTACGGTGATGAGACAAAGAGAGTATACTCTTATGGCTAAGCTAGCTGATCCTTCAAGGTTTGATAATCTCTTATGAGAATCCTAAGGTTTCCTTAGTTTGTCACTGATTCAGATAAGTTATATCATGATAATCATTTGTTTGGTAGTACTTGAAGGGGGCTACTTGTACTCAAGGGGTTTTCTAGAATTAATATTGACTCAGTCCCTAGCGGAGTCGCCAGAAATGTTAGCTCCCCGTAATTTCAGCAGATTGGTGAGACTAAAACTGCGGAGAGAACACTTGAACCACTTTGGGATTCTAGGATATAGCCCTCCTTAATCCAGAGAGGGATCTCTCTATAAGTGCAAAGATTTATTTATCTTTAAGGTTTTTGAGTGTGATATTAGGCTAGTTATGAAGAACAAGGGTTTTTGTTTGGTTTTGGATGGTTGAGCATGATTTTTAGTTGAGTGGAAAGTCCTAAAATGAAAGAGTTCCACAGGGGTGAAGGTATAAGAAATCAGAACAAGCTTTGGCTGATAGGATAGATATGACACTGGTTTTTAGTCCATTGGGATATGGAGTCATAAAAGGGTTTAATTGTGCAACAATTTCAAGAGTGGTCCAAGGGGCAAGTCATCTATATCACAAGATCTCTTAGATAAAATGATGGAATGGAACAATAAAAGTGTTGAAGGGGTGGAAAAAGACAATAATTTCAACTAGGATTTATCAGTCTTTCCAAACAAGAAAAGTGTTTTAAGTAACTGTTTAAAACCAACCAAAGGACAGGCTAACCATAGACCTCTTTGGACAAGCTCGTATTAAAGCTAACTCATAAGACAAACAATCCAGTAATCCACATAATTACTTTTAGAAGGGATGAAAACAGATAAGAAAACAAAGTGCAGCCTAAGATCAGATAAGATAATTTTAAATCTAAACTGCTTTCAGCATACTCTTAGGGAAAATTTCAGAACAACCTTTGGAGAAAGAAACTAGAAGATAGGGAAAACCATAAACTTTCCTAGTCTAACTCTATTGAGTATATAATGAAAATAACATTGAAGAACTTCCTTTAAAGCTTTGCACATCAAGACAGGGGAAAACCAACATTCCTTGATAATGTTTACACTTAAGTTAAGCTATTCTTAAACACACAATTTGGAGGAAAACATTGAGATAAAGCTTATCAGTCAGAGAAGGGTACTGTAAATAGTAAATCCTAACTCTATACTTGCTGTTATTTATCAGAGAATAAGTGGACAAAATGGCATACATGAAAGGAAAACAATAACACAGAAAGAAGCACTTCACCAGTGATATAGACCAGGATCCCAAGAATCAACTTGTATATTGATGTCAATCCAGTTACATTCTTCAAGTCCAATGTTTCAGTTCAACAATCATATTCTCTTCTCAGCCTAACTTATTTGATCACAAACAGAGCTTCAAGAGCCTCTGAACACTATTTACATGTAGAAAGTTTCAAAGTTTTGCAACCAACCCTTTACAATGTGCTCCTCAAGGGATTTTATAGAAAAATGAGGAGGTGGAAGAGTTTCTAGGGTTCAAGTACCATAAATTCTACAGTTAATGCAATTCTCTGCCTTGAAAACCATGCAAGGCATAAGGCAGGAATACATTTGATGTATATCTCTATTTCATAACTCTGTTTGGCTTTTGAGGCTTAGTGGATTAAAAGATTTGACTTTAAGGCTATTTCTTATCCTTGTAATAAATTCTCTGATAGTTTTAAAATTAGTTTCTTTGATTCGAAATAACTGTTCAGCTGTAGTGGGGAAAATATCTTCTGTTCTGGTCATAACTATGCCTCTTTTGAATGCTTTGAGGCTGCAGGTGGCATTTGGTAGTTGAGAGGATTCAATTAGCCTCTGATGTGGAAGTGGAGGCTTTCTCGGACAGATAGATCTGATTGTCCTTCTTTAATCACTGTTAATTTGCTTTAATTCTGTGTTAGGCTTAATTATGACTAAATTTTGTCTTCTGTTCTTCAAACTACGTTTAATTGAGTGGATTAGGCTTTAGATAGTCGATTTAGGCCATAATCCCTCAAAAATGTGTAAACAATCTTCAATTCTTCATCTCTGCTGTGACTAGATCCTTTCACACTGATACTCTTTGCTTGATTAAATTTTGCTGTGTCTTGTTGATGTGCAAGCGTTACAGGGGCTTTATAATGGCATCAATGTTCATGAGGCACTGAATGAAACATGATGGAACCCCAGTAGAGTGATATTTATTATGAATAAAGGCCTGGGGGATCGTCATCCCCGGCCTTCAAATTTCCTTTAAAATAATTGAAAAACCTTGAAAACCTGCAAAAAACAAGAAAAGTTAAGAAAAAATCCTGCGGGAAGGGTTCAGACCGGTTCAGAGGTTTGGTTAGATCGTGGCCGTTGGATGAAAGCATCCAATGGCGGGGATTGCCTGCAGAGGTTAAACGGAGAGGCGGTTGGAGGGGTCAATGACAGATTAAATCCAAGCTGTCGATGTATGTTGATTAAAGGTCGAGATCAACTGAAGATCTTAAAAGGCGGAAGGGGAATGTCATAGTGAAATGGTGGAAAATATCAGAAAAATAGGTGAAAAAACTTTTGCGGAGAGAAAAGGGTAAAAAATGAAATTGGGGTTTCCGAACGATCCTGGGCCGTTGGATTGGATTAGTGCACGAAGATCAACGGTGAAGGTTGATCGATGAAGTCCCTTGGAGGATGGGTGGAGGGCGATAGTTCAATGGTCAGATGAAATCTGGGCTGTTGGATGAATGTGATGAACGACAGAGATTAAAATATGAGGAAATACAATGTAAATGGGGAAAGTGGTTTCGGCATTAAAAACCACTGGTGTCGCGCTGCATTAAGGCAGTTTTAGATTTTCTCCAGAAAAACGAGATATAGGTCCCCGGCTGACACGTGTACTTTAGAAACTGCCCATATCGCGTAAATTTGAAAAATTATCCTTCGGGCTTAAAATCACGCGATATGGAGTCTTTGTCGTTAGATCAGAGGAGGGTAGATCCAACGGTGGAGGAGAGAGCACAATAAAACAAGTCGCGCGGGCGGTAAGATGTGGGGCAGGGTCAAGGTGGTTTTAACCTGGACCGTCAGATCAGGGAATGGACAGCGGATTTTTGATCTGGGAAGGGTAGGACCCAAAAGAGTTGGGCCTATCGGGTTGAATCTGGACTGTTGGATCTTCAATATGGACGGCCCAGATCCAATCTTGGGGTCAATGGAATAAAATATGAGGTGAGGGGTCGGGCGGAGAATGGGTCAATGCGGGCCGTTGATCTGCAGAGATCAACAGCGGAGATTCACCGAAAAATTTATACAGCGGGGTTTATGAGAATAAAAAAGGGCGAGGGCTTCAATCTGGACCGTCGGATGAATGCAAATGGACGGTCGAGATCCAATCGGGGGTTGCCAATTGGCGGGGGAGAGAGGAAAGGCACAAATGAAATTTGCGATGCGATTGAACAAGGACCGTTGATCTTTGGAGAGATCGACGGTTAGGAATGAATCGTAGGTCAAAAGGCGGAAGGATGGGCTTATGAACAGAGCAATGTGAGCCGTCGGATTTGGGTCTGGCGGGGAAAATCAACGGCTGGGAAGCCATCGGGAGGTGACCAATCAGAGGGGGCAATAACTATTAAAATATGCCCAATGCAAAAACTCCGATGTGATTAGCGCTGGGCCATTGATTGGTTTAATGGATCAATGGTGGAGAATGCGGTGGGGGACGACGCGAAACCAATGCTGACCATTAGATCTTAAAAGATCAAACGCTCAGATTGCGGCGGGGTCCGACTGAACATTATTTTCTCGCATCGGAAGAAAGTAAGAAACAAAGGGAAAAGCACCCACTTAAAGTCCCGATTGCAATAAGCGCCCTGGGCCTTAGCACTTTGTTCTGGCACCAGGTCGCATGGTGGGAAAGTGGTTGAGGGCTTAGCCAAAAGAGGCTTAGGTCTATAATGAAAAAAATGGGTTTTTATGGTTTTTTAAGGATTGTCAAAGGATTTTGGGGGTTTCGGTAAGGTTTAAAAAAGATTTTTAAACCTTATTAAAGGGGATTTATGAAAGGAAATGGAGAAAAATGAGGAAAAAAGGGGATAAAATGGAGGTTAATAATGAGTGGAAGAAGGGGTAAAATGAGGGAAAAAATGGAGTTTTTGCAGCAGTTTTTTATTCAGGAAAACAACAGATTTTTCAGATTTGAGAGGGAAACAACAGTGGAGATTAACTCAAGGATAAGTTATTTTCATAAGACTTTAAGAACCAACAATTTGGCAATGAAATTTGTTTCTTGAAGGCTTCAAAATATGATTTAGCCACCATTTGATATGACAAATTTTATAGGTGGCTAACACATTGATATATGGCACGCCACGTAATTCTTCACGGTTTGAGATATATTCATGTTTGAAGTTTGTAACCCTAGTTAGTGGGCTAAAACCTTATGGGGTTGTGGCATGGGTCATTGAAAATTCAATAATTAATAATTTTTAAGCTCCTAAAATCCTTCCCACAGTCACTTGTTGAAGCCCCTCTCAACCTAAGCATTTATATAAATTGTGATCCTCATATCCTCCTTATGTAGGGATTTCGCTACGTGAAACTAGTCATTGTGGAATTTCCGCTCTAATTTTTTTTTTCTACGAAGGTTCAGAAGCTGAAATTTTTATGAGGCAAAGCTGGAATCTTGAGGAAGCTCCTGTAAAAATTTCAGATCAGGGTACGCAATATTTTCGGAGATATGATCTATGGAAGTCAATATTTTTGTAGGCTCCTAAACTTCATCTCAAAGAAGTGACCTTGGGAAAATTTTCATAACTCTCTCTCTAAGTATCGGATTAGAATTCTGTCAAAAGTGGAATATAGTGCACAGAATGTGGTTTTCGTTGTATCAATTTCAGATCCGATAAAGAAACAATGATACATGGCATGCCATACAAGTTAGCTCTACTGAAACAATCCATAATTAGGTCATTGTGAGATATTGGGCATAACTCTCTCTTGAAGAGTCCAAATTGGATTAGACTTATGGAATTGGAAAGAAAACTCAGAGTACTACTATAAAACCGAAAATCACATATTGGGGAGCTGGAATAACAAAGATACACCAGATTCAATATCTAGATCCTATAAGGAAATAAAAAATATAGATCACGTGTTTTCAAGGGTTGCAAAGGACCAAAATTTCTAGGGAAACAAAGAAAAGTAAGGTGCAACAGAGGGTAGCATGAAAAGAGAAGAAATCAAGGTGCAAAACAACAACAAGGAGTTCAGCACATGAAGTCTTCAAGTGGGCAGCACTGCATACAGTCATTGTAAAGGTATCGTTGTACTAAGTAATTGTAAATGCATCATTGTAAAAATTGTACAAGTGTCTATCTTCCAAGAGTTGAAGAGGTGGTGTTGGGAGGTCTAATATCATCATTAGGTGGTTTTGTCATAGTTGCGGTTATGGTCTAGTGTGTCTTCTTCTTCTACATCATTCTATATCATTGTAAAGTGGACCATTTTCCCTGGTATGGGAGTCCATTATTTTTTATTCTTCTATAGGGTGGTAAGGTGGTGCTAGGTTGGTGCATGAAGTCACCAACAGGTTCAAGCCTATGAAAAATTTAGGGTGGTAGGGTGGCTCTAGGGTGAGTTGTAGCTCATTGGGTGTTGGGGAATCTGTTCAGTTGAATACTGAAGAATCTCGGGTGTTGGAGCGTCCATCCTGTGGGAGCTAATGACGAATGCTTTTCTAGATTATAGGAAGTTGGAGCTTTATTTTCAATTGGAGTTGAATATTAAAGAATTATTAGAAAAGCATTCAGGTGGTTTTTGTCCCAAAGAGGGTTTAAACCTTAAAAATTGTGTGCATTTGTGTTCCTTTTTTATACTGATATCATTGTATAAACACTGATAATAATTGAAGATTAACTAATTCTCTAATTGAAAGGAATACCGATTCACGCCCCCCTTAGTATTTCCAACAATTGGTATCGGAGCTTGATTCCTTCAATAGTAGTTTAACAACTGGAAGGAGGTCATGGAGCATACTTAGAATGGTGTACCTTTGTTCAATGAAAAAAATTATGCACTATGGAAAGGAAGAATGGAGGTTTATCTCTTGGCGCAAGGTTACGAAGTATGGGACACTTTTGAAAATGGCTTTACACCAACCACATATGAACAAGGTAAGAATAATTTGGTAAATGATGAAAAATCAAAGAATATTATTATCAGTGGACTTATTGAATCTGCTTATCATAAGGTGTTGGGTTGTAAAACCGCAAAAAATGTATGGGACAAGCTTGAGAATATATATGCAGGTGACTCAAATGTCAAAGAAGCAAAGCTTCAAATCTATAGAGCAAAATTTGAGCAACTCAGAATGAAAGAAGATGGCAACATTGCAACATACTTCCAATACGTTGATGAAATAACCAACACTCTGGAAGGATTGGGAGAGCCAGTTAACGAGAAGAGTATTATACGAAATATTCTTAGAAAGTTACCAGGGAGATTCAACCCAAAGGTATCGGTCTTAGAATACAGTGAAAATCCAAAAAAACTCAGCAAAGAGGAATTACATGGAGTTCTCATAGCATATGAATTGAGACTAGATGAATAAGAGGGTACTTCGCATCTATAAACTGTGTTTGTTACATCTAAGAAAACCAATAAGGACAAACAACCTTTAGTTGAAAAGAAATGCACCTGCAAGTGTGAAGAAAAGGGAGATGATGAAGGTGGTATTTCAGATGAAGAATATGCTTACTTTATGAGAAAACTAAAAATTGGTAAGGGAAAATTCAAAGGTAAACTTCCATTGATATGTTTCGGTTGTGGTGAGGTTGGGAATTTCACAGAAAAATGTCCGAACATAAGTGATGGAAACTCAAAAGGAAAGAAAGGCTCTAATAAATTCAATAAGCAAGGATCCAAAAGGAAATTTCTCTCTAAAGAAGATAGCTCATCATACAATGAAGACAATGATAGTGAAGAAGAATCCAATGAGTGAGTATTGTTTATGGCCAAGCACAATAAACAAGAGGTATCAAACAACGAAGAAGGGTTGAACATAGAAGAATTTTCTAAGGAAGCAATCAAGCTTATAAAAGAGCTTAAGGCTGAGAAGATCCATTCCAATACTCTTGAAGAACAAGTTCAAGGTCTCAAAATTGAAGTTGAAGAACAAAAATGCATTGAAGAGTCACTTCAAAAGAAGTTGGAAGAAAGCAACCAAGGAAGGGAAGAATTAGAAGCCGAAGTAGTCTCGCTGCGTAAGGAAGTGAAGAAGGGAAAAACTATCCAAAAATATGCCAACAGCTCAAGGGCATTGGAAGAACTCATCAAAAATCAACGATCTGGCCTTGGTTACAAAGAAGAAGAAGCAAGACCTTCTACAACAAAATACGATGAACCTCTGAGATATGAAATGCATGTAGACTTCATTGGACAAGATTCACAAGAACAACCTTGGAAGACAATTCCTCGACGAAGATTTCCATCTAGGTACCAACATATTTTTTTATGGCTATTGTCATTCATGTGGAAAATTTGGTCATAAAGCTGTAGAATTTCGCACGTACCCTAGGAACCAATACAATTCCAGGAGATATGTCAAATATGAACCTCCCAGGGCTCAGTGAAACATCAATAGATTTGAACATTTAAGAAATAATATTGAATGTTACAAATGTCGAAAATTTGGACACATAGCCAGAGATTGCCGACTTGAAAATCCTCCAGAAGAATCTTCAAAGCCACAGAACGAATGAACATGGAAGAAGAAGAAGACTGATAATTGTGCTCTCGCTCTCAAGGCTCAAAACAACAAAGATGTGTGGTATGTCGATAGCGCTTTCTCAACACATATGACTGGAGATAGAAAGAAATTTTTATCTCTGAAAGAGAAGAAGGATGGAACCGTGTCCTTTTGAAATGATGGATCTTCAAATGTTATAGGATCAAGTACCGTCACTCTCGGAAGCGAAGATGCTCTAGCCAAGAATGTTCTATTGGTTGAAAACATGAATCACAATCTGCTCAATTTTGGAAAAATGTGTGATCAAGGACACACAACACTATTCAACTCCACAAAATGTGAAATCAGGAAAGACAGGTATGGTGAAATTGTGGCTATAGCAAATCAAGCTCCAAATGACATATATGTTCTGGATGAAGTAACTAAAGAACGTCTACTAGCTAAAGAGGATGATATGATATTGGGTAGCAATGATCAGTGAATAAGTAAGAAATTTGCTACAAAGATGCAAAGTGAGTTCGAGATGTCTTTACTTGGTGAGCTGACATACTCCTTAGGGCTTCAAATATCTTCGCAAGAGAAAGGAATATTTATCTGTCAAGCCAAGTACATCACGAAAATTCTCAAGAAATTCAAAATGGAACATTGCAAACGAATCCTTACTCCGATGGTAACAGGTTGCAAATTGAGCATATACGACTCATCTAAGGATGTGGATAAGAGGTTGTACATATCTATGATTGGTAGTCTTCTATATGTAACAGCCTCCTGGCCAGATTTTATGCAAGCAGTTGGACAAGTAGAAAGATTCCAAGCAACACCAAAAGAATCACATATATTGCTGTCAAAAGAATTCTTCGATATCTAAAGGGAACAACAGAATATGGCTTGTGGTACCCCAAGGGTAACAATCTCATTATTCAAGCCTTTACAAATGCAGATTGGGAAGGAAGCATTTATTATCATAAGATTACTCATGAATCATTTGAATATCTTCGCCAAAAGCTTGGGATTCTCCCAAGTTCTCATTAGATTTTCCTTATTCAGAATATAAAGGGGGAGTGGAAGTGTGTACAACTCCGTAGGATGGTTGTGTGTCAGGGGGAGTTACCCTTTGCCATTGATGTCAAAGCGAGAGAGAATGTTGTAGGAAGAGGTCTCATGATCGTAGGGGGAGTACTTGTGTTGCCATCAATGCCAAAGGGGGAGATTGTTGATCAACGATTGTCATTGATGTCAACCAAAGCAGCACCAGGGGCTACCCCAATATTTCATGGGAATTTTTACCTACCAAATTAGTATATTCTGGGTCAAGAATTCTTTTTATGGTTTCTACTTTTCGATATGTTTCCGTTGATATATGGCACGCCACGTAATTCTTCATGGTTTGAGAGATATTCATGTTTGAAGTTTGTAACCCCAGTTAGTGGGCTAAAACCCCATGGGGTTGTGGCATGTGTCATTGAAAAGTCCATAGTTAATAATTTTTAAGCTCCTAAAATCCCTCCCACATTCACTTGTTGAATCCATTCTCAATCTAAGAATTTATATAAATTGTGATCCTCATATCCTCCTTATGTAGGGATTTCGCTACCTCAAACAGGTCATCGTGGAATTTGCGCTCTAACGTTTTTTCTACGAAGGTTAAAAAACTGAAATTTTTATGAGACGAAGCCTAAATCCTAAAGAAGATCCTGTAAAAATTTCAGATTAGGGTGCACAATATTTTCAGAGATATGACATGTGGAAGTCAATATTTTTGCAGGCTCCTGAACTTCATCTCAAAGAAGTGACCTTGGGAAAATTGTCATAACTCTCTCTCTGAGTATCAGATTGGAATTCTATAAAAAGGGGAAGATAGTGCACGGATTGTAGTTTTTTATATATCAATTTTAGAGCCAAATGAAGAAACAATGACATGTGGCACACTGTACAATTTCGCTCTACTGAAAGAGTCCATAATTAGGTCATTGTGAGAGATTGGGCATAAATCTCTCTTGAAGAATCCAAATTGGATTAGACATGTGGCATTGGAAAGAAGACTCAAAGTACTACTACAAAATTGAAAATCAAATATTGGGGAGCTGAAATAATAGAGATACACCAGATTCAATATCGAGATCCTGTAAGGCAAGAAAAAGATAGATCATATGTTGTCAAGGGCTGCAATGGACCAGAATTTCTAGGGCAGAAAAGAAAATCAAGGTGCAACATAGGGTAGCATGACAAGAGCAGCAATCAAGGTGCAGAACAACAACAATAATTTCAGCACATGAAGTCTTCAACTGGGCAGCACTGCATACAATCATTGTAAAGGTATCATTGTACTAAGTCATTGTAAAAATTGTACAAGTGTCTATTTTCCAAGAGTTGAAGAGGCAGTGTCGGGAGGTCTAGGATCATTAGTAGGTGGTTGTGTCATAGTTGTGGTTATGGTCTAGTGTGTCTTCTTCTTCTACATCATTCTATATCATTGTAAAGTGGACCATTTTCCCTGGTACAAGAGTCCATTCTTGTTTTATTCTTCTATAGGGTGGTATTGTGGTGCTAGGCTGGTGCATGAAGTCACCAACAGGTTCAAGCCTGTGAAAAATTTAGGGTGGTAGGGTGGCGATAGGGTGAGTTATAGCTCATTGGGTGTTGGGGCATCCCTTCAGTTGACTACTGAAGAATCTCGGATGTTGGAGCGTCTATCCAGTAGGAGCTGGAGAAGAATGATTTTCTAGATTCTAGGAAGTTGGAGCTTTATTTTTAATTGGAGTTGAACATTAAAGAATTATTAGAAAATAATTCAGGTGGTTTTTGTCCCAGAGAGGGTTTCCACCTTAAAAACTGTGTGCATTTGTGTTCCTTTTGTTTACTGCTATCATTATACAAACACTGATAATAATGGAAGATTAACTGATGCTCTAATTGAAAGGAATACTGATTCACCTCCCCTCTCAGTATTTCCAACACCTTGTTGCTACCAAAGATGATATCATCTACATATACTACTACAATTAAGAGTTCATTTTCATAAGCCTTTATAAACAAATTGCTGTCTACTCCCTTCTTGAAACCTTGTTTTTGAATGTACTTGTCCAACCTAGAATACCATGCATGTGGTGCTTGTTTGAGACCATATAAGGCTTTCTTTAATCTGCACACATACTCGTGTTTATATGCTAAGGAAAATCCTTTAGGCTGTTCCATGTAGACTTCTTCCTCTAGATCTCCATTTAAGAAGGTAGACTTCACATCCATTTGATATGCCTTGAAATCATGATAGCATGCAAAAGCCAGAAACATTCTAATTGATTCCATTCTTTCTACAGGGGAAGTTTCATCATAGTCAAGTTCTTCGATTTGAGAGTATCCCTTACATACAAGTCTAGATTTATTTATGATTACCTGACCTTGTTCATTCATATTATTCTTGAATATCCACTTTATGCCAATGGCATTTTCCCCAACAGGTCTTGTTATTAACTCTCAGGTTTTATTCTTCTCAATCCGGTCTAATTCTCTGTTCATAGCATTTATCCAATTTTTGTCTTTGCTGGCTTCATTGAAATTCTTTGGTTCTATCTGTGACAACATGGCTAGATACACTTCCTCGGTCTATTCAGCTAGATGTCTTCTAGTTTGGACTCCTGCACTCTTGTCTCCAATGATTTTATCTTCTGCATGGTTCTTCTGAGTGTGTCTTGAGGGTCCCTTTGAGTTTATTTCTGTGTCTTCTGTTGTCTTACTCTGTTCTTTATTTTCTTGATTCTCATCTTCATGATCGTCTGGAGGATTGAAGTAGTTTTTGCTTCTGGTTATGTCTAGTAGATATTCATCGAATCTCACATTAATGCTTTCCACAATTTTATGCAGTCTTTTATTGTAGCACATGTATCCATTACTCTTAGATGCATATCCAAAAAATATTCCTTCATCAGCTCTTGCATCATATTTCCCAAAATTTTCATCATTATTCTTTATGAAACATTTGCTGCAAAAGACTCTAAAGTGCTTGATTGATGCCAGTTTCCCATGCCACAATTCATATGGAGTCTTGTCACAATTTGGTCTGAGATGAGCTTTGTTGAGAATATGAACAACTGTGTGTTCTGATTTTGCCCAGTAGGTTTGGGGAATGTTTCTTTCTTGCATCATGACTCTGGAAATCTGTTACCGACCTGTTTTTCCCCTCTACCACTCCATTCTGTTGAGGTGTACCTGCAACTGTAAACTATTGCTTTATCCCACATTCATTGCACAGGTATGCAAAATCAACGTATGTGAATTCACCTCCTCTGTCTGATCTGATGCATTTTAGTTTACATCCAGTTTGATTTTATGCCAGTGCCTTGAATATCCTAAATTTCTCAAACGATTCAGATTTATATCTGAGAAATTACACCCATGTTAATCTGGAAAAAGCATCGATTATCAACATGAAATACGATTCTCCACCTAGTGCATTTGTTCTTGAAGGTCCACACAGGTCCATGTGTATAAGCTGAAGAGGCTTACTTGTAGATAGTTGGTATTTAGCTTTGAATGATGTGTGAGTTTTTTTTCCTAGTTGGCAGGACTTACATATGGTATTTTGTGGCTTCTTTATTGCATACACATCTCTGATAGCTTTCTTTTTGCTCAGTTTGATGATGTGGTCAAAATTTAGATGTCCCGATCTTCTATGCCATAACCAAGATTCGTCAAGTTTTCTAATCTGGCATACTTCATTCTCTTCTTCTACTATATAAACATTACTCTCTGTTCAAACACCTTTGATCAAGGTCTTCCTGTGGTGATTGACCTTACTTCACAATCTTGGGCTCTGAAAAGGACCTCACAACCTTTATCACAAATTTGACTAACACTTAGCAGATTGGCTTTCAGACCATCCACAAACAGTACATCCTGAGCCTATCCTCTTCCAATATTCAGGCTAACTGTGCCTTTCCCCTTGATTTTACATGCTCTATCATTGCCGAATGTTACATTCCCATATTTCTTTTCATCAAAATTTACAAAATTGCTTCAGTCTCTAGTCATATGTTTTGAGTACCCACTGTCCAAATACCATTGAATGTTCTCATCTTGAGCAATTAGAACCATATCACACTTTTTGGCTTTCTTTTCCATTGCATGCAACTGTTTGTTTGGTAAATTTTCTGAGGAGATGGATCACAGTCTTGAGAGGACATTCATGAGACTTGTACCCATTTTTATGGCACCAAAAACATTTGATTGAATTTCAGAATGGATTATATACATGAGTGAATCCACCATTGTTCTTAATTCCCTTTGAGTTTCCATACTCCAGTCTACTTCTATATGTTATACACTCCATGGCTTTATGACTGAAACTTTTACAGTAAAAGCAATACCCATGGAAGTAGTATCTGTATCTGGCATAGAAGGTTGTTTAGGGATATAGCTATCTGATCATATGATAATTCTGTATTTGGAAGCCATTTGATATGTGCTGGAATTTTGCTTGGTTTTTCACTCCTTTTGTTTCTAGGGCTTTCCTTATGGTGGATATTTGCTGCAGCTTATGAGGATTTGAAGGGTTTCCAAAAATTTTGTTCTCAGATTGATGGGAGTCAATGCTTTCTTTTAGGAAAACTTTCACAAATGTAATAGCTTTCTTATCTTCTACCTTCAACTTGCTAGATTCTCCTTCATATCCTATCAAAGTCTTTACAAGATGAGATATTTGTGCATTTAATATTCGGTCCAATTGTTCAACACTTTTTAACTGCTAAATGTTCATTGCTAAATCAACTTGAGCTTTTTCCAATTTCTTCCTCAGACTCACCACCTCTTCTTCCAATCTTTCACATTCCTGACTTTTCTCTCTTATTTGCTGTAGTAGAATGTATTCTACTTTCCTTGCTTCTTCTAGTTCAATTTTCAACTTGATAAAATCTTCAAAGATTGGTTCTTCATTTACATGTTTAAGAAGCATTGCCTTCTGTTTTCTAGTCTTGAGCCTGAGTCTATCTATTTCCTTTAGGGCACTCAGCAACTCCCCCTCAAGATCCACCTCACCTTCTTCTTCAAATTCCAGAATATCTTCCTCAAGCTCTTCCTTGGCCATCAAAATGAATTTTGATGTTCCTTCTTCATTGGGGGATTCATCTGAGATATCAAATGCACTACTGTCTTGTTGAGCATAGAAAGTTATTCTATTAAATCTGTTCCCTTTTGGCCTATTGCTGAAATTGGTTTTCTCTTTCCCTTTTGACTGATTCTCTATTTTCTTATGAGGAAATTTTGAAGCATAGTGCCCCAGTCTTCCAAAGTTAAAGCACTTAAATGGAAGTTTACCTTTATAATTACCTGTGCCTCTATCCAATCTTTTGATAAATTTGGCCTCTTCTTCATTAGAGCACGAGCATGATGTACCTTCCTTATCTTCTATGCACTTGTCTTCCTTAAATTATTTCTACCTCACATTTGACTTCCCCTTTGGAAGTCTCATCTCATAATCCGTCAAGTTTCCAAGAAATTGGTTCATGGTCAAGGTTTCCCAGTCTGTTGTTTCTTCTATGACAGAAACCTTAGGGTTAAACCTGGATGGTAAAGATCTCAATATATTTTTTACTATTACACATTCCTTAATGGTTTCTCCTAGAGCTATCATGTTATTCACAACTTCCGCAACCTTTAAGAAGAAACTAGCTACATCTTCATCTTCATTCATTCTTAAATTTTCAAACTGAGTTCTATAGGCTTGCAACTTGGCCATCTTCACCTTTTTATCTCCCTCATGGATATTTTCTGATGTATCCCAGATATCTTTGGCAGTCTTACTGTGCATTACTTTGATAAATTATGACTCACACAAACCGCTCAAGAGTGCATTCATTTCTTTTGCATTTGTTAGGTCCCTATATTACTAGTATAGTCCCTTATTATTGTTAGTGTAACCCCCTTATTGTTATTATTGTGCCCTTAAATTATTATTGTTAGGTCGGCTAGGATTACATTGTGGCCCCACTAGGATTACATTATGGCCCCATGGACTCCTATATATAGAAAGGAGGTTTTGTAAATTGTATCATCCAATAATTGTTCTTTTATGTAATGTATTGGAGGTTGCCCCCTCAAAGTGGCTTATTTATAAGGCGTTGATATCTCTTTTCTTCTATTTTTGGAGCTGGTTACACAAAATTTGGTATCAGAGCTTTGGATTCTAGGGTTTTGCTGCTCTAAACAGGTCATCGTGGAATTTTCACTAAAAATGTTTTTCTATGAAGGTTCATAATCTGAAATTTTTAGGGTGCAAAGCCGAAATATTGAGGAAATGCATCAAAAAATTTCAGAGCTTGGTTCACAATATTTTTGGAGATATGATCTGTGGAAGGTAGTGCTTTTCAGACTCCCAAATTTCATCTCAAAGAGGTGATCATGGGAAAAGATTCATAAATATCTCTCTGAGCATCGGATTGGAGTGCCATAAAAAGTGGTCACAATTTCACAGACTGTAGTTTCTTGGCTATCAATTTCAGAGTCGAAGGACGAAACAGTGACACATGGCAAGTCGTATAAGTTTTTTCTACTGAACTAGTCCATAATTAGGTCATTGTGGGAGATTGGACACAACTTTGCCTTGGATAATCCAAATCAGGTCAGACCTGTGGCATTTGAAAGAGAATTCAGAGGGCTACGTCGGTGCCAAAATTAAAATATTGAAGTGATGCAATCATAGATATAATCTAATTTCAATATAGAGCTATTCAAAAGCAAGAAAAAGGTGTGTATTATTTTCCGAATTGCATAAGTCTTGTTTGAAGAATCAATTTGAATTGATTCCAAGGGAATATTGTAGAATAGATATCAGTATTGGGTTCTAAAAGATGCCTCGTAAAAATAATTCAACACCCATTAAGCTTTCAGAAGGCTCTACTATGACTCACGAAGATGAAGAATTGCAACATGATCTATCAAAATTACAAGAGCAAGTGCACCAAATTTCGCTCTCGCAAAGAGCAACAAAAAATGAAATGGAAGTTTTGAAGAAAGGCGTGGAAGTGAATATGGACGGTTTGAAGAAAGGCGTGGAAGCTAAGATGGATGGCATGGACGCTGACATGGAAGCTAAGATGGATGACATGAAAGACAACATGGAAAACATGAAGAATGTTCTAAAAGAAGACATGGAAGGTTTGACAAAGTTGATACACGAAATGTTTCCTAATGGTGAAAAGATAGTAGAAGAAACTCATGATGAGAACAAAATAAATGTTAATCGTGATTTCATAAACTCTAATGTTGGCGGGAAGAACCACCATATTCCAAAAATGTATATGAGGAAGTTTGATGGAAATGATCCTGTAACATGGATACTACAGATGGAGCAATATTTTGATCTCCATAACGTGAAAAACACACAAAAAGGTACGCATTGCAACTTTACATTTAGAACAAAATAAATTTGTATGGTATCGATGGCTTTGCTCCCATAAAAAAATTGTCACTTGGTCAATTTTTACGGAGGAAATGATAACACATTATGAGGATACAAAGAGCAATACCTTCTTTAGCCAATTGATAAATCTCAAACAAAAGGGTTTAGTGGCGCAACACATTGAGGACTTCCAAAAATTGAATATAAGGGTAACTGATATTCCAGAGGAACACAAGATTGATCTCTTCATAGGGACTTTAAAGGATAACATCCAACATGAAGTTCGCGTTTTGGAACCTGAGTCATTGGAGAAGGAATTCAGGTTGGCAAGAAAAATTGAATGTAAAATTATGGCGACAAGGAAGCCTACCACTCACTTCTATAAAGAAGGAAGTATTGCTACGCCTAGATTTCCACAACCTACAAGGTTGACTCCACAACAATTGGAAGAAAAAAGAGCAAAAGGGCTTTGCTACAGTTGTGATAGAAAATACACTAAAGTTCATAAGTGTGCTGAGAAGAAATTATTTTACATAGATTGTGAAGAGGAAGAAGAAAATGAACAAGAAGAGGATATACACCAGGAACCAGCCCTAGAAGAGGAAGAAATGAATCCAACCATATCGTGTAATGCATTGGCAGGAATTACCACTCCTCAAACTCTCAAGATAAAAGGACAAATCAAGAAGAGAAAGATAATAGTGTTGATTGATTCAGGTAGCACCCATAATTTTATTCATTGTAAGGTAGCCAAGGAATTAAATTGTTTCCTATACCCAACACCAGAATGTCAAGTGATGGCTGCAAATGGAGGAACTATAAATTGCTCTGGAAAATGCCATAATATCAAGCTAACCATGGGGGAATATGTATTGACTAGTCCAATGCTTTCCATTCATATGGGCGGTGCTGATGTTGTACTAGGAGTACAATGGTTACAATCTTTGGGGACGATAGCTTTTAATTTTCAAGAACTTTTTTTGAAATTTTTTTCAGAAGGAAAGGAAGTCGAATTACGAGGTATTGCAGGGAAGTTGGGAAAGATAATAAGCTCTAATGTCATGAAAAAGCTTCTAAAGAAAGAACAACAAGGCGTAATTGCACAATTATTCTCACTAAAAGTTCCAACATCAAAATCATCTATTTCTGCAGATCTCCAACAAGTCTTGGACAATCATTCCAAGGTGTTTGAAACTCCCAAAGGACTCCCACCTATTCATGATCATGATCATGCTATTCATTTGATTCCAGGAAGTGTTCCTCCAAACATCGGGCCTTATAGATATCCTTACTTCCAAAAGAGCGAAATTGAACGTATGATTGCAGAAATGTTAGAGGCGGGTATAATTCAACCTAGTCAAAGTTCTTTCTCTGCTCCTGTAGTATTGGTACACAAGAAGGATGGATCATGGCGAATGTGTCTGGATTATACTGAGCTCAATAAGCTCACCATTAAAGATAAATTTCCCATTCCTGTGATTGATGAATTATTGGATGAATTGCATGGAGCAATTTATTTTACCAAGTTGGATCTTCGTTTGGGATATCATCAAATTAGAATGAAGACTGAAGATATTCCAAAAACAAGATTTCAAACTCATGAGGGTCATTATGAATTTTTGGTCATGCCTTTTTTCCTTACCAATTCACCTTCTACATTTCAAGGGTTGATGAATTCCATTTTCAAACCCTTAGAAAATTTGTGCTATTATTTTTTGATGATATACTAATCTACAACAGGTCTTGGAAGGATCATGTTGAGCATGTTGACAATGTGCTCAAACTATTGCTGGAGAAAAAATTATATGCAAAAACATCCAAATGTTTCTTTGGAGTAAAAGAGGTGGAATATCTGGGTCATATTGTATCTCACAAGGGTGTTAAGGTAGACCCTAACAAAATTAAAGCCATTAAGGAATGGAAAGTCCCCACAAACATAAAGCAGTTGCGAGGATTTCTCGGGTTAACAAAGTATTATCACAAGTTTGTTAAGAATTATGGGAGAATAGCAGCACCTCTAACAACATTATTGAAGAAAGATGCATTTTCATGGACTCCTAAAGCAACTAAGGCCTTTGAACATCTTAAAGAGGCAATGTGCCTAGCACCAGTCTTAGCTATGCTAGACTTCACAAAAACCTTTATTGTGGAATGTGATGCCTTAGGAAATGGAACTGGTGCTGTTTTAATGCAGGAAGGAAGACCCATTTCTTTTGAAAGTCGTCCAATCAAAGGAAAGTATTTACAGAAACCTATTTATGAGAATGAAATTTTATCAATACTGCATGCACTAAAGAAATGGCGAACTTACCTAATGGGAAGACACTTCAAGGTAAAAACTGATCATGATAGTCTTAAACACTTTTCGGAAAAAAAACTATCTTCAGAAGAGCAGAAAAAATGGGTCACAAAGATGTTGGGTTATGACTTTGAAATAATCTACAAAAAAGGAAAGCTTAATGTTGTTGCAGATGCACTCTCAAGAAAGAATGAAGAGGTGGAAGCATTGCTTTGTGCCATTTCTATTATCCAAACAGATTGGATAACTGAAGCAAGAGATGAATGGAAGAAGGACAAAGATGTATGGATACTCATTCAAAAGTTGCAGCAAGATCCTAGTACATCTGATACATTTAGTTGGAAAAATGATTCCTTATGGTACAAAGATCGCTTATATGTTTGTAAGAATTCCCAACTAAAACAAAATATTCTTTTGGAATTGCACACTTCTCCTTTAGGAGGACACTCAGGATTTTTAAAAACTTACCAAAGGGTGAAGAAAGAATTTTTTTGGGATGGCCTTAAATCTGATATTCAAAATTTTGTGGCAGAATGTTTGGTTTGCCAGCAGAATAAAGTGGAAACAATTAAGACCCCGGGACTTCTACAACCTTTATCCATTCCAAGTCAACGTTGGGAGGAGATTTCTATGGATTTTATCACAGGTTTACCTAAGTCCGAAGGAAAGAGTGTCATCATGGTGGTAGTTGATAGACTTACCAAGTATGCACACTAATGTGCATTATCTCATCCATTTAAAGCAAGTACAATTGCTACTACATTTATGGACACAATTCAAAAGCTACATGGAAGCCCAAGGGTTATTGTGAGCGACAAAGATCCCATTTTTACTGGAAATTTTTGGACGAAGTTATTTTCTTATTTGGGTACTCAATTAGCTCATAGCTCGTCTTATCATCCTCAATCTGATGGTCAAGCTGAGATAGTAAATAAATGTTTGGAAGGATGTCTTCGTTGTTTTGTATCTGATAAACAAACACAATGGGTCAAGTGGTTACCTCTCACTGAATGGTGGTATAACACTTCCTTCCATACTGCAGCAAAAATGACCCCATTTATGGCACTTCATGGATATCATCCACCATCCATCACATCATCTTTAAGGGAAAATTCGAAGGTTCAAGCAGTGGAAGATCACATCGAGCATCAGCAAGAAGTTCTCCAACTCTTAAAAGATAACCTGAATTTGGCACAAAATCGAATGAAACAACAGGCAGATCAACATCGCAGCGAGAGAAGTTTTGATGTAGGAGATTGGGTATTTTTGCGGCTACAACCATACAAACAAATGTCCCTCAAGCAAGCTAAGAAGGATAATAAATTATCGCCAAAGTACTATGGTCCTTACAAGGTGTTGCAAAAGATTGGTACTATGGCATACAAATTGGAGCTTCCTGCTTCTTCGCGAGTACGTCCAGTTTTCCATGTTTCATGCTTAAAGAAGGTTATAGGTGAAAATCTTCCAGTTCAAACAATATTGCCAGAACTTGATGAGGAAGGAAAAATCATATTGGAACTGGAAGCGGTCATGGAAACAAGAACTTGACAACTACGGAATCGATCAATTTCAGAGTATCTCATCAAGTGGAAGAACTTACCCACTGAAGATTCTACATGGGAGGATGAGAATTTTATACAGAAGCACCCAGAGCTACTCAAGCATTGAGGACAACACTTTTTTGAAGGAGGGGCATGTTAGGTCCCTATATTACTAGTATAGTCCCTTATTGTTGTTAGTGTAACCCCCTTATTGTTATTATTGTACCCTTGTAACCCCCGTATTGTTATTATTGTGCCCTTAAATTATTATTGTTAGGTCGGCTAGGATTACATTGTGGCCCCACTAGGATTACATTATGGCCCCATGGACTCCTATATATAGAAAGGAGGTTTTGTAAATTGTATCATCCAAGAATTGTTCATTTATGTAATGTATTGGAGGTTTCCCCTTCGAAATGGCTTATTTCTAAGGCATTGATATCTCTTTTCTTCTATTTTTGGAGTTGGTTACACAACATAATTAGCTATGAATTTTTTTTTGGCTTCTTTCTCTGTGTCAGTATCCTTTGGTGCATATTTTCCTTCCACAACAATCCAAACTTCTACTCCAAGAGACATCAAATAAGATTTCATTCTTATTTTCCAGAAGGTATAGTTTGTGCCAGTAAATAATGTGGGTTTTATTTGTTGAGCATCCTTCTAGGCTAGCCATTTTGGGGACCTAGGATCTCCTTCCAATTGTTAAACTGATATAGAAGGAACTGGCTCTGATACCAATTGATGAACCCTTAGTTAAATTGAGAGGGGGTGGGGGGGGGGTGAATCAGTTTAGTACATTCATGGAATTTTAAACTTTTTCTTTGAACTTATTTACACTTCCATTTCATAAGAAAATTAATGTATAATGAAACAACAATATTAATATGTAAGCAACAAGTGTTAAGAAGATTAAATACAGTACATCAATACATAATCATAATGCACATATAAAACATATATAAGTGGAAACCCATAAGGGATAAAACCACATCTTATTATTGTTGTGATGCAAAGGCAAGCACCAAATCCCTCTCACCATTTATTTTTTATAGGCTCCAACCTACAGGAGGCTACTACCTCAAATTATACAAGCTACAACTTGCAAGGAAGTTCCAACTCCCATTTATTTTCTGCAGGTTACAACCCACATGAGGCTCCTACCTCAACCAACTACAAGTGGAAATATATCAAGCTACAACTTGATATGGAAGCACCAACTCCCTCACACTACAATAAAATCACATGCTGATTTACCTGGATATCAACTTTGTTTTACTCCTTCTTCACTGATGCCCTTCAAACCTTCAAATTTGCTTCATATTAGCTCTAGATGTGCACAACATCTCTATCTTTTCTCTCTCATTCTTCCACTCCCTAACCTCTCTATGCATATTACAATAAAATTATTTATAGAGATAAATTCATGGCTATTTGCATTCTCTATGGGAATATGAAGTGAACATGCATGACTCTTTTCCTTTCACCCACTCATTTACTCACTCAGCGTATTCCGAATGTTACAAAAATATACACATTTATTTCAGTATCAAATGGAGTTTTGCCTCGCCTTAGAGACTTGCCTTTGCATCACAAAAAATATAAATAATCAAGAATTTACATTTACAGCTACAACAATATTTCAATTAAGCCCTTTCAGCTTCTTACTTCTCTGTTCATTTTGTCTTCTCTGCCTGTCGTCCCTTTGTCTTCTCTGCCTGCTGTTATATTTCCAACTGTGCAGCCTAACTGTCTTTGCCCGACTTGAACCATGCCTTTATGTTTTACACAACCTCTGCCTATTGCATATCTTACTTGCAACTTTCTATGCTCTTCTATCTGTGTTGGGTCACTTATACACCCGAGTACTTCCTTCGCATTCAAAATTTTGTTTTAATAGGCGCACTACCATTTTTCACTATAGTCAGGTCACTTGCCCGAGTCTTTTCTCTTGCATTCCAGCTTTTCTTTTATTACCCGAGTCAACTTCGCATTCAGTATTTTCTTCTAAGAAATGGTGCAAACAAATTAAACCTTGGACCTGAAATATGTTAATATTTATCTCTGAACCGCATCACATTTGCTTCACAAATCGCACTTCGCACTTTGAAGTTCTTATGTGTTTCTTAAGTGCTTATCCTCTTGAGCTTTGTGATTTCTGATATGCGATTGGGTCCCACTTAAATTTATCGCAAAAAAAAACAATTGACTTGAAAAACCTTAACATATAAATATAAAACTCGCCGAACTTTCAGAATATACGGGCGGAACTGTGGTTTTATGGGCCCAAAAGGCAGTGACCAATTGCAGCGGATCGCACTTCGCACCTTTTATAACTTACCTCCCCGCAGATTCACAACTTAACAATTTTTGCAATATTGTGATTTTTTCGATTTCGTAACTCGTAGCCAAATCCCCGTCGCAACCTGCAACCTTTAACATTTAACAATAAGATTATTCCTTATCCTATGAGATTTGCGATATGTGTCGCATCACATCGTAAGCTCACAACTTTAAATTTTATCGCACTGCAAATAAATTAGCTTACTATGCAGTGTCTTTAAACATAAAAAAAAAATTGCCATAGTGCGAAATACCGCTGGGTGTGGTTTAAGTTCCACTGTTGATCTCGCCCAAATCTAATGATCCTCATTGCTCCTTTGCTGATCTGCTTCGCATCGCAGCTGACTTAACGTCGCTCATTCAGTGGTCCTTCTCCGACTCTTCCCAACTCATTCATGACTCGCTGCACTGTTCTGAACGTAAAGATAAACGACTCTTCCCGAATCTTGAGCTTTTCTGAACTTAAAATAACACGACTCGACCTGCTCGTGCATGAATCTACCCACGTTCACGACTTGACCCAATGCATTCAATACTTCACCCAATATGTTCACGAATTGACCTAGCTTGTTGCCTTTGCTGCCTTTGCTCCTTTGTTTCCCGTGCTGCTGCTTCTCTCCTCCTTTGCCATCAATGATAATTATGGTGTTACTCCTTTCTGTTCCTTTACCGTCAATGAAAATATTTCCAATGATAACCCAATGGCATATGACAAGGAAAAGTGAGAATGCTAACCTAGAAAAGGGAGCTAGGGTTTTGGCAAAAAGGAACACAATAAGGGTTTCAACGAAGAATGAAATCAAAGACATTCAGGTTCCTAAAACTTGGTGGCAATGTTAGGAACACAAAAAAATAAGATGAATGGATTCAAGTGAGGCTCAAAAACAAAAATTTCAATCACTCATGCAAGTTTTCATGGTGTCACAACTATGCCAACCACAAATAACCAAACCTAGGGTTTCTCGAAACTCCTATTTTCTCCTCACATTCTCTCTTCTATCAATATGAAAATGTTCTAGTCATGATGTCAACAATTATGTTGAGGTCAATTTGGCATGTGCTAAGAAATAGGCATGAGAAGGAAGTGAGGGAGTTCAAGAGTCACGAGGGGAGGTCAAGGGTCACAAAAGGTGAACAATCACCTCATATCTATAGATGTGCCCTCATGCCTCATTGTAATGAAAGAGTTTTAGCAATTGAGTTGAAGCTAAGACTAGATAGCTGATTTTTTCTTGAGAGCTAAAGACACCCAAATCTTGGTATCTAGAAGAGGGAGATGTATTGAGGCTAGGATTTTTCATCAATAAATGGTATGAGTAGCCCATGTCCCACTGTATGGTTTTGACCAGTTGAAAGTTATGTACTTGAAGTTGCAACATCATTAATAATATGTTCTCTTTATTCAAAACTGATTCCCATGCTTATTCATGGTGGTTGTATTGGATGTCCAATATTTCACTATATATTGTATGTGTGATTTCATATACACAATATGTTATGGACTGATTCATAGTGGGTGCATGTATGTTTTTCTTTCAAATCCGTGTTTACTTTTTCCTTGCCATGTCACTGATCTATTATGAACTGATTTGAAATTAACTTTTGGCATGTTCTTGTTCATGTATGTCTGATTTGGTTTTGGCTTACAGATCCCTTTCATGGAATACCCCTTCTTATTGCTTCTGATACTTGTTTGTATTTCTATTTGTATTTTTTCAATGTTGAGCTGATTTTGTTTCACTGTCTCGGAATTTCAATCTTGTCCCCACTCTGACACATTCTAATTGGGAAGTAAAGAGCAGAAACATTCATAGTGGCAGCAAGGCCCACATATCGGATGGGGCTCCTATCCAAAATGGTGTGAGGTCTAGTTGGGACTTCACACTAGGGAGACCCCCTTGTTGTTCGCGGTACATTCCATCCAATCAACAATGTCATTTAAAAAAATTATGTTTATATCATGAAAAACTTGAGTTTTTATGGTTAAAACATTTATTTTTTTCTATATATACTCTATTTAGCATTCAAAAATATAATTTAAACTGCAATGAAAAATAACGCATTGTATTTTACACTCTAAAAAGTTTGCACGTGAAAAAATTTGATCCCTCTCGGCTAATGTTAGATCTGTACTTAAGATGGATCTATGCTAGTAATTGTTATATGTATTAATCAAAATAAAATAAAATGAAGCTATTTATTTCCAAAATATAATATTACTCTAAAAACAGATAAAATTAAAGTCTGGCTTGAATGGTTTGATAATACAAATAATTCAATGCAGAAGAAACTCATTGTGCGAACTTCGCACCATGAGCCATCATTTGTACTTTCACACACAACCACCTCCACATAACTTAATCGACACATTAATATGTATATGGTAGTTAAATAAGTAATGTTCTCTTGTGCAAAATTCTATTTTGAATTTTGTGTAAGTAGATAGCATGGAAGTAAGATTATTGTGTAGAGGGAAGTTCAATGTGTAGAAGTTCAACTCATTGTGCTGACCTCCTCACATTGAAATTTTGTTCGCATAATAATATTTTCAGAGTTTATGCTTACAAAAAAAAGACAAATCCAACATTTTTAAAATATAAAAACAACTTTTACTTGTTGCAGATATGCAAAATAACTCAATTTTTGATTGGATGCACTTTGACATTCCAAAAAATCTATCAATAATAAAATAAGTACACACAAAAGCCTCTACAAAAGTTTGTTCGCACAACTACTTCCATAATCAATAACACCCCGTGTCGTATAAGATCTGCACATGCACAATAATCTCCAGATAAATTTACCTGTACAACTATTTCTGTACTCAATAATGCACTTCGATTGTTCCACACAACTAGTTCCACACAACTAGTTCCATGGTTCTGAACAAAAAATTCCTAAATGATAATTAAAAAGAGACTTGTATTTTTAATTTTTTAATAAACCTTGCACAAAGCCTTTTTCACATTCATTTGGGCACACAACATTTTTCTTCACACGTTCCACACACACATCTTGTACAAATGATCATAATATTCTGGTTATGAGAGAGAGTGGTTGCCAAAGAAGCCTATTAATGCCTGCAGTTTTGATTAGGCTCTCTCAGATGGACGAAATAGAAGTGATATAAATTCGAGTAGGAACGAGAAATATTTATTGCATACAATAGTTAATTGAATAAAGCTTGTGTGTATTGAAAAAAATATGTACAAAAAGTGCATTTCATTGAGAAAAAGCTTTGTTTAGGAAGGTATGTAGAAAGTTCATTGTGCAGAATAAACTTTTGTACTCCCATGCACAACCGCCTCTGCACAACTTGATCAACATAGTCACATGGATATGGTATTTAAACAAATTAATGCTCTCACGTGCAAAGTTCCATTTCGAATTTCATGTAAGCAGATAGTGGGGAAGAAATATTATTGTATAGAGGGAAGTTCAATGTGTGGAAGTTCAACTCATTGTGCAGGCCTCCTCACATTGAACTTATATCTGCACAATAATCTTTTTGGAGATGACACTTGAAAAAGAAAGATAAATCCACTGTTTTTAATATATAAAAATAAATTTTACGTATTGCAGATATGCAAAAACCTCTCAATATTTTATTGTATGCACTTCAACATTCCGAAAAATATATTAATAATAAAATAAGTACACACAACCACCTCCACACCTCAATAATACCCCGAGTCTTAGAAGATTCACACACGCACAATCATCTCCACATAACTTCTCCCGTGCAATTATTTATGTACTCAATAACACACTTCGATTATTTTGCACAAATACTTCTGTGGTTGCAAACAAAATGTTCCTAAATGATAATTAAAAAAAAAAAGGTTGTATTTTTACTATTTTAATAAACCTTGCACAAAGCCTTCTACATATTCATTTGGTTGCACAACACTTAATAGAAGCGAGATGAATTCCAGTAGGAATAAGAGACAATTAATACATATGATAGTCAATTGAATAAAGGTTGTGCATATTGCGAAAAAAATTCTGTACAAAAATGAAATTTCATTGAGAAAAATATTTGTTTAGAGAAGTGTGGAGAAAGTTACAACAACCCTAGTGAAAATTCCATGTAATAAAAGTAAAAATAAGAACCACATTTGATGGGACACTTATTCTAATCGAAATGGTGGGCAAAACATCCTAGTGTGGGTGTTCATTGGTTTATTATGGCTAAGGAAATCTGTAAAGGCTATGGATAAGACATTAAAGAGGCAAACCATATTTTTGGCACTTTTATTTATGAAAATAATGGAAATTAGGAGAAAAGGGAGATGAAAGGTCTAAGGTTGCACGTGAGGAGGAAAATGAAGAAAATAGAGGCCTCATTGATAAAAAGGCTTCCAAGGATCAGTTAGCAAGATTTTTCTCACATTTTTGGAGCTCTCTCATTATTCTTTCTCTCTCTCTCTCTCTCTCTCTCACACACACACACACACACATACTCTTGGACAGTTAGAGTTTTCTTGGAGCGTTATGGCATTGGACCAAGAAAGGCAAGAAAGTAAGAAGAAGGAGGAAGCAAGCAAGGAGGAGTAGGAATCAAGAAGCTACTCCAAGATTCTTGGAAGGTATCGATTTGCATTTGTATTTTCCTTGCTAGAGCTGGCATGCATGGTATTGCAAGTGGTTATTTTTTCTCTTGGCATAGGTATTTCAAGGCGTGTCAGTGTTTTTCAGCCTAGCCTTGCCATTTCTGGATAGCCATGGTGTTGTGGAGTTCTCATGTCTTGGTTTAGATGTATACCAGAGGGATTCAAATCTAAGTGAGGTAGATCTCCTAATTTTATTTTTATTTATGACACAAGACCAGTTTATGTGTTGCCTCGGTTTAGGGCCTAGTGATCCGGGTTTGGATTGCAGTAAAGCTTGAGGGGTATTGCCTCAGTTTAGGGCCTAGTGATACATGATTGGATTGCGGTAAATATTGAGAGGTGGTTTCTCTTTATTAGGCCTAGGAATCCTTTCTGGTGAATGATGAGATATACGGTAAATCCTAGAGGGTGGTGTCTCAGTTTTGGACATAGTGACCCTTGATTAAAACTGTGGGTTGCGGTAAAGCCTGAGAGACTAGGAGACAGGAAAATTCCTCACGGTTTAGGCGGAGAGAATCCAGTGATATCCATGCTTGTGTTGGACTACTGATCAGGTGTAGATCATGGCAAAGCCGGTTATGACATGTTTATTGTGTTGGCATAGTGATTTGGATTGGATGATGGTAAAGCCTGATTTCTATTGATGAGGGCGAGGTGGTTTAGCCTCAGGATTTATTGGTTGGTTATTTCAGTTTGAGTCCCACATTCATGATTGGAATATGGCATGGGGGTGATTGGATAAAGTGATATTTGGCTCAGCCAATCTATGGTTTGGAGGAACGTGGAAGTCCCATCTCCAATTAGTTCTTACATTTAGTAATGAAGAGCTCATTCCTTTGGTATTTGGTATGCAAATGTACTGGTTATTATGTGGATTATATTGCTGTCGTATCAATGGTATTTCTATTGTTATTATGCTGGTTATAAGCATGTATTTTATCAGTGATGATGTATGGCTCTATCCATGTTTTTTCTTGTTAATTAATACACAATGTATCTATGGTAACATAGATAATATTTCATCTTATGGTGTAAGGGAGAAATGCTTCTTAGCGATTCTCAGATAAGTATGAGACCTCTATGTTTAAATATGTTGTTTACACCTGTAGATGCAATGTTTGTGACATGTTTGACGAAATTCCTGTCATGGCTAGGAGGAGTTCATATGAGTTCCTGATGATGTGATTGCTTTTGTATTTTAAAAAAAAAATTATTTATCATTTCCTAAAGTTTCATGAAGTTCCGGGAAGTGACATGGCTATGGGGATGAAAAGGTGACACAAATCCTTGAGTTGTAGACATAGAACTGACCAAATCGGGCCATGGCTACTACCTTTCCTTAGAATGCCCATGTATATAGGATTTTGGCCACTACCTTGCCTTGGCATGTTCACAGCTAAGCCTCAAATTATTCAAAAAGTCAGTCTCCCTCAGGGTTCAAGGGCCTGGAAGGTTGGGCTACCTCCTAAAGATGTTTTTGATGCTGTGTAAGGCGTGTTTGTCTTGTTTCCATCGGTTCCACATCCTTAAGGTCATCTAGGAGGTTGAATATCATATTAGTATCCTCTTGTCGCATGTTTAACCCCATTGGCTGGTTACTTGGGTAGATGTGGGAAGAGGGTGTTACAAAGTGGCATCAGAGCATGTTCCAACCCTTGGATTGGATGGGCGGTGTGTTGATTGTGCATTTATGTTGGTTTCATATCTTTTTAGTATGCTTGTGGTCTATATTTTCTTATTGAATCCATGTTGTGTTGGCCATGGTGGCAGTGGTGTCACCATGGAAGTGTTTATAGTGTTGTTTTAAACATCTTGTCATGAGTGTATCACTGGTTATGTGTTGCTCCGTCTTATGTATGGTTTGTGCACACTTGCTTACATGCTGCTACATGTTGTGTATGCATTTCTTGTTTATGCTAGGTCACATTTTGGTCATGCTTGTTTGTTTTCTGTGTATTGTTTCTTGTGTGATGTTATATGGGGGACATGCATTGGTCGTTCGTGATTGGTTATACATGTCAAGTGGGTGCATATATTCAAGTTTGCATTGGTATGGTTAAAGGTTGTTGTGCATCATGAGCTCATTGTATGGAATTAGGTCATCATGATGATATTGGTATGTTATGATGCTAATGTGTTGGCTAAGATAGAGTAGGATATTCAAACCATCAAAGTGAAGTTGCAGCATTAGACTTCGAGGCAAGAGCATGGTTTCATACAGGTTTAGATGTTGGGCATGTAGGTATGTAGGTTAAGGATTTTTATATGCATTATGGTTATGAGCATTCCTTTCATTCTATTGATGTTAGTGTTACGTAGATTGTATATGCTAGTTGATTAGTGCAGTTATGTGCATGTGTTAGATAGTCATGAGCGATAACAACCTGTGGTGGTATGCATTTCTATTGTTATTTTATGTTAGATAACTTGTATGTTGTTGATGATCATGTTATGGGTTAACTTTTTATTTTTTTATGATAGTTTTCTTAATGATTATGTTACATTTTTTTGATGAGCATGATATATAGCTTGTTGTTCTTATATGCTATTATCTTGATGATTAGGGTTATTTCATTAAGATCTTGATGTTATATGTATCATATTGCTTTGGATTGACTTATGCAGATGGTTGGGGTTATTATGTTCATGTATGAGTTGATGTATTTGTGATATTGTATTTTACTTGTTATCATTAGGCTAGAACCAGTTGGGCTATTCAACTATCAACCTAACATACCTATTTCAAACCACTTTGGATTGGAAGTTAGCCCTTCCAATCAGGGATGGATCTTTGAAATAAAATAATGAAATAATCAAGATAATATCTATATTGCAGATGGCTAAATATATTTATATTTTATGTGGTTTTTGCAGGTGGAAGGGTGTATGATGGCTACCATTGGGCATGGAGTCAGCTAAAGAGATTCAATTACTAGCAAATACATTCATGGAAGCTGAAGCAAATTGACTTAAATTATAACTTTTACAACAAAACACAATACATGAAGGAAATTGGAGCATAAAGTTATGAATTCCAAGTAATAATAATACCATGAAGCCGATGAAAGTATAAAAACTAAAGAGAAAAAAACATAAGTAAAGAAGAATCTCATATTTTAATGGCAACTGCTGTAAACTATGTATTAGCTTGATAGAGAAAATTTACATAGTAGCTTCCTCATAACATTCATCAACCCTTTTAAAATAAAAAACTCCCCCACCTATAGAGTGAGGTCTCTTTACAATGGTATACCACCTGGGCCAGCCTCAAATTCCTACCTAAGAGACCTATTTCTAATATAATTACATCACATGGAGACTTTCTAGGGATATTTTATGTTTGGCAGTTTTTTTACACAAAAAGGACTTTTCTATCATTAAATAGCTCAATTTTTTTTGTTAATAACCCCTATAAAATGCAACCAAATTATTTTCTGAATGTTATAGACCAGTGATGTGTCATCATGCCACGTGGATGTTGAAATTTTTGAGCTGGACCTCCACCAAGTCGAAATTCAAATTTCTGCACAAATCTGTAAAATTATGAAAATAGGCCTCAAATATGGGTGTGTATTTTCCAAAAATTGATGGATTTATAAAAACTGAGAGAGGCTTTTGTATATGCGCTCATGATGAAGAAAAAACTCCTTCATATTTCGAAAATTCCTTTCAATTTAGTCAGAAAGTGATCTTGAAGTTGACTATTAAAACAATCATTTCCAGAAATTCGGTAGCAAACTTTAGTAGCAAATGTCAAAATCAACCCTCTGCATAATTTTTAATTTTTCTGACTATTCCAGGGTCTTCCCTGAGGTTAATGGGTTAAAAAAATCCCTTGATCCTTCTTGTTTCTGAAATTTGGGCTGATGTTTACCTCCATGGAAAGCTTAACACTTCCGTAGCAAATTCCCGCCTTCAAGCTCGAGAGTTGCTATAGAAGTACCTAGTTTTCTGAGATTTTGCACTTTATCACCTTAAAAACATTTGTAGAAGCCTATACATGCCTGTATAATATCATCAACCATAATATAGCCAAAAAATGTATAATCTTACCATTTTTATGGAGCCACATCATCATTTTGTACAATCATTTTAAGGCCTTTTTTGATCCGGATTTATGCAGGAACGCAACAAAATACAAAAATAACCATAAACATAGAAATACAGTGGAAATAAGGCTTCATTTCATTAATATCAAGTCACAGAAATATGATTACAAACATGATGGAAATAAAATATCTAGGGTTCTGGTAGTGAATCTCTGAGAAGAGATGTGGCAGCTATAGACCTCTGAACTGTGTTACAATGAGGCTCGAGGGCCTATTTAGTATGGAGAAACAATGGAGAACTCTAAACGTCCAAAAACCTAACCCTAGGAGATGAAGCGCCAAAAATATGGGCCCCATTTGGGTAAATTGGTGTTTCAAATTCCTGGGGACGTAACTTCGGCATACTATCTCCATTTGGGGCTTCAAAACGGATCCGGAAGTTCAGGACCCGAAAAACTGCTAAAAATAGTAAGTTGTGAAAAAACTGAAAGAGACAATGGTGGGGCCCCAAGTGGAATAGGCGGGTGGCCACCAATATCCATCTGGATCATTCCTCCCCCCTTAGGAAGCAATGGTCCCCATTGCGTTGAGTTCCTCCATGAGATGAGGAAAATTTTGTTGAACTTGGTCCCTGGTGAACCACTTGCCTTGGTGCAGGAGTTGGCTAGCTTTGACAACCCGATACAGTTGGATCTTCTATCAGTGAGTGTTCTTGATTTGCATGTCCATTATACAGTTTGTGGTGGCCTGTTCCATGCAGTCTGGGTTTAACTCTTTTGGTGTGAGTTCTTCTGCAATGTCAGAGGTGTCCAATAGAGGTGGGAAGTAGGGACGAAGGAGGTTTACATTGAATACTAGGTGTAGACCAAGGAATGGTGGAATACTGAGCTCGAAGGCATTGTTCCCTACAAACTTGATGATGGTATACGACCCATATCGAAGCGAGCGAATCTTGCGGTGGGGTCCAGTGAGGTGCTCCTTTTGCAAATGTAGCCACACTTTTTCGCCAACCTGGAAGTTATGTGGCATCCGATGTTGATCATGTCGTTGCTTGTACATAGCATTGGCTCTGCCCAATATGTCATGAACCTGTTGGCGAATGTGCTAAATGCGCTCGATGAATTTTTTTGCTTTGTTAGCTTCAGACTGGACATGAGTCGAATTAGCCTGAGTAGCTGCAAATGGCATGGCTACATTAATGGGACATAGTGGCTGGAATCCCAAGCCCACCTCAAAGGGGCTGTGGCCGGTTGAGCTGTGGAGAGCCCGATTATAACTGTGTTGTACATAGGGAAGGCTCTCATCCCATGTGTGTGGATGCTTTTAATTGTACATGCGCAGAACGTGTACAATCATCCTGTTGACAACCTCTGTCTGGCCATCAGTTTGGGGATGGAAAGCTGTGGACTTAGTGAGCTTGGTGTCCAACATTGACCAGAGGCTAGACCAAAATTTGCTGAGGAACCTGCTGTTGCGATCTGATATGATAGACTGTGGGATCCCAAAGTGCACCCACACTCGTTTAAAGAAGAGTTTAGCGGTGGCTTCTGCTGTGATATTCTTCTTGCAGGCCGCCATAATGGCCATCTTTGAGAATTTGTCGACGACCACGAAAACACAGTCATTTCCATGCTTAGTAGAAGGAAGGCCTGACATGTAATCCATGGAGATGGATTCCCAAGGTCAACGAGGGGTAGGTAGCGGAGTATAGAGCCCTTGCTTCTTGATGGTCAGTTTGGCAATGGCACAAGCAGTGTAGGATCTAATGTACTTACCGACATCCTGTCGAAGGTTCGACCAATAGAAATACTTCTGCAGTAATGCCACTGTTTTCTCAACCCCAAAATGCTCAGCGACTCGACTGTAGTGCGCTTCCCATATCATCTTAGAACACTTACTTGAAGGAACACAAAGGTGTCCCATGTGACATAATAGTGCATCTTGGAGGTGAAAATTTGGAACTTGCATACCCCCCAAGAGTGCCTTGTATGTGTAGCTAAATTCTGGATCACTCTTGTAGAGAAGTGGCCAATTAGAAGTCTCATGCCCACAAGAGTTGAGAACGATGGTTATGGCCACGATCGGTGGTCGGCTGAGGCAGGCTGCAACATTATTGGTGCTACCCTTCTTGTACTTGATGTTCAAATGAAATTGTTGCAAATATGTGGACCACTTCTGATGGCGATCGTTCTGCAACTTCCCTTGTGTCTGTATGAATTGCAGGGGTCAGTGGTCTGTGTGGATGATTGTCTCCTTCCCCAAAATGTAATGCTTCCATTGTCGACAAGCCTGCACAATGGAATACATTTCTTTGTCATAAGTGGGATACTTTCAAACTTTTTCGGACAATGTCTCACTGTGATATGCCACTGGATGCCCCTATTGAGTAAGAACTGCCCCAATAGCATAGTGAGAGGCATCTGTCTCGATCTCAAATGGTTGTTGCAAGTCTGGTAATGTGAGCACTAGGGCAGAACAGAGGCAATGTTTCAATTCTACGAACACCTTCTATTGAGATTCCGACCAACAGAATTTGGCTTTCGCTCGTCCCTTGGTGACTTGACTCAAGGGCCAAGTTATATGAGAGAATCCCAACATGAACATGCGGTAGAAATTAGCAAGACCCAGAAAGCTGCGAAGCTCTGTTAGGGTGGTTGGGTCTGGCCAATCCCGAATGAATTGGATCTTGGCTGGATCAACATGCACCCCCCTTTCATCAATAATGTATCCTAGATATTGAACCTGGGTCATGCCAAAAGTGCACTTCTCCAAATTGGCACACAAATTGTGTTGCCGCAGTGTTTGGAGGACTTCTCGGATGTGGTGGAGGTGCTCTTCACAAGTCTGGCTGAAGATCATAATGTCATCCAAGTATACCACTACAAATGAGTTGGTGAATGGATTCAAGATGTCATTCATCAACTTCATGAAGGTTTCGGGAGAATTTGTCAATTCGAAAGGCATGACGAGCCATTCGAAAAGGCCCTCCTTGGCTTTGAAGGTAGTCTTCCACACGTCAAAGGGTTCGATTGGTACCTAGTGATACCCAGACTTCAACTCGATCTTGCTGAAATATTTTGCCCCTTTGTGTTGGTCCAGAAGGTCATCAATTCGTGGGATCGGGTACCTATTCCGGACAATGATTTTGTTCAGTTCTCGATAATCAATACAGAGTCTCCAAGTCCCATCCTTCTTCTGTACCAACACGATCGGGCTCCCACAGGGCGATGAACTTGGCCGGATGTGACCTTTCTGCAGTAGCTCATGAATCTGCCTCTTGATTTCATCATTCTCCACAATAGAGCGCTTATAGATCGATCCATTGGGTATCAACGCACCTGGGGTCAGGTCAATGGGGTGCTTGACCTGACAGTGTAGAGGAACCCCTGTGGGTGAGGTGAAGATGTCCCCGTACTCCTCCACAACCTTGTCCATTTGTTGTTGTTGTACATAGGAGTCATGTCTGGAGGTCGTGGCCACAATATTCTTCTTTCCCTGGGGGCAGATCATTAGGAAAACAAATTTCCTGGTTTGGGAAATGAGCTTACTGCATTGTTTTGCAGTAACCAAAGAGATAGTGGGAGGTGGTGGTAACTATGGTATCCTATACAATTTATTTCCCAAAGTAACAATAACAGTGCGAGGTCGGGACTCATACACAACATGTCACTTCCACAAGTATGGTTGGCCTAATAATACATTAGAAACATCGATAGGAGCAATGTCACACAATAATTCATTCGTGAAGGGCTTGATGCTATAGGGAAGGCGACATTGTTGGCTGACGCAGAGATCCCCTCCTTGGTGAAGCCACCCGATGGTGTATGGTTGTGGGTGCGCTGTGGTTGGCAAGCCCAAACGCTTCATGAATTTTTTTGAAATGAGGTTCTTTTGGCTCCCATTGTCAAAAATGAACCATAGCGGGGAACCCTTTACCCACATATGGGAGTGGAAGAGACACTCTGCCTCCTCTGGATCTTCTGGTTCCTCTTTCTGGATCTTCGTTGTGGCAACAATGGCGTTGGGCTCTGCATCAATAATCTGCTTCCCTTTGTCATTCACCATGTCAAGTTCTGATTCAGAGTCAGAGCATGCATCTGATTCAGAAGCCCTCATCTCGGCCACCAGCGACTGCTTGGCCCGACACTCACTTGTGTTGTGAGTGGAGCTCTTATGGAACTCACGCCACTTTCCCGTGTCATTCTTTGGCTTTGCAGTGTTGTTCTTTGATTGTGTCTTTGGCAGGTTGTCTTGGGCCACCATGCCTTGGCTTTATCCTTTGTTCTACAGTTTGGGGGCACCTTTCCCTTGCTTTTTATTCACAGATCCAAAGTCTCGCTTCTTTTATTTGAATTTCTGCTCAATCTTGGCAGCATACCGGTATGCCGTACCAAGCGACGAGATGTCGAGGAACTCCATTTCCTCCTGAATGTATTTGTGCAGACAACCGCGATACTTTAGCACCAAATTTTTTTCTGAATCTTTGATACCCAAATTTGTGCGCAGGGTATGGAACAGATTCGTTAGCTCATGCACATCTTGATCCCTTTGTTGCCGTAGTGTGGTCCATTGTATGTACTTGTCCTCATAGCTCCCCACGAGATAGTATTGTTCCTTGATGGCATCTCGGAAATAATTCCAAGTGGTTACAGCTGAGAACATAGAGGGTTCTGTCTCGTCCTTTTCCTCAGAATAGGTTTCCCACCAGTCCTTGACATGGGGGGTAGCTTTGAGGAGTGCAAAAATAATATTCTCTCGGTCATAAAATTCATGAACCGAGAAATATCCTTCTAATAGATTCAACCATATAACTACGGCATCTGCATCTATTTCACCCTCAAATATGGGAATGTCAAAGTTTACTTGTACCTTAAAGGGAGTCACGCCTCCAGAGTGGCTTCTGGATGCAGATGCGCCACCGGTGGGCAGTCGTTGAAGGATCTGGGCAAAGTTATCCATCATCGCGTTCCTTTGTTTTTCAAGGGCCTCCTTGAGCAATATTTTGATAGGATCTCCTGCTCCCTCATATTTATTTTCGTCCCCCATGGGCGTCTGTTGGGGTTTGCGAGGCTGATCTTGCAAAGGTTCCACCAGATCGAGCCCTAACTCCTTATACCCCGACCTCGTTGGGGACATTCAAATAAGGATCGAGAAAAAGCAGACTGCTCTGATACCACTGATCCAGATTTATGCAAGAATGCAACATAATACATAAATAACCATAAACATAGAAATACAGCGGAAATAAGGCTTCATTTCATTAATATCAAATCACAGAAATATGCTTACAAACATGATGGAAATAAAATATCTAGGGTGCTGGTAGTGAATCTCTGAGAAGAGATGTGGCGGCTACACACCTCTGAATTGTGTTACAATGAGGCTTGAGGGCCTATTTATTATGGAGAAACAATGGAGAACTCTAAACGTTCAAAAACCTAACCCTAGGAGATGAAGTGCCAAAACTATGGGCCCTGTTTGGGTAAATTGGTGTTTCAACTTCCTGGGGACGTAACTTCGGCATACTATCTCCGTTTGGGGCTTCAAAACGGCTCCGGAAGTTCAAGACCCAAAAAACTGCTAAAAATAGTAATTTTTGAAAAAACTGAAAGTGACAATGGTGGGGCCTCAAGTGGAATAGGCGAGTGGCCACCAATATCCACCTGGATCATTTTTTCAACAAGTCAGCCTGTACCATTTCCATCTGTGCTTCTAAGTCTTTGACCTAACCCTTTTTGAAACTCTGTATGATTTTACCTACCTTTTGCAGAAAAACCAAATTCTGTAGCGAAAATTATGTTGGAGAAGAAAAATTTGCTGTGGAAGTGTCACGAACTTTCGTAGAAAATCCTGATCTGTTTAAACTAGAGTTGCTGCAGAAGTGTGTAAAAGTATCAAATTCACCATAATGAAAAGATCAACTCATGCAAAATGAAATTTTGGATTTTTCTTTGACAATGATTCCTATAAACACTAATGATGACCTTTCAAAACACTAAAGTACCTTTATGCATGTGATTTTTTTTTTTGAAAATCAAAGACTTAAAGATATTATTATACCCTAACTAACCTAACCATATTGACTCATGACTCAAAACAAACCTAATGGCTATCTTGGATAATAATGGCTCTAATGGGGGTGTTGCGTCCCTATGGTGCAACAAAGAACCAACAGACCAGGTGCCTTATCCATTGGGCTGATCCCAACCTCTTGTCATATTCTTTAGCCTACATTCATCCCTTGACATGATCTTGAAGCAAAACACTGTACAAAACAAAAATTACAGCTATAATATTCAAACTAAATGCTGAAAGAGATTCTTGCTGAGAAAGCTTATTTATGTACCAATAACCCTACTCTAACATTTGAAAATCCACCTGCTTAAATCAAGCAATATGAAACCTCCAGTATAACCAGTCAAAGAGCTGATCCAACACCTGAGATTCTTGATTGTGCTTGAAAAAAATTAGAAGTAGATCATCTATTGGAAACTCAAAATGAAAATTGAATCCATACTCCATAAAAAACACAAAAATGTCTTGACTGATGAATGAAATAGGCTTACCATTGTGTCTGGGAAACCATGAAAAATATCCTCTTTTTGATGAGTAGAAACATGAGGGCTGAATTTATTCATAACTAATGGCTTCTTTTGTCCTATGTCTTCAATTCCAAGAACATCATCAAATAAAAAAAAAGAATAGATTTGTCTTCCCTTTCATGTAAATCAACAAACCATCCATGCATCCTTGAACATCTTCAAACATGGCATCCATATTGTGTGTATCAAAACTAATCTTTTGCTTATCAAACAAATCAGATATAATATCTGGTAGTTTTTATTGAGGAATATTATCTTGATTATAAAAACTAACACACTACAAGAAAAAAGGACATTGGTGAGGGGCAAAAAATGTCACCATGAGCTCATTGGTGACGGTCAAAAGAGTCTTCGTCCCCAAAAACTTAACGTCACCAAAGGTGGCATCGCCGAAAGTATAGGTGTTGTGGTGACATTCAAGGTTCAAAACCAATAATGATTTATAAATATGGATAGTCACTGTCACCATTTCATAGGAGAAATAGTGACGGGCCATAGCCTTGGTCACCAAAAAACTGAACGTTACCAAAGGTGGTGTCGCCGAAAGTATAGGTGTTGTGGTGACATTCAAGGTTCGTCACGAATATTGATTTTAATGACGGATAGTGACCGTCACCATTTCATATGAACAATAACGATTTATTGTGATGGACCTTTCATGTCCATTACTATTGGTGCATATATATGGCGACGTTCGTTGACCGTCACCATTTCATATTTGGTGAGGATAAAAAATGTCATGATAAGCTCATTGGTGATTTCAAGGTCTGTCACGAATAATGACTATAATGACAAATAATGACCCTCACCATTTAATATCAACAATGATTTATGGTGATGGACCTTTCATGGTCGTCACTATTGATGCGTATATATGGTGGCGTTCATTGACCGTCACCATTTCATATTTTGTTGAGGGTCGAAAAATATCACCATAAGCTCATTGGTGATGGTAAAAAGAGCCTCCGTCACCAAAAACTGATCGCCGCCATTCCATATGAATATCAGGGCATGATGGAATCGAACCACCAACATCCTGCTTGTAAAGTAGTTGCTCTTCCATTGAGCTAGCACCCTTTAAAGAATTAGACTTTTACAATTATATCTTGAAAATTTATAGATTTTAAATTCTACAACTTTCAATAAATTAAAATCTCGACAATGAAACTAGGCTCCAAGCTAGAACAGAAAGAAGCGACTCTAGAGTTTGGCTTTTTGTTGCTTGCAACCACTGATACAAAGGAAAAAATCGAATGAATCCAAGCTCCTAGATAGAACAAAAAGAAGTGGCCTTGGAACTAGGCCTTTTAGTGATTTTTTAGTGTTTGCGCCTATCGATACAAAGGCATTCACCAGTACATGTATTCATACGTAGAATAATGAATGGTAAATCAGATTTCTTCAAATAAACACTAGGATTTCACCACTTATGCTTTGAGTTAGCCACATAGTAATATGCTTAATAAGCCATGGTTAAGCTAATATTTTCAAGCGGTCTTAAAACACTAGCTCGTAATCCTGGATGAGTCAGTGAATTTTATAGGTTTGTAATCCTGACTATGACCTAAAAATAGGCTAAGTTGTATTTACTGGTCATACATGTAAAAAGAAGGAGATCAGAAACAAGGGACTAATTAGCATACCTAGTACTAAGCTTGCAACTAAGCTTGTTATCCAAGAATTGTTTGCACAATGCAAAGGATTTTTGTCTAACAACTTCATTTGACTCGCTCTTAGCTGACTTTAGTTCCTATATGAGAGAAACATCAATAAAATTCAAGAAGCCAAGCTAGATGGAAATTGAAGAGAAGAACATGTGCCCAATCTGGACAATTGGGTAGCCACCTGTAGCAAAGCGCTCAAGAGATCATGGCTAGACTCGTTAGAAATACATTTAGTCTCTTACGAGCAAACAAATGATGTTAACCTAAGTAATGCTAGAGTAATGCTAGTATTACTTGATTAGGAAAAAAAAATTCCTTACCATATGCCTTTTACTTCTAAGTTTTTCTCCTCTTCACCTGAAGAAGAGGCCAATTAAGATCAAAATTTTCATTGGCTAACAAAAAGCAATGTCAACATTTGATAGGTGGAGAAAATTTTTATTATAATATTTTTCTTAAAACATTAGGTTTTATGTGGTTTGAAGTTTTAATTCCCGCGAAAATACTAATAATAAACAATTGGCCGATTATTAGATTCCATGTTGCCTTATGGCATGGACTAATAAGAGTTCCCAAATTTGTTTCTAAATATGTTTGATTTGTTTGGGTTTGGTCCAAACCTAGTCAAATCTTTTCAAGTTCGTCCTAGATGAAATGAGCTTAATTATATTTGCCTAAGCTAGTCAACAAGCTTGACCCATAATTTTGAAAAGGGAGTTTGATAGATATTACTACTCTAAAATATTTTAACAAATTTTCCCTTTTTGTTTGTCTCGAAGAGAGAATTTGAACCAGCCTCCTCTTACCACAATGTGGCTAGATAAGCGAGACAAATCAAAACCAATAGTATACACTAAGAGATTGTGAGTGAGGGGCATTTATTCTGCCAAAATATGCTCAAAACAGGGCATCAAAGTTGATCACCCAGTGTGTTGCAAAGTACTACCATAAGAATCCTATCTTCCTCATTGATCGGGTATACCATACTTCTACAGTATAACTGGGAATTTATGGCAACCATTAGGGGGATTATTTAGTGGTTTTTTATTTCATATAATTTATGGGGTCCTTTTCACTTTTATGTTGTGTTTTTGTCAGTTGTTTTGGGTTTGAGTTGATTCTCATTGCTCTCAACTCTTCAATCTCAAGGATAAAGGGATTCACAAGCTTCATAGTGTTTGGCTATGGGTCTTTTCATGGTTGGTCATCAACCATCCAAGGCCATCCAAGACCTATCTAGCTAAGAGCATGTTGGCAGATGGCTTTGCTAAATCTGTGGTAAACTAGATACAAGTGAAGCACATATTTTTGGACTGCTTGTCTGTAAGAGACTACTAGAAGGACATTGAGGATCAACACTCAGTTTTCTTCCAGGAAAAATTGGATTGGATACTATAAACTTTAGAAATTCCTGGTGTCTTTTGTTCTTGGCCCTCTCAGGGATTTGGACATGCTTCAAAGTTATCCCATTGTTCACCTATTGGAGGCTAAACTAGAAGTTTGTTTTTTCTAACGAGGATAGAAAAAGAATCATGCATATTGTCCACTAAAATTATGAAAAATATATATGGATGGGAAAACTTACTAATGGTTACATGTGCTGCCATAAAAAAGTAGAGTGATGCATATGCACTTTCAATCCATAGTGTATTATAACATATATATGTGAAATTTGGAAGTTGTTGTTGCACATTCAAACACCAAGTGCACTGTTTATTTTCATTAACATAGCTAACAACACTAATTGCTTAGGTCATTGCTTGACAACAGTCTGGTATTAATCACTTATATATGTTTGATATGATGCTAAAAATAACCACTTAAGCTTTCAAAGGTCGATCCTTTTGCTGGAAATTAAAGAATTGTTCATTGGAAGCATATTTTATTGCGAACTGGTACATAAGTAGTGGCTTGAATCCATCATTTGATACATTTGATTGCCAGGTTCATAAATTTTATCTGACATCAAAGAATATCACAAAATAGTTGTACTAGATTATATCAACCCCTGAAGGTGGATTCTTCATTTTTTCTACAGTTCAGATTTTTGTGCAGGACTCATCTCAACTTGGAATACTCTGTAATCATGACAATGAATATCCACATTATCAGGATGACTAGTCTTTATCTCTATCATGTAAGCATGTAAACAAATGCATCATACATTTGAATTTTTATAAGTATGTAGTGAAGTAATGATGAACTACATTTTGTTTTCTTATACTATAGATATGGTGAGAAATGCCACGTGAAAACACTTGAAAATGGTGGAAAGAAAATATATTAAGACATATATAAGATATCAATGAAAAGGGCCACAACAAATAAACTTACTAAAGATATCAGATGACATGAAAGAATTCAGTATAGCACGTTGTTCAATTTTATTTTCACTAATATGACTCATACTTTGGTTAGTCTAAACATTCATAAGAGTAGAGTGTTACATACAGTCACCTTGAATATCATCAGAAACAAGGCAACTGTAGACAGAGGAATTATGTTAAAAATAGCTACAAAATTTACCTTTTTACACTAAAGGACAATGGAAACCTGTGTACTTGAGTTTACAAGAAGACCCAAAAGAACCAGGAGAAGTTGATGCCCACTACTAATTTAAAAAATGCAGTATAAAATTTATGTCTATTCTAAAAATGAAGCAATATCAAAGAATTGTTTATGTTTTCATAGTTTTATCCCCTAATAGAGAACACTTATTATTCAAAAAAATAAATTACCCAAAATTGCAGTTAAAATGACTATTCAACGCCATCTTCCCCTGTGTAAGTTACTAAGTATACACTTTTTTTTTTCAAAATGGTCATAAGAAATTTCTTTTTTGTACCACATCTAGCTACACACTCATAAGTTACAATTCAAAATTTCTCCATAAATAACAAAAAACACATATTACATAAATTTTGCATGATTCTATGGATAGGAAACTTATTTTACCTTGGCATAGGTTCATCATTGTCACATTGACACAAATTATATCATTCTACCGTTATGTCTCATGTTATTTGAAAAAAAATATTTTCAAATGGAAGTACTGACCAACCTTTTCAACCTAATTCCAAGCATGTGTTAATAGTTTAGATTGTAGGGAGCCTTATCTACTGCATACCTACCCACAACATCTTCAAATGGAAAACCTCAATTGCAGACCCTGTAGCAGCTTGGACACATATGCAATTCAATCTGAGGGACTATAATTTTTGGATCTAAAGCATTGTAGTTTTTACATGAGACACTGCAATTAACATTTGAACCTGTGCATCTATGACTGTGGAAAATATTTTGGCCCGTGGACTTGTAATACTCCTGTTACCTATTGTAGAACACTAGAATTAGCCTCTCAGACTTGTGATACAGACCTTAGGCTTACACTTTGCAACAAATCAGACCTGTGAGGGACTTGTGCACCAACAGTCTCAGGATCTGTCATATTTATTAAAGCTTGGATCTGTGTTGTAACATTTGAAGAAAATTTTGGAATTAAGTACTATGATATGTGGATAACTCTTGGACCTGTGACTGTGGCAAAGGATCTTGGAATAGATTCGGACTTGAGATTTCAGTTAAAAAACCTTGAATCCGTGGACAAAGAAATATTGGACTTGTGACAAAATTCCTCTAACCTTGTGGATAGGAAGAAGTCTTGAACTAGTGACATACCTTGGATTGAGGGGCTGTAAAACAAACTTCTGGAGCAACATTATTTCGAAGACATCATTGAAGACCTATGGAAAAAATAAAGTTTAGATTCGTGGCTTGTGTGACAAGGTTAAAAACACAAAGCATATCTGAGGTGTTTTTGGAAGAAATATTTGAAAAGGCTTAGAGCCGGTGCAGAGCTTAGAGCTCGTATGGATCTTGAATCTCAACCCCAGAGCTTAGAGCTTGGTGCAGAGCTTAGAGCTTAGTGTAGAGCTTAGATCTCATAGGGATATTGACTCTCAACCCCATCCCAGATCTATCTTTCTACAGAAGAAGAAGTATAACAGAGGTGCTCCCAATAGTGGATTTCTTCTTGACACTAGGGAAATGTTCACACCTTCTGAAGATTGATCTAGAATTTATGTGGAAAGAAAAACTTGAACAAAGATATAGAAAGAAATAGAAGCGTAGTGGAGAACAAAGAGTAAGTTCAGAAGTTGAATTCTGGGAAAAGTTTCTATATAATAATATTTCGCATACGAGGAACCTGTACTTGCACATCTTGGCACATTTATAGCAAACATACTCGCACTTGAAAGATATTGCGGACTTGTGAAAGCACTGAAGCTCAAACCTACCATGACGTTATTTTGACCTGTGGAGATTGAAACTTCCTCTCTTGGTTCTAAAAATATTTTTGAACATACATTACTAAGGGTTAAATGGATCTATAATAGAGCTATTTTGCGGACCTATGGAAAACCTCAATTGTAGACCTTGTAGTAGCTTGGACACATATACAATTAGACATGAGGGACTATAATTTTTGGATATAAAGTACTGTATTTTTTACTTGAGACACTGCAATTCAATTTGAACCTGTGCATCTGTGATTGTGGAAAATATTTGGGCCCATGGAATTACCTATTGCAAAACACTCGAATTAGCCTCTCAGACTTGTGATACAGACCTTATGTTTACACTCTACAACAAATCAGACCTGTGAGGGACTTGTGCACCAGCAGTCTTAGGATCTGTCATATTTATTAAATCTTGGATCTGTGTTGTAACATCTGAAGAAAATTTTGGACTTGAGTACTCTGATATGTGGACAACCCTTGGACCTGTGACTCTGGGAAAGGAACTTGGCATAGATTCAGACCTAAGACATCAATTAAAAACCATGAATCTGTGGACAAATAAATATTGGACTTGTGACACAATTCCTCTAACCTTGTGGATAGGAAGAAGTCCTGAACTAGTGACATACCTTGGATTAAGGGGCTACAAAAAAAATTCTGGAGAAACAATATTTCGAAGAAATAATTGAAGACCTGTGGCCAAAGGATAGTTAAAATTTGTGGCTTGTGTGACAAGGTTAAAAACACTAAGCATATTTGAAGTGTTTTTGGAAGAAATATTTCAAAAGGCTTAGAGTCGGCGCAAAGCTTAGAGCTTGTAGGGATATTGACTCTCAACCCCAGAGCTTAGAGCTTGGTGCAGAGCTTGGAGCTTAGTGCAAAGCTTAGTGCTTATAGGGATATTGACTCTCAACCCCATCCCAGATCTATCTTTCTACAGAACCAGAAGTACAACAGAGGTGCTCCAAATAGTGGATTTCTTCTTGACACTGGGGCAATGTTCACACCTCCTGAAGATCGATCCAGAATTTGTGGAACGAAAAACTCGAACATAGATATAGAAAGAAATAGAATCATAGTGGAGAACAAAGAGTAAGTTCAGAAGTTGAATTCTGGGAAATTTTTTTATAGAATAATAATTCGCATCCGAGGAGCCTGCACTCGTGCATCTTGACACATTTATAGCAAACATACTCGCACCTGAAAGATATTGCGGACTTGTGAAAGCACTGAAGCTAAAACCTACCATGAGATTCATTTGACCTATGGATATTGACATTTCCTCTCTTGGTTTTGTAAAGATTTTTGAAGACACATTACTAAGGGTTAAATGGATCTATAATAGAGATATTTTTCGGACCTATGGAAAACCTCAATTGCAGACCCTGTAGCAGCTTGGACACATCTGAAATTCGACCTGAGGGACTATAATTTTTGGATCTAAAGAACTGTAGTTTTTAATTGAGACACTGTAATTCAATTTGAACTTGTGCATCTGTGATTGTGGCAAATATTTGGGCCTGTGGAATTACCTATTGCAAAACAATCAAATTATCCTCTCAGACTTGTGATACAGACCTTAGGCTTACACTCTACAAAAAATCAGACTTGTGAGGGACTTATGCACCATTAGTCTCAGGATCTGTCATATTTATTAAATCTCAGATCTGTGTTGTAACATCTGAAGAAAATTTTGGACTTGAGTACTTTGATATGTGGACAACTCTTGGACCTGTGACTGTGGAAAAGGATCTTGGCATAGATTCAGATTTGAGACATCAGTTAAATAACCATGAATCTATGGACAAAGAAATATTAGACTTGTGATACAATTTCTCTAACCGTGTCGATAGGAAGAAGTCTTGAACTAGTGACATACCTTGGATTGAGGGGCTGCAATTTTTTTTTTTGGAGAAATAGTATTTCGAAGACATCATTGAAGACCTGTGGCCAAAGGATAGTTAAAATTTGTGGCTTGTGTGACAAGGTTAAAAACACTAAGCATATCTGAAGTGTTTTTGGAAGAAATATTTGAAAAGACTTAGAGTCGATGCAGAGCTTAGAGCTCATAGGGATCTTTACTCTCAACCCCAGAGATTAGAGCTTGGTGCAGAGATTAGAGCTTAGTGCTCGTAGGGATATTGACTCTCAACCCCATCCCAGATCTATCTTTCTACAAAATCAAAAGTACAACAAAGGTGCTCCCAATAGTGGATTTCTTCCTGACACTGGGGCAGTGTTCACACCTCCTGAAGATCGATCTAGAATTTATGTGGAACGAAAAAATCGAACATAAATATAGCAAGAAATAGAAGCATAATGGAGAACAAAGAGTAAGTTTAGATGTCGAATTCTTGGAAAAGTTTCTAGAATAATCTTTGCATTTGAGGAACCTATACTCGCACATCTTGGCACATTTCTAGCAAACATACCCACACCTGAAATATATTGCGGACTTGTGAAAGCACTGAAGCTCAAACCTACCGTGACATTCTTTTGACCTGTGGGGATTGACACTTCCTCTCTTGGTTCTATAAATATTTTTGAAGACACATTACTAAGGGTTAAATGGATCTAGAATAGAGCTATTTTGCGGACCTATGGAAAACCTCAATTGCAGACCCTGTAGTAGCTTGGACACATCTGCAATTCGACTTGAGGGACTATAATTTTTGGATATAAAGCACTGTAGTTTTTACTTGATACAATGCAATTCAATTTGAACCTGTGCATTTGTGATTGTGGAAAACATTTGGGCATGTGGAATTACCTATTGCAAAACACTCGAATTAGCCTCTCAAACTTGTGATACAGAACTTAGGCTTACACTCAAAAAATCAGACATGTGAGGGACTTGTGCACCAACACTCTCAGGATTTGTCATATTTATTAAATCTCGAATCTGTGTTGTAACATCTGAAGAAAATTTTGGACTTGAGTAATCTGATATGTGGACAAACCTTGGACCTGTGACTGTGGCAAAGCATCTTGGCATAGATTTGGACCTAAGACATCAGTTAAAAAACCATGATTCTGTGGACAAATAAATATTGGACTTGTGAGACAATTCCTCTAACCTTGTGGATAAGAAGAAGATTTGAACTAGTGACATACCTTGGATTGAGGGGTTGCAAAACAAAATTTTGGAGCAACAGTATTTCGAAGACATCATTGAAGACTTTTGGCCAAAGGATAGTTAAAATTTGTGGGTTGTGTGACAAGGTTAAAAAAATTAAGCATATCTGAAGTATTTTTGAAAGCAATATTTGAAAAGGCTTAGAGTCGATGCAGAGCTTAGAGCTCGTAGGGATCTTGACTCTCAAACCCAGAGCTTAGAGCTTGGTGCAGAGCTTAGAGCTTAGTTCTCATAGGGATATTGACTCTCAACCCCATCCCAGATCTATCTTTCTACATAACTAGAAGTACAACAGAGGTGCTCCTAATAGTGGATTTCTTCTTGACACTAGGGCAATGTTCACACCTCTTGAAGGTCAATCCAGAATTTCTGTCGAACGAAAAACTCAAACATAGATATAGAAATAAATCGAAGCATATTGGAGAACAAAGAGTAAGTTCATAAGTCAAATTTTGGGCAAATTTTATATAGAATAATACTTCGCATCTGAGGAACATGTACTTGAACATCTTGGCACATTTCTTGCAAACATACTCGCACCTCAAACCTACTGTGACATTCTTTTGACCTGTAGAGATTGACACTTCCTCTCTCGGACTATAAATATTTTTGAAGACAAATTACTAAGGGTTAAATGGATCTATAATAGAATTATTTTGCGGACCTATGGAAAACCTCAATTGCAGACCCTGTAGCAGCTTGGACACATCTACAATTCGACGTGAGGGACTATAATTTTTGGATCTAAAGCACTGTAGTTTTTACTTGAGATTGCAATTCACATTTGAACCTGTGCATCTATGATTGTGGCAAATATTTGGGCCTGTGAAATTGTAATAATCTTGTTACCTATTACAGAACACTCGAATTAGCCTCTCGGACTTGTGATATAGACCTTAGGCTTACACTCCGCAACAAATCGGGTCTGTGAGGGACTTGTGCACTAGCAGTATCAGGATATGTCATATTTATTAAAGCTCAGATCTGTGTTGTAACATTTGAAGAAAATTTTGGACTTGAGTACTTTGATATGTGGACAATCCTTGGACCTATGACTGTGGAAAAGCATCTTGGCATAGATTCGGACCCGAGACATAAATTAAAAAACCTTGAATCTATGGATAAAGAAATATTGGACTTGTGACACAATTCCTCTAACCTTGTGGATAGGAAGAAGTATTGAACTAGTGACATGCCTTGGATTGAGGGGCTCCAAAAAAAAATTCTGGAGCAACAATATTTTGAAGACATCATTGTAGACCTGTGGCCAAAGGATAGTTCAGATTTGTGTCTTGTGTGACAAGGTTAAAAACATTAAGCATATCTAAAGTTCTTTTGGAAGCAATATTTGAAAAGGCTTACAGCTAGTGCAGAGCTTAGAGCTTGTAGGGATCTTGACTCTCAACCCTAGAACTTAGAGCTTGGTGCAAAGCTTAGAGCTTAGTGAAAATCTTAGAGCTCGTAGGGATATTGACTCTCAACCCCATCCCAAATCTATCTTTCTATAGAAGCAGAAGTACATCAGAGGTGCTCCCAATAGTGGATTTCTTCCTGACACTGGGGCAGTGTTCACACCTCTTGAAGATCGATCCATAATTTTTGTGGAACAAAAAACTCAAACAAATATATAGTAATAAATAGAAGCGTAGTGGAGAAAAAAGAGTAAGTTCATAAGTTGAATTCTGGGCAAAGTTTCTATAGAATAATACTTCACATCCGAGGAACTTGTACTCACACATCTTGGCACATTTCTTGCAAACATACTCGCACCTCAAAGATAATGCAGACTTGTGAAAGCACTGAAGCTCAAAACTAATGTGACATTATTTTGAACTGTGGTTATTGACACTTCCTCTCTCGATTATATAAATATTTTTGAAGACATGTTACCAAGGGTTAAATGGATCTATAATAGAGCTATTTTGTTGACCTATGGAAAACCTCAATTACAAACCATGTAGTAGCTTGGACACATTTTAAATTCGACCTGAGGGACTATATTTTTTAGACCTAAAGCACTGTAGTTTTTACTTGAGACAGTGCAATTCACATTTGAACTTGTGCATCTGTGATTGTGGTAAATATTTTGCGCTGTGGAATTGTAATAATCCTGTTACCTTTTGCAGAACACTCGAATTAGCCTCTCAGACTTGTGCTATAGACCTTAGGCTTACACTATGCAACAAATTAGACCTGTGAGGGACTTGTGCACCAACAGTCTCAGGATCTGTAATATTTATTAAAGATCAGATCTGTGTTATAACATCTGAAGAAAATTTTGGACTTGAGTACTCTGATAGGTGGACAACTCTTGGACCTGTGATTGTGGAAAATGATCTTGAAATAGATTCAGACCTGATACATCAGTTAAAAAACCTTGAATTTGTGGACAAAGAAATATTGGACTTGTGATTCATGACACAATTTCTCTAACCTTGTGGATAGGAAGAAGTCTTGGACTAGTGACATACCTTGGATTGAGGGGTTGCAAAAAAAAATTCTGGAGCACCATTATTTCGAAGACATCATTGAATACCTGTGCCAAAGGATAGTTCATATTTGTGGCTTGTGTGACAAGGTTAAAAACACTAAGCATATTTGAAGCATTTTTGGAAGCAATATTTGAAAAGGCTTAGAGCTCCTGCAAAGCTTAGAGCTCGTAGGGATCTTGATTCTCAACCCCATAGCTTAGAGCTTAGTGTAGCGCTTAGATCTTAGTGCAAAGCTTAGAGCTCATAGGGATATGACTCTCAACCCCATCCCAGGTCTATCTTTCTACAGAAGCAGAAGTATAGTAGAGGTTCTCCCAATAGTGGATTTCTTCCTGACACCGGGGTAGTCACAGGATCTGACCATGGAGAAAATTTTATGGAGTATGCTCCCTAGAGCACTTGAACATTAGTTGTGGCTACCTAACATTCTATGGATTATTCCATGGTACGCTCCATCATGGAAGGATACTTTGCAGAGTAGGAAATGGGTACAAAATTCATGGAATGGATACCAAATCTATGAAACAGATGCCAAGAATTTCAACACTGTTTTGACACATGTATCCCCAGTCAAAGATACTTTTTCGAGTAAATATGCCCCAAAACCGTAAACATCTAAAGGATAAAACCCTACACCCCATTCCTACTCTATAAGAAGACCAATTCCTCCATTAGGAAATAGAAAATATACAGCTACATACTAGAACCGTCATTCTACAGACTGCACACATGTGCTTGTAAGACTGAAGTTGTGTTATCACTCAGTAATTTCTACAGGTTCAAGAGAGAACTCACCGAGGTAACCACAAACCTACTTCAAATTCTAGGATCTAGCCTTCCTAGAATTCAGAGAGGGCTCTCTCTTTAAAATTTATCTTTGTTTTGATTTAAAATATTAGGCTAGTTATGAAAGTACATTTTGGTTTTCGTTTAAAGGGTTTGGTGGGAAAAAATCACTTGGAGGTAAGATAGAGAGAAATCTACTTGTCCATTGGGCTATGGAGTCTAAATCAAGCTAGCAGCACTAGAAATCAAGGCCAAAAAGGTACAAATATATTCAGGGAAAGATAGATAACCCTCAGAGATTTGGAAAAATGTTTTTTGGTGAAATGGTATGATCGGGATAAAGGGAAATGAAGGATCCTTTGATCTGGAAAATGGAAGAAGGAGGTAGGGGTCAAATGGGAGTAGGAGAAATCAAGGATTCCTAACACCGGAAATCAGCAGAAAACATTAAAAAGGTAACTAGTTAAAGACAGGGAGCACTAGAATAACCTGTAGTAATATTCCTAGTTGCACATTCAGATAGAACAAACATATAATGAATTGCATGAAATTCAGAAAAGAAAACAATGACATGAAGGAAGTACTTCACTCATCAGCTTATCACAGGGATCCTGAATTATGATGCCAGTTTAGCTTTGTCCAGTTTGCTACTTCGAAATCAACACATAATAGCCTCCAATGTTCAGCAAAAAACTCTATAGTAAAGTCTAGAAATTTTATTCCACACTAAAATACTTCAAAGAGTGAAGTATTTATACAAATTTTAAACTAGAATATCTTGAAAAAAATATCAAGATTGGTTTACAAATATCTCCAATTGTTTTACATAAATAGAAATTAAGTAAAGGACACTAAAAAATAATGCATCTATTTGGCACTATTTTTTATGGATAGGTGATGACAAAGAGGAGAATTCGAATTTGATCTCAAATCTTAGTTGATGATGAGGCATCCAAGTCACTAACTGTTTCCTTTCTTTGTGCATTATGCTCCAGCAATTCTGCAAACTTGGGGTCCAATGATACCTTTGTATTTCTCAATACGAAATATATATGTAAAACATGAAAGAGGTTATTGTATATGAATATGTGGGTTAGATAAACCTCTCTCTGTTTCCTAAATTTCTGCTCCAGCTGTTAACAATAGGCTCTGCAAAAAGATGTGTAAAACAGAGTTTTACAGAGTCTGAAAAATAGGTTGTAAAGATGCGCATTTATATTTCATTATGTAATACCTGTGCACAAAGTGAGATAGGTTTGTGTATATGGATCTCTTAGGAACAAAAACCTCTTTCAGTTTTGTAAGATGTATTTCTGATTGGCCACAATATTCTCTGCAAAATGATGACTTAACAATAATTTTCTGCAAAATGTTCTTTCCAATATTGTTTAATATTTCCTAACCCATAATGGCTGTTAGAAAAGTGAGAGAGGTTGTTGTAGTTGGAAATCTTATGAACATAAACCTCATTCAGTTTTGAAAAATTCATCTTGGATTGGTCACAATAGTTTCTGCAAAAAAATGACTTTAAACATGAAATTTCTACAAAAATGTCCCTTCTTGCTCTGTTTTCATCTTCTAACCTTACTGTTCTTTTAACTATTTTTACTTTCACTTTGGATAAAATTATTGTTGTGGAAAGTATTTTCATATTTATTTACCATTTACTGCCTCTGTATTTACTTTTACTGTTTTACCTTGACTGCTTTGTAACTTTGTCTGATTTGACTTTCACTCTGACTTTCAACTGATACACTTTAACTCTGATGCTATTTGACTATTCTGTTTCACTGTCATTGTGAATTCTGATTTCACTTTTACCATTCACTGTGCACATTTAATCATTATGATCTCTCTCTGACTTGATTTTATTCTTTCTTTGTATACAAACTGTTTGTTGAATGAAGCTTTTGAATTAAAATCTAAGAATGTGGAGCAAACAATTTTGTCAACTAGTATTGAAACTGTTGGCCCAATTTCTTATTCTGATAATAACCTGAAAAAATAAAACAATTCGATAATGAAACAGAGGTCTGCAAGGAGGTAATTGAAGGCTTTTGAAAGACTTGTGGAATGAGATCTATTTGTGGAGGTTTAACTCTGTTTTTTAGGCATTTTTGGGCTACTTCTGCAAGATTAGACTGTTTGCAGGAATTTTTATATTAAACAGAGAGAAAAATGAGAAATTTAGGCTAAGGATGCCTTCTTTTGGGCTTTTTTCTCAATTTGGTTTATCTGAGGATGTAAAACTGGGCTAAAACAGAAAATAGGGGTTTTATGAGTAGGTTTTGATTGAAAAAGGGATTTTTAGGATATATTTAGAAATTTTTACCCCTTTAGGTCTTTGAATTTGATCTTTAAACTTCGGAAACTGGAAATTTGGCTTTAGAAAGGTTCGTAGTAAGAAACAAGGTTTCCTGGAAAAATTGGCCAGGGTTTGGCCTCTTTTTGGTGTTTTTAGGCAATTTGGTTCGATGAAATTTCTCAATTAAATGCCTGGTTCTATTACCGAAGGTTTAAAATTGAATTTACATGCTTCAATTTGTTGGAAAATACCTTAAGATGCAGGTATTTGGCTTCATGAAGGTTTTGAGAGGACCTTGGTTGATTCTGAGGTCTCTTCTGGCTTACTGGAGCAGCGAAATAGCTTGGTCAATCTTTAATGGTGGAATTGTGGTCAAATTCAGAGTTTCTGGGTATAAATCGACACTCAGGGCTTAAGAAGTCTTAACACAGTCGGGAGGAGATTTTTCGGAGTTGAAATGCATAAAAAAACATTTAAAACAGTCTTATCAAAGGTTTTAAATCATATATTTTTTATGTTTAATTTGCATTGAATGCAGGTCTTATCGATGGCGTGAGGCGGTTTCAGTTTAAAATGAGAAAACCAGCTGTGGTTTTCGCGTTCATTTCCAGCAGTAAGTAGTTTTTGTTAGAATGAACATGATCCTATGAGAAGATGCCACGTCGCAGGAGGCGAAATGGGTAAAACAACCCATTTCGCGTCCATTTTGGCTTTGGGCGGACGATCTCATTGTGGGCGCGACATTGATCTTGCGCCGTTAGATATGACAATCGGGAGCGAAGGGTCATGATCTGCTGGGAAGATGCGGCTAATTGGGATATCTTGTGGATAAAATCGGCAATTGGGGCTTAAAAAGGCTTTTACACAGTCGAGAGAAAAGCGAAGTAATGGATATACTGCGCGAAAATGAAATGATATGTATATTTCAAAGGTTTTAACCTTATTTGGATTTTGTTTATTTATCACTTATTGCAGCTCAAATGATAGGCGGGAGAGGTTTCAGTTTAAACGGTGAAACCAGGCGATGGTATTCGCGTTCATTTCCAGCAGTAAGCGGTTTCAATAAAAATGGACGCGATCTAATGAGAGAATGACACGCGGAGGGGGGCAGAAAGGGTAAAAAAACCCACTTTGCGTCCAATTGGCGTTGGAATGGACGTTTATCTTTTCCGTGTGATATTGCTTTTGCGCCGTCAAATCTGGAGTATGGGAGCGAAGGGTGAGGATTTGATTGAAAGCTGCGGGAAATCAAAAGTGGGACCGGGGTAATTTTAAGCGGGTGTTTAAAGTTTAAAACCTTTATAAAATATGAATTTTTAACCAAGGTTTCGATATGATGGCGGATATAAGGATGGTTAAAGGAATATAATGGGAGTTAAATGTATATGCAGCATGGTGCATATATAAAGCGAAAATGGCTATATAGAGGGGGAAATAGACTTGTCAAGCCAGGTTAAGTGAGTAAATGGGGTTAATTTATGTAAATCATGGGGCTTTATATAACGGGAAAAATAAGATAGGGAACGGTTTCAGTTTTGTAACTTTTAACCTTAGCCTTGGGTTAAAATCATGTGGGAAGGGATAACATTATTTGCAAAAGGCGGAGTTTAGTAAGGAGGTGCTTCCAAGCTTTTTAACCTTATAAAATGATAGAATATCTTTTGAAAACTTTGGCTAAAATGCTGATGAGCATTGATATGTTTTATTCAAAAATCTTTGCAAAATGCTCGAATAAAACATATTGGAGCAATTTTTTATTTTATTATATAGTTTTAAACCCGTTGAATGGTTTAAAAACCATAGGGGGCTGGGTATTTCATTAAGGTTTTTTTAGACCAAAGGGTGCATTTTTTGGGTTTTTAATTTAACATGTGGATAATATCTTTGGTCCAAAATCTTTATAATAGTGGGTTTTGGGGGGTATTTAAAATAAAGGGATTTATATAGATAGGATAAGGTATTTTTAGGGAATTAATAAAGTAAGTTAGAAATTAATATGACAAGGGGAAAATGGAATACACAAAAATACACTAAATGACTAAGTAAAGTGAATAAAATAAAGCAAAGCTTGTCATTTCATGATTTCACTATTTTACTTAGGGTAGAGTGTTTTTGAGGGTTTTTGTATGCTTTATGAATGAAGGAAGTCAATTAAATGAGATTTTATGTTTCATTAGTTAAGAAAGAGTCCTTACTTAGGAAAATGAGTTAAAAAGTGTGTAAAAGGGGATTTTATCATAAGAACTCAACATTTTCCACTATCCAGTCATTGAGCCTTGGGTCCGGTCCCAACAAAAGTCAGAGAAATGCTCTGAGCCTTTTTGACTAGTAGTATAGAATACTGAATACTTACAGGGTAAGGTAAATTAGTGATTGTATCCCGGTGATGAATATTACATGTTTTTTCCCACTTCTTTCTACCCACCCAACATTACTTTAACATTTTTTTCTTCCTTTTCGCAGATGCATTTAGGTTTGCAACCTTGAAACATTTATTCTTTTGAAAGCATAAACTATCTAATTCTATCTTATTTCATCCGAGGGTTCAGATTAAAATGATGAGCTCCTCATTATTCTCTACCTATCTACTGATTTGTCAGGATTAAATTGTCTGACAAAACTTTATTCACTATCTAAAACATGGAAATTGAAAACATGACAAGTTAAGTTTAAACAGTTTAACTTATCATGGATTATGGCATTTATTGATACTCTGCCATAATCATTTGCAAAGGTAAAAAGTAGTGGCATTTGGACTTGCACACTTTCATGTTTTATTTTCATCTTTTTTTTTTGGGGTCTATGTATTTTTAAGTCTTTTGATCTTTCTTTTAGGACTTTTTACCCTTTTTTTTTGATTTTTTGATTTTCTCAAAATATGGGAAAACAACTTGCAGAAAGCAAGGTATGTACATATTTTACAAGACTATCAAAATTCAATTCAAAATTATGAATCCTATATTTATAGGACCCTAACAAGTTGGAAGTTGGGTCAAGATTTTGAAGCTTGGAGCTCAGCTGAGAATCAAGCTGGAGCAATCAATTCAAACTTCAAGCATCATATTTTGACATTTTATTTGTAAGAGCTATAGTTAAGCCATGCTCCAGAGAAACAATATTTTAACCACTGGTATATATAACATATATGCAGTAGAAGAAGATTTGTAGTCGGAGAGAACATTTATGAAGCCATATTTTTAGCCCATATCCCTTGAAAAAGGAGGTGGAAGAGTTAAAACTGCAATTACATTTCAAACATATAAAATAGCCTTGTGAGAATTATGCCTTGCAATTTTTTGTGAATTTGATAAATTTGCAATGAAGGAATTAATAATATATATTCAATTAAAGTGGTTTTCTCACTCAAGCCTTAAGGTCAATGTTAAATTTTCCATCAATACTCATTTCTCATTTATTGAACCTCAAGTTGTTTATAGGTTTCTAATTTCCATATTTGAGTGCCAACAGTCCTTGAGCAATAAGGCTACTCGCCTGTATTTGATGTGTGTCATGGATCTTTACCTGTAGGTTGTCTCTGTTAGATCATGGATTTGAAACCAAATGCCAAACAAGATAAAAGTAACTTTTAGATATTAACATGGCATTATTGGGCACAAATTATGTAATAGGAAATTTTTCTTGGCCTTTAATTCAAAAAATCAGGATCTTGAGCACATTATATCCACTTCCATTTATATAGGTCGAAGGTGGTCACACGACAAGCTTGAAACTTTCTTTTTGGTTTAATGTTTAGGAATGATATTTTTGCTCAAGTGTCTAATTTGTAAATTCTGCATATATAAATGTGTTGTATATGCTATACATATATAAATGTGGGACACACATCATTAACCTATTTTTAAAGATTTTAAAAAATTCAGGTTTCTAAAACCTTTTGCACATCCCTGTTTCATTATGTTGAACCATGCTGAGCAAAACTCTTGAAATTTTGAACATCCCTGTATTTATTATGTTGAAATGTCAATTTTGGACAAGTAGGTCCAAAATACATGTTGTGGTGCTCAGATGAATATGCCAATATTTTTTTTGGATTCCTCTTTCAGAGAGGTGCAAGATCGATCTAAAGATCATCTTGATCCGATGAGCATAACATTTATTTTGAATTTTTTCAAAATGTGTGTAGGTCGGCCTAAAATGAAATGAAGGCTTGAAGCCCCAACAGTTGTGTCACACACCCTCACTGATGGATATAAATAGATCAATGTTGGAGGTCATTTTCACTCATCCATCACATCACATTCTCTCTCCTCATCTGATTGGTTCGATCATCTATTGAGGTTTCTTCTTCTCTCACACGTGGGAAAACACAACAAGGAGAATTTATGTTTTCGACCTAGGGTTTTCAGCATAGAGTTGAGGAGTGTTGACTTTGGTCAATGCATGGTAAAATTGACCCAAATCTGTCCCATAATTCCAAATTCTGCAGTCTGCATTTATTGTAAAAAAAATTGAGGTTGGACGTTGACTTTGACCAAGCTGCGTTGACTTTTTACTGCTGTTGTTTTGCGTTGACCGTTGACAGTGAAAACGTTGACTTTCATTGACCTTTGGTTGACTGATATTGCTGTTCGAGAGGGCTGTGTGACACTTTTGGTTGGCTGACCGTATTGAGACTTTGCTGGTTGAAGCATCCTATTGACTGTCGTAATGCACCAACACACATATATTTTTGGCTTGTCTTTTGTCGATCTACTCGTATGTTCTATCAAAATTTCACTTTCTTGTTTATGTGATTGCTGTTTGATATTGGGGATAAAAATTAAAGTTGCATCAAGCATAGAACATCCACAAAAATTTACATGGTGTCTGAGCTAAGGTGAAGACAAAGCCCAATTTTGTAGCAATCACCGAAGAAGAGCGTGGGTATCTCAAACTATAATGGCTTTAAAGTTGATGACAAATTGACTGGAAAGGAAGACTTCCATGCTTGGAAGATGACATTGGATCTTATGTCGGAAGGCCAAGATGTCATGGAATGATGTGCAGGGGAAAATCCAAGTGCCTCCATCCACTGCACCTGCTGCCACCAAGTCAAAATATAAGAAGGGGGAAATCAAAGCAAAGATGATGATCCCGCGGGATTCAATTCATAAGATTTTGGTAGCCTACATATCTGAGCTGGGCACATACAAGGAGATGTATGATAAGTTGGTCAACATGTTCAAGGCCAAAAATGCAAATCAAGTCTTTTTCTTCAAGAACCAACTGAAGAATCTGAAGAAAGGCAGGGATGAATCCGTTCAATCCTATTTTTTGAAGTTGACCGAAATCAGAAATAATCTTATGGATATTGGGCGACAATAGCTGATCGAGAAATGGTTCTCACTACACTTGGAGGTCTCTCATCGGAATGGCATGTATTCAATACTACCATTCTCAATAACAATTTGATATCTGATTTTGACGAAGTACTATCAAGATGCGTACAAGAAGAGACAAGGATGAAGGAATATAAAAATGAAGGAAATGCGGCCTTCACTGCTCATGCTAAGAAGAAGAACTTTGGTGATCTGAGCAACAAAGGAAGAGAAGGGGCCCAAGGGAAGAAAGGAAAACGTTTCACACGTCACAATACTGGCCACTATGTTAGAGAATACCCTTTCAAGAAGGATTCTCTTGATGATGATGACAACAAGAACAACCGGAGGAATGGCAATCAAAGGAACAACAGGTTCAAAGGAAAAAGGAAGGCTCCCTCTGGTGGAAATGGGAAACCTTACAAAAGGTCGAGAAATTCCAGGTATGAGGAATCTAATGTTGTTTATGACAAAAGAAATGAATTCATTCTTGTATCTGCCCTCTCTGCTGCATCTCCACCCGACACTATGGATGTCTGGTTGATAGATAGTGGTGCCTCAAGGCACATCATTGGGTTCAATGAAGCACTTTCTGACATGGTTGAGAAGGACGTTAATCTGAAAATTATCCTTGGAGATAATGCCACATATCCCATGAAAGGGACAGGGATTGTGACCCTCCACTTGTCTCAAGATCAAGTCCCCCGCTTGCAAGATGTAATATATGTACTTGATTTGAAGAAGAACCTTGTGTCTATTTCAGCCATTGTTACACCATTTTTTGGTCATCTAACCTACTATCATTAGATGGACCCAAGTACACCACGTAAGACCAATTTTACCCTAAGTAAAATTGCTTTCACTATGTAAAATAACTTAATAAAACACATTTATTAGGTTGTTTATGGTCTAAACAGAAAACCCCAAAAGGAAATATTAAACAAACCTATATTTGTTTGATTTTCCTCAAGGAATAATTAATTAAACAATAATTTAATTATTATTCCTGGTCATGTTTAACCCAAAACAAAGAAATTAATTAGATAAATCTTTATTTATCTTATTATTTTCTAAGAATAATTATTTAAATCTTATTTAAATAATATTTCTTGTTAAATATGACTAAATCACCCATAAATAATTAAATAAATCATTATTTATTTGATTATCTTTCAACCACTTCCTTAAAATGATAAATAAATCATTTATTTATTTATTATTTACAAATAGAGGGATTTGACCCAAGTCAAAAACCTTTTCCCTCCAACAAATATAATAAAATATTCCATAAAAGGTGGATCTAGATTTGGTTAATGTTATTTTAATCATGCACCAAGATCTAGAATGACCCAATATTTTGTTATAAATAGGAGGGTTTTTCCTATCACTCTTCACCTTTTGTTGCCTATTAGATCACTCTGGATCTATACACTTGGTCACATTTTTCCATTATTTGCTGTGTGAGCTCCCTTTGAGCTCTATTCTTTGCATTGGGTTTTCTACACCAACAAGAGAGAGAGATCCTAGATCTGAAGTGCTGAGGACTTCCAAGAACCCATCCCATTGAGGAGAATTGGATACACCTTCTTGTTTTCCTCCCAGGTGCCCTTAATACAAAAAATTCTTTCAAAAATTGTTCTTGTCTTGTCTATTGGATATATGGAGCAAACCCTTCTTTTTACTGCTTAATGTCTTTCTATGCATAGATCTGGTTTTTTGCAGCTCTTGTCTTGATCAACTAACTGCAGATCTGAAGATATTGGCAGCCACTTTTGATGTTAGGGCTATTAGTTATGCGTAGCTAAAGTGGTCTTTTTTCATACACTTCGACAAAGGATTCATACTAACAATTGGCGACTCCACACGGGTTTTCAATTACGACCGCTGTCGTTTTTCATATTCCTGCATATCCAGCTACTTCAGACCCTAGGGTTTCTTTTCAGCTTTTTGTTTTTTTCTATTTTCATGTTGTTTTTCACCTATAAAACCCTAAAACATCAAAATTTCTAACTTCCGCGTGTTTCTGGCCCTATTGCGCAGGTGACAGACATCAGCCGCAACTGAGATGGCAACTTTTTCTGAAATCTGCCGCCGAGAGTGCCGGAAGTGCAAGTCGCACTTTTTGGCCCAAAAACTGTGTCCTGGAGCTTCAGGTCGCAGAAAAAAGCCCCAAAAATGCGACCTGAGCGAAAAACAGGTCAAAAACTGTGACCTGGACTTTTTTCTGGAATTTTTCTGAAATTTTTCTGGGTTTTTCTGAAGCTTCTGTCAGGGTTTTCCAGCCTCTGTCTCAGCCCGTTTAGACCTGTTTCTGATCGGTTTTGCTCATCTAAGTGGGAACATAGCCCCCTAGGGCTTCAGTACCCTCCACTTTTGGTGGAAGAGTTTTAGCTGTTTCAGGTGTATGTTTTTCAGAGTTTCAGCCTTCCCTTTTTCAGATTTGATACCTCCTTTTCAGATCCCTTTTAATCAGCTCTTCTCCCTTTCAAATCACCTCCTGAAGTTTTTTTTGGATCTACCTTTAGGTCCTCCTCCTTGTCCCTTCTGCTTTTTGTTGATTTCCTCCTTTTTTTCCAGCCACCTTGCCTCTGCCTCTTGGCTGTGTTCTGCACCTCTTTTCAACAAATTTCTCCTTTAGATCCCTGTCCCTCTCGACCCTAGATCTATTGGCCTCTTTTTAGTGTGTTTTGACTAGATTTTTTCCCTCTGTTAGACTAGTTTTGCGAGACCCGCCTTTTTGGGTTAGATTGATGCATTGTTAGCTGTTAATTTTCTGTTATTTCAGCATTATATACTGTTCTTTGCAGATTTATTTTCAGTTACGTAGCACACTTTTTCTCTTGCTCTCAAAACGAAAAGGGTTTAAAAATTAAAATTAACGCACGCCACACACTCACCCTAAGCAAAGAAGAGCCTAGTTTAGACCGCCAGGAAAAGACTTTAATATCAATTGACACTGCACCTATTTGCCCTTGTTTCGACATTGCAATCACTTGATTCTGCACCTCCTTGCCCTTGTGGTCGTTCTTCTTCCCCTTGTGCCGTGTTTGTGTTGTCATCATTGCGCCCCCAAGGCGCACTTCCCGGAGACTTCTTGGCCTTCACCCTCAGTTTCTGGTCGATCGACCTGCTCCGTCCCACCGTCATCGAGCCAATCCTCCTTCAAGTCCGCACTCCGACTCTTCTTCTGATTCATTAGGTTCTCCTTTTACTTCCGGTTCTGCCCCTATCACCTTCACTATGTCTGGTCCAGGGCCTAACGCTAGCGGTAATCTCGGCCCTAATTCCAGGACTGCTACTAGCGGAACCGCCATAGGAACTACCTTGGCTGTGCCCTTGCTCCCCTTCATGGCAGGCCTCAGCCTCCCCGATTTGGACCGATTTATTAACGACCCTATACACCATGACGCTAGTTGGCCTGCTATGCCGACAAAGCTCCCTTCTGACATCCCAAAGTTTGAAGGCCTTGTTGGAGAAGATCCTTCAAATCATGTTCGATCTTTCCACATGTGGTGTTCATCTACCTCCATTACCGATGACTCTGTCCATCTTCGGTTGTTCCAACAAACACTTACAGGCGCGGCTTCTAAGTGGTATGTTGATCAGCCCACTTCCTCTCATACCACCTTTGCAACTCTTGCCGGGCCCGGGCTTTTTATCTTACTTCTGACTTCCCCTTCGTTATGACAGTATCGAACTTTTGACTTCTTTCTGTCAATCATCTGCGACCCGCCTATCCGATCATGTCCAAGAATGGCGGAGAAGAAAGAGCCTATGTCAATCCCCTACCTTCGAAGACCGTGTCTACATGGACTGGTTCCTTAGATCTCTCTTGCCCCCTATTGGGAAAGATGTCGCATCGCATTTTCCCCAAACCGAAGAAGCCGCCCTCCAATTGGCGTTAAAATATGACTTGATCTACGCTTAGACAGGTTATGTTTATACCGTTCTACCTAATCTCCCTAGACCCGGTCATGTCCATACACCGGGGCCCCTCATGTCGCCGATAGTATCGTTGGAGCTCTCTCTCATCCATATGCCCAACCTCCCATGGGTTATGTTTTTCCTGGGGGAGGGGGCAGCACCTCTCGCACTTGTTCCCCTCCCGGTAGCACGTATCCAGGGTACAGCATGCCTCCTCTTTTGGCCCAACCTCCTGTTCACCATACTGTTACCCAACCCCCTTATTATTCGTATCCGCAGTTAGGTGCTCCAGCTCCTCCAGCATCAGCACCTCTGCCTCCCTTGCCTTCTCAACCCCTGCCATAGCAATCACCGCCCCCTCAAGCGCAGGTAGATGCACCGCAGGGATTCGTGGTTACCGAACCACCTGACAGACAGGTGGCCACTCAACTTTCCCCTTCTAGTTCCTCCAATTACCAGATCCTCATGATGAACTCTGATCCACCTCTAACCGTCGACCTTAACCTTCAAACTCGGTCTCGCCAGTACCCCACGCCTTCCGCTCAGTCTGCCCCTGAGTCCCCTCCTTCAGGTTCTACAGAGCCTCTTTCGACATCCAATTTCCCTTACATATCCCTCAACCCAAATTTGAGGTTCATACCAAGATTTCAAAGGGACCATTACGTCTAAATGTTGCTTCTGGTCGAGCTGCTCATTCGTATAGCATAGTAGATGATTTGGCGCAATCTCCTGCTGCCATTTCCACATTGGAACTCCTCCAGTCGTGTCCTTCCCAAAAGAAGGCTCTACTATCTGCCGTGGGCGCTGTAGATCCTGCCGATGACCAAATGATTGTTTTCGACGCCACTCAATCGGACCACCCTCCTCTTCCTCCTTCCGTTGCTTTCCAAATCCCAGTCAAAATCCGGAACGCCACTGTATCCCGGTGCATAATTGATGAGGGGGCATCCACCTGTGTGATGTCCGCTTCGGTTTGGAAGCAACTCGGATCTCCTGAGTTGGCCCCTTCCACAATCACCCTTCGAGCGTGGGACGGCCACGCCTCCCAGCCCATTGGCCTTTTTCGTAATTGTCCTATCACCCTTGCCGATAAGACCGTTTGCGTTGACATCGAAGTCATCGACGCCCCTCTAGACTACAACATTCTATTGGGGCGAAGCTACACCTATGCCATGTCTACTGTCCCATCCACAGTTTTTCGCAAGATGTCTTTTCCTCACAATGGAAAGACAGTCACCATCGACCAGTTGACTTATCATGAGCCACCGTCTCAGACCTCCCCTGAGACGACCATCTCTTCTGTAGCCAATAAGAAAACCGTCGATTCTTTGACCAGTGTCTCTCCTGGTGTCTACAAAGACTCCTCTTTGCTTGGAACCTTCCCTGGTCTTCCTCCTCCTCCTGTCTCCGACCCTAGCTCATCGAATGTTTGCATGATGCAATCGTCTCGGGCTGCTCTCAAGCAACCTGCTTCGGCTAGTCAACAACCGCGCTCTTCGCAACTTGCTCCTAGCCCTTCACCTGTAGCTGGTATTCATGAGCCTCTTTACCCTCCTGGAACGGTTCCTCCAAGCCTTAGCCATTTAGGAGCCATCCCACCTGGCCAATACCCCTCTGGTCAAATACCGTTCCTCGCTCCCCCACCAGGAGTGTACACGGTACCTGTCATGGCCACCCTCTCTCTTCCTAACCTGACCCTTGGGATCCCCGTCTGGTACTATGATCCTCTAGCCGCAACCCTGCCTGGTCAACCCAAACCTTATATTGCTTTGACCCCGGTTCAACCGGTCCCCATGACTTCTCCCGTTGCAACAGTGCCTCAGTCACCTCAACAGGAACCACCTCCTGTTGCGACCGCTTCGGGTAAGAAGGGCAAAGCTCGCAAGGGGGCATCAAAGGACAAGGCTGCCCCAACAAACCCTGCCCCTCCTCAGCCTCCAAAGCATACCATCCAGTGTGCTTTGCGTGATGTTGTCGGTCACGCCACCCATACCTATCCTGAATTGCTTCATCTCAAGCCCATGGTTAATGTCGCGTTCCTTGAGTCCATGGTCCCGGAAGCCTCTATTCCTTCTGCGACCACGACCAAGAACCCCAAGACTATTTACACCAACCACTCCTGTGCTTTGTGTGATCTCCATGGCCATTACAACCACCTTTGTCCCCACCTCGAGGACTTCCGCACCTCTCTCGCCGCGGTCCGCCAATTCGAGGCCAAGCGCAATGAGTCCACCTCTCCCCTATTTGCGCATTTTTCTTTGGCATAACTACCAGACATGACTGCTCCCATTGACATTACCCCTCCTGATGTCAAGACGACGGAGCCTTCGTCCAACATTTTCTACCTATCACCATCCATGAGACCCTCGGGGAACATTCCCTCTGAATCCTCCCCTGTTGTTTCGCTTGACCTTCCTTCAACGATCACCTTGGGCTCAACATCGGTAGATCCTTTATCTACTTACTCTTTTGTCACCCCTTGTGACGATGCGCATGTGAACCTCTCTTCTCATGATGATGAGTCAGGTAGCTTCACCGCGTTAGGTGGTCTTTCTTCCACCTGTCACCCCATCTTCTATCATGATGATGACATTATGGAAGAAATCCCCACCCCTGACTTTATCTATTCCCCCTTACATCGAACCCATGCGTTCACACCACATACACCTTGTGGCCGTTACATTGAAACCCAATGTTTGGTTAAGGGGGCACCCACATTTGAGAGACCAAGAGAAGCAATTCTCCACAACTCTCCTATTGTATCTGGTCGTGCCGACTTTAGTACCATTATTCTTCCACATTTAGAAGAACCTCTAGAGTCCTATATCACTTCAGATCACTCTAGGGATGATACCCCTTATCGTTCCTTCACCTTCCATCAGCAACCCAATCTCTTAGACATTGTTGTTGACCAACCTATGGGTTTTCTAGGAGAGCATCAATTCATTATCTCCAAATCCTCTCTTTGGGATAGTGACACCAGGTATGCCAACCCGAAAACTTAAAGTCCATTTTCTTCATATATGCAGTACTAAAAGAGATTGGTAATCCTCCATTTCCTTTCTCAAACTGCATAACCATAACGAAAACAAATGGCACACCACATCATTAAAATGTGTTTAGATTCCCCTTTTTCTAAATACATTTTGGCATGACCACACCATGCTTGGGGGCACCTATGCCCCTCAACCATAACCCTCCTCAAAATTTAATTTCTTCACTTGCAACACTCATATTAGAGGCACCATTTGGCCTCCATACTTATCCATGCTCATGTTGATGTTCGTCGTGAGTTACCATCTCGTACTCATGTTTTCATGGTCCCCCATTGGACCTTTACTGTGTGGCAGCACCATCGAGTCGCCCTTGTTTAGAGCATCCAATTTGAGTCATCATCACATTCATGGAGTCTATCCCGAGTCCCTTTGTACCCCGCTATAGTCCTCCATCCTTCATTGCTTGGTCTCTCTCTTGTGTCGCACATTATGGCCTTCAGTCCCACTGTCCCCTATCCCTTATAATATTGTGTCAGTCGCTGCCATGTCATTCATGCCTTTTATGCTCTAGCAAGGGAAGTCGTCCATTTTCCACTCAGTCCCCTCCATTCCATCATCATCATTGGTACTAGTCTGTCCGTCACTCTACTATTTTCTCTCGTGCCTTAGTTGAGGATCTCTCATTGCCTCACCTACGACGAACCTCCTTCTGTCGACATCAGCCCCTTCATTCCAGAAGACAGGTCTAGAGGGCGGTGTACCTTGGTTCCAACTTCCACTCTTGTTCGGTGCCTCGGATTAGGCAAAGGGATCTCTCATTTCCCTTTGACTTGATTGTTTCTCCACTCCAGCTCCTTTCAGCATGATCGAGATCCGTATGCTTGATGGTCCAGTGATGCAGCAGCAGCTATTGGTGATGCCCGGGTGTGTGTGAGATGTCTCAGCCCTCATGAGGGGGTGGCCCTGCAGGTAGCCCCCCACATGCCCGGATGACCTCTTCATTGCAGCCTTTGATGCCGCTCCATATTTTGATGATGTTGGCCTTAGCCACTTGCAGCACCTCTATGATTTGCATGTATCAGTCGGATTTTGTGAGCCCTTCCCCATTTACAGGGGGCATTTGGGTTGTATTTATCTCATGTACTCAGATATTATTGTACTAGTCCTGGCTGTTATCCCAGGCACAGCCTGTATGTGAGACTCTTCATTGTATTTTTATCTGGCCCTTGATTATGCCAGCTGTACTCTCTGGTTCGGTCCCTTGTGTACTGGACACACTATTCTTTTGTACTTTGTCACGGCGGGCATAGGTATGCCTCCCCCGCCGCCTTCAGCACAGGTACCCTCTCATAAAAAGAGACTTGTTGCACCTGCGAGTCTCGTCTCCTCGGGGTCTAGTTCTTCAGCACACTATCTACCTTGCATTTCTCTCTCTGACTTCCCTTTTGTTGTCTAGTGATTGAGCTCTTACAACGTACTTCGGTCATACGATTTGCTTCTGACACTCGCACGCTGGGGGGCAATCTGTTACACCATTTTTTGGTCATCTAACCTATTATCATTAGATGGACCCAAGTACACCATGTAAGACCAATTTTACCTAAGTAAAATTGCCTTCACTATGTTAAATAACTTAATAAACCACATTTATTAGGTTGTTTATGGTCTAAACAGGAAACCCCAAAAGGAAATATTAAACAAACCTATATTTGTTTGATTTTCCTCATGGAATAATTAATTAAACCATAATTTAATTATTATTCCTAGTCATGTTTAACCCAAAACAAAAGAAATTAATTAGATAAAACTTTATTTATCTTATTATTTTCTAGGAATAATTATTTAAATCTTATTTAGATAATATTCCTTGTTAAATATGACCAAATCACCCACAAATAATTAAATAAATCATTATTTATTTTATTATCTTCTAACCACTTCCTTAAAAAGATAAATAAATCATTTATTTATTTATTTTTGACAAGTCAAGGGATTTGACCCAAGTCAAATACCTTTTCTCTCCAACAAATATAATAAAATATTCCATAAAAGGTGGATCTAGATTTGGTTAACATTATTTTAATCATGCACCAAGATCTAGAATGACCCAATATTTTGTTATAAATAGGAGGTTTTTCCCTACCATTCTTCACCTTTTGTTGCCTATTAGATCACTCTGGATCTAAACTCTTGGTCTGACTTTGAGCCATTATCATTGTCATATTTTCCATTATTTGCTGTGTGAGCTCCCTTTGAGTTCTATCTTTATCTGGGTTTTCTACACCAACAGGAGAGAGAAATGCTAGATCTGAAGTGCTGAGGACTTCCAAGAACCCATCCCATTGAGGAGAATTGGAAACATCTTCTTGTTTTCCTCCCAGGTGCCCTTAATACAAAAAATTCTTTCAAAAATTGTTCTTGTCTTGTCTATTTGATATATGGAGCAAACCCTTCTTTTTACTGCTTAATGTCTTTCTATGCATAAATCTGGTTTTTGCAGCTCTTGTCTTGACCAACTAACTGCAAATTTGAAGATATTGGCAGCCATATTTGATGTTAGGGCTATTAGTTATGCGTAGCTAAAGTGGTCTTTTTTCGTACACTTCGACAAAGGATTCATACTAACAGCCATGTAAGACAAAGGTTTCAATGTGTCATTCATTGATGGGAAGGTGCATATATGGAAGAAGAGTTTCACGGAAGTTATCACGATTGGGTTTATAGTTGATACACTCTACCAGGTTGGAGGAAGTCCACTGGAAGCGATGACATGTGATACTATCCGACATACTGAACTATTGCACCGGAGGTTTGGACACCTTCACTATAAATCCCTTCCCGAAGCAAGGAAGGTAGTGACGGGGATGCTCGAGTTCACAAATGATCATGAAGGTGTATGTCAGGGCTGTGCCGAAGGAAAGCATACAAGGGGACCTTTCCCCTCAAGTGTCACAAAGACATCTGATGTCTTGCAACTGATACATTCTAATATATTTGGTATGCTGCCCGTGACATCCTCGGGAGGATGTTCTTATTATATGAAATTCATAGATGACTTATCTCTCAAAGCCTGGATATACTTCTTGAAAAAGAAGGATGAGGCTTTCATGTGGTTCTGTACCTTCAAAGCCTTGGTGGAAAATCTAATAGGGAATAAGATCAAGATATTGAGGACCGATAATGGCACTGAATATGAGATGAACGCGTTCAAGAATTTTTGCAGAGAAGCTGGAATTAAGAGGGAGACCACAACTGTCTATACTCCTGAACATAATATTGTGTAAGCTGCCTGTGCCATGGTATGTGACGAAGGCCTTCTGAAGTTTCTGTGGGGAGAAGTTGCAAACACTATCATGTACATACAAAACCGATGCCCACATTCCGCTCTGGACTCCAAAACTCCCGAAGAGGTTTTCTCTGGTAAGAAACCTGATGTCTCACATTTTGGAGTTTTTGGATGTCCTGTTTATTTTCATGTATCGAAGGAGAAGAGGAGAAAGATGGATGCTTTTGGAAATAAGGGAATGTTTGCGGGATATAGCGAAACTTCGAAGGCATATAGAGTCTATGTGCTTGGTCAAAGGGAAGTGGAGATATGCCACGATGTTACCTTTGACGAAGATGCTTCCCTGTGGAAAGTAATCAATCTTGCGAGTTCTGAGGAAGATCATGAAGCAAGACCTAGAAATCAAGAATAACCGAAGGATGAGATGATGCCCGATGTTGAAGGATCGATGGACCTTATTGATCCACCTCCTTCAATGAGGAAAAGGCCATCATGGCTCAGGGACCCTCTCGAGGATGCCAAGAATCATATGGCCCCAAGGGGGACATTCCGTGAAAGTAAGAAGCCGAATAGATACCAAGGGTATCTAGCAGCCATGAGTACAATCATACAATCTGAGCTTGGATCTTTTGAAGAAGCCGTAAAGCATAAATTCTGGAAGGATACTATGCACGAAGAATATGAGTCCATTATGAAGAATGATGTCCAGGATGTGGTTCGGAGACCAGAGGACAAAGCAGTTGTCACCTCGAAATGGCTCTATAAGATCAAGCATGGATTTGATGGTAGTGCTGAAAATTTCAAGGCAAGATTCATTGCCCGTGGCTTCTCTCAAAAGGAAGGCGTAGACTATGATGATATATTTTCACCTGTGGCCCGATACACGACCATTCGATCTATCACAACCCTTGTTTCTATGCAAGGATGGAATATTCATCAGATGGATGTGAAGACCACATTTCTGCATGGTGCGATAAAGGAAGAGGTGTATGTGGAGCAACTTCTGGGGTTTGAAGTCCAAGATCGGGAAACCCATGTTTGCAGGTTTCAAGAAATCCCTCTATGGGTTGAAGCAAGCACCCAGAGCTTGGTACAAGAGGATAGATAGCTACCTGACGAAGCTGGGCTTCACTCATAGTAATGCTGATCTTAACCTTTACTTCAAGGTTGATAGAGAAAAGCCTCTCATTCTGGTGTTGTATGTGGATGACCTCTTCCTGACAAGTGTTTACTCTCTCATTCATCAGTGTCAGAGGGAGCTCGCTGCTGAGTTCGAGATGAAGGACCTAGGACTAATGCATTACTTCCTAGGCCTGGCGGTCTGGCAGAGACCTGGCGAGATTTTCCTCTCTCAAGGAAAATATATTGTGAAGCTTCTGGAAAGATTTGGAATGGTGGACTGTAAGTCTGTGTCGACACCGATGGAGCTCAAATTTAAGAAGTTGAGTGGCAGCATTGTTAGGCACATGCTAGAAAATCCTACTGAGTATCATCAACTTGTAGGGGCCCTGATGTTCTTAGTGAACACCCATCCGGATGTATGTTTTGCAGTGAACACTTTGATTCAACATATGGTTGAACCTCATCAAATTCACTGGGTTGGTGCCAAGAATCTATCGAGATATATTCGGGGCACGATATACTGATGACGATTGGGATAGCAGTGTGGTGGATTGTAAGAGCACATCGAGATGCTGCTTCACACTTGGGTCTACTTCAATATCATGGATGAGCAGGAAGAAGAAGTCGGTGGATTTGAGCACCGCGGAGGCCGAATACATTACAGTGAGTATGGCCTGTTGTGAAGCAGTTTGGTTGTGAAATATCTTCAATGAGCCGTTCGGGCATGTGCTAGATACCACCGTGATACTCTGTGATAACCAGAGTGGGATTCAGTTGTCTAAGAATCCCATGTTCCACGATCGATCTAAGCATAATGATATCAGATACCACTTTATTCGAGATATGGTACAATGAGGCGCCGTAAGGCTCGACCATATAGGAACTGATGAGCAGGTCACAAACATTCTCACAAAGCTTCTGGGGAAAGTCAAGTTCCTAACCTTCTGTGAGAATCTTGGAATCGTGGAATGACCCTATGTTGAGGGTCCTGTTGGATGATGAGCTCTGGGAGCTCCGAGGGGCTTTGGGGATAGCTTCTTGGTGCTATAAGGACACATAAGGCTAGGATTAATGAACCTTGTGGTGCTCTTGACCCACCATTATGATGTTTGGTTGGTTCACCTCTCATGCCTGTGCCCCGTATGCATCCTACCCATTGAGTCGCGGACTCATGGGAAGTACCTCTAATTTGGCCAGTGAGGTGGGAAAAGATAGAGACCAGTAACAAAGACTGATGGATGCATTAGAGATTTCCATACTCTCTATGTCTAGGATGGCACGTGTCCAACCACTTGATCTGGGATCAAGTCTAGTGAGGTTTCAGACGTCCAACTGACTTCGGGTCAGGTAAATCAAATTCGGGTTGGTATGGGACTCTTTTTGAGTCCTATAGAGGTTTTAGACCTCTGGGATGAATCTGTCAGCCGAGAATGATGTCTTTGTGATTGAACTACTTTTGTTTTGAAATAAAGAAGCCAACAAAGCAAGTTACAGCGGGATGATGCACAATGTTTGGATGGCACAGGTGGATGGAGTTCTCCCTAGTTGAGAGGGAGTGTTAATTTTGGACAACTAGGTCCAAACTCCATGTTGTGATGCTCAGATGAAGATGCCAATATTTTTATTGGATTCCTCTTTCGGAGAGGTGTAATATCAATCTAAATATCATCTTGATCCGATGAGCAAAACATTTATGTTGAATTTATTCAAAATATGTGCAGGTGGGCCTGAAATGAAATGTAGGCTTGAAGCCCCAGCAGTTGTGTCACACACCCTTACTGATGGATATAAATAGGTCAACATTGGAGGTCATTTTAACTCATCCATAACATCACATTCTCTCTCCTCATCTGATTAGTTCGATCATCTATTGGAGTCTCTTCTTCTCTCACACGTGGGAAAACACAACAAGGAGAAATTCTGTTTTCGACCTAAGGTTTTCAGTGCATAGTTGAATAACTTTGACTTTGGTCAACGCAAGGTCAAACTGATTTAAATCTGTCCCAGAATTTTGATTTCTGCAGTCCGCATTTATTGGCACAAAAATCAAGGCTTAATGTTGACTTTGTGTAATATTCCCAAATTTAGACTTCATCTAAATGGAATATTATAGTTGATTTTATCTTTAGATAGATGAATAAATGGGTAGGGAGGCCCATTAACCTCTTTAGAAGGAAAAATAACACGCCTCATGTGAAAGGAGGAAGAATAAGTAGCTAGATTGAACACCTTTGGGTGTGAATAGAGAGGGGATCATGTTGATTCAGTCATCTTTGACCAAGTCAAAAAAGCTGTCTAGATACATTGAATCACCTTGATGGACAACACAGTTTTAATGGAGGATCACTTGCATCAGCTTGGTGGAAAATATGGATGGGACCCAATGTGGAGAGGTTCACTTGCTATATATGAAGAGGATGGCAGCATTTTTTATTCATGTTATGATATTTTATTATTTGGTCTGCTTAGACTTTTGGCTTCCTCTTGCTGTTTCGCAGGGTTGCAGTGCTGTTAGCATAGGGTGTTCCCGAGTGGGAATCCCATCTCTTTCCTTGAGAGGCCTCTTGGAAGAGTCTTTCACTTTATTGCTCCACATCCAGGCTTCAGGCCAAGCATCAGTCTTCAATCACAGCGTTATTTCTGTAGCAGTGTAATGTTGTGTTGCAGTGGAGGATTGATAACACCACTTCCAGATCTGTTTCTTAGTAGAGGGTGCTTTCCTTCTCTTGAGAGATCAGAGAGGAAGATTCTTGAGCTCATTTCACATATTGGTAGTGGGCCAAAGTATTCCTCATCTCCTACAACACATTCCCTTGTAGGAACTGCGTCATTTTCCAGAGAGTTGCAACAGCAGGGTTTTAACCCTTGTTTCGGAACTAGTTTCCTAGGGAAAGGGCCAACCCTTCTCCCGGAAAGCTAGAGGAAGGGATATTTATCCCTATTTGTATTATTCAGCTACATTTATGTAATGTTGTAGTGAGACTGCATTTTTAGGGCTGAATATTCATATCTTCTCTTTTTTTAATTGTGTTTCCAAGAAACCCTTGCCGGGTTGTCTCTATAATGCAATAAAGTGGCCATATCTCTATTTTTCTCCATGTATTGATGTAATAAACTCCATATCTAATATTTATGCCATATTAAATCTAAAAGCCTCATAAATTCACGCTGTGCATGCTTCAGTAATTTCTGCATACCATAAGTCATGGGGTTTGGGCCTTTTTACGCTGTATCAGGACCAAGAGATCTTTTTAACTTAGTAAAACAGATTTTTTTTCTGATTCTTTTCTGGGTGGGAGTCCCATATATCATAAGATAAAGGATACAACCGTTATTTTCCTCTGTTATTACGCTGTTTATTGGGAATAACGTTTTTAAGGGTCAAAATGCTGCTTTTCCCCAACTTTTGGATCCTGAAATGAAGTACAAGTTGCTGCTGTGAAACCAACTGATGATAATGTGTTTCTTGACACATTTCATGAGTGAATAGCTTGCTTCTACTCCAAAATTTTGTTTACATATTGCTGCCATCCCATTATTGGGCATTTTCCATCCATTCTAGGTGTGAGAGGCTTGTTAACCTCACCTAGTTTGCTTGGTTTCTGATTTCCTCTTGGATTTTGGTCTTAGATTTATCAAATATAAGGGATCAAAGGGATAATATTGTTTTCTATAGCACAAATACCTGAAAAATTCATTTTTCAAGCATGCCTTGCTAGCAATCCCAATTTGGGGATATTACAGTGGTATCAGAGCATCTTTCTTGGCACAGCCTGTGGATTTCAGCCATTATGCCATCAAGAAGGGGATATGTATATAAAGGAGAAGACTCCATTATGTGGAGGAAGAAGGGAAGATAGGCTTAAAAAGTTTCTTCCAAGATCTATACAGAGATTTCAAGAAAGTAAGAATGGAGATGGAATCTCCAGAAGAGTTTGGATCTCGAGCTAGATATAGATTTTCACATGGTAAGTGTGAGCATGCAGCTACACACCATGATGCTCAGCGCGGTCAAATGCCCAGATCTATCATGAGATGGATGAAAGGAGGGAGAATGCCTAAGAGGAAAACTCTTAATGATTTGTTGCAGGAGTGTGAATCTCAAACTACGAGGTTTAGAGATCATACCACTTTCCAAGAGTTTTTCAAGATCCAGGTGAAGAGAAGTAAGTAGCAGAATATGGATAGATTTATTCTATCTACTTTTGATGGTTCACCTACATGTTCAGCTAGAGTTTGGGTAAAGGAGCTAGACTCCTATTTGCAGCAGCACCACATTTCTGAAGATGAGGCCATCAAAATTGCAGCACTGCATTTTGGAGGTAAGGCCTATGCATGGTGGATTTTTGAATCTTGTTCTTTGAAAAATGCAAATACTTCCTCTTATGCAAGATTCATTAAAACATTGGTGGAAATTTTTGATGGGAAACTTCCTAAGACACATGTATTAGAGCAAGAGAAACCTAAGAAAACAAAAACCTTGCATGTGATGGAGGAAACTATAAATTTAACTCCACTTCAGAAAACCATGGGAGGAACTGACATCTTGCATCATAAGTTGTTAGAGGAAAAACCTCTATCTCATATTTCTAAACAAGAGGGCATGGAGATCTCTTTTTCACAAGAGGATCCAAATATTGGAGGGTTTCCCATACACATTAATGAAGATGAGGGAAACAATGTTGTCACATCTAGAGCACATCTAGTACCTCATGTAGAGGAAGGAGGAGCACATGCTCCAACAAGAGGAATTCTTGTACCATTGCAAGAAGTTCCCCAGGATCTCATACATGGAGGTCAAAGCACAATCAATGAGCAGCATGATTTTGAAGCATTGCTAATGGAAGGAGAAGGTAGGAAGGAAGGGAAACATCACTTGATGAGTAGCATACACCCTTCTCTATTTCAAGGAGCTAATGCAGAAAGGGGGTAGACTGATCCGTGCTGTGAGGGCAAGGGCAAGGTTGCCAAACTATGTGTACAATCTACTCTTGACATTGATGTCTCACTACATGGAGGCATTCCACCTGGGAGGCCACCATATCTAGAGTTGATGAGAGACATTTTGTCTTTGGGTTCACCACTCTTGGATTTTGGAGAGGTGAAGAGTTTGGTGGGAGACTTTGGCATGGGGGATGTCAAAGTAGAAGGTAGCAACATGAGGAGAGCTTCAGATGCCAGATCACCAGCGCTGTCTCTTGGGAGGATTGATCCATATTGGAGTTCTCAACTCTTGGTAGAGTACTCCAAGGACCTTGGTGCTTGCATGATTCTTGATGACCCGGATGGAGATGATAGATACATGGTGGATGATGTGGTCATCTATTCTTATGGCAGAGTCTTCTTGACTATAGCTTCTAGTCTTAAGGAGAAGCTGCTACATGCAGCACATGAGGACTTCTTTTCTATGCAATTTGATGCATATTTCTCCTTGATTTAGGAGTTCACTTGGGAGGGCATACAACATGATATATTTCAGCATATGGAGGGTTGCATAGCCCGGATGGTGATGGAGAGGATGTCACAGCCACTTCCCTACTCATTGAATGTAAGGGAGGAATTCCAGTTGAGCCATTTCAGCTCAAGGTCTCAAGTACATGGTGGAGGAGGTATAATTTCACATTATGTTTTGTACTTCTTTACTTTGTATGAGCAACATGTTATACCAAGGAGGATCATCCCTTCTTGCACTTTGTATGATGATTTACTTGTAGCTACTTGCAGCATTGATATTGGCTACCTTATTGGTGGTTTGTGGGGGAAGCCACATGATTTTTAGTGTGCACCATTGACACCTCATTGTAATTTCATATTTCTATCTTATAGAATGATTATGGCAGAAAACAAGTGGCTGGGAAAGCACTTGTTATTAATTTTTTTGATGGAGGCAAGGGATGCATTGCGCTGGTTCCCTGTGTGGAACTATGATTCACTCTTCGGTTGTCATTTGGTAGCTTGTTTTTATTGGATTTTGCTTCCATATATTGCTGATATGTTTGTGTTCATGGGAAGCTTTATTTGGAGAGTGGGATATGAGTTGAAGATGCCCATTGGGAGTAGGATTCTCCCTACTTTACATGTTTCATATTACAGGAGGAACAATGGGCAACCCATGATTTCCATATTACATCTCTTTCCTTCATGTGGGAGGAGCCATTTGAAGAACTTGAGTTCTTGGAGGAGGCACTTCATGGCTGATTTGTTTGTTGGGGTAACTTGGGCCATTCTGGGAGGCATATGTCATTTCAGCCCAAGGAAAGAAATAGCCCCATACTTACCATAAATGGAGAGAGAAACTACTTGGAAAGAGAAAACCAATCTCTCCATGCAGCCCCACTACATTGCACAAACCGAGGGTTGAAAATTTCTTTGATGAGCTACCTAGAATGACTCATTTCATTTGGATGATAGCATGGGTGAGGGAGTCACTCATTGGGAACGAGACTTCCCATGTTTTTCATCACTCCTACCTTGAGGAGGCCATTGGACAAGAAGAATATTTCCACTTACACCCTCCACTTTCTCATGCTGTAAACCTTTTTGTTTTACACACTTGGGAGGAATCATTGGAGGATAGATTTATTGCATATCATGTTGAGCTATGATGGAAAATATTGATGAGAAGGCCACAAGAAGAGGGAGGGAGAAAATTTTATCTACCTTTGCAGTTGCTTGAGGACAAGCAACATTTTGAAGGGGCAGGACTGTAATATTCCCAAAATTTAGACTTCATCTAAATGTAATATTATAGTTGATTTTATCTTTAGATAGATGAATAAATGGGTAGGGAGGCCCATTAACCTCTTTAGAAGGAATAATAACACTCCTCATGTGAAAGGAGGAAGAATAAGAAACTAGATTGAACACCTTTGGGTGTGAATAGGGAGGGGATCATGTTGATTCAGTCATCTTTGACCAAGTCAACAAAGCTGTTTAGATACATTGAATCACCTTGATGGACAACACAGTTTTAATGGAGGATCACTTGCATGAGCTTGGTGGAAAATTTGGATAGGACCCAATGTGGAGAGGTTCACTTGCTATATATGAAGAGGATGGCAGCCTTTTTTATTAATGTTATGATATAGTATTATTTGGTCTGCTTAGACTTTTGGCTTCCTCTTGCTGTTTAGTAGGGTTGCAATGCTGTTAGCATAGGGTGTTCCCGAGTGGGAATCCCATCTCTTTCCTTGAGAGGCCTCTTGGAAGAGTCTTGCATTGTATTTATCCAAATCCAAGCTTCAGGCCAAGCATCAGTCTTCAGTCACAACGTTATTTCTGTAGCAGTGTAATGTTGTGTTGCGAGGTGTTGTAGTGGAGGATTGATAGCACCACTTCCGGATCTGTTTCTTAGTAGAGGGTGCTTTCCTTCTCTTGAGAGATCAGAGAGGAATATTTTTGAGCTCATTTCACATCTTGGTAGTGGGAAAAAGTATTCCTCATCTCATACAGCGCAGTCCCTTGCAGGAACTGTGTCATTTTCCAGAGAGTTGCAGCAGCAGGGTTTTAACCCTTGTTTCAGAGCTAGTTTCCTAGGGAAAGGGCCAACCCTTCTCCCAGAAAGCTAGAGGAAGGGATCTTTATCCATATTTGTATTATTCAGTGAAATTTATTTAATGTTTTAGTGAGACTATGTTTTCAGGGCTGAATATTTAGATCTTCTCTTTTTGTAATTGTGCTTCCAAGAAACCCTTGCCGGGTTGTCTCTATAATGCAATAAAGAGGCCAGATCTCTATTTTTCTCCATGTATTGATGTAATAAAATAAATATATGATATTTATGCCATATTACATCTGAAACCCTCATAAATTCACGCTATGCATGCTTCAGTAATTTCTGCATACCATAAGTCATGGGGTTTGGGCCTTTTTGAGCTGTATCGGGACCGGGAGATCTTTTTAACTTAGTAAAACATATTTGTTTCTGATTATTTTCTGGGTGGGAGTCCCATATATCATAATATAAAGGATACAACAATTATTTTCCCCTGTTATTACACTTTTTACTGGGAATAACATTTTTAAGTGTCAAAATGCTGCTTTTCCCCAAATTTTGGATCCTGAAATGAAGTACAAGTTGCTGCTGTGACACCAATTGATGATAATGTGTTTCTTGACACATTTCATGAGTGAATATCTTGCTTCTACTCCAAAATTGTGTTTACATATTGCTGCAGTCCCATTATTGGGCATTTTCCGTCCATTCTAGGTGTGAGAGGCTTGTTTACCTAACCTAGTTTGCTTGGTTTCTGATTTCCTCTCTGATTTGGGTATTATATTATTATATCTAAGGGATCCAAGGGCTAATATTTTTTTCTATAGCACACATCCTTGAAAAATTCATTTTTCAGGCATGCCTTGCTAGTAATCCCAATTTGGCGATATTACACTTTGATTGGGATGCGTTGAATTTTTGCTACTGCTGTTTTGCATTGACCATTGACTATGACAGCATTGAATTTCATTGAATTTTTGTTGACTAATATTTCTATCCGAGAGGGTTGTGTGACACTTTTGGTTGGTTGACCGTATTGAGGCTTTGCTAGTTGAAGCATCCTGTTGACCGCTGTAACGCACCAACACACATATATATTTTTGGCTTGTCTTCTTTCGATCTACTGGTATGTTCTATGAACATTTTAATTTCTTGTTTATGTGATTGCTGTTTTATATTGGGGATAAAAATTAAAGTTGCATCAAGCATATAACATCTACAAAAATTTACATATATGCTATACATATGTAAATGCAGGACACACATCATTAACCTGTTTTTAAAGATTTAAAAAATGCAGATTTCTAAAACCTTTTGCACATCCCTGTTTCATTATGTTGAACCATGTTAAGCAAAACTATTGAAATTTTGAACATCCTTGTATACGTTATGTTGAAATGGACTGTAGGTTGCTATTCAAAATTTTTAATTGCAGTGATCACTTTTCTAGTATCTCCACTGTAGGTTTCTACTCAATTTTTTTAATTATAGTGATCATTTTTGCAGTATCTCCAAGTTCTGTAGCTCTGGATTGATGTAGCACCGAAGAATCATGAATTAAATTTCATCATGGCATTGAATATCAAGATAAAAATAGCATCATCATGGCACCAAATATATCATCATCATAGGAATAATCATAGTACCAAGTTTCATAATTTCATAGCACCGAGAATGGAGAAAACATCATGTCATACATCACCAAGTATCAAAACAGAGAACAACACCATATCCAAACTGTAGTGATGTTTCCTTCTTGAAAAACATCTGAACTGCACTATCTGTAATATGTCTGAAACTTCTTTTTGTAATATTACAATATCATCGTAATTTCGTACTGAGCTACATGATGAAACTACACCAAAAGTGTCTCTGAGATAATAGAGCTTGATCTGAAACAATAACCCTATAACCCTGTAATATGTGGTTCTGTGATAACTAGAGAAGATGATCTGAATTGTATACGATGATCCAAGATTTCAGAGAAGTCCGAATTCTTGAGGTTGAAATGTGAAACTATACCCCTATATTTATAGTTTAGATCTGCATGTTATCTCTTTCTAAGATTAATATAAAGTTATAAACAAGTGACTGAAGAAGAACATTGAAACAAGATTGTAAATATTCAAGACAGTGCATGAAATCGAGGATTTGTAAATCCATGGCTTCAAATTACATCATCAACATGAGATCCAAGTTCGATGAAGTCAACCTTGAGCTCAAGGCTCAAATTCTGGCCAATCCTAGTTTTGATTACACTGAGGACACACATCAATAGGTCAAGAAGTCATTTTCATCGTGCCTACAATAAAAAACCCTAGAAAAATGAACATGACAACAAGAGGGGTCACATCAATGGGTCAAGAAGTCATTGTCATCATGCCTACAATAACAAACCCTAGATAAATGAACATGACAACAAAAGGGGTCAATGACCAAGCCAGTGCCACATTAGGGCTAATAGTTACAATTTTAACCACAAAGAGAATATCGTGAGTGGCTATATCTCGCATCTCATGCCAAATGAGGTGCCACCATGTATTTTGAAGAGTATTCACTTGCCAAACATTAGGGCAATCTCTTAGTATGGTCTTTGTCCAACTACTATAATTGCGATACTATCTAACATGAATCTTCAAACAAGGGGGAGCCATAGCATATCTTCACGTCTTTATGAGGTCCCTTTCAGAGGAACCCCTCCATATTATCCACATATTTTATATATATATTAAATTCATAGAAATAATGAAGGGGGGGGGGATCCCTCCAAGCCATCAAACACTGTTCTGCATAAGGTTTATGATAACATTGTATTTTCCAAATAATTAACTAGTTTAGATTTGCATGTTGTATATTTTTTGGGATTAATATAAGAAACAAGGGAGTTAAGAAAATATTCAAGAGTCAAGACAGTTCATGAAATCAAGGGTTTTTAAATCCATTGCTTCAAATTCCAGTGTCAACGTGAGATTCAAGTTTCACAAAGTCTATCTTGAGCTCAAGGCTCAAATTATGGTTGATCCTACATTTGATACATTAAAAACACTCATCAATGGGTCAATAAGACATTGAATGAGTGCTCTGTCATCATGCTTGCAATAGTTAACCCTATTTAAATGAACACGATAATAAAATGAGTCAATGGATGAGCTAGGACCACATTAGGATTGGAAGTTAAAACTATAACGAGAGAGAGCATGTGGTCACCGGCTATATCCATGGCATTTCAAGCCAAACGAGGTGCCACCATCACATTTTAATAGTCGCAAATTACACAAACACTAGATAAGAATTTTATCTCTAATATGGTCTTCATTTGACTAATACCATTGCACTCCTATCTAACATGAATCTTAAAAAACAAGGTGGAGTCACTACAGATCTTCAAGTCTTTATGAGGTCCCATTTAGGGGAATACTTCAATTTTCATATGAAATCCATGGGTTCTATCTCTATATTGAATTCATGGATACAAAAAAGAGAGGGTTCCCTCCAAGCCATTAGAAACGACTCTATGCAAGAAGGCAACTCCTTGATAGTTTCTTTCCCATGAATTTTGGCATAAGCAAGGATGCTATCGTGCTTTTTGTTTCAAGCCTTCTTAGAGGATCCCTATGAAAAAATATGCCCTCATCCTCCCAATCCCATCAATTCAAGGATGAGGTGAAGCCTAGTCTTTCTATTCCCTCAAAGGAGAAATGAAAGGACATTCCAGTGTTGGAACTTGCAGGTATATGCCCACAACTTTTTGTATTGAAGGGATGGAACTCTTTGTCATTCTAATGGGATTTGGCCATCTACAACAATGCTTCATGGGTGGAAAAATCAAACCTAGATTACCAACAATGAGCTCTTCCTCCATTCCAAGTGTTACTTCATTGTAATTTTTAAGGCCATGTTGGATAGAAAAAATAAATCAACCTAGGACCCTATTTCTAGGGGAAAATGCACCTCTCCTTTCATCCCTAGTTCTCAAATTTTGATCCAAACACCATGATTATTACAGCTACTCCAGTATAAGTAAGAGTTCCGAACCTCCTCTTCACTTATGGTATCCTAATTTTCTTGCAACTATTAGGAACTCCTTGGGTCATTTTATTAAAGTTAATGGAGCTCATATTGTCATGGGCTAAACATCTTTTCCCATATCTGTGTAGTGCTCAACCAAAGTTGTGAGTTTCCCAACTAGTTTCTCATATAATGGGTTGATCTCACTTTTATCGAAATGTTAGACATTGAAAGCACAAAATTTAGATGTAGATCATGCCAACAAAATGTGCACCTCCAAGAGACCTATTCATCTTCACCAACATCTTCTACATCCAATGGACATAGGAAAAATCCCAAAGGATGGTAAGTAATACAGGGAAAAATATGTGCTCCAACAAAGAAAATGGCTCAATCGAAAGCAAAGAAACCTATGCAAGTTCCCCTTGGTAGTGGTGGAGAGACACACTTAACTTTGGTTCCATCAAATCTCTTTTGAGGTTTAAAGCATATTCGTGAATCGAAAAAGGCAAAGCTTAGTCCTAACCACCTTGCATTCATGATTCCCTTTCACAAATCAGTATATCACAATGCCACTAACCCATGTCAATAGAACTGAGTGGATCAATATTAGAAAGAAAAAGAAATAAAGAAAAAGCGATCCTCATAAGACAAATCACAACACCTAGTGACCATGTAACTTCTTCAACTCTCTATAAACAAGTCAAGTTGTGTTTCTTTATCTTCTCTGCATTTATATATATTCCATAGTTATGTTTCAATATTATGTTCATAGTTATGGGATATTGAAGCATGGCAGAGGAAGAAGAAAACCATGTATCATCCACACTTGGCCAATGCGAGTACCCCTTTCTTTGTATTCACTTTTCATCCAGAGAAGAAAAGAGCAAAGCATAGGCCTCTTCTTCTAGTTGGGTTTCTCCTGTATTGGGTTTTCCTAGGGTATATCTTGTATTAAATGTATGGATGGTGTGTAATTTTTTGTCTCCTTCATTTCACTTTTAGTTGATTCTCAGTAATTTCTGTGTTAAAGCTAATGATACAAATTCTGCAATCTTGATTAGAATAATGATAGTAAAAGACTGTAGAATATTATAGAATTTGTTATGAAGATCCGGTGGAACATCCACGACAATGTATGTTGAGATTTTTGGGTAGCATCGGATGTGCTCTAGCTCTGAAACTTTGTGGAGGGGCTGGAACACATGAGATATCCAAGACCCAAAAAGTGTTTGGAGAAATTCCATCTGGTGTAAAAGTTATTCAAATAATTAACTTTTTTAATGGGGACCCTACGCCTAACTTAGGGAAATTAAAAAAATTAAAGTGAATTAATTTACACATATGATGAGAATGTTCTAAGTGACGTTGATTAGTGATTAGATCACGATCATTGATTTGTCAACGAGAAAATAATAAAGGAAGGGCTTGGGGTCAGTTGGAGAACACAAACACAAAATCTAAGAGATTTAATTCTTCTGACAGAGCAGTGCTCGGATGAAGATCAGATCTGAGTGATTCAAAGAAGAAGTCAGGGGCGGAAGCAGTGATTGGTCAGGAGGACCAACAGTACAACTCAGAGCAATGAAATCAGAGACACAGTGGAGGTAGTGCAACCATTAGAGGGTGTGATGCAGTCCCTAGAGAGGGTGACACAAGCCCACGGAGGGGCAACGCAGAGCCTCCAAGGAAAATCCGAAATTCAGTTGGAGACTGGGGTTTATGAGCTGACAGGGCTGAAACCAGACTCCGGGAGAAGCTGATTAGCATAGAGTAAGGGTGATGCAATTCCTTAGTCAGGGCCACACAACCTTACGTAGTGGCATCATAGAGACTACACAGAGCTCACTGGGGTTTCACCATTGGCTCATCTGGAACAACTGGGACTTGCGAGAGTGAGGTAAAACTCACATTTTCTCTGTAGCTGAGGTTTTCTCTGTTGGTTGAGCCATATTATGGCACCATAGATGTACTAAGAATATTGCTGCTTAATAATAATAAACCCTCATATTTGCTGCACTAGTTTTCCCGCATTGGGTTTTTCCGGGGATATTTGTCCAAAAAATATGTGTCATTTGTCATATGTGCGTGATGTTTAGTAAATGATCTGTATTTGTGTAGGATGCTGGTTGTGTTTACTTGGAATTTTTTCTGAATATTTTCTGTTAAATAACTTGTGCATAATAAAACAAGTAGGAGAAGTAAATGAATATTTAGCAGTAGGATTTCTGTGCTCAGAAATTTTCACATGGTATCAGAGAATTGCAGATCAAGTTGAACCATCAACAAAGGGGCTGAAGATATTTGTTGAAGGGAGGGTAGCTGAAGCAACACAGATCCAGAATAAGGCAATGTAGCACTAGAGGGACAACATAGACCCTGCAAGGGTGACACAGAGGTTGACACAACTCCAGAAAGGTGATGCAGAGCCATTCTAATCACATAGAGGCTAATGCAACACCAGGAGAGTGACACAGTCCAAAAGGGAGTGACGTTGTGAATTTTTTCGAGGCTAGAAGTGCAGATTTTGATCTTCAAAAGTTGTTGGTGAGGCATCGGTTCCGTTGGTGCAGAAAAATGCCTAGCAAAGGGGACAAAGTGAGGAGAAACTGTTCCTCAGCAAAATTTTTCCAAGAAGTCTGAGATTCGATCAGGAGGGTGATTGTAGAGGGTTTATTTAGTAGAATTGGCAGAGGACATCCGGGAGGGAAATCAGTTGTCAAAGGGATCAGTATCTCTAGAGGGTTTTTAGCACCAAGAAACCCAGATCCGGTCTTCTGTTGAGTGCAACAGCAGTAGAAGGGATAAGAGTACATGTTTAAAAAATTTGAGCAAAGATGCCCCTGTACGGACTGAGAGATCAGGATAGGTTGGACAATGTGTCCAAATTTGTGATTTGGAAAGCCATAATCCTGACAGTCCTAAAGGGGTACGGTATTCGAGACCACGCGGAAAATGTCCTAGTTGTGCCAACAAATATGGATGCTCTGAATAAGTTAAACGAAAATCAGGCAAGGGAAAAGCGCTTGATCATGGATGGGGTGAAGGATTATGTGGTCCCACAAATTTGCGAGAAGAGGATGACACATGAGATGTGGAAATATTTGACCACACTGTATCAAGGCAGCTTTGTCCAACGAAAAATGCTTTTAGAAAACCAGATGCGGATGTTCCAAATGCACAAGGGAGAGGAGATTGATCCATTCCTCTTCATATTGCAGATGATCTGAGATCAATTGATTGCCATAAGGGCACTTTCAGATGAGGGGCTCTTGTGAGGATTGCCTAAATGCATTCACTGATGAATGGGAGACCTTTGTTCAAAGCATCTTGTTCAGAGCACAACTCCCAAGTTGGGGTGACATGTGGGCTATCCTTTGATAGGAGGAGATCCAGAGGATGACTAAGAAGGAATTCAACATCGAAAGTGTTAAGGTGAAGGGGGAGGAGGAAGATGCAACCCTAGCATCAAAGGGACATTGGTAGCAAGGGAAGAAGAATGACCTATCTAAGGTCTAGTGCTTTAGATGTGGTGAAATTGGACACTTCGCCAACACTTGTCCTAAGAGGAAGGACAATGAAGCTTTAAATTCTAAGGCAACAAAAAATAGAGGGGACAGTGTTAGTGCGGATGATGTGTCCATGAGTGCTCATGTGCCTTGAGAGAAGAGTTTGGCAATATAGATTTGTAGAGAAGCTATAGATGGGTAGGCAATATCCTTGAGGTACCCAAACTCTTGGATCACATACGAGCTACGGGAGCCTTAATACAATAGCAGGATGACTGGAGAAATGGGTGCAGAAGATCATGGAGAAGAAGAGGCAGTGTTGGGATGCTGAAGTCTGGAGTAGCACAAAGGAGAGGCAAGAGCACAGAGGCAGTGCTTACGCAGTATAATGGAGAAGATAGTGCAGAGCTTCAGAGAGACAACACAATGAAACAACAGAGGGTGCTTTAGTGATGAGATGCAACCCGACTGGCTTGTCTGTTAGTGATTGGATGGTGGTCCTTCAACTGCTTACTTCTCAACAACTGAGTTTCAGTGCAACAATTAGCAGTGGTAGTGCTATGGGCAGCATGATGCAACAATTTGAGAGGAAGCTATAGTACAGATGTGGTAGTGTTAGTGGCAGTGACATGGGAAGCAGTACAGAGAGCAGTAGAGCAGTGGATGGAGGGCAACAGACCAAGCATCAACGCAAAGACTAATGCCAGACATTAGGGTGATACTTCAGTGGGGAAGTATTGCTAGAGCACACTCCTCCCTAAGAGGGAGTGTTGAGATTTTGGGGTAGCATCGAATGTGCTCTAGCTCCAAAACTTTGTGGAGGGGCTGGAACACATGAGATCTCCAAGACCCAAAAATCATTTGGAGAAATCCCATATGGTGTAAAATTTATTCAAATAATTAAATTTTTAATGGGGACCCTAGATCTAACTTAGGGAAATTAAAAAAATTAAAGTGAATTAATTTACACATGTGATGATAACATTTTAAGTGACGTGGATCAAGCTTCTTTTAATCTTAGCCATTGATTAGTGATTAGATCACAACCATTTATTTGTCAACGAGAAAATTATAAAGGAAGGGCTTGGGGTTAGTTGGAGAATAAACACATAGAATCTAAGAGATCGAATTCTTCTGACAGTGTAGTGCTCGGACAAAGATTAGATATGAGTGATTCAATGAAGTAGTGGGGGGTGGATGCAGTGATTGGTCAGTATGAACAAGAGTACAACACAGAGCAAAGGCAATAGATACGTAGTGGAGGCAATGCAACCATCAGAGGGTGTGACGTAGTTCTTAGAGAGGGTGACACATTCCTTAGAGAGGGTGACGCAGGCCCACACAGTGATAGCATAGAGCCTCCAAGGAGAGTCTGAAATTCAGCTCGAGGCTAGGGTTTTTGAGCCGGCAGGGCTGAAACCAAACTCCGAGAGAAGTTGATCAGCGTAGAGCAAGGGTGACACAATCCCTCAGTCAGGGCCATGCAACCTTACGCAGTGGTAGCATAGAGACTATGTAAAGCTAGCTGAGGCTAATGGCTCATCCAGATCAGCCGGTACTTGCAGGAGTGAGGTAAAAATCACATTTTATTTGTATATGAGATTTTCTCTGTTGGGTGAACCTGATTATGGCACCCTAGATGTACTCAAAATACTGCTTCTTAATAGTAATAAACCCTCATATCTGCTGCACCGATATTCCCGCATTGGGTTTTCCTGGGACATTTGTTTGAAAAATCTGTGTCCTTTGTCATATGTGCGTGATGTTCAGTGAATGATCTGTATTTTTGTAGGCTTCTAGTTGTGTTTACTTCGAAGTTTTTCTGAATATTTTCAGTTAAATAACTTGTGCATAATAAAACAAGTAGGAGAAGTAAATCAATATTTAGTAGTAGGATTTTTGTGCTCAGAAATTTTCACAGTATACAAATCAGAAATGGACTAAGAACCCAATGGCATGCATTAAATCCATTCATTCTCTATGCTTCCCACAAATAAATAACATAAAAGAGTAACAAATATACAAAGAAAGATGAAATTGCATAGCAAAATGCACACTTGCATTTCTGACCCAAATGACAAAAACCTTCAAAGCCTCAAAACTAAACAGAGTTAGCTCCACAATAAATGAGATTACTTGCACTAATATCAAATGGAAATCAATATACAGTAGAACAAGCACATCTAAAATTATGTTTGATATGCACATCAATGTTCCAAAGCTCGAGGTTTAATATCTCAAATTTCAATATTTAATATATCAGTCATTTCTTTGAACTCAAGATATGCAATATTTACTCTATCGAAACTAGAATTAGATGGATTTGAGATATTATATTCGATGCACCTAACACATAGTATAGATTAAATGTAATTACATGCAAATAAACTATTGACGGACCCACCCACCCCAAGCAGGATGTAGAGCATCTCACATCTTTCGGTACAAACACAAACAAATATTCATTCAAATACCACATAGTTTATTCTTGTGGTAAGGATATGAATCAAACTCAAACAAGACTTAGAAGGAGAAAAAACATACCTTCGGTCCCTCTCTGTAAGCACGTGTTCTAAAAGTACAGTATATCCAATGTCAACAGTTGATGCATTTGCCAAATAATCCTGGCCTAGACAAAAATGGACAAACAAATCAGTATCACATGCCAGGCATAAGAAATCTCAAAGTAAGCATCTGGAAAAGTTCTGTTCATAGTGCCAAAAATAATAATAATAAGTTGAAGCAGTCATTGGTGATAGAAGCATAGATCCATGTTCCTGTATATAATGGATTATCACATTAAGTCCATTGGATTACAAGTTAGAAAGCAGCACCGAATATAACATACATCAACATGTTTTTATCTAGAGTTCTTCCATGTTTGGCTAAGCAATAAGAAATTGAATACAATTCATGTGAAGGAACAATTAAAGAAAATTCAAAGCACACTTCAAATTCAAGAATGCAAACTCAAAATCAAAAGAGCACATCAGAATCTCTAAAGAAGGTTTCATGATGATCACCAAAAGATGAATCTTTGTAAAATGTTTGGCTCTAAAGGAAAACCATGAGAATCTGGGCTATGAGAGATCATAGGAAGCTAAGACATTAAATCTATGGAATGCTGGATATCATTGAATTAACTTGTGAGTAGTGATGATAAAGAGTTGAATAAATGACACCTACCTGCCCCTTTTGTAAACAATAGGGAAAATATTTACAGCTAGATATGCTTGGAAAAAGGAGGGCATTGTTGCCTCTACAGTGACATCTAGAAAATGAAATATGGAAACCCTATTCACAGCAGGTTGCATGAGTAAATGATAATAATATATGTTGGAAAATGACATTGATATGCTTGAGATGGAAAAAACTGAAAAATAAGTGAGGACTGTTCATAAATCAGTTCGAAATTGAATCCACTTGTTAGAAATTGTCCCCCACCAAACAACGCTTCAGGCACCACTCAATTCTAAATTTAGTATCCAAATTATCAAAATTCAATTATGCATAATTTTGTTTTCTATGATCAAAACATAGTAATAGCCACATAAATGTTCAAAATGCATAGCATATATACATACATTTTTTGTTTCTGCTTGAGGGCATGCATTGAACATACTGTGGCTAGGGTTCGAAGCTCATACTGTAAATGGGGTAATCAGGATAATCAGACACTACAAATGCACATATTGTTCTAGGGTTCGAAGCCCATTATAGTTTTGAAGATATTAGAGATGGCAACATCAACTTCACAAATGGACACTACCATCAATAGAATATTGGATCTTTTCACTACTTTCTCTGATGGATTGATAGATAAAATCATGGAGGAAAATCTTAAAGATGTTGATCTCAATGTTAGAGCTCAGGCACTCAATGCCCTGCTTCAAAATCGTCAACTCTAGGTTTTCAAGCATGGTGATTTCATAGTTTACAAGCAACAGACGAAAGAAGAATCTGTAAGGTTTAAGGGCCTCTCATATGAAGATATGCTCATATATCAAGTCATAAAAAATGTTGGAAATATTGGTATATGAACAAAAGATATGAAAAGAGAAACAAATTTACAGCAACCATAGGTTAACAAAGCATTGAAAATCTAGAAGCTCGTGACTTAATAAAAGGGGTGAAGTGTGTTTCTAACCAAGCAATGAAGGTGTATATGCTAGAAAAATTGACACCTTAAAAGGAGATAACTAGAGGTGCATGGTACACAGAGATAAACTTTGATATGGAGTTCACTAACATTGTTAAGCAACAATGTTTTCAGTTCGTCTTGCAGCAGGGTGTAGCCACTATTGAGAGTTTTGCTGATTTTGTGAGACAATCAGGGATATCGAAGGTGGAATTGAAGGTATAAGAGCTGAAGCAAATGGTTATGTGGAAGAAGTGATAAGCACCAGAACCAGAGAATTTGCTACTATAGAGGTTCACAAGCTCAAATTTAGGAGTTGTCATCATTCAAGAATATTCCTTATGGATTTTTCCCTGTCTTGCGAGAGTGCACAAATGATGGTCTGATTTATGATTTCCATGGCATGGCAGTTACATTATACATGCAATAATTTCTTAAACTCTTACCTTATCATAGACCTCTCAACAAATGGAGGAGGAGGGGCCTTCTTCTTCTTCTTGAAACTGAATAATCGCTTTGTCATCTTTGCTCGAGTCGAACTCTTCAATGCATTCAGTATCGATGAGAGGGTGTTAAGGCTCCCCTCATGTAGCTCTAGCTTTGCTCTACTGTTTTGGTAACAAAATGCTCTGTATTTTGTTTGCCCGCCAATCCTCCATGACAATACCCTCTTGAAATTTAAATGGAGTGGGAAAATTATTTTCGGATGAATCAAAGAATTTTAATCGGAAGGGTCAAATTTTTTTATCACAATATAAAAAAATTATTTCAATATAGTAAATATTTTAATTTCTTAAAAGTTATTCAAATATGGTAAATATTTTAGTAATTTTCAAAAGAAAGGTGGATGCTATCTTGAGTTTGAAAATCACTTTATCTTTTTATTTGTTTTTTTTTTCATTGTATATGATTAATCTAGATTCATCTTAACTTCAAATCTATCAAGTGTCTAGAGATCAAATCTAAAGAGGTTTGCACCTCAAGAGATTTTATTCTTCCCTCTTGACCCTTGGTAGATTTAGAGTTAAAATAGATCTAGATTGGTTTAATTATTAATTTTATGTTTTTAATTTTTATTTTATTTTGACAGACTCAAAATTTTAAATATAACTTTACAACATCTTTACCATAGGATAAGAATTCAATGCTATAAAAACCCTAGAGGCCCATGGAAAAATTGCAGGCAAAGAAAGGGTCGTAGTTTTGACAAAGAGTGAACAGGCTCTATATAATGTCAGGCTATGATATCATTGTCAAAATGCAAGATAAGATTAAATGGTAACCATGAGTTTTTTATCCACATGATATATATTTTGTAGAGATATGGTTGCCATGATAAACCCTTTGAAGACACACAACTACTCGTCAAATATGATTTTCAAGTGAGATGTCGATTGCTTACTATTGGACCCCCATGGAGGAGGAGGAGTTGGTGGATTATGAGCTATAGGAGGGGGGTTTTCAACAAATTTGGTCTATTCCCAAGGATTTTATTCATTCGCATTTAAAATTCAACTTAGAAGGTCACCATACTGCAGTTTCTAGGCCTACAAGATATTTAGAAAACAAAGTTAAGAATTCAATAGGCAACTATATAGTGGTTCGAAGGCCCTAACCCTTTCTCCAACCACGCACTATTCGATTCCTTTAGTTTCGGCTAGCCCGGGGCCTGAGGAAATTTTTCGGGGGATAGAGAAATCTTCTTGGGGTGTTTGGCTCTAAGTTTAGTTTCCCTATTGTCCCAGATATTGGAGGAAGACATACAATGTGCTACTGCTTCCTTAGGGATTTCAGATTTTTTTTTAATACAGTGGGGGTTCTTCACTCTCAGAAGCCTCTCCGGATTGTTTTCCTGTATGTCCTTCATCTCAAGTGCCATTAGCCTCACCCTCCTTTAGTGAATTAGTGAAGGAGAGCCTTGCCTCGACAATAGAAGAAGGTCAAACTAACATCATGAATGGTCTTGTGGTTTTCAGGGAGAAACACTCTTGTGAATAAGAAGGAATTATGATTCAAAAGGAGTCTGAGAAAGAAAGGAAGAGGAAAATATATTGTAGTATCAAGAACAAGAACAAAGTCCTCCTTTCTCTATTTTTGGGAGTCAACACCACCATTCAAAAGACTGAGGAAATGTCCCAAAAATTCTTGGTGGGGCAAGTAAGGGGTTGAAAATTCAGGTCCTCAACCCTAAACGTGTGGGCGGAAAAGGAAAGCTTACCTATTGTAAAATTTCCTCCAGAGGTGTCGTTGTTAGCCCAAGGCTGGATTCATTTTTGCTTCAAAGATGTAGCAGACACCCAAAAGGTACACCAAATGGTTTATAAAATTGATTCATCTCCTATTCTTTTCAATTTCTAAATGTCCCTCTTCGATGCAAAGTAGGAGAGAATAGATATGGCCCCAATCCAGGTTCATCTTCCAAGTCTCCCTCCTAACTATTGGGACGCCCTGATTTTCAAAGATATAGGTAACTCATTAGGATCTTATCTAGCCCATGAAACTGCATATTTAGAGATGGTGATTAAGACATACACCCATATTTTGGTTAATATGGACCTCAAAGAAGGGCTTATAGAAGGCACAGATATCAGGATTGGGGTGGAGTGTATTTAGATATTGGGTTATGAAGGAATACCTTTTAGGTGTAGGCGGGGCCATAGGTATGGGCACCTGGCTAAAAACTATAAGCTTACATTTTCTTGCTTAGGAATATCCATCTAGATGCAAGGACATATTAGGTTAGAAAAGGGTTCTGTATTGGAGGTTTTGGGAGCCGAGGAAAATTTATATGGTGCAAATCCTCTCTATAAAATATCCTCCAAGTCGTAGGTGACAATTGTCAACAAATGGTGTTTATGTTGTCAGCTGTCTAGAAGCCCTACTAAAGGGGTGGAGTTTCATTTCCTTGGATGCTAATGGAAGGTTGGGGGGTTTAGCACTTGGATGGAAAGCCATAAATTTTTGGGTATCTAATTCTCAGGGTTTGGATACTGGTTTTTCCAATGAGGACAAAGAGGGAGAAGTGGAGGGAGATATGGAGAGGGAGGTAGGGAGAAGAAAAGAAAGGGAGTGAGGGAGGGAGCGAGAGGGAGAGAAAGGGAGAGCTAGAGACTAAGAATTATGCACACTATTTTTTTTTCTTTATTAGAATGAAGGTTTGAGATTTTATTTTGTTGAGGAAAAGGAGAGAGGAAACCCTAATTTTTGGGGATAAAATGGTTATGGTAGCAAGGAATATTTTAAATGAAACATTTATTTTTCATGCTATAAAATGTCACCTATGTAAGAAAACTACAAATGAAGTTCAAACCAAGTTGTAAAATTCTAGAATCTCTATTAAATGTAAAATCATTTTATTCTTGAGGACTATCTAGGCTAGGAATGAAACTCCAACACCTTCCATTGACCAATTTTCAATACACACTTCATTAGAGGCATATTTTATACTCAATTTAATATCAATTTTATGCTTAAATGCTAGTATTGCCACACAAATTTCCTCATTCCATGCTTTACTATAAGCTTCTTATATATTCTTAGCTTATTTATCATGTAGGAACCTCTAGGACATATGAATCCAACACACGAATTAAACCCTAGAAAAATACATTTTATGCTTCCTCATAATGAAGGGGTTTATTATAACTCTTAAAGGAAGTTTAGATGATTGGTTGTGGGCAGATCCAAACCTTTCTATCGAAGATATAGTTAGATGACGAGCATTAGAAACTTAGCCTAAATCCCATGGAATGCTCTATCTCCAATCCATAGCTAGGTTGATTACTCATATTTTCTTATCCTTAATACCTTGTTTAGAATGAGATAGGTTCAAAATCGTACCTAGCCTAGTTGTTAGCCCATGTGATTCTCTAAAACTATGCTACATGAATTGATTATCGTACTCCTTAAATGTTGGTTTCACAAGTGTGATATTTTATCTTTGAAATCACATATTGTAAAATTATCTCGTAAATTAGATTTATTTCCAAATACAAAGAAGCACATATGATAGACCTTCAACATTCTTGTATTTTCCTCGAAAAGCAAGACACTTAGAAACAAAATTAGAGTTTGCATGTCATTAATTCAACATTTTGAACAACATGCAACTAATTATGGTAGGTATTGGAGTATTCCGTTTGACATGTGTGTTTATATGTAGTTTCATTTTCTTAAGAGATGGTATCAAGGAAAAGCATTTGGCCATTGGTTTGACTTTGGCTGACATAGGCCATTAATATTTGTTCCCCCTTGATATATTTTCCCTTTCGCTCTTGATTCAATTATTTTGGAATGTTTTCCAACCTCATGTATAAAGTTTATTCTTATAAATTGAGTCACCTATACACCAATTTTAGTCATCGTTATCCAACAATATTGATCATTTGGAGAATGGGGATGGTGTGGTTCTAGGCCTTGCCTCTCAATTGAACATTTCTTTATCTATCTACTTGGGTTCCAACACACCTACTTCCTAAATTCCAAGAACCTTAATTATTTAGGGCTTACATCCTAATGTTATAATTACAAAAATGGATGAATGGAAATACAATGTTAAGGAAAGTTCTCTTGCATGCCTTAAAGTGTCCTAGATTCATATGAAGAATCTTAGCTAATTTTTTCGTTGCTTCTAAGCTCAATGCATTTCTGAGTGAAACTCCTTTGCTCACCATTCATTAGCTAACATTTCTTCTTATTGTTATTATTTTGTGGACAATTTGTGGTATAGTGTCCATGCTCATGACAGTTTAAACATTTCACCTTTGACAAGTATCGCTTCTTTCCTGCCTTTTCGGTCTCGGATTTGGAATGGGATGCCTTCCCTTTTCCTTTCTTCGCCTTTCCAGCCAAGGCACAATACTCCTCATCATCATTCTTTGATGAGGATCCATCTTTAGTGCTCTGTCAAATTTCTTCTTATGCCAATCAGACCATAGTCACTCCATGTTTGGAAGCTTCTCCCTCCCATTAACAGAGTCCCATTATCTATGCCATATCTTGGGAAGTCCTAGAAGAGCTAGGCTCACCAAATCATCTGAGGCAACATAGATCCCAACACTTTCAAGATCATATCGACATTGAGTGAACTTGGTCAAGTATTTTTGGACAGTGTCGCCCTTCTCCATTTTGATATTCTTGAGCTTGTCTTTCAGTGCCAGCTTCTTGTGGTCGTTGCTATTCTGATACATATCTGTCAAGGCCTTCCACATTGCATATGGATTCACCTTCTCATGGAGGCTTGAGAAATTATTGTCTCGAACTCCCTTTAACAAGATATTTATTGCCTTTGCAACATTCTTCTTCCATGCTTCATGAAGTTGGGCATCTGCTGCTGCGGATTGGGGATTATAAATATCAATGAATTCCTTCATTCCATTGTCCTCAAGCACTACCTCCATCTTGTCCTTCCATGCCTCCATTCTTTTAGATTTTAAACTCCATCTTATGTCCAAAACCCCTTCACTTGGGTTCTTTTCCGCAAATCCATTTGTGACCAAACTCACACAAACCCATCTCACTAGGCTTGTGGAGTACCTCCCAAGCTACATAATTCAACAACATAGTTTAGTTGTAGTAATCATAACTTGGTCAATCTCTTGTAGTCAAGCGAGGACTTGGTTGGGTTCCCAAGTTGAAAATTAAGTAAGGGTAGTTGTGGGGGCATGATAGCTAGGGAGTGTTAGGGCATGCCAAGGAATGAAAAGGAGTGATGACACATGTCAGACAATGTCAATGCATGCTAAGGAGTGTTAAGGACTATCGAGGCATCAGAAGGGAGAGACTGAACATGCTAGGAAACCTCCCTAACTAGGGAATTATACTTATATTATAATTGATTTAGAACAAATCCTATCCACCCATAGAAAAAATAACAACTCTTGACTCCATAAGAGACTCAACCTAGCTCATATGGTTCCATATATTCTAGGCGTTTCTTTGATTGAATCTTGACCTGAACTTTATATATATATGACCCTCAAACTAAGGTTACCTCAGTCAATATTACACCCACGACTACTTCTGTTCTGGCCCTAAATTCTAGTGCATACCCTCCTCCATTTGTGTTGGTCTTTATCACAGACCTTGCAACCTACTAACCACCACAAGATGCCAAGGAATGCAGGGGATGCTAACATGTGCCAGATAATGCCAAGGCATTCTAATATGTGCAAGGTGATATGGTATGTTAAGATGTAAACTATATTTCTTAGTTGTTTTACTGCCACGGTTGGATGTGAGCCTTGTCTCGGTAACTTGTTAAGTTGGATGAGTAGAGATTGGGCATGAGTAGCATAAGATGAGTTATAGGTAGTTCTTAGGTGAACAAGGCATATGCTCAATTCCAACGACACGTGAGAATCTGGGTTTTCTCTTAGAATCTTTGGTGCAAACATACTCGAGTGCCACAACACATCTAATTTAATGCACAACAAAATATACACAAATCAAGGAATAAACTGGCACACATGATAATTCTACCTTTTTTCAAACCCTTCTTCATTATATTACAAACTACAATACAACAGGCTAGAGCTCCTGTACCATGGATCGTGACCCTTTACAATCACACTGATACAAGGAATACAACTAGGGCTTGGTGTTAATCCTTTGACAACCAATCTATCCTGAACAAGACAACACTTGACCTACATGCTGATGGTGGCCATGCACAACCCTTTCAGTCCACACGTTTAATTAGAGCGCCACAAGTTTAATGTTTGGAGAACAAGGGGCCACCCCCTTGTCCAACACTTTTTATGAATCCCATGCATCATTATAACACTCATGGACCCTAGTATGCCTCCTAGAAGGCCCTAAAACATAAGTTGACCTCTTATGAGGCTTATTATTCCATGCATGAGATAGTTTGGTGGGATTGTCACCAAAATTTAGGGTTACTTGCATATTATTTTATGTTTAGGGGCTAATGTAGGCCCATAAGCTAATTCAATCAACTCCTAATCAATGTATAAATAAGAGTTAGTTGGATTCATCTGTATCATAACATGACTTGGGATCTCTTTATCTTTAGAGAACATCACATTTTTCCTTGGAGGACTATTTTGGATGATAGATGCATGTTGATGTATGGATTTGGGCTATTTTTATCTTGGAGCTTTGTTTTTGCAAATGTGAAGTTGGTTGGATATACTCTCTAACATTGTGAGTGCAAATTTAACGCTATTATTCTTGTTGCTGCATACTATTGAATTTCACTATAACTAGGGATAATTGTTACATGATGGAAATGTGGAATTATGTATCTATTTAGCTTATTTAATTTATGGGCCATTTTTAGATGAATGAAATGTCTTAGAGATCATTTTATATCAATAATATTGTACCATTTGTATGAAGTATAAATCCGTGAAGGTCACTTTTCATTTTCCTCTAACATTGGATGAAGTTGACTTTCTAGGCCTCCTTGATCAAGAAAATACCCAAGTGAATTAGGCACTAGTCCCTCAAAAAGGGTGATGATTTCACCCCCTTTTTTCAAAATTTTCCATTTTTCCCTAGGTCTAGCACCATTAGGTCACCTAGGACATCAATTTCCCAGGAATATAGCTGTTTGGGTGCAAATATGTTCGTTTAATTCTGTTGTAGTTTTTACCCAACTATTTAATTTATCAATCCGAGGATCGTATACTTACGAGACACATGCACTATATATGCAGGACTGAAGTGGAACTAATTTAATCTAACTTACTGAAATCAAATTAATCTAGAAAGGCATTGAAAAGCTGACTAGGAAAGCAGGAAATTGCATAAAGGAAAAGCAATACAACATGTGAAGAATTGAATGACAAACAACATATGTGAGCTCACAACTTCAAATTATATTACAAAAATCAAATTACAAATCATGAAAACATAACAAAGAATATGAATCAAAGCTAAGAATTCTCCTCTCCTAATTACAAAACTATTTCTCCATTATTCTTTAAAATGAAGAGAGAGCACTCTCTTATATACATGAGGAAGATAACCATCTCATAATTACATATCCAATATTCTCTCAAAAACTCTCAACTAATTTCCCATTATTACAAGATATTATCCCTTTGAATCCTCCACACATCTCTCACATATCTTGGATAATATATGCCAACCAAATCCTCCATGATCCTCTCCTTAGGAATAGACTTGAATAATTATCTCCTTAATATGGTGGAGGAGATATTTGAGACGTATCTTGGAATTAATCCTTCACATATTTCCTACACATTACAAAGCTCACATATTCTTGAGATTTATATAAAAAATATGTATATTTTCTAATATTTAATCATAAATTCACTTAAAATACAAAAATGAATAAAATGGAAAATAAGAAGGTGAAACCCAAATATATTTATGAAAATGATGTAATGAAAGGTTAATGGGATGATGAAATGTAAGGAATAGTGAAGGAAAAGGTGGATAAAAATATGACATTTTTGAGTCCCAACATCCTCCCCAACTGAACTTGTTGCATGTCCTCATGCAACCATGCATGGGTCTCTTTTAAGAACATTTGGCATCTTGAACTTTGGCTTTTCATGATGATGTCTTTTAATAATGAATGTTTCCAGGATATTGGAAAGACATGAGTAACAACTTACATTTTCTTATGGTTGGTTCTTGTGTAACAACCATGAATACAAAGAATGTTGGTTCTTGTGTCAACAACATTCATTTCGTTTTCTGTTCTCTTTTCTTTTGGTTGGTTCTCATGAATACAAAGAATGTTGGTTCTTGTGTTAACAACATTCATTTCGTTTTATGTTCTCTTGATGTAAACATTCACTGGAAATCATAATGTGCATAAGAAAGCCCTTTTTGTAATATTAATGAAGCATGCCAATATGTATTTTAATGCGTATGAAGCAAAGTGTAACAAAGTACCGTTGGAAAAGAAATGTTGGTGAATGGTAAATGAGATAAAAAAATGGAGTGATAGTGGTGAAGAAATGGAATCATGATAGTGAATATGTAGCGAATATAGTTCCCCCCCAACTGAATTGGTTGCAACTTTACATGGCTCATGAAAGGAAATGTAGCATGGTGAGGGAATTTTCCAAAAGATTCAAGTTAGCATATAAGGAATTGCATGATTAAAGATTAGAAAACAACATACCTCTACTTACCCAAGAATGATGAACTATGCAATAGGAATGTAGCTGCTACTGCTAGATTAGGAAAATGTGACTGATGTTGTTGTAACTGGATCCTGGAAAATGAAGGAATTTGAACTGCTGATGCTGAATCATGGAAAAGATAAAGGCTGAAAGTGGAACTGTGGTACTCTCGTCGATCAGAATTCATGCTGCTGTAACTGCTGAGGGAGTTGTGAAAAAGTGTATAGTCTTCATCTGCTACAAAACTGATGGTACAAGTCTAATCATGCGAAAGAATGTGTCGGTGTCGAGCATGAAAAGAAATCATTGGATTACTAGCCATTGATGCATGCCGTTAACCAATGCGAGGCAAACTCACCATTGATGTCAATGAGTGCCAAGGTACCCGGGTACATCTTGCGAAATGCGAATAAAGGGGTTGACGTCGAGCCATTTGCAAGATCTAACGATCAAGGGACATTGATGTATTCCCATGATTGTTAGCGAGAGGACTTGCCATTGAGGCATGCAAGTCTCAAGGTACCCAAAATGAACTCTAGTCTATTTCTCAGATAAGGTGCTGATGTCGATGGGGCAAGACTTGTTGAAAGGTGGGCCTTAAGGAATCCCACATCAGTCAACGCGAGTTTGTACAAAAAGATTTGGTAGGACTATAAATGGAAAGAACTCACGGGTAAGCAGTGTGGATCAACATGGCTAGGAAAACAAGGCAATGTAATCATGGAAAGGGAATGAGTTTTATTCAGAAGGCAAACTAGAAGGCAAAAATAAACAGAAAAGGATAAAGGAATGTATTCGATTCAGAAAAATAAGCGTGCATGAAGTCGTGAAAGATAAGGTAATGGAAGATGGGCTGCAACATAAGAATGATTTAGGCGCTTGGAAGGAAAAATTTGAGTAATCATGTCATGATGCAAAAGGGTTTTTTGTGTAATGGTAAATGTCATGACATGATGCATGTGATCTCTAGAGATCTCGCCTTCATGATTGTCTTCAATACCTGCATAAAAATTTCCGCCTTTGTGTGCGATCTCCATCGATCATTCCTGTATGAAGTGACTCAAAAACAAATTAGCTCATTTTCAAGAATTTATGAAATGTCCATTTTTTAAAATTATTTTTCGAAGTTACACTAATTATGGATGAAAAGGGTGTCACATCGTAATGTTGAGCTTTCTGCATAAGCTTCTCGTTGACCTACACATAACACCAATCTCATTTCACTTGTTAGTACATGCATCCTAACTCTTGCCCATAAATTCACTTTAAAATAAATGATAAAATCCAACATACTTTTATTTCCCCCCAACTAGAGATATTGCATGTCCCCATGCAATGCATTCATTGATTGTGCAATACTTTTTCAAAATGTTTTTATTGGTTTGCAGGAAAATTGATTTAAAACATTTGAAAAGGCTTTTGTATTTGTGAGGAAATAAGTAGTTGGTTTTTATGAATTTTTATGTAAATGAATTAGGGCCATTCTTTATTTTATACAAAATTTTAATTTTTTTTTTTTTTTTTTAAATGACAGTTAAAATTTTTTAATTTTTATTTTTTAATTTTTAATTTTTTTAACCAATAAATAAAATAAAAAAATTTATTTTAATTATGATGGTATTTTTTTATTTTTTATTTTTTATATTTATATTTTTTATTTTTATTATTATTTTTTATATTTTTTATATTTTTGTTTTTAAATAACAAATTAAAAAAAAACATTTTTTTTTTTTTAAATTTATTATTTATGTTGATTTTTTATTTATTTATTTTAAAATAAACCCAACAATAAAAAATTAAATAAATAAACAAACCCTAAAATAAAGTTTTTTTTTTAAATTTTCAGCACAACAAAATAAAAAAATAATAAATAACAAACAAACCTTACGTTGCAAAAACATTACCGTCCATGGCCACAACTTTTGAAAGCATCGAACTATTTTTTTTCCCTTCTTCAAAATAGGTCGATTATCCTTCTCTCCAGGTTTCCACGTGAACCACAATTCTGTAACTTACATCGGAATAAATTACATCCCTTGTGTTTTCCCAGTTTGCGGCGTAGTGCAAGGCAACTTCCAGCGTTTGAGAGAAGAGTTTGTTTGCTCTTGATTCCACGAAACCATCCAAGATTTTTCCTTGCAGCACGTAAGCTATTTTATTTCCTCCGGGATGAATATGTGGACCTATCAACCTCCCGGGGCTATGTCTATGCGCGCCAACGTTATTCCGAGCGTGTTGAGGCCCGGCAGGTTCTGTGGATTCACCCCGGTGAACGAAGCTGCCGTTGGAGTGCCTGACGTGTTCCTTGGCGTACGCAAAATCTTTGTTACGAAGTGATCAGCAGTCACTTTCGCGGGATCGAGACACGGTAGTCCGTTGGTGAAAATGGTTGACTTGGTGTCTGTGACACAGAAATCCTGTAACAATTCTGGATCTCTGCTCACTCCCTTCATTACCGCTAATATGAAGAGGACACCTACGATGGCTCTGCAGCCGCAGGAGATGAACGCACGTAACACCATTGCAAATAACAAGCAAGTTAGCAGTATTCGATCACCGAATTCCGTCTATAAAACAACAATATAATCGCAGATTCTCCTCGTGTCGCCAAAACTGCCTCCTCGATATTTGAAAATTTTGATTTGTCTTATCGTGAAGTGATTTGTTCCTGATTTTATGGAGAAAGAGCCGGATTTTAATTTACGTTTTGGAAGATTTTGTGGGCGTTGATGAGGGAGTGGCGATGGCGGAGGGCATCTGTTTAATGATACGCTGGCTAAGGATAGAGGATGCGGCCAAGATCTCGAAAAATATTGCAGAATTGGATCCAAATCAAACAGCAAAATGCCACACTTCATGCTCAACAGTTTGACATCAAATGTCCTGTAATGCTTCTTAGCTTCATCCATTGCGTTGAATGCAAAGGCATCAACCTGGTGTTCATATTTTTCATAAAGCACGGGCATTGTATGTCCAAAAACAAATGCAACATAGAAGAAAATATTATGTTCGACCGACATTCTCCTGCCTTTCCCTTCCAGAACCAAGAAAAGATTATGTTCGACCAACATTGGATTATTCTTATGCCCAAGGTGTTCTCGATCCGAACATGATGAATTAATGGAGCACCTAATCCGTAATGGTTATTCCAATAACTAGCTACATGCAAGCCATCTTCATTACCTTTCTCTTGGACTGCTTGAGATGACTTATGTTCTTTGTATACCGCTCATTCAAATAACCCCTTTCGGCTGGGGTGAAAGCGCCCTTCTCGGTTCATTCGGAGTGGGCAGCGAAGAACATCCATCATTTGATCCATGTTAATGAATCTGATACAGGTTCTGCATTAACTCCGGCCTCTTGATTGACTGGAGTAATGAAGTGGCTCGAACGGACATAATCAAAATTGTTGCTGAGTTCCTCCATGAATCGTTTTGTCTCGCTCAAATAGAAACATCTTAATGCTTCGGGACTATTGTTTCTGGTGAACAGGTGTTCTTAACTACAAATTCAACACGCCTATTTGATTCTGCAATATGTAGTGCGTTTTCTTCTCTCTGCTCTCGGCCCTTTATATCATGCCTTTAATTGTTTTATTTTTTGTGTTTTTATGACTGTGTTGGTTGTTTTATTTTTATTTTTTATATTTTGTTTTGTTTTGTTTTTATTTATTTATTTATTTATTTTATATATGATTTGTTTTTTTTTTATTTTGTTGTTTTAATTTTTGTTTTTGTTTTTGTTTTTTTTAATATTTATTTTGTTGTTTTGTGTTGTTTTTATTTTCATGAATGTGTTTTAAATTTAAAAAAAAAAATGAAATTGTATCATATCCTAGAAAAATTGTTAGTTTTCAAAATCAAAAATTTTATTTATTTATTTATTTATTTTTTTATTATTAAAAGTCTAAAAAAAAATGAAATTAACCCTATTTTTAACTCTATCTTTCTAAAAAATAAAATTAACCCTATCTTTTAAAAAAAATGGTTAGTTTTTTTTTTTGTTTTTTTGTTTTTATTTTATTTTATTTTTAATTTCAATGAAAAACTAAAATTTAAAATTTAAAAAGAAACTAAAATTTTTCTAGACTTGATTTTTTTTTTTTTTAACAAATGGACATAAGGTGAAAAGATATCTTTTGATAAATCACAATTTATTCATTCTTGAAAATGTATTGACAACTTATTTTCTGATCCTCGCGATCGCACTAAGCGCGGAGGAGAGCATACTTATTCTAGGTAAAAGAAAAACTGAAAATGAAAGCAAAGACTAAAAATGAAAGCCTACCTACTCTATACTAATTAAAAACAATTAGTTACGTGTAATTAAACTTCCAATGGAGCCATTCACGTAGCAGTAACAACAATATATCCAGTAGAAATTGTTCAAATGAAAAATGAAAATATTCGAGAGTGAATGAGTCTAATTGTTGTAACTGCGAATCAACTAAATAAAAATAAAAAGATGAATCTAATCTAGTACTTACCTGGAACCATTGTTCGATAAAGCTTTGATAGGCATAGTTTCTCTCACTCAGCTCATGTTGTAACTCCTGTTCTTCTTCCTCGATCTCCTGTTCGAATGATTGTTCGCCATCAGATATGGAGGATTCTGTTGAATCTTCATTTATTTCTTGGGGAGTAGTTGAACTTTCAATTCTTGTCAAGATCTCTTCTTCCAAGGAAGAGGAGATTCCGACTTCTGCAAGGATCTGAGTGAGTAGTTCCAAGCTGACACTCATTATAAAACCATGTTGAAAGAGATTCTAAAAACAAAGTGCTAATAATTGTCTGAGTTTTTAATCCTGTTACAAGGTTTTAGTTCACAAAAACTCTTCCAAATCAGCACACTAAAAATTAAAACAAAGATCACAGAAATAATCTTGAATTCAATACTCAATTAAACCCTCTTACAAGGATTGTTCATTAATTTAGTAATTGAATTCTTCGATTACAACCATGAACCATGAATTCATCAAACACTCTTCACAGTTGCGAAAATCAAACACACTTGCAAAAATTTAAATTCACACTTGCATAAATGTAAACACACCCTACATGCCCTGATCCATAAGAGGTCGAGTCCGTTACGGTATCTCGAATGCGATGCGTAGTCTGTTCCCCACGTCTTACCGCCTTAACACCTCGGAGTTAGGAACATGTCTAAACACACTTGCATAAAAAAAAATCAAACTAAACTTCAATCCATCGTGCCTCCCCGGCAACGGCGCCAAAATGTTTGGGTGCAAATATGTTCGTTTAATTCTGTTGTAGTTTTTACCCAAATATTTAATTTATCAATCCGAGGATCGTAGAATTACGAGACACATGCACTATATATGCAGGACTGAAGTGGAACTAATTTAATCTAACTTACTGAAATCAAATTAATCTAGAAAGGCATTGAAAAGCTGACTAGGAAAGCAGGAAATTGCATAAAGGAAAAGCAATACAACATGTGAAGAATTGAATGACAAACAACATATGTGAGCTCACAACTTCAAATTATATTACAAAAATCAAATTACAAATCATGAAAACATAACAAAGAATATGAATCAAAGCTAAGAATTCTCCTCTCCTAATTACAAAACTATTTCTCCATTATTCTTTAAAATGAAGAGAGAGCCCTCTCTTATATACATGAGGAAGATAACCATCTCATAATTACATATCCAATATTCTCTCAAAAACTCAACTAATTTCCCATTATTACAAGATATTATCCCTTTGAATCCTCCACACATCTCTCACATATCTTGGATAAGATATGCCAACCAAATCCTCCATCATCCTCTCCTTAGGAATAGACTTGAATAATTATCTCCTTAATATGGTGGAGGAGACATTTGAGACGTATCTTGGAATTAATCCTTCACATATTTCCTACACATTACAAAGCTCACATATTCTTGAGATTTATATAAAAAATATGTATATTTTCTAATATTTAATCATAAATTCACTTATAATACAAAAATGAATAAAATGGAAAATAAGAAGGTCAAACCCAAATATATTTATGAAAATGATGTAATGAAAGGTTAATGGGATGATGAAATGTAAGGAATAGTGAAGGAAAAGGTGGATAAAAATATGACATTTTTGAGTCCCAACAATAGCCAGAGGAAAACTTCAATCTCCTAGAGGAAACTATGTTGGTGGGTTCCCTCACTCTCCTCAGAATTTGGGCCAATTCCGACAGTTTTATCTCCAGATACCTCAAGCCCTAGCTCTAGGATCAAGTTTTTCCTAGGTGTTACCAAGGCTAGAACCTAGTAGGATCAATTTGACCCATCGAAGTAAAAACACTTGCCTGATCCTTTTCCCTCACATTTTCCAGGATAGGAACATCAATGGTTGCTAAATACCATCCTCGAACCTAGGCTAGGTCCACTTGGCCACGTGTGGTCCAATTTGGTGTCAAAGGCCTTTCATCAAGGACCATTTGGGAATCAAAGTTACCAAATGATTTTAGGGATTGATAACTTCATTCATAAGTCTTATTCTTCTCCCTCAACCCTTCAATCCCCCTCCTCTCTCCCTAGAAGATCAAGTCCCTTGCTTAAAATGAAAGAAAGTCCCACTCTTTATTATATCTTAGGGAAAGGGTTTCCAGGGTCACTTCCCACCTATTCATTGACCTATAATCTACAAGTGACTTCCTAAAATACCGAGACTCCTCCCATTTATGAAATTCTATGAAGAGAAAGGATCCTTAACTGTCATGACAATGGGCTAAGCCTCCACTATTTCCTTTGTCCTAACAATTGCCCTCTTAGGAACCCCTTTTAGGTCCAATACTAGTTTGAGTGGTAACAAGTTGTTCACAACTCCACTTGTGAAAAACTCTTTGGTATGCCCAATTTTTCCATACTATGGCTCCAATATGAGAAGTCTAGGGCTATGGAGGCTGCCCTTATTTTCTCTGAATTAATCCTCTATAATATAGTGAACTAGGGCTAGTTGGTTGGCCCACTTGACTGCTACTTTAGTCCTTCAAAGTTTTCACATCCTTAGGCCCTATACACCTGCCCTTCTACCAATCTTGTTGTCCTTCACAAGTACAAGGGTTAGGGCTCTTCTTTGACAGTCACCTAGCATCCCTCCAACTGTACTTGGACTACCATCAATCTGCCCAACCACAGCCAATTATTTTTACTGATCTAGGGCCCAAAATATTGCCTTCATCTAGGGATCTTCAAATATTCCACCTAAAAATGGTTTGAGTCCTCTCAAAATAATTTTTATTATGTATCTAAAATTTTATCTGTGTTGTCCAATCTATGAACAAATTTGAGCTACTCCTCTTATCATCCTTCTAACAATCTGTAGATGACTGAACTAGGGTAAAAAATCAACCACTAATAGTCCATTAACTAATTTTTTATAGGTTGCTTCACATATCTGTCTAAAAATATATGGATAGTCCACCAAAATCAACTCTCTTCATGTCAATCCATTCTTCATATGGCACATTTCTTCTGCATGCTCAATCTTCTGCTCAGGTTCCACCCTCCTTTGGATCTGCTATCTCCACACATACTGAATCTGCAAAACATATTCCAGATCTACGATCTATATTGAAGAAATATACCTCGCTCTAAGGGTCACAACTGCTCTTCTTCTATGCAAATTTGTCACAGCCGTAAAGGCATACCATATAAACTAAACATGCTAGGAAACTCATGTCCTAACTAGGGAACTATACTTATGTACTTCTAATTGTTGTAGAACAAACCCTATCCACCCATAGAAAAAATCATGACTCTTGCCTCCATAAGAGACTCGACCTAGCTCATATGGACCCATAGATTCTAGGAATTTTTTTGACTGAATATTGACATGAACTTCAGATCTCAATGTCGACCCTCAAAATAGGGTTACCTTGGTCAATATTATGCTTGTGTCTACTTCTGTTCTAGCTCTAAATTAAAATGCAAGCCCTCCATTTATGTTTGTCTTTATCACAGTCCTTACAGCCTACTAACCACCACAAGACAAAATCGTGTCAACCCTCCCTTCTATTTAATGTAGAAAATCTAACCAACGTGATTCAATCTGATCTTTTAATGTACTAAAACAAGATACTGAATCCTTCCTACAATTTGCAGAAACAAAACATGATCACACAATCACATATAAGTAAGAGAAATAAATTATCAATCACACAACACAAGATGTATTTGGGGAAAGAAACTACTCAAAAACCCTCTATCTCTATTGTGTATTAAGTCAAGGAATCATGAAACAATACAATGCTTAATCTCTAATGATAGTCTCCAACACTTTGCCATTTGTCTCCTACTGATCTAGGCCAAATCGGTCTTGTACTTAGCCAATTCTCAACCTTCCTTCAGCTTGCCTTGCTCACGCAATTACTAGGGAATTAGCTTCCTATTAATTAGGAAAATTATAATTCCTTGATTGCGCAATCCATCATGACATCCCAATGACTTTATAATTGCATATGGGCAATTTTGTATAAATACAATTGATATTTATGTTCCCAACATCTGTCTCAACTAGGTCTTCCTCAGAACTGACATGCATGCAACAATTAATAGCGAATTATCAGTTATCCGATTGATCACTCATTGTGAATTAAATCTAATTTAATTCAATGGACCTCTCACTAGCTCATCACTCGGTTAGAACTAGTTAAACTGATTTTAAATCAATTGATTGAGTTAACTAATTCACACTTACACCCCATTAATGAAACAACTGCAACTGGAACCCCAAAATATTAGAATCCCTCTACATGCCTCATCTTAGACCCTCATGATTAGGACATATGCAGAAACAAAATAAAATACATAAATAAGCATAAAAACAGAGATGCAGTAGGAATACCACTTCATTTCATTAATATAAAATACTGAAAAATGCTTACAGACAAAATAGATAACAAACTAGCTCGGGCGATGGTAGGTTATCTCTGAGAAGAGATGTGGTGGCTACATGCCTCTGAATTGCGTTACAATAAGACTCAAGGGCCTTTTCATTATTGAAAAATAAGAGAAAACCCTAACCCGAGGAGGTGTAACACCAAGAGTTTATTGGCCCCATTGGGGGTAGTTGGGCAACAAACTTCCCGAGGTCATAACTTGGTCATATGATCTCCGTTTGACGCACATAATATCTCGTTAAAAATATATCTCTAAGGACTACAACTAATAATGTGATTTATATGAATTCTCCAAACCTTTCATGCCCCAAAAACGCTATTTTGGGCCTCAAAACGGCTCCGGAAGTTCAGGACCTGAAAAAATGACAAAAATAGTAAACTGTGCTATAATTAAGGAAACTGAAAAACTGAAAGAGAAAATGGCGAGGACCAAAGTGAAATAGGTGGGTGGCCACCAATATCCACCTCGATCATCTCAACTCAAATTTCTTGAGCTAACTTAGTCATCATGACTTAGTTCACTGATCCAAGTTGTTATGAGATGAAATTACAAGTTATTTTCCAATTTATTTAAGGGAAAAATAAATTAGATGCCTCACATTCCTCACTCCCGGTACATCAAAATTCCTCACCAGTGTAGGTGATTTTTTTTACTTTCTGGTTGCCAATTTAACAGTTTCTTGGTGAAAATTTCAACACTCCCTCTCAACAAGAAAGGAATTCAATCTCTCTCGATCTGGTACCTTTGGAATTCTACATGCAACACTTCTCTAGTGTTGTTTTCACCTGAAAATCCTGAAACTGAATAGCCTCCGAACAACTAAATCAGTATAACGAATTTGTCATCAGATTCTTCTGACTGTTGCTAGCTACTGCACCTGTCTACTAGACTCTCTGCGCTGCTACTGACATCTACATTTGTGCCCTTTTCACTATTGCCAACTCTGATCTGTACTCCAATATCTGACATGTGTCACTCTAATTTATGTCTTCCTGAAATCTGACTGCATCAATCTAACTGATCCTTCATGCTATTGTTGTACTATGGAATCCTCGTAGCTAGGTTCAATCCATGAGATACACCATCTCAATGGACCCCGCCCAAATTTATTATCTTGGGATTATGTCTACACATTAGCGAACCTTTCACCTGGAGGTATGGATGCATGTGCTCCATTTTTCCATCTGGATTGAAACTTCCCCCTCATGGATGTCTCTACTTGAGTGAACGCTTCCACTCGGTCTCCTCTCTACTTCTCCGATTGTGGCTGCTCCAGAACCTTGTAAGACTGCTTCTAAGGCTGCATGTTAAGAGGTAATTTTTACTCCCTCTCAACAACCAAGTCTCTAACCTCTGCTTTGCTCCTCAAAGCTTCACATGCATCTGGTACCTCAACTGCATATAGGTTCTTGAATCACGCACATTATAATTGTCCTGCCATTACAAAAGTTTCTAAAAAAGAGTTTATTTTAAATCGATGATATCTCCCTCATCCAAGCTCCGAATTGATTTTTTATTTGGGTAGTTTTTCATAAGGAATCCAAATATGCTATTTTAAAAAATAAAAATTACACCAAAATCTTTAGATATTCTTTGCAAAATCACCACCCAAAAAATTCTTGGTTTGATACCATGTATAAAATCTAACCAATGAGATTCAATCTGGTCTTGTAATGTACTAAAACAAGATATTGAATCCTTCCTACAAATTTCGGAAACAAAACACGATTGCACAATCACATATAAGTAAGAGAAATAAATTACCAATCACACAACACAAGATGTATCTGGGGAAAGAAACTACTCAAAACCGTTCTATATATATTGTGTATTAAGTCAAGGAATCATGAAACAATACAATGCTTAATCTCTCACGAGATTCTCCAGCACTCTGCCAATTGTCTCCCGCTGATCTAGGCAAACTTGGTCTAATACTTAGAAAATTCTCAGCCTGCCTTGCTTATGTAATTTATAGGGAATTAGCTCCCTATTAATTAGGAAAACCAATCTTCCTTGATTTTGCAATCCATCATGGCATCCCAATGAATTTATAATTGCACATGGAAAATTTTGTATAAATACAACTGATAGCTATGTTCCCTTTAACCTCTCTCTCAACTGGGTCTTCCTTAGAACTGACATGCATGCAACTATTAATAGTGAATTATCGGTTATCTAATTGATCACTCATTGTGAATTAAATCTAATTTAATTCACTGGTCGACCTCTCACTAGCTCATCACTTATTTATAACTATTTAAACTGATTTTAACTCATTTAATTGAGTTAAATAATTCACACCTGCACCCCACTAATGCATCAACTGGAACTGGACCCGAAAAATATTGGAATAATACCTCTACATGCCTCATCTTAGATCCTCAACTCGAATTTCTTGAGCTAAATCAGTCATCATGACTTAGTTATCTGACACAAGTTGTTATGAGATGAAATTACAATTTATTTTCCAATTTATTTAAGGGAAAAATAAATTAGACGCCCGACATTCCTCACTCCTGGTGCATCAAAATTCCTCACCAGTGTGGGTGCATTTTTTTTTGTCCTTTCAGATTTCTAATTTAAATGTTTCTTGTTGTAGATTTCAACATTTCCGAATTTTATGCGGCCTTCACACAACGACACCATTGAAATGAAATGCCCATATTCTCATGAGAAACCTATCTTAAGCTCGATATTCCATAAGAGAACCAACAATATGCCATCCTACTTCATAGCTCGAACGTACCATTAAGGTATGCAACATTCTTGTGAACCTTCACATGATGATCTTTCTCTTGGAGGATGACCATAGCTTCCCTTTAGCAACCCTTACTCAACCCTCTTACTTGACCTACTTTAGGACTACATCTCTCTTTGCCCCCTTGATCAAATGAGCTCCTTCTCACTTAATGTTATTTCTTTCATCCTAAGGCCTCCTTAAATAGTTTTTCCTAGACCTCTCAAGAACCCTCTAGAACTTACGTGTTTTATCCACTTAGACCTTAGGAAATATTAATTTTCCTTTTTAATTTTCTTTTAGATTTTAAACCCCATCTTGAGTCCAAAATCCCTTTTCTTGTATTATTTTCCCACAAAGCCTTTTGTGACCAAACTCACACAAACCCATCTCACTAGGCTTTTGGAGTAGCTCCCAAGCTACACAATTCAACAACATAGTCTAGTTGTAGTAACCGTAACTTGGTCAAGCTCTTGTAGTCAAGCGAGGGCTTGGTTGGGTTCCAAAGTTGCAAATTAAGTAAGGGTAGTTGTAAGGGCATGATAGCTAGGGAGGGTCAGGGCATGCACATTAGGAATGAAAAGGCATGCTAACACATGTAAGACAATTTCAATGCATGTTGAAGAGCATTAGGGAGTGTTGGGGAATATCAAGAGATAACTAGGTCAAAATGGATGGAAAGGAACGAATAAGAGTGTGTGTTAGGGAGTGTCAGCAAATTTAAGTTTTCTAAGGATGAAGTTTGTTAGGAGAAGTTCAGAATAGGATTTACAAGATGCAAGCCTACGGTTATTATACGGGGCTCGACATAGTAGTTTTAGACAAAGGGAGATCACTTTGTGCTAAGCACAACATTGTTTTTCCTTTAGCTATTTTTTATATATGAGATGTGGCACACTTTGGCTACATGCTCATGTTTTAGACTATTCTAGATAATTTCATATTGTACATTGTTGTGTATAATTTTTGGGGCACTCAACTTGTGTCGACTTATATCTTGTGTGCCTTGTGAATCTTGTGGTTATTGCAAACTCTCAGTTAATGTTCTACTGTTTATATGAACTGAACATACATGTGAAATATTTCCTATGTAATCTATGTTGCTTAGTTGTTTTATGGCCATGGCTAGATCATGTGATCCTTGTCTTGGTAACTAGTTAAGTGGGACAAGTTGAGCTTGAACATGAGTGGAAAAATATGAGTTATAGGTAGTTCTTAGGTGAAAAAAGGCACAATCTACTTGTAGTAGGTGCAATTGGTCAAGTTGTTGTAGTTGAAGCAAGCCAATATTGTAAAATGAACTGCAGTAGCCAAGGAATTGATTGGGTTCCCAAGTCATGAAAAAATGTAAAGGCTAACTGTGAGGATATGAGTGCCAAGGCGTGCTAGGGAATGCTAAGATGTGCCAAATAGTGTGAAGGCATGTCAAAAATGCTAATATGTGCCAAGTGATAAGGCATGCCAAGATGTGCAAGGGTGTGTTAATGCATTCCAGGGACTGTCAAGGAAAAAAAAGGGAGAAAAAAGTTAAACTACATGGAAATAAACACATAGGAGGGTTGATAAGTCATTAATTCACCTTTTCCAAGAGGGGCATGATAGGCACACCAACACTAGGTGCCAATAGGTGCCAAGTGCAAATTCTTAGTGCATTATAAGTGCCAAGTCTTCCTTTGTTTCTTCTCATATACTTTCCAACAATTGATCTCAAATAAATTTAATATTAAACCATGCCAAATCATACCAATGCATGTCAATGTATTCCATACATGCTAATACTTTCCAAGCGCCAATACGTGCCAAGTGCCAATACGTGTCATAGGGTGTTATGCATGCTATGAAGTGGAAGGGCATGTTGAAGAGTGCTAAGGTGTGCTAGAGAGTGCTAATGCATGTTGAGGAGTGTTAAGGAGTACTAGGAAAAAACATTAAGGAGAACTAGGTGTTACACAACAATTTGTCACCGTCCCTACAATCCCCATCCCGCACATTGGAGGGTTCTTTCCATGACCTGTGGACAGAGTTAAGGCTTGAAAATACTTTCATTGCATCCCTCTGAAGATGAGCTTTAATTTCCCTAAAGACATCTCCCTGCAAAAAACCCTAAAAATAGCTCTTTTTCCATTGGCGCGGTTCCATAGTTCAGCCCTCGCGCCAAGAGGGAAATCCTCCAAAGAGGGCGCGCCAATTGGCGCTCTGTCATAGAGCCGTACCCGCGCCAACCATATTAAGAGGTGTTTTTAAAAAATAAAAGGCGGAAGTTTCATCCTAACAAATTACTGGGCTGATTTCTATCTTGAGTTGGGAGGTTTGGCTACGGATTTCCATGGAGAGGAAGTGGTTTGCCACTTCTCATGGAAGCTTCCTTGATGATAGGGCCAATCCCATAATTATAGGGATCCCAACTCCCCTTCCTCCTTCTATAAAAGCTTGCCCATTTCCATTGCAAGCTAGTTCCAAAAGAGTGGCAGAATTTCTAAGTTCCCAAGAGCTTTCATGCTGCAAAAGCCTTCTTGATTGCCTAAGGCCAAATCCAAGCAAGGAGACTATTTCCAAGTATCCGGAGAGAGAGGCTTGTCCCATCCTTGACAGGCTTTTTCGAGACATTTTGTGCTGACGACCCGCTAAAGGAGAATGCCGCGTCGAAGCTATGGTTGTATTCTTCTTTTAACTCTTTAATGATAAGCGACTATCGGTTATGGTTCCACTCTTGTTCTTGATCATGTTCATGAGTTATATCCTCTTCGACTGATATATAGTTGTATGCACTGGATTTTATGCTTGCGTTTGTGTTGTTTCTTGCATGTGCAAGTGTCTGATCACGGAGATCGTGAGGGCTGTGATCTGCCAGGGCGAAGGAACGGGAGCACCACCTCTTCTACAGACGATAGCGTTGGATTCCAGGTAAGCCTTCCTCGCAAGTCGGTTTATTTACAATTAGGAACCTGCACTATAGCGTTTGATTGTTGCTAGACCCAATCTGGGCTAGTAGGGATCGCCTATATCCGCAGAGGGGATTTACCTCCTCAAAAATTTGGCGACTCCACTGGGGAGTCAAGGGCATTGTGAAGGAGACCATTATACTAAGCATTGTCCATGACGATCCGAAGTTAGTCAACTTCTCAAGGGCTCAAAAGAGCCTCCGGCAGTTCTTAAGGAGCCATTCCCGTCTCAGCAGACCCAGATGGTCGAACAGCCGTCACCATCTGCACCATTTGGGTCCCAAGTTTTCATGATGAAGGTTGCTGCACCTATCTCTGTCGCTACGCGTTCGAAGGATTACAGCGAATCACGGCAGGCACTCGGGAAGGCAGTTGCGGATGGACCGCCTCCCCCACCTGTCTCCGGTTCGTTGGAAATCGAGAAGCCTACTCCTGAACCCGTTGCGAAGCCACCTTCTAAAGGTGTCCTTCGAAGATCTTCTTATAATCCGAATGCTCATGCCGCTCAACACTACAACATTGTTGAGGATTTGGCACAGGCACCTTCTGCTATGTCTGCGCTAGAAGTTCTTCAAAGTTGTCCTTCGCAATGGAAGGCTTTATTGTCTGCGATCGGTGGCATCGATCCCGCCGATTCGAGTCTTCTCACCTTCGATTTAGAGAATTTCTCCCCCCGAATTCCACATCAGATAGCTCTTGTTATTCAAGTCGGGATTAACGGTCTTAACATCCATAGGGCCATTGTGGATGAAGGTGCTTCTACCTGCGTCATGTCATCCGCTTGCTGGAAGGCCATTGGCTCTCTAGCCCTTGCGTCATCTCCCAATGCCCTCGAGGCATTTGATGGTCGGGAATCCAAACCCCTAGGTGTTCTCGAGAGTTTAGTGATCACTTTACAGGGGAAGACTGTCAACGTGGAAGTAGAAGTAGTCGACGCCAGGCTCAACTACAACATACTTCTTGGCCGCAGCTGGACCCATGCCATGCTTTGTGTGCCATCCACCGTCTTTCGACTTCTTAAGTTCCCTCATGAGGGCAAAATCGTCACGGTGGATCAGTTGTCCTTCTTCACCTCTACTTCCAAGAACAACGTACCATACGTGGATCAGATTCTGAATCCCTCTGACAGTGTTGGACCCAGTCTCTTCAAGGACCCCGTCCTCATGGGTATCTTTCCCGCACCACCACCGCACACCGCTCAAGTTAACATGATTTCCAGGTTCGATGACCCCTGGCTTATTCCTACGCCTAAGCAGGTGTTTGAGTTTGGAGAATCAATGCCCTTAACTCTGGTATGTCTCCTATCGCACGGAGGACTCTTCCCGCACCTGATCCTCAGGCAGAGGGTGCAGAGGGGGGGGAGTTAATCCAGAATCTCGAGGGCATCGCCCGAGGGATCCCAGACTACGCCCGGCTGGCGAATGTACCGATGGCGTACCAGAGACACACGGTGGGAGTGACCAGTCGCCTCCACCGAATTCTGAGATGCTTAGTGCGTGCAGTTACCTGTTATCATGAGCACCATGCGGATTAGACTCCTAGGACTTTTATCATGCATATTTTTGAGAGACATGTCGTCTCCAAATGTATTTAAGAGGAACATATATATTTTTTGATTAATGTGATGCACACTATGTAAACATTTCGATATATATATATACATATCTATTTCTGGATGGATCTTTCTTTTTCATGTGATGATGATTTACAAATTGCGCAAATGTCTATCTAAAACCAAATTAGCTACTGCATCAGTTAACGCATTCATATGCCTGGGAATATGTTGGTATGTAATATAGTCAAAATTTCTTTCCAGTAAACGAATACGCAGATACAGACGTAAGATGGATGGGTTTCTGACCGAATAATGACCGTTCAGTTGTAATACTACAAGTTGCAAGTCTAGATACACAAGTAATTCATGGATACCAAGGTTTACAGCCTCGGTTAATAATTCTAATACAACACTATATTCCGCGATGTTATTTGTAGTACGTCCCAGACACACACCTTGCAGGTTGACCAACTCACCAGCAGGATCATAGATTACCCAGGCTGCTGAAGACAGATTCCTGGTACTGCGGGAGGCACCATCCGTGAAACCAACAAACGGATGAATGGACATTTGCACAATCAGGAAGACCCGATCAGCAGAAAGATGTTTACATTACAAACCACACCACACATGCACACAAATGAAAAACACACACTTATGTACACACACCACACCAAAAATCATTTCAAGCATAGTATTTTTTGAGGTACAGCCCATTTCTGGGCTGCGCCATCGGAACTCCTTCATAATCTATAAGCTCATAAGCCCCATTCTTCAAAACTTGTTTTACTATGTAGGGCCCATGCCACATAGGTTGGAAATTTCTAGCCCCAAGCTTATCATGTGCTTGATCGTACAGGAGGACGAGGTCTCCTTCAACAAAGGAACAAGGAGAAACCGATTGATCGAAGTGAGCTTTGACCTGCTTCTTTTGTGCTTCAATAACTAAAGTAGCTAAGCGGCGGTTTTCATCTAACCGTTCCAGATACAAAAGACGCTCTTCCTCGGCAGAAGTGTCGGGTAGAAGTTCCACAGCTAATTTCAACGAAGGAATCTCGCATTCAACCGGAAGAGTTGCTTCCAGACCATACACCAATTGAAATGGTGTGAATCCAGTTGCACTCTTTGCAGATGTCCGGTATTCCCATAGAGCTGAGAACAGTTGGAGGTGCCAATTGGATTTGTGGATACCAACTGTTCGTTGAAGCATAGTGACCAGAACCTTGTTCACTGCTTCAACCTGGCCGTTTGCCTGAGGGTAATACGACGTTGAGCTATCGTGACGTAAGCCCAACTTTGAAGTCAGCTTAGCCATCATATAATCTCGGAAATGAGTACCGTGGTCAGTAACGATGGCTTGCGGGACCCCGAAACGTGCAATGATATGGTTGAATATGAATTGGGTAGCTGTCTTACCGTGGGCAGCTAGTGTAGGCATCGCTTCGACCCACTTAGTGAAGTAGTCGACAGCGACAATGATATACGCATGCCCCCCGGCCGAGTGAGGGTTACACGTCATAAAATCCATGCCCCATTTCACAAAAGGGCTGACGGTAATGACAGGATGCAAAGGGAGAGGTGGCGCGTGCATCTTGCGCTGAAACACCTGGCACACGTGACATTTATGGACTACAACGATACAGTCTTTGAATATTGACGGCCAGAAATAACCTACTCGCAGAATCTTCTGGGCAGTAGCATATCCAGACATATGTCCACCACAGGCGCCACTGTGGCAGTCATTTAGGACCCTTTCAGCCTCTTCCAAGGTTAGGCACCGACGGAGCACCGAATCTACTCCAACACGGTATAAATTATCTCCTACGATGCGGTAGGGTTGAGACTGATGCCGAATTCGACGTCGAGCATCTTTAGTCAAATCAGACCGAAATGTGGAGGTCTGAAGATACACGATTATGTCGCCATACCAAGGGTCATGAGCACTGACGAGGAAAAGAGTTTCGTCCGGGATATTATCCTCGGAAAACGAAGGAGCAGAGTCTGTCAGGAGCGAGCATATAAAATCCGCGAAAACAAGTGATTTCTTTGACTTAGCGGTAGTGAAATCTAAGTCAAACTCCTGCAGGATAACGATCCATTTGGAATATTTTCCCCCCAGCAATTTTCTATAGAGAATATATGTCATGGGGTTGCAATCCGAAACCACTGTTATCGTGCGCAGCAGGATGTAATGGCGAAAGCACTGCACAACGTGTACTGCGGCTAACGCCAACTTCTCGACATGAGCATAACACGTTTCTATATCGAGAAGGTTCCGCGATAGATAATAAATGACATGTTCATTACCATCATCATCATCCTGCACCAGAACCATAGCAATGGTGCTAAACGCAGCGGCGAGATATAAAGTGAAATCACGGTGATAATCAGGTCGACGAAGCAAAGGAGCATTAACCAATAACGTCTTTAGCTTCTCAAAGGACTGCTCAGCAATTTCATCCCCATGGAAGGGAACATTCTGCTTTAATAGGCGCGTGAATCCTTTAGCCACCTCCGCGTAGTTCGGGATAAAGCGTCGAAGGAAGTTCGCTTTTCCCTGCAGACTCTGTAACTGATATAACGAGGAGGGTTATGGGAGGTTGATGATAGCCTCGAATTTTAAAGGGTCAAGGCGAATTCCGTCTTTGGAGACTATGAATCCCAAAAGACGGCCAAAATCCACGCCGAAGACACACTTATGAGGATTGAGCCTAATATTGTAGTGCCTACAGCGGAGGAAGATCTGGCGGAGGTGTTCAGGGTGATCCTCTCGCGCAGCTGAATGAGCTGGAAAGTCGTCCAGATAAGGTTGAACGATATGGCGAATGTCATGGAAAGCATAAGACATCGCATGCTGAAAAGTGGCTCCAGCGTTCTTCAAGCCGAACGGGAGTTTTTTATACGCGAAAGTACCCCACGGACAGATGAATGTAGTCTTATGTTGATCCTCGGGTGCAATATTGATCTGATTATACCCTAAGAAACCATCCATCAAGGAATAAATCTCACTTCTGGCACATTCGTCGATGATCTGATCTATGAATGGAGTGGGATAATTATATTTTTGACAGGCGCGATTGATATCGCGGTAATCAACACAGACCCTAATAGTACCCTGCTTTTTATCAACAGGAACGATGTTAGAAACCCATTCTGTGAGGGGGATGGGATAAATAAAGCTTGCGTTCAGAAGTTTTTCAACTTCCGCCTTAATTGCAGCGGCTTTCCGAGGATGCATGGGGCGTAAGCGTTGGCGCACGGGCTTCGCACCTGGATAGGTTGGAATCTCATGCACTACGATACTGGGATCAATCCCCGACATTTCCTCGTAGGACCAAGCGAACACATCCCTGAATTCTTTGAAAAGATCAGTATAGACTTGAATCTCATTAGGAGAACAAGTCACTCCCACGTGAATATTCTCAACGATCCCCGGTTTAACGAAGATGTTGATCGGGATAGTTTGAGTGATATTACTCAGGTTTCCCTCCGAAAAAACCTCGTGCGTCAAAATGGGCGTTTGAAGAGGAGGAGTAGGAACCTGAGATGCATAACGCTCCAGACATTCAGACATTGCCCCCAAGCTAGGCATAAAAGAGGAACGATGATGTCCATCGCCCCAAGGCAGCTCCTCGAGAGACATAGTTTCAATGATGGCTTCATCAGAAGGAAAAGTCTCTTTGAGAGGATCAGGCGAATCGGCCTAACCAAGCCAGGGGGATTGAGAGTAAACATCTAGAGCCATGCTCAAAGGAGCATGCTGAGGAGGTGGAGGATTAGATGCGGCAACAATTTCACAGTAGCTGATCTCTACTGGAGTCAAGGGCATTGATTCTCCAAACTCAAACACCTGCTCAGGCGTAGGAATAAGCCAGGGGTCATCGGACCTGGAAATCATGTTAACTTGAGCGGTGTGCGGTGGTGGTGCGGGAAAGATACCCATGAGGACGGGGTCTTTGAAGAGACCGGGTCCTACACTGTCAGGGGGATTCGGAATCTGATCCACGTATGGTACGTTGTTCTCGGAAGTAGAGGTGAAGAAGGACAACTGATCCACCGTGACGATTTTTCCCTCATGAGGGAACTTAAGAAGTCAAAAGACGGTGGATGGCACGCATAGCATGGCATGGGTCCAGCTGCGGCCAAGAAGTATATTGTAGTTGAGCCTGGCGTCGACTACTTCTACTTCCACGTTGACAGTCTTCCCCTGTAAAGTGATCGCTAAACTCTCGAGAACACCCAGGGGTTTGGATTCCCGACCATCAAATGCCTCGAGGGCATTGGGAGATGACGCAAGGGCTGGAGAGCCAATGGCCTTCCAGCAAGCGGATGACATGACGCAGGTAGAAGCACCTTCATCCACAATGGCCCTATGGATGTTAAGACTGTTAATCCTGACTTGAATAACAAGAGCTATCTGATGTGGAAGTCGGGGGGAGAAATTCTCTAAATCGAAGGTGAGAAGACTCGAATCGGCGGGATCGATGCCACCGATCGCAGACAATAAAGCCTTCCGTTGCGAAGGAAAACTTTGAAGAACTTCTAGCGCAGACATAGCAGAAGGTGCCTGTGCCAAATCCTCAACAATGCTGTAGTGTTGAGCGGCACGAGCATTCAGATTATAAGAAGATCTTCGAAGGACACCTTTAGAAGGTGGCTTCACAACGGGTTCAGGAGTAGGCTTCTCGATTTCCAACGAACCGGAGACAGGTGGGGGAGGTGGTCCATCCGCAACTGCCTTCCCGGGTGCCTGCCGTGATTCACTGTAATCCTTCGAACGCGTAGCGACAGAGATAGGTGCAGCAACCTTCATCATGAAAACTTAGGACCCCCAAGCGCATGTGATGACGTATCATATTTGGTGTTCATCTAACTCTTGGGTCGATGACTCCATTCGTCTGTGCCTCTTCCAGCACACTTTGACTGGAGCTGCTGCTAAGTGGTACATAGAGTTATCCCATGGCATCTTCCAAGATTTCAATTCCTTAGCCATGGCTTTTCTCACACACTTTCAGTTACCGGTTCGTTATGAAGCTGGGATGCACCTCCTGACTTCCCTGAAGCAGGATAAAGCCACTCACATTTCTGATCACATTCATGAGTGGCGGCGCCATCGTAGACTGATCAAGTTTCATAAACCTAATCAGATACTAACTCACTAGTTCACCACCTCCTTCGTGAACAAAATCGCCCAAGATATTGCGATGGGAGCGTGTGTGACGGAGGAACAAGCCATTGCGCGTGCCCAATATCTGGATCTTGTATATTCTCAGTCCGGCACGCTTTATGATATCTTGCCTGATGCCCCACGGTCCGGAACCTCTAAGGCTCCACCTACCCCCGCAGTGGATGGTGTCATTGGTTCTGTATCTCAGAATTCGAAGAAGTCTTCGAATGGGAAGCAGAAGTCTAATTCTTCGAACAATACTTCTGCTGCTCCCGCCCCATCAGATTCTGGCAAAACTGCAGAGGTGAACGCCGTTCAGGCCAATCCTATGGAGAAAGCCTCCAAAGGGAAGAAGAAGGGCAAAGGCAAATCCAAATCCGATGCCTCGAGGCCAGAATCCAAATCTCGCACTGAGGATGGCTCTCAGCGTAAGCCGAAGTACCCCTGCCTCATTTGTGAAGGATCCATTTGTGAAGAATTTGTAAATCATCATCACATGAAAAAGAAAGATCCATCCAGAAATAGATATGTATATTTATCTCGAAATGTTTACATAGTGTGCATCACATTAATCAAAAAATATATATGTTCATCTTAAATACATCCGGAGACGTCATGTCTCTCAAAAATATGCATGATAAAAGTCCTAGGAGTCTAATCCGCATGGTGCTCATGATAATAGGTAACTGCACGCACTAAGCATCTCAGAATTCGGTGGAGGTGACTGGGCACTCCCACCGTGTGTCTCTGGTACGCCATCGGTACATCCGCCAGCCGGGCGTAGTCTGGGATCCCTCGAGATTCTGGATTAACTCCCCCCCCTCTGCACCCTCTGCCTGAGGATCAGGTGCGGGAAGAGTCCTCCGTGCGATAGGAGACATACCGGTTGGTCTCTCTAGACCTACGTCTGCATACATATAAAATGTGTCAGGAAGAACATGTATTAACAAAAAAAATCATAAAATATAAAATCAAAAAAAGAAGGGGTCATACCCAACTCCTCGTCCCAATCATCTCCCTCCGGCAGTGGGAGATCTAGATCACCAGTGAAATCGGTACCGGCATATGGCCAGTCTTCCACTACGATCAACTGACGCCGCAACCACCCAAAAAACTCCGGCCTCCAGGAAATCTGTTGGCCCCCTCCAGCTCTGGGCATCAGTGCTGCCCAGCGAGCCATTCTTGGCTCTCGTGGAATAGGCTCAGCTACTATGGCCCCTTGGCCCTGGAAGATTGGTAATCGTTCCAGAATGAACGATACCAGGATAGAACCATAGCCAAACTGTTTCAGCTTGGATTGTTTGCATTTGGTCAGTTGCCTCTTTATGTTTATCGTCACTGCTGTGGCCCAGTCGAACAATAGAGGAGTCATACACTCTGAGGCCAACAAAAGTTGGGCCTTTGTGGCCTCGTGCGGTGCCTGCGACCCCACAGCCCGCGTGATGGTATGCAGCACTACTCTCAGTGCCAGATCAGGAATGGTATGGATGTCCACCTTTCCACTTCCAAATCCCAGTTGTGCCCCTCGGCACACTCGTGCTATCACTTGCTCCATTTTCTCACCAGATGGTCTGCTCCCAGTCAGTATGGGCACCGGGCCTCTGCGCGATAATCCGGTTATGAAGTACACGTCAGCAACCTCTAGTTCTAGCACTTGGTCTCGCAGTTTGAATACTTGTTCATCTGCGTCCCACATATTGATCAAGTACTGTAGAAGCTCGGGCTGAGCTCGTAAACAAGGTGTTAAGAAGAACTTTTTTAGGCCACATTTCCTGAGGGCATTCATGCAAACTTCATTTTCCATGGCTTGTTCATCTTCTTCACCGTGCTCCCTTTCTTTCCACTCAATCACCATTTTGCTCGGTTCACTGCATCAACATAGTCAAAACCCTTAATTAGATCTCTGATGAGCTTCAAATTTCATTCAATTTGATTAAAATCTCAAATTTTTAGGCGGAAATTGAGCTTCTGCCACTGGCGCGATCCCTTTGCATGTAAAAAGCTCATTGGCGCGGGTCCATGCCCGATACCCACGCCAATGAGCGGAGCCCTAAAAATTTAAAAAGTGGCCTCAGAAGTCTAATGCATGATGGAAAACTATTAAAAAATGAATTGAAATTGAGTGCAAAGAAGCGCCTCTTACCTGGAACTAACAGAACTCGGAATGGTAGCCCGGATCGGTCGTAATCACTATCAGAAGTTTGCACACTAAACTGGACCATTGCTGCTCTTCGGTGAGGTAAATAGTAAAAAGTAATTCTATTTTTACCATTTGACATATTTATAAATTTTTGAACTTAAAATAGGTTTTGAAAGTTATTTTTCTGAATATTTTAATGTATTTGTGTCGAAAATGGGTTTTACACTTGCCTTTTTGTGTAGCAATAGGTCTTTCACGCAACTGAAACGGTGAAACGAGTTGTATTTTATACTTTTTCGGACTCGGTAAATACACGAAAAAGTCACTCTGGAGTCATCTTTCAGCTCTTTTCTGACTCTCTAAACATGAAAATATTGCTGAGGCCCTTTTCGTTTCGATCTTGTTAAAGTGGACACGAATCGACATCTACCCAGTATACGTTTACCCCTTTTTCGGGCTGGGATGGATTATTTACGAAAAAAGGAATACCCTAGCCTATCGCGACTAGGAGGTTTTCTCAGATATTGTTTTCTACCTTTTTGGGTCAGGGGAACTATCTACGAAAAGGGACCGCTGGAGTTTACTTTTTGCTGTCTTTTCAAACTCGCTAAATATGAAAAGACGCCGAGTTCTTCCTTTGTCAGACTCGTTAAACCCTGATGACATCGGATTCAGTCGAAATGACGTTATTCGAGTCGCTCCTTCCTAGGCCTCGTTAAATGTACTAGGGATGATCATACCGAAGGGCGGACTTATGCTACAAGCATATGCTAAATCCCCTCTCTTCAAGCTTGTGATCAAAATAATTTCACTCGCCGTAAATGGTGGGGGAAATGGAACCGCATCGTTGTCGTGTCTAAGCAGATACGCCTTGAACATGGCACTGACCGCATTCATGTCGGCTTGCACATTCCATCTGCTCTTCAATTTGCCCGTGGGTTTGGATAATCCCTTGACCTCTCATCTGCCATCGCCTGGCCACCATGACCTTCGATCCACACGCTGTCCATCGTCGTGCCGTTTATATGTTCAAGAGAAGTTGACCTCTGCAAATACCAACCTTCCTCTAATTCTCATCTGATCGTGATTCACAAAACATTATGTTCCTCTGTCTCGCGTCGATGATGTGGGAAACACTATGGCCCACCTTCAATCAAGGTCACTTCCGGTCGACTTCAGCTCATTATCCAGGAAGGTTAATTTAGAGACTCTTTCATGGTGCAAATCTTTGGAGCCCGTATGCCTCATGCGTGCTCACAGATTCGACGGAGGAGCCATCAGTCTCCGATCGAGTAATTCTGCGGGTGTTCGATGCCATCTCATTTATTCGCACGCCGTAGATTATACCTGTAGTACCTTGAGGACCATTGTCATTATTGGTGGTTCCTCTCGCATCTGTTAACAGCTTTCATCATTAGTTGGTAATCAGACGATGTTCCTGCATGTTCGACTTCAGCTCACATATTCGCATGCTTGAACTTGTACTTTGTTTGGGTCGAGATGGAGCGCAAGACCCTGGATTGTGTCTGTTGTAATCCAGGCTGCGATATTGGGGATTATTATGATTATTTACATGAATCATTGATTGGATGGCTGCGAACATACCTGAGTCTATTTATCGATCTCCATTGGATGGCTGCGTCCATGCCTTGGATCTAGATTATTGTACACTCTGTTATGGATGGTTGCACCCATACCACGCATATATATCATGTATCTGAGACATCAGTTGTACTTCGCCTCCGTGTGTCGAATGGCGGTGTTTTCTGGCCGAGAGCAAATAGAAGCATTTCACCCTCTTCTTCGCCCTTATGCTTTAGGGGGCATCTGCTACACGTAGTTCTTGTCACCGTCCCTACAACTCCCATCCCGCATTGGTGTCAGACTCCGCCTGTGGACAGAGTTAAGGCTTGAAAATACTTTCATTGCATCCCTCTGAAGATGAGCTTTAATTGCCCTAAAGACATCTCCCTGCAAAAAACCCTAAAAATAGCTCTTTTTCCATTGGCGCAGTTCCATAGTTAAGCCCTAGCGCCAAGAGGGAAATCCTCCAAAGAGGGCGCGCCAATTTGCGCTATGTCATAGAGCCGTACCCGCGCCAACCATATTAAGAGGTGTTTAAAAAAAATAAAAGGCGGAAGTTTCATCCTAACAAATTACTGGGCTGATTTCTATCTTGAGTTGGGAGGTTTGGCTACGGATTTCCATGGAGAGGAAGTGGTTTGCCACCTCTCATGGAAGCTTCCTTGATGATAGGGCCAATCCCATAATTATAGGGATCCCAACTCCCCTTCCTCCTTCTATAAAATCTTTCCCATTTCCATTTGCAAGCTAGTTCCAAAGAGTGGCAGAATTTCTAAGTTCCCAAGAGCTTTCATGCTACAAAAGCCTTCTTGATTCCCTAAGGCCAAATCCAAGCAAGGAGACTATTTCCAAGTATCCGGAGAGAGAGGCTTGTCCCATCCCTGACAGGCTTTATCGAGACATGTTGTGCTGATAACCCGCTAAAGGAGAGTGCCGCGTCGAAGCTATGGTTGTATTCTTCTTTTGACTCTTTAATGATAAGCGACTATCGGTTATGGTTCCACTCTTGTTCTTGATCATGTTCATGAGTTATATCCTCTTCGACTGATATATAGTTGTATGCAATGGATTTTATGCTTGCGTTTGTGTTGTTTCTTGCATGTGCAGGTGTCCAATCACGGAGATCGTGCGGGTTGTGATCTGCCAAGGCGAAGGAATGGGAGCACCACCTCTTCTACAGACGATAGTGTTGGATTCCAGGTAAGCCTTCCTCACAAGTCAGTTTATTTACAATTAGGAACCTGCGCTGTAGTGTGTTTGATTGTTGCTAGACCCGATCTGGGCTAGTAGGGATCGCCTCTGTCCGTAGAGGGGATTTACCTCCTCAACACTAGGTCAAAGTTCATGGAAGTTAATGAATATGAGGAACATGTGCTGGGGATTGGTGTTAATGAGTGCTAGTTGTCATGCCAATGAGGGAGTGACAAGGTATGCTAAGGATTGGTAAGGCATGCTAGGGAATATTAAGGCATGTCAAGAAGTCTCAAAGTGTGCTTGGGAGTTCCATGGCGTGCTAATTACATGTGCCAAATAATTCCAAGATATGCCAATACATGCCAGGTGCTAAGGATGTGCAGGTGCTAGGGTATGTCAATATGTGTCAAGAAGTTTCAAGGAAACAAAAGGAAGAACCAATAAGAGGGTTAATAAGTCAATATTTTATATTTTTCAAAAGGGGCATGCTAGCCACACTAATAATAGGTCCCAATACATGCCAAGTGGATTTGTGTGCCAAGTGCTAATGTATGTCAATGCATTCAAGAAAGGTGTTCCAGGGCATGCTAGGGGCTATATGCATGCCCACACATGCTAGGATAGTTCTATGGTGTGCTAGCACATGCCACCATGTGCTTGGGCATCAGTGTCATGACAAGATGTTCTAGGTACAAGATGTTCCAAGACATGCGAGGTGCTAAGAAATTTTAGTGTGTGCCAAAGAATTAATTTAAGGTGTTCCAGGAGTGTTGAGGAGTGTTAGGTATTTCTCATTAATAGAATTGATAGAGCTTGATTATTTATTAAATAATATATTCCTACATACACTAGTGGGACTTTATCTAAAGGGAATTTTCTAGATAATAAACTTAATAGATATGAAGCATGTGTTGACTCATATGAAAACTCTATTCGACTAGTCATTACTTGAGGGAAATGATACACACTAATTACTTCTTAAAAAATTGACTCACTCTAACCACTATGGCCTTGGAAATATTATAAAAAAGACTCCACAATAATGGTATTAAATCATTATATTTTGACAAAAAGTATATTAACAAGCACATAACATCATCAAAAACTCATTGGAACGATCAATGATGATGAAAATTTTTTGACCGTCACCAAAAGTAACAAAAAGAGCATTGGTGAGGGTCATTAAAAGTTCGTCACTAGAAGTGTCACCAAATAGAGAATTAGTGATGGGCCTTTAACGACCCTCACCAAAAGTATCATTGAAAATGGCTTTGGTGACAAACCTTAAAGGACCATCACTATATACACTTACAATGACACTTTTTAAGGACTGTCACCATATGTGACATTGGTGACAAACCTTAAAGGTCCGTCACAGTCATGACCCTCACCAATGTCATTTTTCCTTGTAGTGACAACTCCTATACAAACAAAATTATGCATATCATCCATGCCATTTTGATGATCCCCAAATAGAATAGGTAAAACCTGTATATTCAACTCTTTATGTAGCTCGGGTTTACCTAAAAATGAACTTTCTTCACATGTTACCTCACTGTTCAGAATTTTCATGCATGTATTTTCAACAGCCTGATCTTGAGGAGTTTCTTCTTGACATAAAATCTCAGAAAAGGAATGGGCTGAAAAACAATTTGAATGATTTGGCTCATACATTTGAGAACATATAGATTGACAAGGTTGCAAATGCTCATAAATTTCATGTAATATGAGTTGACTATCAAATTGTTGATCTATTTTATCTTCAAGCAAAGAAGATACATTTGCTTGTTGGAAAATTTCTTGATCATCATGACAACTAGCTTGTGAACAAAATTCATAAATCACATTTAATATATCCTCATCATTCATAAATTATACATAATCATTAATACTTTTAATATATTGAATGAAATCTTTCCAAAGATTACAACGGTCTTGAAACCGCGGTGATGAAGGACGAGACTTCCCATAATGTCCAAAAAATATTCTATGGAAACTTTAAGGTAACACAAGCTTCCTGATTTCAACCCTTCATACCATACTCTAGCTTTGTCTTTTAGGGTGGCCATAAATATCTTCATGAGACAATATTCAGGAAACTCAACCCTCAGTCTACATACATGCATATGGAATTTAACCAAATGAAAACCATCATCATCTTTCTTTTAATCTTTGAACATGGGAAGATGGGTTGAATAATCAACACAAGGCATAGGATTTGGAAAACCATAGATGTGAGACCGATCCATAGGAGCATACCTGGGATTTATTTTTGCAGTATAACTCATCTTGGAACTTCTTCAAGCTACTAATCTTCAAGGAGTGGAGTCACCATGAAGCTTTGATCTTCTCTATCTTTTGAGAGTGGAGTTGCCAGGGTAATATCTCAACCTTCAAAATAAAACTCTAATTTCATTTGACCCTTAGGAATTAACATGAAGAGACTCAAAGAAAATCTGGGAAATGGAGCATTTCAATCTAGCACAAATATTTCAGACCACTTTGGATTGGAATTTAGCCCTTCCAATCAGAGAGGGCCCTCTCAAAGAAAATATTGAAATACTCAAGATAAGATGCAGATGGATAAATCTGTTTATGTTTTAGGTGGAAGAGTGTATGATGGCTACCATTGTGCATGAAGTCAAATAAATAGATTCAATTACTAGAAAATACATTCATGGAAGCTGATGCATATTTAATTAAATATAAATTTTACAACAAAACATAGTACATGAAGGAAATTGGAGCATAAAGTTATGAATTCCAAGTAATCATAATACCATGAAGCTGATGAAAATATACAAACTGAAGAGACAAAAACATAAGTCAATAAGAATCTCATGTTTTGAAGGCAACTGCTGTAAACTGTGTATTAACTTGATAGAGAAAATTTACATTGCAGCTTCCTCATAACATTCATCAACCCTTTCAAACTCAAAAAATCCCCCATTTATAGAGTGAGGTCTCTTTACAATGGTTTTCCACCTGGGTCAGCTTCTAATTCCAAACTAAGAGACCTATTTCTAATAGAATTACATCACATGGAGACTTTCTAGGGATATTTTCTGTTTGGCAGAGTTTGTACACAAAAATGACTTTTCTATCATTTTTTTTTTTGCTAGGAGAATTAGCAACTGCAACAGTATCGTACTCGCACGACAGGGGGTTGAATCCTGCTGTATACCCCTATAAACCTAGGAGTAACTGCCATGACTGCCATAATGGCCCTCAGGCTATCTGAGACTCGAACTCGTGACTTGCACAGCGGCACGAATGCCTTAGGAAGCGTCCGTTGGCCACGAGCCCAAACCTCGACGAACAAGACTTTTCTATCATTAAATAGCTCAAAAATTATTTTAATAACCCCGATAAAATGAAACCAAATTATTTTATGAATGTAATGGACTGCTAATTTTTCATCATGCCACGTGGACGTTGACATTGATGAGTTGGATCTCCACCAAGTCAAAATTCAAATTTCTGCACAAATCTGTAAAATTATGTAAAATAAGCCTCAAAGATGAGTGCGTATTTTCCAAAACTTGATGGTTGTGAAAAAAATGAGAGAGGATTTTGTATATGGGCTCGTTCTGAAGAAAAACCTCCTTCGGATTTACAAAACTACTTTCCATTTCGTCAGAAATTGAGCTTGAAGTTGACTACTAAAACAATCATTTCCAGAAATTTGGTAGCAAATGTCAAAATCAATCCTCTGCATAATTTTTATATTTTATAACTATTCCAAGGTCTTCCTTGAGGTTAATGGTTTAAAAAAATTCCTTGAGCCTTCTTGTTTCTAAAATTTGGGTTGATGTTTACCTCCATGGAAAGCTAAAACACTTCCGTAGCAAATTTCTGCCTTCTAGCGTCGGAGTTGCTACAGAAGTACCTAGTTTTTTGAGATTTTGCACTTTCTTCCTTTTATCACCTTAAATTTTTTTTTATCACCTCCAAAACATTTATAGAAGCCTATACATGCCTATATAATAACATAAGACATAATATATCCAAAAAATGTGTAATATTACCATCTTTATGGAGCCACATCACCATTTTGTACAATCATTTTTAGGCATTTTTTCAACAATTCAACATGTACCATTTCCATCTGTGCTTCTAAGTCTTTAACTTGACCCTTTTTGACACTCTATACGATTTTCCCTATGTTAGCATAAAAACCAACTTCCGCCGCAAAAAATGTGTTGGAGAAGGAAAATTTGCTACGAAAGTGTCGGGAACTTCCATAGCAAATCCTGACCTGTTTAAACTAGATTTGCTGTAGAAGTGTGTAAAAGTGTCAAATTCAGCATAATGACAATATCAACTCATGCACAAATTTTTTTTGGATTTTTATTTGACAATGAATCCTATAAACACTAATTATGTCATTTCAAAATCACTAAAGGACCCTTACGCATGTGAATTTTTTATTGAAAATCAAAGACTTAAAAATCTTATTAAGCCCTAACTAACCTAACCATCTTGACTCATGAATAAAAACAAACCTAATGGTTATCTTGGATAACAATAATAATATATCCTGACTGTGCATATGTGATTTTTATGAATGAATGACATTTTTTTATGAGTTTATGATGTAAACATGTTAGTTAGTTACTTTTATAGATATCTTGATCTTATTTATGTTGAGTTGAGGTGTTGTGAGGTTATATTGTACTAATATAGATTCATTGTGCAGACAATATAGTCTCCCCTAAGATGCATTGAGGTATGAGTTTTATTTTGTCATATACTTGGTGTTTTACTATTGAGTGTTTGATTATGTCATCTAGTTGATTTATTTAACATGGTATGTTTGTAGGTTGTTTGAATGTTTGATTAATTGCATGATATGAGTATATGTGTCTATAATATTGCTTGAAGGAATGATCTTGCTTTAAGATGGTTGTGATAACACATATGTGATGAGATATCCAATATATACTTGAGTGTAAGTAGGTTATATTTGTAGAATTATATATTATGACTGATGAATGTGAGTTGATTGTTGATTATGACATGGTTTCTAGTCTTGGTAAAAGTTGATTTCGAATTGAGAGATATGTTGTCTTGATATTTGGTACATATGGCTGGCATGGGTGTTCAGTTACATGTCATCTTGCTTAGCACAAGGTAAGATAACTGGTATATTGTTATATTTAGTTATGCATTGACAATTATGTGTTTCTGGCAGTATGATGCAGGGATTGCATGGCAAAGAGATTGCCATGAAATCTTGAAGAAGGATCAGGTTGAGTTTTCCTTCAGAAGCACTGGGGACCCATTGGGATTGAGTATGGTGTTTGATGCTAGTCTTGTTCTTTTGGTCTTTTGTGATTTTTTGTGCTTTATTTTCAGTCTTGATTGCATCTAGTGCATGTCCATGCCACTTTTTTACGGTGTCATATTGCTTTTGGTTTTTCATGGTCTAATTATTGCTTTCTCTTTTTCTTTCCTTTTGTGTTTTGAGAGTCTTGGGAATTGGTTGTGAAAGAGGAAATTTAATGGAGCCTGGTGAGAGCTGTGTGGTACCCAACAGGTAATTTAAGAAACATATGAATCTCGATGCATGAGTCAGTGCATCAAAAGGTAAGACTATGATAGTCAGTTTGAGTGGTTGGGTCCATTGTGGTAAATGGAAAATGGAAGTACATACATGAGAAAGGAAAAAAAATGTAAATTAATGGATCTAAGATAACATAGGACTTGGCTATGATTTGAAACTGTTGTTCTCAATGTTGTGCATGTTGGGCATGAATAAAGGAAGTTATATTAACCTTGACCCTATGCTATCTAGTAATTATGATGTGATCATGATTATGTTGATGTTTATATATGTATACATGTATGTATGTATGTTGTTGTATGGCACGATCATGATTGTTTAATGTTAATGATTATATATAAGCATGTATGTATGTATCTATGTCACTATATTACAGGGTTTTCAAGGATCATTCTTTTGGAGGAATGATTTCTTATGTGGGTGAATGGCATGAATAAGTTCTTGGTCTTATGAGGAATCAAGTGGGAAAAGTAACTATGAATCTATAAGGTCAGTATCATGTGGACATGAATTGATATTATATGCTTGTACTATGCCTATGTTTATGTTATGGACAGGTAATACTGAGGGGTACATTAGTGAAGTGAAAGTAGTGTGATCGACGACATGCTATGATAAGCATGGATAATGGAAAGACACTAGAAACAAGGTTGCTTATGGGGTCAATGTGTGGTATATGTATGTGCAGTACTATTGCTGTGTATATGTTTCACATGTTGTATATTCAGTGATTTTACCTATGGTGATGTGTACATGTAACATATGTAGTGTTGTTTACATATGATGTTGTATTCTTGTTGTATATTTATGGTGTTGTGTGAATATTTCATATGCGGTGCTAGGTATAGATGGTGCCATGTACATGTTGGATATGAAATGTTGTGTAAATATCATACTGTGTGCATGTTGGAAATGCGGTATTGTGTGCATATGGTACTATGCACATGTTGGATGTGCGATGTTGTGTATGTATGGTGCTATGTACATGTCGTATATGCAGTGATATGTACATATGGTGTTGTGTGCATGTTGTAAATATGGTGTTGTGTGCATGATTGTACATATGGTGTTGTGTGCTTGCAATGCTGTGTACGTATCGTACATATGGCTCTATGTGCAGGTGGTGTTGTGTACATGTTGTGCATGTGGCATTGTGTACATGTGGTATCGTGTACATGTCGTGCATGTGGTGTTGTGTACACATTGTACATGTGGTGCGGTGTACATTTGGCGTTGTGTACACGTTGTTCAGGTGGTTCCATGTGCATGTGATGTTGTGCACACATTGTGCATGTAGTGTTGTGTACAAGTGGTATTTTCTACGTGTTGTGCATATGGTACTAGTATACATGTGGTGTTGTGTGCATGTCGTACATGATGTGTTGCGGGCATGTGGTACTATGTATGTGCATGGTGTAGTCGTGGTGTCACGATGTGTGTATTCATTGTGTTGCACTCTGTATATGTATATGTATTGTGTTGTATCAGACAATGGGTGTGGATCGGTATATGTTGGACTTTGGTGAATGCGTAGGTGTATGTGTTGTGTTTTACACCAAGTGTAGGTTTATGTGTTATGTTGTATGTCGGATGTGGGTCTATACATTGTGTGGTGTTGTATGCCTTAGGTGGATGTATGTGTTATGATGTAAACTGTTTGTATGTGTATGTGATTAAAGAGAAACAAGGGCACTGGGTGCTTTCTGGGTGTGGCATATGTGTGTACAAAAGAAAAAAGTTAGAAGTAAGGACCGATGAAGGATAAGTATCGATATTTTATTTCAATATTGTTCTGCATGCAATCTATGATTCTGACTTACGAAAGTTAAATTTGATTTATGATTATGGTTTATGGTTATTTCATGCGATTCAAGATTTTAATTTATGATGGTTGTGTTTTGAGCTAATTGGATGTGATATGTTTATACATGATGATTTGATCAAACATCTAGTTTGACTTGTTGTGACAGGTAGTGAACAAAAGTACAAGTGTACATTATTGATGGGCTACCAATGAGGTATGATTTGAATTTATTTGAATTAATTCTGAATCTAATGAAAATTATGTGCTTGGTACAAGAAGCATGCAACAACCGATTGTGATGATGAAACCGAGTGCAAGAACTAGCAGTGTCAACAAAAGTAATTAAAACAGGCAAAAATATGTTGGTAAAGCACTTCATGAGTAGGGCCATTGTGGGACACTGATACCAAATAGTGTCCATTGATTTCCATGAGGATGCTATGACTGGTATGATGGTTTTGAGGCACGTATATGCCTTGGTTTTTATATATTCCAATGCGAGGAATCATTGAAAAGGGATGGATCGCCCGAGTTAGGGGATGTCGGGGAACTTGGAAGGTGAGTGAATGCACAAAAAGGGATTACTAGATTTACTAAGGGACTATGTATCAGAGAAGGGAAGGTCGAGGATGGATTTTTTTTGGTCATTAGTATTTCCAGATGGAATCAGAAGCACACTGGGAGTGTTCCCGGGAACAATGAACTGGTAATTGTTCATTGAGGGTACTATAGCGCAGGATTGTAGCGTTGGACATTAGACGCAACTTTGACTTTGGGAATGGATTTTGGACTTCCTGGGAAGGAGGTGAATCCCAATATTACTTTGAGGGTGGAGGTGTGAGCCTCTGGATTCCCTTGTTGCTGATACGAGCATTGTATCCTTCTATTTGTTGGTTGAGAAAATGTGCATATTTGTATATGTGTATATTTTTGTAAATCTTGTAATGAGCTGTGTTATAAATCTCTAGTACATGGTATGATTTTCATGATGGTTTTTTCTTTTGAACAAGTTACTCAATGTAATACTGCAATGAGCTATGTTATAAAGATCCATGGGAATTATGTTTTCTTTTCAGCGCTTTTGCTAAGATATATCTGTGGTTGAACACCAAGGACGGTGTCCCCCAAGGGGGAGGGTTCTGTAACAACCCTGGTGAAAATTCCATGTAATAAAAGTAAAAATAATAACTACGGTTGATGGGACACGTATTCCAAGCTTAACAGTTGGAAAAACATCCTAGTGTGGGTTTTCATCAGTTTATTATGGCTAAGGAAATTGGAAAAGGCTATGGATAAGGCATTAAAGAGGAACAAAGTATTTTTGGCACATTTATTTATGAAAAAAATGGAAATTAGGAGAAAAGTGAGATGAAAGGTCATAGGTTGCATTTGAGGAGGAAAATGAAGGAAAATAATGGAAAATGAATAAAATAGAGGCCTCATTGATAAAAAGGCTTCTGAGTATCAGTTGGCAAGATTTTTCTCACATTTTTGGAGCTCTCTCATTATTCTCTCCCTCTCTCTCTCATTCTTGGACACAAATTTTTCTTGGAGCACTTTGGAATTGGACCAATAAAGGCAAGAAATCAAGGAGGAGGAAGCAAGCAAGGAGGAGCAGGTATCAAGTAGCTACAACAAGATTCTTGGAAAGTATCTATTTGCATGTGTATTTTCCAACTAGATATGGTATGCATGGTATTGCATGTGGTTATTTCTATCTTGGCATTGGTTTTTCCAAGTGTGACAATGTTTTCAGACTAGCCTTTCCATTTAAGGATAGCCATGGTGTTTTGGAGTTCTCATGTCTTGGTTTAGCTGGATTACAAGAGGGATTCAAAGCTGAGTGAGGTGGATCTCCAAATATCATTATTATTTATGACACAAAATTGGTTTATGTGTTGCCTCGGTTTAGGGCATAGTGATTCGGGTTTGGATTGCGTAAAGCCTGAGAGGTGTTGCCTCGGTTTAGGGCATAGTGATACGAGATTGAATTGTGGTAAATCATGAGAGGTGATTTCCCTTGATTAGGCCTAGGAATCATTGCCGATGAATGACAGGATATACGGTAAAGCCTATAGGGTGGTGTCTCGGTTTAGGGCCTAGTGAGCCTTGATTCAGACTGTGGGTTGTGGTAAAGACTGAGAGACTAGGAGATAGGAAAATTCGTCACAGTTTATGCAGAGAGAATCTGGTGATATCCATGCTTCTATTGGCCTAGTGATCAGGTGTAGATCACAGTAAAACCAATTATGACATGTTTATTGTGTTGGCCTAGTGATCCGGTGTGGATGACGGTAAAACTGATTTCTATTGATGAGGGTGAGGTCGTTTAGCCTTAAGATGCCATGGTTGGATCTTTCGGTTTGAGTCCCACATTCATGGTTGGAATATGGAACGGGAGTGACTGACTGAAGAGAGATTTGCCTCAGCCAATATATGATCAGGTGGAACGTGGAAGTCTCATCTTCGGTTGGTTCTTACATTCAGTAATGAAGAGCTCATTCCTTTGGTATTTGGTATGAAAATTTATTGGTTATTTTGTGGATTCTGTTGCTGTTGTATCCATGATATTTATGTTGTTATTATGCTGGTTATAAGTATGTATTTTATCAATGATGATGTATGGCTCTATCCATGTTTTTTCTTGTAAATGAATAAAAAATGTATCAATGGTAAAATATATTATATTACAGCTTATGATGTAAGGGAGCAATTCTTCTTAGAGATTCTCAGTTAAGTATGAGACCCCTATGTTTAAATCTACTGTTTACACATGTAGATGCAATGTTTGTGAAATGTTTGAAAAAATTCCTATCATGGCTAGGAGGGGTCCATATGAGTTCCCGATGATATGATTTCTTTTGTGCCTTTGTTTTAATATTATTTATCATTCCCTAAAGTTTCATAAAGTTCTGGGCAATGACCTAGGCTCTGGGGCTAAAAAGGTGGCACACATTTCGGATTTGCAGGCACAAAACTAACCAAACCGGGCTATGACCGCTACCTTTCCTTGGCATGCCTGCAGATATAGGATTTTTTCCACTATCTTGCCTTAGAATTCCCATGAATAAGCCTCAAATTGGTAAAAAAAGTCAGTCTCCCTCAGGGTTCAGGGGCCTAGAAGGTTGGGTTACCTCCTGAGGATGGTTTTGATGTTGTGTAAGGTGCGATTGTCTTGTTTTCGTCGGTTCCACTTCCTTAAGGTTATATAGGAGGTTTAATCTCATATTAGTAGCCTCACATTGCACTTTTACCATGATTGGATGGTTACTTGGGTAGATGCGGGAGGAGGGTGTTACAAAAGTTCATTGTGCAAAGGAAGATTTCGAGCTTTCATTATGCAGTTGTCCGCAACATGTACTGAATGGTTTTATTATTAATATTTTAGTATTAGAACATAATCCATATTTTCTATTCAATACAAAATTATTTATGCTTATATTATTGATAATATTTTAATTGTAAATAATGCATACTAGTGCTATTTAATTGATTCTATTTGCATAAAGATTTTCACATATTGGAATTAAATGATAAATATATTCGACTGATGTATCTTTGTTCATGCTCTTGTGCGAAAGTGCAGAGGGAGTCCATTGTATGAAAAAATTTTATTGTGTGGAATTCCACACTTTGCATTAAAATATTTTATTGCTAATATTTTAGATATACATAATGCATACATTCGTAGTCTGTTTTCGTTTTATTTTAGTTATAAATAGTGTTCATTGTGCGCATCTCCGTAACTTCTCACTAAACGCTTCCATTGCTAATATTTTAGTATTAAATTATCGATAGGTGTTGTTGGCGATTTCAATATTTGTATCATTGAACAGATTCATAGTTGGAACTAAATTATTTTTTTGACTATAGAAGTCGAGCACGAAAAAGTGCAAAGTTTTTTTTTTTTTTTGGTGAGTTTGGCTATTCTATTAATTCGAAAAATGAAATGTTACATATGCTATAGGCGGGGTTGGCAAGCTGTGCTTAGCCAATCCCAACCTTAGTTACTCTGTTTCGGGGCTGCCTCAGAGGAGGAAACCAACCCGAACAAAACTTAAGACAAAAAATTACAATATGCGTAGTAGCGCTGATGTATCTAAGTAGCACAAAATATGCAGAAGAAAAAAAAAACTGATGATAGCAAGCATGACAAAAAACATGGAAGAGCCGTGCAACTGAGAAGGCCTCAATCTTCATATTCATCATCGCTGCTAGGGACCTCCTCCTCAATTGGGCAAGTAGGTGCCTGCGCAACCGCTTCCTCTGAATCTGCCATTGAACGCCTGGGTTTATGGGCTCGTGCGCAGAGGATGTGGGACTCCAAATCTTCTCCGTTAGGGACATGCGTCCAGGTTCCATCAGAATTCATCACCCAGACATCTGATTCATCATCTTCCTTCTCCTGAACCGATAGCGGGTTAGTCTTGTGGATCTGGGGGTGCGCTATGGTGGACTTCCGCGGGCCGTGTCTACCTCTCTGCATAGCTTACATAGGGGCAAATTCCTCCTGCTCGGGGTGGGGGCTCTGACGTGAAAAAGTGCGGAGGAGGAGCCTTCCATCGACTCCAGTCAATTGTCCTTGCCATGATGATAATGGCTAGGGAGATCCCCTCTTTGACCACCTCAGATGGTTCTCTGGCGTAATCTGGTGGCCATTGCATAATGAGGCAGGGGGAAAATGTCAAGGGAGGGATACACAACAGTGGGACAAACAACGCAAATGATCGGGGGTTTGGAAGGGCTGGGGAAGAGGTGCGTGGATTGGGAATTCAGAACCCAGAGGGGATTTCACAACGCAATGCTGATAATAGGGCTACACGAACTTCTGAAATCGGGGAAGAGCTAGAGTAGAGTTAAAAAATGAAAGGCAGAGGGAAAATATTGTGTGTGTCTCGGGGTTGAGAGCTCATCCTTTTAAAGGGGTTAGGACACATGTGAGGAGGATGGAAATGAGTATGCCTTGCACGCAATTGCGTGCCATGACTGATCACCTGAGCAGGCTCGAGGGAAGGGGGATGGCTGATATATGGATCAATAATGATAATAATTTATGGTGATAGTTGTAGAAGGGTGCCCTGGACAAGGTGATGCCATTCCCAGCGTCTCATCATCATACCTTATTTTTTTTGTCTCGTGCATATGGATAACGGTTTGAGGCTCTGCGTAGAAGATCTCTGTCCTCTGGGGTGTATGAGAAATTATTGTCATTCGTGTCAGTTCTGTCACCTGCATCCAGGGGAAAAAGTTCAAAGTTAATATGCCATACCAAAAAAAATTCTTGATTATGAACTTTTCCTCATATTTTTAATATTAAACAATGTATATTTCGGTAGTAAATTTGCATAGAACTGTGAATATAACTCTTTATTAAATAATTTTGAATTTGTTATAAAGAAAATTTAGTTTAATTTATATCAATGATTTTTATATTTATATGTTTTTAAGTAAGGAAATCATTGTGCAAAAGTTTGACTGTCTGGTAAAGTTTTTTCTTCAGAGCGAAGCATTTCATTGTAACCTTTGGACAATGACAACTATGTACATGGAACCAAGCAATATGAAATAACAAAAAATTAGTAAATGAAACTCATTAATTGATTAAAAGTTGTAATGGCAGAGTCAAATCTTAACTAAGATGAATTTTAGTTAGTAATTATATTCTTAAAATATCTATGTCTCAGATCCATAACTATTGTTAAATGTTAATTTTTATCTTAATCAATAACACAGGGTGAGATATAAAACAAAGTTTCAAAGCATGTGTTCAAATACAAATAAAAAACGTTATCATAAAATTGATACAATCAAGTAGTTTTGAATGGAAAATAGTACCTGTAGTTCAATTTGAAAATATGAGAACTAATTTGTACATTGAGAACTATATACAAGGAACTAAATTACACAGAATTAGAAAATAAAGTTCAACAAGATCTTAACTCTAGTACAAAGATTTATTTCACTATATGAAAAAAGTGTGTGTCAGAAACATAATTGATTAATTATTCCACTCAATGAAATCATATGCAGGTCTGAAGAAGTGCCAATATTATATTATTAAGTGTTGAAATGGAACCAAGAAATGACACATCGAGGGGGATTTTGATTTAATTTTCCCTTAGTTAAATTAGAAGTAAAATTTTAATTTCATTACATAACAACTTGTAAGTGTTAACTGAGTAAGGAAGACTTAGTTAGCTCAATCAATTCAAGTTGGAGGTCAAACTAGATCCATGTAGGGCCTCTCCTACTTTTTAGGAGCACTGGTTGAGTTATTTGTGAGCTGTAATTAGTTAACTCAATGATTTGAGTTAAAATAAATTTAACTAGTTCTAACTGAGAGATGAACTAGTGATAGGTCCAGTGAATTAAATATCATTTAATTCACATGCAGTGATCAATCAATTAACTGATAATTTTCTATAAATAGTTGTTGCATGTCAATTATAAGAAAAACCCAATTGAGATTGGGGTTAAAGGGAAGATAACTATCAGTTGTATAATTATAAAACTATATAGGTCATGCATGAGGTAATTAAGAAGCCTTGTATCTATTACACAATCATTATTTGGGAAATTCCTAATTAATAGGGGCTCAATTAGCCTAGGAATGCATAAACAAGGCTGGTCAGGCAGAGGCAAGCAAGTGGTTAAATATTGTACCAAACTTGCTTAGACCAAAGCATGATCAGAGTGAGAGAGTTAGCAGAGTGCAGAGGTTTCTCACGAGGGGAAACTACATTGTATTGTTTCATGCTCTTGACTTTATGAAATATAAAGATAGCGAGGTTTTTAGCTGAGGCTTTCCTCAGATACATCTTGTGTTATGCAATTGATATTTCTTTCTCTTAGTGATTGTGTGATCAACATTGGTTCCACAATTTGTAGAATTGATTCAATATTTTGTTTTAGTAAATTACAAGATCAATTCAACCTATTTAGATAAATTCTACATTAAGAGATATATGTATAATATGAAAAATTATTTTCAAATGTTCAATTTCTTTTAAAGCAACAACACAACATTGAATATAATAGAATAGTTGAAAATATTTTTTATTTTATTTTTTTAATCAGATTCACTAAGATTTGTATTTGGAATAAAATGTCAATGACAGAGGGCATATGATATTTCTTTGTGTAGAGCTTTCAGTGTGCAGAAGAAAATTTCTCTACACAATGAAACTTTTCATTGTAACCTCTATATAATGAGAACTTTGTACAAGGAAATAAATAACACAGTATTATAAATGAAGCTCAACAGTATCAGAACTGTAATACCGAGAGTTATTTCGTTCAGGGCAAAAAGGGTGTGTCAAAAACATAATTAACTAATTACTTGGCGGAATGAAATTTATGCATGTCTTAAGAAATCGTGTCATTATTCTATTATTAAAAAATATATGTCTAATATGTGAAACCATTACTAGATGTTCAATTCCATTTAAAGCAACAACACAACACTAAATGTAATAGAAATATTGAAAGCATATTTTTCGAAATTTATAGAAAACACTATCATAACATTGATACAGAATCAAATTCAGTAAGCATAGTCAAAATAAAATGTCAATAACCGTGGCCATATATCATATTTTATGAGATCATATTCAAAACATAGTCTTAAAAGGAAAAATTGTTGAATAGAATTGGAATTGTGCAAAGAAAATTGTAAAGTAGATGGATTTGTTGTAGAAAATATTGGTGTCCCACTTCTTTGAATAGTATCTGTAGTCACAAAAATGTAACATGTAGTATGATTCCATGACTCATTGAAGAAGCATGTTCACCATTTTTTTAATGTAGTCTCTGTCGGGGGAAACTGTAACTCCCATTTTCACATTTTTAGTGAAAATTCATGTTAAGGTTGCTTTTTTCCTCCCCCATAACACTGTGTAAAGTAAGCAAGTTGTGGGGGGAGGTTGACGGTTGTTGCTCAGATTTCGGTATATGAAGCAAGTGGGTAAGATAAGGGGAGCTCAAGGTAGCATTAGGATGTGTTATTGACGGAGATTTCGTAAACATCAATTGTGTTGGAATTCGCTGTTGCATTCGGATGTGCATGGTTAAACAATAAATCCCATCAACCAAAGGTTTCAGAAGTTTCAAATCTATCCAGTTCGACGCAGGTTAGTCGAGCACGCTTACACATCCTCTCCTGTTAGTCGAGCATGCTTACGCATCCTCTCCTGTTAGTCAAGCATGATTACGCATCCTCTCCTGTTAATCGAGCATGCTTACAAATCCTCTCCTGTTAGTCGAGCATGCTTTAGCATCCTCTCTTGTTAGTTGAGCATGCTAAATCTTTTTTTCAATTTCCCTAGTTTCTTCTTGCACCCTGAAAACTGACTTAACATTCTACTTATTGACCTTGGTAAAAGTAATTAGCCATGTGTTAATATGTTATGCAGTAAAATCAACGATGTTATCAAATCCACTACCATTTTTTGTTTTTTCTCCTCCAATTGATTTTGTAACATTTCGTTTGAAATTAACTCAGAATCCTGCAACATGCATGGAATGTATAAGCCTTTTATAATATCCATTTCCCCGAGATAGGAAATACCTCTCCTTTTGCATAGGTCACTACAGGAAAAATTGATTCTCTCAAGTGTAGTGACCCTTTCCGCCCATCCAACTTCCAATTTATTCACTCTTTCACTATCTCATAGTTGTTGGTTTTGTTTTTCGAAAGTAGAGAGCAGCTGTAGCCTCCAATTAAAAGTATCTAATTCGTTGCCAAAAAATTTATTTTACTCTATAAGATTATTGTTAACCAATTTCATAAATATCAACAATTACTTTTGCAAATGTGTTAAATCGATAATTTCTTTCCATGCATCATAAATACTTTCTAATCTCTGGAATATGTTGTCGAGGATATATTCCTTCACTGCATTAAGCATATTCGTAGCCTTATTAAATCCTTGTGGTGTTGCAACAATAGAACTTGACAATGAAGGTGATTGTACTGCCAATGGAGTTATTAACATAGGAACTGGATTTTCAATGTCTTGTAGTTATTTTAATTTGTTTTTCAACATTTTATTTTCTGCAAGCACTTTGGATGTAACATTTTGTGTAATTGCATCATTGGTAGATTATTGCAATACCATGAGCACCATCGTGTCAATGCAAAACAAGTAGCAACCCAACTAGGTGGTTCATCGCTATTAGTTTCCACACCTATAGATTATTGAATGCTCTCTCTATTCATGGTAGTTTTGGACTTAGATATTTGAACTGTATGCATCTGGTCTGGAAAGAATTTGCAAAAATTATCTTTCTCATCTCGACGACTTGCTGAGTCACCAATAACCAATTTTCCAGAACTAGGATTTGTCCTCTTTCCTTGAGTTGTGAATGAAATTGCATAAGTAATAAGTTTGGAAGGTGAAGATTGTTATGCAATATCTAGGGATTTTTGTTTATTTTTTTTTCATCTGCCCTTCGTGCATCCATTGTCAGTGATTGATACTTGATTTTCAACAAATTTAATAAACTGTGTGTTGTGTAAACATATTTTGAATTAGACAAAGGTCTAGATGCACTATTTTCTTACACATTATAGCATTAAAAAGTGCATAGGCTCTTTGTTCCGATGCAATTTAAGTTATTAGGGAAAAGTAGATGCCAACATGAGAGGCAATATAGAAAGAAATAGTAAATTGATAACATGCAATAACTATTGTATGTGTTAAAACTTTTTCTAAAGTTGTTGTGTTCATAAAGTGTGAAATGATCAAATAGAAATCCCTAAACAATTCTTGCAGAAAAAGAAATATGTTGTAGAGAAAATTGCGAAAAAACTTGAGCAATTGAGAAAATGAAATTTTGAACAATGCTAAACTCATTGAGATGTGAGATCAGAAAGTATTCACTAGTGAAAACATATATGTTTCTCACTATTTTCTTAAACATTTTCACATGAAAAAATTTCATTGGTTCTTTGTTCAGATTGTAATTCAGGTTATTTGGGCAAAGCACATGCAAATACAAGAGGGAAAAAAGAAAGCAATAGTAAATTGATAATATGCAGTGAATAATACATGCGTTAAGACTTTTGATAGAGTTCCTATGTTCATAAAGTGAGAATGAGCAAATTCATATCCACAAACAATTTTGCAGAAAAAGAAATACGTTGTAGAGAAAATTGTGAAAGAGCTTGAGCAATTAAGAAAATGAATTGTTGAATAATGTTGAATTCGCTGCGATGTGAAATGAGGAAAGTATTCACTAGTGTTAATGTTTATGTTTCTCTTCTTTTCTGATGGTATATTCGAATACCTCCTGGTTGATTGTAGATGTACATATATCTTGCTTTGTTTATCTGCTACTTATATTCATCTCCAATGTCTCGTAGTTTTACAATTTGCTGCTCTGGGCCCGATTACTGGATGTTTCTATTCTTCACATGGAAACTATGAATATAACAATCTTAATAAATATAAATTTAAAATATCAAATCGAATTTTTATGGGAAGTAATTGAAATAAAGATATTGCAAATCCATCTTGTCCACTTACTGCATATTTTTCTATTGATTTAATATCATTGAAATATGTGTCAAAAAAATAGAAATTTGTGATACAATATAAAAATGTTGCCTATTTTCACAACATTTTGAAAGGATTTAAGTGCATTTTCTGTCTTAAATTACCCAAAATGTGTCAACTATTTTTTTGGATTAGCGATTCTGGGGTGAAATTTCTGCACAACCTGACAGTCATATAAGTTTTCGAAATGACGAAGTAGATATATGCATTAATAATAAAAATTATAATCCCAATAGTTGTTTCTATCACAAATTGATTTAATTATGGAATTGGCCCCAACCACTCAATCATTAAAAAATGTTTTATTTTGATAGTGTAATACGAAAAACAATGAAGGGTGCACAATTTTTAATATCATGGTACACAATTAATTGCCATAACGCATTCCAAATGGTTGTGTATAAATTTTCTCATGATTTCTGACAAAATTTAATTAATTATTATTTTTATTATTAGTACAATGACAGTAGTCCTCACCACCATTTTCCCTTAGCCATTGTCAATTTCAGATCTTATTTATATATTTATCAACACATTTAACACTTTGAATAAATAACAATTGAAAATTTGAATGTGATCGTTAACAATAGTTGGTAAAATAAATCTTGAAATTTGAAAATGATTTGTTTTCTTAATTTGGAAATGCTTATTTCTTTAATGTTTTCGACATACATCCTGGTCTAACCATCCTTCAAGTTTTCCCTAAAAATTATGGAAATTCCTACAATATTTTGATAAAATCCATTAGGAATTTTTGTAAATCTATGTTGCAACTGCCAAACTTAAATATTTTGGGTGCCCCAAGGGTTTTTGATTATGTTGAATCCATTTACACCATCCAAAACATGATTCAAACACTCCTAGTATTTGATTTCTTCAATTTTGTTTCACCGAATCCAATAAAAAAAATTGTTATCTGGGTGAAATTGTAGTTTTTGTAGAGAAAACCATCAATCATAGCTACAAATAGTAAAGTGTGCAAGTAAATTTGCAAATATATATTATGCCAACACGTATTCAACCACTCTCTACGATGAATCGAATTGACAATTGATACCACTACTTTGTAAAATGGAACCAAATTTAATTTACGAATAACATGACACAACTACTTCTCATACAATTTGACACACATTTACGATGCAATGCAAACCTTATTCCACAAATATGAATTTAATTTTAAATCATTTTATTTTTGCAAACAAAAAAGTTCAAATATGTGTGGAAAGATAGTGTTTGGAACAAAGAACATAAACCTCCGCACCCACATACATCTGCATTTTGAGTTTGCTCCACACAGTGAAAGTTCCACACAAGATTTCATGGAGTATTGGGATGCTAAATCTAAGTTTATTTTCTTATTATCTAAGTGAATATATATATATATATATATATATATTCACTAAGTACTTTGCATGTTGTATTTTTTGTCCGAATGCCTATGGAACTGCTCTTTGGATGCAAAGTGTAAGTGCAGAAATATAATAGGAATATACAATATCAAATCCCAATTATCAATTTCAGTGTTGTGTTTAATTTGTATGTGAATTTTTCCTCCAGATACGCTTCCTTTGAAAATAACCTAGGTCATTCAGTAATCTCAAGAGAATAAAGACACCTTCGTATAGCTTCTTCCGAACACAATAGTCATTATATTCAATGTTATTATTAAATAATTGTTATTACAATTGGATCATAAGTCGATCTTATTTCTTTGAGATTATAACATAAAGATTTCAAATATGTGCGGAAGGATGTTGTGTGGAACAAGGAACATATACCTTATCACCCACATACATCCACATTCTAAGGTTGCTCCGCATAGAGAAATATCCATATAAGAGCTCAAAGAGTTTGACATGTTAACTTTAAGTTTATGCTCTAATGCTCTTAAGTGAAAATATTTTTTTATGTACTAAGTACTTTGCACTCTATATTTTTTGTCTGAATGCCTATGGAACTGCTCTTTGGATGTAGAGAGTAAGTGTTGAAAGATCAAATCCATTTACAATATCAAATCTCATTTATCAATTTTAGTGTTGTGTATTGAAGTGGTTTTTAGTAAAATTAATATTCGTGTTTATGACATATTATATCTTGTAATAATCATAATAATAGCATACAATGTACAAAATATTGAAATAATTATCCACATTTATGATACCGAAACTTAGTATTCATACTTAACATGAAAAAATTGATCAATGACAAGTATTATTATTAATATCCATTGAATAAATCCACACACAATGACGTTATCACAACTAGTTGAAAATATATTGATAAGATTGTATCTATTGAAATTATAAAATACCCTTTTCGATATTTATTTAGTGAATTCAAGTATATATTTCTTTTAAAATTCCAGTATTTAGCATTTGATTGAGTCATCCTAGATTAGAGAAAAAGATATGAGTTTTGGCTGGAAGTATTACTAGCATTGGTGCTGGTGTGCCCCTTGCTATTATTGCTATTACTGGTATTTCTGGTGTACTAATGATTAGCTCGTATATGTATGTCATAAATGTGAGAAGTTAGTCATAAGTAAATAACATGTGCAGAAAGTATAGTTAATAAATTAGAAATTAGGCCCAAATTATTTTTCAACTGAATAGTTTAAGAATCATTTTTATTACGATGTGCTCAAATGAGGATGCAATATGGATATTGATGGTCATTTTTTATTTATGATTTTTCAGTTACAAAATACTATTTTGTGTTAGCTTCCTAAAAAAATTTGCGCAAAAGTGGTGGTGCGTATACAAAACCGATTGTTATTTTATTATTTGTAGACTTTGTGAACTGAAAATGTTAGTACAATGAAAGCTCAAGATATTTTTGTGCATTATGAATTTGTTGTGCAATGCATATATGAATTTTTGTTGTTGTTGTAGTTTTTGTTATTATTATTATTATTATTTATGACTGTATTTTGCAACTACGAAAATAGCTAGGTGAAGAAAGTTGTGAAAAAAAGGTTGTGCGGAACTAGTTGTTCAGAGAAAGCATGTGCGAAGAAGTACAAATGCATGTGCATAAATATAAATAGCTTTGCATACACCACCATTGCAAACTTCGGTAAACATGCCTTAGTTACAATGTTAAATATAACTACAAAATTTTCAGAATTTCTAATGTCGAAACCATTTGGAATAGAACTTTTCTGGAATTTGATTTCATTGTAACCTTTACAAAATGTAATTAGCAATGTTTATATATTTTCTTAAAAAATTTACTTAAGAGATGCAACATAGATAGTGTGAAATCCCCTCCCATGGTTTACTTGTAAAATGTTTTGTAAATATGTTATAGATATATGAAATAAGAAAAAAGGGGTGTTAATTTAAGGGACACAAATTCCAGAGTTGGGGAAGGGGATGGTTTGTTTGGGATGTTATGGTTTCTTGTGCAGAGAGAGAAACCTGGATTACTTGGATAACCATTAAAGTTTCTTAGTTCTTGATTTTAATGAACCAAATATCAAAATTTAATGAGTTGCAACAGAAATTACGCAACCCATTTTGCTTGAGAAGTAGTAACAAGAAAAAAGGACAAAAGGTCCAGTAAGGAAGACTGTGAATTCCAAGGAAGTAAGCACGAGGATGAAAAAATATAGGAGACTATAAAAGAAAATGAAGGGAGAGGGAGAACTCATGAATGTTGAAGGCTCGTAGAGAAGGAACTGGATTGGGTGCTCAGATAGGATAATCAATAGACAACACAAAGGAGAAGAGAAGAGAAGGGGGTTGGTTCTCGAGTTTTCTAGAGGCTGTGGGTTGAGCTACTAGTCTCTGGAGCCCTGTAACAAATTGGGGTCCTTGGAGGTTGTGGGTTGAGATAGGATACCCAAAGCCTTGTAATATATTGGGTCCCTAGAGGTTGTGGGTTGAGACAGAGGTATCTGGAGCCCTGTAATGGCTTGGGTCCCTAGATGTTGTGGGTTGGGATGGGATATTTAGAGCCTTGCAATATATTAGGTCTGCTGGAGGATGTGGGTTGAGATAACAGAGTCTGTAGCACTGCAACAACTTAGGAAGATGTCATCCTAAAGCAACACCAAAAGAAGACTTGATTGAAGACTGTGGTTACAATGGATTTTGGATTCCATGGAAGGGGGTGAATCACTATGTGTAGACTCAGGGTTAGTTAGAGCACCTATAGACCCTCTATGTTGACAAAGAGGTAGTGTCTAGCTGGTGGGATTGGTGCAAGAGGTATTTTGGAGTCCCTGTTGTTTTTTTGGTGGCTGGTGTTCAATCTTTTAAGAAAAAATCCCCCTGAAACTCTAGAATTTGGCTCAGGGGTGACAATAACAAGTAAATGTGACTCTAGCAGTCTATGGTTGGGTGAAGAGTCCTTGTCCTAGGCTTAGTTTTCCTACAAATTGAAAGATAGTTATTTACTCATACTTGTTTATTTTTTGATGAATTATGGTGCATCCTGATTGTAATGGTTCTATACTTGGGTCTACAATATTGATAATTATTGCTTAAACATGTGGTTACATCCCTGTAGGAATATGAAAATAACAAGAATGTTCGACTTAGTGGTGTGTGTATCACTTATTGAAATGTTTGACACTAATAAATAAATCAAGTAATCACAAGCTTACGAGTTGGAATAAAAGTGATGTGTAAATGACTTGCTGGTGTTGATCACAAAGCATCTAATGCACTTAAAGTATAATGAACCACATGATAAAAAAGACTATGCTGTAACTCTGAGTTGAATGTAATTTTGAATGACATGCTTAACTTTACTGAAAACGACACATAATTAAATAAAAATAAGTAGTAAGTCACGTTACAAGTTGTAGTGAAAGCCCCAAGAGTCTAAATAAAACTTTAAAAGAAAACAAAGGGCTCAAATACCCTTTTATTAATGTAAAAAATTACATGTAGATCGCCTGTATGGGAAGGGTTTGAGTGTTCTTGTCCAATATTGATTTCTCAGTTTTTAACCTGTGTTACTGCATAGAGAATGTCACATGGGCATGAAAGGAGTTATTTCTTCTTCTAAGTGTAAGCCCCCCTCTAAAAGTGGTGGTTGGTAAAAAATGGACCCCTTTCCAAGTTAGGTGATTAAGCTTAGGTTGGAGGTTGAAAGTCGAGGCTACTACGGAAGAATACCACCATGGGAGAAGAGGGCTAACCCTAACTAGGACGAAGGAAAGAGAGAAAGACCTTGGGAGGTTGGGTACAAAATCAAGTAAGAGGCCGAAAATCGGGTCATGGTTAGAAGGTTTATCATGCACGATTATAAGAACCAATTTGATAAGGTTGGAGATCGGGGGTCCGAGCAAGAGAACACACCAGGAAAGTTAGACTAGCCCCAACTGTTCCATGCACCCGACTAATGTGCAGGCCTATGGCAGACTCTCACGTGGTATATGGGAAGTGTGGAGAGGGTTATTCTATTATCTAAGATGCAAGATATCCTAATATGGAGGTCCTGTTTAGGCAATGTTTCACATCACCAGGTTTGTCTTAACGAGACATGCCTAATGGAAAAGGTTACTCTAAGTCTAAGGTAAGTGTACAAAATAAGAAACAAAAAAATAAGTTGAAATTTATAGGTCTTGTTCCTATAATTGTATCTTGGGAGCTATACTCTAAGTCTAAGGTAAGTGTACAAAATAAGAAACAAAAAAATAAATCGAAAATTATAGGTCTTGTTCCTATAATTGTATCTTGGGAGCTATACTTGCATAATTGTTACCCGTCTTGGTATGGGTTAGTGGGGTTGGGTGCGTCACAAAGTGGTATTAGAGCTCAATGTTAAACAATTGGACTATATGGGATTAATCACGAGTGAGCGATGATTTTAGAGACTTACTAAGTGACTATTTAGATGTTAAAAACTGATCTGAACTATTTATTGTCACTTACTATTGATCTATTGTTGATTATCATGATATAAATTGCAACTATGAATGATTAATGCATTTAATTGTAAATGTGTTTTCACACTGACATGGTTTCTTTGTCACAACAGAAAATTTTGTGGCATAACCATAAATGCAAGAATTAGGGTTATGGTTAGGTATTTATACATTTATCATGAAATGTCTATCACCGTGTGTGGTTGAAAACATTTTGTAAGCATCATAAAATAGAGGAAATTCATCAATGAGGACTAGAATGGTTGAATATAGCTCTGATCAATCACAACATGGAAGTGATGGGCTTAGAGCTAATGAAGAAGAAATATTAGTTGGCCAAGGGTAAGGGAATCACTACCCAGAATGGATGGAAACCTTGAGAAGTCTGAGGGTTGAGGTAAGAAGAGTTAAGGCTGGAAATGAGAGGATAGCAAGATTCCAAGAAAGGAAAAAGAATATGAATGTAGTCATCTTGCATAGTACCTCTGATTGGCAGAGAAAAAGGCATTTTCAGATGAGAGCCACTAGTAGAGAGATGAAATACCCTCTTGAATTAGGAGAAAACACCAATAGAGAGAATGATGGCAGTTCCAAAAAGAGACATAGGCAAGGAAGTGAGGACACTATGCTAGAGGATGTACCTATGAGCACCCCAAGGGGAGGAACTAGCTCACATGTGCATTATTCTCGAACACCATCTAGTTCTGCTACTTGTAGGCACCACCATTCTCATTCATGAAGAAAAGAAAAGGATCACATGCTTGGGGAGTTTAAGAAAGAAAATCCACCCACATTTGATGGGATATGAATAAATCAAAGGATGCAAAGTCTTGGCTATTGGGACCGAAGAAAATTTTCAAAATACATGACTATTCTGAGAATATAAAAGCTAGAGTTTCCACCTACAACCTAAGAGGAAAAGCTGACAGATGGTGGTGTAGTCAAGATAAATCCCCTCTGCGGACAAAGGAGATCTCTCTAGCCCTAGAGTGGGTCTAGCTATGTGAGATACTTTCTAATGCAAAGCTTTATTAACTAACATTCATAATGCGGAAAGAAAAGAGATAGACGTACCTTTTTCCCAATGCTACGTTCGAACCCGTTGAAGATGACCTTGATCCACGATCCTTTTAGGCTCACTCGTTGCTACTGATGGCACACAAATACCTGCAGATGATCAAGTGGAAACATCAAACGTAATCCAATACATAATAATCATAAACATTAACTATCTAGCAGATCAAGGAGTACCAGAATATTTTCATGAAAGATTAGACAAATATAGAAAGCAAACATTAGATGTTTTATATTGATAAATATGAAAGGAAGAGCTTACAACCAAGCCTTGATGTTGGAGGCCTACCTTTGGTGAAAATCCAAGTCCTTCACCGAAGCTTTAAAGCATTCCTTCTCCCAAACACTTAGGCATTATCACGGTGAAAGAATGTATAGGGAATGAGAGTTCATATTAGCCCAACAATGAGAAACCAGGACTAACATTATTGGAATGAGGGACATGAATTTATAGGAAGGGAGAAGAGGTTGGGATCCCAAGAAAGGATGAGAAAGGTCCACTTTCTAAGGGATATACCCCCATGGATGAGATCAAAGCTATAAAATCAGAGAGCTCGATTCTATCACCACCGTTTAACAACCAACTCGTCACCCTGGAGCTTCTAGAGGTCAAAGCTTCTCCTCCATTTGAGGAAACAATTCCAGAAAGGGATCAATGCGGTTTTCCAAGAAATGAGGGTGTGACAAAACTTTCAATTTGACATCGACACGAGCATGACCCCAGGAAATGCACTGACCTAAGAAACTAGGATTTTGACCAATTTTCTTTAGTAATATTCCAAGGAAGTTTTCTTTGAATCTTTAGGGGATGTATTAACATATGTCTTCATTGCACAGGGTTTGTCATGGGGAATTTCAGGATCATGGATGGGAAATGAGCATGGTGACAAATTACTGTGTAACAGATGCCCCCTAAAGCATGAAGGCAACACAGGGAGTGACGACTGAAATGCTTTATGACATAAGGCAAAGAAATCAGATCACCGCCAGGAAACCTACTAAATCAGACATTTTAAGTTATATGACATCTCTGGTATGAATATGCCTAACCACATAACTCTGCACTAGGAATAAAATAACACATGAACCCACGACATGGTCGCAAGCATCCGTCTAAAGAGATCACATAAGTGGATCCGCGGTATAGAAATAACCATCGATATAGATAGGATTGTGTATACAATCATGAATACTCAATAACTCCACGTAGCTTGGACCAAAATCAGATGTGACCCAGGGTCTTCACTGCGATCTAAATCAACCCAATGTATGAATCTAGCCATGCGAATAAATGTGTTGGTGTCGAACATGGTAGAAACCAACTGATTTTCGGTCAATGATAAAAATAGTTAACAGACACGAGAGAAACCACCAATAATGATGATGGAACTCAAGGTACAACAACACAATCTACAAATGTGAATGAATGTGTTGAATTTTAACACTTGCAAAATCATTCGATCGAAGGCTAGTGATGTCAACCTATCGTTGAACACGAAGAAATTTCCATTGAGGCATGCAAGCTCCAAGGTACTGAAAAGAAGTTTCTAAATCACCTTCTTGGATAATGAGCCAAAGTCGACATGGAGTGCTTCATCAAAGGAGGGACATAATGATACCCACCTCATCGACATGAAACAATATATATCTCAAGATGATAGGAGTGATTCAGGATTGTAGCAGAGGAAGTCAGATAAGAAAAGGATGTTTGAAAAAAAGGACTTCTCTTGAACATATTGGTGACACGACTCCGTTGTGTGGAAACATTTGACTCAAATAGGATCAAAGGTCATGTTGACAAAATTTGGTAATCAAATGAGAGGCAAACATTTTTCCCAAATCCATGGAGGAAAATTGAAGAAGGTAGGATGTCCCCAAACAGACATGAATTACAGATGAGTTTCATGTTCAAGAGCAATAAGCTACCCAAAATACACATAGGATGTTCACTTTCAATTTTCCCCCATTAATTCTAATGAGTACCTCTTTATTTTTTTACAACCATCATGAATAGGATAGCATATGGTGAGCATGTAAGTTTATTCTTCGAATGAATCCATGTTAGTAAGTTTAACAAGCCCTAGGAAGGAGGAACTCGACCTCGTCAAGGTGACAAGTCTTTCACCGTTTAATATTTAACGAGTCCAACAAAAGGGTAACTTGGTAAAATTTCATGTCTAAGGAGTTTGAAAAGAAAAAAAAAGGAAACTCCATTAGGTCCCTTTCCCTACATCGTCTCTCGAATCTGAAAAGGTAGAAAACAATATTTGAGAGAACCTCTTGACCATGTTCGATCAAGGTATTCATTTTTCATAAATAGTAAATCTCAGCCCGAAAAAGGGTTAAACATACACTGAGACCACACCATTTCATTCAATTTAACGAGTTTGAAATGAAAAGAAATAAAAGATTTGAAATATGACTCCTCCTGGAGGAACGAGTGGTATAAAGGGTAGCATCTGGTTCCAGTGATGATGGAACTTCTAAAAAACACGTAAAGTTGAAGAGCCCCGCTAATAAGACCACTTATCACAATGGTTCCTTAGGAAAGGGGAAAAAAACCAAGTGAAAGTGTATAATCGACCAAGCAAATGGTGATGGTGGAATGAAAAAACCAAGGCTCGTATGGAAACATAGGCAGATAAAAGAGAAACCACGAGAGATGTATAGGAATGGTCTCATTTTTACAGAAGCTTGAAACATAGGAAACTATGCTCGAAATTGGTTTCATTTTTTCACAAGCTTGAAACGGAGGAAAAAATATGCTTGAGAGTGGTTTCATTTTTAACAAGCTTGAAACAGAGATAAAATATTCTTGGAATAAGTTTTCATGCCCCTAGCATGGTGACTCAATTCGAGCTACATTCCCCCCAACTTCAGCTCATTCACCTAAGTAGACTACTGGTTACTAACAGGTGGATGGAATGAAGGTTCAATTATGAAATCAAGTGAAAGACTCGACTAGGAATTTACGAGATCAAATCAAAGACTCGAATTATAAGGGGATTTGTTTCATTTTTTAATGAGCTTGACATAGTAAAAGAAATATGCTCATGAAACCTTATTTCATTTTTTAACGAGCTTGACACAAGAAAAGGAACCATGCTCCAACACCTTGTTTCATTTTTTAATGAGCTTGACACAAGAAAAAGAAATTTGCTTCAAAGAGCTTGTTTCATTTAAGGAGCTTGACACAAGAAAATCAACTTTTCTCAAGAGAGATTGTTTCATTTTTTTAAGGAGCTTGACACAAGAAAGGAACTCCGCTCCAAAATACCTGATCATGACCCATAATTGGTCATGGCTTCCAAGAGGTTCTCATCATATGGGAGAAAAAAACTCGCGAAATCAAGGTCCAATGCCCCCAGTACATGATGTTTGGTCTCAATCTAGTCTCCTAAATTGAGCTCATTTAATTGTCAACCAGGATTTGTAAACTGCTGAAGTGAAGTGTACTGTATGTACCTAGGTACTTGTTTCCTAATGCGTTGTGTGTAGTGTTTTGTGATGTTTTTGGTCTTTTATGATGATTATGATGTTTTTGGTCTTTTGGTGGTTTTATGTTCACAAGAAAAATGGCTAGAAAGCTAATGGAAAGGAGCTGATGATTAAAAATAGAGTGGATCCTAATTGGATGATGACAAATGACAAATGCAATTTGAAACACTGAAGCAGAATCAAATCTAATCTATGATTTAATCAAAAACAAAGCTTGATAATGACTTTTAAGCAAATGATTCAAAACACAAACTAAACTTAAGAAATGATCACTAAGTATGCAAATCCTCTAACTACACAGTTAAACAACTAATCTTACAATGATGCAACATTTTGTCCTTGATTAGAGATTTGAAACAGATTTGGAGGAAAAACATTGATACCATCCTAAGATCTTCTATTCTAGGACTAGTTCCTAACTCTATTCTACAATTCAATTGAATGTCACAAAACCTTACTCAAGAGTTATTGATTTCTTTTCAAAGTAGTCTTTTGAGGGAGGATTCTATTTATGAAATGATAAGGAAATTGCAGAGGTACTTCAGGCCTTAAAATGATATTGTCTTCTGTTCATATGGTGATGAATCAATTATGGATTTTAGAACAAGAAGAGGTTTGTAAATAATGAAGGTTGTTTTGTTAATCTTAACAACTGAAGTAATCTAATGTGCAGTGAATGACAACTGAATGTTAAGTGCAAATGCAATGAGTTAAACTACAACCAAACCTAAGATGTCACTAGCCTAAAACAGTGTTAAACTACAAGTCATTATCAAACCCAAAACAAAACAACTGAACATGAATTAAGTGCAATGAAACTCCGGAGTATCCTAACTATGCTATCATGCATTATTATATGAAATTATACAGTCTGTTTTTCCATCATTATTGATATTTTGGAAGAGTTCCTTCTTTTGGTAGAGGTTTTAGAACAATTCTGACTGTGTAATTGAATGCAAATGCAAGCAAAAAGACTGAAAGCAATGAAAAACTAAGATATCATATCCATATCCCACTCATCATTATGATATTTTGGACAAGCGTTTAAGAGTAAGAACAGAGATGGTACTTATTGCAAACACACAACTAAATCATTCATTATCACGGTCATGTCTTGAACATCTTAATAGTTTCTTGGAAGAGTTTCTTCTTGTGGAAGAGTGTTTAGAACAAGTGTAACTGTGATAGTGAACAACAAAAATTACAACTAAATCCTACAATACTATAGCCATTTCCCATTCATCATTATAATCTTTTGGAAGAGCTTCTTCTTGTGGAAGAGTTAGAATGAGTATAACTACAATAGCTAATTAAAACAACTACTAATTCAACTTCAAAATCGTAAAGGCAGCTAGAATACTTATCTAATTTACGCAAATAAATTCGTGCAAGAGGCAGGGGCCCTCTACCACCTGACGGAATTCAACTCCAAATTAAATCAACGCTTTCAAAACAACACTGTCTGCTTCATTAAAGATGAAATAACTTGAACATAGCACTCTGCGTCTTTAGAAATGTAGCACAGAATCTAAGCAAAATCTAGCATAAAATCTAGCCTAGCTCTCGGTTTCCCAAGTGTTTATATAACAAATGTAAATAACAAACTTGCAACAACTTCAGGAACATTGTCTTTCCTTATCGGAATCACATTAGGACTCTTGAAGTGGCTGCGTGAAAAGGAAAAAGACATCTGGACTAAGACAGTCCTAATAGAAGTCTGCTTTCCTAAATGTGTTCCCACGTTCCAAAACCATACCCAGAATTCGTTTCTTCCTCCATGATGAGCAACGAACCATGTAGACATGACGTGGATTATGCCCATATGCGGTTTTTCTTGAGAGGCCACCCGGAACATACTCAAACGTGAAGACAGCTGCAGAATCGCCGGTTAGCTACGGAATGTCTGCATTCTGCAGCTAGTTCCGGTCAAAATGCTTTACAATGGAAAAAATCACAAAACTTAGCAATTCAGTCATGTAAATCATTCTAGAAGTAATTTTAACTATATTCATTGATCAATTGGGTCTAGGATAGCAATGGACAAAGGAAAATGAGGTAAAATGGAATGAAATAAAGCACAATTTTGAGGCTCAACATACCCCCACTGCTGTCTCTTTGCATGTCCTCATGCAAATTATCCTATGAACTCAGAGGCTTCTGCAAGGACATCTAATCCTCTCCTTCTCCTTTGTCTGGAAGCTAGAGATCTTCTGGGTTTTCTGATAACAAGTTTGAACCTTAAGTTGGTGAGTGCCCTGATTAGCTTCTTGTTCCTTTTCTTTAACTTCTCATTGGTCTTTTCCACTTTGTCTATATGTAGGGATAAGGTTGAGTTCATATCAGTTTTGAGCTTGACTTGATCTTTGAGAATTTTATTCTCATTTTTGATGTGTCTATTAAGTATTTCCAACTCATACCTATCCCTTCTTAATATATCTATTTCAGACAGTGGAGGACTGGGGGTTCTCTCCTTGCTTTCTGAAGCTCTCCTTTCCAAAGTTTCCACATAGTCATAAATTTCCTGTTGAGCAGGGTCAATTTCAGGGGTTCCTTCATTAAAATCCTCTTCAACATCTTCTTCAATGGATGTTTATTCATCTTCTATATTGATTACCCCTGTTTGTTTGATTTGTGTTTTCTTCAGTTTTCCCTTTAGTCTGTGGCTTCTCCTTGGCTGAGAGGATCCCTCTCCTTTCTCTGTGGCAGATTTCTTGATTACCTTCTCTTTCTTAAGTTGCCTCTTGATTTGGGTCAACTTCTCTAAAATGATTTCCTCACTGCTCTCTTGGACTGTTTTGTCAATTTCAACTTTTGAAGCCCTCCATTTTCTACTTCTCTTTTTAGGCTGTGGTTCCGGTGAGGGTTCTTTTGGCTCTTCAAAATGATTTCTTATCAAGAAATCATCCCATGTATCATTTGTTTTGGTTAAATGATGTTCAATCAAAATTTTAACCAACCCATGATGATATAAAGTTGTCTCTAAAAATTGAACCCTTCTTTGAACACAGGAAGCCATCTTTTTCAAGCTTTGAAGCAAGAAGTAAGGTAGGTTTAGGTCTTCCCCCAGAAAATGCATTATCAGTCTAATGTGGTAGACATAAAATGTTTCATATCTACCCTCACATGTAATAAATTTTTGCAGAAGAAGTAGTATGTTTCTCCATTTATTTTTCAATGCAGAATTGGGAATTCCTTTCTTAAATACAGTGACATCCATACCTGGTGATTTTAGAATTTGCTTCCAGGATTCATTGTGGAATTCTCTGTTTTTGAACCATCTCTCTCCAGTTCTGAGCAACCCTGTAGCTTCTGCAATGAAAACTTCAGTGACAGTAAATTTGACATCCCCCACTTCAACTTCGGTTCCTTGAAATGATCTTGCAAATGTTTTAGTGACTTCCTTGTGGAAGCCATTAAATTTCTCCAAAAATTGAAGCCATCCTATTTGTTGTAACATTTCTTTGCATTGAGGATAGCCTTCTAAATATTTTGAACCCACTGGTTCAGTTCTTACAATGAAACCCATGATTGCTTCTTCAATGTTCAAATTAACACTCTTCTACCCACAAAAACAATGACTTTCACCTTCGAATTGAAATGGCTTCAAGTTCTTAATGAAAATGACTTCAAACTTCGGAATGACATACCTCTGATTGATAGTGGAAACAGATTCAAACTTCGAGCTGATATACCCCTGGTTGATAATAAAAACAGCTTCGAAACTTCGGGCTGATATGCCTCTGTTGACAATTAAACTTTGGACTGATATGCCTCTGTTTGACAGTGACAAATGGCTTCAAATTTCCCACACTACTATACCTCTGTTTCTCGATGGAAAATAGCTTCAAATTCTCATACTGCTATATCTCTGTCTCTTGGTAACAAATGGCTTCAAATTCTTCAATGCTATACCTCTGTCTCCCGGTGACAAATGACTTCAAATTCTTCTCTGCTATACCTCTGTGTTTATAGTGATAATGCTCAATCTCTGCCCACAGTGATACTTTGTCTGCCCATGGAATCAAATGGCTTCAAATTCTCACGCTGCTATACCTCTGAATTTACCCTTTTGCTCTACTCTGCGTTTACAATGATAATGCTCAATGCTATTCAAACTGATATCCTTTTGCTCTGCTCTCGGTGATAATAATATCTCTGTCTACGGAATGAAATGTCGGCTATAGAATGGAGTGATGGCAGTGGTCACGGAATGAGGTAATGGAGTGAGGTGGAGGGAATGAATTAATGATTGAAGAGACGGCGGAGATTTTTACAACGGCAAAGAGAATCATCATTGAATGATTTGGTTAAGAGACGTGAAGAATTCAAATACCTCGACCATTTTAACCGCTTAAATGATGTCGGATATGGAATTTGAAATGAGAGATTTTAATCCAAAGTCTGTGGAGGGTTTATTGGTCTTGATCAATAAAAATAATTAAAACAACCTTTTCAAACAATCCATAACTAAAACTATGCTAAACTTTATGAAATGCCATTATAATTTAAACTTGTTACCTCTGCCTTTCATTTGATTTTTGTAGTCTTTGTCTTCTCTGTTCACCTTTGGAAGAGTCTTCATAATATTCTTGATGCTTTTGATTCATGGATACACTGGGTCATTTTGTTGCAATTCTAATGTCTGCTAATTGATGCCTTCAGGATTTGTAGCTGCGGAAAGACTGTCTGGCTGCAGAAAGGCTGATCAGCTGCAGAATGTCTGTTGAGCTGCAGAATGTTCCTGTAGAGCATTTTAATCATGGAATGGAGTGTTTTTGGAATATAGGTGAAATGTTTTATGGTATGAATGAAGATGGATGATGAGTCATGATATGTATGAAGTGGATGATGAAATGGAATGGATTCAGTTTATGAAATGGAGTGAAAGAACATAAGAACTTCCTTGTAATCCATGACATGTTTTATTCATTTACAGCAAGATATCAAACTTTAAATTTTGTCATGAAAATGAGATGGATGGAGTATGGAATGAGATGAATGATATGTGGAATGAAGTGAAATATGAATGATGGAATGAAATGGAGTATGGATGAATAAGTGAATGGAGTGAAATGAAATGAGATGGATCATAAGCACTATGGATCTGAACTTATGCTTTTTTTAACAGCTGCTTGTAAAAACAAAAATGGGAAAAGTTAGAGTGTCAGAGAGACTCTGATGTTCACCCTATCTTTTCTGTATAAACATGCCAATCAATGATTGGTTTTCATGTTTATACCTTTATTTATTTATTTATTATTTTTTTTTTTTCAAAGAGAAATGCTTCAAAAAATTTAATCAAGTTGATGAAGAAGAGAGACTCTTCTTCATTAACTTCACATCACTGCTTTCTTGGAACTTCTTGACAAACTCTTCTCTTGAGAGTGGCTTGTGGTATAGCTTCAGTCTATGACCATTCACAAGAAAAGTGACCTCTTCTTCATCTATAGTTATGAGTTTTACTGCCCCAATATAAAAAATTCGAACAATTTCATATGGCCCAAGCCAATGTGTCTAAAATTTCCCTTGAAAATCCTTGAGTTTTGAATCAAACAAGAGAGCCCAGTCACCCTCTTTGAATTTCTTCTCTTTGATGTACTTGTCATGCCATCTAGCCCTTTGCTGTTGGACTAGACTTGTTTTCTGAACTGCATCTTGTCTGATCTCATCCAATTCATTAATTTGCTCCAGTCTATGATTTTGTGCCTCCGTTAGATCAAGTCCTAGCTGAACTGCCATCTTGAATGTTTGAATTTGGAACTCTATGGGAAACAAAACTTGCTTTCCATAAACAAGCTCATAAGGAGTATGGCCTGTTGTGTTTCTCCATGTAGTTCTATAGGCCCACAAGGCTTCAGGAAGCCTATCCACCCAATCTCTTCTATGTAAATGAACAGTCTTTGTTAGGATTCCTTCAATGACCTTATTAGTAGATTCCACTTGACCATTTGCTTGTGGATGATAGGGAGTAGTTTTTCTATGCCTGATTTTGAACCTCTCCATCATTTGCTCCACTAGCCTTGATGTAAATTGAGCTCCTTGATCTGTAACAATTTCCCTTGGGACACCAAAACGAGTAAAAATATCCTCAAAAAGAAAAGTAACTACAGATGCTTCATTAGCAACAAGTAATGGCTTAGCTTCTACCCATTTAGTAACATAATCAGTGCAAACTAATATATATTTCTTTTGTCTTGATGGAGGACTAATAGGTCCTACAAAATCCAAAGCTCATTTTTCAAAAGGTTCAATGTGTACCTGAGGTTGTAATGGCATCTCACCTGAAGGAGAAGGTTTCCCTACCCTTTGGCAACTGTCACACCTTTTGACATACTCCTTAGCATCTTTAAACAAGGATGGCCAATAATATCCCAAATTAAGGATCTTATAGGCTGTCCTCTTATCTGCAAAGTGTCCGCCACAAGGTTCATCATGACATGCCTTGAGAATCTCAGGCATCTCATCTTCACGAACACACCTTCTAATGATCAAATCTAGACCTGTCTTGTACAACTCATTAGCGACCCATGAATATTTTGCACTATCATTAATGATTTTTCTTTTATCCCTTGCATTCATAATTGAAGGAAATTTTCCTGAAACTAAATAATTGGCAATATCAGCAAACCATGGAGTTTGAGTAGAGATTGCAAAAAGATATTCATCAGGAAATTGATCTTCAACCGTAGTGTCATCTTTGATATTTTGAATTCTAGACAGGAAATCAGCCACAGTGTTTTGTTTTCCAGGCCTATCTAGAATAGTAATGTTGAATTCTTGCAATAATAACAACCATCTTATAACTCTGCCATTAGTAATTGATTTATTCATTAAATATCTAATTGCAGAATGATCAGTGTGAACAAAAGTTTCATATCCTGTTATATAGTGTCTAAATTTGTTAATGGCATGAACAACAGCTAAAAACTCTTTTTCAGTTACAGTATAGTTTAACTCTGCAAGAGTCAAATTTTTACTGATATAATAGATGGCATAGGGAATCAAGTCTTTCTGTCCCAATACTGCTCCTAGAGCTGTATCGGAAGCATCTGTCGAGATATGAAAAGGTAACTTCCAGTTAGGTCCCCTTAATATAGTTGCTTCAGAAATTTTGGTTTTCAGGGTTTCAAAAGCTAACTGGCAATCAGAAGTCCACTTAAATTCACAATCTTTGGTGAGTAATTTGAAGAGAGGAGATGCTATTTTGGTGAAGTTTTCTATAAATCTCCGATAATACCCCGTAAATCCTAGAAAACTTCTAACATCTCTTTGACAACTTGGAATGGATAGGTTAGAAATAACTTCAACTTTCGCCTCATCAACTCTAATCCCATCCCCTGAAATGTGGTGCCCTAAAAAAATACCTTCAGTGAACATCATAAAACATTTTTCATGACTAAGAGAAAGGTTTGCTTCTTGACATCTTTTTAAGACTTTTTCCAAGTTTTCTAAAGCCTCTTCAAATGTGTCCCCATAAACTGTGAAATCATCCATGTACACCTCTACACAGTCATGTATTAGATCCGAAAAAATTCCTAATACTGCCCTTTGGAATGTTACAGGTGCATTGCATAATCCAAATGGAAATACTCGGTAGGCATAGGTACCCCAAGGACAGGTGAATGTGGTTTTGTCTTGGTCTTCAAGTGCTACTTGGATTTGATTGTAACCACTAAACCCATCTAGGAATGAAAAGTACTTTTTGCGAGCTAATGTATCTAATACTTGATCTATGAAAGGTAAAGGAAAATGGTCTTTAAAAGTAGCTTTATTCAGTTCTCGGTAGTCAACACACACTCTCCATTTTCCATTTTTCTTTGGCACAATTACCAAAGGAGAAACCCACTGACTATCTGAAATAGGATAGATGAAATTAACATTTAACAATTTTTGCAATTCCTCTTTAACAATTTCCCTAAGATTTGGATTCATCCGTCTTTGAGGCTGTCTGATTGGTTTTCAATTTTCCTCTATATAGATGTGATGAGTACAAGTCTTGGGACTTATCCCTTTCATGTCAGTGTATTCCCATGCATATGCGGAAGAATGTCTCTGTAATACTTTGACTAACTCTTCTTGTTGAGATCTTTCTAGGTTTTTGTTTATGTTCAAAGTTTTGCCTGGAAAGATTTCACTTGTAGAGCCGCCAAATTTGTCCATAGAATGAAGAGACATCTGTCTAGATGACAAGAACTCAATATTGGATCTCTCTTGAAATGATTCTGGTTTGTGTTCTGAAGAAGATTCAAAGTTTTCTAGAGTATTCAGAATTTGATTATCTTCACTAATTTCTGAAATTGTGAAGAGTGGTTGTAAATATTCTTCATCCTCTATCCATTGAGTGTCATCTAGATCTGTAATTGTCCTAGCTGGAGGATATAAAGTGAATTTCTTTGTTGAACTACCATCAGAGATATACATATCACCGGACCTACAACTAATAAAAGCATCAGCTGTAGCCAACCAAGGTCTTCCTAGTATAACAAGATGGCCTCCTAGATTATTCTTGGGAGTTAGGATCATGAAATCCACAGGGTACTCCCAAGAATCTAGGGACACTGGAATGTCTTCTATTACCCCATCTGGTCTGATCACAGATCTATCTGCTAATTGTAATAGTGTGGGTGTAAAGAGAAGATTAGGAAGTTTCGGTTTGTCCATGATTTGTCTACTCATGATATTTATTGCTGCTCCTAAGTCAATGAGTGTGTTTTGAATTTCAATTCCATTGATGTGAATTTTGACAACTGGATTTCCGGGGTCAAGATACTTTGGAATAGCAATATTGCCCATCATAATGTCTGCTATTTGTCCTACCAGTTGAATTTTCTTGGTTTCTCTTATTCTTTTTCTTGTTGTCTTCATACTCAACTCCTTTATTGTTTTGGCTAAAATTGGGATTTCCTTGATGGCTTGCAATAATGGAATTTTAATGCAAACATTTCTCAGCTCATCTAGGAAATCATAATTAGGCACCATGATTTGTTTTTCTACACCTCTATTAATTTGTAATCTTTCCGGAAAGGGAGGTATAGAAGTAGATGTGGATGGTTGCTCTAATACAGGAGTTGGATTTATTGGATCTTTTTGTTTTAGTTTTTCAGTGTTTGGGTCTTGAAAGGATGTGTCTTCCTCAAGACTTTTATTCACCCGTAGGGAGTCTTCCTCATAATTATCTTGTTCTTGTATGATCACAGAAGGTTTCCTCTTTTCAAGTATTCTTCCAGACCTCAGTTGAACATCACTAAGGTCTAAAGGAGTGATTAAATAAGTTGGAAATTGTTGGCCTTCTATCATGTATGTATTATGAGGGTTCTTATTATTGGGGTTTGGTATGGGTTGAGCAGGCAATTGATTTGATTTTTTGAGGGAATGGTAATGAAAGTGGTGGATTTTGATGTGGTTGGTTTTGATGATGTTGTTGAGGATTTTGTTGAATATTTTGAGGAAAATTTTGTTGAGGATTTTGAGGATAAAAATGTGGGTATGGTGGATAGGATGGTGGATACTGATAGTATGGAGAGTATCTTCCATAGGGACTTTGTGTTCCTTGTGCCCAAGATTGAGATTGATTTTGAAATTAGGGCCAAGGTTGCTGCCAAGAATTCCAAGGTGGAGGTTGATTATACATTTGATCATGGAATCCTTGTGTCTGAGGTCCCTGCCAAGGTCTTCTAGATACAAAGTTAAGAGATTCTATGGAGTCTGTAGGAGTTTCTTCCTGAAAGACATCTTTGAGACCAGGAAGAGAAGGACAATTCTTGGTTTCATGTTTTTCAGAACAAATGACACAGGTCTCTACAACTTTTACATCTAAAGGACACTCTCTCAAGGCATGTTTCTTTCTACATTTGGGACAAAAGATTGCCAAAGCATCAGATTCAGCCTTTTTCTTTTTTTGTATCTTAAGGGTGTCTATTTGTTCACTAAGACTCCCTAAGATATCAGATTTAAAGTCATCAAGCATGTGTCCTATTTCTGATCTACTTACTGTCCCAGAAGCAGATTTACTTGCCCTTGCAAGAGCAGGATCTCTTGGACCTTTGACAGTTTTGGATTTCCCTCTCGAAAGGTTGATACATAACTCAGATATTTCAGGTAATGTGAGTTGTGATATATCCCCTTTTCCCATCATGTTAAGGATATCCAACCATTCATCCCTAATTGTTTTCAACAAAAGAGCTTTTAAGGTGTCTTGATCTAGATTTTCCATTTTTTCCCTTTTTATGTTATAATTAAATCTTTCCAACAAATCTTCTAAGTTTTCATCTTCTTTTTGTAACATCTTGAACACTTCTTCCTTATGATTAACCGGCATACAATAATCCAAATATCTCTCTAGAAATGCTTGTTTCATATCTTCCCATGTTCTAATAGAACTATTGATTAGACTCATAAACCACTTCAATGCTGCTCCCTTCAAAGTTGAAGGAAATAATTTCAGTTTTTGAGCATCTTGTAGGTAGTCATAAGTTCTACACAGCACTTCAAATTCGAATAAGAAAGGTTCAGGATCTTCAATTTTAAGTCCATAGAAGTTTGGAAGGACAGAGGGTGAAATGTTTTTCATGGTTGTATTGGTTTCTTCATCAAGTATAGGGAACCCAAAAGAGCTTCCTATTCTACCTCTTCCTCCATTTGCACCTCTACCTCCTTCTCCTCTACCTTTACCTCTACCTCCAAATAGTGTGTTTTCTCCATTAAAAACTCCTCCTCCTCCTTCTTCTTCCATGGTTGACTCTCCCGTGGAAGTGGAAAGGTTTGTGTCCCCAACAAGAGTTTTTAGATTTTCTTCTATGGCAGGTTCAGTGGATGAAGTGGAAGGTTTCTCTAATGGAATAGTTGACCTTAGATCTTCTAGAAGTCCAGGATCAGAAGAGGATGGAAGATGGGTTTGAGTTGAAGGTATACTAGCTCTGGATCTAGATGAAACAAGTGGTGTTCTAGAAATCAAACTTCTGCCTCTGCTGCTTATAAATATTCCCCTTGAATCTCTCTCCCTACGCATAAAATTTTTTTTGGATGCTAAGAAACAAAGGTTACCTAGTTTTCACTTCCCCGGCAATGGCGCCAAAATGTTTGGTCTCAATCTAGTCTCCTAAATTGAGCTCATTTAATTGTCAACCAGGATTTGTAAACTGCTGAAGTGAAGTGTACTGTATGTACCTAGGTACTTGTTTCCTAATGTGTTGTGTGTAGTGTTTTGTGATGTTTTTGGTCTTTTATGATGATTATGATGTTTTTTGTCTTTTGGTGGTTTTATGTTCACAAGAAAAATGGCTAGAAAGCTAATGGAAAGGAGCTGATGATTAAAAACATAGTGGATCCTAATTGGATGATGACAAATGACAAATGCAATTTGAAACACTGAAGCAGAATCAAATCTAATCTATGATTTAAGAAAAAACAAAGCTTGATAATGACTTTTAAGCAAATGATTCAAAACACAAACTAAACTTAAGAAATGATCACTAAGTATGCAAATCCTCTAACTACACAGTTAAACAACTAATCTTACAATGATGCAACATTTTGTCCTTGATTAGAGATTTGTTGAAGTATGTTTGGAGTAAAACATTGATACCATCATAAGATCTTCTACTCTAAAGCTAATTCCTAACTCTATTCTGCAATTTAATTAAATGTCACAAGACCTTACTCAAGAGTTATTGATTTCTTTTCAAAGTAATCTTTTGAGGGAGGACTCTGTTTATGAAATGATAAGGAAATTGCAGAGATACTTCAGGCCTTAAAATGATGTTGTCTTCTGCTCATATGGTTATGGATCAATTGTAGATTTTAGAACAAGAAGATGTTTGTAAATAATGAAGGTTGTTTTGTTAATCTTAACAACTGAAGTAATCTATTATGCAGTGAATGACAACTGACTATGGAATGCAAATGCAGTGAGTTGAACTAAAGCTAAACTTAAAAGTGTCACTAATCTAAAACAATGCTGAACTACAAGTCATCATCAAACTCAAAACAAAGTAACTGAACATGAGTTAAGTGCAATTAAACTCCGGAGTATCCTAACTAAGCTACCATGCATTATTCTATGGAATTATACAGTCTGTTTGTCCATCATTATTGATATTTTGGAAGAGTTCCTTCTTTTGGAAGAGATTTTAGAACAATTCTGACTGTGTAATTGAGTGCGAATGCAAACATAAAGACTGAAAGCAATGAAAAACTAAGATATCATATCCATATCCCACTCATCATTATGATATTTTGGACAAGCGTTTAAGAGCAAGAACAGAGATGGTACTTAGTGCAAACACACAACTAAATCATTCATTATCACGGCCATGTCTTGGACTCCTTAAGAATTTATTGGAAGAGTTTCTTCTTGTGGAAGAGTGATTAGAACAAGTGTAACTGTGATAGTGAACAACAAAAATTACAACTAAATCCTACAATACTATAGCCATTTCCCATTCATCATTATAATATTTTGGAAGAGCTTCTTCTTGTGGAAGAGTTAGAATGAGTATAACTATAGTAGCTAATTAAAACAACTACTAATTCAACTTCAAAATCGTAAAGGCAGCTAGAATACTTATCTAATTTACGCAAATAAATCCGTGCAAGAGGCAGGGGCCCTCTACCACCTGACGGAATTCAACTCCAAATTAAATCAACGCTTTCAAAACAACACTGTCCGCTTCATTAAAGATGAAATAACTTGAACATAACACTCTGCGTCTTCAGAAATGTAGCACAGAATCTAAGCAAAATATGGAATAAAATCCAGCATCAAATCTAACCTAGCACTCGGTTTCCCAAGTGTTTATATAACAAATGTAAATAACAAGATTTGCAACAATTCAGGAACACTGTCTTTCCTTATCGGAATCACATTAGGACTCTTGAAGTGGCTGCGTGAAAAGGAAAAAGACATCTGGACTGAGACAGTCCTAATAGAAGTCTGTCTTCCTAAATGTGTTCCCACGTTCCAAAACCATACCCAGAATTCGTTTCTTCCTTCATGGTGAGCAACGAACCATGTAGACATGACGTGGAATATGCCCATATGTGGTTTTTCTTGAGAGGCCACCTGGAACATACTCAAACGTGAAGATAGCTGCAGAATCGCCGGTTAGCTACGGAATGTCTGCATTCTGCAGCTAGTTCCGGTCAAAAAGCTTTACAATGGCAAAAATCACAAAACTTAGCAAGTCAGTCATGTAAATCATTCTAGAAGTAATTTTAACTATATTCATTGATCAATTGGGTCTAGGATAGCAATGGAAAAAGGAAAATGAGGTAAAATGGAATGAAAGAAAGCACAATTTTGAGGCTCAACACATGACACACTGTATCACTGACTAGATCATCAGTAGACATGGAGATGGAACAGGTGGCCACATAATTAACCTATGGTGGGGAAGATACCACTGGTATGTAAGGACCATTAAGTGGTGATGGTTTATTAGGAGTCAAGTTAGGACCAATGAATGACAGATGATAAATGGTCACAATTATTCCTTCATGTGGGAAGAAAATCACACGAAAGAGAGAAGAGAAAAGAGCTCCCATGACATAAGTATAGTCCCTCCCAAGGAGTAAGTTAAAATCCAAAGGGCCTTGGATAACCATCACTTCTATATAGATAGTCTTTCCTCCCAAAGTAATAGGAAACTTAGGAAGGATCCATAACGGTTGTCTGGTTCTTATGTTAAACGCTAAAAGATTCTGGGTAATAGGCACAAGATGCGGAGAAATGAAAGCATGCAAAGTAGTTGAATACATAATACTAACATATGCACCTTCATATATTATATTTCTAGGTATGACCACATTGTAGGCCTGTACCGTGATCTCAAAGGGCACGTAAGAAGGAAGATGATATCCTGTCAGTCGACTCCAATCAAAAGAAGCAACTAGACTAATTGGAGGGGGTGACGTGGGAATGGGAGAATTGCCCCCTTGGATGAGATCAAAGCTATAAAATCAGAGATATCAACTATATCACCACCGTTTAACAACCAACTCATTTCCCTGGAGCTTCTAGAGGTTGAATCTTCTCCTCCATTTGAGAAAACATTTCCAGAAAGGGATCAACGTGGTTTTCCAAGAAAAAAGGGTGCTGGTAGTGGTAAGCCAATACTGTCAATCTGACATCAGCACGAGCATGACACCAGGAAACGTGCTGATCTAGGAAACTAGGATTTTGACCAAGTTTCTTCAGTAATCTTGGAAGGAAGTTTTCTTTGAATCTCTAGGGGATGTCTTAACATATGTCTTCATGGTGGAAACATTGCACAGGGTCTGTCACGGGGAGTTTTAGGATCAGGGACGAGAAATGAGCATGGTGACAAATTACTGTGTAACAGGTGGGAGGACTTTAAGAATGTTAGGGCCATTTTTGAGAGAGAATTGACATGAGGGGAGTTTGAGAATCTCTTTATATAGAAATATTTGTTTGAACCCTACTATGATAATACAACCAAGGAATTATATGAAATCAAAACGGATCAGTTAACGAGTGATGAGTATGTCACCAAGTTTTTATAAATATTGTGGCATGTGCCATATATCAAGGATGAAAAGTCCAAAACCCATAGATTCATCGACGGGTTGCCCTTGGCATTCAAAGATAAAATTGAGTTGCTGGAACCAAAAACTATGAAAGAAGCTATCAAGAAGTTAGGAAACTGCTATGAACAAGCACAACACAGGTCTGATACTCGAGGTAATTGGAAAGAAAAGGGTAGTGCTGGACAGAAGAAGAGTTTTCCCAGGAAAAGCTCAAAAGGGAAAGAAGGTAAGCACTCAACCCAGATAATATAGTTTCAACAGAAAGCCCATGTTGCTGCTAGGAAAAAAATGCAATTACCGATGATAGCACAACCCAAGTTTGAAGGCCATGAGCCGCTAAAGTGATCGAATTTTGTTGAGAACCACAGAAAGAGAGTCTGTACACATCAACAGGATGTTAGGCCAAATATTTCCAGTGCTTAGGAGGCGAGTATAGTAGGTGAAGTAGCGCGGAGTATGCCAAGAATTTATGCAGCCGTGGACAACCGCCAAGCATATCACTAGGAATCCATCATTGAGATGGAAGGTAATTTACAAGAGTGAGTCATTTATATTTTAATTTATCTAGGTTCTAATTATAGTTATATCAACCTAGAACTTGCTGATAAATCAAATCTAGTCAGATAATTGCATGAGGAACCTCTGTTGGTTCAGTTGAAAACTGGAACAAAGCGAAGGATCCACAATTGGGTAAGGTGACGTATATTCAAGCTCAGTGGCATGAACACCACAAACCACTTGAATGTATTACCATTAGGTGTGTATGATATATTTTTGAGCATGGAATAGTTGAACTTTCATGGGACCAAAGTAGATTTATATGAAAAAGTAATTGAGTGATTGGATCAACAAGGAGCAAAAAGAGTGCTATAGAACAAGGAAAATCCAATTTTAGTAAGGCTAATCCCTTATATGCAAGCCAAACACAACACAAAATTCTTCACACTATTTGTAGTACAAGTTTCTAAGGATGAGAGAGATGACATCACAATAGGATATGAGGAAGCTAAATTCCTACAAAGATACTCTGTTTTGCAACAATATGTAGATGTTAGTTTTTCAAAGGGATATTTTTTCTTTGATTTGATAATCTAATTTATTCATTAAAAAATTAATTTCACCCCTTAACATCATGACATTATTCATATTTACGTCGGCACATGAAACTATGGAGAAAGAACAATATCATCATCACCAATGCAACAAAACATAAAGGAAAAATAGATGAAAAGCATGCACATATAGAGACACTAGGATTGGTAGGAGACTAGGGAAAAACCCACTATGGGGAAAAACCTTGAAAATTATTCTTCTTATAGATTGTCATCAAATGATTCAACAAAATAGAGTACAATGATCCATATCCTCACAACAACTAGAACATCCATGAAATGAACCTAAACATGCTTGTATTCAAAACCCTGATTCTGAGAACTGTAATGTATTGTCACTGTATCTAGCCTACTATTGAACATTGTTGTCACTAAGTGGAATCCTTGGAGTACTGAAGTTTCATATTTTAGTATTGGATGCATGGAGGAGGAGATGTGCAAGCGACTATGGCAGTCCTGGACACTCCTTGGTGAACTGTATGTGTGTGTCTGGGTACAAATACACTCAGATATTCTTCAAACCCAAAGACACACATTTTAGGCTACTGTGAGAGCATATGAGGCTTCCCAAACACACCCTTGACCACTCTGTGCATGTGTATAGGGACAAAATTTCCTAATCTACTTTAAAAACCCTAGACACTCCCTTTAGGCTAATGTGCGAGTGTCATAGTCTTCCTAGACACACCCTTGACCACTATGTGTGTGATTCAAGGGATGAAAATGCTTAGTTACGAGCCAAAGTATGAGAAAAAAAAAACCATAGATTCGTGTGAGCTTCAACCCTGTAGTTTGAGACCCTTGTGCGAATTTTCTCCGCTAGGCTTATGCGAACCAAGACAATGGAAGTGAAGAGAAGATGTCTTCATCAGTATTCCCAAATGAGCTTGAGGTATATTCTATTTATAGGCTTCCATGAGGATCCACTTGATGTTGAGGCCAACCTGTCCAATTTTACATATGCATAGGGCCGAACTGATCCAATATACATGAGTGGGAACATAAATTCAAAAACAAAATTATCCTTGTACAAATGAGGTTATATTTAGGTTGATTTTAGTCCTCTCGAAAAGAGGAATCTATTAAAAATATTATCTTCATAATATGAGCTATAAAAAGTGGAATTTGACGAAAATTTCATAATTTCAATAGTAGATGTCTTTCTAGTGGATATTCTTGGATTTCCTCCCCATAGATAGATAGATTTTTCTATCGAGTTGGTGCCTGGAGCAACACCAACATCCAAGGTTCCATAAAGAATGAGCACCCTAGATTTGGTTGAGATGAAGTTGCATCTAAAATAAATTCTTGACAGGTGCTACATAGGGTCAAGTGTGTCCCCATGGGGAGCACCCGTACTGTTCGCGAAGAAGTATGGAGCCCTTAGACTATGCATCAATTACAGGCAGTTAAAAAAAGTGACCATTAAGAATAGGTACCCATTTCTAAGAATCAATTACCTCTTTGATAAGTTTAGGAGTATAATTTTTCTCCAATATTAACCTGAGGTAGGTATATCATTAGATGAGAATCAAGGAGGAGGACATTCATTAAAATGATTTCAGAACAAGACATGGGCACTACAAGTTTGTAGTGGTATCCTTTGGGCTTACCAATTCCCTTGCGATGTTCATGTGCCTCATGAAAAATGTGTTGTGTCCTTTTTTGGATAATCACGTCATTTTTGTTGTCGATGAAATATTGGTGTACTCAAAGTCAGAAGAAGAACATGAAAAGCATCTAGCTGCAATATTACAATTGTTGAGAGAGCATAAGCTCTATACAAATATTAGCATGTGTGATTTCTTCCAGTCACAGATACATTAGTTGGGGCATATCATCTCTGAGGAATGAATATCAATTGACCCTGAAAAGATTAAATACATAAGGGAGTTTCCAATTCCAAGGAATGTGGACGAGGTTAGATCATTCATGGGACTAATATGATATTATTAGAGATTTATTTGAAATTTCTCCAAGATAGGTCATCCCATTACAACCTTGCAGAGAAAAGGGAAATTATTTGGGTGGAACACACAATGTGCAGATAGCTTTGAGCAACTAAAATTGTTACTCACCAATGCACCGATGTTGAGGATTGCAGATCCTGACAAGGATTTCGTGGTGTGTACATATGCATGTAAGAAAGGACTCGATGGAGTCTTAACGTAGGAAGGGAAAGTTGTATGTTATGAGTCCAGAAAGTTAAACCAACATGTGGTGAATTAGGTGACTCATGATTTAGAATTGGTTGTTATCATCCATGCCTTAAAGGTGTTGAGGCATTACCTCCTTGGTAGGAAATTCACACTCATGACATACCATAGTGGACTTAAGTATTTTTTGGAGAATCGAAGTTGAATGCGAGGCAAGGAAGATGGCTGACCACACTCAATGAATTTTAATTTGAAATAAAGTACATAAAATATAAAGAAAACATGGTCATTGATTCCCTATTGGGTCAATCATTTCATAGTTGTAAGTTCACACACGTTGGATCTGACAGAAAAAGTCAAAAGTGTTGAACTTCAAGATAAGAAATATCAACAAGTGAGATAAAATTTGTTGCAACGAGGTGAGGATGAAGAATATCACATCATTGAGGACAAACTAATCAAGTTCAAAGGCATAATTTATGTGCCTAATAGAGATGCAATGGAAATACTGATAATGGAAGAATTCCATGTTAGGCACTATTCAGTCTATCTGGGGTATTAAAAGAACCTTATAACCATTAATAATTCCTAGTATTGGCCAAATTTGAGAAAGGAAGTGGATTATTTTTTGGAAATATTCATATAATTCCAATAGGTAAAGTTCAAGTGCAAATTTCTGACACGATTTCCAAAACATATACCCTTTTCAGAATGGAAGTGGGAGGTAATTTATATGTATTTCATTACAGGATTGACCAAAATGTCTAAGCAACATGATTAAATCATGGTAGTGGTGGATAAGCTGAGAAAGGTAGCTCATTTTGTTGCAATTAAGTCCACTAACTCTACTAGTGACATTACACTAATATTCATAAAGAATATTGTGAGGCTACATGGCATCTCCAAGAAAATTGTGTCAGACAGAGATGCCAAACTCACTTCTAGGTTTTGGATGGATCTATTTACAGGATTGGGAACAAAATTGTAATTTGGCATGAAATATCATCCACAAACAGATGGGGAAATAGAGAGGATCAATAAAATCCTTGAGGACATGTTAAGTATGTACATGATGCATCAGCCTAAGAAGTGGGAAGAATATCTTCCACTTGTGCAATTTGCATACAATAATGGATACTGATAGTACATAAAGATGAGACCATTTGAGGCATTGTATGGAAGGAGTTGCAATACTCCTATTATCTTGAGTTATCCAGTTAATAGAGTCCATGTAGGATCTTATATGCCCAAGGATATGGAACAACGGGTTCAGATCATAAAGAGGAATTTGAAGGTGACACAAGATAGTAAAAAGAGATATGCATATCAACATAGGGTGCACAAAGAGTTCCGAGTTTTGGAACAAGTTTACCTAAGAGTTAAACCCAGGAGGAGTTACCCAAGAATTGAGACATTTTCGAAGTTGGAACCACGTTATTGTGGACCATTTGAAATACTTGAGAGGATTTCACTAGTGGTTTATAGACTATATTTACCTCCGTTAATTATATTTCATGATGTTTTCCATGTTTATTTACTTAAAAGATACACATTGAACTCCACTCATGTGATTTATTGGTTTGTGCTATAGGTGGAACTAGAAGGATATTTCCATCCAAAACTAAAGTGAATTCTAGACCAAAGGAGTTTCATGCTGCAGAATCGAGTCATAGAACAAGTCAAGGTGCAGTGGAAGTAGTTTGGGCCAGAGGAGGCTAGGTGTGAAATGGCTGATGCCATGAAAGAAAAATTCCCCTTATTGTTTTATGATTGAATCAAGTGCGTATATGATTGTAAATATTGTGTAGAAATATGTATATAAAGCTCCATGAAATAATATGTGTTACATTTTTTTTTTTTTTTTTGATATTTCTTATGGGTGAAATAACACCAAGGGCAGTGTTCCCACAAGGGGGAGGGAACTGTGACAACCCCACCCATGGTTTCCTTGTAAAATGCATTATAAATATGTTATAGATATATGAAATAAGAAAAAAAGGGGAGCTAAGTTAAGGGGCACTGATTCCAGAGTTGGGGAAGGGGATGGCTTATTTTGGATGTTATGGTTTCTTATGCAAAAGCAGAAACCTGAATTTCTTTGACAACCATTAAAGGTTGTTGGCACATGAATTTAACGAAACAACTATCAAAATTGAATGATTTGCAACATAAAGTACACAACCCATGTTTCTTGAGAAGTAGTAACAAGAAAAAGAGGACAAAAGGTCCAACAAGGAAGACTGTGAATTCCAAGGCAACAAGCATGAGGATGAAGAAATATAGGAGACATGAAAAGAACATGAAGGGAGATGTAGAACTCATGAATGATGGAGGCTCATAGATAACGCATTGTATCAAGTTCTGAGAGAGGCTAATTAACAGATATCATGGAGGAGAAGAGAAGAAAAGGGGGTTGGTTCTTGGGTTCCTTAGAGGTTGTGGGTTGAGTTTCTAGTCTCTGGAGCCCTGTAACAACTTGGGATCATAGCTCGAGTCTTTGGAGGCTGTGGGTTGAGAAAGAGGTATATAGATCCCTATAACAACTTAGGTCTCTGAATGTTGTGGGTTGGGATGGAATCTCTGGATCCTTTTAACATCTTGGGTCCCTTGGAGGATGTGGATTGAGATATCAGTCTCTGTAGCCCTACAACAACTTGGGAAGAGGCTATTCTAAAGAAGCACCAAAAGAAGAATTGATTGAAGATTGTGGTTACAATGGATTCTAGACTCCATGGAAGGTGGTGAATCATTGTGTGTACACTGAGGGTGAGGTAGAGCACCTCTGGACTATCTCTGTTGAAAAAGAGGCAACATCCAACTGGTGGGATTGATCCTGGAGGACCTATGGAGTCCCTGTTATTTTTTTGGCTGCTGGTGTTAAATCCCTTAAGAAAGAATCCCCCTCAGACTCTGAAATCTGGCTCAGTGTGAAAACATCAGGTAATGTGACTGCAATGGTCTATGGTTGGGTGGAGACTTCTTTTCCTAGACTCAGTTACCCAACAAATTCAAATATAAGTATCTACTCATACTTTTTTATATGTTAATGAATTATGGTGCATCCTGACTATAATGGTTATGGAATTAGGCCTATATTTTGTTGATTATTGCTTAAACTTGTGGTTACATCCATGTGGGAATATGATAATAAATGACATGTTAGAACTAGTGGTGCGTGTATCACTTATTGAAATGATTGACACTGATAAATAAATCAAGTAAGCATGAGCTTCCGAGCTGGAAGTAGAGTGTTTTGTAAATGAATTGCTGGCGTTGATCGCAAAGCATCTAACACACTACAATTTTAATGAACTAAATGATAATAAATACTCTGCTGTAACTCTAAGCTAAATGTCATTTTGAATGACATGCTTAAATTTACTGAAAATGACACATAATTAAATAAAGAGAAGTAGAAATTCACATTACGGGCTGTAGTGAAGGCCCTAAGATTCTATATCAAACTTTAAAATAAAACAGAGGGCTAAGAGAACCTTTTATTAATGTAAAATTTTACATGTAGGCCGTCTGTATGGGAAGGGTCTGAGTGTTCTTGTCGACTCTTGATGTCTCGACTTATATCGTGTGCTATTGCATATAGAATCTCATGTATGCGTGGAAGGATTTATTTCTTCTTCTAAGTGTGAGGCCCCATTTAAACATGGTGGTTGGTTAGAAATGGACCCCTTTCTAAGTTAGGCGATTAAGTTCAGGTTGGAGTTTGGAAGTTGGGAATGTTACAGAAGAATACCACCGTAGGAGAAGAAAGTCGACCTCGACTAGGTTAAAAAATGGAGAGAAATATCTTGGGAGGCCAGGTACCAAACCAAGCCGGACGTCGAAAGTTGGGTTGTGGTGAGAAGGTTTATCACACATAATTGTAAGATTTACTTTGATAAGGTCGTAGATCGGGGGTTGGATCGAGAGAAGCAAGAATGGGCCAGAAAATTTAGACAACTGCTACCATTCCATGCATCCGACCGACGTGTGGGCCTATGGCAGATTCCCACATGGCAGATGGGAAGCATGGAGAGAATTATTATTTTCTATGAGATGCAAGATCTCTCGATCTGGAGGCCTTGTTGAGGTAAGGTTTCACATCACCAAGTTTGTCTCGACGAGATGGGAGTAATGGTGAAGGTCACTCTGAGTATAAGGTAAGTATACAAAAAAAGAAAATAGAAAAGTTGAAAATTACAAGTCCTGCTCCCATAACTTTACCTCGGGATCTAGAATTTCATAATGGATTCCCCCCTTGCTATGGGTTAGAAGGGTTGGGTACATCACAAAAAAACTATCGACGTATGAAGTTTTTCAGTTGCTAGGACTACTAGTTGCAACTCTGATTCTCATTGTATTTATATTGTAGGACATAAGAAAATTTGCAAAGAAGAAAATATGATAGGTTTTAATTCTAAAATCGGAAATGCCTCTCTACTTTGTGGAATTTTTTTTTATAAAATGGAATTTTTATTATTTAGCTGAAGGAATAATTTTGGTTAATATTGAATAATACAAGTACAATGGCCAAAGGTGAAACTATCTAATCCAGAATTGGTAAATAGTAAAACAATTTTATATAGTGAATGTCCTGACTACACGTTACTTCGTTGAATAAATGACCAAAAACAAATTTTATTTATTGATAGGAGAGATTTGGTTAATAAAAATAGAACATGAGATAGCATATTAAAAAAATAAGTTTCCTAGAGTAGCTAAATGTCATTTCATATCATTAAAATTGATAGTAGTTGAATGCCATTTCATATATGACTTTCTCAATTATGTCAGGATTAATGCGGTTGCAAGTTCTTTGAAAAAATGACAACTGGACAAAGGGGGGGAGGGGAGAGGGGCTAGATAGTTGAAGAAAAATTTATACTTCATCATACGAAATACGAAATGATTTCAGAAATTAGATGTCAATTTCTGTTGTTTGTGAATTTTTTTTTTAATGTTCATTTTATATATTCTATAGATAAGAGAACAAAGAAAGTTGCAAATACTGGTCAAATATACGTGACAATATTCAAAATAAAAATGCAATTCAATATAAGTGTTATAAGAAACTAAAATATGTCATTTGTATTGAAATAATTGTATTCAGATTCAAATTATAATTACCATAGCTATGATTAAAATAAACATCAAATTCAAATATATTTCTGACAATAAAAAACAATTATCGAATATCCATTTTCATTTCTAGTAACAAAAGAGAAATTAGGTTCAGATTATTCACAAAATTGGTATACAATGTTAGAATTTGCATAAAGAAATGAGTTTTTAATAATAAGGTATATAATTCAAATAAAAATAATACTATATGGCTACTCATAATAGCTATTCTATTGATCAAGGTGTGAATGTTTCCACACTCAGATACATAATGTAGGTGAGAATTTCTGGAATCTTGTGTAGAATGATTGGAGAGCCCGACGTTTCGGGAACACTTCACCCATCTTCAGGAGGAGGAAGCTTAGCGACATATAGGAGGAGAGTAGACCTTGAAGACTTAAATAGGGTAGATTCTAGCTGGGAAATTCAACGAAGATGAGTCAGACACCAAAAATAGTTGTTAGAGAGGGATAATAAATTAAATTGAAATTAATAATTAATTGTAGAAATTATACAACATGCATGTATATCTTGGATTCACTCGATCTAAAAATGTACTAAATTTAAATACTAAATCGCTTCTACAAATATTTTGCGGAATTAAAATCACAATCGCTAATCACATGAAGTAAAGAAGAATCAAATAACACACAACACAGATAATTTCCGGGGAAAGCTTACAGCTAAAAACCCCATTATCTTCTATTGTATATTCAACATGGATCAAGAAAAAATTGCATACAAAACTCTTCTCACAAGAGCCCTCCAGTACTCAGCTAATTGTCTCACACTCTCATACAAAAATTGACGAATACTTAGCCAATTTACTGCCTCCAAAAAACCTGCCTTGCTTTCAAAATCCCTGATGAATGAAATCCCTAAAAGATAGGAATTCTTGCCTTCCTTGACTTCCCAAGTATCATGGGCACTCCAATGGGTGTTTGGTTGCATGTGTGCAACCCAATAATCCTACAACTGTTAGTCAATTTCCCTTTCATCTAGATCTCAACTGGGTCTCCATTGGATCTGACATGCATGTAGCTAATAATAGTAAATCCTCAGTTGCATGTGAGATCACTGATCGTGAATTAATGAATATTTAATTCACTTGATCTCTCACTAGTGTATCTTCAGTTACAACTAACACAACTGAGTTTAACTCACTTAATTGAGTTAAACTAATTACAACCTACATTAGCTAATGCACCACTGCACTTCGAACTCTGTTACAATTAGAATTACTCTGCATGCCTCGCCAACTACCTCTAACTTGAAATCCACTAGCTAACTGAGTTTATCACTCTCAGTTAACTATTTCAAGTCATAATTGAGAATAGATTATAGTTTATTTTCCATCTTAATTAAGGGATAACTAAAATAGAAATGCACCCAAAAATAACACTGTGGGCCCCACCCTCGTGTAGGTGCTTAATGCACTAGGCATGGGTGTTGAAATTTTCTTGTTGAATCTCAACGCTCCCTCTCAACAAGAAAGGGATTATCCTTTACCCAAATCCTATCTCTATGGTATTCAAATTTGATCCCGGTGAGCACCTTCGTCATAATACCTGCATCCTGATCTTTCGTGGGAATGTACTGAAGCAACATTATCCTTCTCTGCACACAATCTCTGAGATGATGGTACCATATATCTATATGCTTGGACCTATCATGAAACACAAGGTTAATCAGGAGTTTAATGCAGCTCTTATTATCACAATGAATCACTGTTGGATCAATATGAGAATCAAACAAACCAACCAGGATCTTTCTCATCCAGATAGCCTCACATGCAGCTTGACTTGCTGCCATGTATTCTGCTTCGCTGAACTGAGTGCCACAGGTTGTTGTTTCCTGCTGTACTAGGAAACTACTGTCGATCCTATGCTTAATATCCCTCCCGATCTACTCTTTCTGTCTGATGGACTGCCCGCCCAATCTGCATCCATGACACCTTGAAGCTTCACTCCCTCTGTTCATCTGTACCATAGACCATACTATGATGTTCCCCTCAGGTATCTCAAGACATGCTTCCACGCCTTCCAAAAGAGCCTAGTAGGCTTAACCATAACTTGACTCAACTGGTTAACTGCGTGACAAATGTCTGGTATGGTGTTCACTAGATACATCAGTGAACCAGCTAACTGCTTGTAGACAGTAGCATCCACTACCTCTCTAGAAGTAGCATCCTCTTTCCTCCAATTTCTTGGAAGAGGAGTATCCACGGGTTTGCAGCTCTCCATGTGAAACTTAACCAGTATCTCCTTTGCATACTTTCCTTGAGAACAAAAATTTCACCATCCCGCTACCATATTTCCAATCCAAGGAAATAAAAAAGGAGTCCCATTTCCTTCATTTCAAACTCCCTTGCAAGATCCTCCTTGCATGAGTGTATCAGCTACTCATCACCAGTCAAAATTAGATCATCAACATAAAGAAAAATAATCAATAGCTTACCCTCAACCACAATCTGGTACATGTTTGCATCTGCTTTAATTTTGGTGAAGCCTAGTCGGGTGAAATAATTGTCTATTCTAGTGTACCAAGCACAGGGTGCTTGCTTCAACCCATACAATGCTCTTTTGAGTCGACACACATGCGACTCACTGTTGAAGATCTCAAAACCTTTAGGCTACTCTATGTACAACTCTTCCTCAATGATCCCATTGAGAAACACAATTTTCACATCCATCTGATGAATGTGCTAACCCATCTACGTTGAGAGTGCAAGGATGGATCTTATGGAAGAGTACCTTGCAACAGGTGAAAAAGTCTCATCATAATCTATCCCTTTGATCTGTGAGAAAACCAAGGCCACAAATTTGGCCTTGTATTTCTCCACTCTCCCATCAGCAAATTTATTTACCTTGTAGATCCATCTCGATCCAACCATTGATTTGTCAAATAGTCTTAGGACTATTTCCCATGCAATGTTAGTGACAATGGAGTCATACTCATCCACCATTGCATCAACCCAAGTTGGTTGCTGAACTAATTTCTGAAAGGAAGATGGTTCAGTCACAATACATTTTCTCATAAGAGCCATGTATTGAGTAAATCGGTCAGGATACTGTCTCTGTATGCATTGTGAAGTAGGGGCTCCTACATTCTCTGCAACATTGAGTCTTAATCTATCAGCTTCCGTGGTGCGCCTTCTGCCATATCCGATGGATGGCTTTGCATGTGTGTTTTACTCCACTCCATGAACCTCCTCATGTGGCTGATCCACAACTTGAGGCTCATCCTTGGGAACCAACAGTTCCTCCTCTACATGCAAGTACATCTCCCTCACAAGGGGCAACCACATGGCTTTCTCCCCATGAAATTTTATATCCCATTGCAAAACAATCATTTTGTTGTTTGGAAAATACACACGATATTTATGGGGTGTTTCAATGTACCCCACAAAAATCCCGATCTCAACTGTCGGTTCTATCTTCTTCCTGGCATCCTTGGTCACATGCACATAAACAGATGAGCCAAAAATCTTAAAGTGTGAAACATAAAGTTTCTTACCAGTGAAAGCCTCTTCAGATGTACTCATGCCAAGTATCCTATGAGGACAACAGTTCTGCACAAATACCGTAGTTTTGCATGCTTCCACCCATAGATGCATCGGTATGCCTTGATCATGCAACATCACTCTTGCTGCACCCACGATCATTCTGTTCTTTCTCTCCATGACCCCATTCTGTTGTGGGTTATGAGGCACTATGAGTTCTTTTTGAATTCCTTCTTTGATGCAGAAGTTCTTGAATATGTTAGAGATGTATTCTCCACCATGCTTGTGACAATGAAAACACTTCACCTTGGACATGTCCCGCTTCTTGCCATTCTTGGACTCAGATTTAGAATGTAATTTATTCCCCTTCCCCTTCCTTGCCTTGGTAGCCAAAGCACAATCCTCCTCATCTTCATTCGTAGATGAAGATCCATATATAATGTTCTGTCTGAACTCCTCCTGCACCAAATCCGACCACAATCATTCCCAGTCTGGAAATTTTTCCCTTCCATTGACACAGTCTTGATAACTGTGAAAAATCTTAGGAAGTCCTAGGAGAGCCAGGCTCACCAAATCACCATCAACGACTATTATACCAACGCTCACCAGTTCATCCTGACATTGAACAAATTTTTTTAGATATTTTGGTATGGAGTCGCCCTTCTCCATCTTGATCTTCTTGAGTTTATCTTTGAGCGCCAATTTTCTATGGTCGCTCCTGCTTTGGAATAGATCCATCAAAGCCTTACACTGCATATGGTGTGGATTTACCATGGAGGATTGAGACAATGTGGTCTCGTACTTCCTCCAATAGGATCCTCCTTGCCTTCGCCACTTTCTTTTTCCATGCATCAAGATCTGCAACATCTGTCACAACGGGTTTAGGAGAATCAATGTCAATGAATTCCTTTAAGCCATTGTCTTCGAGTACTGCCTCCATCTTGTCCTTACAAGAAATATAGTTTGAGCTGCCCTCGAGTGCATAATCCAACCTCAATCCATTGAAATCCATTTTGATCCTGAATTAGTTGTAGCACCAAGAAAATATTTCTGCAAATTCGAATTCTATCCAGTCACAAACTCAACTCCTGCTTCACTTCTGCAATTTCTTGTGCTTTGATACCATGTAGAAATTATAAAACATGCATGTATATATTGGATTCGCTCGATCTAACAATGTACTAAATTTAAATACTGAATCTCTTCTACAAATATTTTGCGGAATTAAAAATACAATTTCCAATCACATGAAGTAAAGAAGAATCAAATCACACACAACACAGATAATTTCCCGGGGAAATATTACAGCTAAAAACCCCACTAAATTCTATTGTATATTCAACATGGATCATGAAAATATTACATACAAAACTCTTCTCACAAGAGCCCTCCAGTACTCAACTAATTGTCTCACATTGCCATACAAAAATTGACCAATACTTAGCCAATTTACTGCCTCTAGACAACCTGCCTTTCTTGCGCAATCCCTAAAAGATAGGAATTCTTTCCTTCATTGACTGCCCAAGTATCATGGGCACTCCAATGGGTGTTTGGTTTCATGTGTGCAACCCAATAATCCTGCAACTGATAGTCAACTTCCCTTTCACCTAGATCTCAACAGGGCTTCCACTGGATCTGACATGCATGCAACTAATAATAGTAAATCCTCAGTTGCATGTGAGATCACTAATTGTGAATTAATTAATATTTAATTCACTTGATCTCTCACTAGTGTATCTTCAATTACAACTAGCACAACTGAGTTTAACTCACTTAATTGAGTTAAATTGATTACAACCTACATTAACTAATGCACCACTGCACTTTGAACTCTGTTACAACTAGAATTACTCTGCATGCCTCACCAACTACCTCTAACTCGAAATCCACTATCTAACCGAGTTTATCACTCTCAGTTAACTATTTCAAGTAATCATTGAGAATAGAATACAATTTATTGTCCATCTTAATTAAGGGACAACTAAAATACACATGCACCCAAAAATAGCACTATGGGCCCCATTGTAGTGTAGGTGCTTAATGAACTAGGTGTGGGTGCTAAAATTTTCTTGTTGAATCTCAACATTAATTAAATTTTTTAAAACTTATTCCTTAAAATGATCTGGCTATTACGAAAATTTATATTAAATACTAGAATAAATCCAAGGAAGTTAAGGGAAGTCAAAACAATGTTGAAGAAATCATAATTAAATAATATGATATAAATAACTAATTCATATATGGAGAAATTAGAATTATAGGGATAGGTTACAAAGGTAAAAGATGAGGGTTAAATTTAAAATTAGAAAGATAGATAATAAGATTTAAAATTAGGTTAAAATTATTAGTTGGAAAATTATTTTATAATTAATTAGGATAAAATCGGTTGATTAGATAAAAATTAAAGATAGAAAAACGGGTGGGTTGGAGGATTTTTAATATTAAACTTGATAAAAATAACTAATTCCATATATGAAAAGTAGAGTTAATGGGATTAGTCGCTAAGGTCAAAGATAAGAGTTAAATTTAAAATTAATAAGAATGATAAAGAAGACTTTAAACTTAATTTTAAATATCAATAGGAATAAGATTTAATAGAAGAATGGGTGGTGTTATGCAGAATTATGAATTACGAATAAAACACATTCCCTAAATGTGGTGCTATGCATTTAGAACAACATATCAAATAATTTTTAGACACTTTCTCTAAGAGTAAATAGGCACATAGAAAGATAGAGGAACTTATGATATAAGCGCTTCCTATTCTCCTTCTGTCGCTCTTGCTGTAGCTTCCAATCCAACTTAGATCGCCAGATTAGTTCCTACAAGTATAACCACTAAAAGGCAAAGAGATTGAAATATACATATGGCTATTTATCTTAATCAGTTAAATCAATTGAACATGAAACATATATATTAGTTAAGAATCCATCATATGAGAAATAGAAACTTAAACATATACATATAGGGGAAAATTAACATCAATCTTTATTAATGAGTAGAAGGGGGAGGTTACAACCAATGATCGATTTGATGTCACCAACTCCAGCATCATCCCATCCTCATCACAATAAACATCTCACCAACAACATATCACTCCTATCACTCTCTCAATTGATAATCCAACATCATTTCTTTACCAAATTTCTTCCTTTCCTAGCACTAGTATCTGTGCTCAATTTATAGGGAAATTGAAGGTATTTTCTCAATCAATGACTTTCTAATAATAGGAAAGACATGTTCCCAAGCTCAGAGGTGCTATATGGACATATGGATTCGAAGTTTGACACATATGGACTCTTCTAGAAGGCACTGGCCATGTGGATATTTTCACTCCCATTTGACCAACACACTCTTGAATGTCGAGAAGTGCTTTGCAAAGCACCCTTGAATGGAGGTAATTGCATATGTAACACAGTTAATCCCTTGAGAGGCAGTGTTGGTGAGATCATAAGTGATATAACATATACTTCAAACCTTGAAAACCTTGCAATATAAGTCATGAAATTTTTTTTCTTCTCTTAGGGCATATAACAACTAAAATGATAGGGGATGATAGAACCTAATTCATTGGTCCTGGGGATGATGTCTAGTTTTACCAAGTCATTGGGAATGATGCCCAAATTGACCTATAATAGCCTCCCGCTAAAGCATGAAGTCAGAATAATAACAATATTTTTTGAATGAGATGATTTACAATGTGATGGGATGGAACTAAAGCGGAGTGGCAACCTGCATCAATCTTACAATACATTACATCGTGATATATCCTCTTGATCACGAATTGCTGAGGGAAGGCATTCCCATGCTCAACACATAAACTATCTAATAACATGTACATAGTGCAGAAAGTCGTCTACATTGGAATGTTGCCCAATACAGACATGCCTAGAGATATAGGCCCATGTTTAGATGACAATCTGTATGTAAGATCACCGTAAAAATGAAGTGTACAACAATCCAAAAATTGCAGCCCAGATGGATGAAACTAGATCTGGGGTCTTCTTATCTCATTCACTCGATCGCTAGGGTACAAGTCTAGCCATGCGAATATATGATTTTTAGTCGAACATGGTAAGACATCGTTTGATTATCAGCCAATGATGTGAGCTGTTAACAAATGCAAAAGAACCACCATTGATGTTAATGGCTCTTAAGGCACTGCAGTACATTTCGTAAGGCGTGAATAGATGATTTGATGTCAAACAACAAACAAAATATTTCGGTCAAAAGTTCAGAAGCGGGGATCTTGTCGATGCTGTAAAAAGCCTCATGGTACTAGAAGATGATGTTTCTAAGTGAACTTCCTGCATGATGATTTGACGTCGACAGGAATCCAATTTATTGCGAAATGAGAGTTGTTGATTTTGGAGACAAAATGTGACTTGATATAACAATTTTCAGGGATGACTGTCATGAGAATGAATGTTTATGAGTATTGCAGAAGGATGAGTATTCACTGGATGACTTCTCTTGAACATACCAGCGACACTAAGATGAGTTTGCAACATTGACCCAAAACCGAAGTGAAGGTATGATGAACCATAGATATGAATGAACCATTAAGAATATTACCCAACCCAAACAATCACAATGATGGAGTGAAGTGTCATGTTCAAGAGTGACCTACTACCATAAAAGTTTTGTTCACTTTCCAAAATTTTCCCCGGTGATTGTCAACCAATACTTCTTTATTTTTTAACAAGCTTGAGGAGGGTAACATATGCTTGACCTATAATTCAACCCTTTGGGAAAATAATGTATCGCTATTTAATAATTTAACGAGTCTAGCGATGAATTAAACTCGATTCTTGCCATGATTGACAAGACCATCGCTATTTTATGTTTGACCGAGCCTAACGACAATGAAAACCCGATCCTTTTCATATTTAGAGAGTTTGAAAAAGAGGATGAAAGAAAAATCCATAAGTACTTTTTTCGTAAAGTTGTCACTCAGATCTGAAAAAGTGTAAAATAATATCTGAGAGAACCTCCTATCCATGTTTGACTAAGGAATTCCTTTTTAGTAAATAATCTATCTCAGTCCGGAAAAGGGTTAAAATTATACTGAGTAGGTATTAATTCATTTACTTTTACGAGCTCGAAAAGACAAGTGCTCGACAATATTTTCACATTATCGGAGTCTAAAAAGAGCTAAAGGAAGACTTTAGTGGTTCCTTTTTCGTTGTTATCGAAGCTAGAAAAAGAGATAAAAGTGCACTTCAAGTTCTTTTTTGTTTTTATCAAAGCTCGAAAAATAAGGATAAAAGTATGCTTTCTGGTCAAATCATTCTTGAAATAAATGTGTACTACTAATCTGCTCATCAGTTGCAAACCTGTTCAGAACAACATCAAATGGATTAAAAATGCCTGTTTCATGATAAAAATTGAATAAAACCATAGTCACAACAATAAATATGATTTGCAAATATTCAAATGACTAATTAGAAGAGTTTTACTATTCATTTTTACCATTTGAAAGCTACCATTTGCATTTTGGAGCTCTGAACCTATTTTTGCCCCCGAACTTCAGCGGTTGATTGGGTGCAATTGGTAAGAATGTTTTGAATGCCCCCTGCAAGAGCACATGTCAAATTCCCCTTGCAAGAGCAGATGCCCCACAAGCTTCATTTAATTCACCTAAGTACACTAATGGTTATGGCTAGCTGGATGGAATGAAGGTTCATTTACGAGATCAAATAGAAGACTTGTCTTAAGTAGGAGAGGATTTGTTTCATTTTTTAATGAGCTTGACATAGGAAAAGGAACTATGCTCATGGCCTGTTTCATTTTTTAAAGAGGTCGACATAGTAAAATAACTATCCTCATGGGAGCCTATTTCATTTATCGAGGTTGACACAGGAAAAGAGCTATCCTCATCACCTGATTCATTTTTTAACAAGGTTGACACAGGAAAAGAACCATCCTCATTATGGACTGATTCATTTTTTAACGAGGTTGACACAGTAAAAGGAACTATCCTCATAACCTATTTCATTTTTTAACAAGGTTGACACAGTAAAAGAACCATCCTCATTGTGCAGTTGGACTAGTGAGTGTGCGCTGGAAAAGACGTAGTCTAACAGAGTCATCATTTAAGGAGTTTGATGAGCACCACAAATGATAAGTTATAACATGCGTTGATGGGTATTCTCCAGGGTTTTCATTGAATTTTATAATTTCAGAGGGTAATTTCTGTGAAATCACTGGCCACCAAGGAGAATAACTGATGGGACCAGTTTGATATTGCACTAAAGATGTCAATAAAGGATCAAGCCGTTCAATACTCATAATGGAGGAACCAGATAGGATTCTAGATGATGACATGGGTGAAGTCAATGGAAAAAACATTGAAGATGAAGCAACATTAGATGCTGTCACAGCTGAAATATATGGTTTAGTCTGGGATGTTGTCTCAGCCATGGTCAAATGACCCAGTGTATACCCTATTGGATCTCTGGGAACTCGAAGTGAAATAGGATCAGCAAAATCAGAGTAAGGTGATTGAGGAAAAGACTCGTACACGTAAATCTCCCACCCAAAATGAGTTGGAGTTAAAGGTGTTTCGTCTTGTGGTATTTATTCAATCGAAATTAAACCAGGTGGAAGGATTTCTCCGTTAGGCCCAAACTATATTTCAGAAGGTTGACTGCACGATATGGGAGACTCAATGGATACAATAGATTGTGGGGTGACCAATACAGGAAAAAATTCTGGTCGTTCGACTTCGGGATGCAAATGTTCTAGAAAAAAAGAGACAGGATCTGGATCATCTTCTAGTTGAACAACATCGGGTTCGGGAGGTATGGTCTCACTGATTGGATGGATTGTGACCGCGGGTAGCTGTGATGACTCCGTATCGAAAAAAAAAAGATGAACTAGGATTTGTAGAAACAACTTCTGCCGACGCTGATATATGTGAATATGATGCTTCACCAGAGGTACTGATGGTACTAATTTCGGTAGAGCGATGTCACCTTCGCCGACCAGAAGAGGCTTCCGGTGGTAAAGGTGGTTTCAATGCAAGTCTACGTGAATGATGGGGAAAGGGATGTTCTTATTCCATGATGACTGATTTATTTTATGACCAAAAAAAAATAAAAAAAATAAAAGGGTAACGCTAGGCAAAAGGTTTACCAAGAAACTGTGAATTGCAGAATACCCCCTGGCGAACCAAGCAGTACGGGTAGGAAATATCCCCAAATGCTGTGTTCGGTGTATAAAATTTAACAAGGCAACCGACTCGGTTCACTATGGATGGATAGAAACCTAAGTTTTTCCTCCTAAATATACCTGAAGGTACGTGGAGGCCTAAGTTCGTATTACCGTTCTCTAATGCGAAACCGTACAGTGAGAGCACCCCTTTATAATTTTCGTACTATAACACTGCCCGATATACCCGAAGGTACATGAACGAGCTACGATATACTTATGTACGTGGAGTGAGGTATCATACTCGGAATGTATCGCAGACAATTAATGATAGCTGCTATGTTTTACAATGCCGAAACACGTCTCTAGCCTAGACCTTCTAAATGTTATTGTTATGGTTCCAATGCTTTTTTAGGTAAATTGATGTAAATTTTAAGTTGATCCTGTTTATCAATTTGCCTTTCAAGTTTCACCATGATGATGTCATGGAAATTCCTAAAATGAAAACTAAAATAATAAGAAAAATTTTCAATTTTAGCTTTTTCAATGAAAATCCTAGCTACTAAGGGGAAAGAGCAACCAGTTTTGAGAGCAAACGACAAAGAGCACAAACTAATATGCGGCTTTCCTAACTTGTTCCTATGCAAAACACACAATTCACTCTATGGAAATGCAGGTTTTTCTTTTCATTCCCCTTAATGTGAATGCAAAAAGGAAAATATATGCATCAAATCAACAAACAAATGTTTTCTTCTTTGAGAAACCATGAATTTAACAACAATTTCTCTTTTAGGAAAAACGAAGAACGGAACTACAATTTTTCCTACAGGAAACAAAGAATTTAAGGACAATTTCCTTTACGAAAACAAATGGATCTAATGCAGAAATAAAATACTTTGAGTTTGATTTGTAAATGATAAAGAAAAACACTTAAAGAGACATCGAACAAACTTACTTTTCAAAGGAGGAAGAATCAGGAAAATTCATTGGTCTCTATGAGGTATCAGACAATTGAAAACACAACAAAGCAAAAGGCTGAGTATGATGGCAATGATAGATTCAAAGGGAATTTGGTTGGCTAAGGGGGAAACACAGTCGCTAAAGGGAGACAGTGCATTGCAAAGCACCCTTGAGTGGGAGACAATTATATGCAAAACATTGTGTCTTGACCAGCAATGCGTTGGGCGCAGCAGAGATTCAAAATTCAAGCTACAAAACACACTTATAATTCAATTCATTGATTCAAAAGTCTAATAATTGGAAGTAGATGCTACTGGGTGGATAAGCAGAGGAAAAATCACCAAGAATGATAAGGAAAGTCCCCAGTGGAGTCGCCAATTTGTTATGTGGAATTATGAATTATAGATAAAACAAATTCCCTAAATGTGGTGCTATGCATTTAGAACAACAGATCAAAGACTTTGCAGACACTTTCTCTAAGAGTAAATAGGCACACAGAAAGATAGAGGAAAAAACTTGTGATCCAAGTGCTTTCTATTCTCCTTCTGTCGCTCTTGCTGTAGCTTTCAATCCAACTTAGATCGCCAGACTAGTTCCTGCAAGTATAAACACTAAACATGAAAGAGATTGAAATATGCATATACCTATTTATCTTAATCAGTTAAATCGATTGAACATGAAACATATATATCAGTTAAGAATCCATCATATGAGAAATAGAAACATAAACAGATACATATATGGGAAAATGAAAAACAATCTTTATTAATGAGTAGAAGGGGGAGGTTACAAGAAATGATCGATTTGATGTCACCAACTCCAACATCATCCAAACCTCATCACAATAAACATCTCACCAGTAGCATATCACTCCTATCACTCTCTCAATTGAGAATCCGACATCATTTCTTTACCAAATTTCTTCCTTTCCTAGCACTAGGATCTGTGCTCAATTTATAGGGCAACTGAAGGTAGTTCTCAATCAATGACTTTCTAATTATAGGAAAGACATGTTCCCAAGCTCAAAGGTGTTATATGGATACATGGATTTGAAGTTTGACACATATGGACCCTTCTAGAAGGCACTATCCATGTGGAGATTCCAGAACAATGAGAATATCTCTCCCATTTGACCAACACACTCTTGAATGTCAGGAAGTGATTTTAAAAGCACCCTTGAATGGAGGTAACTGCATACACAACAAAGTTAATCCCTTGAGAGGCAACATTGGTGAGCTCATAAGTGATATAACATATACTTCAAACCTTGGAAACCTTGCAATAGAAGTCATGAATGGTTTTTTCTTCTCTTAGGGAATATAGTAACTAAAATGATAGGGGATGATAGACCCTAATTAATTGGTCCTGGGGATGATGTCCAGTTTGACCAGGTCATTGGGAATGATGCCCAAATTGACCTATAACAGGTGGGATAGGGATTTTTATGAAGAAAATAGAATTATTGGGATTAGTCACAAAGGTAAAATATAAGAGTTAAATTTAAAATTAATTAGAAAGATAGATAAAAAGAATTAAAATAATTTAAAATTTAAAATTATTAATAATTGGAATAAAATAGGGTAAAATAAAATTAAGGATAGCAAAACGGGTGGGATAGAAAATTTTAATATTATATTTGATTAGGCAAGAAAAATATATGAAATAAGGGAGAAAAAAAGAAACAGAATAAAGAAGGGTGGGGGAAGAAGAGAAACAACCAGGGGGGGGAGGGGGTGGCGCAGGTTAAGTCAGGTTAGGAAGGGTAAAAATTATGATTGGAGGAAGGGTTTTTTGAAGAAAGGAAGTGGACCGTGGGTTTCTAGGATTGACTCAATTGATAACCATCATCACGGTTAAATTTATTAGGATGCTTTTTGATTTGAAGGGCTTCCCAAGTGACCCGGGTGGAATGAAAGGGAGAAGGGGAAAGGATTTTGGTTTTATCAAAGAAGGTGAGATGTTTGGAAGAAAAAAATGCTCAAAAATGGGTGATTTTGAAATTCAGTTATGGTTAGTGTCTGCTATATGTTATTTCAACCAGGTTTTGAAGGGGCAACCAGTTTGACCTATGTAAGATTTACCACAGGAGCAGGGGATCTCATAGACTGCAGGTCCTAACATAGGATCAATATTATCCTTATCTGATTTGAAGAGTTGGGTGAGGGTTCTTTGGGGCTTAAAGAAGGTTTTAATGTTCTTTCTAGAGAGGATTCTCAATAGATGATCGATAACCCCTTGAATGTAAGGAAGGGTTACTTTGGCTAAGGGAGGGGGGTTGGGACTGGTTTTAGGTCTGGGGTGAATGCAAGAATGGAAAGCCTTTTTAATTTGGGAGGAAGTGTAACCATTAGGTTTAAGAGATTTGGTGAGATGGGATTTTTCTTTAGGAAGGGATTGGGAGGAGGAAATATGAAGGGCTCGAGAGACAAGGGTTTTGAGGACCGCTTCCTTTTAAGCAAGATGATGGTGGGAGCTCCTCCGAAGGTACCTGTCAGTATGGGTCTTTTTCCAATAGACCTGGTGGGAGAGTGATCCATCAGGGAGGTGAGAGATAAGGACGTCCAGAAAAGGAAGGGAATGGTTATATTCAAGCTCCATAGTGAACTAGATGTGGGGAGAGATGCTCTTGAGATGAGAGAGGAATATGGAATACCATGGGACCAGATGACGAAAGTGTCATCAACGAAGCACTTCCAATTTTTTGGCTTAAGGTGGGAGGTTTCAAGGGCTTTGGTTTTGAATTATTCCATGAAAATCTTAGCAACAACCGGGGAAAGGGAGGAGCCCATGCTTGTGCCCTTAGTTTGTTCATAACAAACCCTATCAGAGGTGAAGAATGTGGTGGAAAGACAAAGGTTGATAAGGTTGAGTGTGTCAGGATCAACAAGCTTGGAAATCAGGTCAATGGCTTCAGGGACAGGGATATTGGTAAATAATGATACGAAATCAAAGCTAACCATGATGTCATTTTTATCAAGCTTCAGGGTTTTGCAGTGTTTAATGAAAGCAACTGAGTCTTTGATGAAGGATGACGAATGACCAAAATGAGGGCTGAACTTCCTGGGAAGATATTTGGAGAGGGCATGGGTGTGACCTCTTATAGCACTGACGATAGGTCTGAGGGGGGTATAAGGTTTATGAATTTTAGGTTGGCCATAAATTTTAGGAGTAATAGTGTTAAGGGGAATGAGGCGCTTTTGGGTGGTAGCGTCAAGGGAAGAGGATTTTATGGTTTTGGTGACTTTTCTAGTAATGGATTGGAGGGGGTTTTTAGTTAAGGGAAGGTAGGAAGATGTGGATAGAAGATCCATCATATTACGATGGTAATCATAGGAGTTCATTATTACAAAGGCGTTACCTTTATCAAATTTAAAAATGAGAATATTAGGGTTGGAATTGAGCTGACGAAGGGCCGAAAATTCATCCATAGGAAGGTTAGATCTGGGGAGCTTGGAGTTTCAAAGAATGCAACCACATTCTGAGTGAAGCTCTTTAGCTGCATGGTAGGTGAGGCAGTGGGAGATGGATTCAATGGAGCAAATGATGTCTTCATAGGGTATGGAACGAGGAACAGGTGTGAAATTAAAACCTTTCTCAAGGAGGTTTAAGGAAGTGGCATCGAGCGCAACGGATGAGAGGTTAACCACGTTGGGATTAAGAGAGGGTGGAGGGGTGCGAGGGGATGGATTGAGGGGGTAAGAGGGGGAAGGATGCTCAGAAAAATTAGAAGAATAATTAATAAAAAAAATTTAATGGGGAACTTGAATTATTAATAGAGGGGGGAGTTATATTAAAGGAGGGGGGAGTTATATTAAAATTAGAGCGAGAAACAATGATATTGGGAGGGTACAGAGGAAAGGGAGCGGGTCAGTTAATAGAGAAGTTAAAGCATGGATGTGCCCTTCGTATTTCCTCCTCCCAATCCCTTCCTAAAGAAAAATCCCATCTCACCAAAGCTCTTAAATCTAATGGTTACACTTCCTCCCAAATTAAAAAGGCTTTCCATTCTTGCATTCAACCCAGACCTAAAACTAGTCCCAACCCCCATCCATTAGCCAAAGTAACCCTTCCTTGAATTCAAGGGGTTACCAATCATCTATCAAGAATCCTTTCTAGAAAGAACATTAAAACCTTCTTTAAACCCCAAATAACCCTCAACCAACTCTTTAGATAAGCTAAGGATAAGACTGATCTTATGTTAGGACCTGGAGTCTATGAGATCCCCTTCTCCTGTACTAAATATTACATAGGTCAAATTGGCTATGCCTTCAGAACTCAGTTGAAAGAAAATATAACAAACACTAACTATAACCGAATTTCAAAATCAGCGAATACTGAGCATTCTTTTTCTTCCAAACATCTCATCTCCTTCGATAAATCCAAAATCATTTCCCTTGCTCCCTTTCATTCCACCTGGATTATTTGAGAAGCCCTTGAAATCGAAAAGCATTAATAAATTTAACCGTGATGATGGTTATCAATTGAGCCAATCCTGGAAACCCACGGTCCACTTCATTTCTTCAAAACACCCTTCCTCCAATCAAAATTCGGACCCTTCCTAACCTGACTTAACCTACCCCCCCCCATTGTTTCTCTTCTTCTTCTTCCCTTCTTTATTCTGTTTTTGTTTTTCTCCCCGATTTCATGTGTTTTTCTTGCCTAATAAATTATAATATTAAAAATCTCTATCCCACATGTTCCTCTACCCTTAATTTTATTTTACCCTATTTTATTCCAATTATTAGTAATTTTAAATTTTAAACAATTTTAAATCTTTTTATCTATCTTTCTAATTAATTTTAAATTTAACTCTTATCTTTTACCTTTGTGACTAATCGCAATAATTCTATTTTCTTCATAAAAATCTCTATCCCTCCTGTTCTTCTATTAAATCTTATTCCTATTGATATTTTAAATTAACCTTAAAATCTTCTTTATCATTCTTATTAATTTTAAATTTAACTCTTATCTTTGACCTTAGCGACTAATCCCATTAATTCTATTTTTCATATATGGAATTAGTTATTTTTATCAAGTTTAATATTAAAAATCCTCCAACCCACCTGTTTTTCTATCTTTAATTTTTATCTAATCAAGCAATTTTATCCTACTTAAATATACAATATTTTTCCAATTAGTAATTTTAACCTAATTTTAAATCTCATTATCTATCTTTCTGATTTTAAATTTAACCCTCATCTTTTACCTTTGCAACCTATCCCTATAATTCTAATTTCTCCATGCATGAATTAGTTATTTATATCAATTTATTTGATTATGATTTCTTCAACCTTGTTTTGACTTCCCTTTAACTTCCTTGGATTTATTCTAGTATTTAATATAAAATTCCGTAACAACCAGATCATTTTAAGGAATTAGTTTTAAAAATTATAATTAATTATTAATTTAAATTTAATTTATTATCCCTCTATAACGGCTATTTTTGGTGTCTGACTCATCTTCGTTGAATTTCCCAGCTATAATCTATCCTATTTAAGCATTCAAGGTCTTCTCTGCTCCTATTTGTCGCTAAGCTTACTCCTCCTAAAGATGGGTGAAGTGTTTACATGAAACCTCGGGCTCTTCAATCATTCTACATAGGATTCCAAAAATTCTCACCTACATTATTCTATTGATGGCAACACTTTTTCTGATATCATAGTTCACTAGCATATTCACGACTGCCATTTCAGTTCTTTTGTCTCTTTAACTTTGTGCCCCTGCATTGTGGAAAAATAGAAACAATTTTTCCATAATTAATTAAATGCATATAATAAATGATAATGCAACTATGAAACAAATCTATGTGGGAAAAAACAAAAAGAAAAACCATGTGCAAATTTAAGGCACCTCGGTAATTTTGGAAACAAAAAAAAACATTTGATTTCTAAAGAGTTTATCAAAACATTTATACCTAAGCGCAAAAGTAGATGAATTGGAATCCCATGAAACATTTTATGAAAAATCCATTTTCAATGAAAAGTGGAAAATTGCATTCAAAGATCGTTTGAATTCATAATAACATATATAAAATTTAGAACATTTGATCACTAGTCAATAGAAAAATGAACATTCCAAGATGTAAGGAAACTTACACTATGCAGAATCATATTTCCTTATTTCTTAATTGTTAACTGTTTGCAGAGCTTGTGTCTTCTTGAAGAAGTTTCTTTAACTTCACTTGTATGCAATGTTTCATAGGAGAAATTATAATTTGTAATTTAACACTTTGACTGAATATCTCTTTTTCAATTTCTATGGCTTTTGTTTGCAACTGCGCAACTTAAGGAAAGTTATGTTCATTAACAATAATAAAGTCACTTACCCATTCTTCGCTTTCATGTGTACTAAAATAAACTATATTGTCAAATTATGTTTCCTTTGAATGTTTCGGCTTTTCCAATTCAACAGTTAACATTTTCCATGAAATTAATCCAAAGATGTATTTGATACGTGGGTCATTCATATTTTGCACAATTTGTACAACTTTGACATATGCCTCTGCAATTAAAAATGTCTAAACCGTTTGGTATAGAAGTATTTTGCAATTTTATTTCATTGTAACCTTTACAAAATTTAAGTAGTATTATTTATCTGTTTGCTTAAACAATTTACTGCAAAGCTTCAACATGGACAGGCTATCAACATATTAATTTTATCATTTGCTGGGACTACTAGTTGCAACTCATATTCTCATTGTATTTATATTGAACAACATTAGAAAATTTGCAAAGAAGAAAATATGATAAGATGTAATTCTACAATCTAAAGTGCCTCTCTACTTTATGGAAAGAAAATTTATAAAATGAAATTTTTATTATTTATCTAAAGAATTAAGCTTGATTAAGATTGAATAATACGATTACAATGGCCAAATTTGCAATTATCTAATCCATAATTGGAAAATAGGAAAATAATTTTAGGTAGTGAATGTCCCGACTAGACGTTATTTCGCTGAATAAATGGAAAAGAAAAACAACTTTCATTTATTGATAGGAGAGCTCTGATTAATCAAAAGAGAACACAATCTAACATACTAATAAAATAACTCATATGGAGTAGCTAAATATCATTTCATATCATTAAAATCAGGAGTATTTTTATGCCATTTCATATATGATTTGTTAAATTATGACAAGATTAAGGTGGTTGAAAGTTCTTTGCAAAAAAAATGGCAGGACTTAGGGGGGTGGGGGAGAGTTGAAAGAAGAGATTTCATCATATTGAATACATAGTGATTTTAGACATTAGATGTCAATTTATGCTGTTTGTGAAAAGAATTTGTTAATGTAAATTTTCTATATTCTATAGATAAAAGAACAAATCAAGTTGCAAAGATTGGTCAAAGTTACATGACACTATTCAAAGTAAAAATGCACTTCGTTATAAGTGTTATAAGAAACTAAAATACATCATTCACATTACAAGAATTGTATTCAGGTTCAAATTGTAACTACCATAACTATGATTAAAATAAACATCAAATCGAAACAAATTTTCGACAATAAAAAACACTTATTAAATATCCATTTTCATTTATATTAAAAAAAGAACAATTATGATCGAATTGTTCACAAAATTGATAAAAAATGTTATAATTTGCACAAAGAAATGAGTTTCTAGAAATAAGGTGTATAATTCAAATAAAAATAAAACTACATGGATACTCCTAATAGCTATTTTGTTGATAATAACACTTTTTATGATATTGTAGTATACTAGCATATTCACGATTTCCATTTCAGTTCTTTGTATCTTTCACTTTGCACCCCTGCATTGTGGAAAAATAGCAACAATTTCTTCACAATTCTAATAATAAATGATAATGTGACTTTGAAACAAATTTATGTGGGGAAAAAAAGAAGAAAATGGCATGTGAAAATGTAAGGCACCTCGATAATTTTGGATATAGAAAATAACATTCAATTTCTAAAGAGTTTATCAAAACGTTTATACCTAAGCGCACAAGTAAATGAAGTGGAATCCTGTTGTGGGAGTGGTTGAGGGTCCATATCAGTAAAATGACAAGTTTTCTCAGGGATTAGGCACCTCGAAGGGTTGGTTTCCTTTTGAACGGTGTGTAGGTCCCAAGGAAGGTTATATTGGTTATGTTTTGTCAGTTTCACTTCCTTAACTGTAAGTGGGGTGTTGAATCATATCATAGTAGCCTCTCGTTACATGTTTAACCTAGTGGACTGATTAGCTTGGGTAAATGTGGGAGGAGGGTTTTACAGGAACATTTATTGAGTTTTCCTGATATATGATTGATGTAAGGACATCTATTTCAATTGGCTTACAAACAAACTCATAGTGGTTGAATCTATAAAACCAAAAACATTGTTAGCATGGGTCCTAGCTTAGGCTTGGTAGAATCATTTTCAGGTTATGATGCATTACGTAATATGTTAGCACTGCAATTTTTCAAACTCTGGTCATCATTCTAAGTTGTTTCTTTGATCCTCTCTTGTCCCCTAGCCTATGGTTGAAGGTTCTGGAGGGTTAAAATGTGTATTAGTTTTTATCATTGTTAACCAAAATCCAATTTTTTTTTTGAGTCCAATAGTTTGTTTGTATCATATAGTTATTAGGGCAAATTTTCTTTTAATAAGTCTTTTAAATGCTTTGAGTAGTTAAAGTCATGGGTTTAGCTTGAGAAGTATTATTTATTCACCATGATATTTCTATCCAAGGTTAAAAAAAAAATGTCAGAGTCATCAGTCTTTTGAGGAATAACATAAGAATAACTATCTTTTCTAGAAAGGTGGCTATTTTCTTCGAAAATCTGGTTTTACAAGCAACCTAGTAAGTAGCTATTTCCTGCAAAATTCTTACAAGGAGATAAAAGAGGAATTACTCAGGTGAAAAGATACTTCTCTTTGAATATTGAAGGTCTTCTAAAATAAGAGGTATTACTTTGATGAAAGGTGGCTATTTCCAATTGGAGGATTTAATAAAAGGAGTTGGCTATTTTATTTTCTAAGGCTAGTCAAATCTAATGCTACTCATTAAAGTGAAATATATCAAGGTTAAGGTACAAGTAACTATTAGTTAATAATATGATGGAGTGAAATGTTCAGTGGAATGAGTTGACACCAAAATTTAAATCTTTTGATTTCGTGTCACTCTCTCTCTAACCGTGATTTAGGGCATGCATAGCTCTGTTTCCATTTACCCTTGTGAAAGCTACAACAAAAAATTTCTTATCCTCCAACAAAACAATATACTTACCTTGTGCCAACAGTTAGGGTTTCATGGAGGGTTGTTGTTCCTTGTTTTATAGGTGTGAATTAATGGTAAAGTTAGCTATTAACAGAATGGTTAAGGGTGGTAATGTGATCCATTGAGAACTGAACAATACCTATTTCGTTGATCACCTTGCAAAGCCACAGTTCCAACAGCAGAGGAGCCAAACTCGCACAAGTATTTTCATCTCTTAAAAAATTATCTAAGCAGAAAAGAAAAGTTTCAGAAACTACAACAGAAGAACCAACTATAGCCCAGCTTTATTAATCTATCATTTCTTCAGCCAAAGGGAGGAAGAAAGCCATAATCCACTCATACTCATCTTTTGAAGAATATAGCAGTGAAACAGAGTTTAGTGAATCATAGTTTGAAAAAGGGCAGTGAAGAAGAGTTATCCATGGAAGAGGGATGCCTTCATACATTCCAAATCCATACATTCACTAGCAAGCAAACTCATAGCCAACTCTCCTCTCAGAGATAAAATAATAAACATATATGAAAGCCCAGAAAATGATCCAAGAAGACTTAGAAGAGAAAGCCAAACAAGAGGGTCACCAAGGCAGAAGCTATTAGGATTTTTTCTAGATATTTAATGATTGAATATCTAAAACCATGAAAATTTGAAGAATCATATCATTTTTGGCTTATACATAGTATTGTCAGAAATAGCTACCTTTTTTAGAAAATTTGGTTTTACAAACAACCTAGAAAATAGCTATTGTTTTCAGAATTTCTATAAGAAGGAGAAAAGGTTGCTTTTTGGTTTTGGTTTCGAAAGAATGACACTAAGTGGTGATAAAGTGAATGCAGCCTCAATGGTAATGGTATTTTTCCTAGTAGCATCCAGTCAAGCTATCTTCCAGATGTCATTTTAGTTAATTATTCCTACAATTTTGTGGATAAAGGTCCGAGTCTCCTGTTCAGTTGGTAGTTGCACTTTTTGTGGAGGCAGTTTTCTAGGGAACGAGGAGCACCCAACCACCTCAACTTAGCCATTTCGAGCTCCATATTGTCATGATCTATCTTCTTTTTTATTTCAACCTACTTTTCTGTTATGTTTAAAATAAGCTCTATTATATGTAGAGGATTGTAATAAAGTCTCTAAAACATAATTACACTTTTTGTGGAGGCTTTAACAAAACTCCTTTCTGTATATATGCTATGTAAAGAAATGGAGAAAGGGGGTTGGTTGTTAATCTTATTGTATACTATGTTGTATAATTTGAGTTTATAATATATCTTTATGCACTCTTGAGGACTCAGAAATGGTGATGTTTGTATTGTTTCCCTTTCTACTTTTACATATCTTATCTATCTTTCCATATTTATTATAAAAGTTCTATCTCGTGCTTTTATGAGTCTTGTGAACCCCTTAGACATATTGATATGTTTTTGTAAGTCTTGTTTCAAGCTTTCCTGATTCAATATGAATTGAATTTTTTTCATAAGCATTCCTTGAGGTTTAATTAAATCCTGTTTCACGTTCTTATAAGTCTTTTGATCTAGCATGCATGATTAATCTGTTTTTGTCAGTCTTGATTTATCAAGCATTCTTGATTCATGAGGTCATGTTAGTTGGAATAATTCCTTGTAATGTGATTCTTAAATGTAGAGTGAGATTATTTTAAGTCTTTTAAGAGCATTCTTTCACTATACATTTCAGATCTAGAATTTGTGTCACCCTTTCCTCTTAGCAATGGGCTTCTGTTTTACATATCCACTATTTATATTTCTTTCTTCTAACCATCAGGCTACAAAATAAAACTTGCTATCACGTCATGAACCAATGCCCTCATATGTGCGAGATATTCTTATTTTCTCAAAATCCTTTTCAGTGTGTGTAAGTTCCAACAACTTTCCCAAAAATCTAATCCAACTGTAAGAAGATCCCTTGAGCTTAAGATGTGTCTGGTCAAGTGCTTGTCACAATCCAAGTGCTGATTCCAACGCTAACATAATATATCATAAATAAATCCTTATTTTGAATAAATAAAATCAAGATGATAAGCTCTAAATATGTCATTCTCTTCTATGTATCGACCGAGAGAGGTGCCTCTCTCAAAATTGGAGGGTATAGATATTTTAGGAACCATTTTAGCAGAAATTCATTAGCAATTTTTTCTTCAATCATTGACTTATTCCTCATTCATTCTTGAATATGGTCAGAGATATGAATTTATTTATCCTATTTGAAATTATCTAGGAGTTCAATGCCAACGTCATATCTCAAAGGTAATTGGAAATGGTTCAAAAATTTCGTGGCCAAATAATTAAAGGTAAAAAATAAACCCACCTTTAATTCAATATATCACTTTATTAAATTCCTATTCAAAGTGTATTGAAGAGTTCTTAATATAATTAAATAATTGATCAAAAAGTTTGATGAACACCATATGTCGAAAGTGGTGATATTATTTGTTGGATCTTCACCGTATTTTCCTTCAAAATTTGGAATGTATGATGGAAGTTTTCTGGGGACTAGGGGACAATTCCAATCATAACACACTAGATCATTTGTTAACTTAAAAATTTATAGCAAATTTAGAGTTTATATACAAGGAAAATGTGGCTAAGCCACAATTTTCCATGCTCTGAGAGGAAGACATTCTTATGGACCAAAACTAGGAAATTTATTAATCTAGATTTTGGTTGGCGCTAGGTTTCTATGATTGTTTATAAGAAAATCCTAGGTTAAATTAAATACTTAAATGCTCAAACAAAATGAAGGGAAAACTATTTTTATTGGATTTCAAAAACATTAGCATCCGAGAGGGAGGGAAAACATTACTCATATACTAATAAAATATTGAATATGGGATGTTTTCATCGACCCAATAGAACATGAACATGTTCCGCCCATTTTCCCCGCAAACCCTTGAAAAGGATTTGAACCCATAGAAAATATGGAAATGGGAAATTCCCACTTTCTACCAAATGACTCGGAGGAGGAACATGTACTCTACTAAATGGAAAATATCTTAAAGGAGTAAAGGAAATTTCCATGTTATACATGGAAGAGTGGAAGACAATGGAAAAAAAAACAAGATTGTTGGAATCTAGACTGATGACATCCCAAAAATAAATGAACCAACATAAGAAGCAGAAGGATGAATGCCCCCTTTGAGTCAAGAGTGGGGGAAGGCCCAAAAACTATAAACAATAGAGTAGACATAGAGACAATGGAGAGAGGAGGGAAAACAACTCCTCTTCCGACAATAAAATATGGGGAGTGAAAAACATAGTTCCAATAGTAGTGATAGTGCTATTTACATTGGAAATTTTGAAAGGATAAGATAGAAGGGTACCCTGAATATGAGCTCCCACCAAAGATACAACTAGAGGATGGTACCTTGGAAAGGGATTAACTTTACAATCAAAAGTATTTGGGATATATTTAGCATTAAATTGATGTTGAATGATTTGTGAGCCTCACAAAAACAAAACTCATTCAGGGACATGAAAAATAAGATCTTGAAGAAACCCTTGTGCTTCAAGTTTTTCCTCTAAAAGTGATTCCTATAGGGGAGATTTCAATTTCATAGTGTTTTCTCTAACTAGATCTGGTGAGCAAGTATTTCTCAACATATGCCTTTATGGTGAGGACACCACACTCTTAGGATAAATTCCATGAAGCCTTCTTGATTGAAAATTTGATCTCTCAACCACCTTAAAAATATAAAATAAAAATGACACCAAAGACCCTAACATAAGATAGGAGTAAATAGCACTCAACTAAAAATCCTACAGCAACAAAAATGAAAACAACTCTCTAATATTTCTACCCTAGGTAATTAGGACCACACCCCAAAATATAGAAGAGTGGATATCAAGGCCTTCCAAAGGAAAACTTGGGATAATGAGGGCCCAAGTGCTACTAGCAAAGGTAACAAAAGTAGTTACCCTAACCTCATGATATATCATTTACCAGTAAAAGTACCCTTTCTTGGTGAGGCACGCTCCAGGAACACTATAGAAAAGGTGTAACGTTTTCCTCAAGTTTCATAGGTATTCTACCCTGAAGTGAATTAGGTGTTACATAATAAAGACAACTGAATTTCCATCTCGTAGTCAGAAGTTGAGGGGGACAATCTTGGGCAGGTGTCATATAAATTTGAGAATGGTACTCTCTCTTTCCTTATCATCACACATCTTAGTGCTTGAATCCTCTGTTAGAGGAGATTCTCTAAAAACCTATACGATGCTACACTTTACAATTTTTATTCAACTTATATGTTTTATTTAGAGTTTCCTTAGAGAGTTAACACTCCACACCTATTCTAAGGCTCTAAATTGACATAAACTAGCTAGTTTTCTATGAAAAAAGAAAAACCTAGTATATTTTATATTACACATTCATTTTTATTTGTTTTTATTTACTCAAGGTAATAAAAGTGAAAATTATGATGTTTTAGGATTGCAAAAAGGGAATTAAAGTAAGAAAATTCTAACTATATCTGTGCAAATTCATCTTTCTTCAAATGATAAGATTGATTCTCTTCAATAATGCAACTTCTATGAATTGCAATGCAAATTTTTTCTTTTTCCTTATAATGCAAAAGAAAGGAAAATTTTTGTAAAGTTTCAAAATAAACTACTTGACAATATTATTAAAGGCACTACACAATGAAACTTTCCCTTATGTAACTAAGAAAAGGAAAAATGCAATAAATGCAATAAGATGTAATAAATGCACTACTAAGGAAAATGATATAAAAATTAAGCCAAAATCAAAGAACCAATCCAAGGAACATGCTAATAATCCACAAAATCAAACCGAATATTCCCTAATGCATATAAATAAGGACAATAATCACTATAACACTTTAAAAGTAAATGGAATAAAAAATGCTTACTAGATTTCTAATTTTTTTTTTTCAATTCAACTTCAGTGAACTAAATCAAGAAATAAACAACACCAACAAGAAAATAATACTTATTTTTTCAAATTGTAAGATAAAAAAAACCAAAAGAGAAAGTAAAAACAAGACAAGTCAAGCCAATGATCAGGAAAAAAAATACAAGAGATGGCACCCTACCAACAAATCAGTAAAGACAACTAAAGGAAAAAGTGACAAGAAAGAGTCAAAGCCACTATAAACCAAGTAAGAAACTTGAGTAAGGAAATAAAACCTTAAGGGATACTAAAGGCCAAGAATCTAGGTTGCTATGAAGGCTACTTTCACAAAAGAAGAAAAGAAAAAAAAAAAAAAAAACTTCTCTTTACCCAATAGTACCACATGCAAAAAATACAAAATAAGACACAAATCCTTCCCAAAAATCCTTTGAGTAGGATGGAAAGTGAATAAATTTTTAAATTTTAGGGGGGATACACAACTGTTCCCAAAGAAAAGTGAATGCATATGTGACTATAACTAAACCGAACCATGTAAATATGTGAACATGTTCAAAGAAAGTTGTGTATACCTACCATAAAAAGAAAAAGGGAAAATGAAAACCCCATATATTAAAGATAAACTTGTACTGGAAATGAAAGAAAATTGTAAATGGCTAACAAATAAAAAAGAGAACAACAAGAAGACCTTAAGATTTCCAAACAAATTTAGAATAGAAACCATATGGAGTTCCTCTCCAACGAAGTCACAAGTTGTATTGAGGGAAATTTATCATAAGGTTAGGGTTGGAAACCTTAGCTGAGCGAATGAAAGAAACTCAACATACATGCCCAAAAATACATGCAATAAAGATAATATAGATCTACGAGATTAATGACCTACTTTCTAGTTCTTTAGCTCGAGTAGATCTGAAATCATTTTCCTATTATATTTATCCTTTTTGGGTATGTGTTATATTCTTTCCATGACTAGTCACGTGCGGGGGGGCGAAAGCCCCATCTGTACGTTGCATTGGGCGCAACAGGGGGGTCATAGGGGGGGCAGTGCCCCGGGATTTTTTTTTTTTGGACCCTATTTTTCAGTGGGTGGACCTGCCCATGGTTTTGTGCATGGGTTTGCACATGGTTTTGGGGCATGATGGTTTTCAGCCCCTGGTACTTTTTAGATCCGGTCAAGGGAACTATGGTTATGTTCTAATCCAAGGTTAATGGATTGGGGTTTATGTATGCTTCGACATGTATATATATGTGTTGTAACACTAAAAGGAATATAATGAAAAATAAAGCTGGTCGTCTCGATTTGGGATCTAGGGGAAAATATTTGTGTATATCTGTTTTATGTTTTATGCTCTCGCTATTGTTTATTTTTGGTTTTTAAGATTCCTTTGCAGATAATTTCTGTATAGGTTTAAAACCTACATTTGATACCAGAGCTATTTCAGCTTCAAGGGGACGCCTTTGCTACTGAGGGGTTTTTTCTCGGGCCTGTGATAGACCCTGTTTAGTGGGATATCTATGGGATTGATTCTTGCAGTGAAAGAAGATGGCGAGCAGTGGAAAGATAGAGATTGAGAAATTTAATGGTCAGAGTTTTGAGTTGTGGAAGCTCAAGATGGAGGATCTGCTAGTGGATAAAGACCAGTGGATCACAGTAGATCCAGGTACTAAACCAACGACAATGCAAGATGAAGACTGGAAAAAGTTGGATCGGAAGGTGAAGAGCACAATACAGTTGTGTGTCTCAGATTCGGTATTGTTGAATGTATATGGGGAAGCTACGATGAAGAATTTGTGGGACAAACTTGGGACTTTGTACCAATCTAAGTCTCTGGTGAATAAATTGTTGCTGCAGAAAAAGCTGTATAACCTGAGGATGAAGGATGGAGACTCGGTGACAGAGCATCTGAACGCCTTCAATACTGTGGTAAGTCAGTTGTCATCTGTTGATATTAAAATCTCAGATGAAGATAAGTGCATCAGTTTGTTGTGTTCTCTACCGGACTCATGGGATAGTCTGGTTATTGCAGTAGGTAGCAATACAACTACCTTGAATTTTGATGACATTGTCTCAGCCTTGCTGTCGGAGGAAATGAGATGGAGAAATATGGAGGGTCAGAAGAGAGATGCCTTATCTGTACGAGGAAGGTCCCATAACAGAAACAAGAATAAGGTTTTGAGTGGGAGATCTAAATCTAGAGGGAGATCTAAATCTCCTGGAAATTTTGTAAAGGTGTGCTGGAAATGTGAAAAGGAAGGGCACTAAAAAAAGGACTGTAGATCTAAAGCTCTTGAGAAAGGAAAGGGATCTGATGATGCTCCTTCTACAGAGGCAAAAATCACTTTGGATTAAGGTGGGGATGTGTATTTGGCTTCTTCGTCAAATACACATGTAGATCATGAGTCATGGTTGATTGACTCGGGTGCATCCTTTCACTTCACTCCCCATAGGGAGTGGTTCTGCGAGTATGAGAAATATGATGGTGGTGATGTCTTCTTAAGGGATGATAAGAAGGCTAGAATCGTCAGACGTGGAAAAGTCAAGCTGAAGCTGCAAGGTGGAAGGATTAGAACACTTCTTGATGTTCTGCACATTCCTGCATTGGCCAGAAATCTGATTTCTGTAAGCAAGATGGATGATGTAGGTGTAAAAACAATGTTCGAGAAAGATACCTGTAAGATGGTTCGGGGAGCATTGGTATTAATGCGGGGAGTTAGGATTGGAACTCTGTACAAGCTTCAAGGCAACACTGTTATTGATGGGTGAAACAGTTTTATGGTTCTCGAAAGTGGAGCGGAAAGCCTAGCGGTCTCTGGAGAAAAGACTATGCTATGGCATCAAAGGCTTAGACATATTAGAGAGAAGGGTCTTTGGATACTACATGGAAATGGTATGGTAGAAGGTATGTATAATAGCTATCTAGATTTCAATTTCTGTGAACATTGTGTATATGGGAAGTAGAATCGAGTGAGTTTTCCTTCTAGTGCTAAGAGGGCGAACAAGATATTAGAGCTTGTGCACAGTGATGTGTTTGGACCTGTGTCGGTTCCATCACTGGGTAAGTCTATGTACAACGTCTCATTCATAGATGACTTCTCAAGGAATACATGGATATATTTCCTGAGGAAGAAATATGAAGTCTTTGAAATATTTAAAGAATTTAAGGCTCTGGTGGAAAACCAGAGAGAGAAGAAGATAAAGGTGTTGAGGAAAAATAATGGTGGGGAGTTCTGCAAGAAGGAATTTGAAGAGTTCTTTAAGAAGTGTGGTATAGCACGGAAAAATAATGCTCCATACATACCTCAACAAAACGGAGTTGCAGAAAGAATGAATAGAATGATGATGTAAAAGGCAATAAGCATGCTCAGTGGTATCGAGTTAGGACAAGAATTCTAGGCAGAGGCAGTGGAGACTGCATGTTACCTGGTTAACAGATCACCTTCATCAGCGTTGGAGGATAAGACTCCACATGAGGTATGGAATAGTAAGAAACCCTCTCTTTCACATCTGAGGGTATTTGGATGTGATGCATATGTACATGTTCCAAAGGAGAAAAGGACCAAGTTAGATAATAAACCTGAAAGGTGCATATTTATTGGGTATAAGGATGGTTTAAAGGGTTACAAGCTTTGGAACCTGGAAACAAGGAAGGTTGTGTACAGCCGAGATGTGGTGTTAAGAGAGGTGAAAGATGTTAAACATGAAGTCCTACCAAAGGAACCTGAGAATATAGAGTTTGATCTAAAGGAGGATGAATCAGACTCTACAACAGAAGAAGACTCAAAAGAGGAAGAGCCACAAACTCCAGTTGTGAGAAGATCAGTTCGGGAAAGAAGACAACCAGAAAGTTATAGCCCATATACTTTCTATTCAAATTTTTCTTTAACTATAACTAATGATGATCCCAGAACCGTCAGGGAGGTAGTAGATTCAGAGGATGGAAAACTATGGAAGGAGGCCATGGTTTATGAAATGGCATCCTTGCATAAAAATGAGGCATGGGATCTGGTGGAGTTGCCGGCTGGAAGGAAGCCCATCGAGAGAAAATGGGTGTTTAAGAAGAAGATGAATGTAGAAGGCAAGGTAGATAAATACAAAGCTCGGTTGGTAGCAAAAGTTATTCCCATGTGTTACAAAGTAATTTGTCACCGTCCCTGCAATCCCCATCTCGCCCATTGGAGGGTCATTTATGTGATCAATAAGCAGTGTCATGCCTTGCAAATACCATCATTGCATCCCTTTCCATGAGGAAAACATTCCTTCTGTTGATCATTTCCTGAGCAGACCCCTAAAAACACCTGTTTTTTCCTTGGCGCTGGTAGCCCGTTATGTCCTCGCGCCAATTAAAAAAATTAACACTGATCTCGTGCCAATTGGCTCTCTGTCCCAGTTAAGCACCCGCACCATTCTGCTTATGGAAAGTTTTTTAAAAAAAGAGGCGAAGTTTTGATTACAACAACTTCGTGGATGAGTCATGAGGAGTGGTTTTGACTGAATAACCACGACCTTCCTCCTTTGGCCTCTTGTTTCCACCTTATGGGGAACCTCCCAAGGGATAAGGCCTCCCTTCCACTATTGTAGGGATCCCAACCTCCTCCTATCCTCTATAAATATAGCCATCTTCCATTGATGAAGGGGCTGAATGGTTGAGCCTTAATGGTCATAGTAGCCTGAATAGAGCTGAATCAATTGTAAGGAGATTATCGTCAGACGGCCGAAGAGAGAGAGACTTGTCCTTGTCCCAACGAGCTTTACCGAGACGTACTCCTCTGTTGACCCGCTGAAGGAAGATCCAGCATCAGAGCTCAGGTTGTATCTTTCTTTGTTCTGATTAATAATAAGCAACTTTGATTATGGTTCCACTCAGATGTTCATGTTTTACGTTATGAGTTGTATCTTCTCTAACTGATACATAATTGCATGTATTAGGTTTTACGCTCGTTTGTTTGTTGTTTCTTATTGTACGTGCAGGTGTTCGATCGCATTGGGCGAGAGAATTGTGATCTGCCAAAGCAGGGGACGGAAGCGCCATCTTCTCCACAAACGATGGCAGCGTAGGACTTAAGGTAGGCCTCTTGTCGCATCTTGGTCTTTTGCAATTAGGAACTTGCATCTTAGCGTGACTCGGTTGTTGCTAGACCCGATTTGGGCTAGCAGGGATCCCCTCTATCCGCAGAGGGGATTTACCTCAGAATATGTTGGTGTTTAACAGAAGAACTAGTCAACCGTTAGGGATCCTTCCAAGGTTACCTGTTACTTTGGGAGGTAAAACCGTCCATATGGACGTGATGGTTGTTCCATGCCCTTTGGATTTAAATCTGCTTTTGGGGTGCGATTACACCTATGCCATGGGAGTGCTCGACTCCTCCCTTTTTCGCGTGGTCTATTTTCCACATGAAGGACGGATCGTGACCATTGATCAGCTTTCGTTCTTTGGTACTGATGTGGAAACTGGCCCACCATCATCCCTTCCTAGTTTTTATCCACCCGTTGTATCTGCCCCACTGCAGGTCAACTATGTGGCTACCTACCCCGTGTCTGTACTCAGTGATGATGTCGTCATGCATAGTGTAATGGGGGCATTGGGTCTAGACTTTCGAGATGTTTTTCTCCCATCTGGTGTAGAACTATTGGAAGCGATGAATTCTTCTTCATCATGATGAAGTCTGTCTAGAGCAGAGTTCCTTGTCTTGTGTCAAGCTCCTTAAAAAATGAAACAAGGTTGTCAGAGCAGAGTTCCTTGTCTTGTGTCAAGCTCCTTAAAAAATGAAACAAGGTTGTCAGAGCATGGTTCTTTTCCTGTGTCAAGCTCCTTAAAAAATGAAACAAGCTCATCTGAGGATAGTTCTTTTAATGTGTCAACCTCATTAAAACAATGAAACACGTTCATGTTCAATTCGAGTCTTTGATAAAGATCTCGTAAAATCCCAGTCGAGTCTTTCTCTTGATCTTGTAACTTGAACCTTCACCCCATCTGCCTTTCATATAGACTGAAGCTTGGGGGGCATGCACCTCGAATTGAGTCACCATGCTGGGGGCATGCTTAACTTTTCAAGCATAGTTTGTTTCCATTTCAAGCTTGTGTAAAAATGAAACCGGTTTCAAGCATAGTTTATATTTGTTTCAAGCTTGTGTAAAAATGAAACCAACTTCAAGAAGAGTTTCTTGATTTCAAGCTTGTGTAAAAATGAAACCTTTCCATTTTACCTCTTGTGATTGCTATTTTATCAGCCTGTTTTTGCCAGATGAGCCTTGGTTTTCTCACTCCATCGTCACTATCTGCTTGGTCGATCATATGCCTTCACTTGATTGTTTTACCCATTCCCGAGGAACCGCTGCAATGAGTGGTATTATTAGCCAGCCTCATAACCTTTACTTGTTTTGAGCAGTTCCACCATTACCGGAACCAGTAGCTACCCTGAATACCACTCGTTCCTCTAGGAGGAGTCACCTTTTAGCTCTTTTCTGACTCTTAAAAATTGAAAAGATTGCCGAGTCGCTTGTCGTTTTGATCTTGTTAAATTGGCTGCGAAACAACATCTACCCAGTATACATTTACCCTTTTTTCGGGATGAGATAGATTATTTACGAAAAAGGAATACCCTAGCCTATCGCGACTAGGAGGCTTTCTCAGACATAGTTTTCTACTTTTCGGATCTGAGAAAATATTTACGAAAAGGGACTGTTGGAGTTTACATTTCCGCTGTATTTTAAAACTCTCTAAACATGAAAAGATGCTGAGTTCTTCCTTTTTCAGACTCGTTAAACCCTGATGACATCGGATTCAGTGGTAATGACAATATTCGAGTTTCTCCTTCCTAGGGCTCGTTAAATGTAGTAGGATGGATTCGTCCGAAGGATGAAATTATATGACAAGCATATGGTATAATCTTTGAGCTTGTGTAAAAATAAAGAGGTACTCACCAGAAATGGTGGGGGAAAATGGAACCGGTATCATCATCGTGTCGGCAGTATGTCGCTCTTGAACATTGCACTTGTCTGCATTTGTGTCGGGTTGGGGACATCTCATCTCACTCTTTATTTGCCTTCGTGGGTTTGGGTAATCCCTTTTGACATCTCTTCTGCTCTTTGCCTCGTCATCATGACCTCTGATCTTTTGATGTCAAATACTGCCAAATCCACCGTCGTGCCACCGATATGTTCAAGAGAAGTTGACCTCTGTAGTTTCAACCTTCCACTGATTCTCATCTGATCTTGATTCACAACATTATATTCCTTTGTCTTGTGTCGATGATGTGGGAAACACTATGGCCCACCTTCGATCGAGGTCACTTCCTGTCGACCTCAACTCATTATCCAGGAAGCTGATCTAGAGACTCCCTTCCGGTACCTTGGAGCCTACATGCCTCAATGGCAGGTTCTTCACATTCGACGCAAGGTTTTCATCATTGACCTTCGATCGGATGATTCTGCGGGTGTTCGACGCCAACTCACTGTTCACATTCTGTGGATTGTACCTATAGTACCTTGAGGGCCATTGTCATTATTGGTGGTTCCTCTCGCGTCTGTTAATATGTTTCATTATTGGTTGGTAATCAGATGATGTTCTTGCATGTTCAACTTCAGCTCACTTATTCACATGCTTGAACTTGTACTCTGTTCGGGTCAAGATGGAGCGCAAGACCCTGGATTTTATCTGTTAGGATCCAGGCTGTGATTTTGTGGATTATTCTAATTGGTTACATGACTCATTAATTGGATGGCTGCGACCATGCTTGAGTCTATTTATCGATCCTTACTGGATGGCAGCATCCATGCCTTGGATCTTGATGATTATATACTCTGTTATGGATGGTTGCGCCCATACCACATATATATCATGTATTTGAGATATCAGTTGTACTTGTCTACACAGGTTTTCCGACGGCAGTGTTTTCAGTTGGACACGTTCTCGTAAAGCATTTCACCCCTCTCTCACTCTCGGTCCTCATGCTTTAGGGGGCATCTGTTACACAGTAATTTGTCACCGTCCCTGAAATCCCCATCTCGCCCATTGGAGGGTCATTTATGTGATCAATAAGAAGTGTCATGCCTTGCAAATACCATCATTGCATCCCTTTCCATGAGGACAACATTCCTTCTGTTGATCATTTCCTGAGCAGACCCCTAAAAACACCTGTTTTTGCCTTGGCGCTGGTAGCCCGTTATTTCCTCATGCCAATTAGGAAAATTAACACTGACCCCGCGCCAATTGATGCTCTATCCCAGTTAAGCACCCACGCCAATATGCTTATGGAAAGTTTTTTAAAAAAAGAGGCGAAGTTTCGATTACAACAACTTCGTGGATGAGTCATGAGGAGTGGTTTCGACTGAATAACCATGGCCTTCCTCCTTTAGCCTCTTGTTTCCACCTTATGGGGAGCCTCCCAAGGGATAAGGCCTCCCTTCCACTATTTTAGGGATCCCAACCTCCTCCTCTCCTCTATAAATATAGCCATCTTCCATTGATGAAGGGGCTGAATGGTTGAGCCTTAATGGTCATAGTAGCCTGAATAGAGCTGAATCAATTGTAAGGAGATTATCGTCAGACAGCCGAAGAGAGAGAGACTTGTCCTTGTCCCAACGAGATTTACCGAGACGTACTCCTTTGTCGACCCACCGAAGGAAGATCCAGCATCAGAGCTCAGGTTGTATCTTTCTTTGTTCTGATTAATAATAAGCGACTTTGATTATGGTTCCACTCAGATGTTCATGTTTTATGTTATGAGTTGTATCTTCTCTAACTGATACATAATTTCATGTATTAGGTTTTACGCTCATTTGTTTGTTGTTTCTTCTTGTACGTGCAGGTGTCGATTGCATTGGGCGAGAGAATTGTGATCTGCCAAAGCAGGGGACAGAAGCGCCATCTTCTCCATAAACGATGACAGTGTAGGACTTAAGGTAGGCCTCTTGTCGCATCTTGGTCTTTTGCAATTAGGAACTTGCGTCTTAGAGTGAATCGGTTGTTGCTAGACCCGATCTGGGCTAGTAGGGATCGCCTCTGTCCGCAAAGGGGATTTACCTCTCCAACACCAGATGTCAGGAATTGATTTTGGTGATATTTTTTCTCCTGTTGCGAAAGTTACTTATATTAGATTACTTTTATCTGTTGCTGTTGCATTTGATTTTGAGGTAGAATAGATGGATGTGAAGACAACATTTCTTCACAGAGATCTGGAAGAGGAGATCTACATGAAACAACTTGAAGGATTTATGGTGAAAGGGAAGAAATAACTATTATGCAGGTTAAAGAAGTCTATGTATTGGTTAAAACAGTCACCAAGGATGTGGTATCAGAAATTTGATACCTATATATGGGGACTTGGCTTCACCAGAAGTAAGGAGGATCATTGTGTTTATTTTAAATTAATTGGTGACCATGTTATTTATTTGGTTTTGTATGTGGATGATATGTTGTTGATTGGAAATGTTGTGGTTTTGTATGTATGTGGATGATATGTTGTTGATTGACTTAAAAATGAGAACTATGGAGATTCCGAGCTGTGATCCTAAAAATCTACACCACAGAAATCTACAATCCATCAATGATAAAGAAATTATCCAAGATTTGAAGACCCAACTGTTCTCCAAATTCGACATGAAGGATATTGGTGCTACAAACTATATTTTGGGCATGGAAATTAAGAGATATCAGGCAAAGAGGAAGCTCTGGTTAAACCAGAGGAAGTATGTCGAGACTATATTGCAGAGGTTCAATATGAAGGATAGTAAACCGGTGAATGTGCCGATTCCTGTAGGTGTAAAGCTGTCTGTTGAGCAGTATCCTAAGACACAAGAAGAAGGGGAGGATATGTCTCATGTTCCATATGCAAGTGCAATGGGTAGCCTGATGTATGCAATGGTCTGTACTAGACCGGACATTGCACATGCAATGGGAGTATCGAGCAGGTTTATGTCAAACCCAGGGAAGGAGAATTGGACAAAAATGAAGTGGGTTTTCAGATATTTGCGTGACACTAGTGATTATAGCTTGTGCTACCATGGAAGACCATGATTGGACAGAGTTTTGGACATCCGTGGTTTTGTTGATGCAGACTGGGCTAGAGATCTAGACCAAAGGAGATCTACAAGTGGGTATGTGTTTAGCCTATTTGGAGGTGCAGTCAGTTGGATGAGTAAAAGACAGTTTGTAGTGGCTCTTTCAACTATAGAGGCAGAATACATGGCAACCACTCATGCAAGCAAGGAAGTAGTTTGGTTCTAGAGATTGTGTTCAAGTATGGGGTTGGTACAACAAGCTATAAGGATAGAATGTGATAGCCAAAGTGCAATTTTCTTGGCTAAGAACCCTGCTTATCATTCAAAGACAAAGCACATTGATGTTCAGTATCACTTTGTGAGAGATATGGTTGAGGCTAAAAGGGTGTTGTTGGTAAAGGTGGACACTTTGAAGAATGTTGTAGATGAATTGACAAAGTATGTGAGCACTTATAAATTCTCTAAGTGTAGAGAAACAATGGGCGTTACAGAGTCGGGCTAATGACTAAGCTCTCCTGTAGCCCCCTGCAGAAAGAAAACAACAAGTGGGAGAACGTTGGGTATGTGCTATATTATTTCCACGACTAGTCACGCATCGGGGGGTCACTAGGGGGGCGATAGCCCCCCCTGTACGGGGTCCGGGGTAGCACCTCGGGAAATTTTTTTTTGGACCCTATTTTTTGGTGGGCGGACTCGTCCATGGTTTTGTGCTTGGTTTTGCACATGGTTTTGGGGCATGATGGTTTTCAGCCCCTAGTATTTTGTAGATCCGGTCAAGGGAACTACAGTTATGTTCTAATCCAGGGTTAATGGATTGGGGTTTATGTATGCTTCGACATGTATATATATGTGTTGTAACACTAAAAGGAATATAATGAAAAATCAAGCTGGTCGTCCCGATTTGGGATCCAGGGGAAAATCTCAGTGTATATCTGTTTTATGTTTTATGCTCTTGCTATTGTTTATTTTCTGTTTTTAAGATTCGTTTGTAGATAATTTTTGTACAAGGTTAAATCCTGCAATCCTAACCTTCATACATACAATCAAAATAAAGAGAATACATCAACCAAAAGAGATATTAAAGCATACATGTATAAAAAATGTTAGTATAACCAAATTTCATTGCATAAGTTGGAAATAATTCATATATAAGACTAAAATTGCAATAGGAAGATGATTTTCTTTATATGAAAGAAACAATACAATAGATACAAATATATGATCCTTGTTGCATACACTCCACGAAACCATCCTCCAAATTCCTCCTACATGGGTCACTCAAGGTATTCTCCTCCAATATTTTCACTCCAAAAGACATTAGAGAAATTTTGAGGTCTAAAATGGGCCTCCTAAGGAATATTTTAAAATAATAGTGGAAATAATAAAATAAGATTAGATTACCTCATCAAGTTTTGGAGGGAAAAAAATGAAAAACTACATTTTCAACTTATCTCCCTACGATTTTACTCAAATTCTGAGTAGGAGCACTAGTTGGATGCATAATTTAATTTTGCAACCAATGAGTAATCATGTTGCATATTTTCAATGGACCCTACTACATGTAAAATGTGAAATACATGAAAAATCATGATTGCAATCACATTTTTTTGTGTAGTAGGGTCCATTGAAAGTATGCAACATGGGTAATTATTGGATGTAAAATTAAATTATGCATCCAATGAGTGCTCCCACTTGAAATTTGAGTGAAATCATAGGATATAAGTTTAAAATACGAGTTGAAAAATAGTTTTTATTTATTTATTATATATATATATATATATATCTTTTTACCCTTTTAATCCAAAAATGTTGTATCATCCCTCACGATTGATATCATCATATTGAATCATATTGGTTCTTATAAAGTTTATTTTTTTCGTACTTTTTTGTTTTAAGGGCCATTTTTGACCTCAAAATTTCTCTAATGGATGAAGAATAAAAAAAATATATGAGAGATATGAGGAAGAAGAGGAAACTATGGTTTCCTGGTTGGGTGGGGGGAGGGGGGAGGAGTTAAAATCATAGGGAGACATACTTTAATCTAAGAAAATTTCACTAGATCTAGGTTGCAACAGTAGGAAATTGATTTTCATACACCAAAGGCATCATTATATACCACCAAAAGTTTGTTGGGGCATTTATGAAACGAGATGTAGAAAGTGGCTTCCTTACCCATAAACCCCAACTAAAAAAACACACAATTATATATTTTTGGTGCATTTTGTAGGAATACACGAGTTGTTTTTAGGAGACTCACAAACATATATTATTTTCTTTGAGGATGTTTTTAGGAATACCCTAGATGCTAGAATAAGAAGAGTGTATGGAAATTCAAAATGTATTTTTTAAGAACTTCATGTGGAACATCAAGTATGTCATAGGGAAAATGGATGATTAACTGGTAAAAAATGCATCTCAAGATAAAATTTGGAACTCAACAATTCTAAAAGGTAAAAATAATTTTAAATTTGAATCACATTCTCATCCATATCATTAAATAATTAAACACTATCTTATAATTATGGATGCTAATCTCCATTCTTATTGTTGCATTACATAATTGTAGGATTTCCTTGTACTTCCTACTTTCATCCATAGTACCATAATAGAAACACAATACAACATTCACAAAATGTAAATGAGAAAGAGGCTCACAACCTCCAACCCTAATTCCATGAATGGCTCTAAACCTCTTTACATAATTATAGATCTACCTAAGACCTTAGGTATAAGAAAAAATAGATAAGGGGGCAATGGGTTCCTTTGCCTGGATATTCTAGTAGGTTTGAAAAATGGAGAGGCTAAACCATTGATAAGTAAAACATAAGAAATTAAAGTTATACACTTTATTATCCAATTTATCATATCCAAATTCAAGAGAATATAACTTGAAATAAGTCCTATATAAATCCAGCACATGCTATCCTATAGGATTTTGAAATGTTCAATTTAATCAATAGTGCTAGGATTTTTTTAATGTTTATGGTATGAATCCCTTCTAAAGTTGAACCTATGACCTCATAAATTTTTTTAACCCTCCAAAAAACCAAATTATTTAGGAGAAACAAAATTACATAGTAATTTATTCAATCTAACATTGATATTATCTTATATACACAAATGCATAACATAGTTGTCCAAAAGGAATAAAATGGCTCAAGTCAACAAATTTTGGAAATGAGTGCAATGAATGTGGTATTGAAAGAACTTAACCCCTTCACCCTTACACTAACCCCTTCCACTACATGGAGTAAGTATTCAACTTGAATATCAAAGAATATCAGATAAGACTCAATAGTCCATACCTTTGGGCTAGGACTTTTGTCCTAGTGAAATGTAGAAATAACATGCAAGAGATATTCTTTTGATATCTACACACAAAACCAAAGATTATCCTCTTCCATAATAAACTTGGAAAAACAAAATGTTATTTTGACTATTTATATAATGTTTACCCTCTCAACCTCTTTGTAGAAATTTTCAAAATAAATAACCTCACTCTTTGCTAAACCTTTAAAAATACTTACTTGTTCACTTTATTCGTTTATTATTTCACATATTTTGTTAACACTCTTCATATGGTTAACTACTCTACGAAAAATTTTTGTGTTTTGATCACCTAATTCTACCCAAATGGCCCTACTTTTCATCCTCCAATCTATTTCTTTCCCTCAATAGATTCATTTTATTTTCTTCCATATCTTTTACTTGCATAACCTCTTCATTAGTAAAACCTTGCTAAAGTTCTTTGTAAAAACACCCGCTAAATCCTATTCAAATTCCTTTAGTGATTTGTCTCAATCCCTATACTTTTTCCTAGTCGAGAATACAATCTTTTCCTTCAATATTTGAGAAGTTTCAAATTATTCATTTGTAGTCATTCTTAAATGTGGATCAAAATATTTCCAATCCTCCTTTACTAATGTTTCAAACTCTTCTTACTCAAATCAATCGAAGGTTATATTTAAAAGGAGCATTTTGTTATGATTATTATAACCTACTTCCAAGAAAATTATGTTATGATCAAAGCATTTGTAAGGATGAATCAAGGATCTACAACAACTAACCCCTTGAAACACTAGCTCTCAAACATATAATTTATCTAAAGTCTTAGACACTTGAATTTCTTTCCTTTTTGTTCCTCTAGGTGGGACCCACATAAATAGGTTCAACATCATTAATAAGTCCCCAACAAAGGTTTTATTGCATACCATAATACTTACCTTTTCCCTTAATATATGATGGTTTATAAGATACAAAAAACATCAGATATGAAGTTGGAGGATCACAAGTTTATGACTATTACTCAAAGAAAGTCAGATGAATTACCACAATTCAATCCCTCACCAATTGAAGGAATTCCCTAAAAAATATCTTCAATAGGATTTTCTCTAACTGTCCTTGCATGCATAGGATTTGCGACTCAACTTGTTTAGGTGGCACAAACCAGGCTTGAAGTTAGATTGAAAAAAATCATGAGCTCTCACACTGTTAAAACCCCCTTAAGGCTTGAATACTATACCTAATTATGTGTGGATTATATCTCATCACTCACTATGTGCTTTTTATTAAATCCTTGAATGGGGGTTCTGTGATTTCAATTTTCAACATAGTGGGACTTTTGATTACCAAAAAAAATCCTTCCTCTACCAGACCCTACATTTAAATGGAAAATCACAAAATTGATCTATATAATTGTAATTATTAGAAATACATATAATGCATGGGATGTTAATATAGTCTAATGTATGTGTGTATAGATATAATACCTTCACAATTTGCATTGACTCATATAAATTATATTTAATATCAATCTCAAATAAGATTTGGTTCATTGAGTAATAAATAATCGACTCATAGGAATTATTCACCACCAACCCATTGCCTAAAATCTAAACATGTTTATGTGAATTTTTTTGAACTAAAGTTCGAGCAAAATTCCAAGAAGTATGACCCAAATGGGTATTTTTGACATTATTTTTTCAGGAGTCAAAATGTGGATGCAAAGGTTTAAATGATAAATTGGAAAACCTATCAAACCACTTACCTCCTAATATAAGAGTTGCATCCTACTTTGAACTCAAAATAACTCCCATCCTCCCATGAGACAACACATGGATTATAGGCCCATGTCTTATTATTGGCGTCCAATGTTGTTGAATCCGATCATTCACATTTTCCATTACAAACTATCTACCAAGAAACTTCCCAATCGAGGTCTTACTAGTAAATTGTAGAATTTTCTTGACCTTCAGATCCTTCCCTACAACCAATAATGTTCCCTTATCCTTTATTTTTTAAAAATTTCATAACCTATTGACCTCTTTCCTTGTTGAGGAAAACACTATGCCTAACCAATGAATGTGTTGTGTAGATTAATCCGTCTTGCGGACAAGACCGATATCTCTAGTACTAAAAGTAACTAGCAACAAACAACCAATTATACTAATCTCTCTCTAAGCATATAAGATTCATAAAAATGCTATATAGGTGTAAGGCCTACCTTATGTCCAGCGCTTGGTTGATCTCGTTGAAGTCATTCCTGTGCACTTGAAAGAACGTTCCTCGTGAATCTGCAGTCACAAACAAGAAAAAAGATTACATAGCACCTGTATAGACATTATTATAAACCATACTCATCATAATGATCAAGGAATTTATGAAATAAACCATGAATAGACAGTTTAATGAGAGAAATGAGTATATTTGTATTAACTTCAAATAAAGAAAACCTTTACAACCTGTGCCTTGATGTCGTGCAGGTCCTCCTGGGGTCCGAAGCAAGAATCTCTTCTACTTTGACAAGCATTGCACTCTTTGAACCAAGACGGATAGAGATGAGTGATTTAACCTCACAGAAAGTCTTAGTTAACTGAGTCTGAATCTCAATAGCATTTAACCTCAAATATCTTAAAGCTTGAACTCCCTTTGAGGCTACCCAAGTCCTCTTTTTATAGTGGAAAAGAGGAGGTTTTTTGTTCCAAATATGAAGGGATAGAGTCCTCCTTCAAAGGGATTAGATCCTTACATCAAGGGGATAGCTCCATCAAGTGAGGGATGCATGAACCTTCTCAAAGTGTATCCATTCCCGAAAATTCCCATCTAGAATCTTCTAGAATTCATCTGAAATCAACTTTTTATCTTTACTTTCTCGCCTTTTTGAATTTTACAGAGGTCCGCACCCATAACACAAAGAACGTGCGGTATGGTTCCGCAGGATAGCTGAACTTTAGGTGCGGGACCGCAGGAAATGAATAGAGAAAGTGCGATACCAATGTTTAGGGGATTTTTAGGAACTTTTCTCTGATTTTGAAAGCTTGACATGAGAAACTGATATGTTAGACTTGCAAAAGGAGGAATTATGAGTAATAACGAGCTCATACTCATAGCAAAATGTCAAAATGACAGTTTTTAGTGTAACAAATTGCCCCCTAAAGAGCAAAGTATGGAATAGATGAAGCTGAAGTCTGTCATATATGAAGAGTGCAGTACTTTATCATTTCAAAGATCATCCTGTGGACACCCCAGTCGGAACCTGTAAAAACATTCAATGCAAAATATATACATATATATGTCATCACTGAGGTAGGCATTCCCATACTCAGATTAAAACTAACTAGAAACTAACTTAAATCGTTCTGATACAGGAATGATTTTAATATTACATCAATAGTGTAGACACAACATGGGCGCAGCCATCTGTAATGAATATTCTACTGTATAATAATAAAATTCCTCGCAGCCTGGATGGTGGAAACTAGATCCAAGGTCTTGATTTCCGCATCTCGAACTAGTACGATTCTATCCATGTGAATAAATGTGTTGAAGTCGAACATGGTAGAAACCACTTGATTACCAGTCAATGATGTAAACTGTTAACAAGTGTGAGAGAAACCACCAGTAATGTCAATGGCTCTCAAAGTACCCAGTAAAATCCATGAAATGTGAATGAATGAGCTGAAGTCTAACATCTCACGGAATCATTCGATCGAATGTCAATGATGCAACCTGTCGTCGAAGGCGAGAAACCTGCTATTGAGGCATGTATATTTCAAGGTACTGACAATTTCTGGATCAACTTCCTAGATAATGTGTTGATGTCGATAGAAAGTGATCTGTCGTAGGCAAGCCCACAACACGAAATCATAGATCAAGTTTTGAAAATATATTGGAAAGGACTGACTCAGGGATGGTCAATAATGGATGACAGATATTTTGCAGATGAATGGTTTATTTGAATTGTCCTCTTGAACACATAACGACACTACAGATGGTTTGGTGACAATTGACCCAAAGCTAATACCCAGAAACCGACTGAAGACTTTCAATGTGGTTTGATTAACTGTTAGGCAAAGGATTTCCCAACCCAGGTGAATGAAAGTGTCGTGTTCAAGAGTGGTTGACTGAATTTTCGAAAAATTTAAAATACAACAAACACGCCCATTTTTCTCTCTTTTTCCCCCACCATTCTGGCAAGTACCTCTTTATTTTTGACAAGCTTGAGGAGGATAACATTTGCTTGATTATAAGCTCATCCTTCGGATGAGTCCAACTTAGTTTAAAATTCGAACCCTAAGAAGGAGTGGTTCGTTCCTGTTGAAAATTAAACAGGTCCTTTACTGTTAAGTTTTAACGAGTCCAATATAGGAGAAACTCAGTGTTTTTCAGTTTTAGGGAGTCAGAAGAAAAACTTAAGAAAACTCCGTGGGTGTAATTTTTCGTAAATTTAGTCTCTCGAGCCCAAAAAAGGATAAAATAATGCGGGAGAGAACTCTATTGACCGTAATTAGTCAACGTATACCTTTTTCGTAAATAGTCCATTTCAGTCCGGAAAAGGGGTAAACTTATACTGAAAGGACGATCATTCATTTACTTTAACGAGTTCGAATAATCAAGTACTCGGCGATCTTTTCATATTTAGAGAGTCTGAAAAGGGCTTAAAAGAGAACTCCAGGGTTTCACTTTTTCGTAAATTTTTTGAAAGTGTCCGAAAAAGTGATAAAAGTATGCTCTTTGTTGAAAAACGATCAGTTCTCCTGAAAAATCCAATTTCTGCACAAAAACTTGAAACATTACACATACCTGTTTAAGATAAGTAAAAATGCTTTCAAAAATACCCTTTTTAAAGTGAAAAATAAACAAATTTAAAATTCATCTATTCGAAAAAACTTATAAAAAGGACTTTTTCTATTTCATTTTTACCGTTCAATTTCAGAGTGAAAAGTAAAAAGCTTTTGGGTAAGAAAGTTCCTGTGAAGATTCTGGAAAATCCGTCCGTTGAAATCGAAAACCGTCAGTCCCAGGTAATCCATGACCTCTAAATCTTGTTTTTCATCTGTTTCAAATTCATTTTTAGGGTAAAAAATGGTTAAAAAGTTCGCCCGCGGGGTCCGCAGGTGGGACACACGTTACCTGCGGACCCCGAATTTTTCTTACAAGGAAAAAGTCGTGGGTTCCGCACCCGGCACACAATACGCGTGCGGATCTATGCACTGTTTACAAAGCGTAGGTGCGGTACCGGTGCGGTTGGATTTAAAACATATATTTCTCATTTATTTCCCAAAAAATTTCAAATAAGATTGTTCTAACTTTCCTTTTTATGTATTGTAGGATTGACAAGATGCTGATCTGGCGAGAACGTGAGCACGAGGAAGTGGATGAAGCCGCCATTCTCCATTTGCGCACACAGCAGGCATTAAGAGCATGTGGCTTGTACAAATTTTGGGCCATCTCAGGCATGAGGGCACAAGTAGAACTCTTGACATGGTTGGTGAATAGATGGAATGTGCAGGACCAATGCTTCTTTATTGGTGGCCACCGGCTCGAAATTGAGCCGGCGGATATATATTTTTTGACTGGTTTGTCCAATAGGGGCGAACAAGTTTCTTTGTTTGGGACTAGGCCAGGTGGCCAGTCTGTCGCTAGTCTCCAACTAGAATTCTGCAATGACCAGGCAAATCCTCGAGACAAACGGATTGATATAAAACACATCATCCGTCCTAAATTGAAAGTTATTGCTTTTACTGTTACCAAACTGTGTGGGAGTGCTGCGCTTCATGTAGCTACTGGTTCCCAAATGCGTATTGCCGTGGACTGTTTTCGCGGCACCATCTTTAACTGGTGTGAATCTGTGTTGGCTAATGTAAAAGGCCAACTAACCAGAGCAAAAAATGGGAAACTGAATAACTTTGGATACGGATCCATCGTTGTTTCTTTTTCTCTAGAGAGGATCCCCATGTTAGCTCCACAGAGTATTGCTGTTGATGCCGGTCGACTTCGAGAACCGAGGATGGTTCGTTGGTCCGCATTGATGGCTCGTCATGCTATCGAGGGTACTGAAATTGTCCGATTTCCTCCTTCATATTTTCGTTGGCTGGATCGCCAACTTTTTGTGATAGAGGACTTTCCATATGCCGGGATAGATTTCCGCGGCGGCCGAGAGATGGTTCTCCTAGCAGGGGAACAGTGGGATGAGTCAGGTACAATCATTTTTCAACGTTTGCTAAATTCTAATTTTTTTAATTTTTTATCGTCTTTGAAAATTAATAACCAAAAGTTTTTTGAATACAGACGTGGGTCCACAAAGACCAGCCCACCTCCAACCTTACGAGAGAAGACAACCAGTTGCAGCCGCACCAGCCCCAGCAGGCCAATCAGCGGAGATTTTGACTGATTTAGAGCATCATCTAGAGCGTTTGACTCTAGATATTCCAGAGACGAGCATAGATGGCATTCCTCTCAGGTTGCAGAGATATGTGATTGGAGTTCCAGGACCTTTTAGGAGGTTCCTATGCAGGGTAGCCCGAGCAGTGGTTTCTTATCGTGATCATCATCAGTGATGGGATGATCGTGTAGACTCATATTTTGAATTTTGAGCTATCATTTTTTGTCGATCATAAGGTGTTTCCAACCAATGATCGAAGACGATGTATATTTTTTTGAAAACACTCCTATACTATGATATATCACTATTTTCCGGCTATCTGTGTACATATATGAATGCGTTTGATTTACTGTTTTGATTATTGCAAATGTCTATTTATCATACTAGAAGCAATTGAATCTGCTAATGTATTTAAATGTCTTGGAATATGCTGATATTCAATGTAATCAAATTCACGTTCCAAGAGACGAACTCTTAAAAATAACCGTAATAACACTGGATTTCTAATGGTATACACCCTGTTAAGTTGTAATACAACAAGTTCAAAATCCAACCTTACAATCAAACTCCGAATTCCAAATGATATGGATTCAGATAATAACTCAATCACTGCACTATACTCGGCAATGTTATTCGTTGTTTGACCAAGGCTTACCCCATGCATGGATACTAACTCGTCAGAGGGTGAATAGATAACCCAAGCTGAGGAAGAAATGTTCCGTGTACTACGACAAGCACCATCAGCAAAACCAATGTAAGTTTGAAGAGACGTCGACATCTGCAATATCAAGAGTAAAACTCAGATAAGCAGGGATAGTGATAAAAATAAAAACACACTCTCTAAACTAGGCACACTTTTCTAATCTAAAACACACCAGCAGTAAAGAAATCTAAACTAACAAAATCTCCACACCACATTTAAGCATAATATCGCTTTAGATAGAGCCCATTTCTGGGTTTATCCAAAGGGACACCGTCAAAATCTATCAACTCGTAGGCCCCTTTTGCTAACTTTCGTTTAAAAATGTAAGGACCATGCCACATAGGCACGAATTTCCCAGCTCCTAGCTTGTCGTTAGCTTGATCATAAAGTAAAACTAGGTCTCCTTCTAAAAAATTTCGAGGGGTCACATTTCTATCATACTGAGCTTTTATCCTTTTAATATGAGCTTCGTTTTCTATTGCAGCATTTCGTCGATTCTCATCTAATTGGGCTAAGTACAAGAAATGTTTCTCCTCTTCAGAGGTAGCTGGAAGTAATTCTACGGCTAATTTTAGTGACGGTATTTCGCATTCAATCGACAACACGGCTTCTGAACCGTAAACCAGTTGGAAAGGAGTGAAACCTGTTGATGTTTTGACTGAGGTTCGATATGCCCAAAGTGCTGAAAATAACATGGAATGCCAATTCATATTGTGAATACCAATGATTCGTTTGATCATGGTGATTAAAACTTTGTTAATGGCTTCAACCAGACCATTGGCTTGCGGATAATACGGAGTGGAATTATCGTGGCGCAAGCCAAGTTGGTCTGTCTGTTCAGTCATCATGACATTCCGAAAATGACTTCCATGATCTGTAATAATAGCTTGAGGAACACCGAACCTAGCAATTATGTGATTAAATACGAAAGTTGCAGCAGTCTTGCCGTCAGCTGAAAATGTAGGCATCGCCTCGGCCCATTTTGTAAAATAATCTACTGCTAAGATAATATAGGCATGCCCCCCGGCCGAGTGAGGGTTACATGTAATAAAATCGATACCCCATTTCGCGAAAGGACCAACAGCAATTATAGGGTGAAGAGGAGCGGGTGGTGCACACATTTTTCGATCAAAAATTTGACAATTGTGGCATTTCCGAACCGCATAAATGCAATCTTTGAACAACGTTGGCCAGAAATAACCTGCACGCAATATCTTTTGGGTTGTGGCATACCCAGACATATGACCGCCACATGCTCCAAAATGGAAGTCATTTAACACCTTTTCAGCTTCTTCATGAGTTAGACAACGTCGGAAAACAGAATCCGCCCCACGACGATAAAGTGTATCACTAATGATATTATACTGTTGGGATTGGAAATGTATTTTCCGTCGCTGAGATCGTGAGATGTCAGGATGAAAAGATTGGGTTTGGAGATAAACGATAATATCTCCATACCATGGATCAAGTGTACTAATGAGAATCAAAGATTCGTCCACAATGGACTCTTCTGCCACTGTTTCAATATCAGTAAAGGGGAAATCACACATCAGTTCCGCAAATACCAAATATTTCTTTGCCTTGAATTTTTCAAATTCTAAGTCAAATTCCTGCAGGATAACTATCCAATTGGAATATTTGCCCCCTAGCAATTGTTTGGTCAAAATATACATCATAGGGTTGCAATTAGAAATTACCGTGGTTTTACGTAACAAGATGTAATGTCTAAATCGTTGGACAGCTTGAACAGCTGCCAAGGCCAATTTCTCCACACGTGTGTATTTGATTTCAGTCGGATGCAGATTCCGACTAAGATAATAAATCACATGTTCATTGTGAGATTCATCTTCCTGAACTAGTACCATCCCAATGGTGGAATGAGAAGCAGCGAGGTACAAAATGTAATCTTGGTTGTAGTTGGGAGGATGCAATAACGGTGCATGGGTCAACGCATGTTTAAGTGCATCAAAAGATCGATCAGCGATCTCGTCCCAATAGAACGGAATGTTCTGTTTCAACAACCGGGTAAAACCCTTTGTAAGATCGGCATAGTTAGGAATAAATCTACGTAAAAAGTTTGCTTTCCCCTGCAAACTTTGGAGTTGGCGTAAAGTAGAAGGAGGAGGCAATTTAACAATGGCTTCAACCTTCGATGGATCGACGCGAATGCCTACTTTCGAGACAACAAATCCCAGTAATCGACCTGATTCTACGCAGAAAACACATTTATGTGGATTCAGCCTTATCCGATAATGCCTACATCTCATAAAAATTGCTCGTAAATGAGTGGGATGGTCGGCCCTACGTAATGAATGAGCAGGTAAATCATCGAGATATGGCTGGAAAATGTGCTTAATGTCATGAAATGCATAAGACATAGCCCGTTGAAAAGTTGCTCCAGCGTTTTTTAATCCAAAAGGTAGTTTACAATAAGAAAACGTTCCCCATGGACAAATAAAAGTTGTTTTGGGTTGATCTGCAGGGAGTATGTTTATTTGATTGTAGCCGGAAAAACCATCCATGAAGGAAAACAATTCACTGCCAGCACAATCATCTATTATTTGATTGATATAGGGAGTTGGATAATTATCTTTTGGACACGCTCGATTAATATCCCTATAATCGATACATACTCTTATCGTTCCTTGTTTTTTAGTCACAAGAACAATATTCGATACCCAATCCGTTAAGGGAATTGGATAAATGAATCCTGCTCGAAGTAATTTTTCAACTTCAGCTTTTATAGCAGCAGCTTTTCTAGGATGAATTTGACGTAATCGTTGACGAACAGGTTTAGCATCCGGGTAAGTCTTAATTTCATGAACAACGATTGATGGATCAATTCCTGGCATTTCTTCATAAGACCAGGCAAACACGTCACGGAATTCTTGAAATAGGGCTTTATAAGTCTGAATTTCTTCATTTGTACAACAAGCACCTATATGACTGTTTTCAATTATTCCTGGTTTTACTGAAATGTCAATTGAAACCGTTCTAAATATATTTTCCAAATTTAACTCAGAATCAGGATTTTGCATTGGATTCTGAGGTTCCTTGACATATTCAGCAGTAAAAATTGAAGCAAAATCATTTTCAAAATAATCTAATTCAGGTAAAAACGAAGATCGGTGATGTAGATCTTCCCATGGTAAATCATCAACAGACAAAAACTCACGAATTTGCTCATCTGTATGAACAAGTTCAGGAAATGTCGTTGTAACTGAACTAGATATAGAAAGTGATTCCTCTTGGATCCCATTCATTGGATCAATTTCGGTTGAAAAGGTGTCGGAAAATGACTGTACAGCCTGGTACGCAATTTCAAATGGACTCAAGGGCATCACGTCATCAAATGAATCAATCTCGGATTCAGAAGGTACGATCCAAGGATCATCAAACATAACAGTGTCTGACGAAATCATGTGAATATTTGCAGTAGAAGACGATACGTTAGGAGGAGGAAAGGAAAAAGTTCCTAGTAAACCAGAATCTTTAATCAAACCCACTCCAACATCCTTATAAGGGATAGTCGTTTTACCAACATACTGGATTGTTTCTGAAGAGGCTGGGTCGGACGAGAAATAAGTTAATTGATCTATTGTCACAATCTTTCCTTGATATGAAAATTTTATGAGTCGAAAGACCGAAGAAACAACAGTAGTCATAGCATAGGACCAACTACGACCCAGAAGAAGGTTGTAATCTAGAGGGGCATCAACCACTTCCACATCTAGATTAACGATTTTACCTTCGACCCCTATGGGTAAATCCTACAAAATACCAAAAGGTTGAAAACCTCGACCATCAAAAGCCTTTAGAATTGTCAGAGATTGGTTAAGTGTAGGAGAACCAAGCGATTTCCAACACTGAATCGACATAATACACGTTGAAGCTCCTTCATCAATCACAGTCCGAAAGATTGGTCTGTTTTTGACTAACACTGGAATCTGGAAAGCCATTTGATGAGGTAGGCGAGGTGTACTATTTTCTAAATCGAAGATTATAAGGTTAGAATCCTGAACATTGACAGCTCCTATGGCAGACAATAATAATTTACGCTGTGCTAGACATGATTGCAGCACTTCCAAAGCCGACATTGCTGAAGGAGAAATGGCTAAGTCTTCAACAATGTTGTAATTCTGAGCAGCTCTCGCATGTGGATTGAAAGCTGATTTACGAAGAACACCTTTAGGAGGCGGTTTGATTATTAAGTCTGGATTTTGTTTCTCAATCTGTAACGGACCAGAAACAGGAGGAGGTGTAGTGGATGTATTTGCATTAGAAGATTCTGCTTCTTTACCATCAACATGATTCTTAGAACCGTAATCTTGCGATCGCGTCGCAACCCTTACATGAGACATCATCATAATAGGCTCTTCTAAAGTAGTCGAGGAAGAACCAATCATCTTACTATCTTGAATTGGAAAAGGATCCTTCAAGACAACAGGTTGTTGTGATCCTTTAACGAATTTCGTAACTTCAGCTCGATATGGACATTCTTTCGTGAAATGATCTTGTTTACAAATGAAACAAGGATAGCGAGGTTTACGTTTTTCGTCATTGGATTCATCTTTATCAGTTTTCTCTTTTGAATACTTTTTGTTTTTATTCTTCCCTTTCTTTTTTCCACCGGATTTAGATTTTGTCGTAGATGTCTCTATGACGTGAATATCGGCAGAAACTTCGGGGGAAGATTCTCCTTTCGGGGAATCAGGTAAAGTGATAATAGGAGAAGAATTCTTTGAGGATTTCTTCTTACTTTTAGAATTGACTGTACCAATCATACCGTCAGCGGCATGAGACCCTAAAGGAGCAGCAGCTATTTGACCTTGTTTTGGAAGATCGGGGATTTTCTCATGTAAAGTACCTGACTGCGTATAGACGAGGTCAAGGTAGTGAGCTTGGGCAATTACTTGCTCTTCAGTAACAACACCAGCCTTAGCTACGTCTTCAGTGATCTTGGGTAACAATGATTTAACAAACCATTCTGCCAATATTTGATCCGGAATATAAACTTTCACCAAACGTCTCCTACGTCGCCATTCATGAATATGATCAGAAATATACGTGGACGTAGATTGTTTTAGCGAAGTTAATAATTCCGTGCCATTGCCGTATCTGACAGGCAACTGAAAATGAGTCAAGAAAGCAGTTGCTAACTGACTAAAATTATGAAACGAGCCTCGTGGCAACTCAATGTACCATTTGGCTGCAAGACCTATGAGAGTTCTTTGGAAAAGACGTAAACGAATCGAATCATCAATGATTGAATTAGATGCACACCAAAGGTGATAAGTCATAACATGATTCGATGGATCCTCTCCTGACTTACCTTCAAATTTTGGTATATCACTGGGCAACTTATGAGGCATTGGCGGCCAGTTTTGATAATAAAAAATGGGATCATTCATAAGGCGCGTCAAATCAGGTAAGTCCAAAGTTGCGATAAACGGTAATTGACGGTTAGGGTCATGGAAACCTTGAGAAGCCAAAGCAGATCCAGGAGGTGGATAACCAGGATAACTAGGAATCGGATTTGCATTAGGTATTGTATAACCTCCTGGAAAACCAGGATGAATTGGACCATACTGAGGTTGTTGATAAGTATAACCAGGGTACGGTTGATACTGATAGCTTGGATTCTGTACATAGGGACCGAATTGCGGCTGTCCCTGGTATAGTTGATACGTAAATTGAGGTTGACTTGTAACAACTGTACTTGTACCAGCTTGTCCTGCAGGCATCTGAACTATAGTCTGAATGGAAGGTCCTAACTGAGGTACAGAGACTTGAGGGATTTGCACGGATACAGGGATAGAAGAAGTCGGGGCTACAGATACTCCAGAAATAGGTGTGACAGGTTGAACAGACGTTGCAGCAGTTGCAACAGTTTGAGGCGGAGTCTGAGGTGTACTAGGCCCAGTCTATTGAACTGAACTAGATGCAGGAGTTTGAATAGCTGGCTGAACAGGTTGCTAGATTGGACCAGAAACCAAAGGCTGTCCAGGTTGATAAGGCAACTGCACATTAGGCTGCAAAGGCTGTTGATATTGGGATGGATCCCATACCATAGTTCCGGGGTATTGTCCTATAGAAGGTTGAACGTAAGGACCAAAACCTGGTTGAACGTAGGGTTGATAAGTAAGTGGTAAATTTCCGGCTCCTTGAATAGATGATTGACCAGAAGGCTGTTGGTAACCTTGTATTGGGTACTGACCCTGAGGTTGATAACCCTGAGGCGCGTACTGAGACTGGGGTTGATAAGGACCCTGAGGAGCATATTGAGCTTGGGGTTGACCTTGAGGTATATACTGTCCTTGAGGTTGATACCCTTGAGGTATGTACTGTCCTTGGGGTTGCCCCCAAAAATAATATGATTCCACAGTTTTTCCTGGGAAAAAGCTACCTTGAGGTTGTGCCCCGGGTGGTAACTGACTACCTTGAGGTTGCCCCCCAGGCGGTAACTGACTACCCTGAGGTTGCCCCCCAGGCGGTAACTGAGTTCCTTGAGGTTGCCCCCCAGAAGGAAACTGACTGCCTTGAGTTTGAGGATTTGGAATATTACCAGACATCATAAAAATTTGCTCTGCGTTCGACGTTTCAATTTTAAGACCATTAAGACCATATGATAACACATTTTCGATGGGTTGAGGAATTGCTCCCGAGAAAGTACCAGATAGAGACTGATATCCCGAAGGAACAGAAGGACCACCGTGTAAAAATGACTCGGGTGTTTGAGAAAACATGGATGACTCTCCTGCCATAAAGGATGGCGGATAATAACCTCTGGGTGTAGGATGAAATGGAATTCGAAGTGGATAAAAAACAAGACCCGGATTCTCTAAAAATTTTGTCAAAGAGAGATACCAAGGATCAGTTCGAATGGGGCTGTAGAAAATAGATTCACGCTCCCTAAGATTTATAGATTGAGGGGAGTCGGGAAGAGATATGTCTTCGTCTGGATTAGTAAGTTCTTCAATAGAAATAAGTCCAGCTGGAAGATCGTCAGTGACGATATTTCTTACCCTAGGTGAACCAGGATCGCTAGAAGTTGGTGTGATAAATCCTGAAGATATTTCTAACACAGAAGATTCAGTTTCAGGTTCAGAGATTTCGGGTTCATCAACTAGTTCATTGGTAGGAGAAATATGACCAGTAACTTCAGAAACTGAAATCGGCTCTTGAATGTACTCTATTGTAGGTGTTTGATAATCAGGATGTATAACTATAGATGAACTTCCAATTTCCGTTGATCTAATTCTACCACTACTGGATGATACCAGAGCACGAAGCCCTTCAAGTTGACTTGGTGAATATTCAGGGGGTTTCCCTTGTATTCTTCGGGATTGTCTCGGCAATTCCGCCACAATTAAAAATTATCTAATCACACGCAAACAAAGAAAAATTTCAATGAAAAACACCTAAAGTCTCTAAGAAACAAACAATTGAATCATACACTTAAAAAATCTAGGAGTTCAAACCATACACAAACAGTAACTTTCCGTACTAAAAACACTAGTTGGTGATGAAATCCAACTTAGTAGAATTTTAATACGAAAAGGGCGGTTGGAACAGTTACCCCGACAACCTGCTTAATGAAACAGACTGGTGCAAGTTTCTCCACTATACCATCTCGAGTGAAGATAACCCTCCGGAGAGTCCAAGTGAGTCTAGCCGACGTCTGTTCCAGGTACAGTGGGATCTTCCCTCCACCGTCACCTTAGGAAAGAATCCTATAGATTATGGCCACTAAGGTTACCAACTGAAACAAATATACCTGGGGGAACAGTCTACGATCCGACACACACGCAAGGGTAGAGTAACAAAGCTCAATCCCCTTGAAGGCTCCTTGAAATAATCCAAGGTTTACCGACAAGTGACCCCAGGCTCCTCGACAATGGTATATCCGAGGTTTACCGTTGTTAATACGTGTATATCTTCTATCGTTCCCAATGAGGAAGGATTGACTACCCCACTGGTTCAGATATGATCTCGTGCTTGACTCCTTTAAGAGGAGCTTCCCAGAGCATATATGCAACAATTGGAATTCTTCCTACCGCAATATTTGTCTACTTGTTTGTTTTAGCTATCTTGGAGAGTTAATTACTCCCTACTCCAAGATACTAGCCTAAGCTATGTTGGTGATAAGAGCCCTAGAAATAAAAAGTTTTCTAGATGAATTTTAATTAAGCGTTACTTTTATGAGTTGTTTCTTAAGTCAATGGGTGCGGAAATGAAACTTTGGATGATGTGAAGACTCGATTTCCAAAAAACACTAAAATGCACCTAGAATGATAATCAATTATTTTTCTTTCAATGAACTTCTATCTAAGAAAGAGTTGGAGAATGCAATTCTTTTAATAAACAATTCCTTCTTTAAACATGAAGAATGATTGAAAGAAAATATTTTGTCTTTTCAACGATGATATATATCAAGCTCATAACAAAATCCTTTTTCTTTCCAAACTTGAAACTACAAAACAATTTTCCTTCGAAAGAAAGCTATAAAAATTAAAAAACTACTCAAAACTACAAAATCTAATCTTGAGAACTATGATTTTAAACAATCTAAATTGAGTAAAAGCTTTAAGATTTTTTTTTAGAATGTTTTTTTTAGTTGTTTAGCAAACTAAGAATCTATTCATCCAGAATAAAAAACAGATAAAAAACACTCAAAATATGTTTTTATAAAAAATGAAATTCAAAACCTTCAACCAAGTTTTTTCGAAGATTCGCAATGAAACAAAAGCTCTATTTCTCAATAAAGGATGTTCACACAATCAGGTCGGATTCAAAAAGACAAAAAGAGATCAATGTAATCTGAGATACTTCAAATTGTCAAAGCTTTGAATCTCTACAAAGACCAAGTGAAAAACAATCCAAGATGCAAAATCTTCTAGAAAATCATCAAAACATCAATACTGTTGGAGTTCATTCACAAAAAATTCCTGACAGAAACAATAATCCGTCTGGGCAGAAACCAAAAATCTAAATCTAAATAAAAATAAACTATAGAAAGAAATCTGGAGATTTTCTAAAATTTTTACAGGGTCCGCAGGTAACCAGTATTGACAGGTGCGGTCCCGCACTGTATTCTTTATAGAAAGTGCGAACCTGCCCGCACTGTCAAAATAAGCCAGAGTGCGGTCCTAGGAAAAATTATAGAAAAACTTAAAATATTTCTAAATTTTCAAAAACAGGGAAAATCTAAATTACCCAGACAGATATGTATCAATCAAAAACCAGGAAAAAATGTTTCCTCAAATCAAAAATAAAAGAGAACCAAAAACAACAAGTTCTTTCTCCAGCGGAGTCGCCATTTTGTTGTGTAGATTAATCCGTCTTGCGGACAAGACCGATCTCTCTAGTACTAAAAGTAACTAGCAACAAACAGCCAATTATACTAATCTGTCTCTAAGCATATAAGATTCATAAAAATGCTATATAGGTGTAAGGCCTACCTTATGTCCAGCGCTTGGTTGATCTCGTTGAAGTCCTTCCTGTGCACTTGAAAGAACGTTCCTCGTGAATATGCAATCACAAACAAGCAAAAATATTACATAGCACTTGTATAGACATTATTATAAACCATACTCATCATAATGATCAAGGAATTTATGAAATAAACCATGAATAGACAGTTTAATGAGAGAAATGAGTATATTTGTATTAACTTCAAATAAAGAAAACCTTTACAACCTGTGCCTTGATGTCGTGCAGGTCCTCTTGGGGTCCGAAGCAGGAATCTCTTCTACTTTGACAAGCATTGCACTCTTTGAACCAAGACAGATAGAGGTGAGTGATTTAACCTCACAGAAAGTCTTAGTTAACTAAGTCTGAATCTCAACAGCATTTAACTTCAAATATCTTAAAGCTTGAACTCCCTTTGAGGCTACCCAAGGCCTCTTTTTATAGTGGAAAAGAGGAGGTTTTCTGTTCCAAATATGAAGGGATAGAATCCTCCTTCAAATGGATTAGCTCCTTACATCAAGGGGTTAGCTCCATCAAGTGAGGGATGCATGAACCTTCTCAAAGCATATCCATTCCCGAAAATTCCCATCTAGAATATTCTAGAATTCATCTGAAATCAACTTTTTATCTTTACTTTCTCACCTTTTTGAATTTTACAGAGGTCCGCACCCATAACACAAAGAATGTGTGGTATGGTTCCGCAGGATAGCTGAAATTTAGGTGCGGGACCGAAGGAAATGAATAGAGAAAGTGCGATACCAATGTTTAGGGGATTTTTAGGAACTTTTCTCTGATTTTGAAAGCTTGACATGAGGAACTGATATGTTAGACTTGCAAAAGGAGGAATTATGAGTAATAACGAGCTCATACTCATAGCAAAATGTCAAAATGACAGTTTTTAGTGTAACAGAATGTAGGTCTATGTTTCCTCCAATAAAGCTAGATCCACAATCCTACTCCAAAATATTATCAACCTTCATAGAGGGAGAAGCCAACACTTGGGTAGATGAATAAAAAACTGGTGAATGAACCATTGATTTAAAAAGCTTTGAAATATTTTGGACCTCATGGTGGCAGAATTCAAATCTAGTAGCATTACCACTGATCCGGATTTATGCAGGAACACAATAATACAAAGAAATAAACATAAACACAGAGATGCAACAGAAATAATCTTTCATTTCTCTAATATGAAATAACAGAAATATGTTTACAGACATAATGGAAATAAACTAGCTAGGGCGTTGGTAACGTATCTATGAGAAGAGATGTGGTGGCTACAGGCCTTTGAAATGTGTTACAATGAGGCTCGAGGGCCTATTTATTATTGAGAAAAAAATGGAAAACAATAAACATTGAAAAACTTAACCCTAGGAGATGAAGCGCCAAAACTATGGGCCCCGTTTGGGTAAATTGGTGTTTCAAATTTCCGGGGATGTAACCTTGGCATACGATCTCTGTTTGATGGGCATCATACCTCGTTAGAAATATCTATTCGAGGAATACAAATTTTAACGTGAGAAACATCGGTCCATGGACCCATGTAGTTCCCAGTTTTACTAAAAAATGTCGTTTAGGGCCTCAAAACAGCTCTGGAAGTTTAGGACCTGAAAAACTGCTAAAAATAGTAAGTTGTGCTGAAACTGAAAAAAAGAAATAAATGATGGTGGGGGTTCAAAAGGAATAGGTGGGTGGCCACCAATATCCACCTGGATCAACCACCCTCTACAATCATATTTACTCCAACTAACTTTTATGCTTGAACTCTTCCTAAGAATAGATCTCCAACCTGATACATCTTGAGTACACTGCCGTCTGTAGTCTCTCAATCAATATGTCAACCATGACCACTTTGGAACCTTTCTTTATAGCTTGTGAGTGGAATAATAAGGGTTCCTCCAACGTATTCCCCCTACGACCAATGGATTTTTCGATTAGAGAGGAAATATTGGGATATGTGACAAATATTTGATCAATTAAAATAATATCTTATAAATATTCCACCAATTATTTGGAATTATCTGGACCTAGGTAGACTACCCTGAAGACAAAAGCCTAGATCCATGTTTCCCCACTGCAATCATCCCATGAACTATCCTCTAATGTCCCGATGAAGCTTATCTCCTAAATAAGTGTAGCTCATTATTTATCAAACCTTATTGTAAAAAAAATGAATTGAAAACAATTAATCTTATGTTTTCTATAAGTTAAAATAAGTCCTTGAGGCCGATGAAAACATTAGTATGGAGAAATTTCACAATTTTACAATATAAAGTGTTTTTTCTATGATGGTACAAAAATTATATTAAGCATATTTTTTGGCTTATATAGCGTTAACTTAAATATATTTTGGAAGGGGTGGTTTAGTTGTTGAACTTATAGCTATTAAAATTAAGCATGAGACTTTGGATTATGTATCTGTTGATAGTTGTGTGCGAGAGGCGATTTACATTACATGAATTTTGCTTTGAGAAATAATGTCTAGAAGTCAAGAGATATTGATTGAAATGAATTTTTTCTCTATAATAGTTATTTTATTTCCTTCATGGTGCATGAAATATGGGGTGACCTTCTCTTTTGCGACTATTAATAGATCTAGTTATGTGTGAATAAAATTGTTGTTTTGTTATTGTGTGTGAACTCCTTGTTTTTGTTATCAGTTTTACCTCTCATACGTTGTGTTGATATGATTATTGTATTGGTTGGAAGATTTATGTAACTAGACCATGAGTTTGTTATAATCGCTAATAAGTTTTGGCAATTGGGTGATGATGGGTAGCTCATTTTCTCTCAATGTCTAGGACACATTCCCTTTTTTAACATGTGGAGACTTGACATGATTTCCAATTTCATTTATTTTTGAGTTTGTGTAAAGTCGTGTTTATCGACATTGAGAGGATTCTTATCCAACTTGTATATTAATGGAAGAGTAGAGTGACTATTTTGAAACATAAATGAACAAGTATTTTGGTTAAAACTAGGGAAAATTTTGACATTTGACTAATTTTCCATTTTTTTTTCCAAAATATTATTCATCAAATTCAAAAATATTTTTTTGAAAATTTAAAAAATCACCAAAATTTTCGAGAAACTATATAAATTTTTTAGAAGTTCAAATATTTTTGTAAAAAAAGGGAAACCATTTTATAGATGTCATTTTAAGAATTAGCAAGATTGGCCACGGTTTCTACACTTATAGGTATGGATTCTTAAAATTTTCCTTGGGAGTTCATTTTCTCCTTTAAAATTTTCATTGAGCTTATGACTATGAGATTATGAATAAATATATGGTTGTCTTGTATCATGTTGGTGTTTTGTAAATTCCTTTAATTGCATCACACATTTTTCTATTATATGAATTATAATAGAGGTTGAATTCAAGATTTAATATCCATTCGAGGCTCATAAACAAAAATAACGATGTTGCATTACAATAGGGATTATATAGGTCATGTTGTGTATGAATATTGTTAAAGGATTAACAGGGGATAGTTAAGTGTTTAGAATTAAATAGAGCACATTAAAGCGAGGTTTCAAAATGTGCTAGCCCTAAGTAGGAGATGACCATGAAGATGTAAAATAAGCAAAACTAGAAAAGTCCCAAGTCAATGATTGAAAAGGCATATGAGGAAAATAATGGATAATTAGAAATAAAACTCATGCAAGTTGAAGGAGGAATATTTAATTCATTTAGGTTAGGAAAAGTAATATGAATTGAGTACATGCCTAAGGTTTAGTCATGTGGGATATTTTGAGGATGAAATCTAGTAAGAATAGAAGAGCATGTACAAGAATTTTCCAAATAATATAATTTGAGAACAGAGTAAGGCATTACTAAGGTCTATTGATGTAACCATGACATCATCAAGATCAAGTTGATAAGTATACAATCTTATATTTAGAGGTAAGTGATTTCAAGAACATAATGTCTTGAAATCCATTGTAAGGAAATAATATTGGGAATATTTCTTGTGTTAAGAGTGATGAGTATTTCTTCAATAATTACAAGCATTTCTATGTTCATATTATCTACGCATATAATTTTGAGCAAAAAGAGAAAGTTCCGAGAATGAGATAGGGTAACCATCAAGAAATTGTTTAAGAGAAGAGCTTTGAGTAAGGAAATGCATAAAATACAATATCTTAGTATTTAAAATAAAATATATTAATATGTACTCATTGAGCTGAGAGGCTCATTCTACAATCTAGTATGAAGGAAATGTGTAAGTATGTCACATCCTCAAAAAAATAATATAATTTTTTTTTTGTTGCTCATGTTAGCTAAACAAAAACAAAAAATAAATAACAATATAAATAAACAATTCAAAATCTATTAATAAAAAACATACAATGTGAGTTATTACTAAAATATTTTAACATGAATTAATATAAAATGGTTCAATACACATGTTATGCAATATTTATAACATTCAAAAATGAAATTTAAATAGTAAAAGATTACACTATTTTTTGCACTCTAAAATAAGTTTGCAACAAAAGAAATTTGATCCCTCTCGACTCATGTTATATCTGTGCTTTAGATGGATCTATGCTGGTTAGTATTTAAAATACAATATCTTAATATCCAAAGAGAATAATTTTCATGGGGTATCCGAGAATTTCAAAGGATAATGGTATTCATGCATTTCTTGAATAATTACAAGCATTTCTATGTTCATATTCTCTAAGCATAAAATTTTGAGAAAAAAGAGAAAGTTTCGAGAATGAGATAGGGTAACCATCAAGAAAAATTTTTAGAGAAGAACTTTGAGTAAGGAAATATATAAAATACAATATCTTAGTATTTAAAATACAATATATTAATATGTACCCATTAGTATTTACAATACAATATCTTAATATCCAAAGAGAAAAACTCTCATGGGGTATCCAAGAGTTTCAAAGGATAATGATAGCCATGCATTGGTAGCAACACTAGCACATTTGGTCCAATTTCCGATGGCTAAAATGTCGCTCTTGCGACACATAGGCGTCCCAAGAGCGATACTTTGAGGTTGGGAAAAACGTCGTTTCCTGTCCCGTCGCAATTCTGACACTTCTAATAACTGTCAGTAGAGTGACACTATACATGACACGTGTATTCATTTAGTAAATATTACAATAACACTATTTATTGTCGGTACTCTGATGCTTTGGGTAGTGTCGCTATTTCGACATTTTTGGGTAGTGTCGCAAGAGCAACGTTTTTAAGGTAGTGTCGCAATAGCAACAATGTTAAGGTAGCGTCACTATTCCGTCGTTTTTCTGACATTTTAAAGGTAACATCGCTATTCTTACGTTGTTCCGACGTTTTTAAGGTATCGTCACTATTTCGACGTTTGTAAGATAGCATCGTTATTACGACGCTTAATGACACTTCTAATAACTGTCGGTAGAGCGACACTAGACACGACATGTTAGGGTCCTATAAATATGGGATTCATAATTTTGAATTGACTCTTGATAGTCTTGTAAAATATGTACATACCTTGCTTTCTGCAAGTTGTTTCCCATATTTAGAAAAAATAAAAAAATCAAAAATCAAAAAGAGGGTAAAAGTCCTAAAAGAAAGATCAAAGGACTTAAAAGATATAGACCTCAAAAGAAAAATATGAAAATAAACCATGAAAGTGTGCAAGTCCAAATGCCACTACTCTTTACTTTTTGCAAATGATTATGGCAGAGTGTCAATAAATGCCATAATCCATGATGAGTTAAACTGTTTAAACTTGACTTGTCATGTTTTCAATTTCCATGTTTTAGATAGTGAATAAAGATTTGTTAGACAATTTAATCTTGACAAATCAGTAGATAGGTAGAGAATAATGATAAGCTCATCAGTTTAATCTGATCCCTTGGATGAAATAAGGTAGAATTAGATAGTTTTTATGCTTTCAAAAGAATAAAATGTTTCAAGGTAGCAAGATTAAATGCACCTGCCAAAAGGAAGAAAAAATGTTAAAATAATGTTGGGTAGGTAGAAAGCAGTGGAAGAAAGCATGCAATATTCATCACCCAGCAAAAATCACTAATTTCCCCTCCCCTGTAAGTATTCAATATTATATACTACTAGTAAAAAATTCTCAGAGCATTTCTCTGACTTTTGTTGGGACCAGACCCAATGCTCGATGACTGGATAGTTGAAAATGTTGAGTTCTTATGACAAAATCCCCATTTATCATTATTTATCCCTCATTCATGCATTTGAATATTTTTATAATTAAAGACTCTTTCTTACTTAATGAAACATAAAACCCCATTTGATTAACTTCCTTCATTCAAAAAACATACAAAAACCCTCAAAAATACTTTATCCAAAGTAATTGGTGAAATCATGAAATGACAAGCTTTGCTTTAGTTATTCACTTTACTTAGTCATTTAGTGTATTTTTGTGTATTCCACTCCCTTTGTCATATTAACTTTTGACTTATGCTATTAATTCCCTAAAAATAACTTATCCTATCTATATAATTCCCTTTATCTAAAATACCCCCTAAAACCCATTATTATAAATATTTTTGACCAAAGATATTATCCACATGGTGAATTAAAATCCCAAATTATACCCCCTTTGGTCTAAAACTAACCTTAATCAAATACCCTGCCCCCTATGGTTATAGACCCTCCATGGTCTAAAAACTATATAATAAAAAAAAAAATACAAATAGGCTTTCAGGCGTATCATATGTATTTGGAAATTAAACATACTTCCCCGTCTTTTACATTTATCCAAAGTTTAGTTCAAAAAAACTTTAAACTCTAAAACCTTTGCAATACACGATAAGCCTTTAACTCAAGGTCCCATCCCAGTTAACTAAAGATTTGTTTGATGTTTCACTTTAGCCTTTCCTGCAATATTATCCCCGCTATGTAAAGCATTATGAATTACATAAATTTACTTATGGTTAATTATATAGCCCCACCTCATGCGCCTCCAACCATAGGTATAAACCCTTTTTCGTAAGAATTTTTTATATTAAAGTACATATTTTACAAAGTTTTCATTACTACCCAGTGCATATCATTTGTCCCGGCCCCACATACCTTTCAACCGCACCTTCCCATTTAATCTTGGCCTTTCACTCTTGATTATCAGATCCAACGACACAACATTGATTTCGCGTCCATAACTTGATCGCCCGTTCAAATCCCAAATGGACGCGAAATGGGTGGTTTTTCCATTCTCGCCTCCTGCGACGTGGTGGAAAACCATTCGATATCGTTCGTTTCAGCAAAAAATTCTTACCACCAAGATCCAACATGAAAACCACTTTCGGTTACGCATTTTAAAATCCAAACTACCTCCCGCCTTTGATGAGACTGGCATTCAATGCATTAATGGTGATTAATTCCAAAAGTTAAAAACCTTTGATACATCATTTTGATTGTTTAGTTGCGCATTCCTGACTGTAAAGAGCTCCGCCTTACTACATCAAGCCTCCTGACCGTGCTAAAATCCTTGAAACACGATTGTTTCCGTGGAAACTCCCTATTTTCACCACATATCTCATGTTTGAAGACTATAAATCCATTTCTCTACACCAGGACCCGTCCGCAGGAAAAAAAAAAAGCTTCAGAAACCCTTTCAAGTGTCAAATTACCTGCAAATTGAGGTATTTTTCATCAGTTTAAAACCCTGCACAGTCAATTCTGAACTGTCCTTAAGAAAAACAAGCTTTCAATTATAAAAATTCACTGTGGAAATTGCCCAAAAACGCCCAAAACAAGCCAAACCCTGGCCAATTTTTTTCAGGAAACCTTATTTCCGTTGTAAGCCTTTTTAAGCCAAATTTCCTTAGCTTACGACCTCTGAAGATCAATTCCAAAACAAAAAGAGGTTTAAAGCCTACAAATTTCTTAAAAAATCCTTTTTTACAGTCTAAACCATTCAGGAAACCCTTGTTTCCTGTCTTAGCCCAGTTTTCATCTCTCTGAAGCCTAAATTGAGCAAAGATATCACTTGAAATTATCCTTAGCCTAAATTGCTTAGTTACCCCTATGTTTAAAGTAAATTACTTCTGTAAACCATTTAATCTTACAAAAAAAGCCAGAATGCCTAAAAAACAGAGTTAAGCCTCCGCAGACAAATCTCATTCCACAGGTCTTTCAAAAGCCTTCAATCACCTCCTTGCAGACCTCTGTTTTATTAACAAATTGTTTGATTTTTGCAGGTTATTATCAGAATAAGAAATTGGGCCAACAATTTCAATACTAGTTGACAAAATTGTTTGCTCCAAATTCTCATATTTTAATTCAAAAGCTTCATTCAAAAAATAGTTTGTATATAAAGAAATAATAAAATAAAGTCAGAGAGAGATCAAAATGATGAAATTTTCACAGTAAATGGTAAAATCTAATTAAGAATTCACAGTGACATTGAAAACATAACAGTGAAAAAGAGACAACTAAAGTGTATCAGGTAAAAGTCAGAGTGAAAGTTAAAAAAAAGTTACAGAGCAGTCAAGGTAAAAAGAAAAAGTAAAAACAGAGGAATTAATGGTAAAAAGAGATGAAAATAATTTCACCAACAATGAATTTTATCCAAAGTGAAAGTAAAACAGTTAAAAGAACAAAAAGGTGAAAACATGAAAACATAACAAGAAGGAACATTTTTGCAGAAATTTCATGTTTAAGTCATTGTTTTGCAGAAACTATTGTGACCAATCCAAGATGAATTTTGCAAAAATGAAGGAGGTTTATGTTATTAATATTTCCAAATACAAAAACCTCTCTCACTTTTATAACAGCAATTATGGGTTGGGAAATATTAAACTATATTGGAAAGAACGTTTTGCAGAAAAATCCTGTTAAGTCATCATTTTGCAGAGAATATTGTGGCCAATAATAAATAAATCTTACGAAACTGAAGGAGTTTTTTGTTCTTAAGAGATCCATATACAAAAATCTATCTCACTTTGTGCGCAGCTATTACAGAATGAAAGATACATGCGCATATTTACAGGTTATTTTTCAGACTTTGTAAAACTCTGTTTTACACATATTTTTCCAGAGCCTATTGTGAACAGCTGGAGCAGAAATTTAGGAAAATGAGAGAGGTTTATCTCACCAATATATTCATATACAATAACCACTTTCACTTTTTACATATATATTTCAGATTGAGAAGTACAAAGGTATCATTGGACCCCAAGTTTGCAGAATTGCTGGAGCAGAATGCACAAAGAAAGGAAACAGTTAGTGATTTGGATGCCTCATCATCAAAAAAGAGTTGAGATCAAATTCGAATTATCCTCTTTTTCATCACCTATCCATAAAAAATAGTGCCAAATATATGCATACGTTTTGAGTGTCCTTTACTTAAGTTCTATTTATGTAAAATAGTTGGAGATATTTGTAAACCAATCTTGATATTTTTTCAAGATATTCTAGTTTAGAATTTGTATAAATACTTCACTCTTTGAAGTATTTTAGGGTGGAATAAAATTTCTAAGATTACTATAGAATTTTTCTGATACATTGGAGGCTTTCATGTGTTGAATTCAAAGTAGCAGACTGGACAAGGCTAAAGTGGCATCATAATTCGGGATTCTTGCGATAAGTTGAAGAGTGAAGTACATCTCTTCTTGTCATTGTTTCTTTTCTGAGTTTCATGCAATTCATTATGTGTTTGATCTATCTTAATGTGTAACTAGGAATATTACTACAAGAATAGCCTTTTGCTCCCTATTTTTAACTAAGTTACCATTTAAATGTTTTCTGCTGATTTCCGGTGTTAGGAATTCTTCATTGCTCCTACTCCCGTTTGACCCCTGCCTCATTCTTCCATTTTCTGGATCAAAGGATCCTTAATTTCCCTTTATCCCGATCATACCATTTCATAAAAAACCTTTCCCCAAATCTCTGAGGGTTATCTACGTTGCCCTAAATACATTTGTACCCTTTTGGCCTTGCCTTCTAGTACTGATATCTAGACTTAGAGTCCATAGCCCAATGGACAAGTAGATCTATCTCTAGTTTAATCCTAAGTGATTTTTACCCACCAAAACCTTTAAAACAAAACCAATTTTTCTATGATAACTAGCCTAAAAACATAAATAAGTAAAAAGATAAATCTTAAAGAGAGAGCCCTCTCTGAATTCTAGGAAGGCTAGATCCTAGGATTTGAAGTAGGTTTGTGGTTACCCTAGTGTTCTTTGACTAAAAACTCAAATTCCACAACTTAAGAAATTACTAGGGTGATAACATACTGGCGACTCCACTAGGGAACTAACCAATCTCCAGTCTTAAATTTAGTATTGAAGGAAGATCTTTAATTTATCTTTTCTACTTTAAGATTATTTTTATAGGTTGTGGGTATTCAAAACAATCATTCTGGCTTCTAGGAAAACCTACTATACCAGGTCTAATACGGATCCTAAGCCTGCAGTTATAGTAGATAACTAATAACAGATTGGAAAAAAGAAAAAACAAACTGTCAATTTAGAGACCAAAGAACCATTAAGAAAAGAAAATTATTTACCCAAAGAGTTAGTAAGCTTAACTGATATAGATTTTGATTTCAAGTTTGAGCAATCATTATTTAAAAATAAATCTGAAACTAATTTGAAATATACTGTCATAGATCTTGTTTTTACTTCATTTTTGAACGCAAAACATAAAATTATTTCAGCAAGAATAAAATCAGACAAATCTGAATCTCAAAGTCAAATAGTAAAGATTAATATTTCATTCAGTAAAGATATTAATGAAGCTATTGAATTAGCCCATTTATTGTCTTACATCAAGCCTCCAGTTTCTTAATTGCACACAACAATAATTCCAGCAGCAGATTCAACTCTGTATGTTGTCACTTCATTTTTAGATCCCACTGCAAGTTCATCCACAAAACAATTTATTCCTAAGTTGGCTTTGCAACCTAGGATATTATTTCCCTCATCCACTCAATCCACTGCATCCACTAGTTTTATAAGCACTACACCTTTATTTCCAAACAGTTCCATATATATACCAGCATCTTTTCCAAGTTCTTCAGGTACAATTTTCAACACATCATCTACCATATCCAGCACTGCAACTATCATTATTGTTATACCTCCCAGCTCAACAAAAATTCAAGCCATGACTGCTAGGTATGCTCCCCTCATCTTACCCTAAAACCTCCATGATATGCCTTAGGATTACCAAAAAATTGTACCATTATTTGATGGTCTTTCACAATATACTGCTCAACAACACACAAAATGACAGACTACTGTGAAATTTATGAAATTGATGAGTCAGATGTCCAGATGAGGTTATTTGCCCAAAGTTTGACAGGAGAGGTTAAAAAATGGTTTAAAAAATTAGCTGCTAGTAGTATAGCTGATTTAGCTAAATTTCATAGAATATTTTTAAATAAATGGGAAAAGAAAAAGAACCCCCCTCAAATCTTGTCTGAGTTTGATGCTTTAAAAAGATCTCCTAATGAGTCTGTACAAGATTACTGCACTAGGTATAACAGTGTTTATAATGCTATTCCTGTAGCTCTTAAACCCACATCATATTCTGTTTTGCTCAAATTCCCTGATGGATTTGATACATATATGGCATATCAATTGAGAGAAAGAGAAGCCCAAACATTAGAACATATGCAATTAAATGTTTTTAGTGTAGAAATTAACATTTTAGATAAAAAGGGCAGACTTAGGAATGAAAGGAGAGTCACAATCAAAGAAGAAACATCAAATTCAGATGCTCAATCAGATTTATTTGCTAAAACTTTAGCAAGGGTGGTTGATAGATTAGATAATATTGAAAGAAAACCATAATGGGATAACCAACCTCAAGTCAGAAATCCCAACTTAAGAAAAAACAATAACCTGGGAAAAGCTAAGGAAGCTACTCCAGACCAAAACATTAGGCCCCCATTTCAAGAGAACTACGCTGAGAGTTCTCAAAATAATGATGAAGATGAGGATAACATCAATTTAATAATGGGAATAGATGAAAACAACACTATTTTCCTCACTCAGGAGGATCAAGAACTCTTTGAGCTTCAACAAATCAAAGTAGAATCTAGTGAATCCTTTGATTACAAACAAGGTTATGACTTTGCTATTAATGAAATTCACAATCAGTATAACCTTAGAAATAAGAAAAATAATGAAACTCCTACAAAAAGCAATTTCCAAAATCAAACTAAAAAGAATGTAGAAGCCCCAAAAACGAAAGTTTTTCAAATTCTCCCAAGGGAAAACAAGCAAAATTCTAATCCTTCCAATCCTAAAAAATTCCAAATCCAAAAATTGTTGACATCATTGATGAAGTGGCCCAATCTTCTAAAGATGCGCCAAAATTTAATCTTAAAAAAACCTCTAATTCAGTAAAAACAAAAATTCTTGATCCTAAAAAGATTCCTGCTGATTCTAAATCAGCAAATCCCAAAACTGATAATAAAAAAATAGCTGCTGAAAATTCAGTGTCTGATAAAAAATCTGCTACCACACAAACTGTCCCTGAAAAAGAAATTAAAAATAGAAAAAGTCAAGAAACTCAGACAGAGAATATTAGAGAAACTAAATATAAAGGTACATCAATTGAAATTCAAGAAAATCCCACTCATATAACAGTTAAAAAAGATGAATTACTTCAGATTAGTAAGTCTCAACCCTCATTCAACATTCAGACTGAAATAGCTAAGTTAAAAATACCAATTCCTTTAACTGAATTCGTAACGAATGACTTATATAAATAAAAAATTACCGAGACTCTGAATATGAATGATGGTGAAGATGCCATTAATTTGAATGATGATCAACCAGAGTTGATCTTTGGCCCTAATGTAAATGGTAAGAATTCAGATGGGTTGGTTCCTCCTTTCTATATCAGTCTTACTATTCACGATCAGATTTTACACAATGCTATGTTAGATTCAGGAGCTTCCCATAACTTAATGCTTAAAGCTATCCTATAAACTCTTAATCTAGAAGTAACCAGGCCTTATAAATATTTGTTCTCTTTTGATTCTAGCAAAGTTAAGTGCATAGGACTGATTAAAGACTTATGTGTGAATTTGGTTCAATACCCTGGCAAGAGCACGGTTATGGATATTGTAGTAGCTGACATCCCACCAAAATATGGTATGCTTCTTTCTCCCTCATGGGGAGAAAAGTTGCAGGGATCTCTACAATTAGCCATGAGCTATGCTACTATATCAGTATTTGGATAGCCCAAGAAAATTTATAGGGAAACTTTAATAAAATTCATGGTCAGTAGTGCAGAAAGATCCATAAATTACCCCATTTATTCAACACCAACTGACCTTGATTCCTTCATTTTATGTAACTGATAATAATGAAATCCAAACAGAACTGATTGACATAAAGCCAAAACCAAACAATGACAATATTTTTCATGAAGCCCTTTGACACTTATAATTTGATGGCTCTGTGAACAAAACAAGAGCAGGAGCTGGAATATGGGCCACAAACATTGAGATAGGTCATTCAGAAGGACATGCTTTTAGACTCAATTTCAAATGTACTAATAACATGGTAGAGTATGAGGCACTTATCTTAGGCCTCCAAATCATTAGAAAGTTAGGAGGTAAAAAAATTTTAATCATGGGAGATTCGGAATTGATCTTTAAGAAAGTAAATGGAGATTATTATGTTCATAATCCTAGATTAGCTAGATATAGAGATGCAGCAATTGATTTATGTGAAGATTTATTGGAATGTAAGTTTGCTAATATACCTAGAAAACAGAACATTCAAGCACATTGCTTAGCAACTTTTTCTAGCACATGTAACTTACCTTTTCAACCAACACATAGGTATACTGCTGAAGTTAAATATAGACCCATTGTCCCAAACAATGTCAAATACTGGCATATTTTCTTTGAATATGAACAGATTTACCAATTTTGAATAATGAGGAAGAATTTAAAAATTGTAATATAGATTCAGACTGTAATATAGATTCAAATTTTAATTGCGAGATAGATAACATAGATGTACATAAATTTAAAAAACCCACTGTATTTACTCAATCTAACATAAATAACTTAGAGAAAGTAGATTTAGAGGAAATCATTGAAGAAGAAATTGACATGTTAGATCTGAAAGGTAATTTTTTCCCTAAGGGTTTAACTCCTTTGGAGGACCTTTTTTATTCCAATGATGTGCCTAAAAATCGAAAAATGGAACCAGTTAGGTCTGACATTGAAGAATGTAACATTGGGATAGATGTAAAGCAAAAAATTATTAAATTGTCAAAATATTTATTTCCTCAAGAAAAAGAGAAATACATTGAAATTTTAAAGAAATATCAAGATGTGTTTGCATGGAGTTATGAAGATCTTAAAGCTTATGACACAAACATAATTCAACATAAGATTAATAAAAGATGATCAGAAACCATTTAAGCAAAAATTGAGGAGGATTAATCCTGTCTTATTACCTTTGATAGAAAAGGAGGTTAAACGCATGTATGATGCCCAAATCATTGCACCAATCAGATATTCTGATTGGGTATCAAACTTAGTACCTACCAGAAAGAAAACAGGTGAAATTAGATTATGTGTAGACTTTAGGAATCTCAATAAAGTATCGTTGAAGGATAATTACCCTTTACCCAAGATGGATCATATTTTACAAAGGGTAGTTGGTTCTTCCAGGATATCTTTATTAGATGGTTTTTCAGGATACAACCAGATTCTTGTTCAAAAGGAAGACCAAGCTAAAATAGCTTTTAGCACTCCTCGGGGCACTTTCATGTATGTGAAAATGACTTTTGGTTTGATGAATGCTGGAACTACCTTTCAAAGGGCTATGGACATAGCCTTTGCTAAGGAAACACATGACTTCTTGGTCATTTATTTAGATGATATTACTATTTTTTATAAGTCAAATGATGAACACTTGGATCATTTGAGACAAGTTTTTATTAAATGTAGAAAATTTGGTATATCTTTAAACCCTAAGAAGACTCTGTTTGGACTAGAGGAAGGAAAATTACTAGGAAACATAATTTCAAAGGAAGGAATTAAGATAGATCCTGCAAGAATAGAGGCCATTCTAAACATTCATCCACCTAGAAATATCAAAGAGTTACAAGCATTTTTAGGTAAAATTAATTTTTTAAGGAGATTTATTTCTAACTTAGCAGAAATCATCAGAGAAATGAATAATATTCTTAAAAATAACTAGGTTTTAAAATGAACAGTTGAAGCAAAACAATCATTTGACTCTATTAAACAAGCTTTAACTAAAACACCAGTCTTAATCAGTCTTGATTTCAAAAAAGACTTTATAATTTTTTCATTTGCCTCAGAGCATACCATTGTTGCAATTCTATTGCAGAAGAATGAACAAGGTTTTGAACAGCCTATAGCCTTTTTCAGTAAAACCCTTAGAGATGCACCTCTGAAATATAACATAATGGCGACTCCACTGGGGAAGACTAACCTTTTCTTCAGAAATATTTTACAGGTTCAGATCTGATCTATGATGATGGACAGTGATTAGACATACAAAGGTTAAAATCATCCACCTGGCGACTACACATCAATTTCATAATCAAGAATGCACTAGAGGAATGAACCTGAAAGAATAATATGGAAAGATCAGACTTTCAACTTGGATCTTAATCCAAGACATTATGTTCTTTCTCATTAAGAATGTTTTTAAATATATATTGTATTTTATATAAGGATATAACTTGGTTGTATAGATACAGTGGCCTTTCTTTATGACTAATTTACAATATGACCCAAGAATAAAACGCAGGTATGCTCCCATGAGCAGAGATCACATACCTAGATTTCCACACAAACTACCAAAGGTAAACTGGTATAAAAATCTGCCCATATTTCAAGATGAGAATATTGATGATCCTTTGTTACATCTCATTAAATTTCATATACACTCATGGAGATTGAAGGGTGATTGGCATGAGGATTGCCTCATGAAGATTTTCATGGCAACCTTAGAAGGACCAACAAGGGAATGGTATGAAGATCTCAAACCTGCTAGTTTATTTTCTTTAAAATATTTTCACAAGGTATTTTATGAGCATTACAAAGAAGATTTTCCATCTTTATCATTAGCTGAAAATTGTTGTGATCAAGTTGAAGATCTTATACATTACCTTAAAAATATTGATGAAGATTTTGGAAATTGGCATCCTGAAGATTTATTAGAAGAAGTCCATAACTTTCATTCTCAAGTTAAATGTCATGATAATCAAGAGGAGTTAATCAAAGATGAAATAGATCAGGAGATGAATTAAGATCCACAAAACCCCTTTGTAGTAACAAATGATGTTTCATATAATGTTTTGAATGAAATTAAAGAAAATATTCAACCTCATGATCAATTTTTACATAAGAGAAAAAAAAAATTGTTATTCAAATCTAAGAATTCAGATATTCCCACCCCCCCTCACCGAAGAAGAAATCAATTTTCTTCTAAGCATGCAACCATCCTCAAAATGTTTACATAAGGAAGAAATTGTTTCTACTTATTCTAATGTTGATGAACGTACTAAATTTTTTATCCATGAAGAGACAGAAGAACAGGTTGATGCTCATGTTGTTCTACCTTCCCAAAAAGGTCCATTGCTTGATAGTACTCCTATTCAGCAAAATGATGACTTTCAAATAGAATGCAACCAATCTAATCAAGATATATCAGGATTACTGGAAAAACAATCTGCTGATATAATGTATATAATTGATGACATTCCTTCTTCTGAATATCTGCCTAAGTATGATCAGTTTGATGATAATTATGTTCTCCAAATTCAAGCTAAATTCACAGAGCAATCACTAGCTAGTTTGTGGGATGAGTTATTTTAATTTCAGGTTGATAAATATTTTCTAACAACTGTCTTTCTTGTTTTTAAATCAAGAAAATATTCTCCGCAACTTAAAATATATGTTCTTGAGATCCTAAAGAATTATTGGAAAATCTTCCTTCTCCAAAGCAAGAGGAAATTGTACTACCTTTTGACTTGCAGATTGAGGATGATTATTCTTTCAAGCACAAGACTGAAGAAATAGTTTCAAGGATTAATATTCAGAATACAACTGAGCAACTAGTCATTGAAGGCCTAGAAGCACAAATAATACATCATGATTTTAATGATGTTATAGAAAATTATATGGAGAATATTTTTAGCTTGAGTCCACAAATATATGTTCTCTATGAAAATCAAATACATCAACATTTTCCATTACACATCATATCATTGATTATGAAGACACATGATCACGTTATGCTTCCAAGTTTGATGACAAGCAGCCAAATTATCCCTTCATTTCTACAACTACTTGACTAGCTTCATTGACATTTTTGTATTACCCGATTAAAAAAAATTAACAGTAGATTAGAGTAGGTAGATGAGTGCAAATAAGCTCAAATCTCTGAGCATTTTTTCAGTATTCAATTTTAAGCTAGTTTTGAAATAATTCATTAAGATTTAAAGCCAAGGAGAAGGACCTAAAGATATTTAAGATCTATCAGTTTGGTTTGAGAATTGCAGTATGTTCTTTTAGTTTCAGATCAAATTTTAGCTTGCAGAAAAAGGATTAAATTCAGTTCAAGAGTTTCAGTCACAGATATTTTATAACAAAGCAAATGGATGTTTGGGATTGGCTCAAAGGATCAGGCTACTAATCGACGGTGTTCCTGACATCTCACAAGGAGATGCCATCCCCATGTGAAGCTGCTGTTAGGGTCCTATAAATATAGGATTCATAATTTTGAATTGAATTTTGATAGTCTTGTAAAATATGTACATACCTTGATTTCTACAAGTTTTTTTCCCATATTTAGAAAAAATAAAAAATTCAAAAATAAAAAAGAGGGTAAAAGTCCTAAAAGAAAGATCAAAGGACTTAAAAAATATAGACCCCAAAAGAAAAAGATGAAAATAAAACATGAAAGTGTGCAAGTCAAAATGCCACTACTCTTTACTTTTTGCAAATGATTATGGCAGAGTGTCAATAAATGCCATAATCCATGATGAGTTAAACTATTTAAACTTGACTTGTCATGTTTTCAATTTCCATGTTTTAGATAGTGAATAAAGATTTGTCGGACAGTTTAATCCTGACAAATCAGTAGATAGGTAGAGAATAATGAGGAGCTCATCAGTTTAATTTGAGCCCTCAGATGAAATAAGGTAGAATTAGATAGTTTTTATGCTTTCAAAAGAATAAAATGTTTCAAGGTAGCAAGATTAAATGTACCTGCCAAAAGGAAGAAAAAATGTTAGAATAATGTTGGGTAGGTAGAAAGCAGTGGAAGAAAGCATGAAATATTCATCATCAGGCAAAAATCACTAATTTCCTCTCCCATGTAAGTATTCAATATTCTATACTACCATTAAAAAAGGCTCAGAGCATTTCTCTGAATTTTGTTGGGACTGGACCCAAGGCTCGATGACTAGATAGTTGAAAATGTTGAGTTCTTATGACAAAATCCCCATTTATCATTATTTATCCCTCATTCATACATTTGACTCTTTTCATAAGTAAAGACTCTTTCTTACTTAATGAAACATAAAACCCCATTTGATTAACTTCCTTCATTCAGAAAACATACAAAAACCCTCAAAAACACTTTATCCTAACTAATTGGTGAAATCATGAAATGACAAGCTTTTCTTTAGTTATTCACTTTACTTAGTCATTTAGTGTATTTTTGTGTATTCCACTCCCTTTGTCATATTAAATTTTGACTTATGCTATTAATTCCCTAAAAATAACTTATCCTATCTATATAATTCCCTTTATCTAAAATACCCCCCTAAAACCCATTATTATAAAGATTTTTGACCAAAGATATTATGCACATGGTGAATTAAAATCCCAAATTATACCCCCTTTGGTCTAAAACTAACCTTAATCAAATACCCCGCCCCCTATGGTTATAGACCCCTCCATGGTCTAAAAACTATATAATAAAATAAAAAAATACAAATAGGCTTTCGGGCGTATCATATGTATTTGGAAATTAAACATACTCCCCCGCCTTTTACATTTATCCACAGTTTAGTTCAAACAAACTTTAAACTCTAAAACCTTTGCAATACACGATAAGACTTTAACTCAAGGTCCCATCCTGGTTAACTAAAGATTTTTTTGATGTTTCACTTTAGCCTTTACTGCAATATTATTCCTGCTATGTAAAGCCTTATGCAATACATAAATTAACCTAGGGTTAATTATATAGCCCCGCCTCATGCCCTCCAACCATAGGTATAAACCCTTTTCGTAAGAAAAACTTTGATCAAAGTACATGTTTTACAAAGTTTTCATTACTACCCAGCGCATATCATTTGCCTCAGCCCCACATACCTTTCAACCGCACCTTCCCATTTAATCTTGGACTTTTGCTCTTGATTATCAAATCCAACAGCATAGGGTTGATTTCGCGTCCATAACTTGATCACCCGTTCAAAGCCCAAATGAACGCGAAATGGGTGGTTTTGCCATTCCCGCCTCCTACGACATGGCGGAAAACTATTCGATCACGTTAATTTAAGCAAAAAATGCTTACTACCAAGATCCAACGCGAAAACCACTTCCGGTTACGCATTTCAAAATCCAAACTACCTCCTGCCTTTGATGAGACTGGAATTCAATGCATTAATGGTGATTAATTCCAAAGGTTAAAATCCTTTGAAACATCATTTTGATTGTTTAGTTGCGCATTCCTGACTGTAAAGAGCTCCACCTAACTACATCAAGCCTCCCGACTGTGCTAAAATCCTTGAAACACGATTTTATCCGTGGAAACTCCCTATTTTCACCATAGATCTCCTGTTTGAAGACTATAAAAGCCATTTCTCTGCACCAGGACCCGTCTGTAGGAAACAAACAAAAGCTTTAGAAACCCTTTCAAGTGTCAAATTACTTGCAAATTGAAGTATTTTTCATCAGTTTAAAACCCTGCACAGTCAATTCTGAACCATCCTTAAGCAAAACAAGCTTTCAATTATAAAAATTCATTATGAAAGCTGCCCAAAAACGCCCAAAACAAGCCAAACCCTGGCCATTTTTTTCCAGGAAACCTTATTTCCGTTGTAAGCCTTTTTAAGCCAAATTTCCTCAGCTTACGACCTCTGAAGATCAATTCCAAAACAAAAAGGGGTTTAAAGCCTACAGATTTCTTAAAAAATCCTTTTTTACAGTCTAAACCATTCAAGAAACCCTTGTTTCCTTTCTTAGCCCAGTTTTCATCTCTCAGAAGCCTAAATTGAGCAAAGATATCACTTGAAATTATCCTTAGCCTAAATTGCTCAGTTACCCCTCTATTTAAAGTAAATTACTTTTGTAAACCATTTAATCTTACAAAAGAAGCCATAATGCCTAAAAAACAGAGTTAAACCTCCATAGACAAATCTCATTCCACAGGTCTTTCAAAAGCCTTCAATAACCTCCTTGCAGACCTCTGTTTCATTAACAAATTGTTTGATTTTTGCAGGTTATTATCAGAATAAGAAATTGGGCCAACAGTTTCAATACAAGTTGACAAAATTGTTTGCTCCAAATTCTCATATTTTAATTCAAAAGCTTCATTTAACAAACAATTTTTATATAAAGAAAGAATAAAATCAAGTCAGAGAGAGATCAGAATGATGAAATTTTCACAGTAAATGGTAAAATCAAAGTAAGAATTCACAGTGACAATGAAAACATAACAGTGAAAAAGAGACAAATAAAGTGTATCAGGTAAAATTCTGATCCGGATTTATGCAGGAACGCAACAGAATAAACATATAACCATAAATACAGAGATGCAGCGGAAACAACACTTCATTTCATTAATATCAAAGAACTGAAATATGCTTACAGACAGAATGGAAATAAAACTAGCTAGGGCGCTGGTAGCTATCTCTGAGAAGAGATGTGGCGGCTACAGGCCTCTGAACTGAGTTACAATGAGGCTCTAGGGCCTATTTATTATTGAGAAACAATGGAGAACTCTAAACATCCAAAAACCTAACCCTAGGAGATGAAGTGCCAAAACTATGGGCCCTGTTTGGGTAAATTGGTGTTTCAACTTCCCAGGGACGTAACTTTGGCATACTATCTCTGTTTGACGCACATGGTACATCATTAGAAAGATCTATCCAAGGACTACAACTTTCGCCACAAATATTTGCTAGAGGTGCGATGCCCAAAAAACGTCATTTAGGGCCTCAAAACGGCTCCGGAAGTGCAGGACCCGAAAAACTGCTAAAAATAGTAAGTTGTGCTGAAACTAAAAAACTAAAAGAGGCAATGGTGGGGCCCCAAGTGGAATAGGCTGGTGGCCACCAATATCCACTTGGATCATTCCTCCCCCCTTAAGAAGCAATGGTCCCCATTGCGTTGAGTTCTTCCATGAGATGAGGAAACTTCTGCTGAACTTGGTCCCTGGTGAAACACTTGCCTTGGTGCAGGAGTTGGCCAGCTTTGACAACCCGATACAGTTGGATGTTCTGTTGGCGAGTGCTCTTTATTTTCATGTCCCTGATACAATCTATGGTGGCCTGTTCCATGCAGTCTGGGTTTAAATCTGTTGGTGTGAGTTGTTCTGCAACGTCTGAGGTGTCCAGTAGAGGTGGGAAGTAAGGATGAAGGCAATCCACATTGAAGACTGGGTGCAGACCAAGGAATGGTGGAATATTGAGCTCGAAGGCATTGTTCCCTACAACCTTGGTGATGGTGTACGGCCCGTATCGGAGCGGGCGAAGCTTGCGATGGGGTCCAGTGAGGCGCTCCTTCTGCAAATGTAGCCATACTTTGTTGCCCACCTGGAAGTTGTGTGGTACCCGGTGTTGATCATGGCGTTGCTTGTACTTGGCATTGGCTCTGTCCAATATATCATGAACCTGTTGGCGGATGTGTTGAATGCGCTCGATGAAGCTACTTGCTTTGTCAAATTCAGACTGGACATGAGCTGAATCGGCCTGAGCAGCTGCAAATGGTATGGCTACGTCAATAGGACATAGTGGCTGGAATCCCAAGCCCACCTGAAAGGGGCTATGGCCGATTGAACTGTGGAGAGCCCAATTATAACTATGTTGTACATATGGGAGGCTCTCGTCCCATGTGCATGGATGCTTTGAATTGTACATGTGCAAAATGTGTACAAGCATTCTATTGACGACCTCTGTCTGGCCATCTGTTTGGGGTTGGAAAGTTGTGGACTTGTTGAGTTTGGTATCAAACATTGACCAGAGGCTAGACCAAAATGTGCTGAGGAACCTGCTATCCCGATCTGATATGATAGACTGTGGGATCCAAAAGTGCACCCACACTCATTCAAAGAAGAGTTTAGCAGTGGCTTCTGCTGTGATATTCTTCTTGCAGGCCGCCATAATGGCCATCTTCGAGAATCTATCGACGACCACGAAAACACAGTCATTTCCCTGCTTAGTAGAAGGCAGGCCCAACATGTAATCCATGGAGATGGATTCCCAAGGTCGACTAGGGGTAGGTAGTGGTGTATATAGGCCTTGCTTCTTGATGGTCGGTTTGGCAATGGCACAAGCAGTGCAGGATCTGATGTGCTTCTCGACATCCTTTCGAAGGTTTGACCAATAGAAATACTTCTGCAGGATTGCTACTGTTTTCTTGACCCCAAAATGCCCAGCGACTCGACTGCAGTGTGCTTCCCATATCATCTTGGCACGCTCGCTTGAAGGAACACAAAGGTGTCCTAGGTGACATAAAAGTGCATCTTGGAGGTGAAAATTTGGAACTTGCGTACCCCCCAAGAGTGCCTTGTAAGTGTGGCCAAATTCTGGGTCACTCTAATAGAGAAGCGGCCAATCAGAAGTCTCATGCCCACAAGAGTTGAGCACGGTGGTGAGCGCCATGATCGGTGGTCGGCTGAGGCAGTATGCAACATTATTGGTGCTACCCTTCTTGTACTTGATATTCCAATGAAACTGTTGCAGATATGTGGACCACTTCTGATGGCGATCATTCTGCAACTTTCCTTATGTCTGTATGAACTGCAGGGGCCGGTGGTCTGTGTGGTTGATTGTTTCCTTCTCCAAAATGTAATGCTTCCATTGTCGACAAGCTTACACAATGTAATACATTTCTTTGTCATAAGTGGGATACTTGCGAACTGTGTCAGACAATGTCTCACTGTGATATGCCGCTGGATGTCCCTGTTGAGTAAGAACTGCCCCAATAGCATATTCAGAGGCATCTCTCTCGATCTCAAATGGCTGTTGCAAGTCTGGTAATGTGAGCACTGGGGCATAACAAAGGTGATTTTTCAATTCTGTGAATGCCTTCTGTTGAGGTTTTGACCAAAAGAATTTTTCTCTCGCTCCTCCCTTGGTTACTTGACTCAAGGGCCAAGTGATATGAGAGAATCCCAACACGAATCTACGGTAGAAATTAGCAAGACCCAGAAAGCTGCGAAGCTCTGTTATAGTGGTTGGGGCTGGCCAATCCCGAATGACTTGGATCTTGGCTGGATCCACATGCACCCCCCTTTCATCAATAATGTATCCCATATATTGAACCTGGGTCATGCCAAATGTGCACTTCTCCAAATTGGCACACAACTTGTGTTGCCGCAGTGTTTGGAGGACTTGTCGGATGTGGTGAAGGTGCTCTTCCCAAGTCTGGCTGAAGATCAGAATGTCATCCAAGTAAACCACTACAAATGAGTTGGTGAATGGCCGCAAGATGTCGTCCATCATCCTCATGAAGGTTGCGGGAGCATTCGTCAACCCGAAAGGCATGACCAGCCATTCGAAAAGGCCTTCCTTGGCTTTGAAGGCAGTCTTCCACACATCAGAGGGTTCAATTGGTACTTGGTGATACCCAGACTTCAGGTCGATCTTGCTGAAATATTTTTCACCTTTGAGTTGGTCCAGAAGGTCATCAATCCATGGGATTGGGTACCTATTCCGGACAGTGATCTTGTTCAGCGCCCGATAGTCAATACAGAGTCTCCACGTCCCATCCTTCTTCTGTACCAACACGATCGGGCTCCCACAGGGCGATGAACTTGGTCCGATGTGACCTTTCTGCAACAGCTCCTGAATCTGCCTCTTGATTTCATCATTTTCCAGAACAGAGCGTCGATAGATCGGTCCATTGGGTAGTGGCGCACCTGGGGTCAGATCAATCGGGTGCTTGACCTGGCAGTGCAGAGGAACCCCTGCGGGTGAGGTGAAGATGTCCCCGTACTCCTCCACGACCTTATCCATTTGTTGTTGTCGTGCAGAGGGGCCCTGTCTGGAGGTCGTGGCCACAGTCTTCTTCTTGCCCTCGGGGCGGATCATCAGGAAAACGAATTTCCTGGTTTGGGAAATGAGCTTACTACATTGTTTTGCAGTAACCAAAGAGATAGCGGCAGGAGGTGGTACCTCTGGTATCCTGTACAACTTATTTCCCAAAGTAAAAATAACAGCACGAGGCCGAGACTCATACACAGCATGACGCTTCCACAAGTATGGTTGTCCTAATAATACATCAGAAACATCAATAGGAGCAACGCCACATAATACCTCATCCGTGAAGGGCTTGATGCTATAGGGAAGGCGACACTGCCGGCTGACGCGGAGATCTCGTCCTTGGTGAAGCCACCCGATGGTGTATGGATGTGGGTGAGCTGTGGTCGGCAAGCCCAACCGCTTCATGGCGTCTGCCGAAATGAGGTTCTTTTGGCTCCCATTGTCGACAATGAACTGTACCGGGGAGCCCTTTACCCACATCTGGGAGTGGAAGAGACGTTCCTCCTCCTCTGGATCTTCCGGTTCCTCCTTCTGGATCTTTGTAGTGGCAACAGTGGCGTTGGGCTCCGCATCAATAATATGTTTCCCTTTTTCATTCCCCTTTTCAGGTTCTGATTCGGAGTCAGAGCATGCATCTGACTCAGAAGCCCTCATCTCTGCCACTAGCGACTGCTTGGCCCGACACTCACTTGTGTTGTGAGTGGAGCTCTTATGGAACTCACACCACTTTCCCGTGTCCTTCTTTGGCTTTGCGGTGTTGTTCTTTTCTTGTGGCTTCGATGGGTTGTATTTAGCCACCATGCCTTGGCTCTGTCCTTTTTTCTGCGGTTTGGAAGCACCTTTCCCTTGATTTTGATTCGCAGATCCAAAGTCTCGCTTCTTCTGTTTGAATTTCTGCTCAATCTTGGCAGCATACCGGTATGCCGTACCAAGCGAGGACATGTCAAGGAACTCCATTTCCTCCTGAATGTATCTGTGCAGACAGATGCGATACTTTAGCACCAAACGTTTCTCTGAATATTTGATACCCAACTTTGTGCGCAAGGTATGGAACAGATTCATCAGCTCATGCACATCTTGATCCCTTTGTTGTCGCAGCATGGTCCATTTTATGTACTTGTCCTCATAACTCCCCACGGGATAGTACTATTCCTTGACGGCGTCTCAGAAAGAATTCCAAGTTGGTACGGCCGAGAACAGAGAGGGTTTTGTCTCGTCCTTGTTCTCACAGTAGGTTTCCCATCAGTCCTTAACATGGTGGGTAGCTTTGAGGAGTGCAAAAATAATCTTCTCCCGGTCTGAAAATTCATGAACAGAGAAATATCCTTCTAATAGATTCAACCATCTATTTACGACATCTGCGTCTATTTGACCCTCAAATATGGGAATGTCAAAATTTACTTGTACCTTAAAATGAGTTGCGCCTCCAAAGTGGCTGCTGGATGCAGATGCGCCGCCGATGGGCAGTCGTTGAAGGATCTGTGCAAATTTATCCATCATCACGTTCCTTTGTTTTTCGAGGGCCTCCTCGAGCAATATTTTGATAGGATCTCCTGCTCCCTCATCTTTCTTTTCGTCCCCCATGGGCGTCCGTCGAGGTTTGCGAGGCTGATCTTGCAAAGGTTCCACCATATCAAGCCCTAGCTCCTTATACCCCGACCTCGTTGGGGACATGCAAAGAAGGATCGAGAAAAAGCAGACCGCTCTGATACCACTGATCCGGATTTATGCAGGAACGCAACAGAATAAACACATAACCATAAATACAGAGATGCAGCGGAAACAACACTTCATTTCATTAATATCAAAGAACTGAAATTTGCTTACAGACAGAATGGAAATAAAACTAGCTAGGGCGCTGGTAGCTATCTCTGAGAAGAGATGTGGCGGCTACAGGCCTCTGAACCGAGTTACAATGAGGCTCGAGGGCCTATTTATTATTGAGAAACAATGGAGAACTCTAAACATCCAAAAACCTAACCCTAGGAGATGAAGCGCCAAAACTATGGGCCCCGTTTGGGTAAATTGGTGTTTCAACTTCCCAGGGACGTAAGTTTGGCATACTATCTCCGTTTGACGTACTATGTACATCATTAGAAAGATCTATCCGAGGACTACAACTTTCGCCATGAATATCCATTCTGGAATGGAATGATATCCATTCCAGAACGGAATGATATTCGTTGGAGGCGCGATGCCCAAAAAACGTCGTTTAGGGCCTCAAAATGGCTCCAGAAGTTCAGGACCCAAAAAACTGCTAAAAATAGTAAGTTGTGCCGAAACTAAAAAACTGAAAGAGGCAATGGTGGGGCCCCAAGTGGAATAGGCTGGTGGCCACCAATATCCACCTAGATCAAAGTCAGAGTGAAAGTTAAGACAAAGTTACAGAGCAGTCAAGGTAAAAAGTAAAAGTAAAAACAGAGGAAGTAATGGTAAAAAGAGATGAAAATACTTTCACCAACAATGAATTTTATGTAAAGTGAAAGTAAAACAGTTAAAAGAACAAAAAGGTGAAAAGATGAAAACATAACAAGAAGGAACATTTTTGCAGAAATTTCATGTTTAAGTCATTGTTTTGCATAAACTATTGTGACCAATCCAAGATGTATTTTGCAAAACTGAAGGAGGTTTATGTTATTAAGATTTCCAACTACAAAAACCCCTCTCACATTTCTAACAGCCATTATGGGTTGGGAAATATTAAACAATATTGGAAAGAACGTTTTGCAGAAAATTCCTGTTAAGTCATCATTTTGTAGAGAATATTATGGCCAATAAGAAATAAATCTTACAAAACTGAAGGAGGTTTTTGTTCCTAAGAGAGCCATCTACAAAAACCTATCTCACTTTGTGCACATATTACAAAATTAAAGATACATGTGCATATTTACAGCCTATTTTTCAGACTCGTAAAACTCTGTTTTACACATATTTTTGCAGAGCCTATTGTGAACAGCTGGAGCAGAAATTTAGGAAATTGAGAGAGGTTTATCTCAAAAACATATTAATATACAATAACCTCTTTCACATTTTACATATCTATCTATTTCATATTGATAAATACAAAGGTATCATTGGACCCCAAGTTTGCAGAATTGCTGGAGCAGAATGCACAAAGAAAGGAAACAGTTAGTGACTTAGATGCCTCATCATCAACTAAGAGTTGAGATCAAATTCGAATTCTCCTCTTTGTCATCACCTATCCATAAAAAATAGTGCCAAATAAATGCATTATTTTTTAGTTTCCTTTACTTAAGTTCTATTTATGTAAAACAGTTGGAGATATTTGTAAACCAATCTTGATATTTTTTTCAAGATATTCTAGTTTAGAATTTGTATAAATACTTCAATCTTTGAAGTATTTTAGGGTGGAATAAAATTAATAATATTAATATAGAATTTTTCTGATACAATGGAGACTTTCATGTGTTGAATTCAAAGTAGCAGACTGGACAAAGCTAAAGTGGCATCATAATTCAGGATTCTTGCGATAAGTTGAAGAGTGAAGTACATCTCTTCTTGTCATTGTTTATTTTTTGAGTTTCATGCAATTCATTATATGTTTGATCTATATTAATGTCTAACTAGGAATATTGCTACAGGACTAGCCTTTTTCTCCCTATTTTTAACTAAGTTACCATTTAAATGTTTTCTGCTGATTTCCAGTGTTAGGAATTCTTCGTTGCTTCTACTCCCGTTTGACCCCTGCCTCCTTCTTCCATTTTCTGGATCAAATGATCCTTCATTTCCCTTTATCCCGATCATACCATTTCATCAAAAACCTTTCCAAAAATCTCTGAGGGTTATCTACCTTGCCCTGAATACATTTGTACCCTTTTGGCCTTGCCTTCTAGTACTGCTATCTAGACTTAGACTCCATAGCCCAATGGACAAGTAGATCTCTCTCTAGTTTAATCCTAAGTGATTTTTACCCACCAAAACCTTTTAAACAAAACCAATTTTTCTATCATAACTATCCTAAAAACATAAATCAAAACAAAGATAAATCTTAAAGAGAGAGCCCTCTCTGAATTCTAGGAAGCCTAGATCCTAGGATTTGAAGTAGGTTTGTGGTTACCTCAGACTATTTCTCTTGAACCTTGTGAAATTATTGAGTGATAACATGACACATGTCTTCATTTAGTCAATATTACAATCGCACTGTGTATTTTCGCTATTCTGACGCTTTGGGTAGTGTCGCTATTCTGACGTTTTCGGGTAGTGTCGCAAGAGCAACGTTTTAAGGTAGTGTTACAAGAGTGACAATGTTAAGGTAGCCTCGCTATTCCGATGTTTTTCCAATGTTTTTAAGGTAGTGTCGATATTCCAAAGTTGTTCTAACGTTTTTAAGGTATCTTTGCTATTCCGAAGTTTTTAAGATAACGTAAATATTCCGATGCTTAATAGTGTCGCTATTTTTATGCTTCAAGAAGTTAGAAAAAAAATGACATCGCTAATCCAACACTTAATACTGTTGCTATTCTGATGCTTCAAGCATGTAGACCAAAAAAAACTACGTCGTTATTCCAACGCTTAATAGCGTCGTTATTCCAACGCTTCAAGCAGGTAGACCAAAAAAAATGCATCGCTATTCTGAAAGTAAGTGGTACAACTTAACAAGGAGTAAGCTTTAATGTTTTGGTAATCATAGCTCCTTACTCGTGCTTAGCCTCATTATTCCGAACAAGCTACTTACAACCTATTGCTTTCTCCATAATGAAATGTATGTTCATGAATAAGTGGTATACTAATACAAGCAATCGTAAGCATTCGTGTAATGTAATCTCAATATTGTGAAGACTACACATATTAGCATGGTAGAGATACTTTATTTCATGATACATATCCTCTTAGTTGCAGCTAACATACTTAATCTTATTGATTCATTACAGAATAATCATTACCGGCCTATCTATTTTGGGCAGATGAGACTAATAAAACCAGTCTCTATTACGATCAATGATTAGGGTTATACTAGTATCACCATTGTTCCAGCTTTGTTATTACTACTGGTTATTGTTCTTCTCTATCTCACTATAACACAAACTCATTGATTACTTAGATTACTATGTTATAAAAATGTCTCAAACCCATGTAACTAAGAGCTAATCAATTCCATATGTTACTTTTATCATTATGTTGAGATTGTGTAACTATGCTTACTTAGTACTTATGGATTAATGGTAATATAAGTGTTGTAGTTCTTAGTAATACTATTGCAATTATAAGGTTGAACTCATAGCTTGAACATGATATAATCTATAGAGATATCATAGTATGAAACCAATACCACTATCATTAGTCATAACTATGAACAAAAATCCCATTAAGTTATGGTCATAAAGGTTATTTGTAATCTCATTACAACCCCACATAATGAAAGATTTTCTTAGTCCTTACTCGTTCTTAGAATAGTTATAAGTAGTATTGTTCTTGGTTGACTAGAAAGTCTGAGATATTGTACTGTGTTTAGTCTGAACTTCATGTTTATCCCACTGCTCCAAGATTAGCTCTATGATTACCATTGCTTACTTCCAGATTTGTTCGTATTTGGGTGGCTTAGTATGGGCTTAATATATTAAGATGAATAATGATGTCCATTTTTTCTATGTTCTTAGTGCTTACATTATGTCCACTTATCGCAATAAGTCTAATAGATTCCCCTTAGTTCTAGTGAACACTGTTAATCATAGCCTTTTACTTGGTTGTGGTTTCTCTAATCTATCATACTAGTATAAATCCCATTGGGTTTACTACTATTATATATATATATATATATATATTAATAATATATAGAGACCACAGGTAGACCAAATTTTTTTTCTTAAATTCTATTTAGCTTTGTGAAAGATGCTTACTCCCTACCCTGATAGGGGCAGGGTGGAACTAATTAGCCACAGAAGGTTGGGTAAATCAAAGTGGTGGTTCCGAGACTTTGTTCTAGCAATAAAAAGTTAGGTTAGCAATAAAAGGCATTATAACCCCTTGCCAATTTTTTCAAATAGGCAGACTTGTAAAAAATACGGGTAATGAACCCTTTCCTTCCTTATCGATTTTCCTGTATATAGGCAAAAGCACATATGTGGGCTTCTCCCCTTGTATGCATGGTAGGGTCTACTTAAAAAGAGTATTAATTTCAATACTACAAGGTTTCTACCCCCGCCATGCCATAATACTGAATCCATGAGTTCCATGTACAATGCCAAGGAATCTAATCTATCTACAATCAGTTGAGTGTGTACATTTTTGCCTGTGCCAATTGTTATATTTGGGAGAGACCTTGTAATTTTCCTCTTTCAAATGCTGAATTCATAACCTATTCAGTAACTATGGTTGGATGTGCCCAATTACACATAATATGTACATGCTCCAATCCTCTAAGGAGAACTCCAGAGACAGAGGAACCAAAACGTGATTATGTAGTAGATTGTTTAAGTGTTGCTTTTGTAACATACCCAATATTTTGAACTGATTTCTAATAGAACAACTACAACAATAATGGACTCATGAGTTCCATGCACATTGCCAACCTAAAAAAAGGCTTACTAGTGCAGGATACAAAATTTCCTTCAGTTATGGTGTCATTCAAGATCACATAGAATCAGGATTCTTTGACTCACTGCAAGCCCATAAAGAGGACCTCCATTACTAAAAAATATTTTCTTCTTAGCAATTGGACTGTGAAGATGGAAGTAGAACTCCAGTGAGCTTTAGCGCTATAGCAACTCCAAAGTCCCATATTATCATGCATGTGTGTCTTCACTAATGTCATCATCACAAAATCAACTTCAGGATTCTAAACCCTCTGCGATATGCTGCCACTGTTGATGGGAACAAGACATAGTGAAGACCCCTTAGTCATGTAACTATAAAATTTTGTGTCATTGATACAATTTAGCTGACTTTATGCAATAGAGGAAAATGTTCTCCTAGAAGTATCTTTGAGAAGAGAAAGGTTGGAGGGAATGATGCAAAGGAGTGCGCCATGTTAAAATTTTGCAAGTTCCATTGCTGTATGCAGATAACTTAATGAATCATATGATTAGCCACCAACTTGGCATAGATTCAAATTAGGAAAGAAAATAATATGGCGATTATGTGGACATGGTATTATCAATTTGAAAATATTGAAGGATTAGAGTGTAAGACCGATTCCAAAACAATCTCCAAATCCAAGTTGAGAGCATATGGCACACAAATTTAGTGTGTGTGCCTTTGGTAGAAACGTAAATAGAGAGATAAAATAGAGCCAATTCCATTCTTCATCCTGCTTAAAAAGATGTAATGATTCGTAACAATGAAGCTTCTTGCTATGCAATGTCAATGCTTGCACCGAGGTATTATTTCCTTCACATTTCCATTTAAAATTTCAGTTATATAAATGAGGGAATTAACAACTGGGCTTTTAAGGCTATAATATTTTCATGCAAGACTTCTATAAACCTGTTAAAACATGTATCAGATAACCATATTGACATAATTAAAATTCCATGACAAGGCTTGGCAGTAGTGGGAATGGACTTGCAAGTAGAAACTAAAAAAAGGGCAACAAATAGGGATCCTGAAACAATTATTGTAATTAATGATAGATGTTCAAAACCTTTAACAAATGTGAATCTTTATGAGTCATTATTTTCCATTAATTGATTATCATAATATTATTCAAAAATTCCCTTGAACCCATTTTAGTCTATGCATATTAATGCATTATATTCTTACATGGAACTATATCAAAGAGATACAGTGTGTTGTTTCCACATAAATATCAAGTTTATTTTTGAAACTTTTATTCAGTAGTCCATTGATTAAAGGAAATTGGTATACCTTTAGCTTAGATAACTTTGCACTTATAAAACACTCGCGTTCTCACCATGGCTTTAGACATATGACCACCATTAACCAAAACATTAACCAACCATTAATTCCCTGAACAATGAATCTAGAGATGAATTAATACCTTTTCATCATCAAGCAATGTAAGGTTTGTGATGAGAAGCGAGTATCCAGTGTACTCCCCAATATCCATGGTGTTCTTGGTGTTAATGAGCTTCAACAGGAGGCCCAGAAATTGACCCTCATCAGCAGAATTAGTCATAAGGTTCCTGTTAAAATCCAAAAAATCAATCCTCTATTTCTTCACATCATGAAAACCGCCTATGAAAGCTTATAAAAACCCACTTATTTGAGAATTCAGGAGAAATGGATATAAATCGATAGGTTGAGGGGATTACCAGGGATGCTTGGCAGTCGCTTCGCGGAGCTCTTTCATTGGCTCGAGCTCATGGGGGTACACATTCGTTTCCAATATATACTGCAATAATCACATAGAAATTAGAATTAATTAATGATGCAAACATTAACCTCGTAAATCACTTTCTCTTCTAAACTTACTGAAAAAACTCATAGGTCAAAGGGTTAAGAGAAACCTAATAGAGGGCATTGATCTACAAGAGACTTTTGTGGCCCACTTCTTGATGGCGAAAAACCTTAGCCGACTCCTCTGCTTGGGTTGTATGTGCCTTCACCTCTACTGCAACAACATCAATGCTTGCCATTTCCTCAAACCTGCAACCCAGTTGAAAATAGATCTAAATACCAACTAAAAATGAAAAAACAGGAAAACCCAAAATTACCAGGCATTTCCCAATGGATTTGCAACTCAAATGTTACATTAAAAATACAATTACCCAAATTATCCAATGACCTAAGCTAACCTAACCCCAAAGCTATGAATCTTAAAATGTCACGATGTGAGTAATTGCCTGTTTGGACAAGAATAAATCCTGGGACTCAATGAATACGACTTGCCTAAAAAAAACTCACTCTCACCAACCATTTTCCCAGGCCTTGAATGTAGTGCACCCATCCCTACCAAGAAGGTTTTGCCAGATCAGATGGATGATGAACCTAGGATCTTCTTAGGTACTGATTCGTCGAATAAATGCAACAAATACCATCACGTACAGTGTCCCTCATTTCCTTTGAAAATTAACACAACCTCCTCTTCTCGTGGATATAAAATGAAGAGTCTTCTTCCTGAACTATACCATTTCCTGAGATGAAGACCACAATAATATGAAAATGAGAGACATAAACAACATAATAGGTAAAAAAAAATTAAAATTTTCTTTATTACATTGCTTGTTAAATCCAAATTGGGAGCAGGAACTGAAATTAATCTAAAATAAAAATTAAAAGATTGCAGTAATTAGGAGATCATCATCATGTTCGAAGATTGCAACATCAAAAGGGCCTGAAACATATACTCTCTCTATTCAAGATACGAGTTCAAGAAAAATAATATAGATGTACTCACTCTAGTATACACTCACTTTGAGTATTCTCACACTCAGTCTAGTATGAAGAAGAGGACACAACTCTAAAAAATAAATGATGTGCAAAAAGTCAGTGGAAACCTTAGATAGAAGGTCTGAAAGCAACAATTATGACAGAAGAATTATTTTCGTTGTTTCTAATCATGTGAAGATCATATCCATGAGTTATTACACTATCCGAATTTTTTAAGTCTACCTAAAAATAATATCAGTGGTATTTTCTACATGATTTGAGCTCCTATGATGCAAGTTTCTTCGCATAAGGACCCGTGGAAATATTTTTATGTAATACGAATATACATGTAGAACATGATGTACTATGACATGCAAGTTAATGAAATAAGCATGAACAATTAGAAGTGACCCACATATATTTTTGGATCACATTGTATCTTCTTCCATAGTCCCTATATCACATCACATCTCTGTTAAGTTTGTATTACTATGCTCATTGGCATAAAATTATATATAGTGGAATCACAGTGGCATCACTACAACTCCTGTGGTATTAAATTTTATATAATATAATTTTGTGGCATCAAATTATATATAATGGCATCACAATGGCATCATTACAACCTCTATGGCATTGAATTTTATATAGTGACACACATGTCTATTATTCTGAGGCTTGATCATCTTTTTTGGCTTGCTATTTTGTCTAAGGATCGCTCATATCTTTTACTCATATTTCACCTATTTCTCGCATTTGTTTCTATGGCTCAGAATTTATTATTGTAGCTTAAATCATATTTCCCTATGGCTCGATCATATAGTGGCTTGCTATTATCCACATATCAATTGAAATTATAGTGAATCATTTAGTAACTTGCATTTGATGTCAACATGGCTCATTATAATGCATTATGGCTCATTTATCCTCCTCAATGGCTCACATTGATTGAATGACTCACATAATATTCATAGTGGCTCAAATTTTCTCTTGTTGTTTGTGGTGATAAATTTTTGAAGCATTCATATAGGTGGAAGTAGAATAACTACATCTATGGAGAATACCTAAAGTATGAAAATAATATTTTAACATAAATATGATCCTAGGTTTCTGTGATAACTCGTATAGTTCTGAGGCTCAACTTGTATATACAATGCTTATATAATCACAATGTCTCACATTTCATCTTGTGACCTAGAGTTAAGATAGTGATGGGCAACCACTCCAATCCTTCCTATTTTTGAAAACAAGCGAAAACAACAACCCGAGTAACCACTGAACCTTAATGATGAGCTTAGTTTTCACTAAAAGAATTGGGAATTGTTACTTCCTAAAAATATATGGCTTAATTTTCATTTCAGAGGCATTATTTTTAGCACCATTGGACCAGATGAAAGAAGAGACCATCCCTAGGATGGATATGCTCTTGCGGAAATAATTGCAGTTCATCAATATGTATCTTGAACAATTTTTTTGAGGAAGGACACTCCTACTTCAACTCAATGATGCTATTGTTAACATTTGATAGTCTACGCAGTTTGTGGAGATGATCAAAAACAAATTCATATAGATGCATGGTAGTAGTGAGTAGATTCCTTGAAATTATAATTTGTCCAAGTCTCTAGAAAATAGCCTCTCTCTAGACTGAGTCATATGCCACTTAAAGGTAGATAAATCATCATAAGGATTTTAAAGTGCTTTTACTCCTCTATGATGTCTCATAGGGTGAGAACTAAGTCACAGGGTTCGTCGAACCCAGAAAAAAATTGAAATTCGTTGAGGTTTGAGGAATGTAGTGTGGGAAAAATGCATGACAATTTCTGCTATGTGTAGGAATATTATGTCTACTAAGTTAGATGAGATCTACATAGAATAATCTAACATTTATTGTCTCAAGTCATACCTTCAATGAAATTAAGATCCATTTTACAAGAATTACAATCTAGGAAGACTAGTTTAAAATTGCAGAGTTTTAAGAAAGATTCTAAGCACAAACACAGAAAATTCTAAGCCAAACAAATCATCAATATATTGGTGATTAAACAAGAAAATAAATTTGCATCTGAAAGTCTCTATTCGACAACATCCATATTTCCCATCCAACCAAAATGTATACTGCAATGCTGCACTTCCACATGCACATAGCAGATAAGAGACAAGAATCATATCAAATGAAAGAATCCAAATGAAAAACCTGGATCATACAATTGATGTGCAAGAAAAAAATTTAGATATGGTTTGACAAATCTTGTACACTCTCTTCATGTTGAAGATGAAACTATTTGCATCCTTACCAGAGTATATGTTATTTAAATTAACTATTCATAAGAAGAAATGCATTTGAAACCTTTTCAACAACCAGGCTATGAACATCAATAATCCATGTTAGAGGAGCATCTGGAATCGTCCTGGAAAATACAAGCTTTCCATTTCAAATGCAACTCTAAATACTTAAAAAACAAATAAATTCCTAAAATCAGATAATATAGCAAGCCACATTGTATTGGGTCACTTCCAACTTATGAAATCAACTCTATCATATAATAAGATCACATTTATCATTACTTGAAACAATGATGTTAATATTCTAATTATCTCTACCTCTTGCGTAACATCCTTTCCAAAAAAATCGTATTTTGATGCATCAAACCAGTCAATAAGGGCACTCTCTTCTGCTAAAGTCTTCAGATCCTTTGTGTCCTCTGTCAGATCAGACGATTGGTCTAGCTAGAGTTAGCACTATACAATATTCCCTCACAATGAATTATGGAGAGCACCTCAGTGAAGCATGTTTCTCATTAACTGATTATCATAATATGATTCAACATTTTCCTTGAACCCCTTTTAGTATCTGCGTATTAACACATTGTATTTTTACATGGCGCTGTATCAAAGATATCTAGTGTGTTGTTTCCACATAAATATCAAGTTCTTTTTGAAAATTTTATTTCAGTAGTCCATTGATTAAAGGAAATCAGTCTACCTTTACCTTATATAAATTTGTGCTTATCAGACACCCACATTCTCACCATGGCTTGAGACATCTCTACTAGCCACTTATAAATTTATGATCATCATGGTTTATCTATTACGATTTCACTACTCATAGTGATATTGTTAGGTACCTATATTACTAGTTTAGTCCCTTATTGTTGTTAGTGTAGCCCCCTTATTGTTATTTTTGTACCCCTGTAGCCCCCATATTGTTATTATTGTGCCCCATAAAAGCCATTATTGCTATTTTTGGGCCCTTAAATTATTATTGTTAGGTCGGCTAGGATATATAGAAAGGAGGTTTCGTCATTTATATCGTCCAATAATTTTTCATTTATGTAATGTACAACAAATTTCCCCCTCGAAGTGGCTGATTTCTAAGGCGTTGATCTCTCTTTTCTTCTATTTTTGGAGTTGCTTTCATAACATTTGGTATTAGAGCTTTGGATTCTAGGGTTTTGCTGCTTCAAACAAACCATCATGGAATTTTTGCTATAACTTTTTTTCTATGAAGGTTCAGAAGCTTTAAAAATACCCATTTTCGAGGAAATCTTGAGGAACTTCATGTAAAAATTTCAGATCTTCTTTTGCAATAATTTTGGAGATATGATCTGTGGAAGGTAGGGTTTTTGCAGGCTCCCGAATTTCATCTCAAAGAGGCGACCTTGGGAAAATCGTCATAACTCTCTATCTAAGCATCAGATTGGAATTCTGTAAAAAGTGGTTGAAAGTACAAGGAATTTAGTTTCTTGTGTATCAATTTTGGAGCTGAAGGAGGAAACAGTGACATGTGACATGCCGTAAAATTTCACTCTACTGAACTAGTCCATAAATAGGTCATTGCGAGATATTGGGTATAACATTGCATTGAAGAATCCAAATTGGGTCTGACCTATGGCATTGGAAAGAGGACTTAGAGGGATAATATAGGATATAAATTCATATCTTGAAGATCTGAAATAACAAATATAAACCAGGTTCAATATAGACCTCCTAAAAAAAAAAAGGTGTGTTTTTTTTAAACAAGTTTGTGTAACATTTGTTTGAAAAATCAGTTTGAAGTGATTCCTAGAGAATATTGAAGCCTACATATAAGTGTTGAGTTATATAATTCCTCCCAAAAATAATTCCACATCCATTAAGCCCTCAGAAATTTCTACTATGATGCATGAAGAGGAAGAATTGCAGTATGATATATCAAAATTATGGTACCAAGTGCAACAAATTTTGATATTACAAAGAGCAATCAAAGATGACATAGATGGTTTAAAATCAGAAATGATGGCTAATTTGGATGGTTTAAAGGATCAAATAAAAGCTAATATGGATGATAAAGTAGTGGAATATCACATCAAGAATAAACAACAAGTTCTCCAACTCTCAAAGGATAACCTAGCTTTGGTGTAGAATCGACTGAAACAACATGAAGATCAACATCGCAGCGAAAGAAGTTCTGAAGCAGTCACATAAAAAAGAACTCGAGAACTACGAAATCGATCAATTTCAAAGTATCTTAGCAAGTGGAAGAACTTACCCGTTGAAGATTCCACATGGGAGGATGAGAGAATATTATACAGAAGCATCAAGAAATAATCAAGCATTGAGGAAAACACTTGTTTGAAGGAGAGGGGCATGTTAGGTCCCTATATTACTAGTGTAGTCCCTTATTGTTGTTAGTATAGTCCCCTTATTGTTATTTTTGTACCCCTATAGCCCCCATATTGCTATTATTGTGCCCCATAAAAGCCACTATTATTATTGTTTTTCCCTTACATTATTATTGTTAGGTCGACTAGGATTATATTGTGACCCCATGGACTCCTATATATAGAAAGGAGGTTTTTTCATTTGTATCATCCAATAATTGTTCATTTATGTAATGTAAAGGAGTTCCCCCCCTCGAAGTGGCTGATTTATAAGGCGTTTATCTCTCTTTTCTTCTATTTTTGGAGCTGGTTTCATAACATATCTAATGAGAAACCATTGGATAGATTGATGGCACTATGTTATATTCCCCCATCATCTATTGGGGAACACCTGAACTGACCATATACTTCATTAATTTATTATCAGAATATGATTCAAACTTTTCCCTTTGTCCAATTTTAGTCCGTGTTTATTAAAGCATCATATTATTACATGACACTGAATCAATGTGGCCTCGTGTATGGAACACCATCACCGTTGACAATCCTTCAGTGGCACAAAAAAGAAATATGTTTTCTTGTTCATCATTTTGTGTCAGTTCTACAACCTTTGGGTTGGTAAATGACCCTTTGTTAAGGAAGTGGGTCTACCATTTCCTTAGGTTCCATGACCAAAAGGTATTCTATTTCACCAAGTTCAACCAGGATTTGCACCTGGCCTATCCCACTGATATGGACTACATCCATGAGTCATGAAGGTCTCCAAGACTTTCACCTAGTCTCAGATGTAGTATGACTCTATTGGCCACATTAAATTGACATAACAACATGTTCTCTAGGAGTTTCAACCCAGGTCGTAATGCTAAAAATTTGTTTGATTTAACCACTTGACTGCAAGTTGTTTTACAATATCTTTATGTAACTTATTCCAAAAATAGACTATAAACTACAATAAGGAACCCTACAAGAGCCCAAATATACATATGCCGGGCCACAGAAAACAACAAGAACCAATTAGACAAGAAAGAAACATGGTCTACAACATTCATGGGATCTACTTATTAATGAAAACATATAACAAGAGAAATCACTTAACTCTTGTGTTTATGTTGTGTTGGATGTTTAAAAGTTATAAATAAAGTAATTTTCCTAATATTTTGCAGGATGATCTCATGCATCAACTTGCTACAATCATAAAAAACAATGAAAATTTGAAGAAACAGGAAAATAATGGGGCTCCAACACATATTATTACATAATTTTCTCAAATGTTGCAATTCAACGTTGCTACGTATTTTGACAATTAGCTCCCTGGTTAGCCAAGGGTAAATATTCCTTCATCATGATTGGTGTTGATATAGTTAATATAACTAGTTTCTAACTTTGTTTTGTGAACTTAAGTAATGCTATATGTTATGCCCATCAAGAAACTCATCAATCAAGATGCCTTATTAAGTCCATATGCAGTAGAATGAAGGCCAAGGAAGGTCGCATCAGAGGGAATTTAATGGGGAAACATGTATATTTTTTTGCACGTACTTTTATCATTCCTGATCCAAATCTCAACATTGATGAGTTAGGAGTGCCTTGGAGTATTTCACTGAATATGACATATCTAGAAATTGTGACTTCATATAATATGGCCAGGTGTGACCTGGATAGCATCAAGATATCCTCTTTAAAGTTTAAACTCTGCTGATTCATCGGCATTATTTTAGAACTTACGCTAATTTTATGTGCATGGGTCAAACAAAATAAGATAACTTGTTGAATATGGACCTCATCCTCCTCCAGGGAAAAATGGTGCTAGATAAACTATCAAGGATGATTACAAGAGGCTTGATCTTCGCTTCATGAAGAATATCAACGACCATCATTTAGAGTTGGGTTATAAGGTAGTATCAATTTTCGTGATTGTTTTATTTTTGTACGATAAATTTTTGGAAAATGATTGTGTTTGTGAATCTAGTTTGTTAGATGACACTCCACCTATCTTAAATATTTTATGTCCTTGTGGAGTATCCATAAAAAAATTCCACAAAATAAATTCAAAAACACATTTATTTTCCAAAAAATTAGCTTACAATATAAATAGCTGTGAAAATCTGCATAAGATTATGTTCCATTTTTTTCTAACATTCTTAAACGATATACTGACCTTGACATGTTCTTCATAGGTGGAGAGGCATTTGAATGACAGTTACTTTTTTCTTTTCAATCGATAAACTAGTCTTTATAAGATGTCTATCATGGGGCACAGGATCAAAATCATGCCATGTTCAACATTTCGACTGAACTTGTCAGTTACATCACCATATAATGTTGATTTTGATGGAGATGAAATGAATATGCACGTACCTCAGTCATTTGAGACGAGAGAAAAATTATTGGAACTAATGATGGTGCCAAAGTGCATTGTCTCTCCTCAGTCGAATAGGTTAGTTGTGGGTATTGTCCAAGACACACTTTTGGGTTGTCAGAAGGTGACTAAAAGAGACACATTCATAGAGAAAGTAAGTATAAAAATAATTATATGTTCATATCCTTGTGTTTTTCATGTTTAAAAAGTTAGTTTACCATGACAATTTTTCTCTTGCATGATAGGTAGAGTATCCACTTTAAATGACAGGTTAAATTTTTTACATAGGTTTTTTTTCTAAAATTCTTAACAACAATCTCTATGTTGTTTGGGAAGGATGTATTTATGAATATTTTAATGCGGTGGGAGGAATTTGATGGAAAAATAGCCATTCCAACAATTTTGAAGCCAAGGCCAATTTGCACTGGCAAGCAAGTATTTAATCTCATAATTCCAAGGCAGATTAACCTTATAAGGCATGTTGCATGGCATTTAGAGTCTGAATCTGGATTTACCACTCCAAGAGATATTTTTTTTCATGTGTTCTGGTATGCATTTATGTTCAATTTTAATTTTTTGGTTACTTTGTTGTATTGTTTTCATATAAGGTACCATCTATGATGCATCTCAAAAAAAGGAAAATAACTTGAAAATATAGAAAACACATTATATATTCAAAAACATTTTGGTAGAGGCCTTATTCATGATCTGGTATGCCTTTCTGTTTAATTTTAATTTTTAGTTACTTCTATGTACTTTTTTCATATAAGATAACATTTATGATGCATCTCAAAAAAGGAAAATAACTTAAAAGTATAGAAAACATAATGTATATTCATAAATATTTTGGTTAAATTTTTATAATGACATTGTTGGTGATTATCAATAAATATTTAGTATCATGTATGGCTTACTACATTTTCATCCTGTCTATTAAATATCATTTTATTTTCATCCAATGGACAAAATGAAAAAATGAAAATATAATGAGTTAATCTGTAACTTACTACATAATGTTTTATATTTAATATATAATATGTGCCTGCCAAGACTTATTTTCTTCTTGGTGTAGAAATTTGAATAAATGTTAAATTATTCACCGAGATTATCCTGATCACACACTATTTGAGCTTCATGCATAATACATAACCTCTTCTACTATTGATCATTAATTGCGGAAATATAAACAATCGCATGCGCACATTAAAACCATAAACAATCACACATATAAACACAGTATTTATGGGAAGGCTTAAAGCTGAAAACCCCAAATATCTGTATATTATAATGATAGATATCATGTAACAATCATTGTACAAAGTCCTCGCAAGCTCTCAGTACAATCTCCAATTGTTACACACTACACAAGCTCAGATCTAACAAAACACATGCTCCAATTTGCTCCACCTGTTAGCCTGCCTCTACTGCGCAATCCAAGATGAATAATAGCCCAATCTGAGTTCGAATCCCTCTGGTATGCACTGCGCAATCCTCATTGGAATCTCCATCAATGTGTGGTGCAAACTCATGCACCAGTATAGTCACAACTGATAGTCACACTTGCTCTTTCACCTACCTCTCCACTGGTCTCCACTGAAACTGTCCATGCACTGAAGTTAACTGATGTATTCTTTAGTTGATTTATGAGTTAATAATTAGTGAATTAATTAATAATTAATTTACACCACTCTCACTAGTGTATCAATCAGTTAGACTAGATACAACTAGCTCAACTATGTTTAACTGAGTTAAACTGAATACAACTCCACTAACTTCCTCAATCAACTCCACCAAACTCTGTCACATGAGTTCTAATTGAAGTCTCCATGCAATAGCTCCACTAAACCCTCGAGAATAGCGTAATTCCTTTTGTCAGCTGCATGTGCCACATCTGTGCAATTAACTGAAGTGCTCCAAGAGGATAAGATAATGTTTAGAGTCCAAATATTATTAAGAGCTAATAATATTCGACATATCTATTTTTAGACTGGAAATCTAAAAATAGATTCCGCCCGGTATGTCTAAAAATAGAAGTCCATCTATTTTTCCCGACTTGACCAACCATCCACAAATAGCATCCTGCAACTCATAGAACATGATCCATATGTCTAAAAATAGACATAGTCTAAAAATAGACTTTGCACCAAAAATAGCTTGCGGGCCCACTTAGTGAAGGCGACTCCTTTCCACTAAGCTCATCATCTTGTTGCAATCTCAACACTCCCTCTCAACAAGATAAGGATTATCTGCAACCCCTATCCTGCCCCTGTGGTATTCGAATTTTCTCCTGGTGAGCGCCTTCGTCAAGATATCAGCATCTTGATCCTCCGTGGGAATGTATGAAAGTAACATGATCTTCCGCTGCACACAATCTCTGATATGATGATACTGGATGTCAATGTGTTTAGATCTATCATGAAATACTAGATTAACCGAGAGTTTGATGCAACTTTGATTATCATAATAAATCACAGTAGGCTCTAAGTGTGAACAGAACAATATGACCATGATCTTCCTCATCCATATAGCCTCGCATGCAGCCAAACTCGCTGCCATATACTCGGCCTCTGCTGAACTAAGTGCCACGGATCTCTGCTTCCTGCTGTACCAAGAAACTATTGTCAACCCGATACTGAAAATCCCTCCAGATGTGCTCTTTCTGTCCGTTGGGCTCCCTGCCCAATCTGCATCCGTGAAGCCAAATAGCTTCACCTCATCCGACTGTTTTTACCACAATCCATATCCCGATGTGCCTCTGAGATATCTCAATACATGCTTGCCTGCCTTCCAGTAGAGTTTGGTAGGCTTAACCATAGCTTGTGAAAGTTGGTTCACAGCATAGAATATGTCGGGTCGTGTATTGACCAGATACATAAGCGACCCCGCCAACTGTCGATAAACAGTGGCATCCACTACCTCCGCCGAAGTAGCACCCTCCTTCCTCCAACCACTAGGAAGAGGAGTATCAACAGGCTTGCAGCCATGCATGTTGAACTTCTCCAGTATCTCCCGAGCATACTTACCCTGAGAAACAAACAATCCATCACTGCACTGCCAAATTTCCAATCCCGGGAAATAATGAAGGAGGCCCAAGTCCTTCATCTCAAACTCCTTTGCATGATCATCCTTGCATGAGAGTATCAACATCTCATCACCTGTCAAAATCAAATCATCTACATAAATTACAATGATCAGCAACTTACCCTCCACCACAATCTGGTATAGGTTCGGATCCGCCTCACTCTTGGAGAATCCAAGTCTGGTGAAATAACTATCTATCCGTGTGTACCAAGCACGAGGTGCTTGTTTCAACCCACACAACGCTCTCTTGAGCCTGCACACATGCAACTGCTGAAGATCTCAAAACCTTCGGGCTACTCTATGTACACCTCCTCCTCAATGACTCCATTGAGGAACGCAGTCTTCACATCCATCTAATGAATGTGCCACCCCATCTGCGCTTAGAGAGCAAGAATCGTCCATATGGAAGAATACCTTGCGACAGGTGCAAAGGTCTCCTCATAATCGGTCCCCTCAATCTGTGAAAAGCCTCGGGAAAAAAATCTTGCCTTGTACTTCTCCACACTCCCTTCAGCTGCCTGCTTCACTTTGTAGATCCATCTCAAACCCACCACTGATTTCCCCTCCGGCCTCGAGACAATCTCCCATGCACTGTTTCTGACAATCGAATCATACTCTTCCACCATGGCATCTACCCATGCGGGGTCCTCCACAGCTTCCTCGAAAGAGGATGGCTCTGTCACGACACATTTTCTCACAAGAGCCATGTATCCAATGTACCGGTCCAGTGACTGTCTCTGTCTGCGCTGTGCTGTAGGTGGTCCTACAACCTTCTCTGCATCTTGAGCCAGTCGCTCAGCTTCTGTAGTGCGCTTCCGCCCTCTGATGGTTGGCGCTGGATGAGTGGTCTCTTCCACTCCATGAACTTCCTCTTGTGGCTGATCCACATCCTGAAGCTCATCCTTAGGAACTAATAGCTCCTCCTCTACATGCAAGTGTGGCTCCCTCTCAAGCGAACACTTCATGGCTTTCTCCTCCTGAAATTTGATATCCCGTCGCACAAAAATCTTGCGACTGTCTAGAAAATACACACGATAGTTGTGGGGCATATCAGTGTACCCCACAAATATCCCAACCTCTACAGTCGGCTCTAGCTTCTTCCCGGCATCCTTCGTCACATGAATGTAAATAGGTGAACCAAAAATCCTCAAATGGGAAATATCAGGCCTCTTACCAGAAAACGCCTCCTCGGGTGTACTCATGCCAAGTATCTTGTGAGGACAACGGTTCTGCACATATACTGCAGTATTGCATGCCTCCTCCCACAAGTGTATGGGTAGGCCCCGATCATGCAACATCACCCGTGGCAACACCCATGATCGTTCGTTTCTTCCTGCCTCAACCCCGTTCGCTATGGGCTATGAGGACTCGCTCTTCGACTCCTTCACACGGACCACCTACTTTGTTAACCTGTAGATGAATTCACCACCATTGTCGCTCCTAAGAGCCTTCACCTACTTCCTCGATTCTTTCTCAACCAGTGCCTTGAACTCACAGAAATTTGAGTATGTCTCGCTCTTCTTCTGCATGAAGAAGATCCAACACTTACGAGAAAAATCATCAACAAATATCACATAATACTTGTGCTTTTCTGTCGAAGCTACTGAGAAAGGTCCACACACGTCTGTGTGAATTCTCTCAAGGATCGTCGTGGCACGACTATCCTTCTTGTGAAAGGTGGCTTTCAAAAAATTTCCCAAGGTACACCCATTGTACTGATCTGACTGCACAAGAGTGCCTTTAGGAAGCCCAGTAGAAATCTGCTGCAGTATCTTCAAAGCTCCATGGTGAAGGTGGCCCAATCTCCGGTGCCACAACTCGTCATCATCCCGGCTCACCACTCCTTCTCCTGGGCTCTTGCTCGCCACAGCCGCAGCCCATCTACTCGCACCACAAAAGGTTCTAACTCAACCCCATCCTCCTGGTTCACAAGTTGCCTTTGTCGCAGGAAAGCCTTCCCTCGCTAAAGACAACATCATATCCCTTGTCTTCTAACATGGCCACTGAGATAAGATTCTTCTTCAATCCTGGAACATGCATCACTTCCTTCAATACAAAGGGTTTACTAGACTCCCTCTCAAAGGAAATGGTACCGATACCGGTCACACTATATCTACCATCATCGCCCATCTCGATGTGCACTCCAAGATCTTTCTCATCCAGATCAGTAAACAAATCTCGATCTCCTGTCATGTGAAAAGACGCACCACTGTCCGAAAACCACACTAAAACCATCACACTTGAGACCAAGCATGTGATCAGTGAAAAATCCAGCTCAAAATGCGAGGCTAAGGCCTCTCCAGCTGCAGATCCAACAGCCTGCTTATTTTTCTTCTTCTGTGGAAAACTAGTGGTGTAATGTCTGTGTTGGTGGCAATGAAAGCACTTCACCTTGGACATGTCCTGCTTCTTGCCTTTCGCACCGGAATGAGAAGCTTTCTTGATCTTCCCCTTATTTGCTTTGGAAGCTAAAGCGAAATTCTCTTCATCAGAGTTCTTTGATGAAGATCCATCCCTGGTACATCGCCTTATCTCCTCTTGCACAAGATCCGACCAAAGTCGCTCCCATCCTAGCAATTTTTCCCGACCATTGACAGAGTCCTGATAGGAGTGCCAACTCTTCAAAAGCCCAAGGAGAGCCAAGCTCACCAAGTCCTCATCATCAACAGTCACCCCCACACTTCCCAGCTCATCCCTGCATTGGATGAACTTCGTGAGGTACTTGGGCATACTATCGTCTTTCTCCATATTTATGTTCCTGAGTTTGTCCTTGAGCGCCAACTTCCTCTGGTCGTTCTTGCTTTGGAATAAATTTGTCAAAGCTTTCCACATCAAGAATGGAGAAGATTTCCCATGAAGGCTGGATACTATGTGATCCTTCACACCTTCCAACAGAATCCTTCGACACTTTGCTGTCTTCTTTTGCCATGCATCAAGTACGACAGCATCACTAGAAGTAGGCTTTGGAACTTCTGCATCTATGAATTCCTTCAACCCATTGTCATCCAGCACTGCCTCCATCCTATCCTTCCATGCAATATAATTCGAGCTGCCCTCAAGGGCATACTCCAATCGCAATCCGTTGAAAGACATCTCAACTTCAACACCAAGAAAACACCGCTGTAAATTCGAATTCCACCAGCTCAAAACTCAACCGCTTCAATGTCTGCAATTGCTCCAATGATCAATATTGCTCCGATACCATGTAGAAATTTGAATAATAGATAACTTATTCACCGAGATTATCCCGATCACACACTATTTGAGCTTCATGCATAATACATAACCTCTTCTACTATTGATCATCAATTTGCGGAAATATAAACAATCGCATGCGCACATTAAAACCACAAACAATCACACATATAAACACAGTATTTATGGGAAAGCTTAAAGCTGAAAACCCCCAACTATCTGTATATTATAATGATAGAGATCATGTAACAATCATTGTAAAAACTCCTCACAAGCTCTCAGTACAATCTCCAATTGTTACACACTACACAAGCTCAGATCTAGCAAAACACATGCTCCAATCTGCTCCACCTGTTAGCCTGCCTCTACTACGCAATCCAAGATGAATAATAGCCCAATCTGAGTTTGAATCCCTCTAGTATGCATTGTGCAATCCTCATTGGCATCTCCATCAATGTGTGGTGTAAAATCATGCACCAGTATAGTCACAACTGATAGTCACACTTGCTCTTTCACCTACCTCTTCACTGGTCTCCACTGAAACTGTCCATGCACTGAAGTTAACTGATGTATTCTTTAGTTGATTAATGAGTTTATAATTAGTGAATTGATTAATAATTAATTCACACCACTCTCACTAATTGTATCAATCAGTTAAACTAGATACAAATAGCTCAACTATGTTTAGATTAGTTAAACTGAACACAACTCCATTAACTCCCTCAATCAACTCCACCAAACTCTGTCACATGAGTTCTAACTGAAGTATCCATGCAATAGCTCCACTTAACCCTCAAGAATATCGTAATTCCTTCTGTCGGCTTCTATGCCACATCTGTGCACTTAACTGAAGTGCTCCAAGAGAATAAGATAATGTTTATAGACCAAATATTATTAAGAGCTAATAATATTCGACATATCTATTTTTAGACTGGCAATCTAAAAATAGATTCCGCCCAATATGTCTAAAAATAGAAGTCCATCTATTTTTTCCCACTTGACCAACCATCCACAAATAGCATCCTGCAACTCATAGAACATGATCCATATGTCTAAAAATAGACTTTGTGCCAAAAATAGCCTGCGGGCCCACTTAGTGAAGGGGACTTCTTTCCACTAAGCTCATCATCTTGTTACATTCTCAACACTTGGTATGCATAATTCATAATCCTATATTTTGTGTTTTGCAGGGAAGAGGTGGGTCTAGATGCTTCTCGCAAGTTCTTAGGTCACACACAATTGCTCGTTAACTACTGGCTACTACAACAGGGTTTCAATATTGGTATAGGAGACACAATTGATGATGCTGAAACCATGGAGGTTATCAATGACATGATAATTAAAGAAAAGAATGAAGTAAAATGGCTTATTAAGTCTTCTCATGAATCATAATTGGAGGCAGAACCTAGCCATACAATGATGGAATCCTTTGAAAACAAAGTCAATTAGGTAGGTACTCTTGAATCTATTACATAGTTTTTGTACTCTTGAATCTATTACATAGTCTTTGTACTCTTAAATCTATTAAAGAGTGTTTCTTCTTCAAGATTTATTATCTGCTACCTCTCAACAGTGTAACTTCTTTCACTAATGTAGGTGTTGAACAAGGCCTGTGATGATGCAAGAAGTAGTGCTCAAATTTTTTTATCAGAGAGTAATAATTTGAAGGAAATGGTTACAATTGGGTCGAAAGGAAATCTTATTAACATATCACAAATGACTGCTTGTGTGGGACAACAAAAAGTGGAAGAAAAACAAATTCCATATGGATTTGATGGTAGAACTCTTCCCCATTTTTAAAGGGATGATAAAGGTCTAGAAAGTCATGGGTTTATGGAGAACTCTTATCTTCGTGGCTTAACTCCACAGTAGTTATTTTTCAACACAATGGGACGCATAGAAGGTTTGATAGATACTGCTATGAAGACTTCAGAAATAGGGTACAGACATAGGCGTCTTGTAAAATATATGGAGGATATCATGGTTAAATATGATGGGACTGTCAGGAAGTCACTTGGTGATGTTATTACATTTATATATGGTGAATATGGTATGGATGCTTTTGGATTGAGTCACAAAACCTTGATTCTCTAAAGATGAAAAAGAAGGATTTTAAAATGAGTATAAATATGAACTTGATCAAGAAAATTGGAATCCTAGTTACATGTTACCAGACCATGTGGAAGATTTGAAAACAATCTTGGAGTTCCAGAATTTTTTTCATGTGGAAATGCAGAAAATGGAGTCAGATAGACAACAACTAGGTACAAATATTGTAACCACTGGAGATAACATGTGGCCTCTACCTGTAAATCTTAAGAGGCTCATCTAGAACAACCAAAAGACATTCAAAATTGATATGAGAAAACCATCAAATATGCATCCCATGGAGATTGTAGAAGCAATTGATAGGCTTCAGGAAAGACTTAAGGTTGTTCCCAGTGATGACCCCATGAGTATTGAAGCACAAAAGAATGCCACTCTATTTTTCAACATTCTGCTTCGAAGTACATTTGCTAGAAGTGTGCACTAAAGGAGTACCACCTTACAAGGGAAGCATTTTAATGGGTAATTGGTGAGATAGAATCATGCTTTCTGTAGTCCTTAGTTGCTCCAGGTGGGATGATTGGCTGTGTTGCAGCGCAATCCATTAGTGAACCAGCTACTCAGATGACACTGAATACTTTACATTATGCTGGTGTCAGTGAAAAAAATGTTACTATTGGTGTCCCCGGGCTAAGGGAAATCATAAATGTGGCAAATAATATTAAAACACCATCACTGTATATGTACCTAAAAACCAAGGTTAACACGACAAAGGAAAGGGCCAAAAATATGCAGTGTGCTTTAGAGTACACAAGCTTGAGAAGTGTTACAGAGGTTAATGAAGTGTGGTATGATCCAGATCCAATGAATACTATCATTGAGGAGGATGTTGACTTTGTCAAATCCTATGATGAAATGAAAGATGAGGATATTTCACCCGAAAAAAAAAAATGTCCATGGCTGCTTCATTTAGAATTGAACAAAGTGATGATGGTTGATAAAAAACTGAGTATGGCAAACATTGCAGAAAATATTACTCTTGAGTTTGATAATTATTTGAGATGCATTTTTAATGATGATAATGTAGAAAAAATTATTCTACGTTTACTTATTATGAATGAAGAAGGTCCTAAAGGAGAGGTACAAAACGAAAATTCTGAAGATGATGTGTTTTTGAAAAAAATTGAAAGTAACATGCTTACAGAAATGGCTGTAAGGGGAATTCCAAATATCAATAATTTTTTTATCAAGTTTCAAAAAATCAACAAGTTTGACGAGAATGATGGATTCCGAACTGAGATAGAATGGATTCTAGACATAGAAGGTGTCAATATGTTAGCTATGATGTACCATGAAGATGTGAATGCTATTAGGACAACTAGTAATCACTTGATTGACGTTGTTGAAGTTCTTGGAATTGAAGCTGTGAGGAAGGCTCTTCTAGATGAGCTTCAAGTTGTGATATATTTCGATGGGTCATATGTGAACTACATGCATCTAGCCATTCTATGCGACACAATGACATATCGAGGTCATTTGATGGCTATTACTCGATATGGTATCAATTGTAATGAGACAGGACCAATGATGAGATGTTAATTTGAGGAGACTATGGATATCCTTTTGGATGTTGATGCATTCGCTGAAGAATACCCTCTTAGCCGTGTTACATAAAACATCATGCTTTTCCAATTGGATCCTATTGGTATCAATGATTATACCTTGTATTTGAATGACAAGATGCTGCAACAGGCAATTGCACTCTAGCTACCCAACTATATGGAAGGTTTAGACTTTGGCTTGTCGCCAAATTGGTCTTCTATTACCAGGACACCATACCATGATGCCATGATGTCACCATATTATTTTCTTGGTCCCAACCTACTGCTTCTCATACACTCTCTGAAATAATCAGGTTGAAATTTAGAACCTAACTACCACTAGTCTAGTATGCAAAATCAAATTCCTGGCATGAGGCATATGATGAAACCATTGGCTAGGTTACATGTTTTTAGTGTATGTTATGTTGATATATTACTTTTTCTTTTGGTTAGAAACTGGGAACTTCACCACAAAATTATACCAATATGTAAAATTTGAATTAATTGTTGTGAGATAACTAACATCTAGGATATTTGTTTCTATCCCATACTTTTCCATCAACATCTAAGTTGTATTGCCTTTGCATGTGTTGAATGGAGTATCTATTGTGGCATCTTAATAGCCACTCACTTGTAGCTTCTCATTTAATCTCTTCTGATTTAGTGAAGATGCACCTACTGGAGTGTAGTTTTAGGGGGTGGGAAGCAAGCAGTACCAATAACACTAATCAGGACAAACAATGAGACCATTTTCAATCTACATTAAGTGTTCATAATAGAAGGCCCTCTTGAGCCCAAGACTCTAAGGGGAAGAACTCCAATTCTCTAAATATGCACCCATGACCCAATAGATGTCATCCATAACTTCCTTGTTGATCTCTACTTTAGTGAAGAGGTGCTGACCAAGGAGGGAGATATGAACACTTATTTCAATTAAGTTTTTGGGATTTGATCCATATGTCCTCCCATTTATAATTCAGAAAAACTATTTTTATCTTTAATATCACTACTTTTTAACAATGTATATTTTAGAGTGATGATCACAAAAAAACAACCAAGGGAACCAGTCCTTTATAATTGAAACCATAACTAAAATATTAAATCTAAACAAAAATATTTCTCTCTATTCGATAGTAAATCCAAAAGGCAATGTCAAACCTTGTGTTCCTAAAAATTAAACGCAGATGTACTCATATCACCCAAACTTATATTACCTGTTTGATGCAACCTAAAGAACAATGAATTTCTAAGATATGAATGGATATTAAAATTGTCAAACAAGTTGTTTATGTAGCATTGGCTTGTAACAAAGGCTTCCTTACACATTACAAAATTTCAACATTAATTAACATGATAGTACCAACCAAGTTTCAATATTACTCAGTGCCAAGTTTCAATATTTCTCAGTGGCTCACCATCAAAGGGTCGTGTTTCTACTTTCTTGTCCCTCTAAGTTCCTCTAAGTTACTGATCAAAGTAATGGGGCGATGGTGAAACTCTAAAAGGAATAAACAAAGTTAACTTGTTGTAGCTACGATTCCAACATACAATATTACAACCAACACTCATGCAACTTAATCAAAATGATGTCATGTGTGATAATTATTTACATAACAACTATAAAGAAACTAATTGTACCAAAGACATATATTATACCCTTGAAACTCAAATCGGAAAACTAACATTTTATGGGGACATTGTTCTAGCATCATTCTTCCTGCACATAGTCGAAACTGGAAGAATGCATGCTGCTAAGTCAAAATATGATGTAAACCACCAAGATGGTGCTAAAACCCCGCTCTAAAATATTAAACTATGATTGTAACAATATGTTATTTATTCACATGAAAATTAAATTCATGAACTATGGTATATTTCAATATATTAATAGTATAAAAACAAAAAAGGTTTCAATGTTTAAAAGAATGTTCAAACTTACAATGAAATAGAGGAAAAAACACATACAGAAAACTAGATCATAATCATGAACAAGCTTCATCTTGAATTATGAAGTGTAAAGGAACTTACAAAATGTGACACTACGAACCTGGTCAAGCGCACAAGAAAAAAGATCCTGTACATGACCCTGGTTGACAAACTGTATTGCTCATGATACAAGAGGATTTGTACATGTGCTGCCAAGTCATTCAAAATTCATAATTATCTATACAATAAATACAAGTAATATTTGTAGTATTTTTTACTCTAATATGAATTCTTATGATAATGTTAGAACATATGTCGACAATGTCAAAACATACCTGAATAAGCTCCTCTTCGTTTCAAGAACAATTTACTGGAGTCGCTTGAACTTGGAACAAGCCTCCCATGATCTGAAAGAGTAGCAACTAAGTCAACATTGAATTTTTTGCTGCTACGTTGGATCAAGGGAGGTTTGCTCCAAGATTAAATCACTCCAATAAATTACTCTCTACTAAACAGGGCCAACCACGTGAAGGTGGAAGCTCTTATGGCCCCTCCCCCCCCCTCACATCACTCTCAATTACCCAATACCCAAACTATATTTCATTTTTTTCCAAACATGAGCACAAAAAAAATATTCAATAACTAATTAAAAATAAATGCAACAAAAAGTACACAAGAAAACATTGAAAGTGTATGGCATAAAAATAGTATTATAAATGAGTTTTTATATAATGCAAAAAAAGTTTCTAAGTATTGTACGTCATTCATCATCTGTCTTATAATAATAAAATATTTTACATAATCAAATTTTATTTTCTTTCTTCCTATTTCTAAAGCCCCTAACTACATCATCAATATCATTTTTCTCTACTTCTGTTTGGTGCCTTTCCCGCATAGCTGATCTAGTTGGGTACTCATGATGTCTGGTCTCATGCAGTGATGGGGCATCGCCTACAAAAACAAATAATATTTAATTTAAATTTCTAGTTTTTAAATATCATTGAAGTAGTTCGGTAATATTAATAAAAAAAAATTACAATGACATTATTTACCTAGTGCACCAGTTGTCACTGTTTCCCTGTGTTCCTCTCTGGTGGTAGGATGCTCAAGTACAACATTCTCTATCATTTAAACAAAAAACAATATAAGGACACAACCCTCAATGTATAATTATAAAAAATTATAAGTTGAAATTAATTACCATCGTGGGACTCACTGATAGCAGCACTTCCCACCTGGTCCCCATTGGAATGATCAGGTTGCACGTGAGGACCATCTTCTGGAAATATTTCATTCTCAACACACTACTCTACAACTAGGTTATTTGGCTCATTTAAAGTGTTGCTCCACTGATTTAAACAAATTTGTTAGACATTGAATCTATGGAAGAAAAAAAACATATTGAAAGGTTAACATTTTACCTTATCAGGCAAACTGGATCTTAGGACCTGTCCCAAGATTTTACGTCATATAGCCGGAATGGAAAGCAATCTCTCTGTGTTCCTTTGTGGTTTCCAATTTAAATTCATCACCCTACATTGCATAATATTGCACATTTTTAATGTTATTTGATGGGATTACAAAAATGTTCGAAGGCGATACAATTAATAAGATGCTTAGCTACTCACAATTCTTGTGGCTAATTTCAACTAGCCGCTCTGGCCTAGCTTGTGTTGGCCTTGTTTCTCAATCCTAGCTTTGGTTTTCTTCGAGGTGTCAGCCAACCTATCATCAAAATCTTGAAGTCAATTATGTAGCACACTTTTATTTTAGACAGAGAAAATTAAAGCTATTGAATTAAAGTTGTAATTTACCATGCGGGTCTAGTTAGCATTTTTCCTTCTTTCTTGGTATTTTCTCTTTTCCATCCTCGATGAGTGATCTCCACTTCCTCTCTAGAATTATGAGAGGACTCTAGTATCTAGAGTTATTTTGCAAGTAAGTCCTATAGTTTTTCCACATATATTTCAGATATTTTCCAACTGCCAGGGTGACCGTTGTTCCATCAAATGTGCCTGCCCCAAAAAGTCCTTCTAGATAATCTAGAAGTTCTTTTTTCAGGTTGGAATTCTGGGAATTCCACCTTGTGCATATGGTTGGGAAAAAAATTACTAACGCCTTGCTCTCCAAGGCCCTATAGAAATCATTGTTTCCTACACATAAAAAGATATTATCATTAATTTAAAAATAATAATCATGATAGAATGTGTTTAAGATAGAGTATACAAAACAATTAAAATATTAAAACTTACTTGGGAGTTTTACTTGTTTTATAGGAACACCTTCATTTTTCACCAAAAACGTGCCTCGAATGGTCCTCGTAGAGGTGACATGTGTAGCTCTAGGAAATGAATTCATAAAGTTAGCCATATCACCCTCATCACTGCCACCATGTTCAACGGTTGGATGTGTGTCTTCTTGGGGGTGCGTTTCTTGGTTGATACCTAAAGGCATACGAGGTGTACGAGAGGGTTCCTAGGGAATATCTTACCTTTGTGTCCCACTACCACCAAAACCGGAGACAACAAGTTGCAGAAAACGCTACATAAAAAATAATTTTTTTGTTAGTTTAGTTAGTGTAAAAGTTATAAATCAACTTCTCACAATTGATCTTATGCATAAAAATAAAAATATCCTTTTGATTTTCGGTTATTACCTCATATGTCTGAAGTTGAGTCATAACTCTTAATATCCTTTGCTCTATTTCAAGTGTTTGAGGCACAATGTCTATCAAATGCTCAAGTTTCTTGTTTGCGTTTTGAATCTTTTTTTGCAGCAAAACAAATGGACTTGGGGATGAATACAAATATTCCTCTTTGAGAGAATCATGATGGGTACCATGGATAGGCGTCTACATATTTGAACAAAATTAACATTATTTCAATAATGTAAACAAATAAAATACCTGAAGATAGAGCAATGTTGGAACTTACATGTTCTTCGGCTGTCCCTTTACTGCAATCATCCTGCCACATTATAAAATAATAAGAACCATGAAATATATATATATATATATATATATATAAACGATAAAGAAACTAATTTGAAAGAAAAATTGTTATTTGTTTACCTATCCTGAGGTTGTTCCTATGCCACCATCATTCTGCCACATTTCAATAAAATTAGAAATGTGAAAACTTGAAAACAATATCTAACTTGAAAATACAAAATGCAAACTGAAATAATTTCTAAATTTACCTTTCTAATACATAAACTTTGTGCATTAAAGAGTAAAACTTTACCATCAAATGAAATGTGAGTTTAAAGAGAATAAAAAATAAATCATAAATATTAAGACAATGTCTTCTTTAAGTTTTCAGATCTGCATACAACACAACAAGTTAGAGGCACATTTATAACGAGGGGAAACCAATTTGGCCACCCCTTGGCCCCATGATGTATGAATATTGAAGTACAATTTTATTGTTTTGTTATGATATGTAAGATGTGTTTCAAAAAAACATTATTCATCATGTCATCTATCTTACCGGCATATTGGTAGCAACCCAAATAAGGGACACCTATATCAGACCACAAATTTTATAACCATTAGGGGAATTTTGAGGTCTAAAATGGGCCTCCTAAGGAAAATGTACAATCAAAATTCACTTTATGAGAACCAATCACATTTTAGAGGATGACATCATCCCTAATGGTTGTGGTGGTATTGTTTGAATTAAAGGTACTTACTTGTCACATTCTCAATGGTGGATAAAAACTCATGGTTAACCATCGTAGTGCTCTAAGTACTTTTAAAGTCAAAGTAAAGTACTCATAATAAATGTCATTTCACACTTTTTGAATAAAAATATATTATTGTCATTTCTTATTTCTTGAAAGAAACAATGCATGTCCCTATACATTTATTATGTTATATTATTTTTATATAGTATATTAATTACATGTTATGATACAATTTAAATAATACAAATTTTAATTAATAGCATATAATATAATTAAGAATTTATAAATTTATATTTATATTTTATTTTAAGTTATTTAAGTACAAAGGACAAATGCATTAGTTGTTTAATGATAATGATTTTTTCTTGAAAATCTCATTCTTATTTATAGTCACATAAATACATTTTTTTTATTAATTTTATTTTGGTACAACTTTTGAATTGAATTTAACTATGGTTACATTGATTGTGGTACAAAAAGTGAATTGAAAATTCATAAATATTATTTTATTGGTTTAGCTATTATTTTATTATTTCCTTAGGAGGCCCATTTTAGACCTCAAAATTCACCTAATGAATTTTCGGCACAAATCATGCCCAATGTTACCATTTTTAGTGTTGTTCTGATGCTCAGCTAGGGGATTTCAAAATAAAAACTTGTAAAACAAAAGTACTGTATCACAGACATCAGCATATTTGAATTAAAACAAATGAGCATAAATCTAAGTAAATATGTGAATTGATATGACTGCTAAATCTTAGAAAACAACACAAGTAGACGAGAAAAAAAGAGATCAGGAAAACAAAATAGGATCAAACTCTTTCTTCTGAAATATGATAGTTTAGAACCTTAAAACCTCACAAGAAAAAGAGAGAAACAAACCACATTATCACAATGTGCTATATTACCCTAGACAAACCAAGATTTCAGATATTCATTAACTCACATATTTACAAAGAAACCAAAAACATTTATCTCAAAAGAGAGATGAACGTATATTCAACTTGAATGAAACCAAAAACATCCCACCCGAGAATCTATAGATGGAAAACAAGAGAAAATGAATGTAATAAAGGAAAACACTCGATATTCTCTTGAGGCATAGGGCCTGCATCACTAAGGGAAGAAATGGTAGGATTTCAATCAGTTACCACAAGTTCTTCAGGGTGTATTTTTTATTTTATTTGAACATGAGGCAGATAATGTGTCTGTTAATTCAAAACCCATATATTCAGACTCAAGTCCTCTATGGATGTACTCTTCACTATATTTCTTAAGCATATTTAGGTCATGGCTTTGACTTTGGATTTCTAAGTATTTCCTCCACAAAACATAGACTATATTATGATCTTTAGCTATCTTATCTTGTTTTCCACACAACCTCAAAATAATAAATCTCATCATCTATATTTATGAATTTAAAATTAATTCAATTAGACTCGGATCCTTTTTTTCCCAGATCTAGCTAGGACAATGTTCCTTGTCTTTATACTCAAATGGGGGAAAAGAAACATGTACCACATGATCATTGATATCATTGACCACTTCTTCTATTTGACGTATTATTGATAAAAAAATCATTTATCTATGTGTGTGTGTGTGTGTGCAATGAAAATCCTCACTAGATTCTTCTATTCCATTATTTTTCTTATCCATCCCATCATGGATAGTTGAGAGGTTTTCTTTCATAACTAAGGTATCCCACACATCATCATCTACATTATGGTGGAGGCAAGGCAACATATCTCATAATTGACATCGTTCAATTGCTATAATTCTTTAGATAACAATGGTTTAGTTCTACCTTTTTCATAGGAAAGAAATTTCATTTATGTAATTAGATTCTCATCTGACATCATTATTGGAGTATTGTTTGGAGGAAGTGATATATCATTTAGTCTTTTGGGAAAAAAATTTGATTCCTCTCTGGAAAAAATTTATGGTCTCGTCATTTTAATAGGATTAACTTCTGTGCAATTTGGACTTCATTACTAAAAGGAACTTTTTATTTCCTAAAAACCTATCCTTTAAACACTTATCAATCGAAGGACATCTTAAAAAAGGTAATACCCTAAGAGGCCTAGGAGACCATATACATAATTGTCACATGGCTTACAGGGCTTTGGGACTTGCATCTCATCGAACTTACAATGATTTTGTCCATATAAAACATATGTGCTAACATGGCCCTTGGACTAGACTGGTAGGTTGGTTTGGTATGATTCTTACCAACTAGTCCCCAACCTACAAAACCACTGGTGAAACTTGTTAGGGGAAAAAATCGAAAGAGAACGAAAAAAAAAAATCAATTGTAACAGGTACTATTAGATTCTTAAATTTTCAATAAAAAATCATTATTTTGCCAATAATCATTTCATCAAATTTTATCCAAAAAATCTAAAACGTATAATAATTAGACAACATATTTTTTATATAGAAACTTCAAATTCCAATGGAATAATAGGCCACAACTTTTAAATTCAAACAATCTCTTATGCACCTATACCCAATATTTGAAGTTTTAATTTCTTCTTCTTCATGGGCCAATAAGTGACAAACAACCCATATACAAATGTCCAAATAAATAACCACAAAGTATTCATAGTATAGCTCCCTTTCAACTTTGGTTTTGGAAAATAAATTAAAGTTCATCTACTTCACAACTTTGATTCCTCTACAATGTTCCTCTATAAAATCCAATATGAATAACAACTAAAAGTGTCTATAATGTTGGCCCTCCAAATAGGAGTTAGAGTTTGGTTACACATTAATAAAGAAAAGTTATAATGACTAAGGAAGAAAATTAAAGCCCCTAAGATATGGAAATTTTTGAAATATTGGAGAAGGTAGGCAATAATGTTTAGAAAATTAGTGATCCACCTTATATGTGCATTTACTTGATAGTAAATTTATAGAACCTAAAACTGTATGAACCATTCATGCTCATTGAGGACGAAGAAGGCCAAGCTTTACCAACAATTAAATATTTTGCACCAAATTCATAGGAAGGCCAAGATTTACCAACGATTAAAGATTTTGCACCAAATTCATAGGTAGAATTACTAGAGGATGCAATTCCACAAAATAATATTAGAATGACCTGAATGGATCGACAATAAGTTTGGTGGGAGGGATTGAAAGTCCAACTGATGATACTGTAGCATCTTGTGTACTATTGTTGCTTGGCCTTTGGGCTATTGATGGATGTGCAACCTATTTGGCCAACCAAACATGACCTAATATTAGTGTATTTTTTTTTTATTAAATGTAGAATTGGATATAGCCGGAAAAAAATTTAAATGGCACATAACCACTACTTTGCATAATTTTTCTTTTGGAATCATATAGAGAAGTGTTCTTCAAAGCAATGATTTATACCCCCCATCGCAATGGCAAGTACTATGCATGATAATTTGATCACTATGTTGGTGGGAGATTTGATTCTTCACTGTTTTGGGAGCATAATTTGATTACTTGCCACTTTAGGTGTGTCTTGCATCACATAAGAAGATTTCAAGGACAACATTTTGGAAATTATGTGGAAATGGTTTGTAGGAAAGAGTTTATCATCTCAAATAAATTTTGGTCAGTCATTTGTAAATGGAATACTCTTTCTTGCTTTTCTTTCAATAGTCTTGAGCTTGCAGTTATAGAAGTACGAGTAGATATGTAAGATTAGAATAATGAGCCTTGAAAATATTGTTAGAATCTTTATGATGCATTCATGAATTGGTATGATGTGATTGAGTTGGTTAGTAGTTATAAGTTATAACTAGAGTGATTGGGAAATGACAATCATGTTACAAATTATGTATACAATGTGAAATTACATGCCATGTGAGACAACTGTGTGACACCATAATGTGTTAAACCTGGAAAAGGCTATAACAGTACACAAGTATCTAATAAGTATTCACACTTGTAATTGATGTTTTAGAATACACCCTCTTGGCCAACATTTAAAATCACTAAAGAATAATATTTCTATTGTTGTGTTTGGGTTGATAAGGAAGGTATCCAAATGGTTGAAAAAACAATAAGGAAGTGTCTAGATGTTGTGTAGAGGTGATGGTTGGGAACTCCAAATTATCTTGGTAAAACACATGAGCCTGAATTATGGCAATTTTGACTCTATGAGAATGCATAATGTGAATATGCATATATAAACTATGAAATTATACAAATAATGATCCTACAATTATGAATTATTTTGGTACATATGCTTGATGCATTGAATGGATTCATGCATTTAATGAATGATAGATTTATGTCATTTGTGTAAGGTATGTGAACTAGGGAGAAGAATTTGCATTATTTAGTCAGATGGAAATGGTTGATGTGCGGCCTGGCAGATTTATATCTTATGGCGCTCCAAAAGGTGTGTTGATCTTGTAGCCTTGGAACAGGGAAGCACAGGTCCATGCTAAGCTTATAATAACCGAATTTGAACTTGATGTTTTTGTGATAAGCACCCTTCTTGACATGTAAGCCAAATGTGGGAACTTAGAGGATGCACACAAAGTGTTTGAAAAAAAATGAAAGAATGATAAAAATGAGGTATTGTGGACAACGTTGATTATAGGCTATGCACAACATGGATTTCATAAAGAATATCCCTTTCTCTTTGAAAAAATGCAATGGTATGGCTTGAACCAAAAAATTTACCTTTCTCAATGTTCTGAGAGCATGTGTGAGCTTACTTGCCTTGACATGTGGCAGGCATGCACATGCCCACTCAATCAAATCTCTATTTGAGGACAATTTACTTCCTAGAAATACTCTTGTTGACACGTACACCAAGTGCAACAGTATATAAGATGCACAACAAATTTTTGATAGGATAACGAAACAAAATGTGGTCTTAGGGAATGTTATGATTACTAGATGTGCACAACATGGTCTAGGAAAAAAGCCCTTAAGTTCTTTGAAAAAAAATGCAACTGGAAGGGACAAAGCCAGATGTTATTACTTTTGTTGGTATTCTTTCTGTGTGAAGTCTCGCAGACCTAGGATTTGGGAAACGAATATTTCTAGGATAGACACTGTTCATGTAGGAATTATTGGTGATACCTATCTAATTACAGCCTTTTCCTTTACTATTACACTTCAGATAAAGTTGTAACTCAAGGAATGGATGTAATTTATTATCTACACTTTCATGCTTAAGTTTGTAGTGGTTATATCCCCTAGAAAATTTCTACGGTGCTTATGAAAGATTTACTTTGGATGGCCTAAAAGGTAATAATGCAGACTAAAAGGTTCATTTTAAAACCATGGGCATATATTTTACAGAATCAAGAAATTTAGGGAATGAAAATTTAATATCCTCGTGAAGTGGCCATGGAAAAAGCTTTGGTTTCCACTATTTTCGTGAACATATGATAAGGTAGAATGATTTATTTTATGTTTATGAAGGTTGAAGTAATTTTCTTAGTGTGGTATCATCATTGTAACATTGCAATGCTTAAGAAGAAGATCAAAATATCCATTCATATGACAATTTTGGAGCTTATATTATTATTTCCTTGAACCATATTAGTGTTGAAATGAACATAATGTATATTGGAGCATTTTAATGCTCTAAAAGGGATAAATGGGTTGTGGGCCTGAAACTTGAGACATGGAGATATTGAAGATTCTACTATTCCATTAACAAGGATATTTCAAATTTAGATAAAATATTTGAAGTTTAAGAGTGGAATTTTTTTCTTATAAACATAGTTAGAAATGTTACTGGAGACAAAGGGTTAGAAGTTGATGCTAATACTTGCAAAAAGTTGAAAGACTTAGAGTGGAATGAGGAGCAGATGAGCCAACTTGGGAGGATGAACAAGGTTGGGTTTGTCACAAAGGGTTTTCCTTGGTAGCTCTAGGTTGCCCCCTTCTTGAGTACATTTCCATCTATGTTTTAGATATATGCAACTCAAACTTGGAGACTGTTGGTTAATGTTGCAAAAATCTCAAGGATTTCCAGTTTATCATGTTAGATAAAGAAGAGCACATCACATATTTACCACTAAACAAAAGAGTCAGGGTATTGCTACGTGGATGTCAAAATTTGGGTAGGTTTTCATTTTATGTAAGGCCTAGAGGGTCAACAAATACATATATTTCTGATATTGGTAAGTGAAACACTAATGTTAGGTGGATGCTTCTAGGTTTTGTGGGTGAAACTGACCAAGGTATTCTCAATTCTTTCAAGGGTTGCCCATAGTTGGAAAGGCTAGAAATTATAGGTTGTTCTTTTAGTGAATCTGCATTGGTAGTTGTAGTGCTTTCGCAGAAATACCTTAAGTACATATGGGTTCAAGGATATAATGCAACTGTTACTGGCACTCATCTTCTACCTATGGATCAACCTTATTGGAACATAGAATTTTCTCTTGGTTTGAAATTAATAAAGGATGTGTTCGTTGAAGATATGGTAGAAGAAAAAAATGTAGGATCTGACTGATCCTATAATAGACCTAATGTTATAGATGGATTTTTACAACATTCGAGAAGGCATTGGAAATCGATTGATAAATACAGGAAGGCGGGTTAACCTTACAGTAAGGCATGGAAGGGAAGGAAAGGCCATGTCTTCTCTATCACCTTTTCTTATCTGTTCTGGGGTTTATCGATGCGAATCAAAACTCCTGAATCAATTTTAGAGTTCCACTACTTGCATTTAGGATATAAATTTTAGGGTTCCATAAAAATATACAAGCACCATTCACAAAGATACAAGCACCATTCACAAATATACAAGGACCATTCACAACCTTTTTATAGTAAAATTTAGTGAGGCAGAATTGGCAATAAAATTGGGAAATTGTGCAAAAGGTAGGACAAATACGTCTCCAAAAATAGCAGAGGTTGTGGCTTCATGCTCCAACCCCAATTTGACCACAAAAATCACTAGTCCAACATCCTCCAATAGCTCCAGGGGGTATTCACCTGAGTTTTGGGGAATTCTTTCTGGGTCTGGATATCTGCTAAGCCCTGAATCTGTTATTAGTGGGGCGTGTTAACCAAAATAAATAGTGCGGCAAGATAAATAACATGAAAAGAAAAACTTTTGAGGTTCACGGGATTGCTTAGGTGCTTGGGTTGAACATTGCTATCTACTTGTGAATCCTTTTCCTAGCCAAGTGTGACTTTCATTTAAAACCAAGACAAATATGATGCATTGGTGAGTGGATAATATTTCAAGCTCATGGTCTGGTTAAACCACTATGACGAAGAAGCTTGGGATCTCACGGTCTGGTGAAGAAAATGCGGCCCGCCAAAACGAAAATATGTTGATGATTTTTTTTAGTTTATATTACACATTAAAAAATTCTATTATTTAACTTAAATGAATATATTTAGGGGAATGCTATAGATATAGATCCTTTACAAACTCACCCCTAGTCAAGTTCTTAGAAGTTAGTTTTTTCGATTTTTTTTTTTAACATTTTCCATTTCGAAATATTTTCAAAATATGAGTGAAATAAAGAAAATATTTACTTTTAATTGTTTAAAAAGAATATTTTAGCCTTTTTCATTTAGAAATATTTTTAAAATCTAAAATATAGGAGTGAAATGAAAGATAAAAGTGAAATTAAATAATTAACTTCAATTTTATCTAACACATTTCTTCCAAATTTGAAGATCGATGGACAAAGAAAACTCAAGAATTAGTTGATACTAAAAACTCGAAAAATTATTTTTTAAGTTTGGTAAAATCTCAACACTCAACACCTTTCCTTGGGTGCCCTCACATGACCCGACCCACCTGATCCGCCCGAACTCATTTCCTTGGGCACTCTCAAACGATAGGACCCAACCCGACTCGATTGGCCCAAACGAACGCAAAAGGGGGAAAACGACAAATGGGCCACACAAATGCAAACAAGGCACACTGGTGGTCACAACTTAGAAATTTTGATATGACCTCCCTCACACGACCCGACTCGAACATGTTTCCTTGGGCGCCCTGACAAGGCACGACCCGACCCGCTTGAACGAAGGAAAAATTGAGCAAATGGAAAACAGGTTGCACGAACGTGCACAAGGCACATGGGTGGTCACAACTTAGAATTTTTGATACAAACACCCTCACATGACCTGAACCAATCTGCCTGAATGCTTTTCATTGGGCACCCTCACACGACCCGACCCAAACCCGCCCACCGAAACATGTTTTCCTGGACGCCCTCACACGACACTACCCGAACCGACCTGACCCGCCCGAACGCGTTTCCTTGGGCGCCCTCACACGACACGACCTGCCCTGACCCACCTGAGTGCGTTTCCTTGGGCGGCCTCACATGACACGACCTGACCTGACCCGACCCGCCCAAACATGCTTCCTTGGGCACCCTCACACGATTTGACACGACCCGACTTGGATGCCTTCCTTGGGTTCCCTTAGACGACTCATCCTGACCCAACCCACCCGAATGTGTTTCCTTGGGTGCCCTCACACGACATGAATCGACTCGACCCGACCCAACCCAAACGCGTTTCCTTGAGCGCCATCACACGACCTGACCTGACCCGCCCGAACCTCGAAGGCACAAGGGAGAAAACAACAACTGGGTTGCATGAACATGCACAAGGCACACAGGCAGTCACAACTTAGCATTTTTTATATGACCTCCGTCACACGATTCAACCCAAATGTGTTTCCTATGGTGCCCTCACACGGCATGACCCGACCTGCCTAAACGAAAGAACGAGGGAGAAAACGAAAAATAGATCACATAAACATGCACAAGGAAAAGTGCGAGCGATCACAACTAAGCTTTTTTTATACAAACACTCTCACACAACCCAACCCAACCCACTCGAATGTGTTTCCCTGGGCGCCCTCACCAGACTTGACCCGATCACCCGACCGGCTCGAACGTGTTTCCCTAGGCACCCTCACACAACTTGATCTGACCCACCCCGACCCGCCCAAATGCGTTTCCTTGGGCACCCTCACATGACACGAACTGACCTGACCTACCCAAACCGTTTTCTTAGGTGCCCTCACACAACATGACCCGAATCGCACGAACGTGTTTCCTTGGGCACCCTCACACGACCCGACCCGACCCGACCCGCCCGAACATGTTTTCGTGGGTGCCCTCACACAACACGACCCGACCCGACCCGAACCACCCAAATGCATTTCCTTGGGTGCCCTCACACGACATGACATGACCTGACCCGACTTGCCCGAATACGTTTCCTTGGGCGGCCTCACATGACACGACCCGAGCAGACCAAACCCAACCTACCCAAACGCATTTCCTTGGGCACCCTCACACGACCCGACACGACCTGACCCAAACGCACTGATTGGGCACCCTCACATGACCCACCTGACCCGACCCACCCGAACGTGTTTCCTTGGGTGGCCTCATAGTATAGCCCGACTCGATCTGACCTGACCCGAACACATTTCCTTGGGTGCCATCACATGACTCGACCTAACCCAACCCGCCCGAATGTCAAAGGCATGAGGGAGAAAACGACAAATGGGTCGCACGAACATGCACAAGGCACACAAGCAATCACAAATTAGCATTTTTGGTACGACCTCCCTCACACGTTCCGACCCAAACGTGTTTCCTATGGTGCCCTCACAAGGCACGACCCGACCCGACCCGCCTGAATGAAGGCACGAGGGAAAAAACAGAAAATGGATCGCACAAACATGCACAAGGCACATGAGGACCTGACTCGACCTGCTTGAACGCGTTTCGTTGGGCGCCCTCACAGAACCCGACCCGACCTGACACGCCTAAATGTGTTTCCCTAGGCGCCCTCACACGACTTGACCCAACCCGCCCGGACATATTTCCTTGGATTCCCTCACATGGCACAACCCAACCTGACCCACTCGAATGCGCTTCCTTTGGTGCCCTCAGATGACCCGACCTGACCCACACAAACGTGTTTCCTTGGGTGCCCTCACATGACCAGACCCGACCTGATCCACCCGAAAATGTTTTCCTGGGCAGCCTCACACGAAACAAACCAACCTAACTCGACCCACCTGAACGCGTTTCCTTGGGCATCCTCACACGACACAACCCAACCCGACCCACCCGAACATGTTTCCTTGGGAAACTTCACACGACACGACCCGGCCGCACCAGACCTGACCTGCCCAAGTAAGTTTCCTTGGGCGCCCTCACATGACCCGACCCGAACCGACCTGCCTGAACGCGTTTCCTTGGGCGCCCTCACAGAATGGCACGACCCGACCCGACCTGACCCAAATGCGTTTTCTTGTGTGCCATCACATGACATGACCTAACTTGACCTGCCTGAACATCGAAGGAACGAGGGAGCAAACGACAAATGGGTCGCATGAAAGTGCACAAGCGACATGGGAGGTCATAAATTAGCATTTTTTATACGACCTCCCTCACACGATCCGACCCGAACGCATTTCTTGTGGTGCCCTCACATGACACAACCCGACTTGCCTGAACAAAGGCACGAGGGAGAAAACGGAAAATAGATCGGAAAAACGTGAACAAGGCACACAAGCATTTACAAATTAGCATTTTTGATACAGCCACCCTCACGTGACAAGATCTGACCCGACCCGACCTACCCGAACGTGTTTCCTTGGGCGCCGTCACACGACCCAACCCAACCCGCCCTGACCTACCCGAACGCGTTTCCTTCGACGCCCTCACACAACACGACCTGACCTGACATGCCCGAACGCGTTTCCTTAGGTTTCCTCACAGGAACCGACTCGACTCGCATGAACACGTTTCCTTGGGCGACCTGACCTGAACCCACCCGACCCCCCTAAACGTGTTTCCTTGGGCACCCTCACACGACCCGACCCACCCGAACAAAGGCACCATGGAGCAAACGACAAACGGGCCGCATGAACGCGTTTCCTTGGGTGCCCTCACACGACCTGACCCAAACCAACCTAGCGCCCCCCCCTCGAACGCGTTTTCTTGGGAGCCCTCACACGATTCGACCCACTCGAACGAAGGCACTGGGGAGAAAACGAGAAACGGGCCACACGAATTTGTGCACAAGGAACCCGGGTGGTCACAACTTAGATTTTTTAGATCACCGCCCTCACATGACTCAATAGTCAATTCGTTGCCTAGTACAGAAGCCACCCAAATTGAGCTCCACGTCTGCATGAAGGCCAAAAATGTAGTCCACCTCCACCAAAATCCATGTGATATGTTTATCTCTCTGTAACAAGCTTAATACTTCCACCAGGAAAGCAAATTTACCAATGGAATTTTTGATCATCATTAGTGATTCACAGGACCAGAATACGAGTGGTAAACCAGAGAGTTTAGATTGAAGCCAATTTCTTTCGTGGTGATTCTAGGTATGGATCAAATCCCACATGTTAGTGATTTAAATAGAGGAAACCACAACCATGAACCCAATATGATCCCAAAATATTTGCAAAATTTTTGTTATTAATAAAGTGGAAGCATAATCAATGATTGTATAAAATGTTGAAAAGAGGAGAGTACTTAAAAATAGAGTACCAATGTTCTTTAACCTAGGATGTCATCTGAGAGCCATCCATTCACAGATAAAACCACTTACCCACCAAATCCTATGTAATCCTACCACCCTGTCCACTTAGGGGTTTAGGGGGTTAAATGGGTTAGGGTTGGGAATTAGGGTTTAGGGGTTAGGGGTTAAGGGGTTAGAGGTTTAGGGTTTAGAGGGTTAAATGGGTTAGGGGTTTAGAGGTTTCCCTGTCATATCCATATTTGTTTAATTTCATGATTAATTAGGCATTTTTAATTTCTCACTACTTGGTTAATTAGGATTAAGTAATGATGCAACTAAAGGATCAACTAAATATCTATGTATAATAATGGGTTTTTGAGTCATCTTTGAGTCTAGAAACCCAAATGCTATATCATCAAGGCATGAGAGGAGTTTGTACATGTCAAATTTTAGTGCATACAGTAACAATTTGAAAAATAATCAACGTTCACCCCATTCATAGGTCACCCTTGGCTTATAAAGATAATGGTGCAGTGTAATATCATGTCATAAGTGACCTAATGTTTTCTAAAAATTTCAACAATTTCGGCGCTGCAATAATTTGAGAACAATGATGACATTTACGATGATGCAAATAAAGTTGAATGAGCTTCACTTGGTTTCAAGGATAATTTATTCTCTACTGAACAGGGCCAACCACATGAAAGTGGAAGCTCATATGGCCCCTCCCATCCCCCTCACATCACTTTCATTTCCCCAATACCCAATCTATGAAATAGAATACGAACAAACCAAAAAATTAATTAAGGTCGTAAACAAAATTTTTCATGTGTTTGTATAAAATCATAATTTTAGTTTATCCTGTACACTAGTATGGCTATTATTTGTTGGTTTGACATAATAAACAACATTTAATAAACCCACATAATTAGTAAATTATTTAAAGAAAATGATTCATACATATTAAAATATAAAGTTATAAAATACCAGGTCATACTCGAACACAACATCTGTATCATTCTTCTATTGTATCTTCTTGATCTTCATCCAACTGATTGACATCTATACCAAAATATTATTCAGAAACGTTTTTGAAACGATCGACCATGTCATCGTCATAATAAATTATGTAATTTTCAAGAATATCCTCATCGACATCATCATCAATCATTGCTGCATCGTCTCTTGTGCTTGATTCATCTTCTCTATCTTCTTCATTTGTCAATGCATCTTCCTAATCATCTGCCATTGCATCATCTTCTTCTTGATCAATATCATCTTCTTCCTCTATAGTATACTCTACTAGCCTTCCTCTTGGATCATATCTAATAGAAAATGACCATCTGTTCTCACCTGGAACCTCTAAGTAAAATACTTGTTCACATTGGCTTGGAAAAACATAGTGATCTTTTCTTGCTTCAAACTGCAATGTTTTAACCATTGGAAATCCATTGTCATGTTCAATAAGAGTTATGTCATCACCACGTACATTTATTCATAGCCTATACCGTTTGATGTCGAACAAAACTAATTTGAAGTAATTAAAGTCACACTCAACTATATCATCTAAAAACCCATAATATCTATTTTTAGATTCTCGAGGATGTCTGTCACTCCTGGAGGAAACATTAGTGATCTGGAATAATACAGTTATCCCACTATCTGAATTTTTCCTGTTATCATCCAACTATTTGATGCAAAATTTACGACCATTGCACCACATAGCCTTGTGGTGTTTCAATTGAAATATGCCAAACATGAAAAATATGCATTATCAATTAATAATTAATCATATAATTTACACAGCTTTAGAATTATCTGAAAAATCAAACTTGTTGTCACATTTTAAATATGATATAAAATAAGCACTGAATAAAATAGGTGAATTAATTTCTTACCTTTCTATCTTTAAAACCATATGCTAAATCAATTTCCCTATTCGTAACATTTCCATCTCCACTACGATAAGCTTCTCTAACCAATTTAGACAGTAGTTGCCATGATAACCTATTGTCGTTATGTTCTTTAAATCTTTCAATCCATTCACTCATCCACTCGAGATTGTTTGCAATCTATAAAAGTAGTGCCGCATAATATTGAGCACCTGAATAAAAAAAACAACAATTCACCAATATTAAATATAACTTATAACCATGGTAAATTATACTAATTAATAAATTATGAAAGAATAATATTTAAATGAATATGATCATATACATGATGTAAGAATATGAAGCATTACATGTATTATATATAATAAATCTTTTACCTCTCACTTTCTTCATTTTACCTTTTACCAACAGGTGTTCCCCTTCAAATTTTTTGATGGAGTTCACATCCCAAATGAAATCCACAACATCCATAGCTGGCACAACTAATATATAATGATACAGACTAATATACACCATGGATTCATATACCACAAATCCCTCCGCCATAGAACCCTAAAGACGTGCTCTTTGTCTAACCAAAGCCTTCAAGGATTTCAAGTGCCTCTCCACCATCCACATTGACCTTGTGTCTACTAGTCCACACATTTCAATCTCCTCAACTTGGTGTATCAAGTAGTGTTCTTGTGCATTGAAAAATGTTGGAGCTAGATACTTTTTCATTTCGCACATTAGCCGAGGAATTTCTCTCTTCCAATACTTTATTTCATCTTGATGGATTTCTTTCAATGAAACCATCTGTAAATCATTATGCAAGGTTATTTCAATGAAACATAATATATATTACATTATAATTAAATTAACACATCATGTCATTAAGTACAACAACAAATTGTAGTGATATTTTGCATATAAATCAAAGCTACTTACCTCATGTATTTACCAAGACCATATATAACTTGTTTGACATTGTTGTCGAAGTAATTTGGGAGAGATACATGTAGAACATACTATAACAATAAAAAATGAATCGTTATTGGTTTCCAAATTAAATAGAAAAAAATAAAAAGAAAAATTTAAAAGACATATTCAAGCAATAATATACAAAAATGTATACCAAAAATATTACCTTAACGAAGGTATGCCAATCATGTGTTTTCACCCCACTGAAGTCACCTTTCTTCGTTAAGATATTATTTATGTTTGAAGCAAAGCTTGTTGGAAATTTAATTCTTCTAACGACCTCTTTTACTTCATTGATTTGTTTCTCTATTAATAACCATGGAATATTATTATAATTTCGACCTCCATTGTTATTTGATTGGTAGATCACACTTTTCATTGCATGATTCGATTTCTCAATGTCAGCACAAATTTTGTCAATTTTATCTCTATCATGCACACCATCTATGATTCGCCATAACATTTCTGTCACATTCTTCCCGATATGCATTTTATCAAACAAATGAGCTATTTTTAGGTCATCATAGTAGGGAAAACTCATGAATTGATAAGGATAACATTTCATTCCAGGAGGAAGTACAATATTAGTACCTTCACGATGATGACCTTTATATTAAAGAATAAAATAAATCAGAACAATAATTATCAAATACAATAAAATAAATTCAATAATTAAAACAAAAATTCAAAACATTTCATAAACAATTAATATATATATATATATAGACAAATTACGTACCTTGACAATTATTAATTCTATTATATTCCAAATTCTCGAACCGAGGTGTTATTCTTCGTAGTTTTAAATTGGTTTCTTCTTTATCATTGAAAGTATGTTTTTCAATAGTACACTACTTGTGGTTCCTAGAGAGGAAGTGCCTAGAGTCATCAAACACCATCTTTCCAAAATATGGGCAAATGACGATACTTCATCTTATGGCCACAAACTGGACATGCAAATCTACCCTTTGTTTAAGGACATGCAATAGATGGATCAATGACAATTATACAATGAGATCATTTTAAAAATATGAAATATGGTATATATAATTTAAATAATTACAAACTATATTAAAGTGCAACAAATATTACATACCACAAAAATGTGTTAGTCCTGGGGCATCATGAATTGTCCATACAAGCTTTCCACGACATTGAAATCTCTTCTTCTTGATTGGTTTAGTGATGTAATACATAGTGATGCCATGCCATAAATTTATTAGCTCATCGATAAGAGGCTCAATATATACATTCATATCTTTCACCTGGTACTTACCTAATTGTTCAAAATTACAGTACATAATTACTACCATGATATGTATATATAAGTAAGTAAATAAACACAAAATATTATGCAAACAACGAGACAAATGAAAATGTTACATTCGAAAAAATAATGTATCAAATAGCTGGAATAATCATAGTCAACATTATGTGGTCTCTCTTTATTGACATCCAAGGAGGAATGTTATTGTTGATAACGAAAATAGGCCACACTGAGTAAGTAGACCTAAGCTCTCCGAATGGATTAACACCATTAGCTGCCAATGAAAGCCTCACATTACGAGGTTCATTTTTAAAATCTACATATGTTTCATCGATTTCTCTAAATGCAGAACCATCTGCAGGCATTCTAAGAACACCATATCCACTTATATTCTTTGAATGGTAATCCATAAATTGTGCTATGATCTTACACCTTAACATTCATTGCAAATGTGGAATTATGGGAATATGACAAAGAACATTTTGAGGCACTTTTTTTGTTAGTTGATCAGTTTGATATCTACTGGTACCACATTTCAGACATTCTGTTTTCAACGCATGTTCTCCGTAATATATAATATCATCTTTAGGACATGCATCTATAGCGTTATATTCCATTCCAAAGGCTTTCATAATAGCACGTAAATCTCAAAATGTGCGAGGTAAAGTATTTGGCGACGATAACAAAAATTCACCCAACAATCTACATCATAAACAAAAACTAGTTAATGTAAATATTATTAATCATATATAAGTATTGAATTATTATTTTACACATTTATTACAACTAAAAAAAAAGGGAAAATAATCAACATTTACATATATGTGATCATATATACATATTGCATAGCTTAGGATCTGTGTCATACATATGTTCGACAAATTATTCATAACATTTAAGTTCACCAACAACAATGTAGCAGAGAGAAGAGTTGCATTTGAGTGTTTAAAAATTCATTCATTTGACATTTCAATCAGAGGTACATCATAAACACCATCACTATCTCCACCATCATCATCTAACTCACCATACAAGTCTTGGAGCATTTGATTTGTCCCATCATTGTGAACTATGTCATTATTGTCATCATATACCTCCATGGGATCATTAACATCATCTTCATCATTCGCTTCATGTTCTTCACCTTGTACAACATCATTTCCAGTACTACTATTTGCTGCAATATTCTCTTGTGGTGCAACATCATCTAATCTACTACTATTTAGTTGTGGAAGTTGGTTCTGCAAAAATTTTTGGGGGAAATTCTGTGTTTATACAATTTACAAGCAGTCATTAAACATTAGTGCATATATAAAAAATATTAAAATAATATAAAATTTTACTATATAATCAAAATGAAGATATATATATATATATATATATATATATATATATATATATATATCTTGCTAATTAATTACCACGGGATGATAGTCATTTGATCCACCATCAAGGTGCCCATATTTCTTACATTGTTTTGTTGTTGTTGCTATTAAAAATCTAACATTACTTCTCAAACAACATTTTTTGCAAGGGCAATAAACTTTACCATCACCCCTTTCACCCTCTTGAATTTGTTTTCCACCTCAAATGTTTTCTTCCATTGATGCAAATTATCCTATAAAGGTAAAAAAAAAATTAGCAAAAGCAGCTAAACAATAAAATGAAATAAAAGTTTCTCCAAATATTCAATGGACAAGAAAAGATATATAAAGAATTTTATATTATGTTAACACCTGGGAAGGGAACAAATAATGATGTTACTAATCCCCCTCAATGGGATGGTTTCTTGGCTATCCTCAATGCTTCAGATCGAAAGGTTTTCTCTCTCAATGGTGTAGAAAACGCAAGACGTGTTGAACTCAATGGGAGCTCAATAAGAAAAAAGAAAATAAAAGTGATCAAAGTATGACAATGACAAGAGTATCAAAGTCCAACCATGATAAAAGTATCAAAGGTAAATAATAAAATGAAAAACCCTCCTATTTATAACAAAATATTGAATTATCCTTGATAATGGTGCATAATAAAATATTATTAACCAAGATCTAGATCTAACTGCTTGGAATATTTTATTATATTTTGTTGGAGGTAAAATGAATTTAAATTGGTTAAATCCATTTATTTAGAAATAATAAATAAATAAATGATTTATTTATCATTTCAAGGATGGGGATAAGGAATAATTTAACAAATAATGATTTGTTTTATTATTCCTAAATGATTTAGTCAAATTTAATGAGGAATATTAATTAAATAATGATTTAATTAATTATTCCTAGAGAATAGTAAGATAATGAATGTTTTATCTAATTATCTATCATTTCAAGGATGGGATTGAGGAATAATTTAACAGATAATGATTTATTTTATTATTCCTAAATAATTTAGTCAAATTTAACAAGGAATATTAATTAAATAATGATTTAATTAATTGTTCCTAGAGAATAATAAGATAAATAATGATTTATCTAATTATTTCTCATTAATTGGGTTAAATATGACCAAGATATTATTTAAATAGTGGTTTAATTAATTATTCCTAGAGGAAAATCAAATAAATAAGGGTTTATTTAATTATTCCTCATGGGGTTTCCTATTTGGACCAGAAATAACTTAATAAAATGTCATTTATTAAATTATTTCTTATAGTGAAAGAAAATTTACTATGGCAAAATTGGTCTTACATGATGTATTTCTATCCATCTAATTGTAAATGGTTAGATTACAAAGACTTATCATGCTTGAGCGTGCTTCCGAAGACTGTTGTGTTGCCTTATAGACCATCGAAGTGGCCAAGAAGCACACCAAAGCTCATTATGACCGAAAATTCCACCCTCGTACCTTTCACGAAGGCAATCTTGTTCTAGTGTATGACCAGGGTTATGGTCATGGAAAGTTTGACTCATTATGGCTAGGACCTTACATCATTAGTAAGGATTTGGGTAAGGGGGCATACCTTCTAGAGGATTTCGAAGGCCACCTCCTTCCTAACCATCGCAATGCACTCTATCGTAAAATATTTTAAACCATCGCTATTGCGACGCTAGTTGAAAAATTCAACTTTGACATAATCGAATGGATCTGCAATCAACAGAGTCTTTGGGCCAATGAAAATGCAAAAACTAAATTTAGAAATTAGTTTTGGTTACAAATTTGGAGCTTAATTTTTTGCTAAATTTTATACTTAATTAATGACTGAATATGGTCATGCAACCACTTCATAAATATTCCATATGATTTTATCTATCTAACGAGTCATCCTAAGCCTCATTTGGCCAATTAAAACTCAACTTATGAGCTTCCAAAGTTGAAGTGTCAAAATTGCCAAAATTTTGGAAAATTTGTTGCCTAGGCCAAAATTAAAAAACAAAGTAATTAAAAATATAATCTAAATTATTTTAATTAAAAATCGTTAATTAATTAAAAATTAATATTAATAAAAATTAATAACAAATTATTAATTTAATTATAATTACAATTAATTAAAGTAATTTAAACTACATTAATCATATATTACAAATCAATTAAATTATGTACCATATTTTTTTTTAATTTTTCTTTTTATTTTTTGAATAAGACTAATTCAATTAAGTGAAAATATGGTACAAGGTGATACTACAATCTAGAGAGGCAAGAAGCGGGCCTACCGGAAATGATGAAATATCAACCTCGGTCTCGAAAAGAGTAAAATAGACAAGCACAAGTGTTATGAAGCATGATTAAAGAGCTAGACGAAAAAAGCTGGATTCTACCCAGAATGAGCAGAAGCCTCCATGCGAAGTTTTTTCCCTTTTTTTTTGCTAACTTTTACCCATCCAGCTTGTTTTGGATGGGCAAGAACCATTTGTAAGCTAGTGTTGACTGTGTGAGGAGTCTCCTTATCTGTATCGGAAGAGGAGGACTCATGAGTACGTTTCTGAGTGATCGTTGTGTCTGGAGGATGCTCAGAGACGATGATGGACAAGTCATTCTTATGTTGAGTGAGTTTCATTTCAGCATCTGACTCTTTGTCCTCAGAACTCAAAGATTCAGAGTCATCCACGGGTAGCGGACTGCAAGGTTTCCAACTTTTGGATTTGGATTTTGGCCTGTTTTCCTTTTTTTTCAAGAAATGTGGGGCAAGATTTCTGAAGATGCCCTGTTTGGTGACAATGTCGACAGCGGAAAGCAGTGTTCCCATAATCCAGGATTTGTGTCCATACAAAATTACCTATCTTGAGATTAATTTGGTCGGGAAAGCATTTTCTTATGTCTATTTCCACACATACTTTGGCATATGTGTAAAGTCCTTGGCACTCCCGAGAGTAATTTGCTGTCAAAAAGTGTCCCAGGCCATTTCCTATATCACGATAGAAAGAAAGATGCCATAGGTGGGCCGGTAAATTAGGGAGCCTGACCTAGACTAGAGTCCTGGTGATGACTACTGTGGCTGGGTCGAAATTTGAGAACCAGGGGGTGATGAATAGCCCTGCTGCTCCTCAAAACCATGGGCCTTCTGTTAGGGACTTTTGATAATCCTTGTTATGGTCAAACAGTACTATGAAGAAACCTTTTGAGAAGAAGCTAACTTTGCAGTGGTGGGTCCAGTTGGCGTAGATCCACTAGAAGAGTTCCTTTGTGCGAGGCCAAAGTCCATTGAATTTGCAGATGATGAAGTTTTTGAAAATTTTAGGAGTTGTTCAGCCAGATCTGGATGGGAGATCTCTACTAAGGGAATATCCTATAATTTGTAAACCAGAAAAGGCTTGGGGGCCTCAGGGGTTTGGGCAGCTTTCTTGGGCAGTGCATGGACAACATCCTTGTAGGAGAAATCTGGAGCAACGGAGGAATTTATTGCAGCTCCTCTCAAACGTAGAGATAAAACTAAAGTAGCATCTCTTTCACTATTGTAAAATGAAAGGGGGAAAGAGGCATCAAGTTGTTTGCCTCCATAAATAATTCGTTGAAGAGCTGTGGGAATTCCCAGCTTGTGCTCCAAGGTGTGCAGGAGATGCTGAACTCTGGCAATGGTAGGGTCGATGAATTTGGTTAATCCAACTGCTTCTGCCTTGTGGGGAGCTGCAAAACCAAGACAAAACAGAGTTGGGCCTCTGTAGCTGTGGGGAGAATCCACCGGTGCTAAAGATTTGGCAGTAGATCTATTTGTTGCTAAGTATTTTCCCACGGTTTTAAGATCCATGCATCATGCATCCTCCGAACTGGCGGCGGCTGCATATTTTTGTGAAGCCTTCAACCTAGGCGGGGGCATCATTCAGATGAGGGCTGCACCTAGAGTAGTGACTGGTATCTTCACATCAACTACATCGGAACAAAGTGATACAGTCGCTGGTGCAGGAACTTCAGCGTCGGTGGTGGCAACAGCTAAACACGAAACCCTAGCTCCGGCCATGTCTCCCGATTGTCTTTTTTAGGCCAAAGATTGTTGATCTTATGTACCATAATTAAATTATATATGAGAAAAAAAAATTAATTAAATTATTAAACAATAATATACAATACATTATTTAATATTGAAATAGTATTATATTTAATATATCAAAACAAAATTACTACACTAATGTATGAAATAAGTCTCGTATATGTCACCAAACCTTTGATATTAAATACTTCCCATATACCAAATATAATCAACCTTCCATAACAAGCCTCATTGGAGTTGTCAAGTTGTCGGGCATCGGAAGAGGTTTCGATATTAAGATATGTGTTGCGATGTGAAAGTTTCGACATATATCATCACTATTTCAACATTTTCACTATTCCGACGTTTTCTCATAGCTCTGCTATTCCACCAATGTCATTATTCCGACGATTTCTCATAGTGACACTATTCCGACATTTTATCATAGCTCCGTTATTCCACCAATGTTGCTATTCCGACATTATCTCATAGTGTCGCTATTTCGACGACATCTTTTGACGATGTAACCATTCCGACATTTTTTGGGTTGTGTCGCTATTGCGACTCTTTTTTGGTAGTGTCGCTATTCCCACATTTTTTGGGCAGTGTCGCAAGAGCGACGCTTTTTGGCAGGATTAAAAAAATTGAGAAAAGTGGGAACTTTCTGACAATACGTCAAAATAGTCGGAACTAAAGTGTTGGAAAATTGACCATATGTACTAGTGAAAGGGCTTATACTCATACATTTTGTTTCTTACTTTTATTTTTTCTTCATGTCATGGTTTAAAGCAATTTTTTTAATTACATGATGTAGTAGTCATATCACTTATTCTTAAGGTATTTAATGTCAACATATCTCCCTTTTCTTGGGCCTTTCACCCAAGAGAAATTTCTTGGATATTTCAAGAACTTTTAGTAAGGAAATGTATAAATACAATATCTTAATATGTACAACAAGGTATTTAGTTCTTAAAATATAATGGCCTAATAAAGTAGTGAAATATCCAAGAAAGGTCTTTTGGGTCAAAGTCCCAAGAAAATGGAGATATGTTGACATTAAATACCTTAAGAATAAGTGATACAAATACATCACGTAATTAAAAAAATTACTTTAAACCATGGCATGAAGAAAAAAGAAAAGTAAGAAACAAAATGTACAAGTAGAAGCCCTTGCTATCAATGCATGCCTATCATTATCCTTTGAAACTCTTGGATACCCCATGAAATTTTTTCTCTTTGGATATTAACCCTTCCATGTTATGGCCTTTCCCCTCTCTAGCTTTGGTCCCTTAAGGACAAGGTTAAATCTCATTTTCTTGCACTTTGAGTTGAGTATACTTTATGCCTGTCAAGACTACCACCTTTGTCAAAGATAGTACAAGACCCATGTGGGGCAAAAATAACATTGAGCTAATAATACCATTTGGATCTATGCATATAATGAAACTATAATGTGTATCATAAGTGATATGGAACCTCTTCCATGTGTACACCATAATCGTTGGGGTAGACCTTAAGCGATTTTAGTCCCCATTGAATGAGATATAACCTATGCCATTTCTTGGAGATCTTAAATGATAAATGGGGAAATAGTAACAATGCTTCTTTATATTTATCTTATAGATACAACCTATTAAAATATTTTTTGAAATGTTTAATTTTGTTTCATATTAATTCATGAATTAACATAGTTATCAATCAAACAAGAAAATTACCAATTACTCGTTTTTCTAAGGTAGAGAAAAAAATCATCTGATTTTGAAAAGTGGTTATTCAAAATACACCTTTTGTTTTTTGGAGCATTATTTTGACACTTCAAATTTTCTTATGTATCAAGTATGAACATTTTTTTTAAATGTTAATGATTTTCATGCTGATTTTGAAAAGTGTTGATGCAACATCAACCCCCTTTTTTTAGAGGGGTTATTTTTAACACTTTAAATTTTCAAATGTATTATTAGTGTGGATATATTTTTTAAAAATATTTATTATTTAACTATTTTTCAAGTTGTCTTATTCTTCTTCTTGTTTTTGTCTTAAGATGTTGTTTTTTAAGGGTTTTCCAAACATGTGTTTTGTGTTTTTCTTTGCAATGTTTATTTTATAAGGAAATTTTTATTTTTTTTTGCAAAGTTTAAAAATAATAATAACATTAATATTTTTAGGTTAAGATTTTTTATAAATTTATATGTCATTAATTAATACTTCAATACATAAAAAATAAGTGTGACTAAAAAATAATAATTTTAAACACTCGACTTTGGTTATGGGTTAATATTGCGCAACAAAATTTTATTCGAGGGTCGGGGTCGAATCCATGACCACTCACATATAACTCCGATGCTCTACCATCCACTCTGCACCATGGGTCTTAACCCATATAGGACTCCGATTATACTTAAAATATATTCGCGTTATGGTTGGGGGTCCGGAGGGGGCCAACTCACTCCCATATGTTCGAAGCGCTACGACCATGGGCCAAACACTATTCATCGATGGGAATATTAAAGTTGTTAAACCATACTTTATTACCACTAATCTGTGGTTAGTCATGTTAATCTTCAGTTTAACGTTAAAAGAAATTAAGGAATAAACACGTGATTAATAACAATTAAACTCGCGCTTATCTTAATTAATGCACAATTAGATTGGCGGAGAACTTGGTGGACCCACCAAATGCGGCTGAAGCTCCACTTTTAGTGGAGTTAACTAGCGGACTTCTAGTTTTAGAGGAGAAAATGTAGGAAAAATTGGGTTTTCCATAACTGAGGCAATATTTGACCAATTTTGGCTCAAGAAGAGTAATGATTAGTAGATTTTGATGCTTTGGAGCCATTGGAGCAGGTTGTAGAGGCAACAGGAGACAATAAACAACACTTTTTCACAATTGAAGCTAATACAAAGGTCCATGCCATGGAAGCTGGACCAAGGAGATGTAACCAAGGAGGGGTGAACTCCTTCATCAAAACCATGTGTATTTGACTCAATTGTCTGTGTTTGTTTTGTTTTATATGATGTTATCCAACATTTTGTTTCCATGCTTTTATGTTCATGAAATACTCTTGATCTCAGTTTATTGAATTGTCAATCATAAGCACATGTATAAACCCTTAAATTATAAGAATCAAACCAAAGCACTTGCATGGAAAATCTGAAACTGATATTAAAATAGCATTAACTAATAATAAATTTAAAATGAAGTTGGTATCAGAGCACAAGGTTTCTAAAGGTTATTTTTTTGATATTGTGCAAGAGGGGTTTTAATAGTTTCAATTTTGTGATGCTTACAAGGTTGAAATTGCAAAGAGGAGAAGGGAATATATTGGTTGTTAGTTCTGATATTAGGACAAGAAGAAAGAGAGATGAGAGAGCATCATCTTCACCCAAAGTTCCACTCAAAGTATCACTTGAAGCACCTCAAGTTCTATCTCCAATAGTTGAGATTGAATAGGTACAAATTGCACAAGAAGCTGAGGTGATTGAAAAGGTACAAGCATCAAAAGTTGTGCTTGAATCCTTAGCCATTATGTCAGGTGTTGGAGAGACATGGATATTCAGAAGAAGAATATGTCAAGAGAAAATTCAAGGACATTCAGAGAATGGTTAAAATCATGTTTGATGCATTCACTGCAGAAAGAGTAGGAGAAGGTTCTAAGCCTCCACATGGAGAAGGATCTTCAGATGACAAGAAGGATGAAGAGAAGAGTTCGAAAGGCAGTGGAGGAAAGCCACCTCCATCTCCACTATCCTCATCCTCATCATCTTCATCAACATATTCATCTTCCACTTCCACCACAAAAACCACCCACACTCATTCAAGAATTCCAAAAGGAAAAACTCCATTACTCAATTTGGACATCAAGTTTGAAATTCCCATGTACAGTGGTTAGGTAAATGTAGAGAAGTTAGAAAATTGGATCCATCAATTGGAAAAATACTGTAGAATTCATAATCTACAAGATGACGACATAAATATCCAGTTGGCTTCATTAAGGCTAGAAGGAGCAACACTAATTTTGTGGGAGGTAAAGACTCAAGAGGAAATGTGAATTCATGGTAAGATATCCATTTTTTGGATTGAATCCATTTCTTCCATTAAAATACAGTTTTATCCATTAGCCTATATATGCAAAAAGCAATTATGAGTTGTCAAAAATTTAGGAAACTCAAAGGCCAAACAGTTCAAGATTACACCTAGGAGTTTAGAAAGAGCGCTTTGTTGTTAGGAGTAAACTTGAATTACCAAGACAAACTCTTGAAATACATTGGGGGTTTACATTCCTTCTTGAAACATACTATCATTATGTTTAAACCAATCAACTTAGATGAAGTATGTGTGCAAGCCACACATCTTGAAGCTATGGGAAAGAACATTCAGGAAGAGGGTAGTAAGAAGAAGCCATTCAAGGGTAAGGGAAAAGAGAAGGGAAGAAAATGGAAGGGAAAAAAGAATGCAAGCATCAAGAAATAAGGGGAGAAAACTACATTCAAACATTGTTCCAAAGAGGGGCATGATGAAGCTCATTGTTGGAAACTACATCTTGAACTAAGGCCTAAGAAACCAAATAACAAGGGGTAACAAAATATGACTGTCACCACACAACAAGATCTTGGATCCGATTCCGGAGATGAGACCAAGATTATACCCATGTTTAATAAAGGAAAGGAAGATATAGCAAGTAATAGTTCCTCAAATATTCACAACAACACTCCAAGTGAAGACGCAAGGATATAATTATTCCATGTTAGAGTGATTTCAAATCATAAAAATATTGATGCATTGTTTGATAGTGGGTCACAAGCAAACCCGATTTCAGAAGACTTCGTTGAAAATATTAACCTTGAAACCGTACCACATCATAAACCATACCCTTTGGGTTGGATAGTTAATAATTCCAATTTACAGGTTACAAGGAAATGCATATTTCAATTTTCTATTACTGCAAACTTTGTTGATGAAGTAGAGTTAGATGTGGTTCCACTTGAAATTTCTGGGATTATCTTGGGAAGTCAATATTTGTATGACAGGAAAGCGGTGCTTTATCACCATGAGAACAAATATCCTTTGCTTAAGGATGGGGTGGAGTATATTGTGAGAGCTCATCAGAAACAACTTAATTTTTCTTTAGTTAATGCAAGGAAAATGAAGAGGCTAGTTAATGCAAGTAAATTTTTTTTGCTTCTCATGATCAAGAAAAAGGATGATGTTGACTATGTGTCTTTTGAAGGATGTGATGAAAAATTAAATCTGATTTTTTTTATGTGGTAATTCAGCATGGCGATATGTTTCAAGAACCAAATGGGTTACCTCCCAAGAAAGAAATTCAGAATGAGATTCAGCTGCAGCAAGATGTTCCACTTCCAAACATTGGTATGTATCGCATGTCAATTATGGAGAGTTTGGAAATAAAGAAGAAAATCCAAGAATTTCTGAACAAAGGTATAATATGCTCATCTACTTCGCCATGTGGTTCACCAATTGTTTTGGTACCAAAGAAGGACAGGACTTGGCGCATGTGCATAAATTTTCGTGCACTAAATAAAATCATGGTAAAGAATTGATACCCACTCCCACGCATTAATAATTTGATAGATAAGTTAAAGTATCCAAGATATTTCACTAAGTTAGACTTACGAAGTGGTTATCATCAAGTTAGAATAGTTGAAGAGGACATTTGGAAAATTTCTTTTAAAACTAGACAAGGATTGTTTGAGTGGCTAGTTATGTCATTCGGTCTAACAAATGCTCCAGCTACTTTCATGAGAGTCATGAATGATGTATTAAGACCATTTCTAGATGACTTCGTCATTTTTTACTTATATGATATACTTATATTCAACAAATCAAGAGATGAAAATGTCATGCATGTGAACAAGGTACTTGATGTCTTGAAAAAAGAGCAATTAATTTTAAAGATGTCAAAGTGTGACTTTGGCAAGACTTCTTTAGTGTATTTGGGACACATTTTTGGAGGAGGTGAGTTGAAGATAGACCCTTACAAAGTAGAGGTCATTCTGAATTGGCCCAATCCCAATACAGTTACAGAGGTAAGAAGCCTTCTTGGGGTAACACAATATTGGAGGAAATTCATTGCTATTTTTTCTTCCATTACATCTCTGTTACATGCATTGACAAGTGTCAAGAAAGTATTCCATTGGGGAGATTTGCAGCAAAAATCATTTGATGCTTTAAAGAAAAATATAATTTCAACACTGGTATTGGCTCTTCCGGATCTTAGACAGCCATTTGAGATCCAAACAGATGCAAGTGATTACGCCATGGGAGAAGTTCTCATGCAACATGGTAAGCCTATTTCGTTTCATTCTGAAAATTTTAATGGAGTTGTGACTAACTATCCCACCAATGACAAAGAGTTATATGCATTGGTACAAAGTGTAAAGAAATGGAAGCACTATTTGATGGGGAAAGAGACCATTATCCATACCGACCATCAACCATTGCAATACTTACAATCACAATCAAAGTTGCAGAAATCAAGGCATTTTAGATGGATGGGATTTCTACAAAAATTTCATTTGGTTATCATGTATAAAAAGGGAATATACAATAAGGTATCTGATATGATCTCTAGTCCTATTGTAAATTCATCTATTATGCTCAAGCACAATTCAGTTATGCATGAAAGTTACATTGAAAAATATGCATATGGTAGTGATTTTCAAGATGTGTATGAAAGCTTGAGTCAAGGAAACCAAAATGAAGAGTTAGATTATCATGTGCATAACAGTTTTTGTATCACTTGGGCAAGTTATGTATACCACGGGGAGAAAGAAACAATATCATAAGGGAGGCACACACTTCATTTATTCCTGGACATTTTAGTGTAGGCAAGACAATAGTGAATCTCCTAAGGTATTGCTATTGGCCACAGATGATTGATAGTGTATCTCATTTTATTAGAGGATGTTCTTTATGTAAAATAAGTAAGCCTAGTAATAGGAAACTTCGATTGTACACTCCACTTCCCCACAGATGATTGATAGTGTATCTCATTTTATTAGAGGATGTTCTTTATGTGAAATAAGTAAGCCTAGTAATAGGAAACTTCGATTGTACACTCCACTTCCAGTTCCTCCACATCCTTGGGAGAATATCTCAATGGATTTTGTAGGTGGTCTTCCAATGTCAAGGAAAGGTCATGATTACTTGTATGTTGTGGTAGATAGGTTCAGAAAAATGTGTCTTTTGATGCCATGTAAGAAAAAAATTATTGCTGAACAAACCGCTCATATTTTATTTCAAAATGTTTGGGTTCATTTTGGTCTTCCTACTTCTATTGTAAGTGATCGAGATTCCCGGTTCGTTGGGAATTTTTGGTCAAAATTATGGGACACGATGGACACAAAGTTGAAGAATAGTACAAAATTTCATCCGCAAACAGATGGTCATACTAAGGTGGTAAACATGATAGTCATTCATATTCTTAGAGGTTATTGCGGAAAACATCCCAAGTTGTGGGATGAATAATTGCATTACATTCAAAATGCATACAACGGGGCAAAGAATTCTTCCACAAACACATCGCCATTTGAGGCATGTCTTGGGTATCTGCCAATATCACCTTTGGACTTCATCTTTGAAAACTATGTCGCTATAGATGGTCATAGTGACATAGATAAGGCAAGGAAGTTCATTGAGCAAATTCAGTTGGTACATCACACAGTGCAAGAACAACTTGAAAGGAGTCAAAGAAACTACAAGGCAAGGCATGATAGACATTGTGTTGATCACAAATTCCAGGTTGGAGATGAAGTTTGGTTATATATTAGCAAAGAAATATTGTAAGGGGAAGGTAAAAATATCAAGCCAATCCGTTATGGTCCATTTAAAATTCTGGAAAAGACTATTACTAATGCATTTAAACTAGATTTTCCTCCTTATATGCAAATATATTCTATCGTTAATGTTCAGAATTTGAGATTTTTTTAGCCTCCTTTGATTGATGATCAAGGAGAGCATGTTTAGCTTCCATCAATAGATGATTTCTCGCCATAATAACTTGATGAAATTCAACAAGATATCATACTTGACAGAAGAATTAGAACTTCAAGGAGAGGGAATATCGAATACCTTAGAGTGGGACTCAAGGGACAAAATTTTTCCAAGGCCAAACGGATGGAGAGTGAAAGGATGAGGGTGTTTTACCCTCACCTATTGAACAATTGATAGTATATTTTGGGGTCCAAAAGGTTTATAAAGGGGAGGAATGATCAGAGGCTCAGTATTTAAAAGTGAAAGTGCTCAGAAATTCTCTAAACCAAAATGACTGGTTAGATCTTGTCACCAGGATTCCAACGCAACCTGTTTCATCAAAATCCGAGTTCGTATGAGTAAGTTATGGTTTGCTTTCCGTTTTCTCAAACATGTAAAAAATGTGCAGAAAAGTGACAGACTGATGACTGGGCAGTCTAGTCAGCATATCAGGAATATTCAGGGAATATTCTCTAATTTTCCGCCAATGACACTGTGACAAGTGTGAGAGTCAAATTCTCCAATGTTGCTTGAGAAATTGAAGTTTTCCTTCCTAATCCTAAGGTTGAATTTTTAAGTGGGTGCATTATTATTTTTATCATATGGTGGATTTGAACCAAAGGAGAAGGGCCACGTGGAGCAGCCTCAAGCTGCCACATGCCCTACCCCATGGAATATTATATATTGCACATATTTCCAAATTAAGTTTTTAACCTTAACTATATGGTGGCTAACTATATCGTTGGAGCAAATCTAAACGGGCGGAATGGAAAATTAGTATGGTGGACAGGGCTCTAAAATAGCAGTGGCCTAACTCTAACCTAGCAGAGCTCTAAACTGGCATACAAGTCTAAACTGACGGAGTTAACTCTAAACCGACAGAGACACATATGTTTATAACCCGAAATTTTCAACTTTGGTTATGGGTTAATATAGCGCAATAAAATTTTATGCGGGGGTCGGGGTCGAACCCATGACCACCCGCGTATAAATCTGATGCTCTACCATCTACTCTGCACCATGGGTCTTAACCCATATAGGACTCCGCTTATACTTAAATTATATCCACGCCATGGTTGGGGGTCCATAGGGGGCCAGCCCTGCGGGCAAACCCCCTCCCATATGTCCGAAGCGCTACAACCATGGTCCAAACATTGTTCATCAATGAGAATATGAAAGTTTTTAAACCATACTTTATTATCACTAATCCGTGGTTAGTCACGTTAATCCACAATTTAACCTTAAAAGCGCTTAAGCGCTAAACACGTGATTAAAACCAATTAAACTCATGCTTATCTTAATTAATGTGCAATTAGACTGGCGGAGAACTTGGAAAACCTGCGAAATGCAGCAAAAGCTCCACTTTTAGTGGAGTTTAACTGGTGGACTAATGGAGAAAATTTAGGAAAAATTGGTTTTTCCATAACTGAGGCAATTTTTGACCAATTTTGGCTTAGGAAGAGTCATTCTTGGTAGATTTTGATGTTTTGGAGCCATTGGAGCAGGTTGCAGAGGCAATAGGAGAATGTAAACAACACTTTTTCGCAGTTGAATCTAGTACAAAGGCCCATGCCATGGAAGCTGGACCAAGGAGATGTAGCCTAGGAGGGGTGAACTCCTTCATCAAAACCATGTGTATTTGACTCAGTTGCTTTTGTTTAGTGTGTTTATATGCTATTTTTTAGCATTTTGTTTCCATGATTTTATGTTCATGAAATACAATTAATCTCATCAAGTTTATTGAATTGTAAATCATAAGCACATGTATAAACCCTTGTATAAGAATCAAACCAAAGCACTTTCATGTAAAATCTGAAAATGATATTAACACATCACTAACTAACAATCAATTTCAGATCATTGATGTGGGTGTAAATGTGTAGTAGTCCTAAGGTTATAATCATTGGGTTGTACATTCACATCATCTAATTATGGGAACCCTATGACTCACTAATGGGAATGTATTTTCATGCATAGATTTGTTTAGAGATATTTTTAAAAAAGGAGTGTGCCCCTATTATTTTTTGAGCATCTCTCATGTGAGTGCAAACTAATATGATGGCCCATGTTTTTATCTTTGGAACCTAGTGTTCATTTGTTGTAGGAACTCAAATCATGGGACATTTTGGGCATGAATCATATGAAATTAATATACATGAAAAATACTTAAATGAGAATAATATAAATGAAAAAACATGTTATGACATGTGTAGCTATCATGTAAATTGTGAGTAAATATTGTAATTATTAAATTTTTACACTCCATTATAGAGAAAGAAAAGGAGACATAGGGGAAGCTTGTTTGAGATATCTAGATGTTGGAAACTTAAGGCTAGGGCACTAGTACTTGTGTTTTTTCTCTACTATTCCCATGATATTTGATTTCTCTTTATGGTGAATGGGTCCATCATGAGGGTTTTGCATATTTTTTTTATTGTAGCAAAGTTTCATTTTGATTGATTAAGAAATATTAATACATGAAAGATATACTCCTCAAGTAGATATTTATTCCTAGTATCCCCTAATTGGATTTCTTAGTAGATGAGAAAATTATGCCTTGTGGTCTTCATTTCAATAGGGGAGTTCTAGATTTGATGCATTGCAATATAGTACTTAGAACCCCTACACATAGGATGCCTTATAAGCTGAGATAGTATTGGTTGAAAAAAAAAAATACATTACATAGATTTCCTAAGGAGGAGGCTAGTTATTTGGAGTACCAAGAAGAGTGAATATTCATTGGTTTGTAAAGTACACTAGGTTTAATTTTTTTATTTACATTCCCTTCTATGTTTTTTTTCCAAGGAAATAATCCTCTCTCTTATCCCAAGGGCAAGAGTGAGGGTCAATAAAAAAAAATTTATAGGCACATAGCCATTACAATAATATCTCTCATCATCATGTCAATTACAAGGAATTGAAGCTGGGTGGGAGAGATAACAACCATTCCAACCAACCTCTAGATAACCCCAACTTGCGCATTCCCTTGTATGTGATCCAGGTGGATATTGGTGGCCACCCACCTATTCCACTTGGGTCCCCACCATTTTTTCTTTCAGTTTTTCAGTTTCCTTAATTATAGCATAGTTTACTATCTTTAAAAAAAAATTCAGGTCTTAAACTTTCAGAACCGTTTTGAGGCCCTAAATGATCTTTTTTGGGAAACCCGGGAGCAACATGGGTCTATAGACTGATGTTGCTCACTCAAAAGTTTTAGTACTCAGATAGATATTTCCAACGAGGTATTGGGCTCGTCAAACGCAGATCATATGCCAAAGTTACGTCCCCGGGAAGTTGATGTATCAATTACCCAAACGGGACCCATAGTTTTGGCGCTTCATCTCCTAGGGTTAGGTTTTTGGATGTTTAGGGCTTTACATTGTTTCTCAATAATAAATAGGCCCTCGAGCCTCATTATACATTAGTTCAGAGGCTTGTAGACATGACATATCTTCTCTGAGATAAGCTACCAACGCCCTAGCTAGTTTATTTCCATTCTGTCTGTAAAAAAAATTCAGTTCTTTGATATTTATGGAATGAACTGTTATTTATGCTAAATTTTTGTATTTATGATTATATGTGTATTCTGTTTTGTTCCATCATAAATCTAGATCAGTGGTATCAGAGCGGTCTACTCTTTCTCGATCCTTCTTTTCATTGTTGAAAATGCATCAAGATGATGGAGCTTAGTGAAATGAAGTCGCCTTCACTAAGTGGGCCCGCAGGCAAATTCTGGCGCAAAATCTATTTTTAGACTATGTCTATTTTTAGACATATTGAGCATGGTTCAGGGATTCCAGTTTGAGATTCTTGAAGTATGTGTCATGTTGGTAAAAATATATGAGACTCTATTTTTTAGGTCAAAGAGGTCGAAGTCTATTTTTAGACTGCCTCTCCTTAAAACAGGGAAGTCAAATATTATTTACCCTTAATAATATTTAGACTATAAACAACAGTTTACTCTCTTGGAGCACTTCATTTCGAGCTACAGAAGTGGCTCATGCATCTGACAGAGGAATCACGTGGTTCCCAAGGGTTTTATGGCATCATGCATGGTTGACTTCGGTTGGACTTCAGTGGCAGAAGTTTGGAGGAGTTAATGAGACAGATAGTGGAGTTGTGTTCTGTTTATTTTAGTTGAACTGATTGAGATTAGTTTAACTAGCTAATCAATTAGTTATGAGTGGAGTGAATTAAATATTATTTAATTAATTAATTAGTAACTCATTATTCAACTCAAGAACACATCAGTTCACTACAGTGCATGATCAGTTCAGTGGAGACCAGTGAAAGAGGTAGATGAAAGGGTAGAGTTAGCTATCAGTTGTGACTATACTGTTGCTATTTGCAACACACAGATAGGTGGAGTAAGCCCATGAGGATTGCGCAGTTCAGGCTAGTGGTTTATCTATATAAAGAGGCCATCCCATAGCATTGAAACATGCAATAGAGGCAAGGAAATTGGCGGTGAGTTTTGAACCAGTAACCTGTTCAAAACTGAGCTAGATTGTGAGTAACTGTATGAGAAAGTACTGAGTACTTGTGAGGAGTATTGTACTGAGTTTGTTACTTAATTTCTCCATTATAATATACACAATAGCTGCGGGGTTTTCAGCTATAAGCTTTCCCCATACATACTGTGTTAATGTGTATGATGATTTGATGTGTTATCGCTTGATTTTATTTCCGCATGTGTGATGATCTGAGTTGATTTGAGTGGAAGAGATTATGTGTTACATATAAATTCGAATTGTATGTGATCAGGATAGTCTCGGTGGATAATTAATCATTATTCAGCAAATTTCTACATGGTATCGGAGCTATTGAAGTTCAGATTGATCATCATAGTGATTACAAACTTATTTCATTAGACAGAGTCTGCATGCGGGCCAGGCAGCCTTCGGATTCATCTTTCTTCGGAAAGTGAAAGGTCTGGTAAACGCCCCTTGCAGTCGATCTCTGTGCTAGAAATAATTTGTTCTCATAGATCTAGAGCGGTTGAGCTTTGAGGTGGAATTCAAAATTTTGCAGCAGTTTTGTTTTCTTGGTGCCGGTGTTGAAAATGTCTTTCAACGGTTTGTGACTCGAATATGCTCTTGAAGGCAGTTCGAATTATGTTGCATGGAAGGATCGCATGGAGGCAGTATTAGAAGATAATGGTCTAAAGGAGTTCGTAGATACGGATGTCCAAAATCCCACTGATCCTGCTGAAGTCGAAGCATGGCAAAAGAAGATGGCGAAATGTCGAAGGATCCTGTTGGAGGGCGTCAAGGATCATATTGTATCCAGCCTGCATGGAAAGGCTTCTCCATATTTAATGTGGAAAGCTTTGACGGATCTATTCCGGAGTAAGAGCGACCAAAGGAAGCTGGCGCTCAAAGATAAGCTCAGGAACATCAAGATGGAGAAGGGCGACAGTATCGCCAAATACCTCACGAAGTTCACTCAGTGCAGAGATGAGCTGGGAAGTGTGGGGGTGACTGTCGAAGACGAGGACATGGTCGACCTGGCTCTCCTTGGTCTTACGAAGGCTTGGCACTCATATCAAGATAGTGTCAATGGTCGGGAGAAGCTGCCGGGATGGGAGCGCCTTTGGGCGGATCTCATGCAGGAGGAGATAAGGAGGACTACTCGAGATTGATCTTCATCAAAGGGAGTTGATGAAGAAAAATGCGCTTTGGTGGCCAAAGAAAAGAAAGGGAAGGGTAAGAAAACCTCTCATTCTGGTGCAAAGGGCAAGAAGCAGGATATGGCGAAAGTGAAGTGTTTTCACTGCCATGATCATGGACATTATGCTACCAATTGTCCAAAGAAGAAGAAGAACAAGCAAGCGGGAAGATCTGCAGATGGAGAAACTTTGGCTTCACAGTTCGAGCTTGAATTTTCACTGATCGCATGCTTGGTTTCAAGTGTGCTGGGATCGGTATGGTTCTTGGACAGCGGTGCGTCATTTCATATGACGGGAGATCGAGATTTGTTCTCAGATCTGGAGGACAAAGATTTGGGTGTGCACATCGAGATGGGCGATGATGGTAGATATAGTGCGACTGGTATCGATACCATATCCTTTCAGAGGGAGTCTGGTAAACCCTTTGTATTGAAGGATGTCATGCATGTACCTGGATTGAAGAAGAACTTGATCTCTGTGGCGATGTTGGAGGATAAGGGGTATGATGTGGTCTTCAGCGAAGGAAAAGCCTTCCTGCGCAGTAAGACTACTGGAGAGACCCGGAAGATAGGGGTTCGGATCAAGAACCTTTATCAGTTGCAGGTAGATGGCTGCGCAGCTATGGCATGCAAGGCGGGAGAAGTGGTGAGCCGGGATGATGAGGGCGAACTGTGGCACAGGAGATTGGGCCACCTTCACCATGGAGCTTTGAAGATTCTGCAGCAGATTTCTACTGGACTTCCTAAGGGCACTCTTGCGCAGTCAGATCAGTGCAAAGGGTGTACTTTAGGGAAGTATGTGAAAGCCACCTTTCACGAGAAGGATAGTCGCGCCACGATGATCCTTGAGAGAGTTCACACAGACGTGTGTGGTCCTTTCTCAGTTGCTTCGACAGCAAAGCACAAGTATTATGTGATCTTTGTTGATGATTTCTCTTGAAAGTGCTGGATCTTCTTCATGCAAAAGAAGAGCGATACATTCGCGAAGTTCTGTGAGTTTAAAGCACTGGTCGAGAAGGAGTCGGGGAAGAAGGTGATTTCTCTAAGGAGTGATAACGGTGGTGAATTCATCTCGGCTGAATTAAAGGAGTTCTGCAGCGCAGAAGGGATTCGGAGAGAGCTCATCGCACCCCATAACCCACAGCAAAACGGGGTGGCTGAGCGGAAGAACAGAACGATCGTGGGTGCTGCACGGGCGATGTTGCATGATCAGGGCCTACCCCTTCACTTGTGGGCTGAGGCATGCAATACAGTAGTGTATGTGCAGAACCGTTGTCCTCACAAGGTTCTTGGTATGAGTACACTGGAGGAGGCTTATTCTGGCAAGAGGCCTGATATTTCCCATTTGCGGATTTTTGGTTCTCCTGTCTACATGCATGTGACGAAGGATGCGAGAAGGAAGCTGGATCCGACCGCTGAGGTTGGAATATTTGTGGGGTACACTGATACACCTCATAACTATCGGGTGTATGTGCCAGACAGTCGCAAGACTGTTGTGCGACGGGATATAAAATTTCAGGAGGAGAAAGCCATGCAGTGTTCGCTTGAGAGGGAGCTACACTTGCATGCAGATGAGGAGCCGTTAGTTCCTAAGGAGGAGCTTCCGGATGTGGATCAGCCACAAGAGGAAGTTCAGGAGGTGGAAGAAACCACCCATGCAGCGCCAACCATTAGAGGGCGCATGCGCACTACAGAAGCTGAGCGACTGGCTCGAGATGTAGAGAAGGTTGTAGGACCACCTACAGCACAGCGCAGACAGAGGCAGTCACCGGATCGGTACACTGGATACATGGCTCTTGTGAGTCAATGTGTTGTGACGGAGCCATCCTCTTTTGAGGAAGCCGTGGAGGAACCCGCATGGGTTGATGCCATGATCGAAGAATATGATTCGATCGTCAGGAACAGTGCATGGGAGATTGTCCCAAGACCGGTTGGGAAATCAGTGGTGGGTTCGCGATGGATCTACAAAGTGAAGCAGGCAGCTGACGAGAGTGTGGAGAAGTAAAAGGTGAGATTTGCCACCCGTGGCTTTTCACAGATCGAGGGGATTGACTATGAGGAGACTTTTGCACCTGTCGCAAGGTACTCTTCCATACGGACGATCCTTGCTCTCTCAGCGCAGATGGGGTGGCACATTCATAAGATGGATGTGAAGACTGCATTCCTCAATGGAGTTATTGAGGAAGAAGTGTACATAGAGCAGCCTGAAGGTTTTGAGATCTTCAGCAGTGAGTCACATGTGTGCCGACTCAAGAGAGCACTGAACGGGCTGAAGCAAGCACCTCGTGCTTGGTACACTTGGATAGACAGCTACTTCACCGGGCTTGGATTCTCCAAGAGTGAGGCGTATCCAAACCTGTACCAGATTGTGGTGGAGGGGAAGCTGTTGATCATCGTACTGTATGTAGATGATCTGATTTTGACTAGCGATGAGCAGTTGATACTTTCATGCAAGGAGGATCTTGCACGAGTGTTTGAGATGAAGGACTTGGGCATCCTTCATTATTTCCTGGGATTGGAGATTTGGCAGCGCAGCGGAGGACTGTTTGTTTCTCAGGGCAAGTATGCTCGGGAGATTCTGGAGAGGTTCAACATGCAAGGCTGCAAGCCTGTTGACACTCCTCTTCCTGGTGGTTTGAGGAAGGAGGATGCTACTTCAGCGGAGGTAGTGGATGCCACTGTCTATCGACAGTTGGTGGGGTCGCTTATGTATCTGGTCAATACACGACCCGATATATGCTATGCAGTTAACCAGCTTTCGCAAGCTATGGTTAAGCCTACCAAGCTCTTTTGGAAGGCGTGCAAGCATGTATTGCGCTATATCAGAGGCACATCGGGATATGGTCTATGGTACAGACAGGAGGATGGAGCGAAGCTTTCTGGCTTCACTGATGCAGATTGGGCAGGGAGTCCAACGGACCGGAAGAGCACTTATGGAGGAGTTTTCAGCATTGGGTCGACAGCAGTTTCCTGGTACAGCAGGAAGCAGAGATCCGTGGCACTCAGTTCAGCAGAGGCCGAGTACATGGCAGCTAGCTTGGCTGCATGCGAGGCTATTCGGATGAGGAAGATCCTCGCAGGTTTGTTCAGGTTGCATTTGGAGCCTACAGTGATCTACTGTGATAACCAGAGCTGCATCAAGCTCTCGGCTAATCCAGTTTTTCATGATAGGTCCAAACATATCGACATCAGGTACCATCACATCAGAGATTGTGTTCAGCGGAGAATCATGATGTTTTCATATGTTCCCACGGAGGATCAGGATGCCGACATCCTGACGAAGGCGCTCACCAGGAGCAAGTTCGAATTCCACAGAGGCAGGATAGGGATTGCAGATAATCCATATCTTGCTTAGAGGGAGTGTTGAGAATGCAGCAAGATGATGGAGCTTAGTGAAATGAAGTCGCCTTCACTAAGTGGGCCCGCAGGCGAATTCTGGCGCAAAGTCTATTTTTAGACTATGTCTATTTTTAGACATATGGAGCATGGTTCGGGGATTCCAGTTTGAGATTCTTGGAGCATTGGTCATGTTGGAAAAAATAGATGAGACTCTATTTTTGGTCAAAGAGGTCAAAGTCTATTTTTAGACTGCCTCTCCTTAAAACAGGGAAGTCAAATATTATTTACCCTTAATAATATTTAGACTATAAACAGTAGTTTACTCTCTTGGAGCACTTCAGTTCGAGCTACAGAAGTGGCTCATGCATCTGACAGAGGAATCACATGGTTCCCAAGGGTTTGATGGCATCATGCATGGTTGACTTCAGTTGGACTTCAGTGGCAGAAGTTTGGAGGAGTTAATGAGACAGATAGTGGAGTTGTGTTTTGTTTATTTTAGTTGAACTGATTGAGATTAGTTTAACTAGCTAATCAATTAGTTATGAGTGGAGTGAATTAAATATTATTTAATTCATTAATTAGTAACTCATTATTCAACTCAAGAACACATCAGTTCACTACAGTGTATGATTAGTTCAGTGGAGACCAGTGAAAGAGGTAGATGAAAGGGTGGAGTTAGCTATCAATTGTGACTATACTGTTGCTATTTGCAACACACAGATAGGTGGAGTAAGCCCATGAGGATTGCGCAGTTCAGGCTGGTGGTTTATCTATATAAAGAGGCCATCCCATAGCATTGAAACACGCAACAGAGGCAAGGCAATTGGCGGTGAGTTTTGAACCAGTAACCTGTTCAAAACTGAGCTAGATTGTGAGTAACTGTATGAGAAAGTACTGAGTACTTGTGAGGAGTATTGTACTGAGTTTGTTACTTGATTTCTCCATTATAATATACACAATAGCTGCGGGGTTTTCATCTATAAGCTTTCCCCATACATACCGTGTTAATGTGTATGATGATTTGATGTGTTATCGCTTGATTTTATTTCCGCATGTGTGATGATCTGAGTTGATCTGAGTGGAAGAGATTATGTGTTGCATATAAATTCGAATTGTATGTGATCAGGATAGTCTCGGTGGATAATTAATCATTATTCAGAAAATTTCTACATTCATGTCCCCAACGAGGTCGGGGTATAAGGAGTTAGGGCTCGATCTGGTTGAACCTTTGCAAGATCAACCTCGCAAACCCCAATGACTACCCATGGGGGACAAAAGGAAAGATGAGGGAGTAGGAGATCCTATCAAAATATTTCTTGAGGAGGTCCTCAAAAAATAAATGAATGCAATGATGGATAACTTTTCCCATATCCTTCAACGACTGCCCACTGGTGGTGCAAATCATTTTAAGGTACAAGTAAACTTTTACATTCCCATATTGGAGGGCCAAATAGATGCAGACACTGTAGATAGATAGTTGAATATATTAGAAGGATATTTCTCGGTTCATAACTTTTCCAACCGGGAGAAGATTATTTTTTCACTCCTCAAAGCTAACCCCCATGTCAAGGACTGGTGGGAAACCTAATGTGAGAAAAAGTACGAGGGCGAACCCTCTCTATTCTCGGTGGTACCCACTTGGAATTCTTTCTAATACACCATCAAGGAGAAATATTATCCCATGGGGAGCTATTAGGACAAGTACATAAAATGGACTACACTGTGGCATCAAAGGGATCAAGATGTTCATGAGCTGACAAATTTGTTCCATACCCTGCACACAAAGTTGGGTATCAAAGATTCAAAGAAACATTTGGTGCTGAAGTACCGCAATTATTTGCACAGATACATTCAAGAGGAAATGGAGTTCCTCGAGATCTTCTCGCTTGGTACGGCATACCAGTATGTTGCCAAGATTGAGTAGAAATTCAAACGGAAGAAGCGAGACTTAGGATTTGTGAATCAAAAGCAAGGGAAAGGTGCCCCCAAACCATAGAACAAAGGAAAAATCCAAGGAATGGTGGCCCAAGATAACCTATGAAAGCCCCAAGAAAATAACAACACCGTGAAGCCAACGAAGGACACGAGAAAGTGGTGTGAGTTCCATAAGAGCTCCACTCACAACACAAGTGAGTGTTGGGGCAAGCAGTCATTGGTGGCAGAGATGAGGGATTTTGAATTAGATTCATGCTCCAACTCTGAATCAGAACCCGACAAGGGGAATGAAAAAAGGAAGCATATTATGGAGCCCAACGCCACCGTTGCCACTACAAAGATCCAGAAGGAGGAACCGAAAGCTCCAGATGAGGAGGAGCGTCTCTTCCACTCCCAGATGTGGGTAAAGGGTTCCCCGCTATAGTTCATTGTCAACAGTGGGAGCCAAAATAACCTCATTTCAACTAAGGTCGTCAAGAGGTTAGGCTTGCCAACCACATCACACCCACAGTCGTACACCATCGGGTGGCTTCACCAAGGATGGGATATCCGCGTCAGCCAACAGTGTCGCCTTCCCTACAACATCAAACCCTTCACAGATGAGGTATTATGTGACATTGCTCCTCTTGATGCTTGTGATGTATTATTATGCCAACCATACTTGTGGAAGTGAAATGCTGCGTATGAGTCCCGACCTCACGTCGTTATTGTTACTTTGGGAAATAATTTGTACAGGATACCAGAGGTGCCACCGCCAATGGCTATCTCCTTGGTTACTACAAAACAATGCAATAAGCTCATTTCCAAAACCAGGAAATTTGTTTTCGTGATGATCCGGCCCCAGGGAAAGAAGAGGATTGTGTCCACGACCTCCAGATAGGGCTCCTCCGCATGACAAAAACAAATGGACAAGGTCGTGGAGGAGTATGGGGACATCTTCAGCTCACCCACAGGGGTGCCTCTAGACTGTCGGGTCAAGCACCCCATCGATCTGGCTCCAGGTGCACCGCTACCCAATGGACCAATCTATCAGCGCTCTGTTCTGGAGAACGATGAAATCAAGAGGAAAATTCAAGATCTATTGCAGAAATGTCACATCCGGCTGATTTCATCACCTTGTGGGAGCCTGCTCATGTTGGTGCATAGTAAGGATGGGACTTGGAGACTCTATATTGACTATCGGGCATTGGACAAGATCACTGTCTAGAATAGGTACTCGATCCCACAGATTGATAACCTTCTAGATCAAATAAAAGGGGTGAAATATTTCAGCAAGATCGACTTGAAGTCTGGGTATCAACAGGTAGCAATCGAACCCTCCGATGTGTGGAAGACTGCCTTCAAATCCAAGGAGGGCCTTTCGAATGGCTAGTCATGCCTTTTGGGTTGAAAAATGCTCCTGCAACCTTCACGAGGCTAATGGACGACATCTTACGGTCGGTCATCAACTCATTTGTAGTAGTGTACTTGGATGAAATCTTGATCTTTATCCATAATTGGGAAGAGCACCTCCACCACATCCGACAGGTCCTCCAAACATTGCGATAACATAAGTTGTGTGCCAATTCGGAGAAGTGCACTTTTGGCATGACCCAAGGTCAGATCTGGGATACATTATTGATGAACGGGGAGTAAATGTGGATCTAAACAAGATCCAAGTAATTCGGGATTGGCCGTCCCAAACCACTCTAACGGAGCTTCGCACCTTTCTGGGTCTTGTTGATTTCTACTGCAAGTTCGTGTTGGGATTCTCTCATATCACTTGGCCCTTGAGTCAAGTCACCAAGGGAGGATAAAAATAAAAATTCTTTTGGTTAGAATATCAATAGAAGGATTTCGTAGAATTGAAACATCGCCTTTTCTCTGCGCCAGTGCTCACATTACCAGACTTTCAACAACCATTTGAGATCGAGACAGATGCCTTTGAATATGATATTGGGGAAGTTTTTACTCAACAAGGAGCATCTAGTGGAATATCACAGTGAGACACTATCCAACATAGTCCACAAGTATCCAACTTCTGACAAAGAAATATATTCCATTATGCAAGTGTGCCGCCAATGGAAGCACTACATTTTGGGGAAGGAAATGGTCATCGCAATAGACCACCGACCCCTTTAGTTCATACAGACACAAGGGAAATTGTAGAATGATCACCATCAAAAGTGGTCCACATATCTAAAACAATTTCATTTGAAAATCAAGTATAAGAAGGCCAACACCAATAATTGTGCAGACCACCTCAGCCGACCACTGATCGTGGCGCTAACCATCGTTCTCAACTCTTTTGGGCACAAGATTTCTGATTGGCCGCTTCTCTACAAGAGTGATCCAGAATTTGGCCACACATACAAGACACTCTTGGAGGGTACGCAAGTTCCAAATTTTCACCTCCAGGATGCACTGTTATGTCACCTGGGACACCTTTGTGTTCCTTCAAGTGAGTGTGCCAAGATGATTTGGGAAGCACACTATAATCGAGTCGCTGGGAATTTCGGGGTCGAGAAAATAGTGGCAGTACTACATAATTATTTCTATTGGTCGAACCTTCGACAAGATGTTGGGAAGTACATGAGATCCTGCACTGATTGCGCCAATGCCAAATTGACCATGAAGAAGCAAGACCTTTATACCCCAGTACCTACCCCTAGTCGACCTTGGGAATCCATCTCCATGGATTACATGTCGGGACTTCCTTCTAATAAGCATGGAAATGACTGTGTTTTCATGCTCGTCGACAAATTATAGAAGATGGCCATTATGTCAGCCTGTAAGAAGAATATCACAACAGAAGCCACTGCTAAACTCTTCTTTGAACGAGTGTGGGTGCACTTTGGGATCCCACAGTATATCATCTCAGATCGAGAAAACAAGTTCTTCAGCACATTTTGGTCCAGACTCTGGTCAATGCTAGACACCAAGCTCACCAATTCCACATCTTTCCATCCCCAAATTGATGGCCAGACGAAGGCCATCAACATGATTATTGTACACATTCTGTGCATGTACAATTTAAATCATCCACGCACATGGGATGAGAGTCTTCCCTATGTAAAAAATAGTTATAACTGGGTTCTCCACATCTCAACCAGCCACATCCCCTTTCAGGTAGGCTTTGGGTTCCAACCACTATGTACCATTGACGTAGCCATGCCAATTGTGGCTACGCAGGCCGATTCGGTTCATGTATAGTCTGAAGCTGACAAAGCGAACAAATTCATTGATCAAATCTGCCAACAGGTTCATGACATATTGGACAGAGCCAGTGCTAAGTACAGGAAACAACATGATCAACATCAGGTGCCACACAACTTCTAGGTGGGAAAAAAAGTGTGGCTACATTTGCAGAAGGAGCGCTTCACTGGACCCCACCGCAAGCTTCTCTTACTCCAATATGGGTCATACACCATCACCAAGGTTGTAGGGTACAATTATTTTGAGCTAATTATTACACCATTCCTTGCTCTACACCCAGTATTCAATGTGGACTGCCTTTGGCCCTACTTCTGTAATATCCATTTTTCAGGATTGCTCAAGAATCATGCATGAAAAATGCATTTCCAGCAACATATGCAATAAAATACTGAAATAATCACTTGGATCCCATGGATACATCTACTAAGCATGTATATACAAGAAGTGATAAAAAAGAAATGGAACTAGGTGGGTTAAACAGACCTCCCACACTAGTGTAGCTGAAAATGACTAAAAACCCTAAACTACATTTTACTGGAGTTGCTGCATCAATGGACTGTGCAGTATAAATAGTTTTTAAGCATAAAAACATGGGAGAACAATATATATACTCATATATTAGTGAAAAATTCTGAAGTACGAAGATCTAGTCTCCTCATACAAAATACAAGATAACCTGGCAAGGGTTTCTTGTCAAATACTTTGCATACAAATGTGATATTCAGAAAATAACTGAATAATCACTACAACACTGAAGCATAAGAGTATACAAGGCTGAAATATGTCTGATATGATGTATATACCTCAATTTCTTCCTCCCATGAAAGGTTTAACCTCTCAATCACAAGGAAACTCAGCAATGGAGCCACCAAACCATGCAAAGAACACTGCCTCCAAAATAACACACTCCCTAGTAGAAATAGCGCTGGGATGGTATGAGAAATGTGTGGTATGATACCACAGATCTGAAATAAGCTCTGGATCTCTCCAAAATTATCTCTCAAGTGAATGAAACCTTCCTCCAATGAGAAACTAGCTTAGAAACCGAGATTCTAGTCCCTTTCACTGCTGCACCCAGCAACACTGCACAATCTCCGGAAAAGTTGTGCTGATGTATATGGCTGAAGCTTGGCCTGAAAAACTGATGTGGAATGATGAATAAAAACTCTCCCAATGATCTACTCAAAGGAAAGAGGTGATTTCCCCGCCCGGGAACACCCAGTGCTAAACAACACTGCAGCTTTGCTAAGCAGCAAAGCAACAACAATTCTTGGCAGCCAAGAATAATAATCTACTACATGATGAATAATGCTGCCATCCTCTTCCTTATTTAATATGTGAGTTTGATTTTTCTTGGCCCCACTCACTTAGGTTACTTCTAACCCAAGTTACATTTCCCTCCAAAATTGTGTTATCCATCCTAGGATTCCTCCTCCACTAAAACTGCGTTGTTGACTTGGTCAAAGTAGCTTCATTTTATCTTTGTTCACACATGGAGGTGTCTTATTGAGCTAGAAAGAGTGTCTCCTTTCACACTTGGAGTGTTTTTATCCTCCTTAGGAGACTTATGGGCTTTTCTACCCATTTATTTACCGGTTATAGCTGCTGCCAACTCTAATGTTCCATTTAGCTTGGAAGCTAAAATTTTGGGAACATTACAGTCCTTCCCTCCAAAATATTTTCTTGTTCTCAAGAAAATGCATAAGGAGAGAAAAATATCTCCCCTCCTCCTCATGTGGCCTCCCATCAATAGCCTCCATCACTGCATCAAGATAATCTGCAAATAAACTGACATCCAATGCTCCCTCCCAAGTGTGAAAAACCAAAGTGTCTGCATCAATCAAAGGTGGAAAGTGTGAATGGAAGCATGCTAGCTGTCTCATAGCCTCCAAAAAGTAGGAGTGATGATAAACATGGTGAATGAGTGCCTCCCTCATCCATGCAATCATCCAAATGAAGTGAGTCACCCTCCAACATGGTAACTCCTGAAAAGTCTCTTCCACCTTGTGCTCCTGACATGTAGGTGGGCTGAATAAGTGAACATGATAGGCAATAGGGCCTATCCCATGCTGTCCTCTTCTCTAGTTATGATAAGTGTAGAAGATATTCTGATATTGGGCTGCAACATGATTTCCCTCCAATGGAAAGAAAAAGATTGAGCCTCCAAAGACTCTTCCTCCAAATTCATGAGTCATGCCAACCCAAACCATTCCATTCAAGATGAATGGCACATCATCACCACATGGCATCCAAAGCAGAAAATGGCTGAAGGTTGTGTGCAAGTTTGGATGATACATATGGTCTCTCTGGTGGATACAGCGCAATTCTCCCAACTGCTTCTTGAGAATGTCATATGGCAAGTGTTCCTTCAACAAGTTACAAGCTGGATATGTATGCTCTCCCAACATGGGGAAGTAAGCATAAATGTATATCAGCTATACATATATAAAATAACAATACACTTGCCCAATTTCATGTATATATGGGCTACTATCATCATAAACATTGGCCCTAAAGTGACCATGAAACCCAAAAATAATCTTGCTCTCATATGGAGCAATGCACTGTTTACATATGGTGAGAAAGTACAAATACTCAATAGAGTAATCAATAAGCACATCAATGTATTTCCTACCATACATCATGTGTGAGCTGAAAATGAGTTCCATGTATAAGTTCCCCCATGAGGATCCCCTCATAAAAATTTGCAAGAATAAGGGATACATATACTCCTTGGAACACTCCATCATTAAGAACACTCCCCCATGTGACAACGCTGTAGGCCTTAGTAATAAGGCTCCATGACTCCTCTCTTTGACATTCCATATGCCAAAGTCATCCACCATCATGCTTCTATGTGAGAAGATCTCCTTCCTACATGGAAGTCTCTCATGATCCTTCAATGCTGAAGGGTAGCCTCCTTGCACCATGAATGTGCCTTTCTTCTCTTCGGAAATATCATGAAAAGTACGGGAATAATTTTTCCCATACTCTCCCAAGTGCAACCATAGCAAAATTTTTTTTTTTTGCTGCCTCATCTCTCCCTCATACAATCTTCCTTCGAACAAAAACACATCAGCAATACATGGAAGCATGATACAATAAAAACTAGTTGCCAAATGACAACCGGAGAGTGAATCTTGGTCCCCCTCATGGAACCAGCGTAGTGCACCCTTGGCCTGCATAAAAATAAGAATTAACAAGTGCTTTACCAGCCACTTGTCTACTGCCACATTTATCTCATAAGATGAAAACATGAAATTACAATATGGTGTCATTGGTGCACACCAAGAGACATATGGCTTCCCCCACAGCTCATCAAAAAGATATCCAAGATCAATGCTAAAAGTAGCTGCAAGTACATCATCATATAATATGCAAGAAGAAATTTTTCTTCTTGTTACATCATGCTGCTCAAATAAAGGAAAGAAGTAAAACACAAAACATGAAATAATACCTCCTCCATTATGTACTTGAGGTCTTGAGTTGAAATGGCTCAACTGGAAATTCTTCCTTACTCCCAATGAGTAGGAAGGTAGCTGTGACATCCTCTCTATCACCATCTGGGCTATGCATCTCTCCATATGCTGATATATGTCATGTTGGATGCCCCCCCAAGTGAACTCCTCCATCAAGTGGAAATATGTATCAAAGTGCATAGAAGAGAAGTCCTCATGTGCTGCATGTAGCAGCTTCTCCTTGAGCCTACAAGATCTAGTCAAGAAGATCCTGCCATAGGAATATATGACCACATCTCTCACCATGTATCTGTCATCTCCATCCGGGTCATCAAGAATCATGCATGCACCAAGATCCTTGGAGTACTCTACCAAAAGCTGAGATCTCCAATAAGGATCAATCCTCCTCAGTGACAGCGCTGGTGATCTGGCATGTGAAGTTCCACTCATGCTGCTTCCTGCTACTTTGACATCCCCCATGCCAAAGTTCTCCTCAAAAATCTTCACCTCTCCAGAATCCAAAAGTGGTGAACCCAAAGACAAGACATCTCTCATCAACTGAAGATCAAGTGGCCTCCCAGGTGGAATGCCTCCATGAAGTGAGACATTAATGTCAAGAGTAGACTGTATAGGTGATTGGGAAATCTTGCCCCTGCTTCTACAACACAAATCAGTCTGCCTCTTCCTTGCATTGTCTCTCTGAAATAAAGAAGGGTGTATGCTTCTCATCAACTGATGCTGCTCTTCCTCCCTTCCTCCTCCTTCCAGTTGAAATGCTGCACAATCATGTTGCTCATTGATTGTGCTTGGACCTCTATGTATGAGATCCTAGGGAATTTCTTGCATAGATACAAGAATCCCTCCTGTGGGAGCATGTGCTCCTCCCTCCTCTGCATCAGGCACTGGATGTGCTCTAGATGTGACAGCGTTGTTTCCCTCTTCTTCATCAATGTGTGTAGGCAACATCTCAATAATTGGATCCCTTTGTGAAAAAGTGATCCCCATGCCCTCTTGTTCAAGAATATGAACTAGAGGTTTTGCTTCCGGCAATGTGTAATGCAAGACATCGGCTCTTCTCATGGTTTTCTGAAATGGAGTTTCCTCCATCACATCCAAGGGTTTGGTTTTCTCAAGTTTTCCCTTCCCATGTGTCTTAGGAAGTTTTTCACCAAACCTTCCCATCAAAGTTTCTATGAATCTTGCATAAGAGGAAGTGTTTGCATTTTTTAAGGAACAAGATTCAAAAATCCACCATGCATGAGCCTTACCTCTGAAATGTAGCTGCAACTCTGATAGCTTCATCTCCCGTAATATGGTGTAGCTGAAAATAGGAGTTTAGCTCCTTCACCCAAGCTCCAACTGAACATGTAGGTGATCCGGCAAAAGTAGATAGAAGAAATCTATCTGCATCCTGCTGTTGGCTCTTCTCCATCTAGATCTTGCAAAACTCTTGGAAATCAGTATGATCTCTAAACCTCTCAGTTTGAGATTCATACTCCCGCAACAAATCACTAAGAGTCATTATCTTAGGCATTCTTCTTCCTCCCATCCATCTCAGGATAGCTTTGGGAATTTGACTGCACTGTGCATCATGGAGTGCAGCTGCATGCTCACACTCACCATGTGAAAATATAGATTCAGCGCTAGATTCAACCTCCTTTGGATATTTCATCTCCAATCTTATTTTCTTTAGCTCTCCTTGAAATATCTTCATAGATTTTGGAAGAAGCTTTGTAAGCTTGTCTTCATTTCTTCCTGCACACACTGAAGCTTTATTTCTTCTTTCCATCTCTCATTCTTTTGATAGATGGATCTCACAGGCTGAGCCAAGAGATCATGCTCTGATACCACTGTAATATCCCTTTTTCAGGATTGCTAAAAAATCATGCATGAAAAACGCATTTCCAGCAACATATGCAATAAAACAGTGAAATAATCACTTGGATCCCATGGATACATCTATTAAGCATGTAAATACAATAATTTATCAAAAATAAATGGAACTAGGTGGTTTAAACAGACCTCCCACACTAGTGTAGCTGAAAATGAATAAAAACCCTAAACTGCATTTTACCGGAGTTGTTGCATCAATGGACTGCACATTCTAAAGAGGATTTGAGCATAAAAACATGGGAGGACAATAGATCTACTCATATATTAGTGAAAAATTATGAAGTACAAAGATCTAGTCTCCTCATTCAATATACAAGATTACCTGGCAAGGGTTTCTTGTCAAATACTTTGCATACAAATGTGATCTTCAGAAAATAATTGAATAATCACTGCAACACTGAAGCATAAGAGTATAAAAGGCTGAAATATGTCTGATATGATGTATATCCCTCAAGGGCTTCCTCCCATGAAAGGTTGAACCTCTCAATCACAAGGAAACTCAGCAATGGAGCCACCAAACCATGCAATGAACACTGCCTCCAAAATAACGCAATCCCTAGAAGAAACATCATTGGGAGGGTATGAGAAATGTGTGGTATGATGAAAAAAATCTGAAATAAGATTTGGATCTCTCCAAACTTATCTCTCAAGTGAAGTAAACCTTCCTCCATTGAGAAACTAGCTTAGAAGTCGGGATTCCAATCCCTTCCACTGCTGCACCCAGCAACACTGCATAATCTCCAGCAAAGATGTGCTGATGTAGATGGCTGAAGATTGGCATGAAAACCTGATGTGGAATGATGAATACAAACTCTCCCAATGAGCCACTCAAAGGAAAGAGGTGGGATCCCGACCCGGGAACACCCAGTGCTAAACAACACTGCAGCTTTGCTAAGCAGCAAAGCAGCAACATTTCTTGGCAACCAAGAATAATAATCTACTACATGATGAATAATGCTGCCATCCTATTCCTTATATAAGATGTGAGTTTTCTTTTTCTTGGCCCCACTCACTTAGGTTACTTCTAACCCAAGTTACATTTCCCTCCAAAATTGCGTTATCCATCCTAGGATTTCTCCTCCCCTAAAATTGCACTGTTGACTTGGTCAAAGTAGCTTCATTTTATCTTTGTTCACACAAGGAGGTGTAGAAAGAGTGTCTCCTTTCACACTTGGAGTGTTTTTATCCTCCTTAGGAGACTTATGGGATTTTCTACCTATTTATTTACCAGCTACAGCTACTGCCAACTCTAATGTTCCATTTAGCTTGGAAGCTAAAATTTTGGGAACATTACAACTTCCCACCTTTACTGGACACCTTCGGCATTGCAGAATAACTCACACCAACAGAGTTAAACCCAAAATGCATGGAACAAACCACCACAGATTGTATCATGGACATGCAAATCAAGAACACTCGCCAACAGAAGATCCAACTGTATCAGGTTGTGAAAGTTGGCCAACTCCTGCACCAAGGCAAGTGGCTCACTAGGGACCAAGTTCAGTAGAATTTTCCTCATCTCATGGAGGAACTCAATGCAGTGGGGACCATTGATTCCTAAGGTGGGAGGAATGATATAGGTGGATATTGGTGGCCACCCGCCTATTCCTCTTGGGGCCCCACCATTTTTTAATTCAATTTCTCAGTTTCCTTAATTATAGTACAATTTACTATTTTTTGCTGTTTTTTCAGGTCTTGAACTTCTGGAGCCATTTTGAGGCCCTAAACGACATTTTTTGGGAAAAACGAGAGAAAAATGTGTCTGTGGACTAATGATTATCACTCACAAGTTGTATTCCTCGGATAGATATTTCCAATGAGGTATTGAGTGCGTCAAACAGAGATCGTATGCCAAAGTTACGTCCCCGGGAAGTTGATGTACCAGTTTACCCAAACGAGACCCATAGTTTTGGTGCTTCATCTCATGGGGTTAGGTTTTTGGATGTTTAAGGTTTTCCATTGCTTCTAAATAATAAATAGGCCCTCGAGCCTCATTGTAACATAGTTCAGAGGCTTGTAGCCACGACATCTCTTCTTAGAGATAAGCTACCAGTGCCCTAGCTAGTTTATTTCCATTCTATCTATAAAAAAAAATTAGTTCTTTGATATTAATGGAATGAAGTGTTATTTCAACTGAATTTTTGTATTTATGGTTATATGTGTATTCTATTGTCTTCTTGTATAAATCCGGATCAATATGTTACCTAATTTTTTGGAATAATTATAATACTAATGACTACATCTATAATTAAATTCTTGTAATACATGTTTATTTACATATATCTATTGATATTTTATACTTATTTCTAGGTGGGATCTTACAAAGATGTTAAATATTTAAAAATGCACTTGATGGAGGTAACTTTGTAGAATTGTTTCTTTGTAGAGACAAAAGTATCTTGAGTAGTAGGATTTTGATTTAAAATTTCCATGGGAAGTACAAATTAGAAGCTAAAGAAAATGTCAAAGGGGTTGCATTGTGTTGTGTGAAATTATAGTTGAGTTGCTCAAATGGAAGGTTATTATCTTGCCATTTAAAAATAACAACTAAAGATTCAAAAGGCACCTCCAATTTCCCATTCTGATGAGGGGGTGTTATGCATGGTGTGAACATATGAGCGTGTTTGTGACTAGAAGGTAGTCTAATAGTTCTATGTCACTAAAAGAAAGTTTTAGTATCTCATTAATGCGATGAAGAAAGTGTATTGTGGGTATTGAAATGCTTTGCAATCCATTTGGCTCTAAGTTCACCTAAGTAGAAACAATCATATATGGACATTGGGAAGAAAGTTGTAGTTATCGTGGAACATGGATTGGGCCATATTTCATAGTAAGTGATATTAGGGGTCTGTTAGGAATAATTTCACAATATTCCTTTAGGTGGGAACTGTATAATTTTCTTCATAATGTTAGTATGAACAATCTAAAATGTTTAAATACTAAAGGAACACCAAAAACATATGAGAACAATACTACCTAAGTAACAACAAGTGGTGCTTAAAAAAAAAAACACTGGTAGTGACCATCCAACCCATTTATGTTGCATACATAAAAATATTTCTTCTTATATTTCAACATACATTCTCACCGATGAACTCTTCTATTGATACTTGAGAAACTATGAAATCTCCATGAAATCCAATTTACTGGGTTAAATATGATTAACCATGGTGGTTCCAATTGGTTAGAATAATCCACAAAATTTACTCAATAACTTAGGAATTTATATTCTTAGGGTTGTCCCTTCGAATTGGTTGGACCACTTCAGTTGTTTATTTTACTTGGCCCACTGACTAAGGTTCATCATTCATTGAAATAGATCTAGAATTTTGGTTGAAATTCCCCATATAATCATATCATAACATCCTCCCTTCAACATAATTAGAATATTATAAAGTGTAATTATATCAACATCCCCTTTTGAGAAAACACCCTAATGATGGAATCTAAGAATTGATTGAATTTTCAAAAACTTGACTTATTTCATTAATTTAGTAAAGATATATTCAATATGATCATCTACATTTTAGCAAACAAGAGATATCACATTCTCTTGTACCAATTTTATGACATAATTTTCATAAAGTCCCACATGCTTAATCTTACTATGTGCAACAAGGCTAATAGCCACCTAAATCACACTTTGATTATCAAAACACACTATAGTCAAATGTGTGTAAGGAAGATCTATCTATAGCATCAAATTGTTACTTTTTCATAACTTTGTCCTTGGATTCACTACACATCAATCTTATACCTTTGAGGGTGAAAATGAAACAACCCGTTTTTTCTTACATGAACACCTAATCAATCCTTGCACAAGGATAAATACATAACCAGATGCTGAATTACAATCAACTCTATCAACAACAGAAAGAGAGTTAGTATACTTGATCAACTATAAAGTTTTTTTGATGCAATATTTAATTCCCAATTGATATGTTTACTTCAAATAATGAAAAATCCTCTTGAGTTTTTCAAATGGATTTCCATAAGTTTCTACATTGACTTGGAAATAAAACTAACACCAAATAAAATATAATGTCAGATGTAAATTAAATAAATTAGAATCCCAACAAGTTGCATGTATAAAGTAGCATAAACTTTTTGGGAATAACATAGTCAATTCAGATCTCCATTGAAACAATGATTTGCAAGACATATAATTCTCTATATTGAAACTTTTCAACAAATAACATTATCCATTTTTAATACATGTACGTGTAAAAATAAATTCAATATACACAAGTTGATAATTTCAATTGTTTTCTTTTTCACATACCAAACCCCTTCTATCCCTTTGAGGCATGGGGTATAATTTTTTTTTTCCTCCTTCCTTCCTCTCATTCCTTTCCATTCACCCAAGAATGTAGCCTGTCTAACCCTTCGTGGCCTCCATGGTAATTTCTAGGTGAAACGACCATGGGAAAACATAAGGATGGAGCTCCCCAATCCAAAATTCTCTTCTGTGCCCTTTATTATTATGCTGAGCCCCTAGTACCATTCATCATGAAGTGACTAATGGTTGGGCTTAACCCATAGCCCCTTCTATCTCGACGCCATCCTTCATGCTCCCCTTTTTAACCTGCCAGGGTCAATCTCCCGCGATACATGTCTCGTGAGGTTTTCCCCCTTGTACCCTGATCAGTGTTGTCTGCTAGCACCATCATCCTCCATGTCTCATCGTTACCATCCTAACGATTTCCTAAACTGCATTAGGTTTCCCATCGACCTCTCTATTCTAGGGTTACCTAGAAAGTGGGCCATCCATTAAATCTCCTCATTGGCCTAACACTTTTCTGCTGTTTGCATTCACCACTGCTAGCCCATGTAATCCTGACAACTTCCATCACATCACCAGTTTATTTCGATTGGTGGCAGAGTCAGGGTGATCTGGTTGTGCACCAACTTCGTCCAATAGTATCATCGTTCGGTTTACATAGATGTTCTGCATAGCTAACCCATGTCATCCCGCTAGCTTACCTTCCTAACACTTGTGAATAACTTTCCTCTCTTTTCTTTTGGGATGAACCCGTCAGGCTGACTCGGTAGGTGAGCCAACTCCTTACTAATAACATCGTAGAATTAAGGTGGGTCTTGCCATGTAACAACTTACATCATCCCAACACTTTAATCCCATCTCTCCTCACTTCGCCTTCAGAGATGTTTTGGGGATAAGCCTTCGGGTTCCCACCTATAGGCCACGACAGTTACCTCACGAAAAATAGTATACTGCATCCTATCCATCTAGGAATCCTCAATCTTAGATCTCAAATATCCAACTAAATTCCAATTCACATGTGGTTACGAGGTTCCTATATTCTAACCTCCCAGGACTTCTGACATCATTTTCCTTTAAAGGATCTGTCTGGTGACAATCCCTGGTCCACTAAGTGAGAGACTTCCTGAAAACTGATTAAATTAGCTTACATGATTCAACTTGTACAATAATTTTATGCCATGTCGTCAATTTATTGACCTATCATGTTCGAGGGAAAAATACGGTGCATCAATGAGGTGTCTCCATGTCTAGGGTTTGGATCAGCGAAGGGATAAGGTTGCTTGATCCTCCCTCTTAAGTACAAGACTCAGTCCCTTCGTGATACGACCAATCTCATTTTGATCATGACCATGGCTTTGCTAGAGGACCTCAGCCCTACTTTATGTAACAAATCAGAAGAGGATCTCCATGATTTATCCATAGAAAAAATCTATTGTTGCACAAGCCTTCTCCAACTAATCTACCTAGTTGTGGCTCTATCTCAGAGGTTGGGTAGATATATGGAATTTTTTCACTAATGCCTTGATGCTCCATTAGTAGCAATCTAACACAATCCATGGTGTTACCCCTCTTGAGCTTAGGTGCTAGCTGCATTAAGTAAATTATAGCACGTGGGCCTTCCCTGCCCTTGGGTATGGAATTCCCTCATGGAAACGTAGCAGATCATGCACCCAATCACATACCACAGGCTTGGAACAGGCTTTCAAGAATCTCACACCTCTCCTGCTACTTGCCAAAAATTTTAGATTCTGTTGGACATTGGGTTCAATGCTCCTCGTGTGTTTCGCGACATGGACTAACTGCCTCTCGTGGATCCTAGGTATGGTGATTATAGAAGAGACTAACGCTTGCAGGTTTTGTTCTAACAACAATCGTGATTCCAACAAGTGGTATCAGAGCAACAGGTCTTAATTTTGAAACTCACCCGGCTCGCGTTGGGGGGGAGATTGTTGGACATTGGGTTCAATGCTCCCCGTGTGTTTCACAACATGGACTAACTGCCTCTCATGGATCCTAACCTTGGTGATTGTAGCAGAGACTAACGCCTGTAGGTTTTGGTCTAATGGAAATCATGATTCCAACAGAGTCTACACGAAATCTACAAGAAATACCTTGATGACACATTGATTTCCAAGGAATTTGGCTATTTGCAAGGACCTGTAGCCCTTAATGCCAAGGCCCCTGTGGTAGGAATGGAGGCTGCTACAAATGAAAGCTTAAAGGAAATTTCCGTATGGATGGAGTAAATTTAGGTAATGGTGCAGGGTTCACCTAGCCCCAGGGAACTTCCCCTAACATTCATATACTTCTTTCCTGCCAGAACAACAACTTGTAAGCAATTAGCTCAAATGGATATAATGATAGACTCTGGCCAACAAAGGGTCTTTTATGTAATGACTGACTCTGGCCAACAAAGGGTCTTTTATGTAATGACTGACTCTAGCCAACAAAGGGTCTTTATGTAATGACCGACCCTGGCCAACATAGGGAATCTTATTTAAGTTGTACATTAATAGAAAGGGTAACCCACCACTTTTAATGGTTTACTCAAGCTTGAATTATGGACTGAAACATATCATTAAGATCGTTCAATTTCGCTACTGCATTATTTTTTTAGCATGGTTAAATGTATCATGAAGTTCTTTCTCTTCCATTAGTCCGTCATTCTGAGCACATATAGGTGTTTTATTCATGGAAAGGGTCAACCTTAACTCCATAGCTTAGGAATTAATTTTCTGAGGTCCTTTTAAGGTCTTAAGCATCAAATACTCTATGTTTCCATTAAATAAAGTAATTTAACATGTTTTATTTCATGTTCAAGCACTAGCTTACAAACATACACACACAAATATTTATCATACATACCAGGAGAATACCCCCTCCAAGTTTCACCATAGGTATAAACACAAACAACCCAAATGCAATCCCTGTTTTCCAAAACCATCATAAACAATGGTATAACATAATCCATTCAAATTCAAGAAACATTCATAAATAATTATCTTTAAGTCTACAGGGAAATTGAGTCTAGGACTATGAATCTCTAACCAACCATAGACCGTTTTAGCCATTGTTACTTGTAGCTTCCATCCTCGAGCTAGATCCTAGAGTCTGAGGGGGGAATGCTTGCTTTTGGGACCACACACAAGATACCAATTAAGCTAGGGAATCTAGAGGACCTCCTACCTCAATCCCAACAACTGATTACTTATTTATTTCTTGCATCGGGAGTCAAAAGGTACCCAACCTCACCTCCAAGTGCACATACAATGATTCACCCCCTCCTAGGGAGTGTATAATAAATTGTACCAATCATGGCGGTAACCAAAGACTGTGACCAATAATGTATCTGTTTTGGATTCAGGATGGTCTCTTCTCAAGTTGTTATATGGTTCCAGAGTGGCTATATCAACCCACAACCTCCAAGGGACCCAAGCTGTTACAGGGCTTCAGAGATTTCATCCCACCCACAACCTCCATGGACCGAAGTTGTTACAAGGCTCCAAAGACCTCTTATCTCAACCCATAGCTTCCAAGGCCCCAAGCTATCAGGGGGTTCTAGGAATTCTATCTCAACACACTTCCTCCAGGAACCCCAAGTTGTTACAATGATTTAGAGAATAATACTAAACCCATAACCTCCAGGGACATAAAATCAATCCCCTTCTCTTCTCTTCTCTTCTCTTCAAGCTGTCTATTTCAAGCTTCTGTTGAATTCCTGGTTCACTGTCATCTTCTCAATCTCCTTCTAAGAGAAATTATTTTTTCCCCTCTTCCAGGAACTTGAATCAACCTCTATTCCTTCTTTCCCCTGTTCGAATTCCTTCTCCTGCTTGCATCCTCTTTGTTTTTTCCATGCCCCTGATCAAAAATTTTGTCCACCTTATTTACTACTTCATCCTTCATTTTTTCAATTTTGTAGCTCCTTCATAAATTCTTGCCCTCCTTTCTTGTATTGTTTTATCAAGCAAGCATGGGCTTGAGTACTTTCCCTCAAACCATTTAATTTCGAAAGCTAGTTCATTAACTCCTTGCACTAGCCAGCCATCAATGGCTGCCTTGCCAATCCAAGTTTCTCCTTGGCACAAGAAACCACAACATCCCCATGTAGCTTCAAAATCTTCTTTATGAATATTTGGGCTATGTCACTAGCGAAGTTGGTGGATTTAAATGCCACATAATGAGCTACTTTGATAATTTTATCCACCACCACCATGATTGCATCATGTTGCTTAGATGTTTTGGTAAATATAGTGATGAAACCCATAGAAAGTAATTCCCACCTCCATTCCAGAATAGGAAAGGGCTGCATCAATCCTGTTGGGTGTTTGCATTCAACCTTTACCTTTTGGAATTCTATCCATTTTGCTACTAAATATGCCACTTATTTCTTTATATTTGGCCAGTGATAGTTATTTTTAATGGATGTGAGGGTATTTTGATACCCTGAGTGGCCCAAGTAAGGATTAGGATGTTATTATTTTAATATCAACCTTTTTATTTCATCATTGCCAGGCACACAAATTCTTCCCTTGAATCTAATTAATTCGTTTTCAGTGAGATGACATCCTTCGCCCTAGCAACTTTGATTCCATTTTTCTTTAATTTTCTGGTATTTTTTATCCTGCTTCCCAACGTTTTAATTATTTCTTCCACATCTATGTCATACATGCTTACCACTGCCAATTTATTTACTTGGAGCCTTCTACTCAAGGCATTAACAATCTTGTTTTCCTTGCCTTTTATGTACCTAATTTTAGTCAAACTCGTTGAGCATAGCCAACCATCTTACTTTCCTAACATTCAAATTTGACTATCCAAACAAGTATTTGAGTCCACTATGGTCTGACATGAGCATGAACCTCCTGCCTAATAGGTAGTGTCTCCACATTTTTAAGGCATGAACGATAACAACCAATTATAAATCACGAGTCGCATAATTTTCCTCATTCCTATTCAAATTTTCGGACTCATAGCACACTACTTTCCCTTCTTTCATTAAGACTCGACCGAGTCCCCACTTGCATGCATCTATGCACACTATGAATTCCTTGTCAAGATCTGTGATTCTTAGCACTGACACACTGGTGATTAATTTGTTTAACTGCTCTAATTTTTCTACACAGTGTGCATTCCATTCAAATCCTTTCCCTTTATTCTGCAATGTTATAATGGGATGACCAATTTTGGAGAAATTTTGAATAAATCTTTGTAATATCCTTCCGATCCCATGAATGATCTAAACTCCTCCACATTCTTTGGATTTTTCCACTCTCTTATGGTTTTTATCTTTTTAGGGTCAACCAGAACGCCTTTCGTAGGGACGATGTGCCATAGGTAATGTATCTTTGACTAGAAAAAGTCACATTTGCTAAGATTTGGATAGAGTTTATTCTCTCTCAATAATTTTAACACTGCAACCAAATGTTTTTCATGTTCTTCCTCCTTTTTTGAGTAGACTAGGACGTCATCAACAAACACTATGAAAAACTTGTCCAAGTATGACACAATACTCCATTCATCAAGTACATGAACATGGATGGGACGTTGGTATGTCCAAAAGGTACCACAACGAATTTGTAGTACCCATGCCTTGTTATGAAAGTCATTTTATGGGCATCTTCCTCCTTGATTCTCACTTGATGGTAGCTTGACCTCAAGTAGATCTTGGAGAAAATTGTTGCCCCTCTTAGCTGGTCAAAGAGATCATCAATCCTTGGTAATGGGTACCTGTTCTTAATGGTACCTTATTTAGTTTCTTGTATTCAATGCACAATTAAAGGGTTTCATCCATCTTCTTTACAAATAGTACCAATGCTCCCTAAAGAGACACACTTGGCCTTATATAGCCTTTGTCAAACATCTCCTTCAGTTGTAATTTCAACTCAAGTAAATTTAGGGTGTTCATCCTATATAGAGCCTTGGATGCTGGTGTTGCTCCTAGTACCAACTCAATAGAGAAATTGATCTCTCTGTGAGGAGGTAATCTAGGAACCTCCACTAGAAAAACATTTGCATACTATTTCAAAAAAGGTTACCTTTGGAGCAATTCAACTTCCTTGTCTTATACTTTTCTGCCAGATTCCTTATTCTTGGAAACTTGTATTGTGAAAAAAATTCATCCCTTCCTATTATTGCATTTGGCATACATAGCAATGATTAGCCTCACTAATATGGTCTTATTATTTCCTTGCAATACTCTTTTTTTCCCTTTCTCATCCAAGAATTCCATTTCTTTCTCATAACAATCTACCTTGGTCCAGTGTAAGTACAACCAATCCATGCCCAATAGTATGCCATACCCACCCAATGGAAACACATTCAAGTGGGATTTTGTAGGCATGCCACTGAGATCCATTGCACATGAATTTACCCAATGGCTGGTTCTTATCCTTATGCTAGTAGCCAATTTAAATAGCCAAGGTTGTAGATGCAATTAATTTCCCAATACACATTTCTCAACAAGTTATTGGCTGGTATAACTATAATCAGAACCCGAGTCAATCAAAATAGAAATGAATTTCTTTTGAATCTTACCTTCCATCTTAATGATGGATTCCCAATGATCTGCTTGGTGATTTTCCACTATTGCGTAGATCCTTGGTATACTCCGAGCTACTTCACCCACTGTATTTTCCTCTTGAGAATTGTAAATCTTTGGTCCAATTTTTTTTTTTGATGTGGGAAATATCCCCTCCTGTGATCCCCACTACAGGTCCAACACTTGAGTGGTTCTCAAACTTTAAACCTTGGTTGTGTTGATGCTGGTTGATGCACATTTTTCTTAGCAACAACATTGGGTTTTTGCTGAGACTGTCATGCATGAACTAGGTGCTTCACTTCCTTTCTTCCTGGGTTTTTCTTGGGCTGATTCTTACAATGTCCAACATTGGTCTTGGCCTGCCAAATACTCCTAATTTCAGGCCCACATTTTTCTTTTTCATAGAAGTGCCCTGATTTCTTGATAACATCCTTCAAGGTTTGGGGTTCCAAAAATTCGATCTTATCTTTGAATGCCATATGCAACTCGTTGATGAACCTCTAAATATTGACCTTCTCATCCTTGATATATGGTACATATCTCAAAAGTTCCATAAATTTGGTAACATACTCATCACTATTTCACTGACCCATATTGAGTTAATAAAATTCCTTTGCTTTACTGTCATAGTAACATTCAAACAGGTATTTCTCTTTGAAGATATTCTCAAATGCTCCCTCCCCCCCCCCATGTTAATTCCTTCTCATAAATGTCTTTAACATTCTTCAAGTCTTCCCACCATATGTTGACTTATCCATTCTATTTGTATGAAGCAACCCTAGCCTTCATATTCTCAGAATAATTATGTATTCTGAAAAATTTCTTCGTTCCTAGCAACCACGCTTCTGCATCCTCTGATTTCTTCATATCACCATCAACGGTAGGTGGGTTTTCCTTCTTAAACTCTTCAAGCATATGATCATTTTCATTTTCCTTTCCTACTGAGTGATGGTGATGCCTCCAGGAAGCTAATTTAGATGGTCTGCTTGGAAGTTGCACCTGTGTGCTGGTCCCTTCTCTTGGAGTGCTCGAAATTTGACCTCCTAGCACAATTTCCTCACTTCCTTGCCTATGCCTAGTTCTGGATCTATCATCATCTGCCCCATCAGTATTTTCTTTTGTTTCTCGAAATATTTTCCTGTCTCTATGAATTTCCCTCCTATCATATTTCCTTTGCCTCTGCCTATTCGAGATACTTTGCAAAATGATATCATTGATCTCTGATTTCCTTTCTTGGGATCTAACCATCCTCTCATTATCGACCTTAAATCTTCTCATCTCAGCCCTTAGGATTATCAAGGTGTCCATCTAATCTAGGGAATTATTCCCTCTCCCTTGGCCAACTAATCCATATTCTTCATTAGATCTTACACTATCACTTCCATGTTGTGACTGATCGTAACTATATTCAATCATTCGAACCCTCATCACCTTAACTTATTTTTTTTAATGCTACTTGTGATGTGTTGTCAATCACACACATCATTATAAATTTCAAAATAATAATGCAAACTCAGGATCAATATTTTACCATGGAGGTTCTACTATGACAAAACACTTATGTTAGTGTGTCAATTACATTTACAAATAATATGCATCAATCATTCAGTCCCTTCAACATGATAATCAACCTAGCAGATTAATGATGGAAAAATAATCAACATATTCATGATTTACAACCATTAAACACACAACACAAGCATAGCTCTATCCTTAGAAAATTTTAATAATACTAGTTTCTCTTTCTTTTCTGCAACCCGTAATCAAGAAAGAAATTTGACTTTTAGTAGTTGGATATTTATTTTTCTTCTTTTCATTTTTTTACCATCATTTTTTCATGATGAAAGCCCATCCAGTCCAATTTTGAATCCGGATAGCTTTGATACCACTCTGTCACATACCTAACCCCTTTTTTCCCTTCAAGGGAGGGGGTATAAAAAAAATTTCCTCCTTCCTTCCTCTCATTCCTTTCCATTCACCCAGCTGGTGCATATCCTGTCTAGCCCTCCTCGGGATAAAATCCCTTCACTAATGTCTCTGCTCCATCGATCCTATTTCTACGTGAAACGACCATGTCTAGATGCAAGTCCATAGCTCACCAGTCTTACATTCTCTTTTGTACCCTTTATTATTCCGTCAATCCCTTAGTCCCATTCATCATGAAGTGACCCAGGGTTGGGATTAACCTGTAACCCCTTCCATCCTAACACCATCCTTCATGCTCCCATTTTTAACCTATTGGGGTCAATCGTCTAGTCTACACGTCTCATGGGGTCCACCCCCCTATACCTAGATCACTATTTTCTTCCAGCAGGATCATCCTCCCTGTCTTGACGTTATCATCCCTATGGTTTCCCAAAATATGTGTTAGATTTCCTGTTGACCTCTCTATTATTGGCTTACCTAGACAATGGGTCTCATATTTCGTCTCCTCATTTTATTAATTCTTGTTTTTAATTTTATTTTGCCATTGATGGTCAACGATATCTCGAAAAATTCCCTCCCAAGACTTTCGACATCAGTTTATGTTAAGGGATTTGTATGGTGACATTCCATGGTCCATCAAGCAACAAAATTCCAGAAGACTGATTAAATTAGCTTACGGGATTCAACCTGTCCGAGATTTTATGCCACATCATCACTCTCTTTCCCAATCGTGTTCGAGGGAAAAAAATGGCACGTCAATGAGGTTTCTACACGTCTAGTGTTCGTATCAATGAAGGGATAAGGTTGCTTGATGCTCGCTCTTAATTATGGACTCATTCCCTTCATGATCTGACCCAGATCATTTTAATCTCGACCATGGCTCAGCTAGAGGACCTTGGTCCCAATTTATGTAAGAAATTAGAAGAGGATCTCTGTGATCACTCCAAAGACAAGCTCTAACTAATATACATAGTTGCGGCTTGTCTCAGAGCTCAAGTAGACCTCTTAACCTTTGCTACTAATGCCTCGATGCTCCGCCAGTAGAAATATAACACACTTCGTGATTTCACCCCTCTTGAGCTTAGGTGCTAGCTGTGTTAAGAAAATTATATCCCGTGGGCCTTCCCTTCCATTGGGTATGGAATTCCCCGCATGACAACATAGGTGATCGTGCACCCATCACCTACCACAGGCTTGGAACAATATTTCTAGAATTTCACACCTCTCATGCTACTCTCCAACAATTCCAGAGTATACATGGAATCTGCAAGCACTTCCTTGATGCCACTCATTGATTTCCGGGGCATTTGGCTATTCACAGGGACCTGTAGCCCTTATTTCCAAGGTCCCTATAGCAGGAATGGAGGCTACTATAAAAGGAATTTTAAAGGCCATTTGATTATGGCTGCAGGACATTTAGGTAAAGCTATAGGGCTCAACTGACCTTGGGGAACTTCCCCTAACATTCATACACTTCTTTCCTGTTGGAAAAACAACTTGTAAGAAATTACCCCAAATGGATAAAATGACTGACTCTGGCCAACATAGGGTATTTTATGTAATTTTTACATTAATAGAAAGGGTCTCAAAACCCACCACCATTAATGGTTTAATTCAAGATTGAATTATGGCCCAAAACATATCATTAAGATCGTTCAATTTCGCTACTTTGTTATATTATGAGCACGGTTAAATGTATCATGAAATTATTTCTATTCCATTACCATGTCATTCTGAGCATAGATAGGTGTTTCATTCGGGGTAAGGGCTAACCTAAATTCCATAGCTTAGGCATTACTATTCTGAGGTTATTTTCACGTCTTAAGCATCAGATACTCTGTGTAGCCATTAATTAAACTATTGAACATGTTTTCTTTCATGTTCAAGCACTAGCATACAAACATACACACACATATATTCACCATACATATAAGGAGAATACCCCATCCAAGTTGCACTATAGGTATAAGGACAAACAAACCAAATGCAATCCCTATTTTCCAAAACCATCATAAACAACAACACAACGTAATCCATTTAAATGAAAGAAACATTCACAAAGACTTATATTTAAGCCTACAAGGAAATTGAGTCTAGGAATATGAATCTCCACCCAACCATAGATATTTGTAGCCACTGTTACTTGAAACTACCACCCCCGAGCCAGATTCCAGAGTCTGAGGGGGAAATTATTTCTTATGGGACCACAAACAAGATTCTAGTTAAGTTAGGGACTCTAGAGGACCTCCTGCCTCAATCCCAACAACTATTTACTTCTTTGTTACCTGCACAGGAGGTCCAGAGGCGACCAACCTCGCACCCAAGTACACATATAGTGAATCACCCCCTACTAGGGAGTCCAAAATACACTGTACCAATCAGGGAAGTAACCAAATATTGTGACCAAGCCTGTCTCTATTTTGGCTTGAGGATGGTCTCCTCCCAACTTGTTACAAGATCCAAAATGGCTATCACAACCCACAACCTCCAGGGGGCCCAATATGTTATAAGTCTCTACACGTTTCATCCCACCGACATCCTCTAGAGACCTAAGCTGTTACAGGGATCCAGAGACCTCTTGTCTCAAACTATAGCCTCCAAGGACCCAAACTGTCACAGGGTTCCAAGCATCATATATCAACCCATAACTTCCAGGTACCCCAAGATGTTGTAGATATCCAAAGACTAACACTCAACCCACAACCTCCAGGGACATATAATTGGTCCCCTTCTCTTCTCTTCTCTTCAAGATGTCTGTTGCAAGCTTTGGTTGAAGGTCTGGTTCCTCATAATCTTCTCAGTCTCCTTCTAAGCGAAGGTATTTGTTCCCCTCTTCCAAGAACTTGAAACGACCTTCATTCTTTCCCCCCCTGTTTTAATTCCTTCCCCTTCTCATATCCTTTTTATTTTCCATGTTCCCCCTCAACATTTTTTTCCACCTTATTTACTGCTTCATCCTTCTTGTTTGTAGTCTTGCAACTCCTTCATAAATTCCTACCCTCCTTGCTTTTAGTGTTCTCTCAAGAAAGCATGAGCCTGAGTACTTTCCCTAAGCCCATTTAATTTCAAGAGCTAGTTCATTAACTCGCACTAACTAGCCATCAATGGCCGCCTTGCCAATCCAGGTTTTTCCTTGGCACAACAAACCACAACATCCCAGGCAACAATTCTCCACCCCAGCTCTGAAATCATTGTCCCTCAACTCAGTTCCCTCTTTCTCAGATAAGTATGAAGTACCTATGCTCATATGTGTTTATATGACCTATAGATTGCATGTTCATGATGCATTTGATGGAATGTATGTCATGGCTAGGAATTGTCATCTCAAGTCCTTGTTCAAGTTTTGCATTAGAAGCATTTTAATATTGTTATTTATCATTTCTAATATTTTCATGAAGTTTTGGGTAGAGGATTGAGTCCTGTCCCTAAAAACGTGGCTCAGAATCTGGGGTCACTAACACAAAACTGCTCGATAAAGTCTGCAGTCGCATGGATTCCCTTACTATGCATGTGACTGGAGGGTTTTAGTCACATGGAGGGCTTTTCATAGGTGCGAGTGGGGGTCTAGTTCAATCAAAAAGTAGATTAACTTAGGGGTTTGGCACCTGTAGTGGTTGGTTAGCCCCTAGGGGTCCTGCGGCTTCTGAGAAAGGTCAGTTTGGTTTTGGTTTGTCGATTCCACTTCCTTAAATGTACTTGGGGAGTTTAATCATATCGTAGTAACTCTTCGTCACATGTTAACGCTGGTGGACTAGTTAGCTTGGGTAAATGCGGGAGGAGGGTGTTACAGAGTGGTATCATAGCATGGTTCAACTCTTGGACTGGATGGGTAGAATGTGTTTGTCCTGCATGCATGAAGGTTGTATATGTGCTTGTTATGTATGCATGGTGATGGTCATTGTTATCATTTTGTTTACATGTAGGAATTGCTGATGTTGAGTGATGGGATGTGGTTTTCATGAATGCTTGTCAGTTGTATATGTATTTTTTTCTGCATGTTAGTGTATAGATGTTGTGATGCATGCATTTCTATGGTCATGGTTGTCATGCATGGGATCATGGTATACATAACATTTGTCATACATGGTAATTAGATAATGACTGAGGTGATGTTAATATATTTTTATGATTATGATTATACATGTATCATGCTAATCTGGTTGACCTTGAAGATGGGATATCCTCCCTTGACCTTCACTAAGGTATGTTGCTTAATGGTTTTTATGAGCATTATGGTGATGTATATGTTGTCATTCTATTGTTTTTGTGATTACATGCATGATAGTTGCTATTTTTTTAGTGTGTTCATATCTACATGCATCAGATAGTCATGAATGGTAGTAACTTATTGTTATATGCCTTACGGTCATATGCATGATGATTATGGTCATTGCAGCTAAGATATTGATGTCACATGTGTTATCAAAAAATTGCACTTGATTGGTTGATAATCAGAAAACTCTATGTAACTGTTTCAAACCATCTTGTGACTGAAGCTTAGCCTCTTCAGTCTGAGAGGTCTCTCTCAAAGGAGTTTATAATATTAGATAATGATGAAACTATATGGCTAACTCTATTTTAAAAATAGCTTGATTGTGATGTATGTAGGTTGAAAAGAGTACAATTCTACAACCATTGGGCTTATGGAGTCAAAAAAACAGTAGGTTTAGTGGTAATGTCTCTTGACATGGAAGTTGAGGTAGGTAAGAGCTTTTAACAAAGGTAAATCACACATAGAACATAGAGAAACACAACCATTTCATCAATAAAGGAAGTCAGAGCATACACATATGAATTATGAGTAATAAATATGAAATCCACTATAAGTAGTACACATAAAAATATAGATCAGAAAAGAATTAAAAACTCCATGAGAATCCCAGGTCTGTCAAGAAAAAGTCCTTTGTATTACTGATATCAGTCAAATTACATAAAGCTGCAGTAGTGAAAAAAATATCCAACCCTTTACAATTTCGATAATCTGCCCTTTAATAGACCTTCTTATATCAGAGATGATCTGCCTCTTGGCTAGATTCATCGAACTCTTCCTATGACACCTTGCATAACAGGAAAACATGCGCTTTAATGAGAAACTGACAACTACACTCTAAAACAACCCCTTTTCTAATAGGACTCGAACTCCTATTTATTACATCAAACTACCTTATCTCTTAAAATAGTCACATATCTGAAAACTAATGCTTCACATATTCGAATGGGCTATGTCATAGCTCATCAATACTTGACATCTTAAATATCCTCCTCAACATATGGAAACAAACCCTATTTTTCAGGAAAATAGGACCTTATCTTCAACGAATGCTTCAGCTGATGAGTTGTCTCCATTTCATGATCTTCAAGTCATGGATGGTTGCTGGAAAGGTCCCTTGACCTGTTTTATGTTTCCACTTATCTAAAAATTCTCTTAAACTGCTCATAAACCTTCAAAGACAGCTCGCTACGAAAACAAGGTAGTTTCGTAGCTTGCTTTTGTAGCGTTCAAAAAATGACTTCTTCACTCAAAATTTCTGATTCTTTGCTCTTGTATGGTGTCCACCATGACATGAAACTTCATCATCACCATTCTCCCCTCTTGAAAACTAAAAAAAGAGGTTTTAAAGGCAAAAATACAGCGACAAAAATTTTCGTAGCGTTTTCCTGGCTTCAAGCCTAGGAAAAGCTATGAAACTATGGAAAACTGTGTAATTTCCATATTTTGACGTTGTTTCTAAAAGGTACATTCCAGCTCTATAAACGTGGTTTTCAACATTCCATTAACCTCTCAAAACATGAAAAAACTCAACTTAAGAGCCTTGAGGTGTTTCCTCTTCATTAATGATGAGTTGATCTATGGGTTCCTCAACTACAGTCATCTTTAAGCCCTTCTTCTCCAGCTCCTGATGGATCAATTATAACTTCTCTTTGAGGTCTTGAACTTGGTCCTTCAGTTTTTTGTTGCTAGATTTCAAGTGCAGGTTCATTATTCTAACATGATTCACCTCTTTCCTCAATGGCATAGTCCATTTGATTAATTGTTGCGTATCATATAAGGTCTTTGATACACTATCAACCTGCTCTTCCCAAATCTCTTTCATTTTCTCAAACTGCACTTTTTGGACATTATGTTTCCTTGCCTCTTTCTTCAAGACTGCTATTTCATGATTTTCTAACTTCAATTGTTCCTCAAGGATCTCAAACTTTGTTTTTTAAATAATTTTCTCCTTTCCTTTCTTTTGCTTGATGACTAGATCTTCTTTTGTAGGTGATGATAGGTCAATGATACTTGGTGGTGGATGGATAATGTCAGTGACCCTCTGAAATTCTTTACTGCTTTCCAAGAGTTTTCTATCATGCCTTGTCATGTGTTTCCTAGCTTGAAACATAAAACCTGCATCCTCACATTCAAACTCTAACTTCTTTGATGATTTGGCTTTATTTAGCTTCTTTTCTCCCTCATCTATATCCTTAGCTTGGACTATGGGAGTCTCTTCAATATCAATAGCATGTAGAATGTATTCTAAATTTCCCTTAGCCACTATTTGGCTTCTTGTAATCCTTTTTCTTCCATGTTTACTCAAAGTTGGCTCCTGTTTTGCAGGTTTGCTCATAGTTGAATTTTGTTTTGCAGGTGAAACAACAGGTGTATGATGTTTCTGAAATTTCTCTGTTTCCATGATTACTAGTTCACTTTGCTCTGCCCCTACTGGTTCACTTTTTTCTTCCACTGAAGGTGATGTTATACCTCTAGGTTTAGGAGTTCTTTTAGGGGTGATGGAATCCACTTCAAAACCACTGAAAAAATAGAAAATAAGACCAGTCTCTGACTAGTCTTTTTAACTCATCTAAAACTAGAAAATTTATTAAACCATGATGAAAAAGTGAGGTTTCACTTCCTTGAGATTTAGCTTGAACTTTATCTGCCATTTTTGCTAAAATTATGTATAAATAAAAAGGTAGATCAAGAGATTTCTTACCAAAAAAATTTAACAGAAGATTGAAGTGGCAATAATAGACCTTATGATACCTCCCTTCACAAGTGAAGTATTTCTGAATGATAAGCAGTATCTTTGAGAAATTATCTTTCATGTAGCTCCTTGGAATGGAATTTGTAAGGTCAGCCTCACTATGTTTTGGCTTGATAAATTATTTACATTCCTGCATGTTGAATTTGAAACGTTTGAACCATTTTTCTTCTCCTCTTAGAATTCTTGTTGCTGCTGCAAAGGTCTCTGGAGTTATAGTGAGGTTTAGCATTCCCACTTTTGCAGCTGTCCCATTGAAATTTAGGGCAAAATCTTTAGAAACCTATATATGGAATCCTTGCAATCTTTGGCAAAACTGCAAACACCTTGTTCTTCTGAAAACTTTTGAAGTTGTTGGGTCTTCATTTATCAGGTTCATGTCTGATGGCTCATATCTTAGACAATGGCCACCTTTGTTGGTCTTCCTCTTTGCAACCATGGTACTTTTATGTCTTCTCTGCCTCACTTGATCAGTGATACCTGCAAACTTTTTGAAAATACCAGCCACAACTTGGGCTCAATGAAATAGCTCTCCAGAGCTCAATAACATGTAAAGAAGGAGTGAAGAATGAAAAATGACTCAATTGGAAAATATTTTAAAGTTCAATGACAACTCATGGCATAATGATGACTCATACATGCTTAAAATGGTAATAATGACTTCAGCCATGGCCATTGTACCTTGATTTAACCCTAATTGACTCCAATGGCATCTACCCTATCCCTTTCAATCATTTACTGACACCTAGAACCTGTTTTGACAAGACATACATGAATCCCTCCTTTCGTAGCATTCTTAGTGTATTTATGGTCAGTTTCACTACGAAAGTATTAGTAGTTTCGTAGCGAAAAGTGTGTTTTTTCTATGTAATTCGCTATGAAAGTAGGGATTCTTAGCTAAAATGACATTTTCGGAGTTTTAAGCTTGGGAAATGAAAAATCTCAGGAAATAATTACTTATGTGACATGAAAATATTTGAATGGGGGTGTGTTTGGACCTTAGGATAAGATAATAAGAAAAATTTAAAATTTTCCTTAACCAAGTAATGAAAAATGAATTCTATGACCATACCTTTGACACATGAACCTATAGCACTATGTCAAATGATATTTATCTTTTTCTTGAGTGATAACAGTGGCTCCACTTGGGATGGTGTGCCCCTGTGGTACACCAAAGAACCTGTAGTTCTAGGGCTATCCATCTTCTTAAAAACAAAAACTCTGAAATTTGCCAAGCTTTCCTTTAAACTCTAATGGCCTTCACCTTGGGCTCAAGATTGATGACCAGCTTATCTTTATTAGCAGAAAAACATATAAAAATGGAATATATACAATGGAATGAACGAACACCAGAACTTTAAGAGGAATAGTGCTTCAAAAACCTGCCATTGATAGGCCCTCCAACACAAGGTTGTTGTAATGTCCCAATTTTTAGCCTCAAGCTAAAATGGACATTATAGTTGCACATTTTTATTTTTTTGAATAAAAATGGGTAAAGTGACCCATTTATGTAATAAACAGGAATAAAATCCCTTACAATGTGAAAAGGGATCATCATGGAGCTGGATTTCACACCCTCATGTGTGAAAGAGGTTAAAATGCAAATGGACAAGGCCTAATTGACCAAGTCAAATTGCGTTGGCATGAGTTGGCAAGCACTAGGTGGGACAACGCAGTTTTAGTGGAGGAATATTCCATGAGGGAGGAAAATTATAGAGGAAGGAAGGTGAAGGCTCATTGAGTTTAAAAGAGGAGCAAGGCAGCCCATTGAGATTATCTTAGATCATTTAATTATTTGTGTATAGAGACAAATTGCTGCCTCTTGCTGTTCAGCAGAGCTGCAGTGCCCTCGGGCATGAGGGAGTCCTGTTTAGGATTTCCTCTCCTTCTTGAGTAGCTCATGAAGTATTACACTTATCCTCCATATTCCAGCATTCAGGCCATAGCATCAGCCATCTTCGTCAGCGCAGTGTCTGTAGCAGATTATTGTGCAGTGTAGCTGGGTGTTGCTGGAGGTTTCCCACAACACCATTTCTAGCTGATATTTCAGAGGAGGGAAGTTCTCTACTTCCGGGAGGTTACTGGGGATAGTTTTTGAGCATCTTCCACTATCATTGGTAGGAGGCCAACCATTTCCATTAGTCTCAGTGCAGATACTCTCATAGACTATGTTCTAGTTGGAGCACATATGCAGTGAGGGGTTTGCAGGTATTTCAGAGGGTGAGATCTTTGGTGTAGGGATCAGCCTTACACTTCAGATTTCCAGAGGAGAAGGGCTCCACATAAACTTCAACCGTTCAGCCTTCTCCATTCCATTTTATGTATTGAGTTGCTGCAGCTACCCAGCAACTCCGGCATTTCAGCAGTTTTGCATATTTCAGCCAATCCTTCTAGGATTGACTTGAGGTAGTGATTGGGAGTTTAGATCTTCTCTCCCAATGATGTAGGAGCCATATCTATACAGATCCTATGATTTTTTTCACTCAGTGTAGCAGTCTCCCTCATGTGACTGCGCAGTTCCTATTCATGGGCATCCTGCTATGGAGCAGCATTTTGTATTATGGCATGTGTATTCATGGAAGGCTTCTTGCCTTATTCTTTTTATCATCATTGTATCATTTTGCTGCTGTTTTTTATAATAAAATGGCTCAAGGGTTTCATACATTTTGGCATAATGTTTATTCACTGCTATTTCCGGTTTATGTCTTTTCTTATTGCTGTAGCTGCATCTTTGGGTTATCTTGCTAGATTCCCAATAATGTTGTATTCCTTCTTGGGGATATTTTCCTTTGACAATCACTCTATAGACAGAGTCTGATAGTGGGCCAGGAAGACTCTGGAGTTCATCCTTCCTTGTGAAGGTGACAAATCCAGTAAATGCCCCTTCAGTCCATCTCTGGAATAGATTTCCTTGTCAATTTCCAATGTTCTTGAAAAAGGGACTTTACAGTGGTATCAGAGAATAATCTTGGCTCAGCCTGTGGAACTTCACCAAGATGCCATCTAAGAAGATGAGGAAGACTCCACTTTGTGGAGAAGAAGGAAGAAAAAGGAGATGAGCTAGCCAAGCTTCTCCCTAAATCCATCTAGGGTTTTCATGGGAGCCACAAGCAAAAGAGAGGGGAGAGATTTGAAGAATCTCCACAAGGGTTTGAAACAGAAAAAAGCTCTAGAATTTTTGATGAGGAATGTGAGCATGCAGTCACATCCTTTGATGCACAGCGCAGTCACTTGTGCAGCTTTGTCATGAAGAGATGGGAAAGAGAGGAGAGGTAATCAAGAGGAAAACTCTTGAAGATTTTCAGAGGGAGTATGAGTCTCAAACTCCGACATTCAGAGATCATCTCACTTCATGGATTTTTACAAGTCCAAGGTGAAGGAGAGCCAACATCAAGATATATTTGTTCTATCTGCTTTCAGAGTTTCACCTACATGTTCAGCCAAAGCATGGGTAGAGGATCTGGAGACCATGTTGCAGCAACACAAGGGTTCCAAAGGAGATGTTATCAGATTTGCAGCGCTGCATTTGAGAGGTAAGACCTATGCATGGTGGATATTTGAGTCATGTTCTTTAAAATAATACTTCTTCCTATTTCAGATTCATTAAAGCAATGATGGAAAGGTTTGGTGGGAGGAAATCTGAAACACATGCAAACCAAGATCTTGCATGTAGAAAGGAGGAAACATAAACTCAGTCCACTTCAGAACATTGATGAGAAGGCTGACATATTACATCACACCTTGTTGGAGGCAAGGTATCCATCTCATATTCTTGCACAAGAGAGCATGGAGGTCTCTTTTTCAAAAAGAGATCAGATTTTGGAGAAGTTGCCCCTACATGTTGATGAGAAGGAGGTCAACTGCGCTGGTATAGCTAGAGTTGATCCAGTGCCTCATGCAGAGGTAAGAGGAGCTCTTGCTCCACATAGAGGGATTCTTGTGTCTTGCAAGAAATTTCCACAGGATCTCCCATGTAGAGATCAAGGCACAACTCATGATACATCTGTGCCATTGGAGATAGGGTGCAGAGCTATGGGGATAGAAGGAAGAGATAGGGAGAATGATCAGCATCATGTGATGAGGAGCACACACCCTGTATATTTTATGAGGTTGATGCACCTAAGATGATGATTGGATTGTGCAGTGGAAGCATGGAGGGTTTTCTCCATTCATACATTCAGTCATCTCTTGATGATGGTGTCTCACTGCATGGAGACATTGCACCAAGGAAACCACTAGATCAGCAGAGGAGGTTGGATGCTCCATATTTGGGGGCCTCACACCTTGATTTCAGAAGGTGGAAACCTTGGGATAATTCAGTACAGTGCAGAGAGTTTGGAATAGACTTAAGGAGGAGGGAGACACTCTCTCATTTTCAGCATCATCCACTCTCTTCAGTCATACTGTGCTAGCAGATGTTGTTGCAAGGATAAAGGATTGCATATTTATGATGTAGGATGGCTGCTCCATATATTTTGTGGGAGAGATGGTACTTCCTTTGAGGAAGGACTCTTTCATGCATTGGAGTAGATGGAGGCCACTCATGCTTACATTACCCAGGATCAGGAGATTCTTTGGAGGTGATAGTTTCTTATGGGAGGCTTATTTTCAGAGATCTTCATTTCTTTTGAGCATGAGCAGCGGCATGATGGCATGGCAGCAACTTAGAGGATGAATTTGGCATGAGGGGATGTAAGGGTAGTAGGCAGCATGATGGGAGCACTTTATTGAAGATTACAACGTTGTCTATATGGAGGATTGATCCATGTTGGAGGACTCAACTTTTGGTTGAGAGGTCCCAGGATCTTGGTGCATGCATGATTCTTGGATGGCCTTGATGGTGATGGAGGGAACTTAGTGGATGATATGAGCATATATCATCATGGCAGACTCTTCTTGGCTAGAGTTTCTAGTCTCAAGGAGAAATTATTTGCATGTAGCATAGGAGGGCTTCCTAGTTATGCACTTGGATGCATACTTTGACTGGCTAGAGAAGTTCATATGGAGGGAATTCATCATGATCTTCATCAGCATATGGAAAGATGCATAGCCCGATTGATTTTAGAAAGGTTGGTACAACCATTCCCTTACTCATTGGAGAAGAGGGAGAGCATCCATGATGAGCCATTTCAGCTCAAGGTCTCAAGTACATGGTAGAGAAGGTATAATTTCACATTGAGTAGCTCTTTACTTTATATGAGCAACATATTGATCAAGGAGGATCATTCCTTCTTGAATTTGTTATGATGTACTTGCAGCTACCAGTAGCCTTGATTTTGGCTATTTTTGTGATGGTTGTGGGGGAAGCCACATGCATCTTGGTGTGCACCATTGGCACCAATTTGTGTTTTTATGATTCAGTCTTGTGAGGATTTTGTGGTAGAAAACAAGTGGTGAGTTCAGCACTTGTTACTTTGATTTTGAGGTAGGCCAAGGAGGCACTGCGCAGGTTCCATGAATGGGATTTGGAACCACTCTCTGGTTGTCATATTGACAACTTGTTTCTATTGCATATTTCTCCTTATGTATTTTTGATGTTGTATGTATTTTGAGGAGAATTATTTGGAGAGTATTGTATGTACAGCCCATTGGGAGCATGATTCTCCCCATTTTATATGCTTTATCTTGCAGGAGATACTATAGGAAAACCATGATAGCCACATTTCTACTTATCTCTTCTTGTGGGAGGAACCACTTGGAGAATTTGAGGAGGAAATTCATGGCTGATTTCCTTGATGGGGTGGCTTGGGCCATTCTTAGAGGCCATAAATTTCAGCCCAAGGATAGAGGTAGCCCCATGCACACTTCAAATGGAGAGAGGGCCATCTTGAGCAGTACAAGCACACTCTCCATTCAGCCCCAACACATTGCAGAAACCGGGGGTTGAGATTTTCATTGGATGATAGCATGGATGAGAGGATCATCATTGGGAGCAACATTATCCCATGCATATCATCACTCCTACCTTGAGGAGGCCACATTTCAACAGGAATATTCCACTACACCTTCTCTCTTTCCATGAGGAGCGTCATCTTCAGTTTGCATACTTGGGAGAGAGCATTGGAGGGCAGATTTGTTGCAGCATATTTGAGCAGTGGTGGGACCATGGATGAGGAGGCCACAAGAGAAGGAGGAGGAGGAATTTTTTTCTCTCTATGCAGTTGCTTGAGGACAAGCAACATGTGGGAGGCGAGGACTGTAATGTCCCAATTTTTAGCCTCAAGCTAAAATGGACATTTTAGTTGCACATTTTTATTTTGTTGAATAAAAATGGGTAAAGTGACCCATTTATGTAATAAACAGGAATAAAATCCCTTACAATGTGAAAAGGGATCATCATGGAGCTGGATTTCACACCCTCATGTGTGAAAGAGGTTAAAATGAAAATGGACAAGGCCTAATTGACCAAGTCAAACTGCATTGGCATGAGTTGGCAAGCACTAGGTGGGACAACACAGTTTTAGTGGAGGAATATTCCATGAGGGAGGAAAATTCTAGAGGAAGGAAGGTGAAGGCTCATTGAGTTTAAAAGAGGAGCAAGGAAGCCCATTGAGATTATCTTAGATCATTTGATTATTTGTCTATAGAGACAAATTGCTGCCTCTTGTTGTTCAGCAGAGCTACAGTGCCCTCGGGCACGAGGGAATATTGTTTAGGATTTCCTCTCCTTCTTGAGTACCTCATGAAGGATTACACTCATCCTCCATATTCCGGCATTCAGGCCATATCATCAACCATCTTCATCAGCGCAGTGTCTGTATCAGATTATTGTGCAGTGTAGCTGGGTGTTGCTAGAAGTTTCCCACAACACCATTTCTAGCTGATCTTTCAGAGGAGGGAAGTTCTCTACTTCCAGGAGGTTAGTGAGGATGGTTTCTGGGCATATTCCACTATCATTGGTAGGAGGCCAACCATTTCCATCAGTCTCAGCGCAGATACTCTCATAGACTGCGTTCTAGCTGGAGCACATATGCAGTGAGGGGTTTGCAGGTATTTCAGAGGGTGAGATATTTGGTGTAGGGATCAGCCTTAAACTTCAGATTTCCAGAGGAGAAGGGCTCCACATCAGCTTCAGCCATTCAGCCTTCTCCATTCCATTTTATGTATTGAGTTGCTGCAGCTACCCAGCAACTCCGACATTTCAGTAGTTTTGTATATTTCAGCCAATCCTTCTAGGATTGACTTGAGGTAGTGATTGAGAGCTTAGATCTTCTCTCCCAATTATGTAGGAGCCATATCTATGTAGATCCTATGATGTTTGTCACTCAGTGTAGCAGTCTCCCTCATGTGACTGCGCAGTTCCAATTCATGGGCATCCTGCTATGGAGCAGCATTTTGTATTATGGCATGTGTATTCATGGAAGGCTTCTTGCCTTATTCTTTTGATCATCATTTTATCATTTTGCTGTTGTTGTTTATAATAAAATGGCTCAAGGGTTTCATACATTTTGGCATAATTTTTATTCACTGCTATTTCCAGTTTATGTCTTTTCTTATTGCTGTAGCTGCATCTTTGGGTTATCTTGCTAGATTCCCAATAGTGTTGTATTCCTTCTTGGGGATATTTTCCTTTAAAAATCACTCTATAGACAGAGTCTGATAGTGGGCTAGGAAGCCTCTGAAGTTCATCCTTCCTTGTGAAGGTGACAAATCTAGTAAATTCCCCTTCAGTCCATCTCTGGAATAGATTTCCTTGTCAATTGCCAATGTTCTTGAAAAAGGGACTTTACAGTTGTCCATCCATCTCCTGCAGAATGTAAGTGTTACTTCCATGGAATGCAGCTACTCTGAATGGACCTTTCCAAATATTCTCAAACTTACCATGTATCCCCTTTTATTCAATCCTGACCTCCCATTTCAAAACCACATCTTGGATTTGAAAATTTTCCTCCTTGACCTTCCTGTCAATTGTCTTCTTAATTCTATCTTGAGATTGTTTATTACTATTATAGATTTCCTCCCTTTTCTCCTGCAAAGCTATCAACTGATTAATCCTCCTTTGAATTTCATTTGGCTCCTCCTCCAATCCTTGTAGCAGCTTCATGACAGGCACTCCCAAGGATGTAGGAAATATGGCTTCAGCTCCCTGTACCAACTCATAAGGTGAAGTTCCAATTGATCTCTTTGTGCACACTCTATCAGCCCACAGAGCATACTTCAAATTCAAATGCCATGATTTCTTATTTTCCTGAAACACCTTCTTAATAATCCTCAGAATGCTCTTATTAGAAGATTCAGCAAGACCATTACCTTGTGGATAATATGTAGTATAATGCCCAAGTGTAATGTGATATTGATTACAAAAACTGATCAACTTCTTAGATTTGAATGCCTGTGCATTATCAGTGATGATATTCATAGGGCAACCAAATATAGATAATATATTATTTTCCAGAAATGAAATGATAACTGAATCATTTGCTTGCCTAGTTGGGATTGCTTCAATCCACTTGGTGAAATAACCAGTTGATGTAAGAATCCAGTGATGCTGACCTGAAGATGGATGAATTTCACCAATAAAATATAGCCCCCACTGCTGAAATGGCACCTCAACATAGATAGGCATCAAAGGTAAAGGAAAAAGCTTCTTCTTACCATCAAAAAGCTGACATTCATGGCAGGCAACAATATTTTTGTAGACATATTTAAACATAGTAGGCCAATAATACCCTGCTCTGAGAATCTTATTTGTTGTAGCCTTAAAATAATGATTCCCTCTATAATATCCTTTGCGAAAATCCTCAATCATTTTTTCAACCTCCTCTTCCAACAAACAATTCAAAAGAATACCATCGGTATCTTTCCAATACATATTTTTATCAATGATGTAGTACCTCAAAGACTTTAGCTTCATAAACCTTGCCTTGGAATTTTTCAACTCAGCAGGTGCTCTATGATGATGTAAGACAAAAAAAAATGTCTTTGTACCAGTCAGAAAGGATGTAATTCTCTTCAATGGGAATCAACTCTTCATCTTCATCTGATAATTCTGAAATTTCTGCAATTAAATTCATATCAAGATAGTCAAAATTTGACTGTGCCATCAACTTTTCTAGTCCTTGACCTTTGACCAATTTTGTGGGCCTGATGTCTATATAATACTCCATCAAGTTAGCTATCCATTTCCCTCTCTTACCATCAGGATTAGCCTGAGTTAGGATGTCTTTCACAATAGCATTAGGAACAAAAGCTATAATAGAGAATGCATAATGTAAATTCTGAAATCTTTGATGTCTTTGACTAGGGCATAAGCTTGATTCTCTAATATGTTGTACTTCAGCTCTGAATTAGCTAATGTCCTGCTAAAAAATGAAATGCGCTGCTCAGTACCTTGCTTTCCTTTCTGCAACAAAACTCCAACCATTGTATTTTCTGATGCAAATGTAAAAACCAAAAATTCTTTTGTAAAATATGGGCTAATCAAAACTGGTGCTTGAGTAAGTTCCTTCTTGATCTCCTCAAATGAATGCTTTGATTCTACTATCCACTTGATGTCAACTCCATTCTTCAGCATATTTTTTATGTCTTTTATAATCTCAGAAAAATTAGGAATAAAACTCCTCACAAAATTTACCCTTCCAAGGAAATACTGAATTTCCTTTATGCTTCTAGGCAGATCCACTTTCTGAATTGCATTGACCCTACTTGGTTCAATATTAATCCCATATTTAGAAATAATATGCCCAAGTAACTTCCCTGAAGTCAGAGAAAAAATTATTTTAGTGGGATTGAGAGGAATTCCAAACCTTCTACACTTCAGCAGAATCTTTTCTAGGTGCTTCAAGTGATCTTCTTCTCTCCTTGAGAAGAATGTTATGTCATCCAGATAGACAATGATCATTTTGTCCTTCTCCTCAGTAAAGGAAATGTCCATTTCTTTTTGAAAGGTAGCTCCTGCATTCATCATACCAAAAGGCATATTGACATACATGAATGTGCCCCATGGTGTGGTAAAGGTTGTCTTCTCCTGATCTTCTAGATGCACAAGTATCTGATTGTACCCTAAAAAAAACATCAAGTATAGACATGCTTTGGGAACCAATAGTGTTATGAAAAATTTGGTCCATCTTTGGGAGAGGGTAGTTTTCCTTCAGAGAGGCTTTGTTCAAGTTTCTGAAGTCAATGCAGTTTCTCATTTCTCCACTCTTTTTTCTGACCAAGTTTGCAAGCCACTTTGAAAATCTGAATGGAACAATAATTTTGGCATCAAAAAGTTTCTTGATTTCCTTCTCAATCAGAGGCATGAGAAGTGGAAATCCTCCTCGATTCTGTTTGAAAGGATTTTCATTTTATTTAGTGAGAATGGTATGCTGAATGATAGTAGGATCATACTTCTTCAAATCAGCATAACTCCACACAAAGAAATCTATGAACCTTTTCATCATCTCAATATATTTCTGTTTCATGTCACTGAAAGAAACTTTGAAAGCTTAATCATTTTTGGCATTGCTACTATACCAAGGTTACAACTCTCTACCTCTTCATCATCAGCTTGTATTCGAGGAGAATTAAAAAAATCATTCTGATCAGAAAGCTTCTCAAGGGGTATGAGACCTTTGGGTATAGATTTATTCTTCAGCTGTAACACTTCAGAATTTCCCTTTGTTTCAACAAGCATGTTTTGCTGATCTACTTGTGTACTTTCAAACTCCTCTTTCAATTCTATAAAGTTTTTGACTTGCTGGTCATCCTCAAAAAATCGCCAATGGATAATATTATTAGGGATAGTAGGTCTATGGCTAACTTCAACCTCATATCTTTCAGTGGAATGTGCAGGGATGACAAATAGACTTGCAGAGACAGCTAGGGAGTCAGTTATTGAGTTTTGGTCCCTAGTCTTCAAAATAAATGAATATTCTTGGAAATTCTCTAGCATCTCCATGATCAAATTTTTGTATGCCTTCATTCTCACATCCTTAGTTTGATATACACTCTCAAATCTCTTAATAAATAATTCAGAATCTCCACAAACATAAATATTTTGGGCACCCATTCTTTTCAAAATTCCTAAACCCAAAAATAAAGATTCATACTTAGCCATGTTATTTGTGCAATCAAAATTCAGTTTGTAAAAAAAGAACTTACTTTCATATTCTGGAGTTGTGATCCAAATTCCTGCTCCTACCCCCTCTCTTCCTTCTGATCCATCAAAGTGTAACAACCACCAACCTTTTTCCTTCTCCTCACTGATTTGATGATTTTCTGTCTGTTGATTTTCTTCTTTCTGAATTTCAGTTTGCTGATTTTCTGCTTTCTTTTCATCTTCTACTTCATCAGTCATTCATAGAAGAGAATAGAAGATCCTAGTTCGGTATCAACAACATATATTGAAAATTTCTGAGGTTTGTCTTTACTACTTACCATATAGGCCATCCTTGTTTCTCTATATAGTCTCCTTTGCTCACTAGAAACAGGAATGGTGGCATAAGTTAGGTCCATCTGCATTGCACCTTTGATCTTTGCTGCTCATGACCTTGATAACAACATGCCAAACTTAGGTGGAATTTCTGCTACCACAATGTCCATTACCACTGTCTTGGCAGGGACTTGTGTGAGACCAACAACAACATATTTTATTAAACCAATGCACTGAACTCTTTTAGAATCAAAAGAAAATAAGTCCTCATATGGTCTAGTAATTTCCAATCCCATCCTTTCCACTAGCACTTTAGACATGAGATTATGAGAGGCCCCTGAATCCAACATGGCATTATGCAATGTCATGTCATGAATGCTAATGATAACATATAAAGGAGGTACCTCTTCATTTTTCTGATCCTCTAATATTGGTCCCAAGTATATGGTTGGATGATATTCTTGAACAATTAGGATATCAACAGCTCCTGGTTGGGAATTTAGCATTTTTACAATATTTCTGTATTCATTCACCTTAAGAATTTCTCCAAAATGTACTGGGATTTTTATCTTAGAGATATCACTCTCCAAACTAAAAACAAAAGCGGATTTTTCAGTCTCTTTGACAGGAGGAGGAGGAGGTGGTGTATCTTTCCTAACCTCAGTAGCTTTAGGGGCATATTTCTTGGGATGTGTTTTGCTTGCAGTAATTGGCACGTTTCCATTTCTGAGGTTGTACTGTTTCTGCATCTCAAATATTGCATGTTGATACCCTTTAAGATAATCATATGGTTCCTCACCCTTGTTTACTTCATGATCTGACTCATCATGTTCCTCCTTAGTCAAAAACATTATTGACATGTTTTCATCTAAGCAATGAATTGATTCTTCTTGTATTTTAGGCTGATCTTCTTCATCAACTAAATTTTTCTGAAAAGGAGGCCTTACTTGAGGGTTAGGTAGTTGATTTATGTTTTCCCTTGGTCTCTGTTGGTTTTGAGGTCTTATGAACTGAGGATTTCTAAACTGAATTTCATGTTGTGCATGAGGAGCAGAGGCATTCCCAAGGGCAAGCCTATCCATTAGTTTTTCCATTGTCTTCATCATGGAATCAAATTTGTCATCTGAGGTGGAAGGCTTATCTTCTTCTTTCAATTTAGTCTTTCCCATATTGGACTTTTTTGCTGCTATCATATTGACCTCCACCTTCACTGCATCATTTTTCATCTCAGCAAGTGAAGGGGATTCTCTTTCTCTTAGTAGGATATAAAATTCATAATCAAAGGCTTCAGCATATCTCACTGAGTTGAGATTCTCCTGGTGGAGGCTTTAGATGGGCAGGGATGGAGTCATAAACTTTGTTAAATCTCTTTGAAAAGTTTTGAACAGTTTCATCAACATCTCTCTTCAAAATATTATACTCAGTGAGGGCTTGTACAAGGTTGGTTCTATTTCCCCACTTCCTCAAGAAGGTATCTTCAAATTCATTCCAATTATGTAGGCTTCCTGCAGAATGGGATTTGAATCACTTCCTAACTTCACCAGTAAAGCTCTGAGCAAACAATCTCATCTTGACATCCTCATGGTCAACCTCCTCTTTATCTATGAAGTCATTAAACTAGTCTACATGCTCTTCAACTGTAATCTCTTCATCACTTCCCCAAATTTTGATTCTAGCAGAATATTTGCTAGGAAGGGAATTTAGGATAGTTGGAAGAATAAGAGGGGCATAACTAACAGGTGGAGGTGGCAAATTTTCTGCCATGATGACTGGGACTATGGTAGCTTTAGGGACAACAAAAGTAGAGGAAGAGGAATTGTTAGGAGGATGGATGTTTGGTCTTTGTTGTCTAGTCACAATTGAACTCCAATCAGGAAGAGGGACACTAGATTTACTTCTTAACAAAATTTCAAATGGGTCTAGTTCCTTCAACCTATCCAACTATTTTTTCTCTAACAGTAACTATGAAGTGACTACTTCCCAAAACTCTTCTTTATCTTTTTGAGTTACTAAGGCTGAGGTATCAATACCTATTTTATGTAGGTCTAAGACAATTTCAGTCAATTATTTTTCACTTTCAGACCTAAACAAGACTTCCTGAATTTTATCATCAAATTTTTTATCTCCAGGACTTCTTAAAACTTCAGAGGACAAGGATTTTGTATGTAATGGAGTACCTGATATTGCAGAAATGCCTTGACTACCTATGGAGATGGTGTTTGGATTGTCCACAATGGTAGGTGGATCTGGGTCAAGATTACTCCTCGTGTATCTTCTTCTCGAAGCCACCTTTGATCATTTGAATTTTGAATGGAGTCACCAAGGTAGATGTAGCCTCGAACAACTTTCTGAGCTCCTACTACCTTCAGAAGTTCAGCTTCAAAATTTCAGAAAAGTATATCTTCGAGCTTCCAGCAGACACACCAAAATGTTATCACAAAATTACACTTGATTGGCTGCTAATCAGACAACTCTATGTAACTGTTTCAAACTAGCTTATGACTGAATCTTAGCTTCTTCAGTCTGAGAGGGCTCTCTCAAAGGGGTTTATAATATTAGATAATGATGAAACTAGATGGCTAACTCTATTTGAAAAATAACTTTAATGTGATGTATGTAGGTTGAAAAGAGTACAAGTTTGCAACCATTGGGCTTATGGAGTCAAAAAATCAGTAGGTTCATTGGTAAGGTCTCTTGAAATGGAAGTTGAGGCATGTAAGAGTTTTTAACAAAGGTAAATCACACATAGAACATAGAGCAACACAACCATTTCATCAATAAAGGAAGTCAGGGCATACACATATGAATTCTGAGTAATAAATATGAAATCCACTGCAAGTAGTACACATAAAAATATAGATAAGAAAAGCATTAAAAACTCCATGAGAATCCCAGGTCTGTCAAGAAAAAGTCCTCTGTATTACTGATATCAGTCAAATTACATAAAGTTGTAGTAGTGCAAAAAATCTCCAACCCTTTACAATTTCGATAATCTGCCCTTTAATAGACCTTCTTACATCAGAGATGATCTTCCTCTTGGATAGAATCATAGGACTCTTCCTATGACACCTTGCATAACAAGAAAACATGTGCTTTAATGAGAAACAGACAGCTACACTCTAAAACAGTCCTTTTCCTAATAGGACTCAAAGTCCTATTTATTACATCAAACTACCTTATCTTTAAAAATAGTTACATATCTTAAAAATAATGCTTTACATGTTTGAAATGGGCTATGTCATAGCTCATCACTGCTTGAAATCTTAAATATCCTCCTCAACATATGGAAACAAACCCTATTTTTCAGGAAAACAGGACCCTATCTTCAACGAATGATTCCGCTGATGAGTTGTCTCCATTTCATGGTCTTCAAGTGGATGATTGCTGGTAAGGTCCCTTGACCTGTTTGATGTGTCCACCTGTCCAAAAATTCTCTTAAAATTCTCAGAAACCTTTAAATATAGCTCGCTAAGAAAATAGGGCAATTTCATAGCGTGCTTTCATAGCGTCCAAAAAATGACTTCTTCACTCAAAATTTCTACTTATTTTCTCTTGCATGGTGTCCATCATGACATGACACTTCATCATCACCATTATCCCCTCTTGTACCTTGATTTAACCCTAACTAACTCGAATGGCATCTACCCTATCCCTTTCAATCATTTACTAACACCTAGCACCTTTTTTGACAAGACAGATAGGAATCCCTCCTTTGATAGCATTCTTAGTGTATTTATGGACAGTTTCACTACGAAAGTATTAGAAGTATCGTAGAGAAAAGTGCATTTTTTCTGTGTAATTCGCTACAAAAGTAGGGATTCTTGGCTAAAATGACCTTTTAGAAGTTGTAATCTTGGGAAATGAAAAATTTCAGGAAATAATGACTGATGTGACATGAAAAGATTTAAATGGGGGTGAGTTTGGACCTTAGGATAAGATAATAAGAAAAATTTAAAATTTTCCTTAACCAAGTAATGAAAAATGAATTCTATGACCATACCTTTGACACGTGAAACTCTAGTACTATGTCAAATGATGTTTCTATTTTTTCTGAGTTATAACAATATGTATCGTGCTAATCTAGATTTCCCTATGCATATGGTTATGGTGGTGATATTCACATATGAGTCGATATATTTGTGATATTGTGTCGTGCCAATCTGGACTGAATTGTGTAGATGTGATAGCCTCCCCTGAGATATATTGAGTTATGATTTTGATTACGTCGTCTATTGGGTTTATCTACCATTCCATGTTTATAGGTTGTTTGAATGTTTTATTAGTGGCATGATATGGGTATGTGTCTATAATATTGCATGAATGAATGATATTGTTTTAATATGGTTGTACTAACACATGGGTTGAGACAACTGATATGCACTTGAATGATAGCGGGTGATAGTTGTATTATTATGATTAATGGCCATAGTTGATTTAAAATTATGAGATGGTTGTTAGTCTTGGTAATGTTGATTTCAAATTAATAGACATGATGTCATGATATTTGGAATATGTGACTCACATGTGTGAAAAATTGTAGGGCAACATGTTTGGTATTAGCGTGACAAGGTAGCTGTTGATTTGTTTATATAACTAACAGTTGGGTGGTGTGATAACAAATAATACGACTCGATTAAAACAAGGAAAAAGTTAAAAGAAATGAATTGGTTGAGAATTCATTTGGCTATGTTTGGAATCTGTAATTTTGAATGAATGAGAGCTTTGCATGAATATAGGAAGTATTATTAACCTTGATTATGTTTGATATTATGTAGATATGTGCTATATTCATGAACATGTATTTGACAGGTATATTAACTAGTTTCTAGTTATAGTTGGATTTGTCAAGGAATTGGAGTCACTTGAGAGATAATATATGTATGCGTTCATTTATAAGGCATCGTGTTGGGTACAACAAGATAAGGTAATAAATAGATTTCTATGTTTATTTATGCACTGAAATTTATGTTTTTATGGTAGTATGATGTAGGGGATTGCATGGAAATAGGGATTTCCATGAAGTCTTGAAGAAGGATCAAGTTGAGATTTCCCTTGGAGGCATTGAGAACCCATGGAGATTGAGTCATGGTGTTTGTTGCTAGTCTCATGCTTTTGGTATTTTTTTATTTTTTTCACTTGATTTTGGTTTTTCTTATGTCTGGTGCATGATCATGTCACTTTGTTTGTGGTGTTGTATTGTTATTGGTTTCCATGGTTTTCTTCTTGTTTCTTCTTGTTCTTGCCTTTTGTGTTTTGAAGGTCTTGGGAATTGGTTGGGAAAGAGGAAATTTAAAGGAGTTGGATGAAACCCAACATGCAATGTAAGACCTGGATGAAGCTAAGTGCATGTATAAGGGAAACTGAAGGCAAGAGTATGACAATCAATTGAGTTGGTTAGGTCCATTGGGATAAATGGATGATGAAAAAATAATCATGAGAAAGGTAGTAGGAAAGGTAAAGTAAATGGGCTTAAGGTAAAATATGCCTTGGCTAAGTTGGGAAATGTTGTTCTCAATGCTATGCATGATGTGCATGGATAAGGGAGTTCTCTTAGCCTTAACCTTATGATATCTGGTACTTATGTTGTGAATATGATTATGATGATATTGTCTATATATGTATATATGTATGTACATATGTTGTTGTATGACATGGTTGTCAGGGATCATGATTTTTATGATGATATTTATATGTATATATGTCGTTGTGTGCAAGGTCACCAAAGATCATTCTTGTGGAGAAATGATTGCCTATGTAGGTGAATGGCATGAATAGGTTCCTGGTTTATGAGGAAACAAGTGGGAAGAGTAACCTTGACAGATCTACAAGGTCAGTATCATGTGGATATGAATTGATATTATATGCTTGTACTATTCTTATGTTTATGTTATGTACATGTAATGTTGAGGGACACATCAACGGAATGGAAGCAATGTGATCGATGACATTTTGGAGGATGCATGCATAGTGGAAAGACATTAGAAGAAAGGTTGCTTGGTAGAGTTAGTGTGTGGTCTACGGATGTGCAATACTACTATTGTATATGTGTTTTACATGTTTCACCTGTGATTTTGTGTGCATGCGGTGTTGTGTATATATGGTGTTTTGTACATGTTGTTTATACTGTGTTGTGTATAGATCGTGTTGTGTGCATGTTGGATATTCGGTGATGTGTACAACTGGTGATTTTTGCATGTTGCATATGGGGTGTTGTGTACATATGGTGTGGTGTGCATGTTGTACATATGGTGCTATGTACATGTGATGTTATGTGTATGATTGTACATGTGTTATTGTGTGCATATTGTACATGTTGTTTTGTGTATGGGTGGTAATGTGTATGTGCATTGCGTATTCGTGGTATCATGACATGTGTATTTGTTGTATTGTACTCTGTGTATGTATCTGTATTGCGTTTTACACTGGGTGTAGGTGTATGTATTTTTTTGTTTTGTACACCGGATGTAGGTGTATGTATTTTTTTGTGTTGTACACCGGATATAGGTGTATGTATTGTGTTGTGTTGTACACTAGGTGTAGGTGTATGTGTTATGTTGTAAACTGGATGCGTGTGTATGTGTTGTGTTATATAATAGGTGCAGGTGAATGTGTTGTATGTTAGGTGTAGGTGCATGCATTGTATGGTGTTGTATGTCGTGTGTGGTTGTATGTGTGTGATGCACACTATATGTATGTGTACATGGTTGAAGAGAAGGCATTGGGTGTTTGTCATGTGTGGTAACAAATCGAGTGTGAGTACAAAAAGGAAAAATAAAAAAGGCAGAAGAAATGAACCGATGAAGTATAAGTATCATAGTTTTATTTTAGTTTTGATTATGCAAGATATCTATGAATCTGATGGTTACATGTGATCTATGATTTTGATTTATGATAGTTTCATGTGATTTATAATCGTTGCGTTCTGAGCTAACCGGATGTGACATTTCTATGCATGATTATTTGATCAAATAACTATTTTGACTTGTTGTGACAGGAAGTGAACATAATTGCATGTGTACCTTATTGACGGGCCTCCGATGAGGTATGATTTGAATTTATTTCAATTCATTTTGAATGTAATGGTAGTTATGTGCTTGGTACATGAAAACATGGTTGAAATGCCTAGTTTGGGGTGGTTGTATTTGACTGCAAGAATTAACATCATTAGAAAAGGAATTAAAATAGGAAATAATATGATGGTAAAAAAATTCAGGAGCAGGGCCATTATGGGACACTGGTATCCAATAGTGTCCATTTATTTCCATGATAATGTTATGACCAGTATGATGGCTTTGAGGCAGGGGCATGCTTTGGTTTTTGGACCTTTTGATGCGAGTAAACCTTTCCAAGCTATGGGTTTCTTGGGAAAGGGGATGCTAAAGAACTTGGAAGGTGAGTGACTACATCGAAAAGGGTGTCAGATCTCCTAAGGTATTGCGTAGCATATAAGGGAAGGTCGAGGATGGATTTGTTTTGGTTATTAGCATTTCTTGATGAAATCAAAAGTACATGGGGAGTGTACCCTGGAACAATGAGATGATAACTATTCACTGAGAGGAAAAGTGGTGTTTGATCATATCATTGGACATTGGATGCAAGTTAGAATTTGGCAGTGGATTTTGGACTTATCGGGAAGGAGGTGAATCCTGGTATTACTTTGAGGGTGGAGGTGTGAGCCTCTGGATTCCATTTTTTCTGACGCGGGCATCGTATCCTTTTATTTGTTGGTTGAAAAATTGTGCATATGTATATATGTGTATATTATTGTAAATACTATATCGAGTTGGATTTATAAATATCCATAGACAATATGGTTATTTTTTGGTTTTTTATTGTAAATACCGTAATGAGCTATGTTATAAAGCTCTAGTAAACGATATGTTTGTCATGTTTTTAGAAATATGTCATTGTAAATACTGCAACGAGCTGGGTTATAAAGCTCCATGGGAAGTATTTTTTGTTTCAACATTTTTCTAGTTGTAGGTGTCATTGAAAAATGAGGATGATATTCTCCTAAGGGGGAGGGGTATGTAACAACCCCAGATTAAAAATACATGTAATAAATTTAATAAAGGAAAAATAAGATAAAGGTCATGGGACATGTATTCCAAGTTGAATTTTGGGTAAAAAATCCTAGTGTGGGTGTTCATTTGGTTTATTATGGCTTGGGGAAATTGAAATAGGAATTAAAAAGGTAAAAGGAATTATTTGGCATTTATATATGAAAATAATGGAAAATAGAAGAAAAGGAAGGTGAAAGGTCATACGTTTCATGTGAGGAGTAAAATGAAGAAAAATAATGGAAAATGAATAAAATAGAGGCCTAATTGATAAAAAGGCTTTTGAGGATCATTTCACAAGCTTTTGTTAGTTGAGATTTTGATAGTTCAGTTTTGGACCTCTCTCTCTATTCTCTCTACTCTCTCATAATATTGCACACTTAGAGTATTCTTGGAGCACTCTAGCATTGTATCAAGGAAAGAAAAGGAAAGCCACATAAGGCAAAAGGGAAGAAAATATCAAGCAAGGAAGAGTTGGATCAAGCAGCCACACCAAGTTTACTTGTAGGTATCGAGTTGCATATTTTCCTTGCTAGTTTTGGCATGCATGGTATATGCACGTGTGTATTTGTTTATGTTGTTATCTTTGACATGATTTTTTCTAGGTGTGATAGCAGTTTCCAACTTTTCCTTGCCATTTTCTGATAGTCATGGTGTGATGTGGTTTCTCTTACTTGGTTAAGCTGTATTTTCGGATGGTTTTGAAATTGATTGCAGTGGTCTGAGGAGGAAACACAAGGCCTAGTAGTCCCTGGACCATTGAAGGTGAGATTTCAGTAAAGCCTGATTATGTATACCCTCATCAGGCCTAGGAATACTCGACTGGTGAATGGCAAGATATATGGTAAAGCCTAGAGGGTGGAGACGAACAATTTCCTCATAATTTAGGTGGAGAGATCTAGAGATATTCATGCTTGTTAGGCCTAGTGATCCTTGGACTGGTGTATGGTGGGATTGTAGTAAATATTGCTTGTGTATGTTTCTTGTTTGGGCCTAGGAGTCCCTTGGTGGGATTGTGGTAAAGCCTAGTTGTATAGATGAGGGCTTGGCCCTACGAATAAATTGTTTGATTTTAGTAAATATTGAGGAAGCCATGGTTGTTTTGTTGTAAGTCCCACATTCATGCTTGGAATATGGCATGGGGGTGATTGGTTGAAAAAAAAAATCATTCGACCCAATCTATGGTCGGGTGGTACATATAAGCCCTTGAGTTGGTTGCATTTTGCATACATGAATAATAACTCTTTTACTTTTTTGTATCATGTGTAAATGTGTTTGTTATTATGTGGTCATAACATTTTTTATATCAATGTGATTTGTTGGTTATATGTTGGTTATAAGCATGGTTTATGATAGATTTGAGTTGTGGATATCATCATGGTTTTTTTAGTAAATGAGATGTTACTGAATATATGACCTAATTGATGATATTGCATAAATTATGAGAGGGCATAAAACCTTCTTAAAAATTATCAGATAAGTATGTAGTCCCTATGCTCAGATGTGTTTATATGACTTGTAGATTGCATGTTCATGATGTGTTTAATAGAATGTATGTCATGGCTAGGCCTTGTTAGGTTAGGTCCTTATTCAAGTTTTGAATTAGAGGCATTTTCATATTTTTATTTATCATTTTTGATAGTTTCATCAAGTCTTGGGCAGAGGCCTAAGTCTTGGCCCTGAAAAAGTGGCTCAAAATTCTTGGTCACTGGCACATAAATACCTGAAAAAGTATGTAGTCACATGGATTCCCTTGTTGTGCATGTGATTGAAGTGTTTTAGTCACATGGAGGGCTTTTAATGGGTGTGACTATGGGTCTAGTTCAGTCATAGAGTAGGTTAACTCAGGGGTTTGACACCTGGAGTGGTTAGTTAGCCCCTAGGGGTCCTGTAGCTTCTGAGGAAGGTTAGTTTTATTTTGGTTTGTTTATTCCACTTCCTTAATTGTACTTGGGGATTTGAATCATTTCATAGTAAATATTCGCCACATGTTTACCCTGGTGGATCGATTAGTGTGGGTAAATGTGGGAGGAGGGTGTTACATACATGGCTCATATGAGAACCTTGGGTGGGGTTGTCACATCCTTCAATTATTACTTTAATAAAAATAAAATCTTGGAAACTACCAATGATAATAATATCATCCACATAAAGAAAAAATTATTAAAATATACTATTCTCATTATTTACATAGATGTTGTGGTTAAATTCAAGTTATTTGAAACCATGACAAAGAAAGACTATCAATAATTCAACACCACGCATGGGGTGTTTTTTTTAGACCATATAGGGATTTATTTAATTCAAATATTGCCAGGACAAGGAAAATAACTCTCGAAATTGATGATTTGCATTAATGTGAACAAAATTATATAACATGGATGTGTGACCTTTGGGATTCATCTTCTAAAGTCACTTATGATTCTAAAATTTCATTTTCCTTTATTTACATATACATAATTATTCACATAATACTTTAGGATTATGTGTCTAATCACCCCCACCCCCCCACTTAATATGAAGGGGTGTTTGTGAGTCCAAGAATCATTTTAAATATTTCATAAATTTTCTCTTCCAAGTGTTTTTGTGAAGATTGAAATTTTCTCATTTGTGGAACAATTTCATAGATGAATAGAATTAGCCTCTACATGCTATTGAATCAAATTATAATTTATATTAATATATTTAGTTTGATCATGAAATTTGGTATTCTTGGAAAATTAATTGTAGAAGTAATGTCAATTACAAGGGGATTAGAGTTTACTTGTTTCTAATGCAAATCATCAAGAATTTAATTGAGCCACACTGTGTGGCTCCTTCATTTCTTATGTAGTTGCTACATATTGTTCCTATGTTGTGGAATATGTTGGAACTGAATTTTTGCATGACCTCTAGGAGGCATATCATGATCTAAGACACATAACGTATCTTGACACAAACACTCCATTTTCCTTATCTCTGTCAAAGTCTAAATCAAAATATTCATTCAAGATAAAGCCATCCATTTGTGAATATTTTAATCTAAAGTATTGAGTTCAATTAAAGTAATTTAGAATTTTTTTTGCATAAAACCAATGTCCTTCACAAGGATTTTGCATAAACCTAGAAAGGATTAATAAAAGAAGTAAATATCTGTTCTGGTAATGGTGAGGTGGGTAAGGCTTCCCACAAGATTTATATACTTAGTTGCATCCTTAAATTTATTTTATTCTTTAGATGTGAGCTTCAGATTTTGTTCCGTTGGAGTGGATAAAGGATTTCATTCAACCATGTCAAATGTTTTCAACAATTTTCCAATGTAAATTTGATAAAGGAACACATACCTTAGATGTTGGGTCACTTCAATGCCCAAGTAGCAGTGAAGGTGTCACAAATATGACATCTCAAATTCTTTCTTCAACTCTTTCTTTATGAATGCAATATAGTTTTTAGTGGTCCTTGTTATTTGTATATCATATACATATACCATGATATATACAACAATTTTTCCAAATTTCTTGTCGAATATAGTTGCATCATCAATACTAAAGTGTTTAAAGTTTAATTTTAGAATATAATCAACCCATTTTTCATACTAGGATCGCGATGCTTTTTTTAGGACATATAAGGATTTTTCATAATTTTTTTATTGTACCTTCACAACAAAACCTTTAAGCTGAGCCATGAAAACATTTTCTTTCAAGTCTCCATTCAAGAAATAATTTTCACATCCATTTGATGAACTTTCCATGCATTTTGAGCTTCCAAGGAAAAATGAGTCTGAATGGTGGCCCATTTTATTGGGGGGAGAAATGTCTCTTCATTATTGAGACCTTCTTTCTATGCAAATTATTTTATGTGATCCTTGTTTTATGCTTGTAAAGTGAGCCATCTAATTTATATTTGTTCTTGCAAACCCACTTGCATCCAATTGGTTTGGTTCCAAATGGAGGTTCCACCAACTTCCATGTTCCATTCTTTATGACAGAATCATACTTCTACATTTATTCATTCCATTCATCGTGAGAAGAAACTTCTTTAGAGGAAATTGGTTATTTAGTAGAAAAATTCAATTCAAAATCATATGAAACACCCATATCATCAACTAAATAAAACTTATCTACATCACCTCCATATTGTCTAATGGAACTTCTAGTTCCCGCCTTTCTCACCTCATCACGATGAACACCTTCAAGTGTTTTAGTGAGTGATTTTGGGGGACCTTTATGAGATGGTCCAAATTTCTCCATTGATTGAGGTGGGGATGCATCAATATTTAACCTTCCAATTCTCTCAATCACACAACTTAAAGGGTCTTCTTGATCTGAAAAAGCGGATGGGAATTTATGAGGGGATACAATGCTTTATAAGGACATTTCATATATTAATTCAAGGTAAGGATCCCCCCCAGCTTCAAGATGTGGAATCTCATTATCAAATTAATGATAAGTTTTTTCATGATTAAATCTATCCAAATGATCAAGTTACCACTGAAAAATGTTGTCAGCCTTAGAACATTCAAGAAAAATCACATCTCTAGATAATAAAATATTCTTATTTACCTCATCATAAAGATGATATGCATTGGCGGTATCTAACTACCCCAGGAAGATTCAATTTCAACTCCTTGCATCAAGCTTGCTTCTTTGTTCCTAAGGAATTGATGCATAACAAGTGGAACCAATGATCTTGAGATTCCTTACCTAAGGAATGTGGCCATACAAAATTTCATAAGGAGAGATATTTTTTAGAGCACGAAATAGAAATATGTTTTTTATGTATACTGCACATACAACTACATCATCCAAAAACATCAAATTTACATTTTGAAAAACATCATGGAGTTAATTATATTCAAAATGGTCCTATTCATTCTTTCAACCACACATTTTGTTGAGGATTGTAAGGAAAAATATTTTGATGTTGAACCCTATATTGGCGAAGATATTTTTTAAATTTTTTAGAAGTGTCTTATTTTCCATTATTAGTATGAAGGGAACCAATATGTGATTGCAAACCATTTTCAATCCATGCATGAAAACTTTTGAAAGTTTCAAAAGATTATGTTTTACTTTTGAACAAGTATATCCAAGACATCCTGGTGTAATCATCAATAAATTCATCATATAACTAATTCCATTTTTAGAATGAATAAGCATAAGCCCACACAAACTAGAATGAATCAAGGCAATATTTCTATGTGCTATGGAAGTAGAATCATTAAATGGTTGTTTGACATGTTTTCCTAGGATATAGGCATCATATTGCTTCAATTCCTTTGGAATAGCTATAAAACCATAAACACCAATATTTTCATAATTAATATCTCCAAATATAGAATGCAATAGAATATTGGATGTAAACATACCTTCATTGTACTAAGAACTGCATGCAGATTTATATGCATAAGAAAATGTTCCTTGTAGCTTCAATGGTCTTTCCTCCTCTATTCCAGTTATGGAAAATATGTTGTCTAATTTTCTTCTTATCTCTGCTTTGCCATAAAACATATGATTCAAGTTCCCTTGATGGTGAATGTAAACAAGGGACAACATTTTTCTATGCATTTTCGAAAGGTAAAGTACATCATGCATAAGAAAGTCAAGAAGTATAGAAAATTTAAGCGTGATGGTGCAAATTCTAGATGGCTTGAAACTTGAATTGTTTCTAAAGTACACTACTTCATGTGTATTATCACTGAGGTATTTAAATAATTCTTTCCCAAAGGTAATATGGCAAGTTTCACCTGTATCAATCCTCCATGCATATTTCGAAGTACTGAATGAAGTGTGAAACAAATCTTCAGTTACTACAATATTGCAATTGGAAACAATGCAATGAGAAGATTAAGGTACTTTACCATTTGTTGGATCTAGTGTTTTACATTTTTCTTCTTTGTGTTCTTTCTTGATTCTTTCGTAAGGGATTCTACATGTGGATGCATCATGTCCATCTCTATCAAAGTGAATGCAGTGTAGGTCAAATGTTTATCCCTAATGATGCTTACCCCTCTACCTCTATGATTATTCCTTCCACATTCTCTTTTATTGCCTTTTCCTTTAGGGGAATGATGTGAATGGTTTTTCTCTTTATATAAAATACACATTGATTATTTATAGATTGATATGTTGTATTACTCTTCCCAAAATATTTCTCCCATTTTTCAAACTTCTCCACGAGAGAGTCAAAAGTAATGTCCTTGAGTTATGTACTAGCTTCTAAGGATTGAATATAGTGTGAGTATTTGGGATAGACAACTTTGAAAAAGGAAATAAGAGGAATATCCATATGAAATCCAAAAACATATACATCATTCTTGATGTATATAATATTTGAGGCTAGGGCTAAGGGGTCCTTTTATTTCAACTAAAGTTTGAAGAGCTTAATCATTAATTTAACAACCAATTCAAAATGTGAGTCATATATGTTAGAAATTAAATAACAGAGAAATGGAACACATAAAATATTATGTAAAAAAAAACATAAAAAGCATAAAACAAGAGAGACTCAGATATATGTGGTTCAACCAATTTTGGTTGCATCAATTAAGAAACAACCAGGCCTTCCTTTTATATTATCCATCAAAATAAAGAGATACAACCTATAGAAACTCTGTTGTAGTTTCCTCTTCGCTCTCACACGATATACTCTATATTTTTCGCATAGAATAATAATACACAACTGCAAAAAAATTCCCTCACATAAACCAAGGGTTGCCTTCTAGGGAAAAAAAACCCTAAATTAACATAACTTATACTATTATATATTTCACCTAATGAATGACCTAGATTGACTATGAAATTACAATATTTTACAAGGATTTTTTTCATCTAAATTTTTCTTCAGGACCCCCCTGGCAGTAATAGTGGGGGGGGAATCCCCCCCACACCCCCCATCAGGGATTGGGATCCAAACATGAATGAAAAAAAACCCTATGAAAAATCAGAAAGATAATCAAGCTCCACACCCAACAATATAAATATTTTAGCTTCATCAACACATCATAATAATTTTTAATTGGAACAATATGATGACTCATATCTTCACTTATAGATGCAAAAATTAGGGAATAAGATTTGTTGTCCTTTTTCTCCCAAATGACTAGTTATTTTTATAATGTGGTCTTGATAGGTGCATCATAACCTTATCTTTCACAAATGCCTTTCCATAAGTCATTAAATACGAGGGTTTTCTTGATATTTCTAAACCATTTTTGGTAGTTATCCTTTCCATCTAGAACAATTCCAACAATGGAGATGAGGGAGTGCATATTCAATCAAAACAATGTGTAAAATCATCGCAATAATAATAATTTCTAACAAGGACCCCTACTTGAATTTTTGACAATGCTCTTTGTCCCTTTGTCTTATCCCATTGACTAACTTCACGATCCACCCATTAGTTGGCTTAATATAACCCTTCAACCAAAATTTTAATTAAAAAGTATATTGATATTTAAAAAAATGAGGCTTAATATTACTCTTTGGGAGAAATATTTAGTATATTTTTCTTAACACCCACCTCAACAAAAGGAAAAGTCTCAAATGGATTTGGAGAAATATGAGTGGCTAAGGCTAGGTGACGGTGTTGTCTGGGCCTCCAAATGATTTGAAAATATTCGAGTTGATTCTACCATTGGATATCTCATGATATTTGATGCACAAGAAACATGACACTGAATCAAGCCAAAACTTTTTCAATGCCAACACTAGTTTCATCCTTGTCGCCCTTAGATGTCAACCTATAAAAATCACAACAATGTTGTTGTTCTTGTAGCCATGATCTAAAATCACAAAGAACACCACATCAAGTTTCACATTGAAGAGGTTGGTATAAAAGAGTCCAATGTTTACCATCCTGGACTCTGACATTGCGGTGAAAGAGTGCATAGTCCAAATAAATAATGTCAGTGTTGTATTTGTAGGAAAAGAAATGGTATACTTGAAAAAATTGCAACAAATGAATTCTCACTCCAAACCACCAAGGTAAAATTGGTATTAAAGGTAATGGATTTAGGTTTTAGTGGAATCACATTCAACCAATCTATATCATGAGTAATATTTTGTTCAAACCAATGTACTATCACTTCATTTTCATTACAATCACTACAATAATCTTCTGCCATAATGGCTGAGACCATGAGATTTCACAATGATTTTGGGTGTTCCCGTAGGAGAAAATTTCAAGTGGAACACTAGATTAATTGTTAGAGTGGAGGGAACATAAAGAGAGAAAGTGGAGGAAATGGGAACATGATAAGCATATGAAACAACAATAATTATGGTGGCATTACACATACTGTGTGTGTTTACACTGCGTTATACACCCTCTGAAAATTTTCCTACACTTAAAGTTTGGATCCTACAGAGGATCTTGAAATCTATCATTCCATGTGAATCATAGTAACTTCATGGTTTATTGATGTTTTTATAAGCGCTCAAGTATTCTTATCAAATTCTAAGTGTCAAATTTATTTTCTCATACATGCTCAGTGCTTAATGAATTCATAAATGAACTTCTTTCTATGAAAGCTTACATAGGCATTGCACAACTCCTGAAAGTAAGGCTTGAAAAATATCTAGGAATCATTTTTGTGAAAATTTAATTACAGTAAGTTTCATAGCCTGTGATAACATTCAATGCACAATATCATTTGAAATTCCCTCTCACATTATTTTCAATTGTACTACTATTCCAATGATTTTTCTCAACTATCACTTTTGAAAACTTTTGTTTTCACAAGTGTCACTTTCACTTTCATGGTTGTAGTATTCTCTTTCTTTCACTTTAAAAGTGTCATTTTCAATTCATAACCATTGTAGCACGTGTATATTTCACTTTATTTAGCTTTTGCAAGTATCATTTTCAATTTTTCTTACTGTCGCTTTTAACTATTTCCACTCGTTATGTGTAGCACCTTTGCACACCACTATATGTAGCTCTAACACACTATTATGCATTAGATGATCCTATATATCATAAGGATATGTGCTATAAAAATTCCTACAACTTGGCATACTTTATAGTCGCAGTTGACACTTCTTTCGCAACTTGTTTTCTAAGTGTAGCAATGCTATGTTTCTACTATCACACTGAGAAATAAGCGTCGCTTTGCTGTCATTTCAAGGTGTGATTATTGATCATGAGTCTTGTGTATTCCCATGGATTGTATTGATGGAATTCATGTGTGATCTATGTTTTGGACTTGTTTGGATGACTTTCCCTTTCTTACTCCATTGGTCCTAGACTTAGCCATTTTGGAGCACTTCTTGGTCCTCTTATATAGTGAAAGTTATGAAGGCATCAACCCATCCCCAAGTAATGATAATTTCCTAACCATGAGCCTCATTGATGAAATATATTCCTCCCATACTTGTGCACTCTGTCTTTCTCAAGGTCATCTCCTATGCTTTCACATTTATAACCTTCAAAGCATGATGACTAACCCTTGTTTCTTATACTGACCTACTGCAATGAGTCTTGATCATCTCTACCTTATATAGTGCATGAAGAACTTATATTTCATAGAAAGTACCTCCTTCACCCCCTTGCAAAAGAAAATTACATAATTCATAGGCTCACTCTCCTTCATAGTGCAATGAGATCTTCCCTGGAAAAGTGACTTGACTTTCTGCTGCTTGCATTAGCAAAATACACAATCCTCTCTTCCAATGAGCCTCCCTTTGCACATTTCGTAGTTATAGTGGACAGTAAATCCATGTATATCCCATTTCAGCCATTGATTGTGCAAGAATATGATTTTTCCCCTCAAGCACTGCGCATTGCATAGTTGCAATGCCTAGTCTTACTCTGTTGCCCACTCGAATCCATCACTGCACAATCAAATTTTCATACTTGGTCTCTTCTACACATTTCATAGTTATAGTGCATAGTGAGACCTTCCTTTAGTCAATGCCTAGTCTTTCTCCTTTGCTGACTCGAATCCATCACTAGGCAGTCAGCTTTTCCTACATGGCCTCTTCTACACATTGCACAATTATAGTGCATAGTGAGACCTTCCCTTAGTCACTGTGAAGGTCACGTACACAATCACTGTCTCCCTCCCCCTTGAGTACTACTCACTACGCATTTTCAGTCAACAGACTAATTAACATTGTCTCTTGCACTTTCTCACTACATTAGGCCATAAAGCGCCCCTCCTTATAACACATTGCACATTTATAGTGAGAAGTGAGGCCTTCCCTTAACCATTGTTGAGATCAACTGTTAAATTCCCAATCCTTTCCTACTCAGTCCTTGCATACATAATTCACAATCAACTTCTTCCATGAGTAAAGTAGGGCTAGAATAGATGTTTTCCAGATTGATCTTGCATTTTCATGAGTGAAATTCATTGGCAGGTCTATCACCTCAACATGGAAAGGTGATGCTTAAAGTAACATTACAAGGAGAAGAAACAAATAAAAATTTTCAGAGAAGAAGCATAAAGAAGAACCATCATAAATAAATGAAGAGATCCTATACCATGAACAAATGATGACATTTCATAATGACTCATAGGATTCCAACTCTAATCTCAGACACTTTGGAGGGTGAAGATGAAGTAAAAATCATATCTATCATCAAGGAGAGGCACTTGGCATGGATACATCACAATGAAGTCTTATTTAATAATGGCCAACTCACAGCCTCCCAAAGTGTCATCACATAATCCTATATTGTCCATGTACTTAGCCACATGATGTGGAATGTAATTATGTATTTTCAAGAAAACTACAAATGTAAATGGATTGAAGTCCAAGAGTCACATGTGGAATATAAAAATTCACATGTGGACCAAAGAGTTAATAGAAGTTCAAAGGTCATTTATGAGTCCAAGGGTCATGAGGGTAACTCAAGAGTCATAGGGGATATGAAAGGTCATTCCTCTTGCTATAAAAGAAACCTCATAACTCAAGCAAAGGGATTTTGGAGGCTTAGACTTTGGAGGACCAGCCTTGGCCTCTATAGCTTGGCATTGGAGAGAATATCATTCTTTTTGAGAATCAAGTAGTGGCTTAATGTTCCACTATTGGAGCTAGTGTCTCACCATTATATCTATGTACTATGATATTTCACTTAATAATCAAAATCTCATTGAGCCAACACATTTGTATGCATGTATAATGAATATTGTAAAACTCTTCTTTATATGTTTGTGGTATATGTTATGTTCATATGTACTAAATAAATTTAACCACTTCATTGGATTTGGTGCTTATCTGGTTTAATGTGTGTTGTATTTGCTTTAATGATCATTGTCTCTATGTGAAATATTTTTCTATATACTTAGCAAATAATTATTTACTCTCATGTGCCTTTCTTTGGGTAGTACTATTAGTTTCCTTCTGGAGACTCGCTCTTTTATCCCCTCTCATGAAAGCCTCTTTTTATGCATTTCAATTGGTGTTTCACAATGACAACTTACTTGTTGAATTCAAAGGTTATGCGCATACTCTCTTATGTTATTCATTGCAGCCAAGGAAAACCTTAAGTAATGGCGGCCAAGACGATACTCTAGATGGGGCTCCTACTCCAGATGGTGTGAGGTCTAATTGGGACTTCACATCAGGGTGGTCCCCTTGGTTGATGGTTTTTTAGCACCATCCATATTTTGGCACTAGAAGGAGGGAAAAATGACAAGTTGTGCCTATTGAGTCTGTTTTGAATCTCTTATATTTAATGGCTCGTTCCAAAATCATACTCCTAGGATGTTTTTATACTAGATATAATAGTAAACTTTTAATTCTCATGGAATATTTTTATAACTTGTCTCAATTAAAGTTTGGTGGAAAGAATGAAATGTATGTAGTCAAGTATACAAGTCATTTTCTCAATTTTTATGAATCTTATGGAATGTATTGTGAATATGTTGCTTGTATACTATTCACCCTCACACTTTAAGGTAAAGTTAACTAATGGTGTCATACTCTACCATCTACTTCCACTCATTCATTTGAACAATGCCTCAAGGAGCTTCATCAAGCATTTGATAGTTATGGTTACTGAGATGTTCCTAAAGGATTATTTAACAAAGAATGTAGCATAATGAATCAATCAAAGATTTTGATAATAGATTTATTCACCTATGTTATGCATTTATTTAACAAGATGCAAATTGGGATTTCTTTAAATAAAATTTTCAAATTTTTCTTTAAATCTCTTTGAAACATTGTGAATCTAAATCCTTGGGTGATTGTGCTTTCCCAACTTTCGCAAACCATGATTTACCTCTGATTTCAAAGGAAGAACCCACTATTCATTTTGTTCCTTGTCATCCTCCTTTCTTAATACCAATCAGGGCACCTCCTTGTGATGATGTTGAAGTTGGGAAATCTGGAAGTCAAATTATTGATCCATATTTCCCACTTTCATCAACTTTCCATGATCTAGTTTTGATTGAGGAGAACTTGGAATGGTTCATGAAGCCTAAGGTGAAGACTAATCCCTTGATTTTTCATGATGATACACACATAAACTCAATATTGAATATGATTTGACTGAAAGTGTGATCTCTTTAAGGTATTTCTGTCATGCTCTACCCCCCCTTTCTCAGGATCCCTTGTCCTTTGATCCTCTTGATCAGTCTCTTTCAAGCTCTCTTGATTTTTATTTTTCTAATCGAAACAATGAACAAGATTAAGGAAGTCACATTTCATAGGTAGAGGAGCAGAAAGGTGAGTATTCTCTCAATCTATATTCTCTTTTTCAAAATCCTCTATGTGAAGATGATGTTCCTCCATTCTTGGTTGATTTATAATCTAGTAATATTGGCAGTAAATCAAATGAAATCAATCTTCTTAATCATTCTAAAGTCTTGGGAAACAATCATTCTAATGAATATGAATCCACTGATGTATGTGATGATGAAATCCCAATTGCACCCACTGATCTTTTAGTTTCTCAAGAAGATTTTGATTTGAAATATTTAGATCTAGAATCTGATTCGGTCAAAGAATATTTTCTTATGGAAATTTCCTCTTCAACCCACTATTCCTTGTATCCTCTTGTTTCTCAAATTGTACACTAGATTGCAACAACGCTCGGGGTAGGGGTTGTCACTTTGATCCCTACCCTTTTCGTTTAATTTGTCTCCTAACTTTAGATTAAGGGGGTAGTCCCTATTGATGAGATGATGATCAACTTGTTAGGATACAACAAGTTAAGGAGACAAAATTGTTACAGGTTAATTTGGGCATCACTCCTGAAACTCAGATCAATACAAGATAGGGTCTCTCATACTCTAAATCAGTTGGTACTTGCCTTACAAGTCATCCCATTATTGGTTTTTATCCATGAAAGTTTCATTGCTTGAAGTCTAGTTGAAATGCTCCATTGATCCAGCAACACACCCCTAGACTACAGTAACTGGTTTGTAGAGCACTTACTCCCATGCAATGCAGCGTTGTAGAGCATCTAGGACCACTTAACTGTGCGTTGGTTGACTAGGAGAAATTTGTTCAAAGGATTCTGAGAACCTTCCCACTTTCTAGTGGCTTCTAGAAGATGTTCCAACTATCGTACTATCTGATAACCTAGAATATGAACACCATGGAGCCATTAAATTACTTATCCGCCTATTCCATTGAACAAGGAAACTTCCTCATCCATTTATGGAAAATCCATTCAATGACCTATTAATGCCAAAATACCTTCATTTTTATAAATTGAGCACTGATCATAGTGCACAAGGGATCAAGAGTTTGAATTTGTAGAGTTATGCTCGTTATATCATAGCTCTTTGAGGTATTGTTTGCAAGTAATGTTATGCTGCTGGAGTGATGCTGCTGATGTGATGAGGATAGGATTGAATCTGAAGCGAGTTGACATCGAATCGATCCAACTGGTTGTAACTTGTCCTTATATATTATAATAAAGAGATTTGTTCCTTTCCTAATACATGTGTTCATGCTTTTATATATGTATTTTCAAATGTAATCGATACAATCTGATTAAGATGAATAGATCATATGCCTTTATGTCATTTTTTTTCTTCTATTAGCCATTTCAGGTACCAATCAAGCGAGTTTAGTTCGATTGAGAGCAACGGAAGTGACAAAATGGAAACGAAGAATAGTGAAGGATCACATGTAGGTGTTATTCTCTTATCTATTTATCTTAACGAAAAGGTCAAGTGTCCTTCATCTGTTGTTCTAAGTGCGTCCACCACACTTAGGGAAACTTATCTATCCATAGGTTTGATTTCTGTAAAACAAATTGGCGACTCCACTAGGGAACGATTCATCATCCCTGGTGGTTTTATCCTTGTTTTTCAGTCTCTAGTAGAATTTACTTGCACATTACAGTAATTTGAATATGTTTTAGTAAAATAAGTACATTTTCTTGCCTATTTTTGATATTCCTATGGAAACAACGCACAGTTGTTCTTGACACAGTTCTCTGCAAAGCACTGTTGGCTTAGAGACAGTGCTCTACAATGCACTATATCCCACTCAGGGGTAAGTTTCTCCTGTGATCAACTAAAATTAATCATATTTTTGTCTTTTTCCATCCATTTCAGTGTCTTGTTTGCTGATTTTTCAAGTGTCTGATTGCCTCTAGAGTTCAGGTTGCTTCTACTATCCTTTCTCACCTTGGATGTCTATTTTTTCAATGTTTCTTCTTGTTTTCTTTATCATTGTCAAAATATCTCCAAAGTTTAAAATTTACATTAGATCAGTTCTTTATTTTCGAAAGAGGAATTGTCATTATAGTCTTCGTTTCTCTGGAAAGTATTGATTGATTGTTTGTGTATCATAGTTTATTTTTCTTTCATTCACACTTAAAATAAATCGAAAAGTAAAACTTGCATTTGCATATAGGGTTTGTGAGTGCTCCATATGAATAGTTAGGGAATTTTCATTTAGATGTGCTCATTGCTGATTGCTTACAATCTGATTCATCTATCCCTTGTAGCTAAGGTTTTCATTGTATAAATTGAATCGAAACAAATGCTTATCATATTTGTTGCATTCTAGGAATGCCAAATACATCACGCAGTGCACCTAAAAGGAAAATTTCTAAGAAATATCAAGTAAAAATTTATCTCAATTAACCTAAGGGAGAATTGTCACTTAACGCTAACATTTAGAGGTTTAGGCTAGATACGTGCTACGACGTCGTAAAAAATAGCAGTTTTTGTTAATTTTATGTGATACATTCTGAGTGTGATACTGCATCCCACGTACGTAAGTATATCAGAGCTCTTCCACATACCTTAAGTATATTGGGTGGTGTTCTAGTATGAAAAGTATAAGGGGATGCTCTCACTATGTGATTTTTCATTAGACAATGCTAATAGGGATTGGGCCTCCAAGTACCATCAAGTATATTTTGGAGGACACCATTAGGTAGCTTACCATCCATAGGTAACTGATTCAGCCGCCTTGTACACTATGATACATCGAATGCAACATTCGGGGATATTGCCTGCATGTACGTAAGTCCATGGTTTACTGGGTAGGTATATTGCAGTTTACAGTTGCTTGGTAATCCTTTTTCCTAGCATTAACCTCTTTTTGTTTGTTTTTTAATTAAAATCAATCAAGAATCGTGGAAGAATATCAACCTTTTCCCCGTCGTTTGTGTAGGAAAGCAAATATACCACCTTTACCACCAGAAGCTACACCTAGTCGGCGAAGGCGAGCTCGTCCTACCGAGTTCGGTACCTCTAGAACCTTTGGTGCTTCATATTCATATAATTTACCAGAGTCATCTGATCCTTTCAGTACCGAATCTGAATTTTTTTCTACCGATCCAGGTTTATCTGCGATCGTCGAGACGAAACCCTCACAGTTACCTAAGAACACTGAAATTCAATCCAGTGAAACGGTAAATCCAAAACCCGAAGTGTTATGAAACCAACTCCAAAAGTAGATAAAAGAGAGATCAACGCCTTAGAAATCAGCCACTTCAAGGGGACAACCTCCAATACATTACATAAATGAATAATTATTGGATGATACAAATGACCAAAACATCCTTCTATATATAGGAGTCCATGGGGCCATAACATAATTTTAGCCGACCTAACAACAATAGTGTAAGGGCACAATAATAACAATATTGGGGTTACAGGGGTACAATAATAGCAATAAGGGAGCTACACTAATAACAATAAGGGACTAAACTAGTAATATAGGGACCTAACATGCCCCTCTCCTTCAAAAAAGTGTTGTCCTCAATGCTTGAGTAGCTCTGGGTGCTTCTGTATAAAATTCTCATCCTCCCATGTAGAATCTTCAGTGGGTAAGTTCTTCCACTTGATGAGATACTCTAAAATTGATCGATTTCGTAGCTGTCAAGTTCTTGTATCCGTGACCGCTTCAGGTTCCAATATGAATTTTCCTTCCTCATCAAGTTCTGGAAATATTATTTGAACTGGAAGATTTTCACCTATAACCTTCTTTAAGCATGAAACATGGAAAACCGGATGCACTCGCGAAGAAGCAGGAAGCTCCAATTTGTATGCCATAGTACCAATATTTTGCAAAATCTTGTAAGGACCATAGTACTAGTAATTTGGCGATAATTTATTATCCTTCTTAGCTTGCTTGAGGGACATTTGTTTGTATGATTGTAGCCGTAAAAATACCAGTCTCCTACATCAAAACTTCTCTTGCTGCGATGTTGATATGCCTGTTGTTTCATTCGATTTTGTGCCAAATTTAGGTTATCCTTTAAGAGTTGGAGAACTTCTTATTAATGCTCGATGTAATCTTCCATTGCCTAAACCTTATAATTTTATATTAAATATGATATGATGGATGGTGGATGATATCCATAAAGTTCCATAAATGGGGTCATTTTTGCTGCAATATGAAAGGAAGTGTTATACCACCATTCATCAAGAGGTAACCACTTGAACCATTGTGCTTGTTTATCAGATAAAAAACAACAAAGATATCCTTCCAAAAATTTATTCACTATCTCAGTTTGACCATCAGATTGAGGATGGTAAGATGAGCTATGAGCTAATTGAGTACCCAAACAAGAAAATAACTTCGTCCAAAAATTTCCAGTAAAAATAGGATCTCTGTCGCTCACAATAATCTTTGGGTTTCCATGTAGCTTTTGAATTGTGTCCATAAATATAGTAGCAATTGTACTTGATTTAAATGGATGAGATAATGCACAAAAGTGTGCATACTTGGTAAGTATATCAACTACCACCATGATGACACTATTTCCTTTGGAATTAGGTAAAACTGTGATAAAATCCATTGAAATCTGATGCAAGGATTCTGCACAAAACAGATCCTTGCGCATAATAGAGTGTGTGTTCCCTTTACATAAAAATCCATACACAAAAACCCATATAAACTACTTATATTTAATACAGAATATGAAGAGGGAACCAAGACAAATAAAGTACTTGCTTATAACAAAGCAAGAAAATTACAAATTCAAACCAATTTGGCCAAATATTACAATTGTTGGCCTCTCGGCTCTCGCCCTCTTTACATAAACTCTCACAAAATTTCTCTTTATCACTCTCTGTCTCTCATCCTCTCACAAACCTCATATTTATACATAATTATGGATTAATTTCAATCCATAATTTTCTCCCCAAATATCTCAACCAAACTCTAAAATAGATTTATTCCTTTTTTGACTCAACTAAGTTCCATTTAAGGAATTTATAATCCCTAAAATATCTATCCAACTCAACTCCACTCATATTCTCAATTAATTAAGAGAATATTTACAATAAACCTTACACTCAGATTTTCCTCTCAATTCATTTTTAAAATGTACATAATTTATAAAATAATTATAAAAAAACATCATCCCCTAAATCACAGAAATAAATAATGAAAATTTTGCTCGATGCTCCTGTATCAGACTCCCCATGTAGAGAAGTTTCCATAGACTCCTGTCTATGGGGTCTGTCACTTTTCTATAATAATGCGACAACCACAAGTCTCCATGACTTGCTCCCTCCAGGATTCCAAACTCTATTTTTCCGCTGGTCTTTTAAAGTATCAACTCCATTTTGTAAATTTGCACAAAATTTCCAGAATAGTAATTTCATAATACTATTGAATGTAACTCTCGCTTTTCCATAACACATCATCTTTATTTCGAAAATTACAGAATCATGTAGAAACACTGATACCCATTCTCATGGTCTCCAAACTCTGAAAGAATCTCGAAATGGCTGTAAATCAAGATCACTCATTCTATCAACCACATTCCATCAGCCTATCCAACAATTTCTTTCGCCAATTCCTCGAAGTAATTCCTCTTTGTCTAATGCTTCTGTCTCCAATTGCGCTAAACACTCAACTTCCTGTAATGAAGAATAATCAAGAATTTCTCCTTGGTCACAACTGTAGTCATTGACTTCTCCTATAGTAACAAATTTCTCATCCAGTGTTGTACTTGCATTCATCAACAAACTATTATTTTTAAAAACACAAGACCTTTCGGCCTCTTTTGATGCTTCAAGCACCAATATCCCATCATAGACTTTTTGGATTTCAGCAGATCCTGATTTGAATTGCTGGTTTCTTTCATCTTTATCCTACTGGTTCAATACTTCTGTTTCCTTTATGTATCTAAGGACATAACTTCCTTATTGCTCCTGATATTTCATCTCATCTTCAAATAATTTCTGCTCAATTCCTATGATTTCAACATCATATTTATTAAAGTTTCCTTTTGTACCTACAACCACATTATTATTTGAAGAGTCAAAGCATCCACTTAACTCTGTAAAATTTAGAAACATTTCCTCCTTATTATACACGTCAACTACAATCTCTTCTGTATCAGGTTTTGCAAGCTTCACTTCTCCCTTAGGTTCCTTGAGCCATCTTTCCAAACTCTAATTCCATGTGAAATATTTCCAATATTTCATCACAACCTTCATTCCCAGTTTCATTCTTCTTCTGGAAATCTTCCTGAATTATCATGTTTTCTATATCATCACATTGCAAAATTATTTCATCAATTTCATTAAACAAATTCATTTTTTTACCTCCTTGGAATATCACTTTGGAATTTTCATTATGCTTCTGCTCCATAACAACTTCAACTAGTTGTCTTACACCAAACATGAATTCATCTATGAATTCTTTATGCTACAACAAATCAGTACCTTCCTCCTCTGAAAGGAATTCTCCATCATACTTCACCTCAAGAGTTTCATTCATCTCTGTGACAGTTTCACCAGACTGTCCACCATATTCTGCACATCCTGCAAACATACACAAACTATGAGTTTTAAAAATACAAGGCTTCATGGCCTCATCTGCTTCTATGGTCAACATATCTTCCAATTCTTCTGAACTATTCCAATAGTCCATGAGATCTTTCTCATTGATCTCTTCACCCATAATTTCACCCTGTTCTGGGCCACAAATGGAAACTTCCATTTTCAACTTAGCCTATCTAAGTTATTCACATCTCAATTGCATACTCATCATCTTCTCGAGCTTCCTCAGCTCTTCTGTAAATGGTATTTTTACCTGTTGTTCCCTCTTTGCATGTAGCCTTTGCCATTTCACTTTCTTCCTCATGGTCCAACCATGTCTATGGTCTTTCTTGTTTCTCTGCAACCATTCCATCAATAACTCAAGGTGAACTGCTATCTCACCTTTCTCCCTCTCATACTCTTCATCATTCAACTGCTTACATATGCCATTTTCCTTGGCATCTTCCTTCTTCTTTCTTTTGCTATGGTCACTATTTCTCAGAACTTTTGAAATGACTATCACCAGTCATCTTCTCCTCCTTTGTGAACTTCATCTGTTCATTTGTGGATTTCATTCAATCCCCTTTTCAACAAGCCTTCATACTTTCCATCCAACAATACAAGCTCTCTTCCTACACTCGGTATCTTTCAGTTCTCTGTCTTGGAATCATTTCTAGGCAACGCTTTTGCTCCTCTTTGCTGCCAACAACAACTGCAGTAATTCTTGCGTTACAACGACCAAAATATTTGGGTGTCGGGCTTCGCTGATCATGCACCCAATTAAATTCAAACCTTTGACTTGATTTAAGACTTTTTGAATCCAGACTTGACATCAACTCTTCATCTTGGATGAAAAATGCACCCTTTTGTACAACTAATTCAATGGTTTAACTTGACTCAAGCTATCCAAATTTTTCATTTGACCTTAACATATTATTTGACTTCAAAGCTTGACCCAATAATTACAATAGTGAATATTTTGACTCTAATTCAAGTTATACAATATACCAATGAAAATCCACCCTTAATTCATTCTCATGATGTAAAATCTCAACTCCACCAATTCTCTTTCATACTCCGTTCTTACCAATTAAATCATGATACTTTAGCCTTTAAATTGAAATGCAATCCACTTTTCCCAAGATTTATTTTATGGTAAAAATAAATAAACCATTTAAATTTCAACATTTAAAAATACTTATTTGAAATGAATGATCATACCTTATGCTCCCTTCAAGGTTATTTAATAAACCTCCTCTTCGCAATTTCAAATCTCTGGATTTCAATTCTTTATGTCGTTCTTATCACTGTGAATATTTTCATGCCCTTCATCAATGCATTTCAAACCCAATTATCCTTCTCGGATGCAGCTGGATGATTGTTGAACTGTGTTTTACATTTAAAGAGTGAATATCGGCACTCATCCGAGTAGCGAAAAACCTCTTTCATTCTATGCGAAAAAACCCCTTGTTTTCTTTCAAAACCGTCTTCACACCTTTTCATGTTGGTTGCACAATATTGAACAACAATTTAAATATTCACTTTCCCTTGATCTCTTCTAGATAGATCAACTCAAATTATACAAATCGATCTCTTTGCTGGAAAATTCTAATTATAATTCTACCCTCACAGAAATGCTTCAGATGGCTCCTCTAATCCACCCAAATTTAATTGCAGTAACAATATTGAACTTTCTCCTAGCTAAGCAGAGAACATGTGAGAAAAAAACTAAATAACACAAACATATAATTTATTAAATTATTTTTCTCACCAAAATTCAAAACAATAATGCTCCTCGCACAGGCTTTGTGTCACTGCAATTTTCTTCACGCAATCGCTTTCTCTCTTTCACTTGGTACAATTTAGAATTCACAAAGCTTTCCCCTGGCATCACTCATAGCTCGCTCTTTAAGCATACCGAAAAAAAACTTCTCAACCTCACAAATCACGCATCATTCTGTCATGATTTTATTTCCAAGCCTCTTAGGCTTCACGCTTAGCAATTTCACGCTAGCTCCAGTTTTGTTGGATCCAAAACTAGTATTACAATATGACTGCTTCTAATTCACACTAACTAGATTCACACACAAATCCATTCTTCACACCGGTGCCAAAATATCTATGGGGTATAGGGGAACTGATCCACATTTCCGCTACAGAGATGCAACACCATTCAACAACTCTTACAAGGAATAAAAAGTATGCCTTTCTCTGAATTTAGTAGTCTGTTTCACATTTAGAGACTACTTTATCGCACTGAGACACATCCCCCATTGATAGGCTCAACATATGCAGTCAAACACCAACAAATTTTGGTGTAACCTAAAACCTCTTCAAAATTCAAATTCCAATAGAATAAAAAAAACATACGGAATAATCGAGGATAGGATGACCCTGTATCCCACGCTAGCACCCACATTCTAAAGTCAAGATTCTATAGTAATGACATAATTGATTTGTAATTATTAATCCATTCGCGACCTTCCTTTTCAATGTTCACGCACGTCCTCAACTACACACTCAACCAACGTCGCTTCATATCTGTTTGTGTGGTCTAGTGTCCATCATGAGAAACCAGACACTCTAAACATAATAGCTTTCCATATTTACACTTCTTCTACTTTGTGAACTCCGCTACTACGATGATGTTGGAATTCCTCTGCGTACAGGTTGCCAGAACGCTTCTGGGTGACGCACCAATCCACCACGCCTTATCAAAGCTTTACCACTACAACTGTGTCCACAAATTTCACATCTTCCATTCGTATCTTCAACCTAGGAGAGGCCTCCTTATGCAGGTGAGTTCATCCCAGAGTTGGTGTTTGTAGAACACACTATAATTTGTTTCTTCCTCTGTTCCTCGTAATCTGCATCATTAGTAGGCATCTCATATCTACATATCGGCATGAATTTCGAGAATTTAACCAAGGTATAAGACAATCATCGTGATAAAGATGCTAGCAGGGCAGTTTCTTTCCTGAATCCTAAAGGGATCACATCCTTACAAATTGCACACAATGCAGAACCACTTTTGATTTCATCTTGACATATTACAACCACAAGCAAGCCTCTATTATAGACTTTGCATCTAGGGAATCTCCTCTATCTTTTCCGATAATGTTAGCACCAATACTAGCAGCCATACTAGCAACCCTCAACCTCACACCGGTAACCCTCTTTAACTTCACGACCTCCGCGGAAAATCACCTAGATCTCACTTGGGCTCTCATACCAAATGATGCAAGGATTCTGCACAAAACAGATCCTTGCGCATAATAGAGTGTGTGTTCCCTTTACATAAAAATCCACACACAAAAACCCATATAAACTACTTATATTTAATACAGAATATGAAGAGGGAACCGAGACAAATAAAGTACTTGCTTATAATAAAGCACGACAATTACAAATTCAAACCAATTTGGTCGAATATTACAATTGTTGGCCTCTTGGCTCACCCTCTTTACATAAACTCTCACACCATTTCTCTCTATCACTCTCTGTCTCTCATCCTCTCACAAACCTCATATTTATACATAATTATGGATTAATTTCAATCCATAATTTCCTCCCCAATTATCTCAACGAAACTCTAAAATAGATTTATCCCATTTTTGACTCAACTAAGTTCCATTTAAGGAATTTCTAATCCCTAAAATATCTATCCAACTCAACTCCACTCATATTCTCAATTAATTAAGAGAATATTTACAATAAACCTCACACTTCGATTTTTCTCTCAATTTATTTTTAAAATGTACATAATTTATAAAATAATTACAAAAAAACATCACCCCTTAAATCACACAAATAAATAATGAAAATTTTTCTCGATGCTCCTGCATCAAAATCTCTTCCCAACATTGACTTGGAATGGATAAAGGTTGTAGAATACCCGAGGTCTTAATTGTCTCAACTATATTTTGTTGGAAAACCAAACATTCACCCACAAACTTTTGAATATCAGATTTAAGGCCATCCCAAAAAAATTCTTTCTTCACCTTGTGGTAAGTTTTTAAAAATCCTTTGTGTCCTCCTAAAGGAGAAGTGTGCAATTCCAAAAGAATATTTTGTTTTAGTTGGAAATTATTACAAAGATATAAGCGATCTTTGTACCATAATGAATCATTTTTCCAACTAAATGTATCATATGTACTAGGATCTTTCTGCAACTTTTGAATGAGTGTCCACACTTATTCGTCCTTCTTCCATTCATCCCTTGCTTTGGTTATCCAATCTGGTGGGATAATATAAATGACACAAAGCAATGCTTCCACCTCTTCATTCTTTCTTGAGAGTGCATCTGCAAAAAAATTTAGCTTCCCTTTTTTGTAGATTATTTCAAAGTCATAACCCAACATCTTTGTGACCCATTTTTACTTCTCTTTTGAAGATAGTCTTTGTTCCGAAAAGAGTTTAAGACTATCATGATCCGTTTTTACCTTGAAGTGTCTTCCCATTAGGTAAGGTCGCCATTTCTTTAGTGCATGTAATATTGCTAACATTGCCTTCTCATAAATATCTTTCTGTAAATACTTTCCTTTGATTGGACGACTTTCAAAAGCAATGGGCCTTCCTTCTTGCATTAAAACAACACCAATTACATTTCCTGAGGCATCACATTCCACAATAAAGGTTTTTGTGAAGTCTGGCGTAGCTAAGACCGGTGCTAGGCACATTGCCTCTTTAAGATGTTCAAAGGCCTTAGTTGTTTCAGGAGTCCATGAAAATGCATCTTTCTTCAATAATGTTTTTAGTGGTGCTGCTATTCTCCCATAATTCTTAACAAACTTGCGATAATACCCTGTTAACCCGAGAAATCCTCGCAAATGCTTTATAGTTGTGGGGAATTTCCATTCATTAATGGATTTAATTTTGTTAGGGTCTACCTTAACACCCTCATGAGATACAATATGACCCAGATATTCCACCTCTTGTACTCCAAAGAAACATTTGGATTTTTTTGCATATAATTGTTTCTCCTGCAATAGTTTGAGCACCCTGTCAACATGTTCAACATGATCCTTCCAAGACCCGCTGTAGATTAGTATATCATCAAAAAATACTATCACAAATTTTCTAAGGAAGGGTTTGAAAATGGAATTCATCAACCCTTGAAATGTAGAAGGTGCATTGGTAAGGCCAAAAGGCATGACCAAAAATTCATAATGACCCTCATGAGTTCGAATTGCTGTTTTTGGAATATCTTCAGTCTTCATTCTAATTTGATGATATCCTGAACGAAGATCCAACTTGGTAAAATAAATTGCTCCATGTAATTCATCCAATAATTCATCAATCACAGGAATGGGAAATTTACCTTTAATGGTGAGCTTATTGAGCTCCCTATAATCTAGAAACATGCGCCATGATCCATCCTTCTTGTGCACCAATATTACTGGAGAAAAGAAATAACTTTGACTAGGTTGAATTATACCAGCCTCTAACGTTTCTACAATCATACGTTCAATTTCGATCTTTTGGACATAAGGATATATATAAGGCTTGATGTTTGGAGGAAGACTTCATGGAATCAAATGAATAGCATGATCATGATCACGAATAGGTGGGAGTCCTTTGGGAGTTTCAAAAACCTTGGAATGATTGTCCAAGAATTTTTGGAGATCTACAGAAATAGATGATTTTGATGTTGGAACTTCTAGTGAGCATAATTGTGCAATTCTGCCTCATTTTTCTTTCCTCGGAAGCTTTTTCATGACATTAGAGCTTATTATCTTTCCTGGCTTCCCTGCGATACCCCGTAATTCGACTTCCTTTCCTTTTGCAAAAAAATTCAAGAAAAAATCTTGAAAATTAAAAGCTATCATCCCCAAAGATTGTAACATTGTACTCCTAGTACAACATCATCACCTCCCATTGGAATGGAAAGCATTGGAATATTCAATACATATTCCCCCATTGTTAGCTTGATATTATGGAATTTTCCAGAGAAATTTATAGTTCCTCCATTTGCAACCATCACTTGACATTCTGGTGCCGAGTATAGGAAACAATTCAATTCCTTGGCTACCTTACAATGAACAAAATTATGGGTACTACCCGAATCAATCAACATTATTACCTTTTTCTTCTTGATATGTCCTTCTATCTTGAGAGTTTGAGGAGTGGTAATTCCTGCCAATGAATTACACAATATGGTCGGACTCATTTCTTCCTCTTCTAGGGTTGGTTCCTGGTGTATATCCTCTTATTTTGAAGATTCTTGTTCATTTTCTTCTTCCTCTTCAAAATCTATGTAAAATAATTTCTTCTTAGCACACTTATGACCTTTAGTGTATTTTCTATCACAACTGTAGCAAAGCCCTTTTGATCTTTTTTCTTCCAATTATTATGGTGTCAACCTTGTAGATTGTGGAAGTCTAGGAGTAGCAACACTTCCATCTTTATATATGTGAGTGGTAGGCTTCCTTGTCACCATAATTTTACATTCAAATTTTCTTGCCAACCTTAATGCCCTTTCCAATGAATCAGGTTCCCAAACACGAACTTCAAGTTGGATGTTATCCTTTAAATTCCCTATGAATACATCAATCCTGTGTTCCTCTTGAATATCATTTACCTTTATATTAAATTTTTGGAAGTCCTCAATGTGCTCCACCACTGAACCCTTTTGTTTGAGATTTATGAATTGGCTAAAGAAGGTGTTGCTTTTTGTATCCTCATAATGTGCTATCATTTCCTCCGTAAAAATTGACCAAGTGACAATTTTTTTATGGGCGCAAAGCCATCGATACCATACAAATGTATTTTGTTCTAAATTTAAAGTTGCAATGCATACCTTTTGTATGTTTTGCACATTATTGAGATCAAAATATTGCTCTATCTGTAGTATCCATGTTACGGGATCCTTTCCATAAAATTCCTCATATCCATCTTTCGAATATGGTGATTCTTCCATCCAAAATTAGAGTTTATGAAATCATTATTAACATTTATTTTGTTCTCATCATGAGTTTCCTCTACTATATTTTCGCCATTAGGAAACATTTCTTGTATCAACTTTGTCGAACCTTCGATGTCTACTTTTAGATCATTCTTCATGTTTTTCATGTTGTCTTTCATTTTTTCATCAATCTTAGCTTCCATGCCAACTTCCATGCCATCCATATTAGCTTCCAAACCATTCATCTTAGCTTCCACGCCTTTCTTCAAACCATCCATCTCATTTTTTGTTGCGCTTTGCGATAGCGAAATTTGGTGCACTTGCTCTTGTAATTTTGATATCTCATGTTGCATTCTTCGTCTTCATGAGTCATAGTAGAGCCTTATGAAGGCTTAATGGGTGTTGAATTATTTTTAGGGGGAATTTTAGAACCCAGTACTAATATCTATTCTTAAATATTCCATTGGAATGAATTCAAACTAATTTTTTCAAAAGAGACTTATGTAATTCGAAAAAAATACACACCTTTTCTTGCTTTTGACGAGCTCGACATTGAAACTAAATTATCTCTGTGATTTCAGATCTTAAATATCTAAAATTGTGCCCTATAGTAGCCCTCTGAATCTTCTTTCAAATTCCATAGGTCTAACCTGATTTAGATTCTTCAAGGCAAAGTTATGCTAAATCTCCCACAATGACCCAATTATGGACTCGTTCAGTAGAGCGACCTTGTATGACGTGCCACGTGTCACTGTTTCCTCCTTTAGCTCTAAAATTGATACACAGGAAACCAAATTCCATGTTATTGCAGCCAATTTTTACAGAATTCCAATCCAATGCTCAGAGAGAGAGTTATGATGATTTTCCCATGATCACCTCTTTGAGATGAAATTCGGGAGCCTAAAAAATCCATAACTTACATAAACCCTATCTCCAAAAATATTACAAATCAAGCTCTAAAATTTTTCCATGACGTTCCTTAGGATTGTGGCTTCGCTCTATGAAAATTTCAACTTTTTAAACCTTTTAGAAAAAAATTTATAGCGAAAATTCCACGATGACCTGTTTAGGTTAAATTCAGGAGCCTGCAAAAATCCCTAACTTGCACAGATCATATATCCAAAAATATTGCGAACCAAGCTCTAAAATTTTTCCATGACGTTCCTTAGGATTTTAGCTTTTCTCTGTAAGAATTTTAGCTTCTAAACCTTCGTAGAAAAAAAATTATAGCGATAATCCCATGATGACCTCTTTGGAGCAGTGAAACCCTAGAATCCAAACCTCTGATACCAAATGTTATGAAACCTGCTCCAAAAATAGAGAAAGGGAGATCAACACCTTATAAATCAGCCACTTCAAGGGGAAACCTCCAATAAATTACATAAATGTGTTAATTAAGGTTGTCATTGATGTCAATATGGCATTGTTCGTGATGGAAAATTCTTATGATGTGTGATGTTTCCTAAATGTCCATTGATCATAATACCCTAATGATGATGTCCTTGAACTAACCATCAAGATGCCCCCTATGAAGATGAAGAAGCCCTAGAACCCGGATGATGTCTTTACCCTTAATAAGGAAGTCTAAATATGCCATGTCAATCATGTCAAGACTATATATGAGTGACCTCACATTGATGAAATATAAATCTCATGATGGGCTCTTTGGATGGAAATTAATGGATGCTGCACTATGACATGGTTGGTAACATGATTGATGCTACTACACTATCACACATAAGGACATACATGATGATGGCATGGACAATGATGGGAGATATGACATGAATGACCTCACCATACTTGATGACATATAATGACATTGTTGGATACATGACAATGGAGAAGCCATTAATGAACTCTTGTTGTCCTCATCGCCTTCTGCACTAAAAATTCAAGATCAGTCACAAATAAAAATAAAATTAGGCACCTTAAAGGCATCCTTTCAAAATGGATCTTATACCATCTTGTAGAGCGTATTTTTCCCTTTTTAACGAGCCCTTACTTGCCCCCAAACTCCCAGTGGTTGATGAGATAATGAATTTTTAAGGTTAGAAAATTTATTATTTTGCCTAGTCGACTTGAGCCAACTTATGTAGGCTTGACATGCCACTTGAATAGTCATGTCTTTTCATTGTGGAAAACTACTATAAATATAAACCTAAATTCATCCATTTTAGCTAAGAAAATTCGGATTACAGAAGTCTAAGCATAGGATAAGAAGAGAACACACTCTAAGGTAGCCGCATGGGAGTAAGGGACTGTTTTAGGTCTGTTTTCATCTCCATTTCAGGTTTGAACTGTAGCAGAGGAGGCCAAATAACTTGAGAGAATTCTGGGTCTGTTTTATGGTGTATTTTTTGTGTGGAAAGTCTCTATTTTTCTAGGCACGGGGGTCTAGTTTATTACAGGAGGTGTACAGATTGTTTCAGCAGCAAACAAGGGTACATAAACCTGTACCTAGCCTTGGAGAAGGGTTGAGACCTTGTTTCTGGAGAAGTATGTGGCCAAGTAAGGGCAGATACACCTCATGATATAGCGTAGAAGATTTTCAGGACTGTGAGTAAAATAACACAGCATATACAGGTTTGATACATAACTAAGATAAAAATTATAGACCCTAACAACAATATCATTTGGACAACTGAAGTACTATTGGAAAGCAAATTGTTGAGCCATAGTAACAGTCATTCTTGGAGAAGCAAGTAATAGTACTTTTGTACACAATTCTAGTATCTTTTAGAGCAGCCTTTGAAAAGAGTTTGAAGACTTGTCTGGGGAGTATCTTGAAGACCTTGCTAGGAAACCCTTTGGAGCAGAGTTGGAGAGGATGTTGAATACCCTTTGAAGCTACTTATTGAAGCCATCTAGAAGCATTGTTGAAGACTTATTGAAAACTTGTTGAAAAACTGTTATGCAGATTTGAGTGCAGTCTTTGAAGCATATTGGCGCAGCCTATTAAAGACTATTTTGGAGCAGACCTAAGCTTGGGTACTTGGAAAGAATTGTTGAAGAAACATAGTTAAAAAAAGTTTTGGAAAGATCTGTTGAAGCATCTTGGAAGCACCTCTTAAAGATATCTTTGGACCTGGAATAATTGAAGATTCATCCTTGGAACCTTGGAGCATATTCTTTTGAAACATTTTTGGAACATCCTTGAAATCTTGCATACCTTAAGGCATTGTTGAAGAATTGTAGAGATTGGAGCCTCGTAGAGACAAGGTCAGTGCCTTGGAAGATAGGGTTAGAGCCCTAGAGGATTGGAGTCATCAAGAAACCAGGTCAGAGCCTGTACGAGAGATAGGGTTGGAGCCCTAGAGGCTGGTGCCTCAAATTGAAAAGGTTGGAGCCTTGGAAAGACCAAGTCGGTGCTTGGCACAATATAGGTTGGAGCCTGGAAGATTGGAGTCTTCATCTAGGGTTGGAGCCCTATATCATTATTGTACTTTAATTATTTTAAAGAAGAAATTAATAAAAGTATCTATTCCATCATTGTTCATTTTGTCTTCTAAATATAAGTGATCTAAGTGGTAAGATTAACAATTGAAAAGACCCCTGTAATAAACTAGACCCCTATGCCTAGAAAAAAAAAGACTTCCCACACAAAAAATACACCATAAAACAAAATCAGAATTCTCTCAAGTTATGCGGCCTCCTCTGCTACATTTCAGACCTGAAATAGAGATGCAAACAAACCTAAAACAGTCCCTTACTCCCATGCAGCTACCTCAGAGTGTGTTCTCTTCTTATCCTGTGCTTAGACTTCTATAATCCGAATTTTTTGAGCTAAAATGGACGAATTTAGGTTTATATTTATAGTGGTTTTCCACAATGAAAATACATGACTATTCAAGCGGCATGTCAAGCCTACATATGTTGGATCAAGTCGGCTAGGAAAAAATAATAATTTTTCTAACCTTAAAAATTCATTATCTCATCAACCATTGGGAGTTTGGGGTCAAGTAATAGCTCGTTAGAAAGGGAAAAATATGCTCTACAAGATGGTATAGGATCCATTTTGAAAGGATGCCTCCAAGGTGCCTAATTTTGATTTTCTTTGTGACTGCTCTTGAATTTTTATTGCAGAAGGCGATGAGGACAGCAAGAGGTCATTAATGGCTTCTCCATTGTCATGTATCCAACAATGTCATTATATGTCATCAAGTATGGTGAGTTCATTCACGTCATATCTACCATTATTTTCCATGCCATCATCATGTATGTCCTTATGTGTGATAGTGTAGTAGCATCAATCATGTTTCCAACCATGTCATAGTGCAACATCCATTAATTTCCATCCAGAGAGCGCATCATGAGATTTATATTTCTTCAATGTGAGGTCACTCATATATAGTCCTAACATGATTGACATGGCATATTTAGAATTCCTTATTAAGGGTAAGGACATCATCCGGGTTCTAGGGCTTCTTCATCTTCATAGGGGGCATCTTGATGGTTAGTTCAAGGACATCATCATTAGGGTATTATGATCAATGGACATTTAGGCAACATCACACATCATAATAATTTTCCATCACGAACAATGCCATATTGACATCAATGACAGCCTTAATTAACAATCTCCCCCTTTGTCATTGATGGCAATATTCTTGCCCTTCCAAGATTCTCTCCCCCTTTGACATCAATGGAAAATGGGTTTCCCAAGTACTCCCCCTATCAAGTTGCTTCTTGGCATGTTGCTTCTTCATGTTTCCTTCATCAATGATAGTTCTCCATGTAAGATATGTTGCTCCCCTGTCATGGTGCTCTTCTTTAATGTACTTTCTCCCCCTAAGTTGTATGCATGGTCTCTTTTTTTTTTTTTTTGGCAACGTCTCTTCATCAAACACTTGAAATATCATATTTGCCAAGAATGTAATCAAATCAACAACATGTGTTGTTGGTTGAAGTGTTCAAGATACTTTTAGATCCAATTTTCTTCCTTCTCCATAATTGTGTAACTTTCTTCTCTGGCTTGGTTGTCATGGTTTTAGCTTGTTTAGGGACCCAAGTCAGATTACAATCACGAGCCATATGTCCAATATTATGGAAATTGAAGCACTCCATCATGTTCATGAATGAGTAATCATGACTTCTTCTTGAAAAATTGCTTCTAGAAGATTGAAGGGGACCATTATATTTATCTTTGTGATATGCCCTACAATCCTTTGCCATATGCCCAAAGTTTGTACAAGAATAGCAATAACCAAAAAATATACTTTGGTACTTGGGAGATGAATATTTCTTGAATGTACTTCTAGAGTATTTTTGCCTTGGGATCCTTTGATGATATTCATTTTCTTTTGTATTCTTGACGTCATTTGAAAGTCTCCTTGGAGTAGGATTTCTTCCATTGTTTTCTTGAATATTCTCTTTTCCTTTGCTGGAACAGGGAGCATGAACATTTCTTCCTGGCTTCCTCACATCCTTGTTTTTTGAAACATTATCATTATTGCTCGAGAATTCACTTGCACAACCAAGCCCTGATTTATCAAGGGGAGACCTTTGATGACTAAGGATGTCAGCTAGGGTTTGAGAGCTTTTCAAGTTCTTATTCATCAAGTCAACTTCCTTTTTAAGAAAGACAATTTCTCCTTTCAACTTTTCACAATCTTCATCTTTCATATCTAGTTTCTTCTTCATTTCTTCCATCATCCTTGTTTCTTTGTGTGCTTTGATTTTAAGGGAGATGATATTTGATTTCATTATGAAGACTTATTCATTCTCTTTTGCTAGAATGCTCTCCATTTCTTCTTTTATTCTTGTAGCTTCACATGTTTTAGCCTTGAGAAGATTGATGTCTGATTTTAGTTTGAATATTTCTTCATCCTTTTCTTCTAGTTGGCATATCATTGTGTTTCTCTCCTTTTCTACTTCATCAACTTGTCCTTCTATGAACGCCAAGGTTTCCATCACCTTCTCAGCTCCTTGCACTTGTTTCCTTGCTTCTTCTAGTTGAGATCTAAGAGAGGAGACCTCTTCCTTGTATTGACCAATCTCTGCTTCAAGATTGTTCAGGCTCTTAAGTCTTTGTTCAAGGTGGCTTGACAACGTTTCTCCCCTTTTATTTTCCTTATGCAATTTATTTGTCATAGATATGACTTATTCATGATGTTTTCTTTTGTTTTGATGAAATTCCTCCTTAAGTTTGGTGAGCTCCTCATCTCTTTCTTGTACTTGAAGCTTGAAAAGGTCAACTTCCTTCCTTACCTTGTCTTGGTCACCATCTTGCGCTTTCTTCTTAAGTTCCTCATTTTCCTTTTTCAAATTGTTAATCTCTTCCATGGAATCCATAAGTTTATTTAGGAGATCTTATTCAAAGTCTTCTTTGTTCTCTTCATCTTCTAGGTCTTCTTTAACCTTGTTGTCATCTCTCTTATCTTCAACTTCCTTTACTGATTCTGGATTTATTTCTTATTTTCCATCATCTTCTTCACTAGAGATCATTGTCAACGCTCCTTTTGAGTGAAGATCATGAATTTTGTCCCATACGAATTTTGTTGATGAGCATTTTTCAAAATTGGCCTTCACAGAATTTGGTAACCCATTCAAAATTGCCTTCATTTCTCTTGTATTGTACTCCTTGGATTCTTCATCCATCGTGTCATTAGTAATCACTGATTTCCAAACTTCAATTCCTTGAGTTTTCAAGAAATTCCTCATTCTTGCCTCACATATATCAAAATTTCCATTGAACAATGGAGTCTTCACAAATTGATCGACTTCAATTTCGATGGTTGAGGAAGACACGTCTTTAGGAGGATTGGAGACTTTCTTCCATGGCTTTGCCATTTATGTTCTAATGATCAACCTTCAAGCTATTAGGCTTTGAGTGAAGGTACTAGCTCTGATTCCAATTTTTGGAATTACTGAGAAGGGGGTGAATCAATATTTCCAACAAAATGAATAATTCTCGGATGATACAAATGACCAAAACCTCCTTCTATATATAGGAATCCATGGGGCCACAATATAATCCTAGCCAACCTAACAATAATAATGTAAGGGCACAATAATAAAAATATTTGGGTTACAGGGGTACAATAATAACAATAATGGGGCTACACTAATAACAATAAGGGGCTAAACTAGTAATATAGGGACCTAACACGAATTTTTTCAACCGGAATTTGATATGAAACCTATTGTTCTTTTACCAGAACATCTTGATCTCGAATTTGAACAACAAGAAGTTGCTCCGATGTTGGAAGACAATCAACCGACTCATCCTTAGTCATCTGTAAAAATTGAGTCTTCCTCTTTACTACAGAGTTTACCACCTGAAATTTATCTCGAGCCTGATGGTGAAGTACTTCCACCTGGTTTGAATTCAATTAAGGAATAACCTCAGGAAGAGACAACCCTTTCCACTCCAACTCATTTTGGGTCAGGGCTTCATCTTTTTCCGTCTTTTCCGCGTTTGACCCACATTGCTCATGTTGATCCTACTCAATCTCAAGTTCCCGTAGATTCTTTAGAGTATTTACTAGGTTATTTAACCATGGTTGAGACAACATCCCAGACTGTACCATCTATTACAACTACAACAACATCTACTTTTGCTACCTCTTCGATGTTTTCTACGACACTCGAGTCTCATCTTTATGGTGGTTCGTCTATCCCACAGGGTTACTAATATTTAAACGGAACCTACTCTGCTACCTCCCATAGTCCATGGAATTCACCCATGTCATCATTTGGAATTTTATCTAGGTCTTCTCTTACGAGTATTGAACGACTTGATCCTTTATTGACATCATTAGCTCAATATCAGGCTGGTCCATCCAATTATTGTCCATATTATCTAGTTTCTATTGGAATCACATCATATGAAGGTCATTATGTTCAATATCCTTATACTCCATATGCTAGGGGGCAACATATTTTTACCCCATATGGCAGCACTCCTTTGTTTTTAGGTCAATATTATGCTGGAATGCATGTTTTTCAATGGAAGCCTGCCTTAACTGTTCAACCACAAACGGTTGTGTACCAATATAAACTAGTTAAACTTGTTGCATCTATACCTACTACGCCTACTATTACTTCCTTGGTTGTAGCTCAGTCTAATCAAGTGGGTCCTTCAACACTTAACCCTCAATTTTCGAGTCTACAGACTATGTCTTCTCGAGCTGGTTTACAACAACCATCTGTATCAAGAATTTCAAAACCAAAAGACTAGTTTACTTTTGTCAGAGGCTTCTACGGGTCCCATATATTCACAACCTGGTCCAACATATCCTGTCGGGCAACAACCATATTATCAAATCCCATGGCAGCCACAACAACCATTCCAATAGTACCAAACCTATTTTGGACTTGGTCAACAAGCCTATCCTGGGTTTAACAAGCTTATCCAGGTCCTGGTCAACAAGCCTGTCAAGGGTTTGGTCAAAAAAATTACCCCTATTATGGTTACGAACAAAAGAATCATTATGTTGGTGCACAACAGCCTATTTCCTAGAAAATTCCATCTTACCTTGGTTATGCTCAACCCGATCTAAACCGAGAGTTTCCTTTTGTTGCAACATTAGAGTTACTTGATTTAAACTAGCTCACTAATGATACCATTCATTATTTACCTTGGTGGCCAGTTTTTAAACATAAATTACCCTCTCATATTCTGAAATTCAATGGAAACTCTTGAGAAGATCCGTCTATGAACGTTATGACTTATCATTTATGGTGTTCATAAAACTCCTTGAATGATGATTATGTTAGACTCTGTCTTTTCCAGCGAATTCTCACTGGTGTGGCTACAAACTAGTATATTGAATTACCACGAGCTTATTTTGATAACTTCACAGCTTTAGCCACTACTTTTCTAACCCACTTCCAGTTACCCATCAGATATGAAACTAGAACAGAACTTTTGACCAACTTTAAACAGACAACTGCTACTCACATATCAAATCACATTCATGAGTGGTGTCGTCATCAAATAGTTAAAACCTTTGTTTCGACTCAGATTTTAGCTGAGTGGTTTATAAATTCCTTATTTCCATCTATCACCGAGGACGTGGCCAAAGGCGGTGTTGTCACTGAAGAAAAAGTAATTTCTCGTGCCCAGTGTCTGGATTTGATTTATACTCAATCTGGCATGCTCTATGAAAAGGTTCTGAATGCACTGTGACCAAATTTTATTGTTCCTCCTTATCCATCTAGTAATGACATTCATGTTGGCGACGATGTGATTGGTTCTTCTAGCAATCAACTAGAAAGTCGACCATCTATTTCTACACTTGTTGTGTCAAATCAAACCCCCGTTGCATCTGATCTTGCGTCTTCTTCCAAAATACATGCCGTGTCATCTGACAAGGGTAAAAGTGACAAGCAACTTGGAAGTAAGAAGAAAGGGAAAGATAAGAAGAAACAAAATTCACCCCAGTAAGATAAATCATCTGATACACCTCGTACTTCTTGGAAACCTTGTTACCCTTGTTTGATATGTAATGAGGAGCATTTTACATGAAATTTTCCTCACTGCTCAAAGGTCTCAAAACTTCTTAAGACTTCTACCACATTTGTAGTGTTGAAAAACCCTTTTCCGAACTCGGAAACACATGTGGTTGCTACAGATCCTTCTTATAGTTAAGAAGTGCTTATGTTATCTGCCACTAAGCCCAAAATTGATGTTTTGGTGTCCACTTGAAGTAAAGATTACAGTAGTCCTTTTTCGTCATCGAAAGGTCAGGATACAAATCAAACTACTAATTCGACTTCGAATTCTTCTGATTCAATTCCGCCACCTATTATTCCTAAGTTAACAATAATTCCACCAAAGGGAGCCATTCATAAATCAACTTTCAACCCTCGAGCTCGTGTATATCAAAATTATAATGTAGTCGAAGATCTGGATCAGTCACCTTCTGCTATTTCAACTCTTGAGGTTATTCAGAATTGTCCCTCTCAAAAGCATGCTTTGTTTTCGGTAATGGGTGGAATTGATCTGATAGAATCTAATCTTGTTGTCTTTAACCATGCAGGCTATGTGCCACAATTGCCAGCAAAATTAGCATTTTTTCATCCAAGTAAATTTCCTAAATTGCCTCATTCATCAGACTATTATTGATGAAGGTGCATCTACTTGTATCATGTCTATGAGTTGCTGGAAGTCACTTGGATCACCACCTTTATCACAATTACCTACGACGTTGAAAGCTTTTGACGGTTGTACATATAATCCTTGTGGAATTCTTAGTAACCTGCAAGTTGAACTAGGGGGAAAAAATGTTACTATTGAAGTTGAGGTCGTTGACAGACCCCTTGACAACAATATATTTCTAGGAATACCATGGGTTTACACTATGGTTGTGGTTGTATCTACTGACTTTCACATGGTCGTCTTCCCTCTTAAGGGTGGCATCACAGTCACTGATAAAATGGACTTCTTCGCCTCTGGTTCCTAGGTAAATGGAAGTTTTCCATCGGTTCATGGACCCCTACCATCTCTTCAGAACATTGGTGTGGGACTCGTTAAGGATTATTCCCTAATAAGCACCTTTTCACTACGGTTTCCTGCGACATCGACAGAAATCACAAAAATACAAACCTGCAATATTATATCTTCCACTTCATCTAATTTATGCAAGGTTCCCAATGATTCCAAAATAGATATGTTGGGTGAAACTATGCCGATAAGTCCAATCGAGCTTACATAAAAATCAATATTTTTAGCTTATGCAACCATTCCTGATCCTTTTTTTCCGACTGTTTGGGTTGATCATTCTCTGGATTATGGTATTTCTTCTGATCCTTTTTCACGTATATTCTCAACTGATGAGAGCATTATGGAATCCATGATTCCGGAAGAAGAACCATGGACAGATTCTCATCAACGATCCCATCTTCCAGATTACAATGAAGATAGTCCAACTGAACTATATCACCCTATAATCGTTGATTTCTTTAAGAATTCCATTCCTCTCCACGTCGTCGATTCTAAGCGAAATCCATCAAATATCTAAGAAACGATTTCTATCAATATTTTGACCAAACCTAGTGTTGTAGAAAACATTCATGTCGGCACGTCTTGTTCTGCACCTGAACTTGACACTTACCGCTCACTTTTCCATGAATTTTGTGATGTATTCGCTTGGTCGTATGAGGAAATTTCGGGCATCAATTCCAGTATTGTTGAGAATGAAATTAAAAGGTATCCTTATGTCAAACCAGTATGACATCACCTCCATCCTATTCATCCTAAGAAAGTTGTTTCCATTAAAGTAGAGGTTGAAAAACTTTTTCGCGCTGGTTTTATTTACCCTGTTCCGCTTACCGATTGGGTTTCCAACATTGTTCTTGTCATGAAGAAACAAGGGAAAATTAGAGTGTGTGTTGATTATTGGGATGTTAATCATGCTTTTCCAAAATACAACTATCCCACTCCTTTTAACGAACAAATCATTGACGAATGTGCCAGATGTAAAATATTTTCCTTCATGGATGGATTTTTCGGTTACAATCAGATCAATATTCGCTCGGAGGACCAATATAAAACAACTTTTATATGTCCCTGGGGCACATTCGCTTATCAAAAACTCCCTTTTGGTTTAAATAACGTCAGGGCAACCTTTCAGCGGGAGATTAATTATGCTTTCCATGACATCAAACACATTATTCAACCTTATCTGCATGACTTACATGCTCATTCACGAAAATGGGTTAACCACCCGCTACATTTGAGAGCCATATTTTTATGATGTCATCACTACAAAATACACCTTAATCCACACAAATGTGTGTTTTGTGTTAGTTCTGGTCGTTTTCTTGGTTTCGTCATGTTGAAAGACAAAATTCGACTTGATCCCTTGAAGGTTCGGGCCATTCTAGATTTTCCTGCACCTTCCAACCTTTTTCAGTTACATAGATTCCAAGGGAATGCTAACTTTCTAAGGAGATTCATTCCCAATTACACTGAAATGTATAAAGGATATACTCGACTCTTGAAAAAGGGGAATCCCTTCCATTGGGATCAGGTTGCACAAGATTTTTTTGGTGTTCTTAAAGATACCCCGATCCAAGCATCATTAATGTATCCCCCAAGTTATCAGAGTGATTATTTCATGTATCTCTCCACTGTAGATACAACCATCGCCATGGTTTTAGTCCAGGAGGAATATGGGATTGAACATCCAATCTATTATTTGAGTCGCAATCTCAATGATGCGGAAGTTAAGTACACTTATGTTGAGAAGATCGCTTTGGCAGCCGTTCAAGATGTACAAAGATTTTTCCACCATATCTTGCTTTGAAATACCATTGTCATTTTTGATTGCAACCCTATGACATACATTCTGTCACGTCAATTGCTGGGGGGGAAATCATAAAAATGGATAGTCATTTTGTAGGAATTTGATTTGGAATTCATCAAATCCAAGTCAAAGAAGTCTTCTTCTTTTTTTCACTGAGCTTATCTGTGACCTTCCCTCGAGTAGTAATGAGTTTACATTGGAACCATCCATTCCAGATGAGTCTTTGTTTCTGATCGTGTCATATAACCCATGGTGTGGAGATTATCTAATCTATCTCCAGACCCAAACTTTCCGACCCAATACCTCTCACTCGCAACAACAACGTATTTAATACCAAGAAAAATATTATCTAATCATCAACAATACTCTTTATCATCATGGTTTCGATACAATTTTATGTAGGCGCCTCAGTCATGAGGAGGCCGAGAAAATTTTAAATGATTGCCACACTAGTACCTGTGGTGGACATTTATCCGGTTTTGCTACCACGCAGAAGATTCTCTGCGCTAGTTACTTCTGGCCTACCATATTTCGTGATTTAATTCTCATGGTCAGAAGTTGTCATGCTTTCCAAATATTTGATCATAAAAACCGTATACCGCCAGCACAAATGTATCTTGTCATCACTGTGGAACAATTTTCCAAATGGGGCATTGACTTCATGACATGTAAACCTTACTTGGTCGGGGGGCATGGGTATATTATTGTCATCGTCGACTATTTTACCAAGTGGGTTGAGGCGATGCCTAAATTTAACAACACAGCTGAGACAAATTCATTATTTTTCTTTAACCATGTGGTTACTCGGTTTGGTGTACCGCAATCCATAGTCACAGATCATGGAAAGAATTTTTGTAATTACATGATGAATGAGTTGACTGCCAAGTTAGGACTGTCGCATGATAGTTATACCCCTTATTATCTGCAAGCTAATGGAAAATTTGAAGCTATCAAAAAAAATCTTAAGTGTATGCTTCAACGAATGATTGGGTTTCGTAAACAAAACTGGCATTTAATCATGTACTCGACTTTGTGGGCTTACCGAACCTCGGTGAAAAACGCAAGCGTATTTACTCTCTTTCAACTGGTTTATGGTCTGGAAGCTATCTTACCGATTCAATGTGGAATTCCATCGTTGAAAATTGAGTTTGACCTACTACCTGGCACTTCTCATGAAGAGGCACATCTTTTAGATCTCATCCATCTAGATGAAATGCATCATGAAGCCGCATTGGCCAATGAAGCACATAAGAGACTAATCAAGGTGAAATATGACCGTAATGTCAATCCTCACACCTGCTTGGAAGGAGACCTGGTATTTCTTTATGATCAGGAAGATGAGAAGATAGGAACAGAAAAATTCTAACCATTATGGCATGGCCCCTATATTTTCAAGCGTGTTCTGGCAAACGACGCCTATGAGTTGGTAGATTATGATGGGATTCCATTGTCTCAACCTCAGAATGGGTTGTATCTTAAATGTTACTATGCTTGATTCTACATAGTAAACACTATATGATATTGTATATATGATTTAATTTTTTGTGTGTCACAGTGTGTCTTTCAAGGGTATTCATATGGTTACTAATTCGCTTTGCATTTTGTTGCAAATGTCAGAATATTCGAAACCATTTGTTGGTTATGCTAATGGTGCTAGTCGTAGTACGCAGAATCTATCCTCTGCAACATGGGCCATCTTCGCTCCAAGTGGCAAGTTAGTGAGTTTCCAAGGGATATGTATTGGTCGATCCACCAAAAATATCACTGATTATAGTGATCAGGAGTTCATAAATTTTGCTCAAAATCCAAAGTTACAGGATTGGATTGAAACTAGGATGGTTGCATAGATATCGTCTTCTTGATTCCAGTGCCATGAATGGTTCGAAAAAATGATGTCGTATGAGGGAGATATCGTGTTGTGATTGAAATTCCAAACAGGTAAAAATTGTGAAAGTTTGACCAAGTTTGACTGGGATGCACAGTCAGAAAAAAGGGAATATTTCAAGGAATATTCCTTCCTCAGAATTAATTATATGTTGACAAGTTTCAGGATTCTATTGGTTGAATGGGTTTTTGAGGGCCAATTAAAGGGTGACACGTGGATGGCCCTGAGGCCGCCATGTGTCCCTGAGACTGCATTGTAAAATTTATGAGGGTCTGCAGGAATTGACCCCTGAACCTCCTGCCCAACACACGCACACCTTACCACCCAAGCTACACATTATGACTTAACAACTATAGGTCACAGGTTACACTTATTGTTTGTTACAAATTGTATTGGGGGTTGGGAACCGCTGGCGGTCCCAACCCGCCAGTGGTTCCCCAGAGCAGTTCACATGGCAACAACAAACTCCAAACATTGTGGTTAGAACTAACCTACAACCCATAGTCTCTGCCAGCGTTCCTACATTGTGTCACATGGATAACGATAAATGTAACACCCTCCGCGTGGTTATCGCAAGCCCACAACTCAACCGGATTTCCGACCGGAGTTTGTGCCTTGGGTTCTGCCCAATCGTTAGCATAACTGTGGGTTGGCATGTTGCCACCCCAACGACAACAGTTAATGGCGCAGTTAGATTCAGTGGAATATTTGGAGGGCGTGCATTTGTGGTGTAATTTACTATTTTAACTCCATTTAAGTGGGGTTCTCCAGTTTTAGTTGAGCTTTTCTAGGTGAAACTGGGAAAAAGAGTAGGAGACTCGATTTTCACCTATTTTGAGTGAATGAAGCATAATTTTTGACTAATTGGAGCATTCTAGAGCCATTTTTGTAGAGAAAACAACCATTAGATCACTGTAACTACATGTAGTAGCAAAATTTTGAGCATAATGAAATATGGAAATGCCATTGGGAGCTAGACCGACAGATGTAGCCCAGGAGGGGTGAACTGCTTCATCATGTCCACTGTGTAAATTTCATGTGGTGACTTATTTTTATGTTTTTCATTTTTTTCAGTGTTATTTAAGCTTGTTTTATGCTTCTAATTCACTAATAGTCATCTGCAATTCATGGTCAAAATCCTTAAACCTTATGCAAACTAATGAGACAAGTATGCACATGTTTATAAACTAAAAAGACACTTAGCACAAAAAAAATAATACAGTAATTTTAGATCAGGTTGGTATCAGAGCTAGATTTTATTCTCTATTGTTGTTTAGTGCAAATAATTTTTTAACTGTTTGCAAGTTTTATATGCTTACTAGGCTTAAGCTCAAAAGAGAAGGAAAAGTGGTGGAAGAAGAAGGGTCTCAAGAAGATCCAAAGAAAAGGAGAGAAAGATTGCCACAATCTCCACCACATATTTCACCTCCTAAGGAAGCAGAAGCTCCATTAAGCATGCCTCAAGAGGAAGGAGAAATCTATGAAGAAGTTGATCCCAAGGAGGAAGAAAGAGTGTTTAGGAAATCATTTCTTGACATGACTGAGATAGTTAGAATCCTTTATCAAGAAAGGAATGAGAGACTGGAAGGAGAAGGATCTAAACTTCACAAGGAAGGACAAGGATATTCAGGAGGTCACCATGATGAAGATAAGTCTAAGAAGGGAAATGGATGAAATGGAGGCAATGGAGAGCCATCATCCTCACCCTCATCATCATCATCCTCTACTTCTACTTCAGTACATCAGCCACACAATTCAAAGAACACTGGTAAAAGTCCTTTTTTAAAACTTGATGTTAAGTTCGAATTGCCTATGTTTAATGGTGAATTCAATGCAGAAAATCTTGATAATTGGATTAGACAATTGGAGGTATATTTGAGAATCTAGAACCTTCAAGATGATGATACAAAAATCTAATTAGCTTCATTGAGAATGGAAGGTGCAACACTTGTTTTGTGGGAAGCCAAGACAAAGGAGAAAATCAAGAAACATGGTAAGATTATTCTATCATGGTCAGATTTCATTACTGCTATTAAACAAAAATTTTATCCATTAGCTCATATGAAGAAAGCCATCATGAACTGGCAGAACTTTAGGCAATTAAAGGGACAAAAAGTGCAAGAATACACCCAGGAATTTAGGAGAAGATCTCTCTTATTAGGGGTGGATTTGTAGAGCCAAGAAACTTTGCTCAAGTACATAGGAGGCTTACATAGCTACCTAAAACATACTATTCTCATGTTTAACCCCAATATTCTAGATGAAGTATGTGTTTAGGCCACACATCTAGAAGCTAGAGGGAAGAACATTTATGAAGAGGGTGGAAAGAAACCTTTTAAGCGTAAATCCAAGGAAAAGACCTCAAAAGGTAAAAACAAAAAGAATGCATCTGTTAAGAAAGAGGGAGAAAAAGTGGTTTGTAAACATTTTTCAAAAGAATCCCATGATGAAACTCATCATTGGAAATTACATCCTGAATTGAGGCCAAAGAAACCCAATAAAAAAGGGAAACGGAAAACTGTTGCTACAACTCAACATGATTTAGGATCTGATTAAGGTGATGAATCTAAGATTACAGCCATGGGATTGAAGAACATGAAGGGAAAATAAATTGAAACTAAGCCCAGTACTATTACATCAAACTGTCACATTCATACTCCAAATGAAGAAGAAAGAATAGAACTATTTAATGTGAGGGTCATATCCAAACATACCAAGATTGACACATTGTTTGACAGTGGGTCACAAGAAAACTTAATCTTTGAAGACTGGTTCAAGAAACTTAACCTTGATACCACACCACATCCAAAACCATATTCATTGGGTTGGATTTATAAGGATGCAAATCTACAAGTTTCAAATAAATGTATATTGTGGTTTGCAATCACTGAAAATTTTGTTGACACAGATGAATTAGATGTGGTTCTGCTTGACATCACTGGTATTGTATTAGGGAGTCCTTAATTGTATGATAGGAAATCGATCTTCCATTTCCATGAGAACAAATATCATTTATTCAAAGATGACAAGGATTTCATTGTTAGAGCACATCGCAAGAAGACAAACATTGCTATGGTAAATGCTCGACATGTAAAGAGGTTGGTAAATTCAAGTAAGAAATTTGTTCTTCTTATGATTAAGCCTAAAGTTGATATTAATCATGAATCATTTGAGGGATGTGATCCTAAGTTGAAATCAGATTTATATTATGTATTTAATGGGCATCATGAGATGTTTCAGGAGCCAACAAGATTGCCTCCAAAAAGGGAAATTCAACATGAGATTCAGTTGCAGCAAGGTTGTACTCTTCCAAACATTGGTATGTATTGCATGTCGATAATGGAGAATGTTGAAATAAAGAGGCAAATCAAAGAGAAGTTGGACAAAGGAATCATAAGGCCAAGCACCTTGCCATGTGGTTCACCCATAGTCTTGATACCAAAGAAATATGGGACTTGGCACATGTGTGTAGATTTCCGAGTTTTGAACAATATTACGGTAAAAAATCGTTACCCACTCCCAAGAATATATGATTTTCTTGATCAGTTGAAAGAATAAAAGTTTTTCACTAAGTTAGATTTACGAAGTGGATATCATCAAGTAATAATTGCAGAAAGTGATATATGGAAAAATGCATTCAAAACCAAACAAGGACTCTTTGAGTGGCTAGTTATGCCTTTTGGTTTGTGTAATGCACTAGAAAATTTCATGCGTGTTATGGATAGTGCTTTGTGTCCATTCCTTGATGAATTTGTGATTTTTTACTTAGATGACATATTGAGTTTCATAAAAAAAAGAAAAGAATATCATGTCTTGCATGTGAATAGATTTCTTGATATTTTCAAGAAAGGGAAATTGTTTCTTAAGATGTCAAAGTGCGAGTTTGGAAAGACTTCTTTGGTATATTTGGGACATACTATAGTAGGAGGAGAATTGAGGATTTATCCTTCTAAAGTGGAAGCCATTTTGAATTGACCCACACCCAAAACAGTAGCCGAGGTAAGAAGTTTCTTAGGTGCAGCTCAATATTGGAGAAAGTTTATCGCTAACTTTTCTTCCATCGCAGCTCCTATGCATGCAGTGACAAGTGTGAAGAAAGTCTTCCACTGGGGAGGAAAACAATAAAAAGGTTTCAAACTTTAAAATAAAATATCAATTCATCTCCATTCCTTGCATTACCAAATTTGAGACAGCCATTCGAGATTTAAACCAATGCTAGTGATTATGCCATGGGTGCAGTACTTTTGCAGCATGATAAGACTATTGCTTTTCATTCTGAAACTTTTAATGGTGTTGTGAATAATTATCCTACATATGACAAAGAACTATTTGTGTTAGTACAAACTGTCAAGAAGTGGAAACATTAATTGATGGGTAAAGAGACTATTGTACATACCGATCACCAACTATTACAATACTTGCAGTCGCAAACAAAATTGCAAAAATCAAGACATTTCAGGTGGATGGGATTTCTTCAACAGTTTCACTTGGTTATAAGGTACAAGAAAGGTATTTTCAATAAAGTTGCAGATATTCTTTCAATACCAATTATTAGTGCTTCTACTTTACTCAAAAATGATTATGTTGTACATGAGAGTTACATAGAACAATATGCACATGACATTGATTTTCAAGATGTGTATGTTAGTTTGAGTGAAGGGAATCAAGTTGAAGAAAAAGATTATCACATGCATAAAAAATTTTGTTTCATTTGAGCAAGGTGTGTATTCCACAAGGAGAGAGGCTAAGTGTCATGAGAGAAGCTCATTCATACTTTATTGCTGGACACTTTGGGGAAAGAAAAATAGTGGCGCATCTACAGAGGTATTATTATTGGCCTCGCATGATAGATAGTGTGTCACGTTTTATAAGATATTGTTCTATGTGTGCAACAAGGAAGCCTAGGAATAGGAAGCTTGGGTTGTACATGCCACTACTGGTACCATCAAGGCCATGGGAGAGTGTCTCCATGGAATTTTTTGGAGGTCTACCTATGTCAAGAAAACAACATGATTATCTTTATGTACTTGTGGATAGATCCAGTAAAATGTGTATACTTATGCCATGTAAGAAAACCATTACTGCTGAAAAAACTGCTGAAATTTATTTTCAACATATTTGGGTTCATTTTGGATTGCCAAATTCTATTGTTAGTGACAAGGATTCTAGATTTATTGGAATTTTTGGTCAAATCTATGGAGAATGATGGACACAAATTTGAAAAAGAGTATCGATTTTCATCCATGTTGGGGCCCTTGTTTTAATTTTGAATAAGGAACAGATTTTGGGTTGCGGATCAACACATGGTAGGTGTAACAACGGTAGGTAGCGGAGCTGCCAAGGTTGCGGAGGAACAGGAGATAGCTGATGAGGCTGACGTAGATAAGTGCAGATGAAGAGAAGATACGGCAAAGAACAGATAGTGGAACTCATGGGCAACAAAAATAAGCCGAAAGTAGTGGAAGAAGAACACAAGAGAAACTAGCAGTTGCGCTGGCGGGTGAATAAATAGGCCGTCACCCAGCCGAAAAGAAAGTCATGCACAGATGCAGAGGGATTGAAGAGGTTAGAGTAGACGCCGCAGAAGAGCTTTGTCCTGAGCGTGACATCCTTGTATTTTCTAGGTTTCTATTGATCTATCATGGCTGTATTATCTCTCTCTCTATCATGTGGGACGTCTGTAATAGAAATGGAAAGCTCTTCCTGTCGAGAGATGTAACTGTGGATCCAGCTGAAGGTTATTAATATACTTGAAGATTGTTGTCTTATTGTATGAGTTACACGTATGCATGATGTCTGTGGTACCTTAAAATTTTATTTTCTTAGTATCTGCATAATGTTATAAGAAGATCTTCTATGTATGATGTTATGTATGCAAATGATTATATGTTAGCTTCGAGTTGCAGATCCATCCGCCACTACCAATCTATTTCCCTTCTGCATGTGGTCGCGGCACGCCTCGGGTGAGACTCTCTGCTCTTCGGAGTAGGGTGAAAATGCCAGCGTGGTTCTAGACTACAACGGACACCTTTGTTGGCCCCAATCCCCAAACCTGGGTCTTTCCTGCGAGACCTGTATCCTCGCCAACAAATGGTTCAATTACCGGGACCCTAAACTTCATTAGGGGAACTAGATCATGGTATCAAGGATCTTCGAAGGAGAAATACGGAGATGGTGGGATAACCACCTAGACCATTTTATAGCTCAGCAAGTAGAGCTAATGAATCAAAAAGAGAAGGTGCTCAAGGATCTAGTCCTTTTCTCGGATTCTGCCAGTGATAACTACGAGATCCTTTGGGGAAAATTCCCTAGCGACCTCTATAATTGGTTGCGGAGGTTGCAGACCAAGGTGACTAAGGACAAATCTCGGAAGATCAACCGCAAGTGGGTGCATGGAGATCTGGTGGCCCTGCATCGGTTGGATACTGAGTTGACCCGCGCTGTATATTTCTGGGTAGAGTCTACCTTGGACGGGTATATTGTGGAGTTTGCAGCAGAGTGCTACCAGTCCTTCTCCAGAGTCGAGGCTATATTTCGATCCAGACTAAGAGGGAAGCTGCTTAAGGAAATTCCATTGTGGATTAAGGCCCTGATGGTGGACAAAGGGCTGATGGAATTCTAGAAATCGGGCATGGAAGCGTAAACCTCCAGTGCTGGGGGAAGGGCCCGAGGGACGAATGCTACGTGAAATGTGAAGCGGGGGAGTGGGGGAATGGATGCTGAGACCGCAAGGAGGTTGAGGGAGCGATGTGCACATCGAAGGGCGCTGATCACCGACAGGTGGCGAGAAAGGGTGATGCGGGAGTTGAAACGGTGAGGGAGTAGTCGGAAGGATAAAGAGGAGGCGCCTCAGAGGATAGTGGATATGGAAGGCCAGGTGGGTCCCCAGGAGATGGGAGGGACCATTGTGGGAGTGCGGCAAGTGCATGGGAGCCCAGCCAGGAGGAAGAGGGAGATGATGTCTGATGAAGGAGATGCAGATGTGCGGCCCGAAGAAGGTTCCGATGGCGAGTGGTACGTCGCGATGCAATGGTTATTCCAAGAAAGGAAGGCATTCATATCTCTAGGTATTCCTACTTCCCAAAGTTTGAATGGCAAGGATCCCTACCTTCCCCTGGTACTCTATAAACCTTTAAGTGATATTTTCGTTAAGTTAAAAGAGTTGAGTCGATTGCATAACAGTCCATTGTCAACAGTGGCGCATGCTAATAGCAGCATTACTGGTAGTATATCAATTACTAGTGGTATAATTACGCAACCAAGACCCGGAGGGTTCATTCTAGTCACACCTCTGCAAGTGAATATGGCGGTGTCACTCACCCAGTACCCAGAATTTTCTGGGCGGGGTAACGACGATGTGGAATAGCACTGGTACCTCTGTGAAGCCATATGGAGGGCTCAGCAGATGCCAGATGCAGGAAAGTTGATAGAATTCCAAACCACATTGAGAGAAAGGGAATTGCATTGGTTCATAAAGTGGTCAGAGGCCCACTCGAATCCAGCAATTATGGACGTCAAGTGAGATTTTGTCCAAGAATTTAAGCTACCCCAAACATACCAGCAAGGTCTGTACGAAGTATGGGATATCAAGCAAAGAGAAGGAGAGTCTGCGTGGGAGCTGATGCGTAGGTTCAAATATGTGATCGGAAAACTCAGTTACCCGATCGACCCAAATCATCACACGGACTGGTTCATCAAGGCTCTGCTTCCCTTGACACGAACCCCCCTCACTTAACAAAATATCGACAACTTGTAGGATGCTTTGGAACAGGATATGAAGATAGAGGTGATGGCGGTCTACCCTCAGGAATATAGGGGAGGGCCAGCCCCACAAGATCCATCCCTACTGAGACTGCAACATCAGATTTCCAATTTGACCGAAAAACTTAAGGAGATGCAGCCTATAAGACCGGCCAGGCTGAATGTCTAATGCACACACTGCCTGGTAGAAGGGCACGTGGCAACTAAGTGTCCTCGGTTGCGAAGCCCAGGAGTGGGGCCCTCAGTAGCGGCAGTACAGGGGACTCCACCTATCGGGCTAGGCACGCCGATAAACTCGGAAGGGGTCTATCTGCCGCAACAACTGTATGCAGGGTTTCCACTTCAACCAACCCAAGCTGCAACAGAGTATTGTGAAATTTTTCGAACGGTGGGTCATCAACCTCAGACGTGTCCAATTTTGTAGAAGTACTCCAATGTTCTGAACAACGTATACTATGAGTTTTTTGCTTCCATGACTCACAACACCGAACAGTGCAGAGCTCTAGACAGACTGGCAGACCGATTGGACTGGCCCTCCTACAGGGTGAATGGGGCTCCCAGAGGCAGAGGAGGTGGTATGCATGGGGGGTGTACAGGGGGACGGGGTCCACTGAAATGATACAACTGTGATCAAGAGGGTCATGTGGCCCGTGAATTCCCCCTACCCAGAAGACCGTGGTGTTCCCAGTGCCGTGTGAACACTCACGCGACATAGGACTGCCCTGAACTTATCAAGAAGTGAGAGGAACGAGAAAGGCACGGGGGCACGAATCTGGTAAACGTAGAACCTCGAGGGACAACAACTCCGGCCATGCAGAACGTAGCCATAGTGATTCGAGGAGGAAAGAAAATGGGAGAGGACACTCATGAAAAGGAGCCGATACGGGTGATCAGGCCCGCATCCCTGAAACAACTAATCAGGCCAGAAATGCAGAAGAAATATTTCCAGGAGGTGGTAGAAACGTTTTCCCAGTTGGGTGGAGACAAAGGTATTGAGGTACTCGTGAAGAACGATACTAGAGAACAAAGTGCTACGGGGGCTCTGATTGAGGAATGGCTCCACCTTTTCCTCAAAATTGTTGACAATGCTTCGATGCAGGAACAGCTCAAGCATACCCTGGAGGATGTATTGCAGGGGAACATAGGAACGAGGGAATCTTTGGACACAGCACCCCAGTATGTACAGCAAGTCAAGCGAAACAAAAGAAGAACGGGAAACGAGTTTCGGTTAAACACGCAGGTTGCGGGATTTCAGATCAGAGACACCATGCTCGACTTGGGATCTGATGTCAATATCCTGCCTCGGAAGACGTGGGAAGCTCTAGGGTGGCCACAGCTAACTTACTTGCTAATCTAGCTCAGGATGGCGAACTAGTACTGCATTGTGCCGATCGGCAGACTCGAAGATGTCGAGGTCGACATCGTAGGGGTAAAGACTTACACGGATTTTGAGGTAATAGATATTATGGGAGACAAAGATCCATACCTTGCATTGCTAGGAATCGACTGGGCTTTTGAAAACTATGCCATCATCGATCTAAAGAAGGAGCTAATGATTTTTGAAGACGGAGAGGTCCGAGTCACTTAGCCTCTCGACCTGTATCAAGGTCCGACATATACAGAAATTGTGGATAACAGGGAGAATGCTCAGATATTGGACAACGTCTATCATATGATAGCAGGGAAGTGGGAGGATTATATTAACCCGATAGCAACCGGATCCGTAAGCTGGCGAAGTGTCTAGAGCTCAGAGCTGGGGTCAGAACTAGCTTGGGAGGACTGGCAGCAAGGTGGGTATGAGACCAGCACGAGGAGATGTGCCAATATTGCTAGAGTCCATTGGATTGGAGCTGAGATAAGGGAGTACTCCACCTTATCCAACATGCAAGCAGTAAATACCTTCATTTCAAAGGTAGAAGACAAGGTACCAGAGGAAAACAGGATACGACTCTTGGACGTAGCACTGCAGTCCACATCAGCCAAGTGGTGGAAAAATCACTGCAACTCCCTGTCACGATGGAGTTGTGTGGCGGAGGCTTTGAGGGCGCAGTTCAAGGAAGATGAAGGACCTAGAAGCAAGCAAAGGTACCAAGGAACTTCTGATCCGAGAGACCACCTGAAAGCCTGTCAGGAGCAGTGGCGAAGTGTAGGGTCCCCGGGGGAGCTGTGGGTAAATCAGTTTTTCCACTCCTTGGATACCATCCCATATGCCTGGTACTTAGAAGAAGAGAGAAAGAGAGGGACCAGTTCTTGGCAGGAGGTTGTGAACAATTTTGTTCAGTGCTTTTCATTTGATGGGAAGACAGAGCTGGTGTCCCAAGCCTTACAGGCCATAAAAGGGGTATTTTTTTTCCCCGATCTGGGCACCGACAGGAGGCCATTAGTATTGAATCCTGATGGAAGATGTAAGTTGGCTTGCCAATGGATCGATAGTGAGCCAGACGATGACAGTTTGGAGGACCTGAGGCACCTATACTTTGAAGAGACAGAAGGAGAGCAGAACATTAAAGAAGAGCCTAACACTAAAGGAGTCCATCTACTTCCGCTGAAGACAAAGAAACTAAACATCGGCACGGAGGAAAAACCCAAACTGGCTACATTTGGGGACTACTGGGACGAGGAGATGACAAAGGAAATTTTCAGTCTCCTCCAGGAATACAAAGACCTATTCCCTTCATCGGTTGCAGATTTAAAAGGCATCAAAGGGGACCTTGGAGAAATGAGAATTGTGCTGAAACTAGACGCCAGGCCAGTGAAGCATCGACCTTACCGGCTGAACCCATGGATCAAGGAGAAAGTCAAGCTAGAGATTGAAAAAATGCTAAAGGCAGGTCTAATATTCCCTGTGGAAGAAGCAGAGTGGGTGAGTCCCATCGTTATTCAAAATAAGAAGGACAAGTCAGAAATCTGTGTCTGTGTGGATTACCGAAGTTTGAACAACACCTGCATCCATGACCCATTTCCTACCCCATTCAGTGATGAAGTATTAGACAATGTTGTGGGAAATGAGGCCTACCCCTTCACTGATGGGTTCTCAGGATACCATCAGGTGCGCATCGCAGAAGAAGACAAGACGAAAATGACGTTCACCACCGAGTGGGGGTCTTTTGCATATCACGTGATGTCGTTCGGGTTGAAGAATGCCCCTGCTGTGTTTTCCAGGATTGTCATAGCTGCTTTCCAGGAATACATTCATAAGTTCCTGGAAGTCTACATGGAATATTGGACCCCGTCTACATTTTTCTGAAAGACCACGCCACCCTGTTACGCATAATGTTTGATTGGTGTCGACAATTGCAAATTTCCTTGAACCTGAAGAAATGCATCTTTGCGGTTCCATTCGGAACGCTCCTAGGACATGTGGTGTGCAGGCAAGGGGTCTGCATCGACCCTTCCAAGGTAGCAGTGATCGTTCACATGGAAGCCCTGGAAACGGTGAAGCAGTTGAGGTCGCTGCTGGGGCACACGGGTTATTACAGACGGTTCATCAGGAACTATGCGAAGATAACTGCTCCTTTGGAAAAGTTACTACGGAAGTCAGAGGTGTTCCAGTGGATGGATGACTGCAAGTTATCCCTTGACACTCTAAAGGAGAAGCTGGCAACGGTGCCCATTCTGGTCCATCCAAATTGGGATAAGCAGTTCCATGTGCATATCGATGCTTCTGGTATTGCACTTGGGGATGTCTTGGTGCAACCAGGGGAGACGACAGTTGACCACCCAGTCTACTTTACCATCTGAAAACTATCTAATGCGGAGCAGAATTACACCACCACGGAGAGGGAGGCCCTCGTAATGGTGTACTCACTCCAGAAGTTTCGCCACTATCTCCTAGGAGGTAAGTTTAAGTTCTTCACTGATCACTCCGCATTGAAATACCTAGTCAATAAGCCCGTTTTGGAAGGATGGATATGCCGATGGCTCCTACTCTTTCAAGAATTCACCTTCGAAGTGATTTCAAGCCCAGGAGGTTGAATTTCAGGCCCGATCATTTATTCAAGTTGGAGACGGGTGAGAACGAGGGCTCTCTAGATGATCAGCTGCTTGATGTTGATATTTTTCAGGTAGAAGCCATACCAGATTATTTGGCTGACATCGCAACTTACCTAACCATAGGGCAGTGTCCTTAGCACTATACCCCGATCCAGAAACGGCACCTGGTCATCCACGCCGCTGACTACCAACTGATTGCGGGGCAGTTGTATAAATTGGGTTTTGATGAGATTATGCGAAGGTGTGTCCTCGACCATGAACGCGAAGCCGTGCTGTGGGAGTGCCATAGCGGCATCGCGGGAGGACACGTGGGGGCGAAACCCATCGCCAGGAAAGTGATACAAGATGGACTACGGTGGCCGACGGTCCATGCCAATAGTAAATCATTTGTCAAGAAATGCAATGTTTGTCAGAGAACAGGGAGGCCCTCTCACATAGACGAGCTACCACTACACCCGGTGAATGTGTTGCAACCATTCGAGAAGTGGGCTGTCGACTCCGTAGGCCCCATAGCCCCTGTAGCCAGGCATTCAAAGGCCCAGTACATCATCACTGCCACAGACTACCTCACCAGATGGGCTGAGGTAGTGGCGGTATGGGACTGTACGGCAGTAAGGCAGCCAGGTTCATCTTTGAATACATCATCAGCAGGTTTGGCTGCCCAAGGAGCTTAACCAGTGATCAAGGTACACACTTCATTAATGAAATGATCAAATCGCTGCTAGACACCTTCATGATCCAACATCACAAAAGCATCCTGTACCACCCACAGGCCAATGGCACTGTTGAAGCATTCAAAAAAATCCTCAAAAAGGGTTTGACAAAGATCTGCAATGCCAAACGCGATGATTGGGACAAACGGTTGCTAGCCGCACTGTGGGCCTACAAAACAATGGTGAAGCGTTTGACTAATCAAACACCTTTCCAGCTGGTGTATGACCGTGAAGCTATGATTCCCACCGAATTCACCATACCGAGTCTTCTGATCGCCACCTCCCTAAAGTTCTCAGAGGAGGAATCACTACAAGAATGCCTACACGAATTACAAGAACTTGACGAGACCAGGTTCCTTGCCGAATTTCATCAAAAGGTTCAGAAAGACAGGCAGAAGGCATGGCATGATCGCCACATCAAGAGAAAAACATTCCAGGTTGGAGGTAAGGTTCTCCTATACGATAGCAGGTTTCAAAAGTTTCCAGGAAAACTGCAGATGCACTGGTTGGGACCCTACTTCGTCATCGAAATTAAGGATTTCGGAGCCGTTTGGTTGGCTCAACTGGACGGTACTGTTTTACCTGGGTGGGTGAATGGCGCACGCCTGAAGCCCTACCATGAATAAGTTTCTTTAGCTTTCTGTTAATAACTCTCGCACTCGAGAGAAGACCGTAGAGTAGAGTAGTTGAATAACTCTCCCGCAACCAGGATGAGCGTAGGTAGTGTCCTTTGTCCATGCATAAGTCATCGATAACCGCTAGGTTGCGGGGACCGCAATGCAACTAATTGTGGTCGGGGAGGGGCACGTCTAGTGTGTCATCCCCGTAGGATAAAAAAATGTGTCAAGTGTCAGTTCCCATCATTTCATTTAGTACTTGTGTCAGTTCGTAGGATCGCCAAGATTTGCAACATAAATTTCCATAATTAGAAGTAACCTTGCAGTAATCATTTTTCCATAATTAGAAGTAACCTCAGCTGTCGCGTCTGCCCATTTCCCCATACCACCATCAGTAGATGTCAGAACACACCTTAACAGGCGACTGATCATACAATTATCGCTGTGGAGGATGCCAGCAGGAATTAATTCGTTATGGGGTCTCATCAACCTCACTCGTGTCGGTTAATTACATAGCCTGCATGAAGAAAAGCGCGAGAATGTCAGAGAGATCCGAGTTAGAGTTAGAAATTTCTGAAGACGCATGGGAAATTGGAGCAGAACCAGAGCAGCAGAGGTGTACTGAAGCAAAGAGCCAAGAGAAGGGGTCGAGAACTATTCTGATGGTGTATCAACGTCGTGCAAAGATGACAAGAGCCAATCCAGTAGTAGTAGAATAGGAGCTCGACAGTCGGATTCATAAAATGGAGTCCCTCGTCGGGAAGTATGACTGTGCCACCCTCATCAATGCAGACCTCACGGAATCTTTTGAGTTCCCAGCGCTTAAATGCCAGGTGTACATGGAGAGCTATACCACATAAGCAAAGCGAGTAGCAACAATAATTTTTCCTGAGTTTCGAGGCATCCAGCAGTCCTCCATACTGAATTTGAGGAACCTGCCAGTATTTGGGACGACAGGAGAAGCCATGAAATGTACCAAGTTCTTGCTCAGTCGAATTCAGAACGGATCCTTGTGGTTGGGCAAAGAAATTCCAATCCATGCTGAGGACATTCACTGGCTCACAGAGCTCTCACAGGAAGGCCGGGATATTTCCTTCGCATGCCAGACCATCTCCAAAAGAGCAAAGAAGTTGGGGGACATGGATTATTATGCAAAATATGGCACCCGGTGGGGAGGAAAGGGAGCGAAAATGGAACTCATCAACAAGCCCGAAGTCAAGTTTGCATGTTACCTCATTTCCCGTAAGACAATGAGGCATTACACCAAGGGGGAATGTACCCTGGACACCATTTCCATCGCGGAGCACTGTGTCCAGGGGACCAGGCTAAACTGGTGCTCCTTCCTGCTGAAGGAGCTGTTCGATGCATGCGAGGATAATGACAAGAGGGAAACGGGCTTCATCTATGGATACTTGATAGTCGCGCTGGCCATGTGGAAGTGGCATGCCCCCCTCATCAAGCTACCAACAGAAATAATGGAGGGTCATCCTCTGGCAATGAAATTCATCCCATGGAAGGTGTCGGGAGATCCCAGCACCAAAGAGGTCAATGCAAAGGCCTTCCAGAGTTGGTATGGTTTAATGACTGATGTGGTGACAAGCTAGCAAAGGATTCCGAGAAATCTGCTGGACGGATACAACGAGCAAGTCTGGTTTGGGGTCAGCCACAAGCACACGTTCCTCCAACCTACTTGCATGTTGGTAGAGACATTTCAGATGAGGCCGCTGAAATTCCAACTCGACGACGCAACCTTCTACAACGAATTTTTTTCGTGCCTGGGGGTCGCGATGGAAGTCCGAAGTGAGGTATACACATACAATTTCGACAAGATGCTACCATAGCAACTGCCTGGCGAATTGGCAGTGGAGGTGGAAAAAAGGGTCTGCAACTTGCAGCTCTTCCCACTCATTCGCCAACTAAATACACAGGTACAAAGCTTCAATGAAGTGGTCCAAGTAATCTCAAGCAGTGCCACTCCTTTCCCTGTTTTTTTTGAATTTCAGATTTCTCAGTCCACCTCGCTTCTCCGCACGACCTCCATCACCTCCCCCATTCCCAATGTTTTTTTTACTTCACCAAGTCCAATGACCACCCCACTGGGGGAAAAGAGTAAGTCCGCAAACCCCCTAGCGGCTCCCAAGGCCAAGAGGGCCAAAACCATAGAGTCAAGTCCGGTGGTTGACCTCACTGAGGAGGATCCACCCTGGCAACTGAGCACAGGGGTACCCATCTAGGAAGAACCACACATCGAGACAGGGGAAATAGGCAGGATTCCACCTCAACCTCCCATTGACCCCTTCGACTTCATAAACATCAGTATTTCACCACCCCGTACCAACCCACTCCCACCTACCACTTCATCCGCACCATCCAACTCATCCACCACCATATCAGACCCAGTAATCCGGGACCTAATCAATGGGGACCACGGGACCGGGGCCAACTCAAGTACAGCAGTGATACCACCGGTCAACCCTGCTGGGGACCCCTAGACCACTTTTTCTGATTTAATCACACAGCTGGCACAAATAGTTGTAGACACAGCTGGGACACAGCCTGAGTCTACTCCACTCCAGCAGACCGTCCAAGCAGATCAGGGGGAGTGGCTGGACCTGAATATGGTGGAATCTACACCCCATACAACTCCGCCGCCGTCCCCTCGAGGACACTACACCAGATCAGTTGCCAGTGGGCAACCACTGTAGGAGCGACGGCCGGATCAAGGTACTTCAGGGGTCGAAAGCATGGAGACGTGGGGCACAGCTCAGTTATACCACTTCATCCAGAGGGTAGCCCAGCAGGCAGAAAGGCTCCACACCGAGCTACAACAGAGATGTGAGCAACAACAACAGCAGATAATCACGCTTACTGAACAGCGCGAGCAGCTCACAATGGCACACGGGAAGCTCCAGAACTAGATGAATGAGGTGGCTAGGGTTTTCGCGGGACTATGGCCTGCAGTAATGGCTCACTACAATCAGATTCCCACGGATGTGCAAGAAACAAATGTATTACGGTGAGCAATCCACCTCAGGGTGGCATACACCAACCTCCACCAGGAAAATGCAGAGCTCCAAGCAGCATTAGCAGCACGGCCAGTGCTGCTTGACCCAGCGGCAGTCTACACAGCACAGATTTTAGAGAAACAGGGCCAGGTAACCAAGATGCAGGAAGCTCTCATTATGCAGCTCGAGATGCCTATGACCTCTTGAAAGGTCTATAGGAATGCTCGAAGGCCCTTACAATAAAGACTCAGCCCATTTTGGCTTAGTTGCAACAACTCTCAAATAAATTCAGGATGCCACAGACCCCTCGCAACTAGACCAGCTGTACGCCTAGGCGGATGCTCTAGAGGTTCAAATCCAATAGACAGAGGCCAGTTCAGAAATGGCCAAGCAGGCAATTCAAGAGCTTCGCCAGCCCCTACAAATCAGCGCCCGAACAATGCAGCAGTTAGCCACTGAGGCCAGAACCCAAATCAGCACGGTATGCGGCACTGTACCGGCAAACGTCGGGGAGGAAACTGTCACCAAGATTTCCATGGAGACGGACTCATTATTACAGGGGTGGTAGCAGGCTGTGGTAAACTTCAACGATCTTAAGGCTTCAGCGTTGAGCAAGGTCCCAGAGTTGGGGCCCTTGTTTGGACAGCAAAATGAAGGTGCGCAGTAGGAACAGGGCACAGGGTCAGGCGGAGCTATGGAGGTGGAGACAATGATTTGCGATTGACTCGGGATGAGTCAAGAAACTTTGGTCAGGGCTTGTTGGGGCCCTTGTTTTGAATTTTGAATAAGGAACATATTTTGGGTTGCGAATCGACACATGGAAGGCGCAACAATGGTAGGTAGCAGAGCTGCCGAGGTTGCGGAGGAACATGAGCTAGTTGATGAGGTTGATGCAGATAAGTGTAGACGAAGAGAAGATATGACAGAGAACAGATAGCGGAACTCATGGGCAACAGAAATAAGCCGAAAGTAGCTGAAGAAGAACACAAGAGAAACTAGCAGTTGCGCTGGCGAGTGAATAAATAGGCCATCACCCAGCCGAAATGAAAGTCATGCACGGATGTAGAGGGATTGAAGAGGTTAGAGAAGATGCCGCAGAAGAGTTCTGTCCTAAGCACGACATCCATTTATTTCCTAGGTTTCTATTGATCTATCATGGTTGTATTATCTCTCTCTCTATCTTGTGGGACGTCTGTAATAGAAATGGAAAGCTCTTCCTATCGAGTGATGTAATTGTGGATCCAGCTGAAGGTTATTAATATACTTGAAGGTTGCTATCTTATTGTATGAGTTACACGTATGTATGATGTTTGTGGTACCTTAAAATTTTATTTTCTTAGTATCTGCATAATGTTCTGAGAATATCTTCTATGTATGATGTTATGTATGCAAATGATTCTATGTTAACTTCGAGTTGCAGATCCATCCGCCACTACCAATCTGTTCCCCTTCTGCATGTGGTCATGTCACACCTCAGGTGAGACTCTCTACTCTTCAGAGTAGGATGAAAATGCCAGCGTGGTTCTAGACAACAGCGGACTCCTTTGTTGGCCCCAATCCCCGAACTTGGGTCTTGCCTGTGAGACCTGGTTCCTCGCCAACAATCCACAAACATATGGATAAACCAAATTGGTGAACATAACAGTTGTACATCTATTGAGAGGATATTGCAGCAAACATCCTAAGTTGTGGGATGAGCAACTGCATCACATTCAGCACGCTTACAACTAGGAAAATCATTCTTCTAGACAAACCTCATCTTTTGAAGTATGCTTTGGGTATTTTCCAAAATCTCCATTAGACTTCATCTTTGGGAAGGATGTTGCAATTGATGGCCATAATGGCATTGATAAGGCTTGAAATTTCATTGAGAAAATTCAGGTTGTACATCAACAAGTTCAAGAACAGCTTGAGAAAAGTCAAAGCAAATACAAAGAGAGGCATGACAAACACTGGGTTGATCACAAGTTTCAAGAGGGAGATGAGGTATGGTTGCACATTAGCAAAGAAAGGATGCAAGGGGAAGGTAAAAAGCTCAAACCCATTCGCTATGTTCCATTCAAGATCATAAAACAAGTTGGTAACAATGTATTCCAACTTGAATTGCCTTCTTATATGCAAATGTATTCAGTTGTTAATGTTGAAAACTTACATTTGTATGAGCCACGTTTGATCGATGATCAAGGAAGTGATGTTTAGCTACCCTCTATTGAATATTTCTCACCATAATTTCTGGATGAGCTCAGAGAAGATACAATTCTTGACAGGAGGACAAGAGCATCAAAGAGGGGAAGTGTTAACTACCTTCGAGTTGGGCTCAAAGGAACTAAACCAAGCAAAGAAAAATGGATGGAGGTTGGAAAGCTGAGGGAGTTGTACCCTCATCTACTGAACAGGTAATCAAGTCTTTTGGGGTCCAAAAGCTTCCCAATGGGGAGGAGTGATCAAGAGTTCATAAATTTTGCTCAAAATTCAAAGTTACAGTATTGGATTGAAACTAGGATGGTTGCGTATATCTCGTCTTCCTAATTCTGGCACCGTGAACAGTTTAAAAAACCGATGTCGTATGAGGGAGATATCACATTCTGATCGAAATGCCAAACACGTAAAAATTGCGATAGTTTGACCAAGTTTGACTGGGATTCACAGTCAGCAAAAAGGGAATATTCCAAGGAATATTCCTTCCTCAGAATAAATTACAGGTTGATAAGTGCCAGGATTCTATTGGTTTAATGGGTTTTGGAGGGCCAATTAAAGGGTGACACGTGGCTAGTCTTGAGGTCGCCATGTGTCCCCAAGACTGCACTGTAAAATTTATGAAGGTCAGGAATCGACCCCTGGACCACCTGCCCAACACACGCACGCCTTACCACTCGAGCTACATGTTATGACTTAACAACTATAGGTCGCGGGTTAAACTTATTATTTGTTACAAATTGTATTGGGGGTTGGGAACCACTGGCGGCCCCAACCCGCCAGCAGTTCCCCGGAGCAGTTCACATGGAAAAAACAAACTCCAAACATCGCGGTTACAACTAACCTCCAACCCGCAGTCTCCGCCAGTGTTTTGACGTTGTGTCACATCGATAATGATAAATGTAACACACTTTGCGCAGTTATCGCAAACCCACAACTCAACTGGATTTCCAACCGAAGTTTATGCCTTGGGTTCCGCCCAACCAATAGCATAACCGCAGGTTTTGGGGTTGGCATGTGGCCAGCCCAACCACAATAGTTAATGTCATAGTTAGATTCAACAGAGTATTTGGAGGGTGCGCATTTGTGGCGGAATTTACTATTTTAACTCCAGTTAAGTGGAGTTCTCCACTTTTAGTGGAGTTTTTCTAGGTGAAACTGGGCAAAAGAGTAGGAGACTAAATTTTCGCTCATTCTGAGTGAATGAAGAGTCATTTTTGACTAATTGGCGCATTCTAGAGCCATTTTTGTAGAGAAAATAGCCATTATATCACTGTAACTACATGTAATCGCAAAATTTTGAGCATAATTAAAGATGGACATGCCATTGGGAGCTGAACCAGCAGATGTAGCCCAGGAGGGGTGAACTTCTTCATCATACCTACTGTGTAAATTTCACGTGGTAACTTATTTCTCTGTTTTGCACTGTTATTCAGTGTTATTTAAGCTTTTTTTATGCTTCTAATTCACTAATAATCATCTACAATTCATGGTCAAAATCCTTAAACCTTATGCAAACTAATGAGACAAGTATGCACATGTTTATAAACTGAAAAGACACTTAGCACAACAAAACTAATACATTCATTTCATATCATATAGTGAATTTATCGAACTCTTCTCTGATGCCATTTCACTTGGCATTTTCTGCATCATCATCAGGACAGACTCATAGCTTGTCGTACTACAACTTACTAGTGTTTATATTGTCTGAAATCAAGCTATTCATCACATGTTCCTTAGAGTTCGTCTTTTGGAAAGACATTTTGTTTACATTCAATATCAACACATTTCTAGAAACTTTAACACTTTGACTGACTCTTTAGAGAATTACGTGTTAAATTGACATTTTCAACATATGTAAAAACATATTTGCAATTCACATCACACAATTGAATAGGATTGCACATAACCATTGGAAAACACTAAAATTAAAATAGATAGATAGTTGATCTTTTTACAAAAAATTGTGCCGAAGACACATTGGTCATATGACCTCAAAATGTATGCAGACATATCATATCCTAAGTAGATCTAGTGGTGCTCATGATAGTAGGTCACTACTTGAGATGTCATGCACAATAGCCTCATCCATCGGCTAGGCACACCAACAGTATGGCATTGCAGCCTCATCGGTAACTCCTCTATCCATACATTTGGTATCCCAAGAGTCATCCCCTCTACATGTTGTTGTAACTCAGCCAGAGTCTCGGCCAAATCCAAATCCGGAAGGACTGCTCTCCCAACAATCCTCTTTGCTGGTTCACTCGCCTGCTGTGCATGACCCACTGGTCGAACAATACCCACATCTACGTACATAAAACATTTTTAGTTTAGTCTTGGAAACATAAAAACAAAAAATATGTAAAAAAACCCAAAAAATCAAAAAATATGATCAAAATTTTTTACCTATAACACCCCATTGAGCGCCTGCTGGTAAAATCAAATGTGGGTCTCCCCGAAAATCCATCCCTGTGAATGGATGCTCCTCTATGATGATATGTTTTAGTCAGAGCCAAGTAAATAATGTAGTGGAGAATGAGATCGATGACTGACCAACTTGTCTAGCCATCAACTCTACCCACCACTGCATCCGCGGATCCCTAGGACCAGCTACACCCAGTGTCACATGTTGTGGCTGCATCAATGGAACTCACTCCAATTTGAAAGTGATCAAGCTCGATCCATAGCTAAAATTCTTCGTCTTGCAACTTTTCACTTTGGTCATTTATTCTTTCATCTGAGAGAGTACTAATTCAGCCCAGTTGAACACGACCAGCTCGAGACACTTAAGCACATAGTGCATGTATGATTTGTTCGCAACATGAAGTTTCACACTGCTAGCTAACTTTGTGATAGTGAATAGGAGCGTTCGCAAAGGAATATCATGCACATCCCTGATTTTTATCTTTCCATCCTTGCTAAGCTCTGTACTTGGCCGAAAAAACTGTTGAATGTAGTCCTTCGCTATCTCACCTCCATGAATAAAACCCGCAAAGGAAATAGGAGCACCATGTCTTGACAAACCTGTCAGAAAGTAAATATCATAAACCAATATTGGGAGCACTTTGTCCCCAATGTGAAAATCCTGTTGTGCCGAATCCCATGAGAGAATCAAGAACTGCAATAGTTCCAAATGTTTCCTCATCCTTGATAGTCTAAAGTACTTGAGTAACCCATAGTCTATGAGGGCTCTCACAGTGCTAGGATCATTTAGGGAAACCATAGACTTTTCCTCTTGTTCTCTTTCTCTCCATGTAATGGACATTCTGATCCAATCAAAGCCAAAAATCAAACAATAAACTTAGTTAGGATCCATTCCATGAAAAAAACTAGAGAAATTATGGGCACACAACACAATATGACTTTCTAAATTGCGCCCAATGCACCCCTGTTCCTTAGAAAAAGCGTTGCAGATCACCTGAGCTTCATTTTATTTCCTCTGCAATGCACTTTTTGACATTCAAGGGTGCGTTGGGCCTAGGGCATTGTATATTTACCCTAGGAGCCCAAAAACCCTAAAAAATTTGCATGAAACTGAAAAATAATGCTACCAATAGAAAGAGAAAGGTCAGATCTCCTACTTGGTCTTGACAACATGAGAAATGGTCCATAGGATCTATCATAATCAGCTACTGAAGTTCGAGGGAAAAACTAGCTCAAAGCACTAAAAAACTGAATGGTAAATGTGAAATGGTAAATAACATGGTAAATTATTATTTAAATAGTATTTTTTATTATTTTATGCATATTTAATGAATCGACTATATTTTTTACCTATTTTTTGTTGGAAATATTGTCATTGATGGTAAAGGAGCACAAAGGAGCAGCACCTGAATTTTCAAAAAGGAAAAGGTAGCAAAGGGAACTAAGAAGCAGAGGCAACAAAGAAGTAGTTAAGGCAGAAAAGGAGCAAAGGCAGCAAAAAAACAAAGGAAGAGTCGTGAACAAGAAAGTCAAGTCGTGAACATGGGAAAAGTAGTGAGTAAGGCATGCAGCAAGTGTGATAATCCCAAGTCGGAGTGAATAACGAATAGAAGAACAAGCTCAGGAGAGATCAGTGCATTTAGAAACTGAATAAAGCTCAGGAAGGATAGAGGAGATGCAAAGCAGTGGTGGTCGCAAAAAGAAGTAAAATCGACTAAGGCAGAGAAAACTTAGAAGAATTCCAAGGGAGGTGATCAGATGGAAAAAATCGAATCACAGAATCAAAGTTTTAAGATTTAATGGTAGAGATCAGAGTGGGCGGAAGAGATGAAGAAGAGCCCTGTGAAGGATGAGTAGACAGTCAGGATTAGATCGCAAAAGTGAAGGCAAGAGATGAACAGATGAGATTACATCACAAGATAATTTGGGAAGGACAATCGGATTTGCATGTAGCAGCGAGGACCGTAGATCTAGTGCAGATCAACGATGAAAATCACATCGCATCCGTTAACATATCACACATCACAAGGTATGGTGATTACGGTTAAGACTTCGCAAGTTAAGTTATTTAAATTTCGATACAAAGTGGATCGACAAGGAGACAAACATGGACTGTCGGATCCAACGAAGACCAACGGCAGAGATCAAAAGTGCAAATCGCAAAGTTTAGCGCTTAAGCGTTTAGGCTGTTGCAAGGTAAGTTATTTTATGTTCGATGCGAAGTGGAGAAGGGACACGTGTTGGCACGACAGGGAAAGCAGTGAGGACCATTAGATCGTATGGCAGATCAATGGTGAATGACGAATCATGAGTTTGCATATCGCAAATGTTAGCGGAGAGTGCTAAGGCTTCACAAGGTATGTTAACTTGTTTGTGATGTGGTAAGGTTAAGTTGTGATGTGGTGAAAGGGAGGAGCCACATGTCGGCACTGTGCAGTAGCGCACATCGCAGATTTTATATTTTGTGCTTAAGGTTCACATGGTAAGTTAACGGTTGGATGCGATGCGATGCGATCGCATATCACACAAGATAGGAGATACATTATTGCAAAATGTTAAAATTTGCGGGCAAGCGTAGTGCAATGTATTGTGATTGGCCAAGTGCTATGGGAGTCGATAACCCCTGTTTCGCATTTTGTTATATGAAGTATGCGTTGTTTGATTGCTAAATGTATGTATGTTAAGAAAATTTGAAAACTGTAATCCGCTGTGTTGAAAGGGAGTTTATGTGGGCCATACCCCACAGGTCACAAAGGAAATACCTGAACGCATGACAAAGGATCAGGAGCCCGTGCATAATAGTGTTGCGGCAATGCGTTAAAATAAAAGGCTGAACGCGGAAGAAAAGACTCGAGTAACAAAATAAAAGACTAAACACAGCAAGAAAAGGCTTAGGGAAGAAAAATGACCCGGAGCTCGTGCAAAGCAGTGCAACACCATGGGTCGAGTCAGGCAAAAAGGCGCTCATGCAACACATTTGGAATATAACTGCAGAAACATAATAGACAAAGGGATAACAAGCAGAAGAGGACAAACACACACCAAATCTACGAAGCTGAAAGGGCTGAGTGAAATATTTGATTGTAACTGTAAATGTATTAATTATTTTGTATTGCTTTTGATGCAAAGGAAAGTCTCCAAGGCAAAGAAAAACTCCAATTTAATACTGAAACGAGTGTATTTATTGTTGTAACATCCTTAATATGCTGAGTGAGGAAATGAGTGGGTAGAAGGCAAGAGTCATGCCTGTTCACTTCATATCCCCATATAGAATATAAACAACCATGAAGTGATCTCTATAAATGATGTTATTGTAATATGCATAAAAATTTAGAGAGTGGAAGAATGAGAGAGAGCAGATAGAGATGATATGAAGCAGATTTGAAGGCTAGAAGGGTAGCATTGAAGAAGGAGAAAAAAAGAGCTGATATCCGGGTAAATCAGCATATGATTTTATTGTAGTGTGAGGGAGTTGGTGCTTCCATATCAAGTTGTAGCTTGATATATGTCCAGTTGTAGCTGGTTGAGGTAGGAGCCTCCTATGGGCTGTAGCTTGCAAAAAATAGATTGGATTTGGATCTTCCTTGCAAGTTGTAGCTTGCAGAATTTAGGGTAGTAGCCTCTTGTAGGTTGGAGGCTACAGAAAATCAGTTGTGAGAGGGAGTTGGAGCTTGCCTTTGCAAAACAATAATAATAAGATGTGGTTTTCTCCCTTTATGGGATTCCACTTCTATATGTTGGTTATGTGCTTGATGATTAAGTGTTTAAGTGATGTTTTAGTCTGTTTAATTACTTGTTTTCCATACATTATGTTTGTTGATCCATTATGTATTAAGATGCTTATGAAATGGAGATGTAAATGAGTTGAATAAAAAGTTTTAAATGACCATGAATGTATTAAACTAATTCACCCCCCTCTCATTTTAACTAAGGGTTCATTAATTGGTATCAGAGCCAGTTCCTTATATATCAGTTTAACAACTGGAAGGAGATCCTAGGTCCCCAAGATGGCTAGCCTAGAAGGATGATCAACAAATAAAGCCCTATTTTTTACTGGCACAAACTATGCCTTCTGGAAAATAAGAATGAGGACATACATAATGTCTCTAGGAATAGAAGTTTTGGCTGCTGTGGAAGAAGGATATGCTCCAAAGGATACTAACGCAAAGAAAGAAACCAAGCAAAATTTCATAGCTAATGCAAAAGCCATGAATGCACTCTTGAGCGGCCTGTGTGAAACAAAATTTATCAAAGTAATGCCTAGTGAGACTGCCAAAGATAACTGGGATACATTAGAAAATATCCATGAGGGTGATAAAAAGGTGAATATGGCCAAACTGCAAGCCTGTAGAGCTCAGTTTGAAAATGTAAAAATGAATGAAGATGAAGATGTAGGAAATTTCTTCTTAAATGTTGCAGAAGTTGTGAATAACATGAAATATATAGGAGAAACCATTAAGGAGTGTGTAATTGTACACAAGAAATTGAGATCTTTACCATCCAGGTTTAACCCTAAGGTTTCTGCCATAGAAGAAACAACAAACTGGGAAACACTGACCATGAACCAATTTCTTGGAAACTTGATGGCCTATGAGATGAGACTTCCAAATGGGAAGTCAAATGTGAGGGAGGAAACCTAAAAAGAAGATAAGTGCAGAGAAGAGAAGGAAGATATGTATGCTCCTGATATGATGAAGAAGAGGACAAATTTGTCAGAATATTGAAGAAAGGAACAGGTAAGTATAAATTTAAACTTCCATTTAAGTGCTTTAACTGTGGAAGAGTGGGGCACTATGCATCTAAATGTCCTCATAAGAGAATAGAGAATCAATGAAGAGGGAAAGAGAAAACCAATTTCAGCAATAGGCCAAAAGGGAACAAATTTAATAGAAGAAAATTCTATGCCTAAGAAGACAACACTACATCTGAGAGCTCAAATGAATCCCCCAATAAATAAGGAACATCAGAATTGATTATGATGGCCAAGGAAGAGCTTGAGGAGGATCTCCTGGAATTTGAAGAAGGTGAGATAGATCTTGAGGCGGAGCTAATTAGTGCCCTGGAGGAAATAGACAAACTTAAACTTAAGAGTAAGAAACAAAAAGAGATTCTTATGAAATATGCAAAGACAGAACCAGATTCATAAGATCTTATTAAATTGAATATTGAACTAGAAGAATCAAGAAAAATAGAGGATATTCTGAGAAGATAAATAAAGGAGAAAAATCAGGAGCGAGAAAAACTGGAAGAAGAAGTGGTAAGCCTGAGGAAGAAATTAGAAAAGGCCCAAATTGAATTAACTATGAATATTTCTCAAATGAAAAGCTCTGGACATTTGGACAAAATTCTAAGTGCTCACTGACCTCCTCATATAAAGGCTAGGATAGGCTATGAAGGAGAAACCAACAAATCCAAGGCAGAAGATAACAAGAATATCATTTTTGTAAAATCTGTAAAGGATAATGAAGTAGTAAAAAGGGAATCCACATAAATAGAAACCAGCAAGACCACGTTATATAATGAAACAAACAGAAACAAGCAGCAACCTGTTATGACAAAGAAAGAAATGAAGAAACAATTAACTACAAAAGACACATACGCTCCTAAGGATGAATTGAACAAATTTGGAAGATGTCAAAGAAGGTTCCTTCCCCCTGTGAGAAGCGTCACTTGCTTTGCCTGGCACAAACCTGGACATATTGCTACATACTGTAAGACAAAGCAAATCCAGTCCAACTAGAAAAAGATGCAACAAATGAAAACACTGCCTCAAACAACTCTCTCTACCAGAGACAAATACTACTTCCATGGGTACTGTTTTTGTTGTAAAGGATTCGGTCATAAATCCATGGAGTGCAGAGCGTATAAACATAGACTGGATTATGGAAACTCAAGGTTAATTAAGAACAATGATGGATTCACTCGTGTACACAATCTATTCAGAAACATAATCAAATGTTTTAGCTGCCATAAAAATGGGCACAAGTCTAATGAATGTCCTCTCAAAGATTGTGATCCATATCATCAAAAAGGTTATAGAGAAAATAGTTGCATGCAATGGAAAAGGAAACTCAATAAATGTGATCTAGTTCTAATTGCTCAAGATCAGAACAATCAATGGTATGTGGACAGTGGATGCTCAAAACATATGAATGGAGACCGAAGCAAATTTGTAACTTTTGATGAAAACAAATCTAGGAATGTAACTTTCGGTAACGATAAAGCAGGTAAAATCAAGGGAAAAGGCATAGTCAGCCTGAATAATGGAAGAGGAGAGGCTCAGGATGTACTATTTATAGACATTCTAAAACCCAATCTACTAAGTATTAGTCAAATGTGTGATAAAGGCTGTGAGGTAATTTTCAAAGCCTAAGATTGTGAAGTAAGGTAAATCACCACATGCAAGACCTTGGTCAAAGGTGTTCGAACAAAGAGTAATGTTTATATATTACAAGAAAAGAATGAAGCATTCCACATCAGCAAACTTAACGAATCTTGGTTATGGCATAGAAGATTAGGACATATAAATTTTGACCACATCATCAAACTGAGTAAAAAGGAAGCTGTAAGAGATTTTTCTACAATAAAGAAGCCACCAAATACCATGTGTAAGTCTTGCCAACTGGGAAAACAAACTCGCACAATGTTCAAATCTAAAGACAAACTATCTACAAGTAAGCCTCTTCATCTTGTACACATAGACCTGTGTGAACCTTCAAGAACAAATTCACCAGTGGAGAATCGTATTTCATGCTAATAATCGATGATTTTTCTAGATTAATATGGGTGGAATTTCTTAGATACAAATCTGAAGTGTTTGAGAAATTTAAGATATTCAAGGCACTGGAAGAAAATCAAACTGGATGTAAGCTAAAATGCATCATATTAGACTGAGGAGGTGAATTCACAGACGATGATTTTGCAAACCTGTGCAATGAATGTGGGATAAAGTAATAATTTATAGTTGCAGGTACACCTCAACAGAATGGAGTGGCAGAGAGCCAAAACAGGTCAGTACAAAATATTTCCAAAGCATTTATGCAAGAAAGAAACATTCCCCAAACCTTCTGGGCAGAAGTAGTACACAAAATTGTCCATATTCTCAACAAATCTCATCTCAAACCAAATTGTGACAAGACTCCATATGGATTATGGAATGGGAAACCGACATCAATCAAGCACTTTAGAGTCTTTGGCAGCAAATGTTTCATAAAGAATAATGATGAAAAATTGGGGAAGTATGATGCAAGAGTTGATGAAGGAATATTCTTGGGATATGCATCCAAGAGTAAGGGATACAGCTGGTACAATAAAAGACTGCATAAAATTGTGGAAAGCATTGATGTGAGATTCGACGAATATCTACCAGACAGAACCAGAAGCACAAACTGCGCCAATCCTCCAGATGATCATGAACATGAGAATCAAGAAAATGAATAACATAGTAAGACAATATAATATGCAGAAATAAAATCAAAAGGACCCTCAAGACACTCTCAGAAGAACCATCCTAAAAATCAAATCATTGGAGACAAGAGTGTAGGATTCCAAACTAGAAGACAACTAGCTGAATAGACCGAGGAAGTGTACCTAGCCATGTTGTCACAGATAGAACCGAAAAATTTCGATGAATCCAACAAAGAAAAAAAATGGGTAAATTCTATGAATGAAGAATTAGACCAAATTGAGAAGAACAAGACCTGGGAGTTAATGCCAAGACCTGTTGGGAAAAATTTCATTTCCACAAAGTGGATATTCAAGAATAAGATGAATGAACAAGGTCAAGTAATCAGAAATAAAGCCATACATGTATGTAAGGGATAATCTCAAATCGAAGGACTTGACTATGATGAAACTTTTTCTACTATAGCAAGAATGGAAGCAATTAGATTTTTTTTGGCTTTTGCATGCTATCATGATTTCAAGGTATATCAAATGGATGTGAAGTCTTCCTTCTTGAATGGAGATCTAGAGGAAGAAGTCTACATGGAACAACCTGAAGGTTTTTCCTTAGCAGATAAACACGACTATGTGTGAAAATTAATGAAATATCTATATGGTCTCAAACAAGCACCACGTGCATGGTATTCTAGGATGGAAAAGTACTTTCAAAAACAAGGTTTCAAGAAGGGAGGAGTAGACAACAATCTATATATAACGGATGATGAAAATGAACTCTTAATTTTAGTAGTATATGTAGATGACATCATGTTTGGTAGCAACAAGGATGAGTTACTAAAAGGATTTGTAGAAGAGATGAAGTCAGAATTTGAGATGTCTATGATTAGAGAGCTTACCTACTACCTAGGACTTCAAATTCTGCAAAATAACAAAGGCATATTCATTTAACAAGAAAAATACTTAAGAGATATGTTAAAAAGATTCCAAATGGAAGACTGCAAACCTGTGTCAACTCCCATGATCATTGGATGCAAGTTATGTGTTGATTATGGATCCGCGGATGTAGATCAAAGACTTTTCAGATCTATGATAGGAAGTCTGCTATACCTAACTACCTCTAGACCAGACATTATGTTGGCAGTAGGACTTGTGGCGAGATATCATGTAGCACCAAAACAAAATCACTTGCTAGCAATCAAGAGGATATTTAGATACCTGCAAGGAACTTTACATTTTGGCCTACGGTATCCAAAAAGCAAATAATTCACATTGAAAGCATATACAGATGCAGATTGGGTCAGCTGTGTGGATGACAGGAAAAACACAAGTGGAGGTGCATTTTATTTGGAAGAAAGTCTGGTGGCATGGTTAAGCAAGAAGCAAACATCTATCTCTCTATCTACTGCAGAATTATAATACATAACAGCAGCAGCTTGTTGCACACAAGTAATGTGGATGAAAAAAACTCTCCAAGACATGAAGGTAAGCATCACTAAACCTATTTCTATCAAATGTGACAATACAAGTACAATAATTATATCAAAAAATCCAGTACTTCATTCGAAAACCAAGCACATCCCAATAAAGTACCACTTCCTCAGAGAAAAAGTAGCAGAGAAAATAGTAAATATGGAGTATGTACCAACAAAGGAACAAACAGTAGACATATTCACAAAACCTCTTACTAGAGAACCATTTGAATATCTAAGAGACAAACTAGGGGTAGTGTCTGCAGATGACACTCTCTGATATGATTAGAAACATATATATATATATATATTATGATGGAAACACACTAGCAAAGGCTGCAATATAAGGAACATAAATAGTGCAGTAGACAAGTGATAGTCAGTATCAGATAAGAAAGCATCATTCCAGGGGGAGAGAAGCCCATAAAATTTGTCACAGAAGAGCTAGATCTATGAAGCTGGTAAAAATCTATAAAATATGGTATGGTATAGGTCCTCAAGATTGGAGTATTATGACAGAAGTACATCAAATTTCTAGCACATATCACCTCTATCAGGCAATAAGGGATATAAGTATATAACATTCTACAGTGACATGCCCTCCATTCATGCAATCTCAAAAAATTTCAAATTGTTCTCCTAAAAAATATTATACACCATCCTGGAGTTGCAAAGTATATAGTCAGAAGAAGAAGGCCTATACTCAACTCAGAGAAAAGTAATGCAAGGATAGAAAATACACTGGGAAATTTGTAACCCTTTGCTAATGATGTCAAAAGGGGAGGAAAAGCAACCAGAAGAAGAAAGGCTCTTCTGAAAAAAAAGCAGAGGAAGAAAGACACCTCTCATAATGAAAGGGGGAGGAAGTCTTGGAGGAAGTATTGGAGTGTTGGAGGAAGTGTTGCCATCAATGCCAAAGGGGGAGATTGTTGGAAATATTTTCATTGATGGCAAAGGAGCACAAAGAAGCAGCACCTGAACTATAAAAAAGGCAAAGGCAGCAAAGGCAGCTAAGAAGTAGAGGTAGCAGAGAAGCAGTTAAGGCAGAAAAGGAGCAAAGGCAACAAAATAGCAAAGGTAGAGTCGTGAACAAGTAGGTCAAGTCATGAACGTGGGAAAAGTAGTGAGTAAGGCATGAATAAAGCATGATAATCCCAAGTCAGATTGAATAACGAATAGAAGAACAAGCTCAAGAGAGATCAGCGCATTTAGAAACTGAATAAAGCCTAGGAAGGATAGTGGAGATGCAGAGTAGCAGTGGTCGCAGAAAGAAGAAAAATTGACTAAGGCAGAGAACACTTAGAATAATTCCAAGGGAGGCAATCGGACTACAAAGATCGAAATGCAGAATCAAAGCTTTAAGATTTAACGGCAGAGATCAGAGTGGTGGAAGAGATGAAGAAGATCCGCATGAAGGATGAGCGGACGGTTAGGATTAGATCACAGAAGTGAAGGCGAGAGATGAATAGATGAGATTACATCGAAAGATAAGTTGGGAAGGAAAATCGGATTTTCAAGCAGTAGTGAGGACCGTAGATCTAGTGTAGATCAATGGTGACAATCACATCACAACCGTGAACATATCGCACATCACAGGGTATAGTGATTACGGTTAAGACTTTGTAAGTCAAGTTATTTAACTTGAGTGTGAAGTGGATCGGCAAAGAGACAAGCATGGACCATCGGATCCAACGAAGACCAACGACAGAGATCTAAAGCCCAAATCGAAAATTTTAGTGCTTAAGTGTTAAGGCCGTCACAGGGTAAGTTATTTTGTGTGCGATGCGAAGTGGATAAGGGACACATGTTGGCACGTAGGGCAAGTATTGAGGACCATTAGATCATATGGTAAATCAATGGCGGATGACAAATCGCGATTTCGCACATTGCAAATGTTAGCGGATAGAACTAAGGCTTTTTAAGGTATGTTAACTTGTTTTCGATGCGGTAAGGTTAAGTTTCGATGTGGTGAAAGGGAGGAGCCACGTGTCGGCACTGCGTAGTAGCGCACATCACAGATTTTATATTTTGTGCTTAGTTCACACGGTAAGTTAAGTTGGATGCAATGCGATGTGATCGCATATCGCATAAGATAGGAGATACGTTATTGCAAAATGTTAAAAGTTGCGGGTAAGCATAATGTGATGTATTGTGATTGGCCAAGTGTTGTGGGACCCGATAACCCCTATTCCGCATTCTATTATATGAAGTATGTGTTGTTTTATTGCTAAAAGTATGTATGTTAAGAAAACTCGAAAATTGTAATATACTGCGTTAAAAGGGAATTTATGTGGGACATACCCCACAGGTCACAAAGGAAAGACCTGAATGCATGACAAAGGACCAGGAGCCCGTGCAGAACAGTGTTGTGGAAGTGTGTTAAAAGAAAAGGCTGAACGCGGAAGAAAATACTTGGGTAACAAAAGAAAAGACTGAACACAGCAAGAAAAGGCTCAGGGAAGAAAAAGGACTCGGAGCTCGTGCAGAACAGTGCAATAGCATGGGTCGAGTTAGGCAAAAAGGTGGTCATGCAGAAAAGTTGGAATATAACTGCAGAAACATAATAGACAAGGGGATAACAAGCAGAAGAGGACAAACACACACCAAATCTAAAAATCTGAAAGGGTTGAGTGAAATATTTGATTGTAACTGTAAATGTATTAATTATTTTATATTGTTTTTTTATGCAAAGGCAAGTCTCCAAGGCAAAGAAAAACTCCAATTTAATACTAAAATGAGTGTATATATTGTTGTAACATCCTGAATATGTTGAATGTGGAAGTTAGTGGGTGGAAGGCAAGAGTCATTCATGTTCACTTCATATTCCCATATAGAATACAAACGGCCATGAAGTGATCTCTATAAATGATGTTATTGTAATATGCAGAAAAATTTAGAGAGTGGAAGAATGTGAGAGAGAAGATAGAGATTTTGTGTAGATCCAGAGCTAATACGAAGCATATTTGAAGGCTGGAAGGGAAACATTGAAGAAGGAGAAAAACAAAGCTGATATCCAGGTAAATTAGCATATGATTTTATTATAGTGTGAGGGAGTTGGTGCTTCCATATCAAGTTGTAGCTTGATAGATGTCCAGTTGTAGTTGGTTGAGGTAGGAGCCTCTTGTGGGTTCTAGCCTGTAGAAAATATATGGGAGTTGGAGCTTCCTTGCAAGTTGTAGCTTGCAGAATTTGTGGTAGTAGCCTCTTGTAGGTTGGAGCCTATAGAAAATCAGTTGTGAGAGGGAGTTTGAGCTTGCCTTTGTATCACAACAATAATATGTGGTTTTCTCTCTTTATGGGTTTCCACTTATATCTGTTGTCTATGTGCTTGATGATTAAGTGTTGATGTGATGTTTTAATCTATTTAATTACTTTTTTTCCATACATTATGTTTGTTGATCCATTATGTATTAAGTTGCTTATTAAATGAAGGTGTAAATGAGTTGAATAAAAAGTTTTTAATGACCATGAATGTATTAAACTGATTCACCCCCCCACTCAGTTTAACTAAGGGTTCATCATTTTTTACTATTAAAACATGTATGTTTAATCCGTTTGGTGGTTATTTGACCAAGTTTACAATTGGTATAGTGAATTCGACGTGCATGATCTTAAAATTAATTTTGAACACAGAGCACACTTCTATCTCTTTTTCGAGCTCTGTTAAACATAGAAAAGGAACCCCCTTGAGTCCTCTTTCAGCTCTTTTCAGACTCCCAAAACATGAAAATATTGCTGAGCACTTGTCCTTTTGATCTCGTAAAAGGAATTTAAATGACATCTAATCAGTATAAGTTTAACCCTTTTCTGGGCTGGGATAGATTATTTACAAAAAAGGAACACCCTAGTAGAACATGGTTAGGAGGTTCTCTCAGGTATTATTTCATGCTTTTTCGGATTTGAGGGACAAATTTACAAAAAAGAACTTGTGGATTTTTCTTTTCATCCCTTTTTCAAACTCTCTAAACATGAAAATGGATCGAGTTTTCACTATTGTTAAACTCATTAAAAAATCAAATAGCAACAGATTTGTCCATCATGACAAGATCAAGTTTCACTTTCGCTAGAGTCGTTAAAACATCACATAGTGATGGGTTCACCTGAAGGGTGGAATTATACATCAAGCATATGTTATCCTCTTCAAGCTTGTTAAAAAATAAAGAGGTATTGGTCAGCAATGACTGGGGAAAATGGGAAAGGGATAAATCGCTTTATGGTAGCAAGTCGCTCTTGAACATGTGATCTGAAATGATTGTTAGTTATTGATGTGCTAGTATCATTTCCAGATATAAAATTATCTTTTCTTTGGTTTTCGTATTCATCAAGAGTTTGTCCATGAGCATGTGTTTGTAAATTCAATTTACTTGGTAAAATTTAGTGTTTTTCATAAACTTGAAAGCATAATTTTAAATTACTGAACAATAGAAAATATAAACACAACAAACACACATAACAAAGCTCAATACACATAATTTTATTGAAGGAATTTAGCCCTCCTAGGCTACGTCTCCTTGGTCCAACTTCATAGTGCGGGCCTTTGTATTAGCTTCAAGTGTGCTAAAATTTCTATTACAAGATTCAAATGCTATTGGAACCTATTCCAATGAGTTTAAAACATCAAGATATACCAGAAATGATTGTTTGTTTTCTCAATTTGGATTTTGGATGCTCTGGCAACGCCTCCAACACCTAATGGACCTGGGCTTCAAAAATCTTCAAATGCACAAAAACACCTATAGATGACCTCTTCTACCTCCGCAACCTACTTCATTGAGTTCCTAGAATGTCAATTAGCCAAGAATGCCTCTTTCTGAGCTCTGTTTGGGTGAGAATTGCCTTAGTTATGGAAAAAAATGTATTTCCCCCAATTTCTCTAGTATTTTTGGAAAACTGCCAGTTAAAATTCTAAAAATAGAAATTCTGCCAAGTTTGGTGTGTTCCCCTAAACTTTCGCTAGGCTAATCATGCTTATATTAATGACAAGTGTGAATTAAACAATAAGATAAGCGCTATTTAACAATAAGCGCACTTGGCGCAAATGACGTTTTAAAATGTGGCTTAGTGAAAATTAAACACGGATTAACCATAATAATCATGGATTAACGAATTCTCGCCAGATTATGTTGTCGGAGCCCTTGGTTTCGGCGCATCGGACACATGGGATAGGGGGCTGGCCCCCTCCTCCATCTGTTTGGTGCTTTCGGAGAATTCTTATATCTACAAGTCAGCATCCCTTTCAAGGCTCATAGGAGTGGTCCATTGGTGGAAAGGCACAGTGATGAGGGAGAGGTCGTGGGGTCAAACCCTGAACTCTGCCATCCGCGCATATTTTTGGTGCAACCATAATAAATATACCATAACATTGTTTAACCATGAAACTATATTAGTTTAATTAACCGAACGTATAAATATGTGGACTCACTACTACATTTCGCGGAAATTCCGACACCTGTTTCCGACGCTTTTGACCAAATGTCGGAAATTTTCCCAAATTTTTTCCATCCCGCCCGAAACCGTCGCTATACCGACGTCTATAGAAAAGTGTCGTAATACTGACACTTAAACTAGTGTCGCAATTACGACGTTTAAAGGAAGACGTCACAATTGCGACACCATGGCCCAAAGCGTCGCTATTGAGACGACTCTAAACGTCGCAACGGCGACACAATGTCTAGGTGTCGCCATTGCGATGTTTGGAGGCACCGTCCTAATAGCGACGCCTTTTCCGCCGTCGGTATAGCGACAGTTATTTTCGCGCTACATAAAAATACCAAACTTATATGGGCGCTACATAAAAATTCGAAACTTATATGCGCGCTACATAAAAATGTTTAGTATTTGTCGCAATAGCTACGTTTGATATCACGCGCGCATTCGCTCTCTGCTCTTGCAGAACAGCATTTGCGGTCAGCATTCGAGCTCAGCTCTTGCAGAACAGCATTTGCCCTCAGCATTCGCCCTCAGCGTTCGCCCTCAGCTCTTGCAGAACAACATTCGCCCTCAGCGTTCGCCCTCAGCTCTTGCAGAACAACATTCGCCCTCAGCTCTTGCAAAATGGTAAGTTCTTACTGCAGGCCCTTCCTCCTATAGTAGGGTTGACTCTCTTTGGGTTTTTTTGGTCAATTCTATTGGATTGTGTTAGGCTGTATGGTTCTCTCTAGATGTCAAGAATCAAGATTCAATACCCTCTATTATCTTCATCACCCAATACAAGATTTAAATTTTTCCCAAAAGCGGCAATAATTTGGCGACCATTATTTCTCACCACTTTAAAAACCCCATTTAAGTAAAACAAGCATTGCATTTCAACTACAAAAATCTATTAGTGTTCAAATGTACATGTGTGCTACATTGCGTCACGATGTCAACGACGCATTCGCCCCACTCAGCTCTTGCGAGCACCATTCGCCCTCGGCGTTCGCCGGCTCTTGCGGAGAACGGCATTCACCTTCGGCATTCGCCCTCGACGTCGCCTGGCTCTTGCGGAAGCAGCATTCACCTGGATTCCCCCTCGGCTCTTTCGAAACCGACGACCACTTACTGCATTCGCCCTCGGCTCTTGCGAGCAGCTGCCCTCGGCGTTCGCCCCTCGGCGGGTCGCCTCGGCTCTTGCGAGAGCAACATTCGCCCTCAGCGTTTGCCCTCGGCTCTTGCAGAGCAGCATTCGCCCTCAGCTCTTGCAAAATGGTAAGTTCTTACTGCAGGCCCTTCCTCCTATAGTAGGGTTGACTCTATTTGGGTTTTTTTGGTCAATTCTATCGGATTGTGTTAGGCTGTATGGTTCTCTCTAGATGTCAAGAATCAAGATTCAATACCCTCTATTATCTTCATCACCCAATACAAGATTTAAATTTTTCCCAAAGAAACGCTTATTAATTTGGCGGCCATTATTTCTCCCTGCTTTAAAAACCCTACATTTAAATGAAAACAAGCATTGCATTTCAACTACAAAAATCTATTAGTGTTCAAATGTACATGTGTGCATCACTTGTGTAGGGTATTCCTTTTTCACTTTCACATTATCCAAGAATGTGTGCAGTATAGTTCATATTTTTTGTGATTTAGATTGCCTTGAAAAAGGAAAGGTAAATTATTTCCCATGGAAAAAGAAGGTTTTCCATTTTTATAGGTTGTTTGGACTTACGTGGAAAAATTTATGGTATGCCTTTCATATTATGTAGTTTAAATTTGAATTAGCAGATTATTCTACATGAAAATATAATTACCTATGTGATGTCCTTCATCACTAATTAAAATTATAGGCTTTCAATTTCCTAGACTCTAACTCATCTGATGCTAAATTCTAGGTTCTCATTGGTGGATCACTCTTCCATTGATTTCCTTTCCCTCGGGATCTTGTCATACTTTAAAAGTCATCAATGATACATATATTATTTCAGGTATCCCAAAAGGCTTTATAGTAGAACATATTGTGAAGTTTTTTTGACACTTGAGGATTCTTTTTAGAACTGCAACGTGGTCTAGGCTATCGAGTTATATATCAAGCAACTTGTCCTTAATAACCACACTATGAGGTAGGTTCAACCAGTTTGAACTTGTTGGGACATAGCATATGAAGTTGTGTGATGAGTCCATATCACGGGTCTATTATGGTGAAAAAAGTGAAGACATGTAATGATAGTTATTATGTTAACATTACTAGAAACATTTTCGAAATTATCCATGCTATCAAGATGTCAAAATTCAAGGCATTAGGTGTCAATACTCGTAGCTAATAGATAATAATAATAATATAAAAAAATCACAACTTTATTCTTGAAATATGATTGTTACACATTGGTAACCTAGTTAATGAGTTACTATCACCCAAAGATTGCAAAACAAACTTAAAATATAAATTAAACCAACATGAGAATCCAACTAAGGGTTTCTCGACAAAATCATGCCATAACCTGGAATTTTGAAACCCAAATTTGAATCCATCATAAGTAATACAATACAAACTCAGATGGATTTTCAATGCATGTTTGCATGCTACACTTATTCTCTGTCTAGATATCATTTTTTAAATGGAACCATTAGTCAAGCCCACAGTCCTTTTTATGTGAAAAATTTCAGCTCTATTTGAGCTCTTTTTGCTCCACCACCTCCATAAACCAGTGTTACACGGGGTCTCGCCCCCCCACCTAGGGGTCTAGATTCCTCACCCCCTCGCGCTCCGGGGTCTTGGGGACTTCTAGGGGATGTTTCCCTCACGCCCCCTCACGTCCCCTCACCGCCCCTTTTAGTTTATGGTTTCGTGTTAAAGTTTGATGTGCCACTTAGCATATTTGAGAATCCAAGTGATTCTGATTCAGATGGTGACATGGTTGATCTTGATATATTCGTGCAGAAGTTGGATGCAGAGACTAGTGGGGCATTAACTTGAGCATTTATGCTCATTTATCATTAGGATGATATCATTTGATATTCATATGTTATGTTTTATGTTTTATGTTTCAGACATAACTTATTTGCGTTTAAGTTTTATGTTTCAGACTTGAGTTGTAAACTTCGGTTTAAACTCTATTTTGAATCTTGATATAATATGTCATATGATATCTTAAACTTTATTTTCATTGTACATTGTTAGTAGTTACATTAATGATTATATAGTTACAAACTTACAAACTTACATGCATGATTGTATGATCTATGTTTTAACTTTTAACTTTTAAATTTGTTTCAATTATATGATTCATCATTCATCGATTTGTAATTTTATCATTTATGATTTATCTTTCATGATGCAAGTGTATGATGGTTGTATATACATTCCTTGCAAAAATATAGTTACATTTTAAATATTAAATTTTATAATTTTTATGACCCCTACGTCCCCCCACGTTTCCTGAAAATTGGTAGGGAGCTTTTGCATAGGCCGCTCCCGCGCTCCCTCGTCCCCTCGCTCCCACCTCCAGGGGACTTGGTGGAACATTGCCATAAACATATGCAAACATATATCATGATCTTGGAATCCATTACATATGTATGTGCCAATGTTCCATAATATTGCCCCATCATCAATTTAAGAAATTTCCATTGACTATCAAATTATGGAGGGGGGGAACTTTTTGCTGCAACATTTGGCTCAAAATCAGGGACCATCTTCGTATGAGGTGAATGAGAACTATAGATATTTGAAGAAGTAGATTAGTGCCTTTTCCTCTAGCCATGGAGTCATATACAGTCATCCATCACAAAAATTTGTCTTTATTCATTCTCACCTTGAAAGTTGCAAAAATTCATGCCCTAATTGAAACGACACTAAATTTGAAAGATATAATAAAAATGCAAGCTAGAAGTGCCCTATTAATACAAAGGGAAAACCTTCCTACCTACCCTAAATGAGATAAATTTTGATTGAATAGGAAACATGATATTTCCTATGGAGTTGATCCAACAACTTGTTAAATGTATGGGACTAAATCATGCATTTGATTTCCAGGGAAACATGCGCATGAAGAGAGAAAGTGCAGAATTAATGGAAAATCCATACATGCCACTTATAAAAACTACACCGAAAGGTCAAAAAATACTTAAGGCCTTAACTTAATTTGAATCCAAAAATGACAAAACAGGATTAGTGAAAACATGAGAGTGGTGTGGGTGAACAACATAAATAAAAAGTGAAGATACCTTTTCCCAAGATGCCTTTGTCACCGTTGTATGAAAACATGTTTTCCTTTCCCTTTATACATGCAAGTGAATGCATTATAGGTATGGTGTTTTCCCAGAATAAGAGAAGCCTACTTAAATATATCATTCGTGGATTGAATGTTTGGGTGCCTTAATGTGCAATGACATGTTTCCAGGACTGAATTCAATGCAAGGCATATTTGAAACTCTAACTCTGTCTTCCGGTGTCTTATTAGAAATTATTTCAGTTTTCATTTTGTGTTTTCAAGTTGAATATTGTTTTCAAGTTTTTACATTTATAATTTTATTGCAATGTGGCAGACTGATCAGAGCAGTGCAGGAACAACCCCGAGACAGGATGATCGCGGAAAGAGGCCAGCGGAAGAACATGTAAAGTGCCAGCATTGCTCTATCTTTAGGTATTTTAGTTATTTACATAATTGAAATAATATTAATTTTGTTCAAATATCCAGACACCTAGCCATGGTACGCCTGATGATTCCCTCTTTGAGGAAGAGCTTTTTTCATCCCTATCTCCAGTGTTGTTGTTGCAAAAAAAGGCACGAGATGCAACGTCGGAATTTAATGCTTTGATAGATGCGCCTCAAACACCTGAAACAGAAGAGAGGATGCAACATCTTATGAGGCAGCTAAATAGATATCAGGTAATAATAAAAAGTCAAAAGGATATTTTTTTTGTTCTGCATGAGATGAATTGTGATAGTTTGATTTTTAATTTTTGCATTGACTAAACTAACAAAAAGTTCTTTTGTATGTAGCGTCTTCTGGCATTTGCTGAACCCGGTGTTGGTGGTAGTGGGACACAAGGGCAAGAGATTTCCCAACAACCCTCTCGTACACCTTCTACTCCTTTAGGTGCTAGCCAAGAAACACACCCTGCCCAAGCTGACACCCAGCCAACTGCTGAACGTGTTGGCAATGATGAGGCTGATATGGCCAGCTACATTGTTGCGTTTCCTGGAGCTACACGTGTCAGCTCCACAGGGACCATTAATGGCACGTTGTTGGTGAACGATGAGGGTGTCCCTATAAAGCATGTACAACTCCCGGGTAAATTTTAATATTTTAACTATTTCATGTACTTTATCTAAAACATATTTATCATGATTTTTATTTTTAAATTAATGATAATATCTTCTTTTTCTTTTGGTTTTATTCTGTGTAGGAAACAATGAGTTCTACAGGATTCTGGAGAGCCATGCGTTGGTAATTTTTGGCCCAACCATACGTACGGGGTGGAATTCCCAGAATTCCAACCTGAAAAAAGAACTTTTAGATTATCTAGAAGCCCTTTTTGGGGTCGGCACATTTGACAGAAAAGCGGTGGCTCAAGTAGCTGGCAAATATTTGAAATATACCAGGGACACCTATAGGACGCAATTGCAATTTAACCCTAGATATGAGCGTCCTCTCGCAGTTTCAGAGAGTGAGTGGAGAGCACTCATCCATGATGGAAAAGAGAAAAGGGCAAAGAAATAAGGAAAAATGCCAACTGGACCCGCAAGGTAAATTACAACTTTAATTCAATAGCTTTAATTTTCTTTATGTCTAAAATAAAAGTGTGCTATGTCATATCTGACTTCAATCTTTTGATGCTAGGTTGCCTGAAACCTCAAAGGCAACCAAATCTAGGATAGAGAAAAAGGGCCATCACAAGCTCGGCCAGGGTGGCTACTTGAAATTAGCTGCAAGAATTGTAATTAAGTAGCTAAACATCTTATAATTAATTGTATCGCCTTCCAACGTTTTTGTAATCCTATCAGATATGATTAAAAATGCACAATCATATATAATGTAGGGTGATGACTTTGGAACAATAACTACAGAGGAAGATAAAAATATTGCTTTCCGTTTTGGCTATCAAGCTGTAGTTGAACGTCGCAGAAGCTTGGGGCAGGTCCCAAGATCTACAATGCCTGATAAGGTAAAACATTAACCTTTCAATATTTTTGTTTTCGTCCATAAATTTAATGTCTAACAGCTTTGTTTAAATCAGGGGAGCAACACTACCGACGAGGTAAATAACCCAGTTTTAGAGCCAGATGTAGATGATCCTCTCGTGCAACCTAATCATTGTAGTGGGGACCAGGCCGACAATGCTGCTATCAGTGAGGGCCGTGACGGTAATTAATTTCCACTTATAATTTTTTCTAATTATACCTTGATGGTTGTCCTTATAACGTTTTTTGTTTAAATGACAGAGAATGTTTCCCTTGAGGATCTTACCACCAGATAGGAAGACAGGGCAACAGTCCCAACGACGACAACTGGTGCACCAGGTAAATAATATCATTGCAATTTTTTTTATTAATATTACCGAACTAGTTCAATGATATTTAAAAACTGATAATTAAAATTTAATTATTATCTGTTTTTGGAGGCGATGCCCCGTCACTGGATGAGACCAGCATCGTGACAATGCAACTAGGTCAGTGGCGAAAACTGGTGCACCAGGTAAATAATCTCATTGCAATTTTTTTTATTAATATTACCGAACTAGTTCAATGATATTTAAAAACTGACAATTAAAATTTAATATTATCTGTTTTTGTAGGCGATGCCCCGTCACTGGATGAGCCCGGACATCGTGAATACGCAACTAGGTCAGCAGTGCGGGTTGAAAGGCACGAAACAGGAGCAGAGCACGATGATATTGATGATGTAATTAGGAGCTTTAAAAATAGGAAGAAGAAAAGGAAAATTTGACAATGTAAAATATTGTATTATTATAAGACAAACGTTACCATACTTGGAACGTTTTTTGCGTTATATAAAAAACTCATTTATCATACTATTTTTATGTCAAGCATTAATTACAATGTTTCCTTGCGTACTTTTTGTTGAATTGTTTTTTTACTAGTTATTGAATATTTTTTTTTATGCTCATGAAAGTAAAAAATGAAATATAGATTGGGTATTGGGGAATTGAGAGTGATGTGAGGGGGGGGAGGGGCCATAAGAGCTTCCACCTTCACGTGGTTGGCCCTATTTAGTAGAGAATAATTTATTGGAGCGATTTAATCTTGGAGCAAACCTCCCTTGATCCAGCGTAGCAACAAAAAAGTCACTGTTGACTTAGTTGCTACTCTTTGAGATCGTGGGAGGCTTGTTCCAAGTTCATGCGACTCCAATAAATTGTTCTTGAAACGAAGAGGAGCTTATTCAGGTATGTTTTGACATTTCCAACATATGTTCTAACATTATCATAAGAATGCATCTTAGAGTAAAAAATACTACATCAATTACTTGTATTTATTGTATAGATAATGATGGATTTTGATTGACTTGGCGGTGCAGGTACAAATCCTCTTGCATCATGAGCAATACAACTTGTCAACCAGGGTCATGTCCAGGATATTTTTGCTTGTGCGCTTGACCAGGTTCGTAATGTCACATTTTGTAAGTTCCTTTACGGTTCATAATTCAATATTAAGCTTGTGCACGATTATTATCTAGGTTTTTTGTATGTGTTTTTTCATCTATTTGATTGTAAGCAACTATGCATGTTTCCTGTTGTTCACTATGATTTCTCCCATTACCACTCCCAGGATGAATTCGACTTTATTGTTACATAGGTTACTTTATTGTTACTATGATTTCTCCATTTACAATTTCATAGGTTACATCATGTAAGTTGTCAATCTCAGGTTGGTGATGAGCTTTAGTTCTCCAGATTTGGGGCTTTTCTGATATTTTCTCCCTCATGTCATTCCTGCATCACCTCGTTGTTTGAGCATGCCAATTGTCTACCACTTGTACCAATTGGCACATGTCCATCTCTGAGTGGTGCCACATTTCACCTATTTTCAGTGAGAGTTTAGGGTTTCTCTAACATAGCTTCAGAAATCCGATTGAGTGCCTGCTTGAATATTGTCACATAATACTTATGGTTTGGATTGATGAGCATGTTCTAAATGGTTGGTTGATTCATAAGAACCACCCATAAATCTCCCTTCCTCTAACACACGAGAAAATAAAAATTTCTTTGACAGGAGACAGAGTTTCAATACTTTGAAAACAAACTTCTATTCCCTTCAATAACTCAAAAAAAAACTATTACACTACTTCCTCACTGAGAGGGATTACAAAATTATGACTGCTACAAAACGCAGTGCATAAAACCAACTCACTGTTTGTTCAAAACAAACATACTCTGTCTCTAAGACACTCTGTTGTGTTTTTCCCTTTCGCACTGCTGTGCATACACACTTAAAAAGTTACACTCAATTTTTCACTTTTTACACACTGCTATGTAATAAAAAATTTACGTACTGTCTATACAAAAAACTACCAAGCTTTTTCGACCTTTTTATTTTTATATGCTGGAACATATAAAACATATTATAATAAACCCTCTTTTAAAAAAAATAAAATTAAAACTAAATTCTATGGCCCACCTTTCATTTCGCATATGATATATATATAACATATGTATATATTAAACTATCAAAACATTAAAGAACCCTTTCCGTCGGACTTCAAAAGTCTAAATAGATTGGATTTCAAACCAAATTCGCGTTCCAAAATGGGATGCTGACGTCTGCCTAATTTTAACTCGAATTCTCAATCCAATGTGCCCTATAAAAAATTCGGGTCCGGTTTTCAGGTTTTTAGATTCCCTTCAATTTCATGCGATCCAATATTAATGCTCCACGTGTCCTCCTTTTGAATTTACAAAACTGTCGGGTAAATTTCTGTTTGTTTAATTTTTGGTTGGTGAATTGAGTTAATGCTGGTTGTTGTGTTTAAATACAATCCTGTACAGAAATATGGCTGCAGCCGTCTACAAAAAAAACTTGCAGGAATTTTAAATGCTGAATTAAATTTCTGGATGGCATGCAAGCAACCTCCAAAAATAAATGTTGCTGCTGCATCCGTCCTTCTGCTGCAACAGTTGAAGTTAAAATTCAACAGCACAGGGTTTAATAAGTGAGGGTGTAAAGGTAACTTTTTGTCGATAGTACTGGATTAAGATCATCTATTCATTTTTGTAGGGTCTTATGGTGTTTGGTTTTTTAGTTTTGGGTTGGGCTTATTGAGTCTAAGATAGTTTTGAGTGAAAAAATTGCTATCAGGTATTAAAAAATTTTGGTTCTTTTGTCAAAATTTATGAGCTTGTTAGGAAATACAAAACTGACAATGGTTGTATCTTAAATTTGTGGAAAATAATTTGAAGTGAAACCTTTTTGTTTAGGTTGTTGCAGCAGGTGCAAACCCCGTTCAAATTACTAGGGGCATTGACAAGACAATAAAGGCCCTTGTTTCGGAACTCAAAATTTTGTGAAAGGAGGTAAACGCTTGCCTTTTGAGTAGGCTGGTTTTCCTTTTTGCTGATGGTTTGGTGTATCTAATTGAATTAGTTGCCTAAGGTATTTTTGGTTGCAAACTCCTTTTCATTTTTCATACGGTATTGGCCTTGTGGAATACATTTGATTGTGTGGTCTTGTTAGATCTACAACATTTGTAGTTGTTTAGTCTTATGGCCGAGGTGCACTTTTATTATGGAAATAGTTGATGCAATATTGTCATTAATCCTTACTGCAGGGTAGCATGTTGAGAAGTTTCTTGTGAAACATTTGGTATTCAAAATGACACTTGATCCTATACAGCATCATGCACTTGACTTCAAAATTTATATTCAAAGTGTGCCAGACAATTCTTGCAAAATTTCAAATATTTAGGTTGTTTTAAACCATTATCTTTTTCATGTATTGGATGCTGAAAATGTGAAAAGACTTTGGTATGAAACCAACTGGTGAATAATTTCCAGCACAACAACCACTTCCAAGACATGATTTAGAAGTAGAACAAATGTGCTTATGAAGCATAGAAAGATATCCTTGATGCATTGTCAATGTTTGGCTAGGGTTATTTTTCGAGAAAATAACTCCTTATTCCTAGAATAGTGATCTTCAATACAAGTAAATGCCGGAGAAGAGAGATCATCGTGTGACGCAACAAAACTGAAATTGGACCCCCAAGGAGAGCTGGTGTGTCTACAATCGCTCTGTCAGCATTTTCCCTTGGTGTACCCTGTTCTTTTCCTCCAGCCTGAGTCTTAATTGACTTCTTATTTCTTCGGGTTTATTTATCAAATTCGTAGAATTTGATAAATAAATACTATCCACAATGGTTGGAATTTAATTTATATTCCCGACTTTATATTATCTCCAATCCTTATAACCAATGTTTAACTTTCAAAACTTTGTATTTATACTCCACGTTTCTTTTTAAATAAATAACTTGTAGTGAACTTTCGGCTCTATATTTCACCACCCAGCCTTACAACAATCACCCTCCAGACTTATGCTAATTATCAGCCAATCGTTTAATTAAACAATTTCATTATACTCCGGCCCCACCTATATATATCAATAACCAATCAAACACTTGTATCGTACCTGGCTATCCTCCGCACACCTTAGTTAACCTCTGGGAAAGTTCAACGTGCGACCACCGTCCGATGGCCCTTCTCCAAATCAACGACTCTTGGCAATTTCGCTCGGCTTCCAACGTCGGGCTTTAACGTGCGATGGCGTGGGTTAAACGGTTGTTTTCCAGGGTCACTTCGCCACGTGTCGCATTTCCTATGGAATCGCTCGCGAATAGGAAATACCGCCTACTCCGCAAAAGCGGTGCGATATGGGCAACCCGCTTTTGTGATTCCGCTCGTGGTTTTGGTAGAGGGCTTGACCACGGGTGCATGTCTGGTTCCGCTATCCTTTTGTTTGTTAACTCATGTCCAATCCTCGGGTCAGGTTTCGAAAGCACAACAATTTTGTCTCTTTATTAAGCGGGATTTTAATATGTGTATTATCAAAGAAAACCAACACAAATTTTATAAGAAAATTGTTCAAAAGTCGAGCCCACCGGACTTCAAACGGCGATAAACCATAATTCAAACCAAATTCGCGTTCCAAAATAGCCTGTTGACGTCGGCCAATTTTGTGACGCGAATTTCTTATCAAATTCGCCCTAATATTTTACGGGTCCGGATTTCCACTGCGCGAGCGGCCCAAACAAAGATCCACTCCAATCAATTTTTGCCACGTGTCCTCAATAAAAACTTGCCCTGCTCCCGGCTGCGGGTGCATTCGATGGCGTTTAAGGTGATGGGACATGGATATGGCAATTTCATATCATTCGCATTAACATTTAACGTTGTTGAATTAAGTTTTCACATCAAATCTAGATTAATTAATTTTTAACACTGTTCAAGATCGGACCTCCACTCCTCTGAGCGATTCCGCACGCTCCAATTTGATCCGGCCTTCGGCTCTCATTATTAATGATCGGAGATTCATTATGACGGCCATCCTTTGATTGCATTGCAGAAGGGTCGACATAAAAAATGGCGTTTAGCCATGGTTTTTCAGACAAGCCGGTTGCTGGATTACACTGTCTGGTAACTGCGACGATAATGAGAAGTGGCCAGCGGAACTTCTGCCTAGACTTTGCTGCATATTTCCATTTCTCTTGGTTCTGTCTCTGTCTGTCTTCCTCTGTTAATTGGAATTCTGCTTCTTCGTCTCTTGTGCCCACTGCGATTGCACCCATGCCTCGCGTGCGTCATAGGATGCGTTGCCACAGGGGGAGCACTAGAGGTCAATCCCGGCGCGCTCCCTCCAGCACCTCAACAGAGGCTAGTTCACCTTCTCCCACGACGCGCACTGCGCAATTTTCCTTTGATTGCACTCTCAGCCGCCCGCGAATCACAGCTGTAGTCACTGTGGTCTTCCGCGAGGAGGCCCAAACGCAGGAAGAATGCACCCGTCCGGCGGGTCTGAGCGGGTTTTAATTTGTTTTTCTTGCTTAGCAGGCCCAGTTAATTGGGCTGCTTTTAGTTTATTTTACTGTGTTGGACCTTTAAGTAATATTTTTGAATTATGTAAATTAAACGTTCAAGACTGGTTTCCCCGTATGAGGGCAGTCTTCTTAATTTTTTGATTTTTTGATGACAAATTTGCCATGAGTATGGCCAGGCAATGTTTTTGACTTCGGTGTAATTTTATTCGCAATGTTAATAGATTAACTTTACTTTGAATTCTCACATGATTAGCGTTTTCTTGATCTGTTCAAGGATTTTGGGTACTTTAATTTGTATTTGGAACAATGGACGTCGGTACTCTATCTGTTGCTTTACTGTTCTACATACTACTATTTCACTTTCTTATAGATGCCTCGGGAATATTTGAATGCTTTCTCAGATTGTCGATAATCTCCATGTGGACCGTTACTGGGTTTTATATCAAGTCCCTGTATGTGACATGGGGTATTTTTCTATCACTGTCTGGGGTGGGACTTCCACTTTTCTGGATGGATATTTGGGTTCCAATCTTCGGATGTGAAAATGTAATGACTTCATGGACTATTTTACTTCATATAATATATTCAAAACAACGTTTTTTCTCTTGTGAAAAAAAAATGATTAATGTTTATCACTCTGCCTTCAAAACTAGCGATGCTGGCCTATGTTGCTGGTTTATTGATATGGTCTGATGGTCTTTTTATTTTGGACATATCACACTCCTCACATGATTAGCGTTTTTCTCTGTTCAAGGATTTTGGGTACTTTAATTTGTATTTGGAACAATGGACGTCGGTACGTACTCTATCTGGTGCTTTACTATTCTACATACTGCTATTTCACTTTCTTATAGATGCCTTGGGCATATTTGGATGCTTTCTCAGATTGTCGATAATCTCCATGTGGACCGTTACTGGGTTTTATATCAAGTCGCTGTATGTGACATGGGGTATTTTTCTATCATTGTCCGGGGTGGGACTTCCACTTTTCTGGATGGATATTTGGGTTCCAATCTTAAGATGTGAAAATGTAATGACTTCATGGACTGTTTTACTTCATACAATATATTGAAAACATCGTTTTTTCTCTTGTGAAAAAAAAAATGATTAATGTTTATCACTCTGCCTTCAAAACTAGCGATGCTGGTCTATGTTGCTGGTTTATTGATATTGTCCGATAGTCTTTTTATATTTTGGACATATAACACTCCTTACATGATTAGCGTTTTTCTCTGTTGCAGGATTTTGGGTACTTTAATTTGTATTTGGAACAATGAACGTCGGTACTCTATCTGTTGCTTTACTATTCTACATACTGCTATTTCACTTTCTTATAGATGCCTCAGGCATATTTGGATGCTTTCTCAGATTGTCGATAATCTCCATGTGGACCATTATTGGGTTTTATATCAAGTCCCTGTATGTGACATGGGGTATTTTTCTATCACTGTCTGGGGTGGGACTTCCACTTTTCTGGATGTATATTTGGGTTCCAATCTTCAGATGTGAAAATGTAATGATTTCGTGGACTGTTTTACTTCATATAATATATTCAAAACAGCGTTTTTTCTCTTGTGAAAAAAAAATGATTAATGTTTATCACTCTGCCTTCAAAACTAGCGATGCTGGTCTATGTTGTTGGTTTATTGATATGGTCTGGTGGTCTTTTTATATTTTGGACATATCACACTCCTCACATGATTAGCGTTTTTCTCTGTTGCAGGGTTTTGGGTACTTTAATTTGTATTTGGAACAATGGACGTCGGTACTCTATCTGTTGCTTTACTATTCTACATACTGCTATTTCACTTTCATGGTCTGTTTTACTTCATATACTGCTATTTCACTTTCATGGACTGTTTTACTTCACTGTTGTAGGGTCTTGGGTACTTTAATTTGTATTTGGAACAATGGACGTCGGTACTCTATCTGTTGCTTTACTATTCTACATACTGCTATTTCACTTTCATGGACTGTTTTACTTCATTGTTGTAGGGTTTTGGGTTCTTTAATTTGTATTTGGAACAATGGACGTCGGTACTCTATCTGTTGCTTTACTATTCTACATACTGCTATTTCACTTTCATGGACTGTTTTACTTCATATAATATCTTCACTTTCATGGACTGTTTTATTTCATATAATATCTTCACTTTCATGGACTGTTGTACTTCATATAATATCTTCACTTTCATGGACTGTTTTACTTCACTATTGCAGGGTTTTGGGTACTTTAATTTGTATTTGGAACAATGGACGTCGGTACTCTATCTGTTGCTTTACTATTCTACATACTGCTATTTCACTTTCATGGACTGTTTTACTTCATATAATATCCTCAAAACAACGTTTCTCGTCTTTTAAAATTTTAATTTTTTTTTAAAAATTGAACCCTCCGTCGGTCTACCGACGCCTTGTAGACGTCGGAACTGCGACAATCCAGAAACGTCGGACGAGAGACAGTATGAAAACGTCGGAAGCGCGACGTGCTAAACGTCAGAACTGCGACAACCCAGAAACGTCGGAAGAGAGACAGTATGAAAACGTCGGAAGCGTGACGTTCCAAACGTCGGACCACATATCGTCGGAATTACGACATCTTCCAGACGTCGGAAGAGTGACGTCCAAAACGTCGGACCACGTTTAGTCGGAATTGCGACAGTTTACAAGCGTCGGAAGAGCGACGCCAAAACGTCGGACCACGTTTAGTCGGAACTGCGACGGTTAATGAGCGTCGGAAGAACCACGTTTAAAACGTCAGAGCCGCGACGGTTTGTGAGACGTCGGAAGAGTGACGCCTGTTCGGAACGTCGGAATAAGTGTCGATAGTGCGACACTTTTTACTTGCGTCGGAACGGCGATGGCATGAGAAACCACGGTTTGTCCGCCCTTGAACTGTCGCTCTTGCGACGAATATGTGTCGGAATAGCGACGAATTGGCCGTCGGAATTTCTTTTTACTTGCGTCGGAACGGCGATGGCATGAGAAACCACGGTTTGTCCGCCCTTGAACTGTCGCTCTTGCGACGAATATGTGTCGGAATAGCGACGAATTGGCCGTCGGAATTTCCGCCAAATTCTCTAGTGACTTTGGCTTTTAACGATGTGATAAATCATAATGGACTTTGCAAATATATTTAAACGAACCTTGGCTTAGAACTTAGGCATAAAAAATATATGCCACAAATAAATATGTGCCTCAAATGTATATAGTTCCAACATTAGAACAAATCACCTATTGGGCCATCCAGATTGGTAATTAAAGTAATGAATTCGAACCAAGGGTTAGAGAGGGCCCACCAGAGGGAACACGTGGCAACCTCTGGTTGGGTTGTGCTCCAACCTAAAAAAAAAAAAAATTCAAGCTTAGGAAGACATTGGAGGTCATTAGGCAATTTTTCCCTTCACAAACCATCTAGTGAATCTGGAGACGACACTTGTCACAATGTCACTAGATACAATCTGGAGAATCTTCCTGAGGTGCTGACTGGACTACCAAGTCATTAGCTATACATATTCTGCCCATTTTTTTAACCTATTTTGGAAAGTGAACAACATACCATAACTCACTCATACGAACTTGGATTTTGATGAAACGAGTTGTACCAGAATCCCGACGACAAAATCTATCCTGTCGTTCAGGTCTTAAGCATTTCTGAGCACTTTGAATTTTTAGCTAAATTACTGATCCTGATCATTCCTCCCCACTAGAAGCCTTTTGGACCCCAATATATCTCTTGATTACTGATTATTAATATGAGGGGATTGTTCCCTCACTCTTCCAGTATTTATCAATTGAAATTTTCCTAATTTCATCATTTGGAGCTTTTCATAAAAAGTCGAAATTTTCCTTGATTCTGATGACCATCTATTGATGTCTTTGACACCGTCATGTTGCAATATTTATGAATTTGCAGAACAACAATATAATTTTGTAGAAAACATCTTGTTTCTACCTTGGTCAATAATCAAAGGAAACTTGGAATCTTTCTCACCTTGCACTCTGTCACTATGTCGATTTTTAATTGCTTTTTCCTTGAACTTGTGTCAACTCTTGACCAAGTATCTTCGCCATTGTAATGTGCCTTTTGGAAACTAGCAATGAAAATTTTTGAAACCTATGCCTTCTTTTCCAAGCTTCTTTGTTCTCTCTTTGACCTTTGCAACCTCTTTCACCGACACCTTGTTTTCAACACTACTCAACATCAATGTTGACTGCTGCAAATGTTTTTCACCTTCTTTCAAAGACAACCTATTATCAATTTGAAACAAATCATTACAATTATAAGCATCTGTTTGAAAATTATGATGCAGAACATCTCTTTTTTTTATTATCATCAATGTCAAGTTTTGGCTTGCATTGACTAGCCTCTTCATTTTCCCTGCATTAACTAAAGAAGTATTCAGTTTCTTACGATGAGCTCTCACAATATAATCCACTCCATCCTTAAGCAAACGATATTTTTCTCATGGCAATAAAACCCCGCTTTCCTATCATACAAATATGGACTTCCCAAGATAATCCCAGAAATGTCAAGTGGAATTACATTTAACTCGATTTCATCAACACAGTTTGTAGTAATAGAAAATCTAAAAATGCATTTCATTCTAACCTGTAAATTAACATTCTTAACTATCCATCCCAAAGGGTATGGTTTATGATGTGCCACAATTTCAAGGTTAAGATTTTTTACTAAATCTTCTGAAATCAAGTTTTCTTGTGATCCTGTATCAAATAATGCATCAATATTTGTATGATTAGAAATCACTCTAATATGGAATAATTATTCTCTTATGTCTTCATTTGGAGTGTTGTTGTGACTATTTGAGGAACTAGTACATTCAACATGTTTCCCTTTCAAACCTATAGTAATAATTTTTTTCTCATCTCCTGAATCTGACCCTAAGTCTTTTTCAGTTATAGCAACAGTTTTGCCTTTCTCTTTGGCATTCAATCTATCTGGTTTCAATTCTGGATGAAGTTTCCAACAATGGTCTTCATCATGGCCAGTATTTGAACAATTTTTGCAAATGATTTTTTCCTTCTCTTCCTTGATACTTGTATTCTTCTTTCCCTTCCATTTTCCTCCCTTCTCTTTTCCCTTACCCTCACTTTCACCTTTCTCCTCTATGTTTTTTTCCCCTTGCCTCCAAGTGTGTGGCTTGTACACAAAATTCATCTAAATTTCTTGAGTCAAACATAAGGATAGTATGCTTCAAATAGGAATGTAAATATCCTATGTATTTCAAGAGTGTATCTTGAGAATTCAAGTTTACTCCTAACAACAAAGCTATTTTTCTAAACTCCTGCGTATAATCTTGAATTGTTTGACCCTTGAGCTACCTAAAATTTTACCAATTCATAATAGCTTTTTTCATGTAAGCTAAAGGATAAAAATTTCTTTTAATGGAAGAAATAAACTAAACCCAAGAAATGGATATCTTACCATGAATTCACATTTCCTCTTGATTCTTTGCTTCCCACCAGACTAGTGTTGCTCCTTCTAGCCTCAATGAAGCCAACTGAATATTTATGTCATTTTCATGAAGTTTTTGAATTCTGCAATACACCTCTAATTGAAATATCCAATTTTCTAACTTCACTACATTTACCTTGCCATTATACATGGGTAATTCAAACTTTATGTCCAATTTGAGTAATGGAAATTTTCCTCTTATGGCCTTTGAGTGAGTGTGAGTGTGGGTGGTCTTTGTGGTGGAAGTGGAAGATGATGTATATGGGGATGGTGAGGATGATGAAGATGGTGGATACGGAGGTGGCTTTCCTCCACTAACCTTTGAACTCTTCTCTTCATCCTTCTTACTGTTTGAAGATCCTTCTCCATGTGGGAACTTAGAACCTCCCCCAGTTCTTTCTACAATGAATGCTTCAAACATGATTTTAACCATTATTTGCATCTCTTTGAAGTCTCTCTTAACATCCTCTTCTTCATAATGTTCATGATTCTCTTCATGTCCTAACATAATGGCTATGTATTCAAGCTCAACCTCTGTATCTTGTACCTCTTCAATCACTTCAACATCTTGTGCAATTTTTACCTCTTCAATCTCAACTAACTGAGATGGAATTTGAGGTGCTTCAAGTTCAGCTTTGAGTGGAATATTCAGTGAAGATGATGATTTCTAAGCTCTCCTTCTTCTGGTCCTAATCTCAGGACTAGCTACCAATAGCTTCCTTTCACCTTTCTATAACTTTAACCTTGTTAGCATCACAAAATTGAAACCATTAAACTTGCACAAACTTCAAGAAACTAACAAGAAAATAACCTTGCCTTTCAACCAGACTCTGATACCAACTTGATATAATATTATTGCTATTTATTTTTGTGCTATTATCATTTATAGATATAAAATTCTCTTTGTTTTGGTTTCCCTTTCATCAAGAGTTTGTCTAGGAGCATGTGCTTGTCAATTAAATTTAGTGTTTTTCATAAACTTAAAAGCATAATTTTAAATGAATGAATAGCAACAATTATAAACACATCAAACACACATAAAAAAGCTTAATACACAAAATTTTGTTGAAGGATTTCACCCCTCTTGAGCTACATCTCCTTGGTCCAGCTTCACAGTGTGGGCCTTTGTATTAGCTTCAAGTGTGCTCAAATTGCTATTAAAAGATTGAAATTTTATTGGAAACTATTACAATGAGTTTAAAACATCAATATCTACCAGAAATGACTGTTTTTTTGCTCAATTTGGATTATGGATGCTCTAGCAATGCCTCCAACACCTCATGGCCCTAGCCTTCAAAAATATTCAAATGCACAAAAACACCTATAGATGACTTCTTCTTCCTTTGAAACCTGCTTCATTGAGTTATTAGCATGTCAATTAGCCAAGAATGCCTCTTTCTGAGCTCTGTTTAGGCGAAAATTGCCTCAGTTATGGCAAAAACTGTATTTCCCCCAATTTCTCCACTATTTTTGGAAAAATGCTAGTTAAAATTCCAAAGATAGACATTTCGCCAAGTTTGGCGCACTCCCCTAAACTTCCACCAGACTATTCGCGCTTAGATTAATGATAAGTGTGAATTAAACAATAAGATAAGCGCTCTTTAACAATAAGAGCACTTAACGTATAGGGTGAATGTTGCGTGCGTGCTGGAGCATTCCTGGCATGAAGACCTAGGTTTCCTCTAAGCGTTGCCTCTACACCTCTGCGCTGGGCCTCCTACCCTGTGCCCCAATCCCCGCACCCTGCTCCCTCCCCCCTATGCCATTTCTCCCGATCTCTGACTGGTTTCTGGACATCTACCAGCATGGGCTCCCCGGAGGCCCAACCGGATTTTTCTACTGCCTCGTCTCAGGCCTGCGCCTTCACTGATCTTATCAGCTCTCTGGGCCCTCCTAATCCTCATCCCACCATCTCTAGATTCGTAAAAAAACTGGATGGCCTGCAAGAAGTTGTCCTTCCTCCCTTGCTCCCTCGCATGGCTGCCCTCTCTTTGGCTGAAAAGGGTTTAATAGGCTAGTTCACACGGCTCAGAGATGGATCGAACGGAACTGGTCCGATAAAATCACTGGGAAAATTTCCATCAGGTTCTGCGGTAAGGGGTATTTTACCTTCCAATTTGAATCTAAATAAGACAGGGACCTGATCTTCAGAAACAGACCCTATTTCATGGATTCAAGGGGCCTTTATCTCAAAAAATGGACCCCTGACTTTGATCCAGAACTCGACGTGCTGAACGATGTCCCTGTTTGGGTGTGCCTCCCCCACCTTTCCCTACATTGCTGGGGGGATGACTCGGTCAGGGATATTGGGAATGCGATTGGCACATTTATTGACAAGAGTGAACCAAAAGAGAAAATGCTCGCATGTGCCATAATTTGTGTTGAATTTGATCTGGGAAAAGGCCTTCCAGAAGCCATCAAACTCAAAGTGGATGAATGGACTCACATCCAGTAGATCAACTACGATAAGATCCCATTCAAGTGTAAGGTATGTCATGAGTATGGACATTTCGCTAATCGCTGTTCAAAAAATATTGATATTGATAGTCAAGAATCAGATCAGCCTTGGGAGAACGTAAAAAAAAGAAGAAATCTAATCCTGCCTCGCCACCCAATCCTTAGGATGCGTCTCAGCCCATCCTCCACCCTCCTCCCTCCTCCAGAAAAGATCCATCCAATCTTCCCTCTGCCTCTACAACCCCCTCCTCAAACCTGCAATCCAACCCCTTCTCAATCATTTCTCCCCAAGACGATGATCCCCCTTTCTCCAACCCTCCCCCTTCTCTAGATCCTCCCCCCACCTCTACCCCCTCACATGACCTGACCTCTCCTTCCCTTGGCTCAGCCTCCATCAGGATCACCAGGAACTCGACCAAGGAGCATGGAGCCTCTTTGGAAACTCACAAGAAGCAAGGTCCCAACAGAAAAACAACGAAACAACAACGGAATGAAAATGCTCATAAATACATTGCATTAGGAACCCAAAATCCTATAGAGAACTACATATTGGGTCAGAACAACAGGGACATCACGCAAAAGGTTCAGGGAGGAAGAACACCTCCTCAAATCAAACTCATGCAATGATGAAATTCCTATCATGGAATAGCATGGGTTTAGGGCACCCCTCCAAAGCTAAAGGTTTCAGGGATCTTATAAACCAAGAACAGCTAGAATTTATACTTCTTCAAGAAACCAAGCAGGGAGAAGCTGATATGAGGATAATAATTGACAGAGAGAAACAATACAAGGGTGCACTGTCAGAATCTAGAGGTGCCTCTGGGGGGCTTGCCACTCTATGGGTAAGCAATGCGTGGCAGCTTAAAGACACCGTAGCAACTCAAAATTGGCTCAAAACTGATCTAGAGAACACCACAACTCAACAGAGAATCATTGTGTACAATGTTTATAGTCCAAATCACTACAGAGAAAAAGAGGTATTGTGGAATTCTCTAAGGGACGATATGTAGAATGAAGAAAATAATAATATCATAATGGGAGGCGACCTAAACCTCATCCTTCATGCCAATGAGAAAAGAGGAGGTTCCTTTGGGGACGACCCTTTTAGAAGGCAGCTGGAAGATATTATCCAAGAACAAGAATTAGTGGACATCACCCCAAAAAATCGTAGATACACATGGAACAACAGGAGAATAAGAAAAGATAATATCATGGAAATACTGGATAGGATCCTAATTACAATCTCCCTCCTTTCCCAATTTTCTTCAACCTCGGCAAATGTTCTTTCCTTCTCCTCTTCGGACCATTATCCCATCACGCTATCTCTGGCTGCGGAGTGTTGTCATGGGCCCCTTCCTTTCTGCTACAGCCCCTTGTGGAACGATATCTAGGAGGTCAATAAGCTTGTTCGAAAGGTGTGGCTCATTCATATTAAAGGATCGCCTATTTACATATGGGAGTCTAAATTAAAAAGGACTAAACAAGCATTAAAAGAATGGGAAAAAATCCACTATCAAGAACCAGATAAGATCAAAGCAGAAGTCAAAGCCAAGCTGAAGAACGTCCACAACATTATCGACTCCCAAGGCACCAGCCAAGACATCCTAACTCAGGAAAAAGACCTCTACTGGCAGCTGCACAACATAAACAGGAAAGAGAAGGAGAAATGGCGCCTCAAATCAAGGAACTTATGGCTTCAAGCAGGAGATAAGAACACGTCCTTCTTCCACAAACAATCCACTGTGCGTAAAGCCAAAAACAATATCTCCTCCATCATAGATGAAAAAAGTATCACTCAAACTGATCCTGAAGCAATCAAGCAGGCGGCCACCTTCCACTTTAAAGAGCTCCTCACAGAGAACAGTATGGCAGAGAATTATTCGGATCTGCTCCAATACATCCTGACCCTCATCTCTGATGAGATAAATAACTCTATCAATCAAGTCATAACTGAAGAAGAGGTGGAAATTTTAATATGGACCATGCACCAAGATAAAGCCCTGGGGCCCGACGGGTTCCCAATATCTTTTTACAGAGCTTATTGGAGCCTCATCAAAAAATATCTCATGAAAATGATACACTGGGCTCACCGAAAAAAGAAAATTGGGGGATATACAAACTCCACCTTCCTTTCCCTCATACCAAAATAAAATCGACCATCCTCTTTTTCTAGATTCAGACCAATCTCTTTCTGCAACGCCTCATATAAAATCATCACTAAAATCTTGGCCACCCGCCTCAAGCCACACATAAACAATCTCATCTTTGAGAATCGAGGTGGATTCATATCTCAAAGGCAGATCTCTAACTCTATCCTCCTCTTCCAGGAAGCCATCCACTCTAGCATATCTCGTAATGAAAACGGCTTCATCCTCAAGCTTGATCTCGCCAACGCCTTTGACAGGGTAAGGCACTCTTTCCTTTTAGCTTTTTTGCAAAAATTGGGGTTCAATCAGAGTTTTCTTGACTTAATCAAATCCTGCGTCTCCAGGCCTTGGATATCCCCTCTTATCAACGGAAGACCAACTCCCTTCTTCCAATCCTCAAGAGGGCTCTGTGAAGGCTGCCCACTCTCCCCATATTTGTTCATTCTTATGGATGATTCCTTCAGTAGAGCTCTTCATCATTTGAGGCAGGTTGGCCTCATTACAGGGATAAAATATGGCAACGGAGTTCGAAACACGAATCACTCCCAATTTGTTGATGATGCTTTATTAATGGGAGGAGCCTCCAAAATTATTTCTCAATGATTCCAAAATGTTCTGGACAGATTTATGCTCTTTTCTGGAGGCCTGATCAATTTCAAGAAAAGTTGTGTCTATGGCTGGAATGTCTCTAGACAAACTTTACACAGCATTGCTAGCATTTTTGGGGTTCCCTACAAGCTAAACTGGGATCACTTTAGCATTTTTGGGGTTCCCTTCCTCTTTATCAATTTACTCTTCTGCAAGCCCTGGCCAGCATTCATCTAAAAATGGAGGCTATCATTAGACATTTCCTATGGCAAGGGGAAAAACAAGACCAAAAAAAATACAATTTATTCAAATGGAATCAAGTTATCCAAGATTAGGAGCATGGAGGCATTGGTGTTCGCTCGACCAAAATCATGAATCAAACCTTTGGGGGTAAGATAGTCTGGAGACTAATCAATGGGAACCAAACTTGGTGGAAACAGGTGCTTGAAGTTAAATATTTAAACTCTCCTAGACAACAACTTCTACAACAAGATATCCCCAATAGACCGTGCACCAAAATCTGGTCCTCTTGCAAAAAATTTATCCCTCTTCTTGCAGAAAATCACTCCAAAGTTACAAAAGGAGGCAAGTTAATTAATATTGGTCAAGATCGAATTATGGGAGGTATCCCCATCATAGAAAGACTAGGCACTCAGAACATTCTTCGTCACTTGGATAGCATGGGTCTCAAATTCCTGAATCAGTTTTCTAAATGGGACACCCGGAATCAGTTGTGGATCGGATGGAAATTTCCTATTATTCCCCTCCCTCTTAAAGATGAAATTAGAAATTTGCAAACTCATCTGTATGGTCTAGCTCCTATCAAGAAAAATGCCACAGATGGATTTTTTTGGGACCCTACAAGCAAAGCCTTCACCATCAAGTCTGCCTACCAGTATCTTTGCAAAGAGCAGTTTCCAGCTCCAATTTGGCCAATCTGGAAAACTGTCTGGAATTCTGAAGCCATTCCAAAGATTAAATTCTTCATTTGGACCTTACTGAAAGGCAAAATCCTCACTTCTGACAATATCAAGAAAAGGGGAGTCACAGGTCCTTCTATCTTCCCCAACTGTCAAAATGCAGAAGAGACTATACCTCACCTCTTTCTCTAGTGCCCCTTCGCCATTCAATATTGGACTGACCTCACTACTCACTTCGAGCCTGAAAACAATCATGGGAGCACTGTTGCAGAGTTCCTTCTCCAATGGAAAAATAGTTTGCCTTGGAAAAACAAAAAGAACAAAATTTCAAGCAGGGTCTGGAACACCCTTCTGCACGCTGCTCTATGGAACATATGGCTCTCTCAGAACAATAAGATCTTATGAGACAAAGAACCATCTCATAGAAAACCTTGAAACAAAACTTGGAGTTTAGTCCTAGACATCATTGCTGCAAAAAGCAGTCACAGAATTGATCCCACTGATCTGAGTGTGGAAGAAAAAAAATTTCTCCGCGACCTCTTATCCAGAAGTAACAGAAACACACCCTCCCTCATTCCTCATTGTTCCGCTCCATGGAAAATTTGACTCAAGGAAAGCGCCTTCAAAGATTGGATTAAAGACAGTGGCAAACCTACCCTTTTTTTTACGGGGCCTCGAAATCAAACCCTGGCATCGTTGGAGCAGGGGGCAGCATCAAAAGTGCAACTGGGAATTTGATCTTATCATACGAATGGAGCCTTGGATCTTTATCCAACAACAGAGCCAAAGCTCTTTCCCTCTACCAAGGTTTATTTCAATTAAAAAAACTCAGATTTGACAATGCCATCATTCTGGGCAACTCTGCTATTGTCATACAGTCCATAATATGCAATCGTCCCACATCAAATGTAGCCCTAGAAAAAATCCTCAGCAGATGCCATATCCTTCTGAATGATTTGAAAGGTATCACATTTTTTCACATTCTTGTATCGTTCAACAGAGAAGCAGATCTCCTGGCGAACAGAGACTGCACTCGATCTCCGGGTCACCTGCGTTGCAATGATGTCTTGTACCTAGTCCCTCCCCCGTAATCAAGACCATCGCCACACCTAAATCTTATGTGATATTCCCCTCTGCATTTTCTGACTTCTTTTTCGCCCTCAGCTGCCCTTATCACTCCATCCCTGTGACTCTCCCACCTCGGGCCTCCCCTAGCTTGATCCATCCCCCCCTTCTCGATTCTATATATTCTTCTCCCTACTGCATTTCTCTCCACTCCTCCCCTATTCCCCTTTTGAGTCTCTCAGCGCCCCTTCAAGCATTCAGGCTTCTCGGTGGTCTGTTGTGCACTCCTTCACGCCCTCCCTTCCCTCTCCACCTCCTCCCTGCCCCTCTGTCGATTTTTTCTAGCACCCTCCCTTTTCTTTGCCTTCATCCTTCCAATCCTAGTATCAGTCTTTGTTTGCAGCTTGCAGCGTCTGTCTCAGCCTCACTCATTTGGTTCACTCAGAATAGAATGGCCAAAAGAGAAAACTGCTTCCATTGTGCGGATTTACAGGTGGAGCTTGAACAAATTCGTGCTCATCAGAAGACCATTGATGCTAAGCTAAAGAACGATGTCAAAGCCCTGGAGGACAGACATCAAACTGGTGTTAAATTATTCCTCTCAAGGGTCTCATCTCTTCAGGCACAGTTTGACAACATTTCGAACAAGTGCACCCATGCTGAAGAGTCGGTCCAAATCCTCAAATACATGATTGAAAAATGCACCGCTCCAAGCACCAACTCCAACAACATAAGAAATGCAGGGAATGATGAGAATCCAGAGCATTCTATAGCAAGGAAAATCAGTCACATAAACATATATTAGCTCTCCTCTTCTTCTTATCATGTATTTTAAATATGCACTTCTTCTTTTCCAGTTCATCCGCATCTACAACTTCTCAGCATTTTTTTATCTCCCAAATACTAAAATCAAAAGGCTTGTAATACACAGCTGTAGCTGCTCTCTTTACAACATTAAAAATAGCTCTTCTTGTAATCATGGAGCCCCAGCTCCCTCTATTTTTTTAAAATACAATTAGCAATCAATTTTGTCAAAAAAAAAAAAAAAACAATAAGAGCACTTAACGCAAATGACATTTTAAAATGTGGCTTAGTGATAATTAAACACGGATTAACCATAATAATTATGTCTTAATGAATTCCTGCTAGATTATGCTGTCAGAGCCTTTGGTTCTAACGCGTCAGACACATGGGATAGGGGGCTGTCCCACAGGGCTACCCCTGTCCTCTGTCTGTTTGGTGCTTTCGGAGAATTCTTATATTTGCAATTCGACATTCCTTGTAAGGCTCATAGTAGTGGTCCATTGGTGGAAAGGCGGGGTGATGAGGGAGAGGTCCAGGGGTCAAACCCCGGCCTCTGCCCTCCATGCATATTTTTGGTGCAACCATAATAAACAAACCATAGCATTGTTTAACCACGAAACTATATTCATTTAATTAACCCAACGTATATAATATGTGGACTTTGGATTTTAACCATATGATAAATCATAATGGACTTTGAAAATATATTAAATGAACCTTGGCTCAGAACTTAGGCATAAAAAATATATGCCACAAATAAATATGTGCCCCAAATGTATCTAGTTCCAACCTTAGAACAAATCACCAATTTGACCATCCATCTTGGTAATTAAAATAGGGAATTCAAACCAAGGGTTGGAGAGGGCCCACCAAAGGGGACACATGGTGACCTCTAGTTGGGTTGTGATCCAACCTAAAAAAAAATCAAATTCAAGCTTAGGAAGACATTGGAGGTCATTGGGAAATTTTTCCCTTCACAAACCATTTGGTGAATCTAGAGACGACACTTGTCACAATGTCACTGGCTGCAATCTAGATAATATTCCTGAGGTGTTGACTGGACTGCCAAGTCATCAGCTGTACCTGTTATCCCCATTTTTTACCTGTTTTGGAAAGTGAACAACAAACCATAACTCACTCATACAAATTTGGATTTTGACGAAACGAGTTGCACTGGAATCCCGATGACAAACTCTATCTAATCGTTCATGTTTAAAAAATTTCTAAGCATTTTGAATTTTTAGCTAAAATACCGATCCCTGATCAACATGACACTCATTCACTTCATCTCCATGGCTATTGGGTTCGGTTATCTTCTTTATGTTCTATCATACCTATGTTCTATCACACCATCCATCACTTTTGCTTTGGGTCAATGCTACCAACTCATTCAGTTTCGCTGATATGTTCAAGAGAAGTCACTCAATAATTCCTCATCCTTTGCAATACTCATAAAACTTCATTTCATGACCGCCATCCCTGAACATTGCTTCATCAGTTACATCCTGTTGTTGAGGAGGTAAATCCCCTCTGCGGACAGAGGCGATCCCTACTAGCCCAGCAGGGGTCTAGCAACAAACAAACAATGCTATGACGCAAGCTCCTAGTTACGATGAAAGACTTGGGATAAGAGCCTACCGGGATTCCAACGCTAGATCTGAAGAAGAAGATGTCCCCGTCCTTCAGCCCTGGCAGATCACAATCCTTCCACGATCTCCGTGGATGAACACCTGCACACAGAAGAAACGAACAGATACATGCATAGGAACCAGCATACGTAACTAAACATCGGTCATAAAATATATTACTCGCATTAACATGATGGAAAAAGGAGTGGAACCATAATCATAGTCATCTATTAAAATGATAAACGAATAGAAGTTACAACCAAGTTCTGACGTCGCAGCTTCCTTCGGACGGGTCTCCGGTTGTCCACGTCTCGCAAAGCTCGCCAAGGAAAGGGAAACCTCTCCAGAGTCTCGTAACAATGGTCTCCTCGCTTGAATGGGCCTTAAGGGAAAGAAGGGATTCTTTACAGCACAAAGGCACTTGGGAATAGGGAGATGCAAAGCTTCAGCACTTCAAGACTAGCTTGCCATGGATCCGAGCAAGCTTTTATAGATGGGGAAGGAGGGAGTTGGGATCCCTATTATTATGGGATTGGCCCTATCAACAAGGAAGGTTCCATAGAAGGTGGCAAAACTACTTCCCTTCCATAGAACTCCCGCAGCCAAACCTCCCAACTCAAGATAGGCAATGGTTGTGAGTTTGTTTGAACTCAACTTCCGCCATCCATATTTAAAAAAACAGTCCCTAAAATGGGTGGCGCGATTGCTGCTCTATGACAGAGCGCCAAGTGGCGCGACCTCTTTACAGGATTTCCCTGATTGGCGCGAGCACTGAACTGCCTACCCGCGCCAATGCAAAAAGAGCTGTTTTTCATGGATTTTGCAAGGAGATGTCTCAAGGGGAAATGAAGCTCATACTCAGAGGGATGCATTGATGATGTTTTCAAGGCATGACAGTTTTCACAGGTCACATAATGGGTCCTCCATTGTGCGGGATGGGGAATGGTAGGGACGGTGACAAATTACTGTGTAACAGATGCCCCCTAAAGCATGAGGCCCGAGAGAGAGAGGGGTGAAATGCTTTACGAGAACATGTCCAACCGAAGGCCCGCCGTCGGAAAACCTGCACAGAAAGATACAACTGATATCTCAAGTACATGATGTATATATATGGTATGGACGCAGCCATCCGAACGGAGTATGCTATAATCCGGATCTAGGGTATGGGCGCAGCCATCCAACTAAGATCAAACAAATAGACTCAGGTATGGTCGCAGCCATCCAATCAGTGAGTCATGTACATAATGACAATAATCCACAATCGCAGCCTGGATTGCCACAGACACAATCCAGGGTCTTGCGCTCCATCTCGACCCAAACAAGTACAAGTTCTAGCATGCGAATGTGTGAGCTGACGTCGAACATGCAAGAACATCGTCTGATTACCAGCCAATGATGAAAGCTGTTAACAGACGCGAGAGAAACCACCAATAATGACGATGGTCCTCAAGGTACTACAGGTACAATCTACGACGTGTGAATAAATGAGCTGACGTCGAACACCCGCAGAATCATCTGATCGGAGGCCAATGATGAAAACCTCACGTCGAATGCGACGAACCTGCCATTAAGGCATGCAGGCTCCAAGGTACCATCAGGAGTCTCTAGACCAACTTCTTGGATAATGAGTTGAAGTCGACAGGAAGTGACCTTGATCGAAGGTGGGCCATAATGATTCCCACATCATCGACACGAGACAGAGGAACATAATGTTTTGTCGTGAATCAGGATCATACGAGAAACAGAGGAAGGTTGATATTTGCAGAGGTCAACTTCTCTTGAACATGTAAATGGCACGACAATGGACTTGGCAGTATTTGACATCAACAGATCAAAGGTCATGGCGACGAGGCAGTGAACAGATGAGAGGTCAAAAGAGATTACCCAAACCCATGGAAGCAAATTGAAACAACGAGATGAGATGTCCCCAACCCGACACGAATGCAGACAAGTGCCATGTTCAAGAGCGACATACTGCCGACGATAACGACGATGGTTCCATTTTTTCCCCCACCATTTCTGGCGAGTACCCCAATTATTTTTGATAACAAGCTTGAAGGGGATAGCATATGCTTGTGATATAAGTCCACCCTTCGGGCGAATCCATCCTAGTGCATTTAACGAGTCCTAGGAAGGAGAAACTCGGAGAACGTCATTTCGACGGAATCCAATGTCATCAGGGTTTAACGAGTCTGACAAAGGAAGAACTCAGCGTCTTTTCATGTTTAGAGAGTTTGAAAAGACAGCGGAAAAGAAAACTCCACCGGTCCCTTTTCGTAAATAGTTCCCCAGATCCGAAAAGGTAGAAAACAACATCCGGGAAAACCTCCTAGTCGCGATAGGCTAGGGTATTCCTTTTTCGTAATCGATCCAGCCCAGCCCGAAAAAGGGTTAAACTTATACTGGGTGAATGTCGATTCGTGTCCATTTTAACGAGATCGAAACGACAAGGGCCACCGCGATCTTTTCATATTTAGAGAGTCAGAAAAGAGCTGAAAGATGACTCCAGAGTGACTTTTTCGTGTATTTACCGAGTCCGAAAAAGTATAAAATACAACTCGTTTCCACCTTCTAAGTCGCAAAACCTGTCACTGCACATACCCGACAAGCGTAAAATCCATTTTCGACATAATACATGCAAATATTTGACAAGAAATAACTTTTAAAACACATTTTAACGTCGAAAAGTTATAAATATGTCCAATGGTAAAAAATGAAATTACTTTTTACTATTTACCTTGTGGAGAGTAGCAGTGGTCCATTTGGAGCAGAATCTTCTGACGGCGATTGCGATCAATCCAGGAAACCATTCAGCGTCTCGTCTGTGACAGGTAAGAGGCGCTCCTTTTCTCTTTCTTTCCATGCATTTTTTAATGAATTCCCCTTAGAAATCAGCTCTGTAAGGGCACTCTTGAATTTTTAGGGCCGGGCCAAGTGGCGCGGGTATCGGGCACGGACCCGCGCCACTGAGCTCTTTTTATCAAAGGACCCGCGCCACATGGCGCGACTGTCAGCAAAACAGTCGCGCCAGCGGCGCAACCCAAATTTCCGCCTAAAAACCTCTATTTATATCAAATTTCTTGAATTTTTAAGCTCACAGAAGATCTAATTAGGGGCTTTGAACCATGTGAATGCAGATAAACAGTCAGAATGGTGATTGAATGGAAGGAACGGGAACACGGAGATGAGGACGAAGAGGCCATGCAAAATGAGAATTGCATGAATGCTCTAAGGGACCGTGGCTTAAAGAAATTCTTCCTCACGCCATGCTTACGAGCTCAGCCTGAGCTCCTCCAATATTTGATCAACCTCTGGGATGAAAATGACCAGGTATTCAAAATACGAGACCAGGTGTTGGAATTGGAGGTCACCGACATTTATTTTGTTACTGGATTATCCCGCAGGGGTCCAATCCCTGTACTGACTGGGAGCAGACCATCAGGGGAGAAGATGGAAGAAGTAATGGCGCGGGTGTGCCGTGGGGCACAAACAGGAACAGGGAGTAAGAAGGTATACATCTCAACCATCCCTGACCTAGCACTAAGAGTTGTACTCCACACCATTACGCGGGCTGCTGGATCGCAGGCACCGCACGAGGCTACAAAGACTCAACTATTACTGGCCTCAGAGTGCATGGGTCCCCGACTGTATGACTGGGCAACAGCTGTCACCATCAACATGAAAAGGCAGCTCACAAAGTGCAAAAAGGGCAAACTGAAGCAGTTTGGGTATGGTTCCATCTTGGTGTCGTTCATTCTGGAACGCATACCAACCTTCCAGGGCCAAGAGGCCCCTGTGGCGAGTCCAGTACCACGAGAGCCGAGAATGGCTCGCCGGGCAGCACTGATGCCCAGATCTGGAGGCGGGCAACAGATGTCCTGGAAGCCCGAGTTCTTCAGATGGATACGGCGCCAACTGATCGTTGTGGAAGATTGGCCCTATGCGGGAACTGACTTTACAGGGGACCCGGATCTCCCGCTACCAGAAGGAGACCACTGGGACGAAGAGCTGGGTAAGACCTCATATTTTTGATTTTATGTTTATATGTTTTTTTTTGTTAATACATAGTTGTCTTAACACAATTATATATGCATGCAGATGTAGGACCTGAGAGACCAGCCGGGATGTCTCCTATCTTCCGGAGGACACAACTCGCCCCCGAGATCCAGGGGGAAGGTACCGGAGGAGAGGCACTGGTTCAGAATCTTGAGGGGATCGTCCATGGGATCCCAGACTATGCCCGACTGTCAGATGTACCGATGGAGTACCAGCGCCATACGGTGGGAGTCCCAAACCGGCTCCACCGAATCCTGAGGCGGCTAGTGCGTGCAGTAACGTGCTATCATGAGCACCATGCTGATTAGTCTCTAGGATTTAGCCACACCTATTTTTTGAGAGACACAGTGTCTCCGGATGTATTAAGACACTTATGTATATTTTTTGAGTTTTATGTGACACACTTCTATGTAAACATTCCGATATCTATATATATGCATATCTATTTCTGGATGAGTCTTCTTTACATGTGATGATGATTTATAAATTGCGCAAATGTCTATCTAACACCAAATTTGCTACTGCATCCGTTAATGTATTCAAATGCCTGGGTATATGATGATATGTAATATATTCAAAATTCCTTTCCAGTAATCGAATACGCAAATACAGTCGTAAAATGGACGGGTTTCTTACCGAATAGTGCCCGTTCAGCTGCAACACTACAAGCTGTGAATCTAGGTACACGAGCAATTCACGGATACCAAGGTTTACTGCCTCGGTTAATAATTCCAACACGGCGCTATATTCCACGATATTGTTCGTGGTACGTCCCAAACAAACACCTTGCAGGTCGACCAACTCACCAGCAGGATCGTAGATTACCCAGGCTGCAGAAGACAGATTCCTGGTACTGCGGGAGGCACCGTCCGCGAAACCAACAAATGGATGAATAGACATCTGCACAACCAGGAAGACCCGATCAGCAGAAAGATGTTTACAAAGCACACCACACCATGCACAAAAATGACAATCACACACCTATGTACACACACCACACCAAGAAATCATTTCAGGCGTAGTACTTCTTAAGGTACAGCCCATTTCTGGGCTGCGCCAATGGAACTCCTTCGTAGTCTATAAGTTCGTAGGCCCCATTTTTCAAAACACGTTTTACTATATAGGGACCATGCCACATGGGCTGGAGTTTACCGGCACCAAGCTTATCATGTGCTTGATCGTACAAGAGGACTAGGTCTCCTTCAATGAAAGAACGGGGAGAAACAGATTGATCAAAATGAGATTTGACCCTCTTCTTTTGTGCTTCGATGATCAAAGCAGCTAGATGACGGGTTTCATCCAACCGTTCGAGATACAGAAGACGCTCTTCCTCAGGAGAAGTATCCGGTAAGAGCTCCACAGCTAATTTGAGCGAAGGAATTTCACATTCAACCGGCAAAGTAGCTTCCAGACCGTACACCAGTTGGAATGGTGTGAATCCGGTTTCACTTTTAGCAGATGTTCGGTATGCCCAGAGAGCTGAGAACAGTTGGAGATGCCAACTGGATTTATGAATCCCAACTGTTCGCTGAAGCATAGTGACCAAAACTTTGTTCACTGCTTCAACCTGACCGTTCGCTTGAGGGTAGTATGGCGTTGAGCTGTCGTGACGCAGGCCCAACGCAGCTGTCAGCTCCGCCATCATGTAATCGCGGAAATGAGTACCGTGATCAGTGACGATAGCTTGAGGAACTCCGAATCGTGCAATAACATGGTTGAATAAAAATGAAGCAGCCGTTCTTCCGTCAGCAGCTAGTGTAGGCATCGCCTCGGCCCACTTAGTGAAGTAGTCGACGGCGACAATGATATACGCATGCCCCCCGGCCGAGTGATGGTTACACGTCATAAAATCTACGCCCCATTTCGCGAAAGGGCCGACGGTAATAACGGGATGCAAAGGCAATGGCGGCGCGCGCATCTTGCGCTGAAAAATCTGGCACGGATGGCATTTTCGGACTGCAGTGATACAATCCTTGAATATAGAAGGCCAGAAGTAACCTGCCCTCAGAATCTTTTGGGAAGTGGCATATCCGGACATGTGTCCACCACAGGCGCCACTGTGGCAGTCATTCAAGACTTTCTTAGCCTCGTCCAAGGTAAGGCATCGTCGGAGCACCGAATCTACTCCAATACGATATAGGGTATCTCCCACTATGCGGTAGGGTTGGGACTGGTGCCGAATCCGACGGCGTGCAGCTTTATCCAACTCAGACCAGAATGTCGCGGTCTGAAGATACACTATGATGTCCCCGTACCAAGGATCACGAGTATCGATAAGAAACAATGTTTCGTCCGAAATATGATCTTCAGAGTGTTCAGGAAGAGAGTCTGTAGGGAGAGAACATATCAAATCCGCGAAGACCAGTGATTTAGTTGACTTGGCAGTGGTGAACTCCAAATCAAACTCCTGCAGGATGACGATCCATTTTGAGTACTTGCCCCCCAGCAATTGTCTAGAAAGAATATATGTCATGGGGTTGCAGTCTGAAACCACTGTTATCGTGCGCAAAAGGATGTAATGGAGAAAGCGCTGTACAGCGTGTACGGCTGCTAAGGCCAACTTCTCAACATGTGCGTAACGCGTTTCCGGGTCGAGAAGGTTCCGAGAAAGGTAATAAACAACATGTTCATCACCGTTCTCGTCATCCTGCACCAAGACCATGGCGATGGTGCTTAATGCGGGGGCTAGATACAAAGTAAAGTCGCGGTGGTAGTCCGGAGGACGAAGCAACGGAGCATTGACTAGCAATGTCTTCAGCTTCTCAAAGGATTCTTGAGCGATTTCGTCCCAATGAAAGGGAACATTCTGCTTCAACAAACGAGTGAATCCTTTGGCCACCTCGGCGTAGTTCGGGATGAAGCGCCTAAGAAAATTCGCTTTCCCTTGCAGACTCTGCAACTGATAAAGGGAGGAGGGTGACGGGAGATTTATAATGGCCTCAACCTTCAGAGGGTCGAGGCGAAGTCCGTCTTTCGAGACTATAAAGCCTAAAAGACGGCCAGAGTCGACGCAGAAGACGCACTTATGAGGATTCAGCCTAATATTGTAGCGTCTGCAACGAAGAAATATCCGGCGAAGATGTTCCGGATGATCCTCTCGCTTACCCGAATGGGCAGGCAAGTCGTCCAGATAAGGCTGGACAATATGGCGAATATCATGAAAAGCATATGACATGGCACGTTGAAACGTGGCGCCAGCGTTCTTTAAGCCGAACGAGAGTTTTTTATATGCAAAAGTGCCCCACGGACAGATGAATGTGGTCTTATGTTGATCCTCAGGTGCAATGTTAATCTGGTTGTAACCTGAGAAACCGTCCATTAAGGAGTAGATCTCACTCCCGGCGCAATCGTCGATAATCCGATCGATAAACGGAGTGGGATAATTATCCTTAGGACAGGCGCGATTTATATCGCGATAATCCACACAGAATCGAATGGTACCCTGCTTTTTATCGACAGGGACGATATTGGACACCCATTCTGTAAGGGGGATAGGATAAATAAACCCCGCGTTCAGAAGTTTTTCAACCTCTGCCTTGATAGCGGCGGCTTTCCGAGGATGCATGGGACGCAAGCGTTGGCGCACGGGTTTCGCACCTGGATAGGTTGGAATCTCGTGCACGACAATACTAAGATCAATTCCCGGCATTTCGTCGTAGGAACACGCAAAAACATCTCTGAATTCTTTGAAAAGTTCCGTATAGACCTGAATCTCCTCGGGAGAACAAGTCACACCCACATGAATGTTCTCAACAATCCCTGGTTTAACAGAGATGTTGATAGGAACCGTTTGAGTAATGTTACTCAGGTTACCCTCCGAAAAGACCTCGTGCGTCAAGATCGGTGTTTGAAGAGGAGGGGAAGGAACCTGAGCAGCATAGCGCTCGAGACAGTCAGTCATTGCCCCCAAGCTAGGCATAAACGAGGAACGATGATGCCCATCGCCCCAGGGTAGCTCCTCAAGAGACATAGTTTCAATGATCGCCTCATCTGAGGGAAAAGTCTCTCTAAGAGGATCAGGCGAATCAGCCTGACCAAGCCAGGGGGATTGTGAGTAGACGTCAAGAGCCATGCTCATCGGAGCATGCTGAGGAGGTGGAGGGTCCGATGCAGCAACAATCTCACAGTAGCCGATCTCTACCGGCGTTAAAGGCATGGACTCTCCAAACTCATATACCTGCTCAGGTGTAGGAATCAGCCAGGGGTCATCAGTCCTGGACAACATGTTGACTTGAGCGGTATTCGGTGGCGGCGCAGGGAAAATACCCATGAGGACTGGGTCTTTGAAAATACCAGGTCCTATGCTGTCTGGGGGATTCGGAATTTGATCCACATACGGCACATTGTTCTCGGAGCTAGAGGTAAAAAATGACAACTGGTCTACCGTGACAATCTTGCCCTCGTGAGGGAACTTGATGAATCGAAAGACAGTAGACGGCACGCAGAGCATGGCATGGGTCCAGCTGCGGCCAAGAAGTATATTGTAGTTGAGTTTAGCGTCAACCACTTCTACTTCCACGTTGACAATTTTTCCCTGTAATGTAATCGCCAGACTCTCGAGAACTCCCAGGGGTTTAGATTCTCGGCCATCAAATGCCTCAAGGGCATTGGGAGATGACGATAAGGTTGGAGAGCCGATGGCTTTCCAACAGGCGGAGGACATAACACAAGTAGATGCACCCTCATCTACGACGGCTCTGTGAACGTTCATACCGTTAATCCCGACTTGAATAACCAAAGCGATTTGATGTGGAAGCCGGGGAGTAAAATTCTCCAGATCAAAGGTGAGAAGGCTCGAATCGGCGGGATCAATACCACCGATGGCAGACAGCAAAGCCTTCCGTTGTGAAGGACAACTTTGAAGAACCTCAAGTGCAGACATGGCACATGGCGCCTGGGCCAGATCCTCAACAATACTGTAATGTTGAGCGGCGCGGGCGTTTGGATTATAAGAGGATCTCCGAAGAACACCCTTGGGAGGTGGTTTCACAACGAGTTCGAGAGTCGGCTTCTCAATTTCCAATGAACCAGAAGCAGATGCGGGAGGCGGTCCATCCGCCACAGCCTTCCCGGGTGCCTGCTGCTGATTATTGTAATCCTTGGACCTCGTAGCGATAGTGATAGGTGCATTAGTCTTCATCATGAAAACTTGAGACCCAAACGGTACAGATGATGAACCTTGTTCGACCATCTGGGTCTACTGAGATGGAAATGGCTCTTTTAAAACAGCCGGAGTTCCCCTTGAGCCTTTAAGAAGTTGACTGACTTCGGATCGTCTTGGACAATCTTTAGTGTAATGGTCACCTTCACAGATGAGGCAAGGAAATTTCGGCTTACGTTGTGAGCCATCCTCAGACCGAGATTTAGATTCCGGTTTTGGGGCATCATATTTTGATTTGCCTTTGCCCTTCTTCTTCCCCTTGGAGGATTTGTCCGCAGGATTGGCCTGAACGGCATTTACCTCCGCGGTTTTACCAGAATCGGATGAGGCGGGATTAGCAAAGGTATTGTTGGAAGCATTAGCCTTCTGCTTCCCATTCGAAGACTTCTTCGAATTTTGAGAAACGGAACCAATGACACCATCCACCGAAGGGGTGGGCGGGGCCTTTTTGGCTCCGGGCCGTGGTGCATCAGGCAGGATGTCATAAAGCGTGCCAGATTGTGACTAAACAAGATCCAAGTACTGGGCACGCGCGATAGCTTGTTCCTCCGTTACACACGCTCCCATTGCGATATCCTGAGCGATTTTGTTCACAAAGGAGGTGGTGAACCAGTGAGTCAAAATCTGATCAGGTATGTGAAACTTGATCAGTCGACGACGGCGCCGCCACTCATGGATGTGATCCGAGATGTGAGTGGCCGAGTGCTGCTTCAGGGAAGACAGGAGGTGCGTCCCAGTCTCATACCGGACTGGTAACTGGAAATGCGTGAGGAAAGCCATAGCTAACGAGTTGAAATCCTGAAAAATACCACGGGATAGCTCTATGTACCACTTAGCAGCAGCTCCTGTTAACGTACGCCGGAAAAGACGCAAACGAACCGAATCGTCAGTCCAAGAGTTAGACGAGCACCAGAGGTGATACGTCATCACATGCGCCTGGGGGTCTTCTCCAGATTTGCCCTCAAACTTGGGACAGTCTCCTGGTATCTTGGTCGGAACCGGGGGCCAATATGGATTATGAGCAATCGGATCATTGGTCAACTTCGAAACGTCCGGTAGATCCAAGGTAGCCAGGAACGGAAATGGAGGGTTGATTCCCATGCCAGTCCCAGAATAAGGTCCGGTACCCATGCTCCACGATGGTTGTGAATATCCCTGCACCCATGGGTTCTATCCCGTAGGATTCTGACCGTGAGGGGCATAATTCATATAGCCAGACTGATTTGGTTGCTGGTAACCATTGTGTGGGGCCTGATAACCAGGGTTCGGGCCCTGATTAGGCGTCTGCCCCGTATAAGCAGCGTTTGGATTTGGCTGCTGAGCATAGTTAGAACTGGGTGGAGGAGGATGATACTGAGAGCCTCCAGAGTGGTTATAGTTCGGTTGAGATTGACCATGAGGATAATAACCACTCCGAGGATGAGTAGACTGCTGATAAGTGAACCCCCGCGGAACCTGTACGTAGGGCGCACTGCGGATTTGGTCATGCATTGAGTGAGCTGTGTCAAGGAGCGAGTAGAACGGAATGAGAGGGCTGCCCCGAATGAACAAAGGACCCGATGAGGGGGCGGCCCCGAATGAACAAGATTGGCCCCAATGAGGGGGTGGCCCCGAATGAACAAGCTGGGTCTCGGATAAATGTGCGGCGCCGGTTGCGCAGCCGACCAAGGTGAGCCCTGCCGGGACCAAGGTCGGCTTGGCCTGGAGGCGGGACACCAGGTTGTACCGGATGACCCGGTTGGCTTGGTGGTGGAACAGGACCAGGTGCTTGCTGGAAACCAGTTTGACCTGAAGCAGAACCATAAAGTGGTCCTGGCTGATACGCAACGTTAGAGACAACAGGATATTGCGGTTGCATCGGTAAAGAAGGCTGGATTTGCCCCCCAGGTCCATAGGCCGGTCCCTGTTGATACCCCGGCTGAGGCTGAGCAGGTTGACCAGCAGGGTTATAATACGGTCTTTGCGGATTATAGAATGGCCCTTGCTGGCCCGCAGAGTAGCCTTGATTGGGCTGTCCCTGTGGGTCGTACTGATAGCCAGGTTGGCCTGCAGGTTGGCCTTGGAAAGGTTGTGCCTGCAGGTTCTGAGCCTGGTTGTACGGTAAACCTTGAACATAAAGATAAGCCTCAGGAGCAGGAAGACGCAAAATGTCTCCATGCTCGGCAAGCTGACCCGGAAAACCATACACGGGAGTGCCGTCTTGTGCATAATGCGAAAAGAAAGATCGGTAAGGATCTTGGGGGAGCTGTCCAGCTCCGGCGTTCGGCTGTTGTAAAAACAACCGATACTCCTCCGGAGAGATATTCTCCGGTATAACAGTAGCTAGATAAATGTCGTCTGGAGTTGGCCCAGATCTAGAAGCAGATGCTGAGGCAACAGCAGAAGAGGCAGCCACACAAACAGTGGGTCGCACGGGAACAGAAGTGACGGGCGTCGAAGGAGACACCCCGGGCGTAGTGGCAGCTGGCCTCGAAGCAGGGGATGATATTCCCATAGAGGCAGCAGCTGAAATAATCTGACCCAGAGATCTGTATCCCTGTGGCAAAGAAGGACCAGCTGACGATGTGGTAGCCAGCTCAGACTCGTCTCCCTCGAACAATCTACGAGGGATGCGCTGATAGTCATCAGACCCAGGAATTTCCTCACCAGAATCACTCATGGTTGATCCTGCCGCTAAATCACGCAGAAGACGGCGAGGACTAGAAGGAAAAACAGCAGCAATAAACGGTGAACCCGATGTAAGAGAAAGGAAATCAGCTCCTAATCTCAATTCAGACACAGGGTCCGAAAAGGGCCAGTGGAACTCAACTGGCTCTCCAAAGGGTTGCTCGGCGAGGACCGGTCCCCCGTCAGGGAACTTGGAAACAACAGGCTGCTGTGGTCCAACAGAAGGCTCCGAAGCCTCTGAAGAATCGTCCGTGTAAGGACTACCAGTAGACGAAACCGAGGGTTCCGCCACCGTGACACAAGACTAGAAGAAGAGAGCACACACACACACGGGCTGAAAACGAATTAAGACACACGATCAAACAGCCACAAGCAATATCTAAACGGGTGTGTTATCGTGGGAGATTGATTTTACCACATTGGAAAATAAACAAATTCTACCGTTTCATGTTTTAAGAGTCGAGAAACGATAAAAAGATGACTCTATCTCTTTCAGAGTTGATACAAGCGTGAAAGGACAAGCGCTTGACAGTCTTTTCAAGTTTGGGGAGTCAGAAAAGACCAAATGACTGCTCAGGAAAAAACTAGGCACAAAGGGTGTACCAAATATCCGTGAACTGCAATATACACCTTGGTTTCAAAAAATGAAACAGAAATCGACCAAGGACTTTCCGTACGTGCAGGTAGTCTCCCCGAATGCTGTGTTCGGTGTATCACGGGTATAGGGCGGCAGACTCGGCTTCCCGTGGATAAAGGATTGAAAACCTATAGGGGTCTCCCTTTATATACGCGACGGTACGGGGAGCGCAAGTCCGTACTAGCGCTGTCTAAAGCCAATAGGCGAACGACAGTTGCTAGGTTTAACGACGCCGGAACACGTCTCTAGCCTAGACCTTCTAAATATGTTGCGTTAAGTTCCAATGTTGCCTTAGGTTAATTGAATAAATTTTATAGTTGATCTTCAATTAAGTTTCAATTTCCAGGCCCTATCGTATGTAGTGTCTCCTAAATGCAAGCTATATGCCACGATGCACCATTTCGTTCGATGAAAACTAGCTAAATGAGAGTTGAGAGCTTTTATACAAACGAAATGAACGGAATACAAACAAGAATGTCTCTAATGCAACTAATGCAATTGCACACTTTTCATCCAAACACTAATCACTAGCAATATGGAAAAGATCACAATTTGCACTAATTTAACAAAAGCAAAAGAGATTATTTTTTTTTTTTTTTTCAATGTTTAATGGCTAATGTGCACTGAAAACAAAAGGAACAATTTGAGAAATGATATCTAAGAGAGCGAAGCAAACAACATTCACTCAACGAAGCAAGCAACCAAATCTCTAAATCGACCCAAAGTCCCTCAAAGCAAAGAAAGACTTGAAAACACCCAATGGACCGTGTGATCTAGGTCCAAAGCAAGGGCAAACGAATTCTGAATGAAAGAATGAACAATCACTCAAAAGACGCAGAAAAACAACCAAATACTGTTAAGAGAGTGTGGAGAATCAATCAACAAGTTGACAGGACAATCAAGACACCAAAACTCCCAAGGAGGGCTCGATTCACTATGCCACTAGATGCCCTAGGGCCCAAATCGTGAAATCGATAGACAAAGGCAAACAACCAAAGGATAGCGGTGAGTTCCAGTCAAACAAGACTCCAACACACTCAGACAATCAGGAAATCAAGAAGAAAAGTACTGGTCAAGCTCAGAAAGCCAACAAATGAAGAAACTCAAAAAAGTCACAGGGGTGGCGCGACTGTGGCCTTGAAACTAGCGCCAGAGGCCGAGTGGCGCGACACAGACAAATGCAACAAGCGCCAAGTGGCGCGACTGTCGGGTTAAAACCCGCGCCAGTCGAGTTCTTCAATAAAAATTAAAAAACAAGCTATTCTAAAAGTAGACCAATACAAGCTAAGCAAACCAAGAGGCTAAAATAATGAAAGAATCCAACCTAGAAGGTTCATCAAGCAAGGAGAAACAATCAAAGCGAACCAATCATAAATGGGACAAGGAAAACCGGACGATCCCCAGTGGAGTCGCCAATTTGTTGAGGAGGTAAATCCCCTCTGCGGACAGAGGCGATCCCTACTAGCCCAGCAGGGGTCTAGAAACAAACAAACAATGCTATGACGCAAGCTCCTAGTTACGAATGAAAGACTTGGGATAAGAGCCTACCTGGATTCCAACGCTAGATCTGAAGAAGAAGATGTCCCCGTCCTTCAGCCCTGGCAGATCACAATCCTTCCACGATCTCCGTGGATGAACACTTGCACACAGAAGAAACGAACAGATACATGCATAGGAACCAGCATACGTAACTAAACATCGGTCAGAAAAGATATTACTCGCATTAACATGATAGAAAAAGGAGTGGAATCATAATCATAGTCATCTATTAAAGTGATAAATGAATAGAAGTTACAACCAAGTTCTGACGTCGCAGCTTCCTTCGAACGGGTCTCCGGTTGTCCACGTCTCGCAAAGCTCGCCAAGGAAAGGGAAACCTCTCCAGAGTCTCGTAACAATGGTCTCCTCGCTTGAATGGGCCTTAAGGGAAAGAAGGGATTCTTTACAGCACAAAGGCGCTGGGGAATAGGGAGATGCAAAGCTTCAGCACTTCAAGACTAGCTTGCCATGGATCTGAGCAAGCTTTTATAGATGGGGAAGGAGGGAGTTGGGATCCCTATTATTATGGGATTGGCCCTATCAACAAGGAAGGTTCCATAGAAGGTGGCAAACTACTTCCCTTCCATAGAACTCCCGCAGCCAAACCTCCCAACTCAAGATAGGCAATGGTTGTGAGTTTGTTTGAACTCAACTTCCGCCATCCATATTTAAAAAACAGTCCCTAAAATGGGTGGCGCAATTGCTGCTCTATGACAGAGCGCCAAGTGGCGCGACCTCTTTACAGGATTTCCCTGATTGGCGCGAGCACTGAACTGTCTACTCGCGCCAATGCAAAAAGAGTTGTTTTTCATGGATTTTGCAAGGAGATGTCTCAAGGGGAAATGAAGCTCATACTCAGAGGGATGCATTGATGATGTTTTCAAGGCATGACAGTGTTCACAGGTCACATAATGGGTCCTCCATTGTGCGGGATGGGGAATGGTAGGGACGGTGACAAATTACTGTGTAACACCTGTCTCTGAAATCATTACTCCTGTTTCATGTTGTTGATGGGGGATACATCAAGGCCCTCCCATGACGAGTTGCTTCCTGTCGACATTAGCTCATCATACAGGAAGTTGACTTAGAAACACCCTTCTAGTACCTTGAATCTTGCATACATCAATGGAAAGCTTCTTGCTTTCGACGACATGTTGACATCACTGGCCTTCGACCGAAAGACATTGTATGGTGTTCGACATCAAATCATTTATTCACACCATGCAGACTGTACTGCAGTACCTTGAGATCCATTATCATCATCAGTGTTTTCTCTCATGTCCGTTAACGACTTACATCATTGGTTGGTAATTAGATGGTGTCTTCCCATGTTCAACTTCAGATCACATATTCGCATGGTTAGACTCGTACTTTAGCAATCTATTGAATGAGATAGAAGAACCAGAATCTAGCTTCATCCATCTAGGCTGCGAATTCAGGTGTAGTACCACATCATCCATACGATGGCTTTACACATATGGAAATCCTATCATGGGTCTATATTTGTAAAGGAATTTATGATGTTATGATAGTTTATGTGCTGATTATGGGAATGCCTCCCTCAGTAATTCATGTCCGAAATGAAAAACATATCATGATGTAATGTATTGTAATTGATGCAAGTCATAGTTTGCTTCATATCCTACTCATCACATCGTAAAGAATATCACTAAACATTGTCATTTTTGTCTTAATTCTTTAGGGGGCAGCTGTTATAGGTCAATTTGGGCATCACTCCCGAAACTCAGATCATTACAAGTTAGGGTCTATCATACTCTAAATCAGTTGCTACTTGCCTTAAACAAGTCATCCCATTATTGGTTTTTATCCATGAAAGTTTCACTGCTTGAAGTCTAGTTGAAATACTCCATTGAGCCATCAATGCACCACTAGACTGTAGTAAGTGCTTTGTATAGCACTTACTCCCATGCAATGCAGCATTGAAGAGCACCTAATCCCACTTAACAGTGCATTGGTCGACTGGGAGTGAATTGTTCAAAGGATTCCGGGAATCTTCCCACTTTCTAGTGGCTTCTAGAAGTTGTTCTAGCTATCATACTATCGGATAACCTCGAATATGAACACCATGGAGCCATTAAATTACTTATCCTCCTATTTCATTGAACAAGTAAAATTCCTCATCCATTTATGGAAAATCCATTCATTGACCAATTAATGCCAAAATACCTTCATTTTTTATAAATTGAGCACTGATCATAGTGCACAAGGGAGCAAGAGTTTGAATTTGTAGAGTTATTTTTGTTAGATCATATCTCTTTGAGGTATTTTTTGCAAGTAATGTTATGTTTTTGGAGTGATGTTGATGATGTGATGAGGATAGGGCTGAAGCTGGAGCGATTTGACATCGAATCAATCCAACTGGTTGTAACTTCTCCTTCTATCTTATAATAAAGAGATTTGTTCCTTTCCTAATACATGTGTTCATGATTTTATATATGTATTTTCAAATGCAATCGATTCAGTTTGATTAAGACGAATATATCATATGCCTTTATGTCATTTTCTATCTTCTGTTATCCATTGCAAATACCGATCAAGTGAGTTCAGTTCGATTGAGAGTGACAGAAGTGACAAAAGGGAGACAAAGTATAGCGAAGGATCACAAGTAGGTGTTCTTCTCTTATCTATTTATCTTAAGGAAAAGGTCAAGTATCTTTCCATTAAGGTAATTTTGTGGTCTAAAATGGGCCTCCTAAAAAAATGTACAACCAAAATACACTTTAAAAGAACCAATAAGATTCAAGATGTTGATGTCAACCATGGGGGATAATTCACCACTTTTGGAGTAAAAAAGTAAAAAGATTAAAAAATAATAAAATAATAAAACTACTTTTTCAACTCGTATTTTCAACTTATCTCCCTAAGTTTTTGTCAAATTTTGAGAGGGAGTACTCATTGGATGAAATTTTGAATTCCTCATCCAATGAGTACCCATGTTGCATACTTTTGATGGACCCTGCTACATGAAAAATCATGATTGCAATCACGTTTTTCATGTATTTATCATTTTTTTTGTAGCAGGTTCTATCAAAAGTATGCAACATGGGTACTCCTTGGATGGGGAATCAAATTATGCATCCAACGAGTGTTTCCGCTCGAAATTTGAGTAAATCCATAGGGAGATAAGTTGAAAATACGAGTTGAAAAAATAGCTTTTCCTTTTTTCCCTCTAAAAGTTGATGATGTAATCAAATCTTATTTTATTATTTCCACTATTATTTTATAATTTCCTTAGGAGGCCCATTTTAGACCTCAAAATTCCCCTAATGCATCTGTTGTTCTAAGTGCGTCCACCACACCTAGGGAAACTTATCTATCCGGAGGTTTGATTTCTGTAAAAAAACAACTGAATAACCTAACAACTTGGATCGAATTAAGAGGCAAGTATGATTATCAAGAACACTTTGCTTAAATTCCTTGATATTTTAAGTTAGAGACCAGTTCCTTATAAAATTAAGCACTTTCATAATTAGGATTAAATTTCCAAGTTACAAGATGAATAGTTGCTGCAATATGAATTTTCTATCCTATATGAAGTGAAGGACCTAAATCTATGTGAGATGCAAGCTCTTGGTTTTTTTAATTATATTCCTAATCTAAGTTATTCATTCTCCTTGATTCTTTTGAATCTAGTCTCAAACAAAAGTTGTAAAGAGAAGTCTAAGGGAAGGAGGCTAGGGCCTCATTAATGATACCTCCCATGGACTTCTAACCACTTGAGTGCCTTCGTTCCTACAAGGAATTTCCCACAAGATAACTGCAAGGTCACCATGTTAACTATGGATGAGGGTATAGACTTCAAAAATTGTTTAAAGAAGGTGATATTATCTTCTTACAATCAAACTTATGCTTATAGGTATATTTTATAAATGCACTTCTAGCTTAGAATGAAGATGAAAGATGTGAGTGATTGCTTCAATGCGATTACAAAATATGTTGAGTAATTCAATAAGATAAGATTATTTGAGATCCAAATTCTTCATGATATTCAATACACTAACAATTAGATGAAGCACTTATAGAGAAATTTAAGGACTATCTCAAATGAAGTAAGATGAAAAAATAATAAAACACAATTAGCAATATTGATTACTTGAAGATTTTATTAGATTATTACTGCACAGTAATGAGAGAAATATATTTGTATGTCATTCAACAATTAGAGACAATATCTTCTCATTTAATTATGTTATGATACAATTGGATATAAGTTTCAATTCTCTTAAGCACTAATAATGACAAGCACAAGGAAATATGATATTGCTAACAGTGATTTTAAATACAATTGATGCAACTGCCAAAAATGAGATGCCAAGGATGCAAGGATGCAAATGCAATTCAATGAGAATATCTATGATATGCTATGAAATATGTTAAATGAAATTACAACTTTAATACAATAAGAGAGAGAGTTTTTTAAATTTCAATGAAATCTTGTGCAATGATGCATGAATGATGCAATGGAAGGCTCTTATCAAGATACGAATGTAACTTGAGATAGGTTGAGAGCTCCTTTGTAATAAATCACTGTTATAGATCAATAAATCAATTACACAATAGCAGTCCCAAATTCCACTTGCAAACAATGACTATTCCAATGATAATACCTCAAGAAACTATTAAATGATTCTTAGAATTGTTAGGATTATTAGAATTTATTATCGAGTTTTTAATGCAAAACCGATCATACCTTTTTAATGACAATGATAGTCCAATATTTCAATTGCAAATGAGACCAATCAATGACAATCTACCTCTTATGATTATTACTAATTTTCCTTAGGATGTTGAGGCTATTTACATTATTTTTTAAGGTTTCTTCTTAATTATTATGTGTCACTTATGACACAACTATAAATACTTCATATCTGATATAACTATGAACAATGAGATGATAAGGATGAGGGTCAGAGAAGCAAACCCTTAGGTCTAGTGGCCTATTCCAAGGTTGGAGATGGGGGAGAAATAACTCTTCCAATACTTGCAATCACAAAATTTAGCTTGGAAAATAAGGATCATACCCTTGAGACCACTACAACCACAAAAAACAAAATTTTAGGAATATATTTAGCCCTCCAAGGGTTGCGACTAGGCCTAATAATCCTAATGAGGCTTGTGACCTAGTGAAAAGAGGCTCTAGGCCTTATAGCTAGGGCTTATATCCCTCTTTTTGCTAATGAATATTCCTCCAAGGGATATAATGGCTAAGAAAATTAAATATTGGACCTTGAAACCCTTCCTCAATGGATGATAGGCCTGCAACATAAAGGATTAGCCCACAAATTGACAAAATATAATGAAAATTCATTGCAAACCCTTTCCAGAAATTACCTCAAACCTGCAAATAAAATAATTAGCCTGAGAAATCACTTTCTAAGAGGAGAAGAAGCCCCTTTAGGGTTGTGTCTATGCCATAGAGGCCTAACAACAAATGCATCTAAGAGGCTATGACTATGGATTTTGTCCCTCAAATACCCATAGACAAGCCAAAAATGGCCTCTAAACCATACGACTAGGTCAATCAAGGCAAAAAACGTTGACAAAGTTCAAAAACATTTATTTCAAACTTAAGAAACCACCTGCAAACCACATTAGAAAATAATTTCTCAAAAAAACCCCAGTTAAAGCAACATAAAATCCCGTTAGGGCTAGATTTTTCTCTTCCATTCCCAACGTCCAATTTTGGGAACTTGGGTCTTGTATATAAGGCTCTAAAAGGCCTAGATCCACCCTCAAATGTCGAACACACTTCCCTGGAAGGCTGGACAACTTATTCTAAGGCTGAAGTTGGCCCTAAAACCCCAACAGTTTGGACTGAATGATGGCTAGTCACATTTGCTTCAGATTTTCCTTTGAAATTTTGAAATCAAGTTCTTGTAAGATGAATAAATAGATAAAATGACACAATATCTAGAAGTTTCTAAAATAAAACCCAAAACTATTATTTACAAATGAGAAAAATAATTTACAAGGGTTTAAAACAATTTACAAATTATTTACAATAATTCACAAGGGAAAATTAGCTCTAATTAGGAAATAATTCATTTTTTGCCCAAGAATACATTTTTCAATATAATTTGATAGAAATAGTTTTAATTTTAATGCACCAACCCAAAATTTTCAGAATATATTTGTTACATAAGCTCGGGGAAATGTAATTACCTCAAATTCCATGAACTTGGGCTTTCCCAAAGGGCTGACTCACTTGAAATATCTCTATACACTTGAAAAAAATATCATTACTTTCATAGTGGTTCGATTCACACAAATAGGGAAGTGATATAAATATACTTTCTAAATCCACCAGCTTCTAAGTGTTTACTCTAGCCCAAAACCTAAAGCAAGATACATGTGCTAATAGATAGTCCAACCATTGGCTATGAAAAAATAATCTTCAATGATAGCATAAATTAGAGCATTAGACACATTTAACACTTACCATGAATCATTAAATGAGAGACACCTTGAATTGAAACCCCAAAGTATCTATTAATGCATAAATTTCAGTAGAGCTTAGCTCAATACAAAAAAAAATCGATCTTGTGAGATCAAGAAATAATGAGGACCTTGAGAGCTTCCTTATATATATAAATGAGAGGGAAAACCCCTCAAAGTGGAAATAATAACTAGTTCAATCGATCCATGGCTTGATCCTCGTCTAAAAATTTTGAACCGTTAATTAGCTGGCACAAATCTCCAAAATAATTTGGTCTTCCTTGTTCACTATGCTAGAAGGGTCAAACTTTGAATCTTGGACCTCATAAAATAGAATTAGCATAACTTGTGCAAAATAATTCTCGGCCTGGCCCAAAAATTTGATCTACTAGGAAAATATTCTTCTCTTCCGCAAAGAATTTTTGGACTAGGTATTCCCACCTTGTAAATGAGGATTTTTATCTTTGAATTGAAAATTTCCTTTGAAAATAGCCTTAAATAAATTTTTGATGAATTTTCCACTTGGAGGGTAATTAATTTTCCCTCATTTCATTTTTTGGATAATTTCTAGCTAATATAATTTTTTATTTTTTGTCAGAATTAAAATTAAAAATACTCTAGAGGGGATTAATTATTTTTCCACCCTCTAAGTGTATCTAAAACTATTTTGGTAATAATGTTCTAATTATGAGGAACCATACATTAAAAATATTCCTAGATAACACTTTTATATCAAAATATTACAATATCAACCCTTAAAGGGGGAACACGGACACATACCACTTGAGACTCAACCAAATTCTGCGACAAGACACATGATCTAGTATGATAAAAATACATACTCTTGATAACACTAGGACTCACCTAAGACCTTGTCAATGAGTTCCACCCTAGCTTTGCAGTATATCTGGGAGAAAAACTCTTCCAATTATTTGTGTTTACAAACACAAATTATTTGGGGAGGTTAAAAAACTCCCTAAGATGAAACCTTTTGAGAAGAATCATAGGCTTACCTAAGTGTTGTTACATAGATTAATGGTCATACTAGAATCATTTTTACAATATAAAAGTAGAATTGGGATTATGATGGTGACATTGAATAGAATACTTTTTTTCTCTTCTTTATACCCTACTTCTTGGATTGTTGACATGTACATAGTCAACACGTCTTATTGCTTGCAATGAAAATATGTCATCTCTTCGAATCTCCCACCCAATAAAAGAATTTAAAACTCACATAAGGTAGTGAGGTTATATATGATAAAGAATAAAGTTATGAAATCATTGAGAATCCATCCCATTCCTTGCAATTATCCTATTTTTCATGAGGACCATTCTTTAGTTCAGGTTAATCATGAGATTTATCTGATTTATAAATCTATATATTTGTAATTAGAAGAATCTCGTGACTTGAGTTGGAAAATCTGATCAAGTCAGTGATGTAGATGGATTCCATTAAGATAGTAGGGATATTTTTGAAATTACTGGTAGTAGTTGTCTCCACAACATGCACAATCTGATCAAATCTTCAAAATGTAATGTAGTTTTGGGACTTTTCAGGAAGTCGAGGTATTTCAACTTCTATTGATGGTTATGACACGTTCTCGTGGTTTTGGTGAGGTCTATGAACTAAGTCATATTTGGATTTTCTCATAGAATTATTTTCTTTGCATGGTTTCACTGAATGAAAACTCCTTTAAATATTGTTGTTATTTCAGATATAGCTTTTCTAATTTCCAAGATTTGGTTTCTGATCAAATTAGGAATTATGTTTATGTTGATTCATCCCCATGTAAACCCCTTGCATTGAACTCAGAATTGGAATGCACATATTTCATGGTTGCACAAAGCTATGAAGCTTATCATTTTAAATATTATCATTGGACGAAGGATTCATACCTGTCAAATTCTTTTGAAAATAATCAACTCCTAGTATTTCTCATAAATGTTATGATCCTAATCATTTTCATTATGGCACAAAGTATCCTCTTGAGTGTTAGTTAATGTTGATTTATTTTGTGAATCAATTTCCTCTTCTTGACAGATTAATGTCCCAAGTTGATACAAAGGTTGAATCTGATTCAATACATGTTGATCCATTGTATCTTGGTTGGTTCCCATATTTTCTATACTAGAATTCATCTTTAATTCTTCTAATCAGATAGAATGTGATTTTCTGTATCCAAACTACGAGGAAAATGATTCTATTATTCAAATAATTTGTGAAACTTCTCAATTTGATCCATCTTTATGTTCAAATAATGGAGGTTCTGATGTCATAATCAACCAATATACTCACAATATTGGCATTAACACTTGTCTTTCAATTTATTATTTTTCCATGAATGTATCTGATAATTATTTTTCTACATTTGTTAATCTCATCACGGCCATATATTACTATGATTCATCATTTCACTTTTCAGATACTTTTCAAGTAGTTGAAGCACTTCAATTGTTGTTGATGGTTATGTTAGGCCTTCATGATCTTGAAATTCCTTTTGAATATGATCAAATTAAATTTCCATTACAAGATTCTCCCCCTGATTCCATGCCATTAATTGAAAATTCACTTTCTCAAATATTTCAGGTTTTTCAAGAGGATTGTTTAGGATTTCATGATCGAATATATTATTAGCTGGAAGCATATTACTTGGAAAGTTCCTTCCCTAGTAATAAATTGTGATATTTCATGGTTTTTACTAATGATGAGAACACAAATGAAGGGACATTCGCAAGAAGCCTTCAAGGCTTATTTTATTATGTTTTTAATCGAAAAGGTAAGGTTATAGGTTGGTTAAAACTAGTTGTTATGTCACATATTTCTTCTTGTGGGAAATACCTTCAATATTTTTTGCAAACTGTTCAAGTTCTCATATTCTCTTTTGTACATTCTTTTATATTTGTTCTTATTTCTCGTATCTTTGTGATTGTAGGTCAGGAACAACTTTGGTGTCTGCATTGTAAATTTCATTACACTTAGACCTAACCTTCTTGCTAGATAGGTTATGAGTAGGTCTAGAAGCATTCTAGTTTTCCTTTTACAATTAGTTATATACTTTATCTCCTCTACTATTTCCTTTGTTTTCTTGCTTTTGTCTCAAATGTTTATTTTTAGGCCAGTCCTCCATTTGCTTTGTTATTTTGGTCTTATTATTTTATTTCCTTTTTTTGTATTGTCTTTCATTTTATGTTTTTCTTAATAAGAACAAACATGAAAGATAATCATGTTTGACTCAAAAGATAATAATATGTCACCCTCTTCTCTATTCCGGTTTACATATCTTAAGCCAATGATGTCTTAATCGAAAATATGATCCATTTGAAAGGAAATATCAAAGTATAATCATGACACCCACATATATTCTAGGATCCTCATTCCTTAACTCAGGATTGTTATTGAATGGTATTTTTCATGCTGATCCAATCGAGTAGAGAAGGGAAAGGGAAAAATAAATAGTGAGCATATCAATTTCAGAGGTATATATAATTATGTCTAAAGGAAAAACCTCTCCTACTCTCAATAAGTCAGGATACCTGTTCCACATTGGAGATTTAAACACCTATAAAATGCTAATGAGCATATTGAAATAAAATAAAATAAAGTTAAAAGAAGAGAAAGGCTTCTTGCACAGAGAGGTGAATTAAGCAACTTCAATGGGGTACTGAATAAGATCACTAGCAGCAAAGAAATGATTATGTTCCCATAGTGACTCTATCGAGGTACTAAACAGGTTCGTTGGAAGAGGAGCAACAACATAGATGAAACTAATACTCTGATCATCTTAATCTTGTGACTACATGTTACCCTTCTCCTAGATAAAAAAAATTGCGATATGGCAAGCTTTGTTTATGAGTTGAACAAAGGAAAGGAAAATAGGAAACTACATCTATAACTAGGTCAAATGGGGAAGCCAAAGTGATCCACATGATGAATCAATGCTTCCTGTAAGACTAAGACCTTTCACTTAAGGGTGAAACATAAACAGAGATGCTAGAGTTCTACTAGTGTGTCGCCAAGTGTTGACGTCGCGTCAAACACCCTCAAAAAATTTCCTACACTTAAATTTTGGAACCTACTGCGGATCTTGCCATCTGTTGTTCCATATGAATCATAGTCACTTCATGTTCGGTTTTTGTTTTTCTAAGAACTCAAGTATTCTTCATAGATTCTAAGTGTCAAATTCACTTTCTCATAAATGCTTAGTTCTTAATGAATTCATAATTGCAAGCTTAGATAGGCATTGTGAAACTGTTGAAAGTAAGGATTATGCAATATCTAGGAAGATTTATTGCACAAAGTTCAATACAATAAGATACAAGACTATGTTGAAATTTAGTGCACAATTTTATTTGATATTCCCTCTCACTTTGTTTGGAATTATAATACTATTCCAGTCAGTTTTCTCAACTATCACTTTTGCGCACCTTTGGTTTTACAAGTGGTGCTTTCACTTTTTCGGTTGTATTTTTCTCTTGATTTTACTTTAAAAAGTGTATTTTTCACTTCATATTCATTTTGGGATGCCACTTTCACTTTCCTTAGCTTTTGCAAGAGTCATTTCCATTTTTAATTACTATCGCAATTGTCGCTTTTAACTATTTCCACTCTTGTATGTATTTCATATTTGTGCACCACTTGACACAGACATAACACAATATTATACATTAGATGGTCCTAAATATCATAAGAATATGTACTAGACACATTCATACAACTTAGCGCACTTTCCGGTCACAGTTGACACTTCTGTCGCAACTTGTATTCTAAGTGTTGCAATGCTACGTTTCAACAGTTGCACTTAGCAATAAGTGTCCCTTTGTTGTCGTTTCAAGGTGTGATTGATGATCATGATTCATATGCATTCCCATAGATTTTATTGATGGAATTCATGTGTGTGATATGTGTTTTGGACTTGTTCGGATGACTTTCCCTCTCTTACTCGACTGCTCCCACACTTAGCCATATTAGAGCTCTTCTTGGTCCTATTGTCCAATGCAAGTTATGAAGACATTAAACTATCCCTAGGTGATGAGAACTGCCTATCCATGAGCTTCATTGATGAAATATCTTCCTCCCAGACTTGTGCACCGAGTCTTTCTCAAGGTCAACTCTTATGATTGCACATTGAGAACCTTCAAAGCATGGTCACTAACCCTTGTTGCTTATATTGACCTACTGCACTAATCCTCGATCATATCTACCTTGTAAAGTGAATGAAGCACTTATATTTTATATAAATTACCTCATTCTCCCCATTTAAAAATAAAATTTCGCAAAGCATAGGCTCTCTCTCCTTCATAGTGTAATGAGATCTTTCCTGGCAAAGTGACTTAACTTTTTGCTACTTGCATCAACCAAATACACAATCCTCTCTTCCATTGAGCCTCCCTATGTGCATTTCATAGTTCTAGTGGACAATCAGTCCATGTATAGCCCACTATAGCCCTCAACTGTGAAAGAATAATAATCTTCCCCTCAAGCACTACACATTGCACTGTTGTAATTCCTAGTCTTTCTCATCTGCTAACTAGAATCCCTCACTGCGCAATCAACTTGTCTTTCTTGGCCTCTTATATGAATTGAAAAATTCTAGTGCATAGTGAGACCTTCCTTCAATCTCTATGAAGCTCACTTATGCAGTCACTATCTCCCTCTCCCCTTAGCACTAGGCACTGCGCAATTTCAATCAACAAGCTCATCAACCTTGTCTCTTGCACTTTATCACAATGTTGGACCCTGAAGAGACCCTCCTTATAACACATTGTGAATTTCTAGTGAGCATTGAGGCCTTCCCTCAACCACTATTGAGATTAACCAAAAAACTCCTAGAAAGCCTTTCCTCCTCAATCCTTGTAGAGGGCCTTCACAATCAACGCATTTTATGAGAAAATTAGGGTTAGAATAGATGATTTTTGGATTGATCTTTCCTTTTCATCAGTGAAATTCATTGGAAGGTGTACCACCTCAACATGGAAAGGTGATGATCAAAGGAAGATGTCAAGGAGATGAAATAAAGAAGCACTTGCAAAGAAGAAGCATAAAGACGAATCATCATGAAGACATGAAGATATCATGGACCATGAAAAAATGATGACATTTCATGATGCCTCAAAGGGATCCAACTCTGATCTCAGACCCTTTGAAGGGTGAATATGAAGTACAGATCAGATCTATCATCAAGAATTCAAGACATAGCATCATGGAGAGGCACTTGGCATGGATATATCAAATGAAGTCTTATGTCATAATGACCAACTCATGGCCTATCAAAGTGTTATCACATAATCCTATGTTGTCTGTGTACTTAGCCACATGGTGTGGAATTAAATTATGTATTTTCAAGAAAATGAAAAATGTGAATGTGTGGAAGTCCAACAGTCACATGTGGAATATGAAAAGTCACATGTGGAACAAAGAGTAAATAGAAGTTCAAAGGTCATTTAGGAGTCCAAAGGTCATTAGGGTAACTCAAGAGTCATATGGGATATGAAATTTCATGTTGGAAATAATGAGAGTGGGGTGAATCAAAATTTCTTTGCGAATAACACTTTACTAATATTTTTTCAAAGCTTTAGTTAGTCTTCATTTATTATTATTATTTTTCAATAAGAGAAATAAACAACAATTCAAAAATAGAGATAGTAGGCACAATAATTTTAGGTGGAAAACACCTTCCAGGTAAAAAACCACCGAACTCTTTTCCAATAAGTTCTTTAATATTCAGCCCCAACTGAAAAGAAGCTACAACTTCCTAGAACTCTAGAAAATATTTCTTCTCCAGCCCCCACCAGAAGGATGCCCCAAAGCCCTGGTTTTATCAGCAGTCAGTTGAACGGATTACCCAACACCCAAGTGAGTCACAACTCACCCTAGCACCACCCTACCACCCCGAAGTGTTTACATGCCCCAAACTAAAGGTGACTTCAATCACCAACCCAACACCACCCTACCACCGTATATAGAAAAAATAAGATAAACGCGTAGACTCCCATACTAGGGACAATGATCCACATTACAATAATTTTTTCAATGGATGTTTTTGATGGACCAACAACACTAGGACCTACACCCCTGTCCTGACAACTAATCATCCTTATCCTAACAAAAACCAAAAACCATTTTACGAAAAACAAACTTCCATTCTTCAAATCTAGGAAATGCCTCTTTTACAATACATTACAAGACATTGTACAATTCATCCTTGATGATGAAAATTGAAAGTTGTTGTAGAAGTGACAATGAGATGTTTTTATTCTTGATATACTGATAATATTCAAAGCTTGGTTGCCTGTGTCCAATAATTTGTCTTTTAATTGAAATTATTTTTTATGTTTCCTTTTCTTCACAACTGTGGGGGATGATATGTTCTTGAAGATAGTCTGCACCTGCAAGAAAATGAACCCAAGAGAAACCCAAACCTCAAATTAAAACATAAACACATTAGGCCCAGATACTTACCTTTACCTGCAATCAAGATTTAATGTAATAATGATAAAGTTGTAATCATGAAAATATGCCTCAACTTTCGGTAATGAGAGTTATACAACAATTTTATATTACTACAACAAGTGCTTACCTATACCTTGATGATCAAAAATTATCCACCCCTTGATTTTCAAATATACCTTAATGATCCTAGAAATTTACTACCTTTTAAACTTTGATAACCTTAGACAGTCCTAACAAGCCTAAACATACACAACCCTTAAGAGAATCACTTATTTCAGTTCTAGATGGTGATTTTAATGCATGTCTTAACAAACTTGACGCAACCCATGAAATTGGATGATGGCCCCCGAATTAAAAAAAAAAAAAAAAATCTGAGACCTAGGACTATGCTTCTTTTAACAACTGTGAACATGCTCCTTTTGGGGGATAGCCAAATATTGGATTTTTGAAACAAAATTAAAAATATACAAACCTGAACCAAAATTTTCGATATCTTGCTCCAAAATTTACTATGCTTACACCTCACAAACATAAAGAGAAAATTTTATTTCATACCTGAAGTAGAGTTCTATAATTTATTTACGTGCCCTAGATGAGATGTTGACAACTACTTGAAGACACAATTATTCACTTAAGAGAATCTATTCAGAACTCACTTCCTTTGAAAAGAGTAGTTTGACTGCTTGAGAATGGATTGACTGACTTGAGTTGGGTCTGAGGTATGAATGATATGTAACACATGTTTGAGAAGAGGTAAATAATTTAGTTTCTTGAGAAGTAGACCCTCAACCTTTCTCTAGAATACAAATACCTCCTTCTTGTCTTCAACTTGCAATTAGAAACTCAAAACGAACTTCCAAGACCACACACTAACCCTTCCAATGATTCTACGTTATCTTCTCCAGGGAACAACATAAAATTAAAAGGTTTTGTTTAATATTCGTTCATTTTTTTTTTTTAAGGAGAGGAATCAAACTCATTTTATATAGTTTGAGAGTATAATGTAAGGGATTTACAAGATGACCGTTCGAGGTCAAGGGAGGAATCAAAAACATTTAATATTAAACGATAAAAGTCTTGTTGATTAAGGAAGTACCACAACCCTTTTGGCACTTAATTTTAATATATTTTCAACCTTAATAATGCTTATACCTTTTGATCTTATGAGGGTTTCTTAATAGATCGTTGGAGAAAGGAATAATCCCTTAAAGTAATGTTAGTTCATTTGATAAGTAAAAAATTTATCAAAATAATATAATTTTATTAATAGTAATTTAATAATAGTAAATTTTCCTTAAGGTCCCTATTTAATATTGTGTTATGGAATTTTATCAGAAATATTTCCAATTCCACTTAGAAATGTGAAATCAATGATTGGCTTAGTCCATATGGTCCTACCTGGCTGTGAATTCAATGGTTGGTTTACTGACTTTGGTTTTTGAACTTATTCAACTTATACACAATGAGATTATGGTGAGAATCCTTGTCATGTATTGACAATCGTTGGTGAATAAGGTGTCATGTTTCTACCCCTTGGGGTTTTAGCCCACAAAATTGGGTCTTCAACTTTAAAATAAATTTTATCTCAAACAAGAAGGAACCACGAGGCATACCATATATAAAAGGAAACATCTCGAAGAGGATAATCTATATAGAAATATATTGACATAATATTCCATGAATTTCCCTGTCAAAAGTTCCATGGAATATCGGGGTAGCTCCTAGTGTTGCTTAGGTTGACATCAATGATAACGACCTATCAAAAATCTCCCCCTTTTGCATTGATGGCAATACAAGTACTCTCCCTACGATTATAAATCCCCTTGAAATCATCCTACTAACCTTCCTAAAATTTTCTATCCTCCTTTGACATCAATGGAAAAGGGTAACTCCCACTGACAACCTACCTCTCCTGCAGACCTGTAACCTGCCTTAACTCCCCCTTTATACTTGACTAAATAAAAGAAAATCCTAATGGGAACTTAGGAGAATCCAAATCTTTTGGCAAAGATACTCAAATGCCTCACGTGACAAAGGTTTGGTAAATAGGTTAGCGATTTGTTTTTTCATCCCAATGTAGTCAACCTTGATGTTTTTCTCGGCAACATTTTCTCTAACAAAATGGCACTTGATCGTAATGTGTTTCATTTTTAAATGCATCATAGGATTCTTGGAGATATTGATGGTGTTGATGTTATCGTAGAATATTGGAAGGGGCTCATCGAAATTCACTTGAATATTGTGCAAGGTTTGTTTCATCCAGCGGACTTGGGTACAACAAGTTGCTGCTACTATGCATTTTGGTTCCGCTCTGGATAATGATATTGAATATTTCTTCTTGATAAACCACGAAACAATACAACCACGTAGATAGAAGGCTGCGCCAATAGTGCTTTTATGATCATCAACACTTCTTGCCCAATCTACATCGGTATAAGCTTCAATGGTTAGGTAATTTACTTTAGGATACCGTAGTCCATATTCTGTTATTCCCTTAATATATCAAAAAATAATTTTTACCGCAATGCCATGAGATTCCTTTGGTGCTGCATGTAATCTTGAAACTTACCCAACTTCATGAATCACATCTGGCCTAGAAGATGTTACATATATAATAATACCAATCATATATCTATACATCCTTTGATCCACATATTTGGATGAGTCATCTATGCTCAAATTGCAACCTGTCACCATTGGGGTGAGAACTGGCTTGCAATCTTCCATTTGAAATTTCTTCAACATTGCTTTGATATATTTGGTTTGACAGAGAAATATTCCTTTGTCTTGCTGAGATATCTGAAGTCCCAAAAAGTATGTCAACTCACCAAGTTGTGACATTTCGAATTCACTCTGCATATTTGCATCAAATTTTTTACTTAACCTGTCATCATCGCTCCCAATGATTATATCATCCACATACACTTGAATAATTGTCAGAATATTATATTCAATCCTTACATAAAGGTTGCTATCCGCATTTCCCTTATTGAATCCTTGTTGTTGCAAATACCTGTCAAGACATGCATACCATGCTCTGGGTGCATGTTTGAGAACATACAATGCCTTCTTTAACCTACAAACATAATATTTCTTTTCAGTGAGGAAAAATCTCTTGGTTTGTTCGATATATATTTCTTATTCTAATTATCCATTAAGAAATGTTCATTTCACGTCCATTTGATAAACTTTGATCTGTCTTGAACATGCATAAGCCAAGGAAATCTTGATAGCTTCCATTCGAGCAACAGAAGCAAATTTTTATTCAAAATCAATTCCTTCAACCTATGCATATCCTTTGCAAACCAAACTTGCCTTGCTCCTGGTAACCTGTCCATCCTCATTTAACTTCTTCCTGAAAACCCATTTTTTCCCAACGACATTTTTTATCTTTTGTCGTGGGACCAATTCCCAAGTGTCATTTTTCTCAATTTGATCCAATTATTCATTCATGGAAGCTACCCAATGTTCATCTTGACTAGCTTCTTCAAAAAAATTTGGCTCAAATGTAGATAAAAGAGAAATATGGGTTTGTTGTGGAACATGAAGCTGTCGATTTTTTCTAGTTCCTATTCCTTCATTGAGATCCCCAATGATCTAATTTGATGGATGATTCTTTTGATAAAATTATTTGGGGGCCTTTGGGGGTGCTTCTTGTTCAACTTGTTGTTTTTCTATTATATCTTCTTGGTTGGTAGTTGTTCCTTATTCAATTGTGCTTGCTATGGGACTTCTTATTTAATATTTTCTAGTTCTGACTCGTGTATCTTTGATTTGCTTGAAGAGGAGATTTCCTTATTAACCTTTGATCCATAATCTTCATTAAATGCTACATTGATGCTTTCAAATATTCATTTAATTCTATGATTGTAACATTTATAACCTTTTATTTTGCGTGAATAACCAACAAAAATACCTTCCTCTACTTGAGAACCAAACTTTCCCGTTTTCCTGATCTTCTATTTTAATGTAGCATTTTCTTCCAAATCCCCTAAAATATTTGACATTTTTTGGTCCTCCTTTCCAAATTTCATATGAATTCATATCACAATTGTTTCTAAGAAAACTTATGTTCAAAATAAATATAGTTGTATCAACTTCTTGAACCCAAAATTTGTCATCTAATTTTGAATCATTTAGCATTGTTTTGGACATTTCTTGTACAATTATTCTTCCTTTCAACAACTCCATTTTGTTGTAGTGTTCTCATTGTTGATAATTGCCTTTTTATTCCATTTTATTCACAAAAATGTTGAAATTATTTGGAGGTAAACTCGATGCCATTATTAGATCTCAAATATTTAATTTTTAAATCAGTTTCATTCTCAACCATATCCTTGTAGATCTTGAAACATTCCAGTGCCTTAGAATTTTTCTTCAAGAAACTAACAAAGGTCATCCTGGTATAATAATCTATCATTAGCATAACATATAATTCATTGTTCAATCCTTTATATCATTATCATAAAATATATTCACTATTCAATCATTTAGTCCTCATTGGTCCACATAGATTAGTATGTATTAATTCCAATGCTTGTGATGTGAAGTGTTCTTTTGTCTTGAATTCGACTTTTGCCTGCTTTCCATGCTGACAATGCTCACATACAATGCTGGTTGATTTTGAAATCAATGGCATCTATCTCATAACTTATTTTTTTCTAATTATAACAAGGTTGTCAAAGTTTATATTTCCCATTCGTCTATGTCATAGCCAACTCTCATATTATTTTTCCAAGAAACATCCTTTAAGAACCTCATCCAAGGTGTATATTTCATTTGGAGCTCTACTTCCAGTAGCCACAAGTTGACCAGATTTTTATTTTCTTATTTCACATTTCTTTGAGTTGAATAACATTGTGTGTCCTTGATCACACATTTGACCTACACTTAGAAAAATGCTATTCATATTTTCAACAAGAAGCACATCTTTTACTATAGCATCCTTTCTTCCAATCTTGACAGTACCTGTTCCTATGACATTTGACGATATGCCATTTCCAAAGGATATTGTTCCATATTTCCCTTCGTTCAAAGATATAAATTTATTCCTATCTTTAGTCATATGTGTAGAACAACCACTATCAACATACCAAACATTCCTTTTACTTTGAGCCTTTAAGGCAATATCACACCTTTCAGTTTTCTTCTTCCAGACTTGTTCATTCTGATTCTGTTGTGATTCTCTTGAGGGGAGCATAAACCTATAATCATTAGATAAATGTCCAAAATTGTTGCATTTATAGAATTCTACTGCATTTCTTAAATAGTCAAATATGTTTTAATTTTTCCTAAAATTTTCTTGTGGATTTTTGGAATAGATATTCCTAAAATATCTTCCAAAGTTACTTTCATAAGTACGATAGTCTATAAATTTATGCCCAATCTTTCTACATGAATAAAAAAAGCCATAAAATGTGGGTTGATACCTGGGAGGAAACCTTCTTCGTGAAATCGTTTTACAAGAGCCTTCTTTTATATCTTGAACCTTTGATTCGGTTGGGAAAAATCCTTTCTTGGTAGATCCTTTAACATTTTCAGCATAAGTTTTATATGAGTTTTCCCTTTTGGTCATAAAGGAGTTTGAACCCTTTTCAAGGATTTATTTGTAGCATAGACTAGTATTGTCACTGTATGACCTTTGGTTGCTAATGAGCTCATCCAAAGACCTTTGGTTGCTAATGAGATCATCCAAAGTTTTAGAACTGTTAGAAAAATTTTGCAGAACATTTCCCCTTTTTACTTCCTTTTGAAGAGATACTATTTGGGCCTCTAGTTCTTCCCTTGCCTCGTTTCCTTATTTTAACTCATTATTAATGTTAGGAAAAATACTGAGAGGGGGGGGGGGTGAATCAGTATTTAAGGCAAACTAAAATTTTTTACTTTTTCATGCTCTAAAAACCATACGCTACTTTGATGAAGCCAACTAGCGTATACACGCGGATATCCTTCATAAAACTCGCGTATACCTAGAGATCTAATTATGCCATTAGTTCTTCACTTATATCATTCCATCATTCATTCATTAGATGTTCCATAAACAGTAAACATGTGCAGTAAGAACAGAATAAACCATCACACAAAGCATCACACATGAACACCAGGATTTTTAGGTGGAAACCCAAGTCGGGAGAAAACCACCGCTGCAGTTGCTCAGCCTTCAATATTTTATTATAGAGAAAACATCTTACAACATGTGTGCTGGCGCAGACTTGACCAGCACGCAGGCACCCACCTGCGCTCGTTTACCAGCCTCTCCTGGAAGGGAGCTCCAACCCCCTGACTCGTTTACCGGCCTCTCCTGGAAGGGAGCTACGACCCCCCGATCTCGTTTACCAGCCTGCGGAAGGAGCTGCGAGCCCCCTGGCTCTGGGTTGCAGGCTGCTGAAGGGAACGCTACGACCCCGGCCCAGAGGGCTACAACCCTCAGCAACTCTATGGACCACGTTTCATCAATTTTCACACTGGATCCAAAGCTTCCTTTAGGACACCACTTGCAGGCCACGTTTCATCATATTTTCAGACTGGACCCTTTCCATACTTTTAAGCACAATCAACCATGAAACAGATACATATAACTCACTGACAGATATCAGTAAACCAGCAGAACAAATCATACATTTCTTACCACAGACTTCAGCAAACCCTAGTTTGCATACGCGCTTTCCTTTCACTGATGTCGCGTATATACGCGCTGGATTCACATGACAGGCGTATGCTTAGCTATACATTTCATTGCGCATACGCACTTTCTCTTCAGTGACTTAGCCGTGTATCTGTTCTACTGTAGTGACTGGCCTTATGGATCTTCAGCAAATGTAAATGACATCATGCTTGGATGGGATATTTGGTTGATTTGCCTTTTCTTGGGAGCCAGAGATGTTATAACTCCAATACGAAGTCTAAGCCTTCTGAGAAATAGATCTAGCGGCTACCATCGCTCGGATCTAGATATTCTGCTTCATCATTTCTTCATAGGTGCATCATAGATTCAGATCTATCATCAAACCTTTAACCCTTTCCATTCAGATATACTTCAGAGAGAAGTATTCATTCAACCTTAGACATCTTGCACGCACACTCATAATTTGCACAATGAATTTCTTCTCTTTATATAGGTTCTCCCTTTTTCAATACCATGAGCCCTTTTTTCAATACCATGAGCCAAAACAATACCATGAGCCCAAAACTACATTCTTCCAGTGGTATTCACAGACAAGGTCGTTAGACGAATCATTACCCAATACAGTGATTAATTCCATAGTGGTTACCTGGTTTTGCACTTTTAAGAGCGCTTTTGCCCATACGCGACTTGGAAGCGTTGTTCTACCAAGCGTGTCTGTAACCCCTAAGGAAGATCAACGTATGCTGCCTAAAAATGCTACTCTTTTCATCAAGATTTAGCACGTGCTGAATTCCTTTCTTCATTGTCTTCTGTACACACTGTAGATACATCAGATTTACTTCATCAAGAACATATTCTATTAAGCACAACTTCGTCAAGTAAGTTGTCATCATCGTCATCAAGTGGGATGCCATTCAAGGATAACACTCAGCATCATATGGCTAGCAAACATCATTTACCAAGTCCAACAGGTCAAGAATAACTTCATCAGGTGGTTCGCCATCAAGGACAACACATGTCAATAGTCGCATGTCTTCATCTTCATTCAGTGGGTTGCCATCAAGGACAACACTCTGCATCATATTGCCAACACTTAAGTGATTCTTCAATTCGTTTGGCTTATTCTAACTTTTATTTGAGGTTGATTATTTCTTCTTCATTCCTTTTGTTGAGATTCTTTACCTCCTTCAATTCAGTTTCCAGAGAATTAACATTTTTCCTTTTCGCTTTGAGTTCATTTATAATTCTGAAAACTTCATTTTGAAATTAGATTTTAGTCATTTCTTCTTCTTCATCTTCTTATTTGTCATAGTTTCCATCTTGTTATGATTAGCCATAAATAATACTCTTTCTTTGTTTTATTCATCACTGTCACTTTCTTCTTCAGATGAGGAACTATCTTCCTTGAAGAGGAAGCTTTTCTCAAACCCTTTCTTCTTACCTTGGTTGTTGAAATTTCTTTCACCCTTATTTCCTTTTGTAAATGCCTTATTCTTATGAAGGCACTTAGTAGAGAAATGAATTATCTCACCACAGTTAAAACATACTAATGGAATTTTTCCTTTATACTTACTTGTTCCTCTTTTCATCTTCCTTGTAATGCACACAAATTCTTCATCTGAAATTTCTACTTCTTCTTTTTCCTATTTGCAACAACTAGATATAGCTTTGGATACCTATTTTCCATTCTCGATTTTCTTGGATAATGTGAATGTTGTTTCTATATTATATGAACCTTCCTCTTCTTCAATCCTCATTTCATAAGCTATAAGTATCCCATGTAGTTCGTCCATACTCAAGTTGCTTAGATATGATCTATCTTCTAATACTAAAACCTTAGGATTAAATATTGAAGAGTTCTGAGGAATTTTCAAACAATGGCATTTTTTTCAACTGGTTCTCCTAATCCTTCCAAGAAATTTGTTATTTCACCTACACGTTGAAATTAAGCTACTATGTTTCCATCTTCTTTCACCCTTAGTTGTTCAAATTGAGCTTTGTAAATTTGAAGTTTTGCTTCATTAACCTTCAAGTCTCCTGAATATATATTTTGAAGCTTGTCCCATAGCTCTTTAGTTGTTTTACAACCCAATACCTTAACATAGACAGATTGAGTGAGTCCACTTATAATAAAATCCTTTTCTTTAGCATCATTCATGATATTTTTCTTACCTTGTTCATCTGTTGTTGTTTTATAGCCCTTTTCGACTATTTCCAAAACTTCATATCCTTGTGCAAGTAATGAACCTGCATCCTTCCGCTCCACAGTGCATATTTATCTCCAAATAGAGGAAATCTATTCTTGGTGTACTCTATGATCTCCTTCCAGTTTTTAAATTGCTACTGAAGTAACTAAGCTTTGATACCAATTTTTGGAAATAATGAGACGAGGGGTGAATCAATATTTCTTATCAATTAGCACTTTATTAATCTTTTTCAGAGCATTAGTTAATCTTTAGTTATTATTATTATTGTTCAGTAAGAGAAATAAAAAATAATGCAAAAATAGAGACAGTAGGCAAAGATGTTTAGGTGGAAAACCCCCTCCAAATAAAAAACCACCGAACTTTGTTATAATACGTTCTTTAATATTTAGCCCCAATTGAAAAGAAAGCTACAACTTCATATAATTCTAGAAAATCATTCTTCTCTAGCTCCCATTGGAAGGACGCCCCAACGCCCTAGTTTTATCAGTAGTCAACTGAATGGATGCCCCAACACCCAAGTGAACCACAACTCACCCTAGTACCACCCTACCACCCTGAGGTGTTTATAGGACCCAACCTAAAGGTGACTTCATTCACCAACCTAGCAACACCCTACCACCCTATAGAGGCAAAATAAGATAAATGTGTGGACCCTATACCAAGTACAATGATCCACGTTACAATAATATTTTCAATCGATTTTTTTGGCAGACCAACAACACTAGGACCTACACCCCTGTCCCGACAACCAAGAATCCTTATCCTAACAACAACCAAAAACCTTTTTCCCAAAAACAAATTTTCCTTATTCAACTTTAGGCAATGACCCTTTAACAATACATTACAAGACATTGTACAATTCATCCTTGATGCTAAAAATTGAAAGTTGATGTATAAGTGACAATGAGATGCTCTTGTTCTTGATATACTGATAATATTCAAAGCTTGGCTACATGTGTCCAATAATTTTTCTTGTAACTGATCTAATTTTGTATGGTTCCTTTTCTTCACAAATGTGGGTGATGATATGTTCTTGAAGATAGTCTGCACCTACAAAAAAACGAACCAAAGCGAAACCCCAACCTCAAATTAAAACATAAATATGTTAGGCCCAAATACTTACCTTTTCCCGCAATCAAGAGTTAGTGTAATAATGACAATGTTGTAATCATGAAAATATACCTGAGCTGCTAGTAATGAGAGTTATACGACAATTTTATACAACTACAAAAAGTGCTTACCTGTTCCTTGATGATCAAAGCTTATCCACCCCTTTCTTTTCAAATAGACCTTAATGATCCTATACCATTTGCTACCTTTTCAACTTTGATAATATTCACCCATCAACTCTAATACAAACCCTTAGATAGTCCTAACAAGCCAAAAAATATACAACCCTTAAGAGAATCACTTACCGTAGTTCTAGGTGGTGATTTTAATGCATTTTTTAACAAAATTGATACAATCCACAAACTAGATGATGGCCCGAGACTTAAGACAAAGTTAAATGCTATGAGACCTAAGACTATGCTTATTTTAACAACCCTGAACTTCTCTTTTTGGGGGATACCAAATATTGGATTTTTGAAACAAAATTACAAATATACAAACCTAAATCAAAATTTTACTATAGCTTTCTCCAAAATTTCCTATGGTTATACCTCAAAAATGTAAAGAGAAAGTTTATTTCATACCTGAAGTAGATTTCTAGAATTTATTTACATGCCCCAGATGAGATGTTGACAACTACTTGAAGACACAATTATGCGCTTAAGAAAATATGTTCAAACCTCGCTTTATTTGAAAAAAGTAGTTTGACTGCTTCAGAATGGATTGATTGACTTGAGTTGGGTCCGAGGTATGAGGGATATGTAACAGATGTTTGAGAAGAGGTAAATACTTCTCAGTTTCTTGAGAAGTAGGCATGCAACCTTGCTATAGAATACATATACCTCCTTCTTGTCTTCTACCTACAATTAGAAACTCAAAACGAACTTCCCGAAGACCACGCGCTAAGCCTTCCAATGATTCTGTGTTATCTGCTCCAGGAAACAACGGAAATTTCAGAAGTTTAGTTTAATATTTCTTCATTTTTTTAAGGAGAGGAATCGTACTCATTTTATATAGTTTGAGAATATAATGTAAGGGATTTACAATATGACCGTTCGAGGTCAAGTGAGGACTCAAAAACATTTAATATTAAACGATAAAAGTCTTGTTGATTAAGGAAGGACCGTTATCCTTTTGGCACTTAATTTTAATATATTTTCGACCATAATAATTCTTATACCTTTTGATCTTATGAGGTTTTCTTAATAGACCGTTGGAGAAAGGAGTAATCTCATAAAGTAATGTTAATTCATTTGATAAGTAAAAATAATTTATAAAAATAATATAGTTTTATTAATAGTAATTTAATAATAATAACTTTACCTTAAGATCTCTATTTAATATTGTGTTAAGGAATTTTTTTAGAAATATTTTCAATTCCACTTAGAAATGTGAAATCTATGATTGGTTTAGTGCATATGGTCTTACATGGTTGTGAAGTCAATTCTTGGTTTACAGCCTTTGGTTTTTGAACATATTCAACTTATACACAATGAGATTGTGGTGATAATCATTGTCATATATTAACAATCGTTGGTGAATAAGGTGTCATGTTTCTACCCCTTGGGGTTTTAGCCCACAAAATTGGGTCTTCAACTTTAAACTCAATTTTCTCTCAAACCAAAAGGAACCACGGGGCGTATCATATATCAACGGAAACACCTCGACGAGGAGAATCTATCTAGAAAGATATTGACACAAGATTCCATGAATTTCCATGTCAAATTTTCCATGGAGGTTGGGGTAGCTCTTGGTTCTGCTTGGGTTGAGATCAATTGCAACCACATATCAACAATTCCATTCCTCTTGTCCTAAAAGAAACCCATAACTCAAGAAAAGAGCTTTTGGAGGCTCATACTTTGGAGAGATAGCGTTAGCTTCTGATCCAGGTGGATATTGGTGGCCACCCACCAATTCCATTTGGACCCACACCATCAGTTCTTTCAGTTTTTCACTTTCAGCACAACTTACTATTTTTAGTAAGTTTTCAGTTCCTGAACTTTCGGAGCCGTTTGGAGGCCCTAATGAGCCACATGGATATTGGTGGCCACCCACCTATTCCATTTGAACCCCCACCATCAATTCTTTCAGTTTTTTAGTTTTGGCACAACTTACTATTTTTAGCAGTTTTTTGGGTCCTGAAATTCTAGAGCCGCTTTGAGGCCCTAAATGACGTTTTTTGGAAAAACCAGGAGCAACATGGGTCCATGCATGCTTCTCCCGATTTTTCCAAAAAACACCATTTTGGGCCTCAAAGTGGCTCAGGAAGTTCAGGACCAAAAAAACTGCTAAAAATAGTAAGTTGTGCCGAAACTAAAAAATTGAAAGAACTGATGGTGGGGGTTCAAATGGAATAGGTGGGTGGCCACCAATATCCACGTGGCTCATTAGGGCCTCCAAATGGCTCCGAAAGTTCAAGAACCAACAACTTGCTAAAAATAGTAAGTTGTGCTGAAAGTGAAAAACTGAAAGAACTGATGGTGCAAGTCCAAATGGAATAGGTGGGCGACCACCAATATCCACCTGGATCAACTTCTCTTTGGAGAGAAGATCATTCTTTTAGAGAAGCAAGTAGTGACTTAATGTTCCACTATTGGAGCTAGTGTCTCACCATTATATATGTGTACTTGGATCTTTCACTTAATTATCATAAGCTCACTGAGCCAACACATTTTCATGCATGTATCGTGAATATTTCAAGACAATTCTTTAGATGTTTGTGGTATATGTTATGTTCATATGTACTAAAGAAATTGAACTACTTCATTTTCTTTAGTGGTTATCTTGTTAGATGTATGTTGTATTTTCTATAATAATCATTGTGTCTATGTGAACTATTTAGAAATACAATTAATGAATATTTATTTTCTATCACGTGCCTCTATTAGGGTATTATTATTACTTTCTTTCTATAGACTCACTATTTCTCTCCTCTCGTGAAAGCCTTCGTTTACACATTACAATTGGTGTTTCACAATGTCATCTTACTTGCTTATTTCAAAGGTTATGTGCATAATATCTTATGTTATTGATTACATCCAAGGAAAACCTTAAGTTATGGTGGTCAAGTTGATACTCCATATGGGGCTCCTACTCCAAACGATGTGAGGTCTAATTGGTAATTCAAATCCAGGAGACCCCCTTGATTGAAAAAATTCTAGCATCGTTAACAACACCATTCAAGGAAAATATTGACCATGTCAGAGACAAGTGTGGTGGTATGCCTTGCTGAGGAAATACCTTAAAATGGTAGAGGCACGTTCTTGCCAGGGACGAGAGGCCAATAATGTTTCTGCAAGGGAAAAGATGGCAAAGAATATTGATGCGAGGGTAGAGATGGTAGAACTGATGGGAAGAGGGATATAGAGAGGTGTTACACTAAGAAGTAGTGTCTAAACTTATCTCTAATACCCTGTCGGGCCAAGGAAAATAACTCCTAAAATTGATGATTTGCATTAATGTGAACATAATTATATAACATGGAGGTATGAACTTTGGGATTCATCTTCCAAGTTTTCTTCTTATTACAATTGTTCATTTTCTTTTATTTAAATATATACAATTTATTCACCCAATCACTAAGGATTAGGTGTCTAATAGATACCAACATCTCATCTTGCAAAAAACCAAGTGTTTTCTCTAGATAAATGACTTCATTCAAATCTCTATCCAAGAAAGCACTTTTTATGTCCATTTGATATACATTCTAATGAAAACTAGGCACAAGTGATAGCATAATGCACAAAATTATTTTGCCACCTAACAAAGATCTTTGTGTTGAATTTTTGTAGCTATGGTTGGTCTTCATAATTTATATTTTAGCCCTAGATTTATTTTTAAATCATGTTCTTCATGCTTGTGACAAAAAGAAAAAATATTGGACATGTTCTTCATGTCCTTGTTAAAAGAGAAGAATTTTGAATTTTGAATTTTGAATATTTTGGCTCCAAGAAAGTCAAGTTGGCCTCCACATGATCAAGTCGGCTCTCCAACAATTCAAGTCGGCTTAGTCAAAAGTCACACCCATTCATCCATGGAGAAAGGCATATGTAAGGCACTCCACGTCCTCCAAGGGCACCAATTTAGATATTTTATTCAAAAGAAAGTTCGGATCTCCCGAGGAAGAAAGAAAGATGATTCTAAGGCAGATAGAAAGGTCAAGATCTAAGGCTTAAGTATGACAAGCTTATGGCATGATGGCATCATAGTATAAAATTCTGAAGTGACTCCAAGACCAAATTTATGTGATGGCTACAAGTTTGAATCTTTGTGATGCTACAAGATTGAATCTATGTGATGCTACACGATCGAATCTATGTGATGATTACACGGCCAAATATTTGTGAAAGCATAGAACATGACAAGTTCCCTGGACAGAAGAATGACTTGACTAAAGGGATAATAGACTAGGTTTGAATGGAAGTATTTTAGTGATTAGTTTGACCTAGGGCTTCAATGAGATGTATCTCCAGTTGAATAAATCAAATTCTCTAAGGAAAAGGTTGTTGGGTTATTCCCCCATGTGGGTTTTCCCAGGGTAAAATTCTTTGTGTTTCTTGTGTATCTATCTCTTTGTGATCCTATTATTATTCTTGTTCTATTATTAATGAAATTCTGTGCAATTACTTAATGATTAATGTGAAGGAAAGTAAATTTTAAATGAATATAATTAGAAGTAATTATCATTATATAAGATCCCTAAAAATCAACACTTTATGTAGTCAATTCCTCCCTACCCATAATTTTTAGGAGATGAGCCTTTTATATCAATAGCTCCATTTGATACTAGTTTGGTCTTGCAGACCCACTTACGTTTTACAACATTTATATCTTTGTGACATGAAGCTAAATCCTATGTATCATCCTTCATCAATGAGTTATATTCCTTAATTATTATGATTTCACATTTTGGTTGATTATGTGCATATGCATTAGTGAGGATTGTCTCCAACACACATGTTATGAGTGCAACATAAGCCAATTGGTTATGGATTTGTGTCCTCAAGTCATTGGTATTACCAATATCTTCTCAAATAAATTCAATAGTCTTTTTTTCTCATTTAGGACATCAAAACGCCTTTGTAGTTTACGACCTTGCAACACCCTCTATATGAGGAGAACCATAATGTCAATCGATGATCCATTGCTAATGGATTCAAGTTCTGATACAAATTAGATTATTTCATTGTTTTATCATCCATATTGATGCTTTCAAGGTGGAAAAATTAGAGAAATTTTCTTATAGGATAAGTTTTAGTGATGGGACACAATTTCGAGATTCAAGGTCTGAAACCTCCAGGGCTAGTTTGAGGACTTAAATGGAATTTTTTGGGGGTAAAACTTTCGCACCGAAGTACAACACCCAGAGATTCTATTCTACCCACAAATACCATCCAATGGTCTAAGAAATAAATTAATCAAATTTTGGATGAAAACATCATGCCTCCCAAAATTTGACTTATCATATTGACCACCATAATTCAAGAGGATGCCATCATTTGTTACTCATGAAAAAGATGCTAGAATAGTCATGCTTTAACTCAAATTGAAGGTTGAATCAGTCAAATTTAACCCCTAGTTTGCTATTGTTTTGTGTTATAACTGGGCCAGTAGGACGAAAAGGGGTTCCATTCTATTCAAGTGCATTTTATTGCATAATAGAGTAGAGTAGCTCAGAGTGGATATAGAGAGTAAAATAAATAGGGTTTTTGCTTTGAATTAACCCATGGGCCATAGGTCTTAGATAAATCCATAGGGAGTGCCTAATCCTTTATATTTGCATCATTTCCATTCAGAAAAAAAGAGAGCAGTGCATCCTTTCCTTCCTTGCGGGTTCTCACTCGAAATGGTTTCTCAGATCATATCTTGGTGTTCATTGTGATTGGTACATGTTTGTATTAATTTCTCTCTATTTTTAACATTCATCTATTACATGCATAAGAGAAAAAATAGTAAATTATAAATCCACAAATGTAAGGAAATTTAACCCTTATAGTATATATTTCATATTTTAGTCTATTTGTATCATATTTGTTGTGATGAACTATCCAATGAAATATCCACAAAAAATTTACATATCATAATGGTATCAAAGTATGTTCCTTTGTGGATTTTGTGGGAAGTTGCAAGGGATTTTATTAGTTTAAGAAGAAAGTCATAAAACCCTAGCCATGGGAAACGAGTTAGTTTATATAACCATAGATATTTGGTAGAGAAGAGGTTTGCATGGATATAAATATAGGCAGTAGATATAAATCACAATATGAGCCTCCTCATGGCAGCCCTAAAATAAGCTTGGTTTTTCTAGAGAAGATTTATATTCCAACGTAGAGGTCATATCAAAGGGTGAGTAGGGGGTTAAATCAGAACCAATGAAAGATTCCACGAAACCTAAAAAAGTAGTTGAGTTTTTTAGCATCATGAACCATTCACAATCTCTCTTCAAGATGAAAATAAAGGTGAACATCAAGTTGTATAAAGGTGAGATCAATTTTTGTGATTGATAGAGGTTTACTTTAGTGTTCACTACATATACAAGGAAATGAAAATTTATTTTATTTTTTGAAATTAGAAGGAAATGAAATGATTTGGTGGGAAAAACACACAAAAATCTCGAGGTTGAAGGGGAATCCTCTTGTAAATAAGTTGAAGTATTTTAAAACTCTCATAAAATAAAAATATTACCCTATTAGGGATGTACAACACCAATGGATTGAGTGGAATTTATTCAAGTAGAGATAGTGTTAGAGTGTACATGAGTACACCTCAAAAGTCAAGAAAATGGAAATAATGTTGAGTATCTTTCCCAAGAACCTAAACATTATCTTCCAACATTTTTGGGGTCTGTGCATCCATATATGAAAGAAAGTGATGTTGTTAAAACCCAAAATAATGGATCAAGCTTGTGTTCCTAGAAAACGAAGGCCAAAAGAAAGAGAAATTAAGTGGTTCAAAGTAGAAGGAACACTAGGAAGATTCCAAAGAAGGGAAGTGGAAGTGGAAATGGGGGAAGGACAATAAAACAACAACAAAACACTAATGTAAATATCCTAGTAAAAGTTGCAACCACTACAAAATTGATGGTCACATAGAGGATAAGTGCTCAAAATTACATCCATAACTCAACCCAAAGAATCAAAACAAGGGTGGGAAGAAGAATAATTTCATAGCCACAAATTCAAGAAATTAGGTGGAAAGAAAAACAAACATGGATGAGAATATTGTCTGCACATAAATGTATAAGGGGGTGAACCCAAGTAGCCTTGAACATTAGGAAGAGAAGGAGATGACCAAACTCCTCCATATAAAGATACATCTCAAAAGACAAAAAATTATGCTATTTTCGTCTTAGGATCACATGTGAATCTTGTTGCAACAAATTTGGTCAACAAAATGGGATTGTAGGTTCAAGATCATCCTAGCTCATATCCATTAGGATGGGTAAATAAGGATGCACAAATTAGGATTAAAAAAAATGTAAAATAAAATTTTCTATCAATGTTGATTTTATTAATGAAGTAGAATTTGATGAATTTCCACTTGATGTATGTGAATTTATGTTTGGGAGTCCTCATAGGTACATGCAAGATGCAATATTCATGTGAAAAATCCAAGTAATACGACCTCATCAAGGATGAAAAATCCTTCATCATTAATGTGCACTAGGGAAAATATAAAATTTTGTTGGCAAGTGCCAATCAAGCTAAAAAACTTATTAGTTCTAGCGAGAAGTATGTTTTACTATTTTTTAGAGAAACTCAATACATAGAAGAGTCAATGACAACAAAATCATCCTTGGAGAGTGCACTAAGGAGTAAATACAACAACTATAAGAGTTTCTACAGGATTATTAGGGATTATTTTAGGATCTTAAAGGGTTACCACCCATAAGGGAAGTGGAGCACAAGATCCAATTACCGATACTCTCAATTACCAAAAGTCGGTTTATAAAGGAAATCCATTATAGAAGAAAACAAGGTGCAGAAGAAGTTGCAGTAGCTATTGGAGCATGGTGTTATTTGATCGAGTACCAGAATATGTGGGCACCCATCATAATTGTGCCTAAGAATCATGGGACTTGGAAAATTCACATTGATTATAGGGTGTTAAGAAAAATTATGCTCAAAAGCAGGTAACCCCTATTGAAGGTTGATAACTTATTGGACCAATTGCAACAAAAATAGTACTTCACCAAGCTATATTTAAAATTATGGTATCACTAGGTTCAAGTCAAGTAAGAATATACGTAGAAGATCACCTTAAATACTAGAAAATGATTGTATGATTAGTTCGTCATGCCATAAATTCTATGAAATGCACCAACGATATTCACAATATTAATAAATAACACAGCACCATTATCTAGACCCATTTGTTATTTTTTATTTAGGTGATATACTGGTATAAAGTGCTACTTGGGAGGAACACATTTCACATTTGATGCAAGGGCTATAGACATTGAAGAAGCATCAATAGTTGGAAAATTTCAAGAAGTGTGATTTTTCACAATAGCCTTTGGTGTACTTAGAGTACAAGATTGGTGGAGAGGAGATAAAGATAGGCCATGCCAAGATGGAGGCCACCATAAAGTGTCTTTTTCCTACTAATTTTTCTAAATTCATAAGTTTTGTTGGGGTAGAAAAATACCTAAGTATATTCATAGCCTCATTTTTAGCAGTAGCCACACCACTTAACACCATGACAATGAGTAACAAGAGTTTATAGTGGGGGAAGGGTTAGCAAAACACCTTTAAGGAGATGACGAAGAAAATTAGTCAAGAAACAATACTTTCATTACCAAACATGTAGTAACCCTTCAAAGTGGAGATATATTAAAGTGGGTATGTTATGGGAGTAGTATTGATGCAGTGAGGAAGGATTGTATGCTACCATTCTGAAGTATTTCATGGGGTGGTTCTCAACTACCATACATATGAAAATGAGATAAATGAATTAATACAAGTTGTCAAAAAGTGGAAACACTATTTGATGGGAAAAGAGACAATAATCCACACATATAACTAGCCACTACAATACCTACAAGGCTAGAGTAAGTTACAATATGCCAGGCATTACAGGTGGATGGGGATTTTATTTAAAAAAATGGTAGAAAAAAAAGTTAGCCAACATGATTTCAAGGAAAACCACATCAAAAATCACATCTTTGGTAACTATGATGCACATGGAGCCTTTCACCCATGATGCATATAAAGAGACATAAATATAGGATAAAGAATTCAAGAGGTGTATTAAAAGTTACATGGCTAGAGTCATGCATAAAATGGAGATAACAAAATTGACTATCATCTAAAAAATGGGATACAATTTAGTATATGCATTCCTAAAGGTGAGCTGTTGCAACTAATCAAAGGGGCTCACACCTCCAATGTTATAGGGAATTTTGGTGTTGGGAAGATAGTTGCAAATTTGCAGAGATGTGTACTGGACGAAAATGCAGGAAGATGCAGCTAGGTTCATAACAGGATGTATGCTAAATTGTTGTAACAACAAGCCAAATAATAGGACATAAGGTCTACACCATTTTTTACATGTATCCAATTATCCTTGGGCAAGAATTTCCATGGGATTTGTGGGAGGTTTACTAACAAATAGGAAGGGTCATGACTACATGCTTGAGGTGGTTGACAATTTCAACAAGATATGCATTCTCATGTCATGTAAAATGGCCATAAATGGGAAAGAAGAAAAAAACTTACTCTTTTAACAGGTTTGGGTGCACTCTGGTATACCAAGGATAATTTCTTCAAATAGGGACACTAGATTTCTTAATGAATTTTTAAATTACATTTTGGGAGAATAGGGGCACAAAGCTGAAAAGGTTTAAAACATACCATCCATAGAAAAATGGGAAAATAAAAATAGTCAACAAGAATACGATGCAGCTTTTGAGGGGATACAATTAAGGGAATCTGAAGATTTTGGATGAAAATATGGTATATATACAACACTTTTATAACATATAAGTCCACACTTCTACTGATAAGTCCCCATTTGGAGCTGGTTTTGGTTAATTTCCACCTTCATCTTTGAATATTTTGTATGGACAACAACGAGAAGTGAGGGAGGATCTCATAGGGGATGTTATAAGGGTAGAGAAATTTATTAAGAATATCAAGAAAATCCATATACAAGTACAAGAACCATTGAAGAAGTCATAGAAAAATTACAAGGGAAAGCATATCGACATAGAACATAGAATTTATTTAGAGTGGTATTGAAAAGTGGGGCAGCTATGGGATGAATTTCCCTTAGAAACCCTTATGCCCCAAAAGAGGATTTACCATATTGATCAAAAGGAATTCAATTGGAAGAGAGAATATTATTATTAATATGAACATTTGATAATGAAATTATTGGGAAAATGAAAAGAGATATTTTATATTATAAGGGAATTTTGAATTTTCCTTTCCCTCTAAGAAGGTAATTCGACTCCTCCAGGCCAGGTCAACTCTCCATCAAAGAGGCGCCTTTTTCACCTGTAGATACAACTATAAATTGTCACATCTCTCTAACTTTTGGAATTCATCATGTGGAAATAATTCAATGGTTTCTGAGGTTATGTTCGGAGCTTGCATACCTATGATCATTCTAGAATGACTCTTGCAATGGACGACAAACTCTATGACTCATAAAGTTCATATATATGGCTTGTCTTTAGTAAAGACTTGCATATGTTATCTAGCTATATATATGTGACATAAATAATGGGATCTCACTAAGAATACATAACATTATTTCGCTGGGAGTACATAATTTTATCATGTTGGGAACACATAATGTGATTTACAGTGACACATGGTATTGCTCTATACATAGTGGCACACATGGTATATTTGGTTTGTTGATGATCTCAGTGGAACGTTGACTATCTTAGTAGCATGTATAATTGAGTGAAACTCACTCACTGTTTAGCTCATATTTTGTGGCTCACTTTCACTATTATGGACTGCATACACCACAATTAATAAAATCTATAGTATCACATTATTTTATGAGGTTCACAATCTTCGTTGATGCAATTATGAGATCGTTATTTTGTAGTTTGTGATTTTGGCTTCATCGGATTGCACATTGGCATTCAAATTAACTATGAAAGGCATTAGAGGCATCATAATTAACACCCCAATTATAATCAGTGGAGAAATAATCATCAATGGTATTTCCTCTGTTTTTATGGTCACTATAGTGGTCTGCATTGTTACAATGGTTTGATAGATCGATACGGTGGCATGCATGAAATCAAATTATTGTGGATATGTTAGAAAACATCATTCTAAATAACCCTATGCTCACAGTGTTCTAGTAATGTATGAACAATAACAAATGTTCATAATATTTATTTGATATTTTAACAATGTTGTATGAATACACTTTTTGCACTCACATCAACGATAATAACAATAATGAAGGACAAGAACCTTGGTTGTGAATTTATTCATGACAATGTTCATGAAAATATGGTTGTAACCAAGGTACTTGTTCTCTGATTGTGATCTATATGGAAAATATGTATAAAAATGATAGTGATATTGATGTAAGTCGGGCAATTACCTCATTACATTGTAGTAACATGTCAATGTATTCGATATAAATAAATGGTTGTGACTCTATAATAGTGATAAATGAAAGTGTCAGTGATAGTACCTTTTATATGGTAGAAAGTGACCTTCTTAGTATAACAATGGTAGGGTTGTATGGCAGCTCATGTAACAATGATATACTTAGCTTGATGTAGTTTGACATATGAGGATCATGTATGATCCTTGGTTGGTCCTAGGTAGCCTAATATGTTTGATTTAATCTATATCCAACCAAACAATCATATGAATATCTAATAGAAGAAGAATCTAGTTGGGTTTTCCCCCTTGTGGGGTTTTGCATTGGTGTCTAACCTAAAACCCATTGTCTCTATTGTACATACTTTTATTCTTATGTTCATTTATTGTTCCACTACATTTTTGATGTTATTGTTCTCTCTAAATAATTTCTAAATATTAAATGATATTATGGGGTGTATGTTATATGAAAATTTTGGAAAAAAATGTTATGAACCCAACCCAAAAAATGGAAGTAAATATAGATCAACGACTTAGAAATTAGCCTCTTTGAGGGGGAAACCTCCTTTATACTACATAAATGAACAATTCTTGGATGATTCAAATGATAAAACCTCCTTTCTATATATAGGAGTCTAAGGGGTCATAATATAATCCTAGCCAACATAACAATAATAATGTAAGTGCACAACAATAACAATAGTGGTCTTCTATTGGGCACAATAATAACAATATGGGGATTACATGGACACAAAAATAAAAATAAGGGGGCTACACTAACAATAATGAGGGGCCACACTAGTATTATTGGGACCTAACATGCCCCTCTCCTTCAAACAAGTGTTGTCCTCAACACTTGAGTAGCTCTAGATGATTTTGTATAAAATTATCACCCTCCCACGCCGAATGTTCAATGGGTAAGTTCGTCCACTTGATGAGATATTATGAAATTGATCGATTTTGTAGCTGTCGAGTTCTTGTTTCCATGACTACTTCAGGTTCCAATATGATTTTTCCTTCCTTTTCAAGTTCTGGAAATATTGTTTGAACTGGGAGCTTGTCACCTATAACCTTCTTTAAGCATGAAACATGGAAAATTGGGTGCACTTGGGAAGATGAAGGAAGCTCCAATTTGTATGCCATAGTACCAATATTTTGCAACACCTTGTAAGGAACATAAAACTCTGGTGATGATTTATTATCCTTCTTAGCTTGCTTGAGGGACATTTTTTTGTATGGTTGTCGCCGTAAAAATACCCAATTGCCTACATGAAAACTTCTTTCGCTGCAATGTTGATCTGCCTATTGTTTCATTCGATTTTGCACCAAAGTGAGGTTATCCTTTAAGAGTTGGAGAAATTTTTGTTGATGTTCAATGCGATCTTCCACTACTTGAACCTTAGAATTGTATCTTAAAGATGATGTGATGGACAGTGGCTGATATCCATAAATTGCCATAAATGGGGTCATTTTTGCTGTAGTATGGAAGGAAGTGTTATACGACCAATCAACCAGAGGTAAACACTTGACCCATTGTGTTTGTTTATCATGTACAAAGAAACGAAGATATCCTTCCAAAAATTTGTTCACTATCTTAATTTTCCCATTAGATTGAGGATGATATGATGAGCTATGAGCTAATTGAGTACCCAAACAAAAAAATAATTTCGTTCAAAAATATCCTGTAAAAATGGGATCTTTTTCACTTACAATAATATTTGGGTTTCAATGTAGTTTTGAATTGTTTCCATAAATGTAGTAGCAAATATACTGACATTAAATGGATGAGATAATGCACAAAAGTGTGCATACTTAGTAAGTCTATCAACTACCACCATGTTGATAGTATTTCCTTCAGACTTGGTAAAATTGTGACAAAATCCAATGAAACCTCCTCCAAACGTTGACTTGGAATGGATAAAGGTTGTAACAGATCCTGAGTCTTAATTGTCTCAACTTTATTTTGTTGGAAAACCAAACATTTTGCCTCAAAATTTTGAATATCATATTTAAGGCCATCCCAAAAAAATTTCTTCTTGACTCTGTGGTAAGTTTTTAAAAATCCCGAGTGCTTCATTCAAAAGTTGCAGTAAGATCTTTAAGATTTTTAAACGCCCTGAGTTTCTTCTGGAGTCCAATAAAATGCATATTTCTTCAGTAATGATGTTAGAGGTGCCTATATTCTCCCATAATTCTTAACAAAGTTGCGATAATACCCTGTTAACCCCATAAATCCTTGAAGATGCTTTATGGTTGTGGGGATTTTCTATTCCTTATTGGATTTAATTTTGTTAGGGTCTACCTTAACACCCTCATCCGATACAATATGACCCAAATATTCCACCTCCTGTACTCCAAAGAAACATTTGGAGGTTTTTGCATATAATTTTTTCTCCTCCAATAGTTTGAGAACCCTATTAACATGTTGAACATGATCCTTCCAAGAGTTGTTGTAGATTAGTATATCTTCAAAAAATACTAACACAAATTTTCTAAGGAAGGGTTTGAAAATGGAATTCATCAGACCTTGAAATGTGGAAGGTGTATTAGTAAGACAAAAAGGCATGACCAAAAATTCATAATGACCCTCATGAGTTCTGAATGTTGTTTTCGAAATGTCTTCAACCTTCATTCTAATTTAATTATATCCAAAATGAAGATCCAACTTGGTGAAGTAAATTGATCCATGTAATTCATTAAATAATTCATCAATGATGGGGATGAGAAAATTATCTTTAAGAGTGAGCTAGTTGAGCTCCTTATAATCTAGACACATATGCCATGATCCATCCTCCTTTTGTACCAATACTAATGGAGCAAAGAAAGAGCTTTGACTAGGTTTAATTATACCAACCTCTAGCATTTTTGCAACCATGTGTTCAATCTCACTCTTTTTAGCATAAGGATATCTGTAAGGCCTGATGTTTGGAGGAATACATTATAGAATCAAATGAATAACATGATCATGATCACAAATAGGTGGGAGTGATTTGGGGGTCTCAAACAGCTTGGAATGATTGTCCAAGACTTTTTGGAGATCTGGAGAAATAGACGATTTTGATGTTTGAACCTCTAGTGAGCATAATTGTGCAATTACGTCTCATTGTTCTTTATTCAAAAGCTTTGTCATGAAATTAGAGTTGATTATTATTCTTGGCTTCCCTGCGATACCCTTTAATTCATCTTCCTTCCTTTCGAAAAAAAATTCAAGAAAAGTTCTTGAAAATTAAAAGCTAATGTCACCAAATATTGTAACCATTGTACTCATAGTACAACATCAACACCATCCATTGGAATGGAGAGCATTGGAATATTATATACATATTCCCCCATGGTTAGCTTGATATTATGGCACTTTCCAAAGCAATTTATAGTTCGTCCATTTGTAACCATCACTTGACACTCTGGTGCTAGGTGTAGGAAGCAATTCAATTCCTTGGCTACCTTACAATGTATAAAATTATGGGTACTACCCGAATCAATAAGAAATATTACATTTTTCTTCTTGATATGTCCTTCTATCTTGAGATTTTGAGGAGTGGTAATTCCTACCAATGCATTATAGGATATGGTCAGATTCATTTCTTCTTCCTCTAGGGTTGGTTCATGGTGTATATTTTATTATTTTGAAATTTATTGTTCCTTTTCTTCCTCGTCTTCACAATCTATGTAAAATAATTTATTCTCAGCACACTTATGACCTTTAGTGTATTTGCTATCACAATTATAGAAAATCCCTTTCGATATTTTTTCTTCCAATTGTTGTGGTGTCAATATTGTAGTTTGTGGAAGTCTAGGAGTAGCAACACTTCCATCTTTATGGTTGTGAGTGGTAGGCTTCCTTGTCGCCATAATTTTTCTTTCAATTTTTCTTCCCAACCTAAATTCCTTCTCCAATGTATCAAGTTCCCAAAGGAAAACCTCATGTTGGATGTTATCCTTTAGAGTCCCTATGAAAACATCAATCCTATGTTCCTCTGGAATATTATTTACCCTTATATTCAATTTTGGAAGTCCTCAATGTGTTCCATCATTGAACCCTTTTGTTTGAGATTTATCGATTGGATAAAGAAGGTGTTGCTCTCTGTATCCTCATAATGTGCTATCATTCCTCAGTAAAAAATGACTAAATGACCAATGGTTTACAAGAACAAAGCCATAGATACCATAAATACTAATTTTGTTCTAAATATAAAGTTGCAATGCATAGCTTTTGTGTGTTTTTCACATAATGGAGCTCAAAGTATTGCTCCATCTGTAGTATTCATGTTATCTTATCCTTGCCATCAAACTTCCTCATATCTATATTTGGAATATGGTGGGTATTAAATCCAATATTAGAGTTAAAGAAATCATTCTTAACATTTCTGTTGTTCTCATCATGAGTTTACTCTACTACCTTTTCTCCATTAGGAAGCTTTTCTTGTGACAACTTTTCCAAATATTCGTTCAAACTTTCCATGTATTTCTTCAAATTTTCCATGTTACCTTCTATACCATCGAACTTAGCTTCCATTCCTTTCATTCCATCCTTAAACCCATCCATATTAGCTTCCATGTCTGCTTTTAAACCATCTATGTCACCTTTTATTTCACTTTTGGTTGTTCTATATGAGAGTGAAATTTGTTGCACTTGGTCTTGTAATTTGATATATCATGCTACAATTCTTCCTCTTCATGCATCATAATAGAGTTTTATAAGGGATTAATGGGCATAGAATTATTTTTTGGAGGAATTTTAGAACTCAATACTAATATCTATGATTCAATATGACCTTGGAATAACTTCAAACTATTTTTTCAAACAAAAGCTATGCAATTTTATTTTTTAAATACACACCTTTTTCTTTATTTTAGGAACTCAATCTTGAAACGGTTGTAACTTTTTAATTTTGGATATCCAAGATCTGAACTTCGGTTCTATAATAGCCCTTCGAGTCTTCTTTCCAATGCCATAGGTCAGACCTGATTTTGATTTTTCAAGGCAAAGTTATGCCCAATCTCCCATAATGACCTAATTATGGACTAGTTCAGTAGAGAGAACTTGTATGGCGTGCCACGTGTAAATGTTTCATCTGTAGGATCTGTTAGTGTCAGTATTTGAATCCTTCCACCAGTGATAAAAATTAACACTTTCATGTCATGTTAGGGGTCCCATTCAATTTTTTTTTCATTCCACTAGGTCATGCAAAAATTTGGTCACTTGGTGTAGATTTTAATCAAGGTTCACTCTTTTCAAAAAATGTCATCTCATCACTTGCTGGCTCACTTTATCACTATGATGAGTGTCCATTATTCATGAGTATTTATCACCTTTTCAGTCATATCATCATGAAGTTGATTTAGTCAAATGTGTCCATTAGGTATTAGGGTTTTCAAGGTATGTTAAAACATCATTTCCATTGCATAAAAGACCAGCAAGACTAAGGGTTATTAATAAATTCACTTTACTATGTAAAGTTGAAATGTAATATTTAGTTTTTATTCCATTTTGTAATTTTCATTTCATTATGTAGTTTTATGTTTTTCTCAATATGTAATAAGTTCATGGTTCTAAATATAGTTGTCAACTCAAATTTTCATATGCCAAGAAAGCATCAGGTTTCCAAAATCCTAGTGTTCTCAAAATCCATCAAATGATCAATTTCCAAAGAATAAAGTCAAAGTGAAAGGTATATTTTCAAAACTTTAAAGTGAAATCAAGAAGGAAAAGTGGGTCCCAAAGCTCAAAAAATCCAATCCATCAAGCATAAAGCCAATCCAAAGATCAAAAGGACATTCATTTGCTCTCTATGCCATCAATCCATCACTCACACAACTCGAAAACCAGATTTGAAAGGCGAAAAGTCAAGTATTTGGGAGGCACTGCGCACTTGGGACAAGCACTGCACATAGACCAAAGGCGTTGCGCACTGTCCAATTTCATATGCAAGTTCAAAAAATTTGTGCAAGTGATCCAAACCTTCAACAAAGGATTTATCCATGTTCTAGCAAGTAAGTAAGACATCATCATGCCCTCCTTGAATTTATTAAGTGCAAATTTCATGGTGTCAAGATTTCGATGAGAAATCTGTAGTTTTTGAAGATAGAAACCATAGTTTCACTTCCTAATCCAAAATTTGATCCCTAAATATCTTTTTACCTTTCCCACATCACAGTAAACCCTATCCATACCCCTACATCACTAAATCCCTATCCCAAATTTCCTTTTCCATAAACCCTAAGTCCTAAGCATCTCAATTTTCTAGGCAGCCCTATTAACCCTGTAATAAAATTATAATTACCAATTCCCATAGTATTTTGATTCCCTATCACATTCCTAAGTTACCAAAACCCTTCCCCTACTTCCCCAATTTTTCCCACTCATTTTCCACTCCCCTAACCTATCTCCGACTCCTATTTCCTCATCCCTAGGGTTTCTAAACTAAAAACACCACAGAAGAGGGAGATAGAGATTTCATGGAAGAGGAATACAGAGAAGAAAAAAGGCCACACAAGGGAGGTATAATTATAAGGTTTCAGCCTACCAATGCCAGAGAATTAATGGCCTCGCTTATGAGAGTCACTTGTTTCAAGAATGTGGGATGCTTTGATTTTTGTGAAATAATACAAAGAGTTCAAAACCACCATGTTTTGACTAGAGTTTTCATCTCAAACCTTTAGGACAATCAAGTGACCCTTGTTGGTGTAACTTTCACCATATCCTCAGCCATCATTGTTCTTGCTACTGGGATACCTAATGTGGGTGAGAAGTGGTTTAAAGCTCAAAACCTAGATGATCAGTATTATCAACCATACATCAAGCCTCGGTATATAAATGAGAGAAATAAATTCTTCCCTTTCAGTCACCTTCTTGATAGGTATGCTCCCCTGATGAGGATCATAATGAAGTACTTCTCTTGTGAAGGCAGATTTTCCAGACTCTACACATACCATATCATATTGCTCATGAACTTGACAAAAGTCAAAATTCTCAATATTCCTTAAAAATGGCATGCACGGTACAGAATAAATAGTATGATCAACAAATGAACAATATCTTCCATCACTCTCTGATCCAAATCATTGTCCTTCATCACCTTAATCAACTGAAAATCTCATGGGACACTTTCATTGCCAATTATATATTCACTAATCTACAAGATCAACATGTTGAAGCTATGCCTCCTCCACGTCAGCCCACTGCACCTATTCCTTCATCATCTCAACCTACTAGACCCATCTCATCATCATCATCAGCATTTTAGAGTCAAATAGGGTCATCTAGTAGAGATATGGTCAGCAAAATTAAAGAGACCAAAGAGGCTGAAATGGACACATTGGCTAAAAAATATCATAGAGGGCATAGGCAAGTGTTTGCCTTACAGATTGTGGGAGGGACCTTGCCTTCTTCATCAACAAACCAGGTACAAAAGCGAAAGAAAAAGAAGAAAGAGGTAGTTGTGCATGAGGAAGTGATGCAAGAGGATGAGGATCCTCATGATGAGGAAACATATTTTGACCTAGTTGACTTGGATCAGTAGGATGATCATGAGGCCTCAAGCTTAATTGTCAAAGAAAAGGATGCCCAAATTAGAGATCTACAAAATAATTTGGATAGAGCTTATTTTTCCATTTCATTTCTTGAGCAGGAGAATAAGAAGCTGAAAGAACAACAAGTTCTTATTGAGCTAGAGTTGCTCAAAGAAAAAAGAGGTAAGGCTATGATGTCACTTGATGATCTTGATCAAGGTGACATTCAAAGCAGCAGGACAAGACCTAAGACAAGAGGTCTTAAGAGGGCTCGACAACAACAGAAGATTGAGGATGAAAGACTCACTTTAAGGAGAGGATTTCCAAGGAGGTTGAAGATGACAGAGAGATATGGCTTGATAAGGTCAACATCCACCTTGAGAAAATCCTTCACAAGACAAACAAAGACAAAAAAATTCTCAAAAACATGTCTAACATTTATATTACAAGAAATAAGGTCTGTAGCATTAAATTCAAGCAATTGTAGGAGAAACATAAGCAAAACCTAGCCAAGAAAAAGGAGGGAGGAAATATTGACATCCTTGCAGAGGAATCTCTCATTGCCTAAAATACTTCATCAGGCTTTCACAGAACAAATTTGAAGGAATTTTGAGAAAAGTTTTGAAATTTTGGGTTTTTGTGAAAACTTTGATAGTCTTTACACAGTTTGACTGTCATGTGCACAACATCCTAGGCACTGAGCACCTTCTAGAACCCTCCAAATGAAAAAACAAGAACATCATTGGATTCATAAGCCATCAAACATGCAATTTTGACTATTGGCACACCAAAATTGGGCAACATAGCAAGGAGAAATGGCCAAAAACACCTCAAAAATCACATTTCTGCCCTCATTTTCAAGCAGGCACTGTGCACCTGACCAGTATTGGGAGAATGAATTTTTGAAGGGTAAAAAATTATCATTTTTTGGAACCAAACACATTTCTGGAAACCAGACAAGATATTCTTTCAAATGAGCTATCCTGAGCTCAATTTGGACATGAGGAACCCCCTCAAAACTTGGCTTGAAGATGGCATTGCGTACACACCAATGGTGCTGCGGACAGACCAAAGGAACTGTGCACCTAATGAGGGCTGATATTTTTTAATTTTTTCAGTTTTCTAAGTTTCACCATGGAAAATCATGATTTTTACTGATGTAAATGATGTATGTAAACGTAATTATGATAATTTTGAGTTACCTAGGGGTAAATACATTAGGTAAATGTCTTTTTGAGGATGAATGAATCAATTTCACTAAAGTTAGGGATAAGTCAATTTGACCTCCCTACACTCTAGGTTTTCAGTTCAGTATTTAGTGGAACAACTCCTCAACTCAGGGATTTGACCCCTGAGGTTGTTAGAAGTTTTTTGATGTCTATATATTTCACCTCTTCTCTCATTTGAGAGGTTGGATGCTATTGTATTGATCAAAGACACTAGTGTATTCAGATTTTGGCAAGAATATATTGGATGAGTTGCAACTATTCTTTTGGTATTCATGTGGTACTGTAATTTGGCATAGTTTCTTCTTCTATTGCATATGTATGAATGTTTTGTACTTTCCATGTTCATTCCAGTTCTATGATATGTTTGATTCTCAAGTTTGATAAGCAGAATACATATTTTATGCTCTTTTTTGGGAGAATTTCCTTAATTTGTTTCAGTTTCTTCAGTTTAAAAATAATCCGTGTAATATCATGCTCTTTTTAGCACCTCACCAGTCTAATACATCTCACCCTAAAACCCTAAAGTGTTAAAGTACCTACCTACCTTGCCCCATCAGATGTCTACAATTCTGATCTTATTTTCCCTGACCTAGTCACCTATTTGACCTAATTCACTCATCCAACACCCAAATCAACCAATCAAAACCCATATGCTACTATACCTAGCCTAAAACCTAATTGATCCAGCCCTCTTGGCTATGATCCCTTGGAGAGAGCTCTCTCCCACCTAGTAGGGCTAGCTACTTGGTGAGAGATTGGTCTGTAGTTACCTTTGCTGGTATCTTCTTAGCCTCGAAGATCTAGTGGAGTGCTAACATGATCTGAAATCGATGCAAAAGAAACTACGTTATGTTTCATTTTAGCCAATTTTTACAGAATTTGAATCCAATGCCTAAAACGAAAGTTATGACGATTTTCCCTCAGTCACCTATTTGAGATGAAATTCTGGAGCCTGCAAAAACCCTAACTTCTAAAGATCACATCTCTGAAGATATTGTGATCCAAGGTCTGAAATTTTGGCATGAGGTTCGTCAGGATTTCAACTCGAATGAGTTTTTTTTTTTTTAATTTTTAATTTTATTTTTAAATTTTTAAATTTAATTTAATTTATTTTATTTTATTTTCTTTATTATTATTATTATTATTATTTTTCTTTTTTCTTTTCAGCTTATGAAGCTTCGTAGAAACAAATTTATAGTGGAAATTCCATGATGACTTGTTACAACGGTGAAACCCTAGAATCTAAAGCTCTGATACCAAATGTTATGAACCCAACTCAGAAAATAGAAGAAAAGATAGATCAACGACTTAGAAATCAGCCTCCTCGAGTGGGAAAACTCCTTTACATTAAATAAATGAACAATTCTTGGATTATTTAAATGAAAAAACCCCCTTTCTATATATAGGAATCCAAGGGATCATAATATAATCCTAGACGACATAATAATAATAATGTAAGGGCACAACAATAACAATAGTGGGTTTCTATGGGGCACAATAATAACAATATGGGTACTACATGGGCACAACAATAAAAATAAGGGGGCTACACTAACAATAATAAGGGGCTACACTAGTATTATGGGGACCTAACAAAAAAGGTTTTAAATTGCAATTATCTATAACAAAGAAAAATCAAGCCCAAAATTGAACAAGGAACCAGAGTTGGGATGAAGAAAATTCTTTGAGATCACGCCTTGCAGTTAATGATGATGGTAGCATATGAAGGTGGGAGAGACGTAAAATAATGCTAAGGTTTGAAGTTAACCATAGGGAATATTTTTTCTTACAAGAGAAGGTTAGGGTTTGGGAAAAGCCCTTGAAGTGCCCTTGGATATGGCCTAGGTTTTATAGCATTGAAACCCTAGTATGATTCAAAATGATTCTTGAAATGATATTCCATTCAGTTACTCAAATTCAGAGAAACCCTAGAGTGACACTTATTGATATGAAATGATTGGTGAAAAGCCCATGATAAAAAAACCATATGAGAAGGGTATGTTGTAGTTTCAATGACATTGATGGTTGTTATTGGCTTCCAATGAAAGAAGGTAAAAGATACAAGTGGTGCTCAAGAAGATGCATTTCTTTTTCCGATGGAATATGGTTGATGGAAAATGGTGACTTATAAAGGTCGGATCCAAAGATAGCTAAAAACTTCCTTCAAAACTCATTAAAGGTAAGTATTTTTCAAGGCTTATGTTATGACACCGTTGTTGTTTAGATTTTCTATTTTTGAATTATTGTTTATTCCTCCTGCACAAATAATGAATACTTCTTTTACTAATGTCTTGGAGAAGGAAATTTGATCCTTCTTAAATATAAACATGATGTGGAAGCATTGCAGGAAAAGTTAGCACTCATAGGGAGTTGAGAGCCTCCTACAATCCATATTAAATTTAATTACTTTCAATACTTATGTGACTTCTTTTGTGATCATTCTTGTGAGTTTACTATTTTCAATTATCATTAATTCTTCTTGCATTAATATTTTGATTATTTCACTAACTTCTTGATTGAGGATGTGATCCATCTTGAGGATAATCAAGATGTTGAGTAGTGCAAGAAGAGAAATATCTTAGAGGGATATGGTGCATGAATATTCAGAGGGAGCTAGAGTATGATTATGCAAGAGCCACTCTTTCATCTAGAAAATATAGACAAACTTTCCTCATCACCAGGTTCACTTTCATTATGATTATTTAATTGAATATTATTGCTCTTTCTCTTGTTCTGGGGTCACAGGTACATTCGATAAATGTGAGGATAAAGCCTTCTATATCAAATATTGAGGATGATGTAGATCCATCCCATGACTTATGAAATGGTCAGGAGCTCAAGTCCTCAGAGGAAGGATTATAGTCTCACTGGTTGATTGAATAAGATTTGTATTTAGAGGGAGTAGATTTGGGATAAAAATATTATATGATGTTAAGAACGATATGTCCTTAATGAAAGGATTATTCTTGATATATGATATGTAGCAGTGTCTAATGATTTCATGTTATGATTCAAAATACGATAAGAAATATTCCCTCAAAGAAATAAGGATATAATAGCTCCTGTTATGTGATGCCTCAGATGTATGTGAAGTAAGCTTCCTCTATGATATACTTGAGAAATCATATTTTCAGTTTGAGGAGCATGAGTAGTAGACTCATGATTACATATTGAAGAAAGTTTCATATGAACTCTCAACAAGTCTCTTGGGCTCATCATGCTTGAAGTATTAAAAACATGATGTGATCTCTGGCCTCTCTTCATGATTAAAGGTATGCCTTTGACATTTGGCTTTATAAAATAACATATTATTTTTTATAGGATCAATATTATTTCATCATTTAGTTATAGAGTGAGTTAACCCTTGATGATCAACTTCCTGAGATTATAAGTGTAGCAGAAATATGATAAGATATTCCTCATTAAGGGAAGCATGCTATCAGAAATGGTTTACATTGAAGCAGTTGAGTAATGGTAGAAGTGTCCTCAGACACACAATTTTATTAATTAGGAAAAGAAAATGACAAGAAATTTTGCAAGGGTTTACACCTGAACACTCCAAAACTCTTGCAATCAGGAGAACGAGCTATATATAAGATAAATTCCCTAACCTATTATATTTATGGATCACTTATTAAATTAACAAGTGTCCATTTACATTAAATGCCATCCTAACAAATATACTAACTATTTTCCTATATTGGAGCCTAAGAAACGACATCTTTCTAGATTTCATATCTTTTACAAAAAATTATATTTCTAAAGTTTCTCCAATATTTTATTAATATCCTAAATAATTAAATATTCTATTCTAATTTTTAAACTATGATTTTTGTATTTTTGGATCATCTAATATTCCCCCCTATGATCCAAATATACATTACAATAGATACCAAGTTCATCCCTGAACTTAGTAAATTTTATCCTGCCAAGTGGTTTTGTAAAAATTTCAAAGATTTGATCTTCGGAAGGACATTAAATTTGCTTGATGACATCCTTTGCAATGAGCGTTCTGATGTGATGATACTTGGTGTCCACATGCTTTATTTTTGAATGAAATCTGGGTTCTTGGAAAACTTTATGGTTGACTCGTTGTCAATGAATAACGATGTAGCTTCTTCTTGAGGAATTTCCAAGTCTTGTAGAACTCTGCGCAACCAAGCAATTTCACATGATGCTTCCCATGTTGATATGTATTCGGATTCTGTTGAAGAAGTGGCCACTGTAGCTTTCTTCTTGCAACTACAAGATACTGCAGTTGAACCCATGTTCATTAAATAACCTGAGGCTGATTCCCTATCATCAATACTGCCAGCAAAGTCAGCATCTGAAAATCCACCAAGTACAAGGTTTTTAGTCTTTTTGTAAAGAATACCAAAATATTTTTTGCCTTGGATATAACGAATTAGAACTCTTTTGGTTGCATTCCAGTGGTTGTCCCGTGGTTCCTGCATAAAGCATGAAATAATACTGACTCATAAGATAGATCTAGTCAAGTGGTTGTCGGATAAATCACGTTGCCAATCAACTATATATAAGTAGTGTTGTCCACCATTTCCCCCCCTTCCAATTTTGAAAGTTTCAAGTTTTTTTCCATGGGGGTAAGAACATGCTTGCAATCCTGCATTCCAAATCGTTGAAGAACTTATGCTGCATACTTACTTTGAGAAATGAAAATATTATGTGGACGTTGGAATACTTCAACTCAAGATAGTAGTGAATTAGTCACAAATCTGTCATCTTAAAACCTTCATGTAACTCCTTTTTCACCTATATAATATGATCATCACTATTTCCAGTGATGATCAAATCATCTACATACATAACAATAATCACCATATTTTTACCTTGTATTCATACATACAAGGTATCATCAGATTCACTTCGTTGAAAGCCAAATTTCTGAAGGTATTCGTCCATTTTGGCATACCAAGTTCGTGGAGCTTATTATAACCCATATAAAGCCTTTATCAGTTTTCAAACCTTATGTTCCTATGCTTAAATTTCAAAACCTAGTGGTTGTGTCATATATACATCTTCCTATAAATCTCCATTGAGGAAAGAAATTCTTACATCCATCTGATGAACTTTCCATCCTTTTTGAGCTGCTAATGCAAGTGTTAATCGGATGGTGTTCCATTTAGCTGTAGGAGAAAAGGTTTCCTCATAATCAATCCCTTCCTGTTGTGAAAAACTCTTAGCAACAAGTATTTCTTTGTACTTATCGATATCTCCATTTTTCTTGTACTTAATTCATTAAACCCATTTGCATCCGATGGGTTTAAAATTTTGAGGACAATCAACAAGTTTCCAAGAATTTTTGTCTAGAACTACGTGATATTATTCAACCATAGTCTATTTCCATTCTTTATGTTTTACTACCTCTTTGTATGTAGATGGTTCAGTAAAATCATTTGTTATCAAGGCACAATTTCCTTCATTTCTGTGTGACCCCAGTGTTCCTGTTTTATTTTTCTCATCAGGCCTTACTTCTTTTAAGAGTCGAACAACCCATTTTGGAAATTGATGTTCACTTGTTTGAGATTATGAAAAATCACCATCATTGTAAAGAGGATTGATGTAAATAGATTTTCGTTGATCAACTACATATTATGGGGGCAAAGAGTCACTGTCATAAGAAATGTTGTTGCTAGGAGATTCAGATGAACTGCCAGAAGACCTAGATGGTGTTGTGAAGTAGAACTAGATGGACAAGATGAATCATCTTCAGATGAAGGAAAATCAAGTTCATACCAATTTTGTGAATTTGGTTGAATTTTCATATTTCCTTTCCTGTTATCGCTTTTAGTTTCCAACTTTTGAAGAAGACTTTATATATATTCAACACTCTTCTCTCATTTTTGTCAAAAATCACATCTCTACTGATAATAAATTTTCCATTTGATAGAAGCTGATACCCTTTCTTCTCATCAGAATACCCAATCATTTTGCATTTCAAACTTTGTGAGTCAAGCTTAGTTCATTTTTATTTCAGAACTAAGGCATAACACACTGATCCAGAAACCCTGATGTGTTTAACTCAAGGTTGAAACCAAACAAAGCTTCATAAGGTGTAATATATGTACTTGTTTCCCCTGCAAAGTTAGAATTCCTTGGAATAAATGTCCCTTTCATCCTTAACAGTTTTCCATCTTCATATCCTGTAATCACTTTTTTCATGCTATGTTTGACTGAGTTAATTTTAACTAAGCCATTCTCCATAATCACCTGATGTCCTGCTTGTCAAATCATGACTAAAGACAAAAAATTATTCATAAATGTTGGTACATACCATACATTTGAAATCATTCTTTCTCCAATTCCATGTAGATAAATTTAACTACACCTTTTCCGTAAGGAGTATTTTTGTATCATCAACAAGATATATTGAATTGAGATGGCATCATTGGAATTTCCAAAAGAAGTCATGTCGAAAAGTCATGTGTTGGGTTTCTTTGTATATAAAATACATGCATCTTCATAATCTCTTTTAAGATAAGTGGAGACCTGTAATACTGTTGTTTCTGAGTTTTTGAAGATATATAATGAGCCATCATTATCATCTTGATCAATTGAAAAATGTGTTGTGTTTTGATGAAACTTTGGAATTTTGTCAATGGATGTTCCACAATCCTCAGCAAAATGGCCAACCTTGTTACATCTTCTGCAAAAAATTTAACTCAAAACTTTGCCTCTACCTTGATTCTGTCCTCTACCTTTTCTTTGACCTCTTCTTTGAGTTTGTCCTCTAGCTGGACTTTGTCCTCTTCCTTGATTATAGTATCTGCCTTGAAAGTTGCTTCTGCTTAAACTTTTGGCTCTATTAAAGTTGTTCCCTCTGCTTTGGTTTCGACCTCGACCTTGTCCAATATGTGCTGCTAGGTTTTGATTGAAATGTCCTCTTCCTCTACCTCTAGAACTATTAGTTGAGGATTTACTTGTGTTGGCCTCTGTGAAGAAGACATCTTCCCCAATTTGTTTCTTCTTCCCAAAGGTTTTGTCATGTTGAGCCAACATTTCACTTAGCTCATCAAAATTTAACTTATCTAATTTTCTAGTTACTTGTAAGGTTTCCAAAAAATGTGTGTATGAGGAAGGAAATCTAGCAATTAGAATTGTAGTCATGAAACTATCATCTAATGTTGGAAATACAACATTAACTATTTCATGCTTAATGTTTTTAAGCCTTGAAATATATTCAAGAACATCTCCTCCTTCAATCAATTTCTGGTGGAGCAACTTTAATTGAAGATCCAACTTTTTTTATTCAGGTTGTGTATCAAATAGATATTTGAAAGCACACAAAGAAAACCATGCACCTGAGGTGTTTTCAATATGAATATACATCTCATTCTTAACTGGAGACTTTATTAGAGATAATTTTTTCACATTTTTTATTTTCCATTTTGCTAACAAAGCTGCATCTGTGGGTTTATTTGGCTTAATGTCTCCATCACATATGCCTTGCCACAGTTCATTATATATTAGAGTGCTTTCTATGAGACGTTTCCATGTCTTGTATTATTTTTCCCCTTCAATCTTATCAGAATCAGAAACAAATTAACTAACTTCGACATTGTAGTGTTGAATCTTTGCACCAAAAATAATCGATCACAAAATATCAAGATGAGAAACACACCACACGCAACACGCCATAGAAAAAATGATCTATCGAGGCTTGGACTTGACCCTCATATAGTCATTGAAGGAGAAAAATTATTGAGCTTTGCACTTGGCTCTATTCAATTTCTCTTAAGAATTTACAATGAAATATTTCAAAATTTGACTGGTTTACAATTCCCTTGAAAAAATTTCCTTAAAAAATACTCTAACCCACCCTCAAAGTAAAAAATTACTTTGAGTTACAATATCTCTCTTATCTCTCCAAATAAAAAAATTACAGATGGGATCTCCTTATTACTCCAAAAATTACAAAATTTACTGCTCCAAACATTTACAAATAACCCGCTCACACCAAAGTTACAAAAAATTCACACCTTCTTTCTCTACTAAAATACAAAATTGTAAAAATATAATTACAAAAAATCCACCTTATCACTCCATTAAAACAACTCTTTTAAACTCTAATTTAAAAGAACTCCATGAAAGCCCCTTTTAAAAAAGTAAATTTCACGTTCTCTTGAATGAATCTACTTTGTTTAAAATTAGATTCATAAAACACACTTTTAAATCATTTAGTGCTACCTACGCAAGGGAAAAATTCACTTCTGGACTGACCTCGGGCAAGATTGAAAGAAAAAACCTCACTAGATGCAGTACCCGAAACCAAAGATATCAAAATGACAAATATAGCTTCAGAAAACTCCATATCTGCTACCATAGATCGTCGATCTACTCCGATTTCACCTTAAAATTAAGCGTAAATACTACTAAAACCATTTTACGTTCATTATTAAGAATGATACAACATAACCATGGATCAAAGCCAAATGCGGATGCACATGCCAAGGGTTATGAATCGTAAGGAGCCTAGATGAAACAAATTCCTTCGTGCAACAAATTTTGTCATGCCTTTCCCTCGAGTGATAAAAATTCTATGATGCGTTACGTAACCTTATCTAGGGCGAAATTAGTTTTTGATATATCTGGTTTTATGAGTGATAACTCCTCCCGTTTGTGCATTCCATTGCGAACTTTCAGAAGCACAAGTTTATATCTTCAGAACTTGGCAATGAGCACGATGATGGAAAATTGGAGATGCTTTCATCATTGATAGTATCAGCATGAATAATTTTGGATCTGTCTGGGGAAAAATGTTTCCTTAAATGAGAATTGTTCTTCGATAGATTTCAAGAGTTGATTGATCTCAGTGTGAAAGGCAAAGGAATCAACGTGGAACACAGAGGTGAAAGCACGATTCTCAGCATGGAACGCAGAGTTGGAATACACATATCTCAACATGGAAGGAAAATTTGTGAGTGAGTTTGAAGATTCAGAACCAATGAATCCATGTGATGGACAACATAATCGAATGGTACGGGGTTTTTTTGATTTATTTTTTTGAAATGGCACTCTTTACTACAAAATAATCCTTCTACACTTTCTAAATACTTTAAAACATTGGTGATAGCAGATAGGCTTGATGAAAGTGCATTAATTAAATTTGATAATGAAAAAATTGAGTTCCAGGTTTTAAATCTAAAATCAATAATAATAATAAAATTTATTTTCCTTAAAAAAAAAATTGCATAGCAATCATTTGCTGGACAATTAGCTGACCAATTTAATGGAGTTTTCCAAGAGCTTGTAGAGCTAGAATCTCCTCCTCACATCAACTGCATTATTGGTGCTCTGATACCACAATAATGGCAGAAGTTTCCTCAAACACACAATTTTATTAATCAGGAAAAGAAACTACATAATAAATTTTGCAAGAGTTTACACCTAAACACTCCAACACTCTTGCAATTAGGAGAATGAGCTATATATAAGCTAAATGTCCTAACCTGTTCTAGTTATGGATCACTTATTAAATTAACAAGTGTCCATTTACATTAAATTCCATCCTAACAAATCTACTAACTATTTTCCTATATTAGAGCCTAAGAAACAACATCTTTCTAAATGTCATATATTTTACATCAATTTCTATTTCTAAAGTTTCTCCAATATCTTATTAAATATCCTAAATAATTAAATATTCTATTCTAAATTTTAAACTATGATTTTTTTATTTTTATATCATTTAACATTGAGAGAGCCTCCTCTTCAGGAATAGTTTTGATGGAATCCCATTGTGATTCTATAGTAGATGGATTATTGATTTGCATTATGTTCTTTGAGTTGTATAGAGCTTGGATATGTATACTGGAATGTTTCAAAACTGGTAATTTACGATCTGGTACCCACTTCCAGATACTTGAGACTATATGGATATGTTGATGATGTTGATCACATCTGAGTGTTGCCTTAGGTATACCATGATATCCTGGATGGGACATGTACTGAAATTTGTTTCTTTAAGAAATATTGTGCATTGTTGATAGTATGGCTAGCTATGAGTTAGTATGATTGAGAAATCTCTATGGAGAGATGTTTGAGCATATGTTAGGCATGAAGATGATATATTATGACATATTGTGGGATCCTACATGCTGAGAATCTTCTGTTCCATGACAGGTCCAACCACATTAACATCAAATATCACTATATTTGGGATATGGTGTAGAGAGGAGCTATGAGACTCTATCACATTTTGATTGATGAACATGCAGAAAATTGGAATCTTGAGTTGCAACTTGTAAGATTTTTGTTAACCTGATATTCTCTAGGTGTCATACACTATGTCTAAGAATAAAATTTGTACATATAGTGAAGGCACTGATGAGAGGAAAGGGTCATGGGATGATTGAGGACACTGAGTTATGCTCATCCCCCATGTTTGAGCTCAAAGGGAAAGGATTTGATCCAGAGAGCCGGAGTTGAGGGAACCACGAACAATAGGATAGTATGTCATCCTTACCTCTTGGTAATTCATATCCTGCCTATTTTCAAAAAATAATATAGTCTCTGATCCTTGCCTTCCACGGTAAGTCATATCCTTCCAATTGTCTCACTTTGGTATTGTCAAAGTATACCTCAATTGGAATCCTACCCACAAGATGGGTTTGTTGTGATTGTTTCCCACCCATTTGGCCAATGGGTGTTGTCTACTTGAGCTAGGTGCGATACTTCCCATTTATGGTAAGTGGTGTCCCTCTCAAGTTAGGGATGTAGGTGTTCTACCACTACCTCTTGATGTTCGAGTTGGGAAGATCAACAAACAATAGGATATAGTGTGATCCTTACCCTATGTGGTAAGTGTATCCTACCTATTTTCGCCAGACAAATGGATAGGCGTGATCCTTAACTCTTATGGTAAGTGGCATCCATCCAATTTTCTGTGGAGATATATGGTGGTATCTATAGCTCCCCTATGATGATTATTCTTCTTTATATCAAGCCATAATTGTTTAGCTGATGATAAAATTTGATTCAAGATGATATGAGACGAGTCGAAATGATATATGATGTAGCAATGATGTACATATAAGATGAGATCTACAATGCAGATGGAAATTCCTCCCTAGCTGAGAGGGAGTGTTGAAAAGTGGAGCAACTATGGGATGAAATTCCCATAAAAACCCTTGTGCCCTAAAAGAGGACTTATTGTATTGTTAAAAAAGAATTTAATTGGAAGAGAGATTATTATTATTAATATGAACATTTGATAATTAAATTATTGGGAAAATGAAAAGCGGTATTTTATATTAAAAGGGAAATTTGAATTTTTCATTCCCTCCAAGAAGGGAAGTCGACCCCTACAAGTCAGGTCAACTTTCCATTAAAGAGGCACCCTTTTCACCTATAGATACAATTATAAATTTTCACCTCTCTCCGTCGTTTGGAATTCATCATGTGGAAATAATTCAATGTTTTTTGAGGTTATGTTCTAAGCTTTCATACCTATGATAATTATAGAATGACTCTCATAATGGACGAGAAACTCTATGGCTCATAAAGTTCATATATCTAGCTCATCTTCAATAATAGCTCTTGTTATCTAGCTATATATATGTGGCATACATAATGTGATCTCATTGGGAATATATAATGTGATTTCATTGGGCATACATAATGTGATCTTTATAGGCATACATAACATGATTTACAATGACACGTGGTCTCGCTCTATATATAGTGGCAAACATCATATATCTAGTTTGTTGACTATCTTAGTGATATGTTGATTATCTCAGTAGCACACATAATTGAGTGACAATTTTTTTTTTTTTGGCTCATATTTTGTTTCTCTCTTTCACTACCTTGGACTGCATACACTATAATTAATCAAATCTATTGTATCACATTAATTTATGAGGTTTGTAGTCTTCGTTGATGTAATTCTGAGATCACTACTTTGTGGTTCATGACTGTGGCTTCACTAGATTGAACATTTACATTCAGATTATTTGTGGAATGCATCAAAGGAATCATAATTAACAACTATAATCAATAGAGACATAATCATCAATGGTATCACATATGTTTTTATGATCACTACTTTGGTCTGAACTATTACAGTAGTTTGATAGCTCGCTAAGGTGTCACGCATGGCATCACATTACAGTGGATGGGTTGGAACACATCATTCTAAATAAACCTATGCTTGTAGTTTTATATTAATGTATGAACAATAACAGATGGTCATAATATTTATTTTATCTTTTAACAATGTTTTATGACTACAATTTTTACACTCACATCAATGATAATAACAATAATGAAGGAAAATAACCTTGGTTGTGAATGTGTTCATGAAAATGTTTATGAAAATATAGTTGTAGCCAAGGTACTTGTTATATGGTTGTGATCTATATGACAAAGATGCATAACAATGACAATGATCTTGATGTAAGATAATGACCTACTTTCTCATGACAATGATTGAGACATGGCGGAAATAAAAATAATGTTAAAATGTGAACCTAGTGCCAAATTCCAATTTGGGAAGCTCATTGGCCCAAGTTGATTATTGGAAAATATTCCTCTATTTTAGAGAACTAAAATCACCTCGAAGCACTGAATTAAGAAAAAAGGAAATATTTTTCCGAATTCAATCCCACAAGAGTACAATTGGTCAAGGTCGGTTTGGGGTCAATTACAAAAATAGAACCCCCCTCCAACACATATAAATAGAGGAGACCCTTAACCTCATTTGACACATTCAACATATATCTTCTCTTCATTGGTTTGTACAAATTTTTGGAATTCATGTATGGTTATAGGAATTTGCGATTACAAGAATTCAAATGCTATTACAGGAATTTGATATTACACGAATTCACGTATGGTTATAAGAATTTTATATTACAAGAAGTCGCGTATGGTTACATGAATTCATTTTTACATGAATTTCCGTATGGTTACATGAATTTGCATGTGATTACAAGAATTTGAGTATGATTGCAGGAATTTTCTATTACAAGATTTTGTTGTATTCACATGTGGTTAAAGGAATTCATGTATGGTTACAAGAATTCACTTTTGCAGAAAGATAAGATTTATATTGGTTTGGGTAATTTGCAAAAGTTAAGTCACATTGACTTTGACAACTCTCATCATTGTGCTCTATTATACATTCTCTCTCTGCTGAACATTTGATATTTTATAATAAGAAGGATTGATTAATGGTTTCCCCTTATTGGGGTTTTCCCCTGGCTTTAGCCAAATATTGGTGTTCTCTTGTCTTGGCTTGTATTCTACATTTTATTTTTCTTGTTCTATCTACAGTTACCGTCAATTTGAATTAATGGTTTATGTGAATGCTATTGGAAATTAAAGTGGACTATATCATTGGAATAATAAAAGGACATTGAAGTTGTAACAACCCCGGGTTAAAATCCATGTAATAAAGTTAATATAAGAAAAATAAGACCAACTTATTGGGGCACATATTCCAAGCTAAATGTTGGGAAAAAATTCCCTAGTGTGGGTGTTCATATAGTTTATTATGGCTACGGAAAATTGGAAAAGAAATTAAAAAGGAAAGAGGCATCACTTGGAATTTGTTTATGAAAATAATGGAAAATAGGAGAAAAGGAAAGTGAAAGGTCACAAGTTACATGTGAGGAGGAAAATGAAGGAAAATAATGGAAAATGAAGAAAATAGAGGCCTCATTGATAAAAAGGCTTATGAGAATTAGTTCACAAGAGTTTGTTAGATGAGATTTTGACAGTTTAATTTTGGATCTTTCTCTCTATTCTCTCTACTCTCTCATACTCTTGCACACTTAGAGTTTTACTGGAGCACTCTAGCATTGGATCAAGGAAAGAAAAGGAAGGAAAAAGAAGGGGAAAGGGAAGAAAATATCAAGCAAGGAAGAGTTGGATCAAGTGGCTACAACGAGATTACTTGCAAATATCGAGTTGCATGTATGATTGCCTTGTTAGTTTTGTCATGCATGGTATATGCATGTGTGTATTTGGTTCTCTTGTTTTCGTTGGCATGGGTTTTTCCAGGTGTGACAACATTTTTCAACCTTGCCTTGCCATTTCCAAATATCCATGGTGTGATGGGGTTTCTCTTACTTGGTTGAGATGGATTGCTAAATGGTTTCGAAATTGAGTGGGGTGGTCTCAGGAGGAAACACAAGGCCTATGGATCCCTGGATTAGTAATGGTGGGATTACAATAAATCTTGATTGTGTATACCTTCTTTAGACCTAGGAATCCTTGATTGGTGAATGACCAAATATATGGTAAATCCTAGAGGGTGGAGTCAAACAAATTCCTCATGGTTTTGGTGGAGAGATCCGGAGGCATCCGTGCTTGTATAGGCCTAGTGATCCTTGGACCAATGTATGGTGGGATTGTGGTAAATCCTGATAGTGTATGTTTCTTGTTTATGCCTAGGAATCCCTTGGCAGGATTGTAGTAAATTATGGTTGTATAGATGAGGGCTTGGGCCTAGAAATCCCTTGGTGGATTGTGGTAAAGCCTGAGGAATCCTTGTTTTTTTTTTTGTAAGTCCCACATTCATGCTTGGAATATGGCATGAGGGTGATTGGTTTAAAGAAAGATTTTGTTTAGCCTAATCTATGGTCGAGTGGTATGTGGAAGTCCCTGGCCTAGTTGTATTTTGCATATGTTAATAAGAGCTCTTTTCCTCTTGTGTATTATGTGAATTTTTTTTTTGTTATGTGGTTATAATGGGTGTTCTATCATTTTGATCTGTTGGTTATATGTTGGTTATAAGCATGGTTGATGACATACTTGATTTATGGATCTCATCATGTTTTGTTTAGTAAATGAAATGTTAATGGATATATGAACTAATAGATTATGTTACAACTATTATGATAAGGCATCAAGCCTTCTTGACAATTCTCAGATAAGTATGAAGTACTTATGCTCATATGTGTTTATATGACCTATAGATTGTATATTAATGATGTGTTTGGAATAATGCATTTCATGGCTAGGCCTTGTAGGGTTAGGTCCTTGTTCAAGTTTTGCATTATAGGCATTTTCATCTTGTTATTTATCTTTTCTGAGAGTTTCATCAAGTTTTGGGAAGAGGACTAAGTCCTGGCCCTGAAAAATTGGCCCATAATCTAGGGTTGCTAGCACATAACTACCTGAAAAATTCCACAATCGCATGTATTCCCTTGTTTTTCATGTGTCTAAAGGGTTTCAGTCTCATGGAGGGATTTTCATGGGTGTGACTGGGGGTCTAGTTCAACCATAAATCAGGTTAACTCAAGGGTTTGGTACCTGGAGTGGTTGGTTAGCCCCTAGGGATCTTGTAGCTTCTAAGGAAGGTCAATTTGGTTTTGGTTTATCGATTCCACTTCCTTAACTGTACTTGGGGAGTTTAGTCATATCATAGTAACTCTTCGTCACATGTTTACCCCAGTGGACCGATTAGCTTCGGTAAATGTGGGAGGAGGGTGTTACAGGGTGGTATTAGAGCATGGTTCAACTCTTGGAATGGATGGGAAAATTGTGATTTTCATTCATGCATGAAGGTTGTATATGTGATTGTTATGTATTCATGGTGATCGTCATTGTTATCGTTGTGTTGACATGTATAAATTGCTGATGTTGAGTGTTGGGATGTGGTTTTCATGAATGCTTGTTGGTTGTATATGTACTTTTTATGCATGTTAGTGTCTATATGTTGTGATGCATGCATTGTTATGGCCATGTATTTCATGCATGGGGTCATGGTATGCATAACATTTGTCATGCATGGTAACTGGATAATGACTGAGGTGATGCTAATATATTGTTATGATTATTATTATAAATGTATCGTGCTAATCTGGTTGATATTGCAGAGGAGACATCCTCCCACGAACTTCATTGAGGTATGTTGGTTAATGGTTGTTATGAGAATTATTGTTATGTATATGTTTTAATTCTATTGTTTTTGTGGCTACATGCATGATAGATGCTATTTTTTCTGTGTGGTCATATGCACATGCATCATATATTCATGAATGCTAGTAACTTGTTTTTATATGCCTTGCAGTCATATGCATGATTATTATGGTCATTGCAGCTAAGATCTTGATGTCATATGTATCATGCTAATATATATTGTACTGTGCAGATCCTTATGGTTATGATATTCAGGTATGAGTCGATATATTTGTGATATTGTGTCATGCTAATCTAGATTGACTTGTGCAGATGTGATAACCCGCCCTAAAATACATTGAGGTATGAGTTTGATTACATTGTTTATTGGGTTTATCTTCCATACCATGCTTATAGTTTGTTTAAATGTTTGATTAGTGGCATGATATGAATATGTGTCTATAAGATTGCATGAATGAATGATCTTGTTTTAATATGGTTGTACTAACACAATATGGGTTGAGACAATGAATGTGCACTTGAATGCAAACAAGTGCTAGTTGTAGTATTATGATTAATGACTGTGAGTTTATTTCAAATTATGACATGGTTGTTAGTCTTGGTAAAGGTTTATTTCAAATTAATAGACATGATGTCTTGATCTTTAGAATATGTGACTGACATGTGTGAATAGTTGTAGGAAAACATGTTTGGTATTAGCGTGACAAGGTAACAATTGATTTGTTTATATAACTAATAGTTGGGTGATGTGATAACACGTAATAAGGTTCTAATATAGCAAGGAAAAAGGTAAAAGAAAGGAACTTGGTGAGAATTCCTTTGGCTATGTTTGGAATCTGCAATTCTGAATGAATGAGTGCTTTTCATGAATACAAGAAGCATTCTTAACCTTGATTATGTATGAAATTATGTAGATATGTGCTATATTCATGAACATGTATTTCACATGTATATTGGCTAGTTTCTAGTTATAATTGGATTCGTCAAGGAATTGGAGTCCCTTGGGAGATGATATGTGTGCGTGTTTAGTTATAAGGATTCGTGTTGGGTACAACAAGATAAGGTAATCGATATATTGTTATGTTTATTTATGAATTGAAAGTTATGCTTTTATGGCAGTATGATGTAGGGGATTGCATGGAAAAAGAGACTGCCATGAAGTCTTGAAGAAGGATTAGGTTGACCTTTCCCTTGGAGACACTATGAACCCATGGGGATTGAGTCATGGTGTTTTTTTCTAGCCTTGTTCTTTTGGTCTTTTGTGATTTTTTGTGCTTGATTACAGCTTTGTTTATGTCTACTGCATGATCATGCCACTTTGTTTTTCATTTTATATTGTTATTAGTTTCTGTGGTTTTCTTCTTTTTTCTTCTTGTTCTTTCCTTTTATGTTTTTAGGGTCTTGGGAATTTTTTGGGAAAGAGGAAATTCAATGGAGTTCAGGAAGAGTTGGATGAAACCCAACATGTAATGTCAGGCCCAGATGAAGATCAGTGCATGTATTAGGGAAGCTGAAGGCAAGAGTATGACAACCAGTTGAGTTGGTTGGGTCCATTGGGATAAATGGATGATGGAAAAATAGTCATAAGAAAGGTAGTAGGAATGGTAAAGTGAATGGTATTAAGGTAACATATGCATTTGCCAAGTTGGGAACTGTTGTTCTCAATGTTGTGCATGATGTGCACAAATAAAGGGAGTTCTTTTAACCTTAACCTTATGATATCTAGTAACTATGTTGTGATTATTATTATGTTGATGTCCATATATGTATATATGTATGTACATATGTTGTTGTCTGAAAGGTTCATCAAGGATCATGGTTATTTTATGTTGATGTTTATATGTATATATGTATGTATGTATGTTGTTGTTTGAAAGGGTTTCCAGGGATCATTCTTGTGGAGGAATGATTGCCTATGCAGGTGAATGGAATGAATAGGTTGTTGGTTTATGATGAATCAAGTGGGAAGAGTAAACCTGAAAGATCTACAAGGTCAATCTCATGTGGATATGAGTTGATATCATATTTTTGTACTATGCCTTTGTTTATGTTATGAATAGATAATGTTGAGGGACACATCAATGGAATGGAAGCAATGTGATCGATGACATGATGGAACATGCACAAATAGTAGAAAGACACTAGAAGCGAGATTTCCTGGTAGAGTCACTGTGTGGTCTATAGATGTGAAATACTACTATTGTATATATTTTTTACATGTTTCATCTGTGACTTTTTATGCATATTGTGTTTTTTTCATGTTGGATATGTGGTGCTATGTACATATGGTGTTGTGCACATGTTGGATATGTGGTTCTGTGTACATATGGTGCTTTGTGCATGTTACATATGCGGAGCTGTGTACATATGGCATGGTGTTCATGTTGTACATATGGTGTTATGTACATGTGGTGTTGTGTGCATGTGCTGTCATGTAAATTTTGTACATGTGGTGTTGTGTACACATTGTGCAAGTGGTGCTATGTATATCTGGTGTTGTGTACATGTTGTGTATGTGGTGTTGTGTACATGTTGTACATGTGGTATTGTGTGCATGTTGTACATGTTTTTTTGTGTATGTATGGTACTATGTATATGCATTTTGTAGTCGTGGTATCGTGACATGTGTATTTTTTTTGTTTTACTCTGTGTATGTATCTATATTGTGTTGTACACTAGGTGTAGGTGTATGTATTGTGTTGTGTTGTACATCTGATGTAGGTGTATGTATTGTGTTGTGTTGTACACTGAATGTGTTGGCAATATGTTTCCTGTATCCTATTATATGATTGTCCTTGATGGCAACTCTCTGACAAAGGATGCAATTAATGACTGTATGAAGATCTTAGAAAACCATCAGCAGTTCTATACATGCAGAAGATAAGACTGAACGGAAATTGAACGAAGATCTGTATTTAATGGGAGAATCGATGTAAATAAGGACGAATTAATTCATGTGTGAACATATGTATGCATCTTGATGGAGGATAATTGACATCCGTGATAAGTAATAAGCCCTATGAGGGGATTAACGGTGCTCTATATGTAGTTCGAGGAACCAATGCTAATACGGTCGACTGTGTATCCCAAACTGGTAGACAGTGGAGTTATATATAGTCGTTGAATATAAGACTGAAGGTAAATTGGGATCAATGTTGGGGATTGATATCGGAAGAGTCTGTGCCTTTATTGAATTGAGCAAGTGTAATATATGAACGTGTTCTTGATGAAGGAATTGTGAATCCCTGCAACCAACACGAAACTTGGTGTCTGAATTATGTGAATATAGGCTGTCGAAATTTCATTGAAACAACTCTTCGAAATTACGAACAGAACCTGGAAGGGAAGTGGTGGATCATAACAAAAGAAAGCGCAACGGAACCAGGAGTAGAAGGGCGGAACCGTGAAGGAGGAACAGTACAGGCAGTTTCTAGTTTTCATTGCACCGTTTTCGATGGGCAAGCGGTATTCAAGGGGTTGGGAGCGATTCCATAGAACGAGCAACACACGTCCCTGTACGACTCCACAAAACCGCTTGTCACTGCGCGCCATCGCGCATTATTGTTCGACCCAGGATGCCCAGCGATATTGATAAGCACCGTCGATCTGGAGGGAAGCCATCGGATGGTGGTCGTATGAGGAAGATGTGCGAAGGTTAGTCAAGGTACCGCGCACCATCGTGCGTTATCATCCATGCATCATTAACAAATGATATCCGTCGGATCATCTGAAGCCGAGCGATGTGCTCTCCGCCGTCGGATGGAAACGGTCGTTAGCGATGGGCCCCAGTTTTTTTTTAAATTATATTGATTGGGTCGTCGATTATGTATGTGGGGCCGGAACCAAAGGTCTATTTAAAAGACATTTGATAAAAGCACTAGTTATTAATATAAAGTTATATTATATATTTAATTTCCAAAGGTTGTGAATAATTTTTATTTATCAAATTCCACGAATTTGATAAATAAAATTCCAATAAATGAAAGAAAACCATCAGCGTCTTCCGTCACTGCGGGGGGCTCTCAAGGTACGGATGAAAATGTTGGTTGGTGCCCCCGCACTCATTCTCTGCCAGTCAACTCGGTCAACTGCGGAGGCACTTGTCTCGATATTCGGTGCGCAAGTTGTGGTCGCGGGTTGGGTCATTTGATTATTATTGAAGGGCCCGAAAGGTTATATGGATATATATTACTGATGAGTCAGCGACACGTTAATGTTACTTAACCTTGGCTATAATATTATTTGGCGGAGATAAATATTACCTTTGGGACGATTCGTGCATGGAAGAACGAATGTTGGGATTTCATTTGGATTGGTTCGAATACCATTAGCGGTTGAGTTGTTTTCTACTCATGGTATTGATAAAGGCTAAACTATATAAGGAGAAGTGAATTATACTACAAGGCGTGCATATGGAAGGGTTGTTAACAAATAAATCTCTTTAAGAGATATCTGCATATATGATGCACCCATGGATATGATCTAGAAATGATGAATCTCTACGATGATCAGCAAAAGAAATGATGAAGACCTGACGGAAGTCTGATGAAAATTGGCCTACAAGGTGTGTTGTGTGGAAGTTATTGGATCCAGTATGAAAATTGATGAAACGTGGTCTGCAGTGGTGCTGAGGGTCGAAGCCTTCAGTGAGGGGGTTGTAGCTCCCTTCCAGTGGTAGCTGGTAAACGAGAGCAGGGGGTAGTAGCTCCCTTCCAGGTGAGGCTGGTAAACAAGAGAAGGTTGTAGCCTTCTGCAGGTGGGTGCCTGCGTGCTGGTATAAGTTTGCACCAACACTAAAATTGTAAGAAGTTTTATTTATAATAAATATTGAAGACAGAGATGACAGCAGTAGTGGTTTTCTCCCAAATTTGGTTTCCACCTTAAATACTGGTGTTCATGTGTGTTGCTTATGTGTGATGGTTCATTCTGTTATTACTATACATGCTTACGGCCTACTAATCTTCTGATGAATGAATGATGCAATATTTTATGTAAAGAATTAAATGCATAAAAATATTTCTGATAAAAAGTTTTCAGTCAGCTCTAAATACTTATTCACCCCCCCCTCTCAATATTTTTCCCAACAGGATGTAGGTGTATGTATTGTATTGTGGCGTACACCAGAATTCGGTGTGTAATTTTTTTTGTTGTACACCGAGTGTAGGTTTACGTGTTGTGTAGTACACTGGATGCAGGTGTATATGTTGTGTTATATGTCAGGTGCAGGTGTATGTGTTGTAAGTCAAGTGTAGGTACATGTATTGTATGGTGTTGCATGCCATGTGTGGTTGTATGTGTGTGATGAAAAATATGAGTATGTATACATGGTTGAAGAGAGGACACTGGGTGTTTTTCGGGTATGGCAACCAATCCGGTGTGAGTATGGAAAGGAAAAAGAACAAAGGAAGAAGAAACAAACATATTGAAGGATAAGTATCAGTGTGTTATTTTAGTTCTGAATATGTGGGAGATCTATGACTCTGATGGTTACATGTGATATATAATTTTGATTTATGATGGTTTCATGTGATTTATGATTTTGATCTATGATGGTTTTGTTTTGAGTAAATTGGATGTGATGTGTCTATAAATGATGATTTGATCAAACAACTAGTTCGACTTGTTGTGACATGAAGTGAAAAGAATTTCAGGTGTACCTTATTGTCGAGCCACCGATGAGGTGGGATTTGAATTTATTTGAATTAATTTTGAATCCAATGACAGATATGTTCTTGGTACAAGAAAGCATGGTTGAAATGTATGGTTTGGGGTGGTTGGAACTGATTACAAGAATTAGGAGCAGGGGAAAAGGAACTAAAACATGCAAAATTATACTAGTGAAACTTTTCAGGAGCAAAGCCATTATGGGACACCAGTACCCAATAGTGTCCATTGATTTCCATTAGCATGATATGACCACTAAGGTGGTTTTAGGCAGGGATATGCCTTGGTTTTTGGACCTTCCTATGCAAGGAAACATTTCCAAGGGGTGGGTCACTCGGGAAAGGGGATCATGAGGAACTTAGAGGGTGAGTGACTACATGGAACGAGGTTGATGGATTTACCGAGGGAATGTGTAGCAGAGAATGGAAGGTCGGGATGGATTTGTTTTGGTCATTAGAATTTCTAGATGAAATAAAATGTACATTGGGAGTGTGTCATGGAACAATGAGCTAGTAACTGTTCACTGAGAGGAAACGTAGCATAGGATTATAGCGATGAACATTGGATGGAGGTTTGACTTTGGAAGTGGATTTTTGGACTCACTAGGAAGGAAGTGAATCCTGGTATTACTTTGAGGGTGGAGGTGTGAGCCTTTGGATTCCCTTGTTGCTAATGCGGGAATCATATCCTTTTATTTGCTGGTTGAGAAAATGTGCATATGTATATATATGTATATTATTGTAAATATTGTATCAATCTAGATTTATAAAGCTCCATAGACAATATGGTTATTTCTATTTGAGAAAATGTGGTTTCTATTGTAAATACCGTAATGAGTTGTGTTATAAATCTCCAGTAAATGATATTTTTGTCATGTTTTCAGTAGGATGTCATTGTAAATACTACAACGATTTGGGTTATAAAGCTCCATGGGAAGTGTTGTACCTTAAGAAACAATTCCTTGGCTGTGAAAAGGAATCCGTGCTTAAGACATTCTAATAATTATGTCACAGAAATATTGATCCATGTTCAATCACCTCCAAAGTTCAATCATTGCATATTCAAAATCAAATGCTATAAATGATCCACAATGCTATTCTCTACTGATATAGAATGAAATGTTCAGAAGAAGAATGAAAGGGAAAAGCCCAAAACGATATGCTGCTGTACAGAATCTATCATCTCAAACTTTAGAAGAACTACAAGAAAAGAACAGTTAAAATGAAGGAGCGCATATTAAGGGTTTTAACTCTTATTTACACACGCAAAAAGAGACCTGCTGCTTCGATACTTCATTTTATTCTAGGACTGAAAATACATTATGTAAACTAGGAGACGTATCAATATCAACAAATGCTAGAAGTTTGTTTTTCCTTCATTAATCACTTGAAATCTGAGTACAAAGATCACTCTCTGGAGATCTGAAAAAACCAGAACCTTTCCCCTCTCCTTTGTTCTACTTTTATATCTGCTATTTGATCTAACTAACTTTTATGATCAGTTTTAAAACTGATTCTTGAAAATTTTGGCATTAATTAAAATTACAAAAAAGCTTGTTTTAATATTATATATATATAATATATAATATAAAACCCAAAAATAGAATTGGAAGTTTAAAAGGACGAATGGTGCATTTCGGGTCCCACCACTACACCCATATGCATTGATGACACAATCACCCATTGTTTTTGAAAACCCAAAACTGCCTGCGGAAGCAATTATAACGGTTTCCCGAGAAAGGACTAAGTGATGCCGTAATGCATCACAGCCGTCGATTTTGTAAATAGTGGTTTCAACTAAACCATTTGTGGGGGTGCCATTTCTCCTAAAATTCGTTCTGTTTGTGATGCCGCACACCGTTGGATCTGAGCCAGATGATCCAAATCGTTGATTCAGCTTCAATATTATATGTGTTCTCCTCATTCTGCTTGGTGATCTTAGCATCTTGTCCTATCAAGCATGTCGTTAACAGTCATCTTCTCAGAAATATTATTCTGGTTCTCTGTAATCATTTCCTTATCAAGTTCATTTCGTCCGGATTCATTTTCACATCATCCTCAGGGATCTTCAGATGCGCAGATAACTGACCAGACTTTAAAACCTTTTCAAGTCTTGTAACTTCTTCAAGATTTTGAGAGTTGGCAATTGCAGCTTCTTCAACTTGTTAATGACATATAGGCGATAGTTTGGTTTCTTTGTATCTATATTATCCAGCGGGCTAAATGTCTGCAAATTCACAAGAGCTGTGAGTGGATCCAGCTACACCAAGTTCACAAGGCGGTTATCTGCAAGAACCAGCGTCTAGAGTTTGGCAAAAATTCTCCAGGATTGGGGTTGATGCGGGCGATCTCAGTTCCTTCAGCTGAAAACATTTCCAGGCTACATTCTGATTCATCAGAAAGTTTTCCAGATGCCGATTTCCCAAACATTGCATGTGTGTTCGTGTCTGGGGTGTATTTCTTCTTTTCCAGTTCTGTGGGCATTCCTAAGATCTCATTACTCGAAGATTTAGAACGGAGATTACCGAAAAACTGGGAAATTTTACTGCTTGTTTTGTGGTCACTAGTGGATTTCATTTTCTCCACTTCTGTAGCTGAAATGAGGATGCCATTACAAACCAATATATAAGATGAAGTTTGCAACATATTCTCATATGTATTATCAGCTTTTCCAGAGCTCGTAGTGGATTTATTTTTCTCTGCCACTGAACCAGAGGCTTCACCATATACACGTTTAGATGACGAAGTTTTAAACAATCTCTGGGAAGTTTTGTTGCCATTCTCACAATCCACATTAGAGATCCTTTTATCCAGTTCTATCCCTGAGCTCAAGACATTGCTGCTTCCAGATATATGAGAGGATTCTTTGTAAACCTTCTGAGAAGTGCTATTAGAGATTGCCAGGAAACCCGATCTCGCAGATGTAGTTTTTACATTCTCTTCTGTTGTGCCCCTTTCTTCCTCCAACTTGGCACTAGAACTTCTCCCAATTTTACTAATAAAATCATCTTGCTGTGGAAAAACGAACTTTTTAGCGGTGTTCTCAACTCTCTCTTGTTCTTTCAACTTTGTAAGAGAACTCAACCCAGTAATCTCACTTGAATAATTTGACAGCATGCCAGAAGCCAGTTCTGCCCTCTCCTTTTGCAATATTTGAGGTGATTTCTTCCTTGAGTCCTGTTTGACAAGAACGTCCCGAATCTTAGACATTAGTTTCAGCTTCTTTTGGCGCTGTATAACATCGTCAAATGGAATTTCCTTTCTCCTTTTCATGATTGCAACTATTAGAGGACGACCCCAAGAATATTTTTGACAAAAACCCATTTCAAAAGTGTTGAACAGAAAGTTTCTATTATTCCCAGGAAGGAGTGCTTGGTTTGTTTCAGAGCAATGCAAGTTTTGCCTGATGTCGCTGTTGGTTTTCTCAATGAAAGAGAAAAGAAGTACAAGAGCTTCTTGATACAGATGAAGTCACAATAGGAGTCGAGACCCAGTTGAACTGAGTAGGAATAGATTGAAACGTTTTAAGCTCCATTTCCACCGTCCCAAATTTCCACTGAAACTCCGTTTGAATATCCACAAAAACTACCATTTGGCAGATGTGGATTCTGTCCGACTCCTAAGGGTAGTCACTTATAAAATTTGTAAAAAACACCCAGTAACAGTCGCTGAGAGTATCAACACAGATTTTCCAGTATTACATAATCCAGCGCTCCAAGGTTCATGGAACTAATGCCTGGAGATCGGCATTCCACTTTCATGTATTGAATGTGTAATCTTCTTAGAAATAAGAAAGCCAGAAGTCCGAAAACATTTTGTTTATCTCCTTGAACTTGTTCCACTTCTATAATTGTTCCTCAGCAACCTTAAATTGCCCAGAGCTTCTCCTGACTTTTTGCTGAGTAAAATTGTGCTACAACATCTGGCTCCAATTGGGGACAGTGCTTTGGTAGCAAAGTGATGAGAACTTGTAGATCAGTAGCCTTTATTGGGCATGGAGTCGAGTCAGACTAAATTTTCTCTCAATCCAAAATCGTTGAAAGTTTCAAAACTTCTCTGAATCCTCCCTTCTTCTAGGATCTTTATTTTGAACTGAAAATTTTAAACTAGAAATACTGCAACTGGAAATGCTCAACTCCTGAGCTTATTTATGTACAACTCCTATATATATAAGCATGGTTGAACTTAATGAAGTGAATTAAACCTTCCAATGGAACCAATCCAACATCTGCTTGTCAGATTTAATACCTTCATACTGCTGAAATTTAAAAATCAAAAGAGGAATGTACCATGAAAAGTTTTCATATACAAAATTTTGTACATACCCTTGCATAAAAGCTTGTTGCTGACCAAAGAAATTTTCCATATATTCAGCAACTGGATCATAGAAATCATGAGACAAAACTTTGGTTATCTTCTTTTCTTGAGCATTTTGCAGAGGTCTTTGAACATGGCAGCTTCTTTCATTGTTTGACCCTTCATTTAGGAACTGTATGTTAGGAACTTGACTGCCACTTCCTGTAGGCGGGCATTCAGGCTGAAAATAAAAATCCATGGTTTGCTCTCCACAATGCTGATGTTCTTCATATAACATCAATTCTTGACGAAAATTTTCCTCACTACTCGCACAATTATTGCACTGGTCTTCCATGCTTTCATAGTGTAGTTCAGCTGTTGCAACTAAGTTTTGACTAGAATCTTCAAAATGATTAGATTCTTGTTCTTCAACAACACAGGAACCTTTTGACACTTTTTGGAAATCTTTATTCGCCTCTGAACTTACATTCTCTTGTAAAGAAATTCCAATGTTTCCTTCACCAACCCTCTTATCTTTGACAAAACTTGGACTTTCTACATCGCAGGAAAAATTTCTACAAGCCCACGAATTATCTTCGATTTCTTGCGCATAGAGAAACATCAACTTCAGAGTGCTAGGCTTTCTCTCCTTGAGATAAAAGGCTAAGACAATAGAATGAGCCTTCAAATAATAAACCATAGCCGCTGCTTCTGGAGGTCGAATTTCTTCTGGCATGCTGAAATAAATATTTTGAAACCTCCTATTAAACTCAGAAATTGATTCATTGCTTTGCATTTGGATAGAATATAATTCCAAGAGGTGCTTTTCATATGACTTATTCTCGCCCCAATATGTAAGAAATACATCTTGAAGATCTTGCCAGGAATTAATTGAATTTACTTCCAAACACTGAAACCATTACTGAGCATCCTATTTTAAAGAATGAAAAAACATCCTTAAAGCTATGTCTTCATAAGTAATTTGAAATTTGTCCAGGAAGTATTCAAATTCCAAGATATGTGATTTAGCTGAAATGTCCTTCTCCTTCCCGGAGAAACTTGGCAAGGACTTGAATCCTTTTGAAGGATATTGATGGAGAATAGCGGGCAACTTTAGGGGTTTAAAGATTTCTCTGTTTTTGAACTGAGAAACAGTGAATTTATTATGAGGCAGAATATTATCATCCAAACATGATGAATCATCACCTTTATGCCCAGACCGTGACTGATTATCTTCCGGGATTGTAATACAACAATCATCCTTCCTTTCATGTTTAGGAGATACACTTGTGTCAAGATTTATAATACAAGCGGAAGAAAAATCATATTTTTCCAATAATGAATTTACATTTTGGGCCTTATAATATTTTGAGAAAATAAAGCAGGAAACAATCCTTTTAAGATAAAAGGGAAAATAAACCACTAAACTGACAATAAAAAATAGAACCTCCTTTAAAAAATGGAAATTCTGATACATGTTTTTTCCATGATACTTTCTCATCTTCTTGCCAGGAAAATTCTTCATCTAATGAAACCTTCATCCGTGGAGTCGCCAGGTGAATAATAAACAACCAATATTCAAATCTGAATCTTGTTCACCATCAAAAAGAAAGGATTATGAAAGCTTATACTGCAAGGTATTTGACCTCGCGCTTGGCTTTTTGAAAATGAGAATTCTGTAAAAAGTAAACACGGCCGAGTACTTCCTCCTCACTGAACAACCAGAGAAAGTAGAAAGAAAACCCAGGGAAATGAACTTCGCTTCTTCGGTCCCCGGAAACGGCGCCAATTAATGTTGTACCTTAAAGAAACAATTCCTTGGCTGTGAAAAGGAATCCGTGCTTAAGACATTCTAATAATTATGTCACAGAAATATTGATCCATTTTCAATCACCTCCAGAGTTCAATCATTGCATCTTCAAAATCAAATGCTATAAACGATCCACAATGCTATTCTCTGCTGATATAGAATGAAATGTTCAGAAGAAGAATGAAAGGGAAAAGCCCAAAACGATATGTTGTTGTACCGAATCTATCATCTAAAACTTTAGAAGAACTACAAGAAAAAAACAGTTAAAATGAAGGAGCGCATATTAAGGGTTTTAACTCTTATTTACACACGCAAAAAGAGACCTGCTGCTTCGATACTTCATTTTATTCTAGGACTGAAAATACATTATGTAAACTAGGAGACGTATCAATATCAACAAATGCTAGAAGTTTGTTTTTCCTTCATTAATCACTTGAAATCTGAGTACAAAGATCACTCTCTGGAGATCTGAAAAAACCGGAACCTTTCCCCTCTCCTTTGTTCTGCTTTTATATCTGCTATTTGATCTAACTAACTCTTATGATCAGTTTTAAAACTGATTCTTGGAAATTTTTGCATTAATTAAAATTACAAAAAAGCTTGTTTTAATATTATATATATATAATATATAATATAAAACCCAAAAATAGAATTGGAAGTTTAAAAGGGCGAATGGTGCATTTCGGGTCCCACCACTACACCCATATGCATTGACGACACAATCACTCATTGTTTTTGAAAACCCAAAACTGCCTGCGGAAGCAATGATAACGGTTTCCCGAGAAAGGACTAAGTGATGCCGTAATGCATCACAGCGGTCGATTTTGTAAATAGTGGTTTCAACTAAACCATTTGCGGGGGTGCCATTTCTCCTAAAATTCGTTCTGTTTGTGATGCCGCACACCGTTGGATCTGAGCCAGATGATCCAAATCGTCGATTCAGCTTCAATATTATATGCGTTCTCCTCATTCTGCTTGGTGATCTTAGCATCTTGTCCTGTCAAGCATGTCGTTAACAGTCATCTTCTCAGAAATATTATTCTGGTTCTCTGTAATCATTTCCTTATCAAGTTCATTTTGGCCGGATTCTTTTTCACATCATCCTCAGGGATCTTCAGATGCGCAGATAGCTGACCAGACTTTAAAACCTTTTCAAGTCTTGTAACTTCTTCAAGATTTTGAGAGTTGGCAATTGCAGCTTCTTCAACTTGTTAATGACATATAGGCGATAGTTTGGTTTCTTTGTATCTATATTATCCAGCGGGTTAAATGTCTGAAAATTCACAAGAGCTGCGAGTGGATCCAGATACACCAAGTTCACAAGGCGGTTATCTGCAAGAACCAACGTCTAGAGTTTGGCAAAAATTCTCCAAGAATTGGGGTTGATGCGGGCGATCTCAATTCCTTCAGCTGAAAACATTTCCAAGCTACATTCTGATTCATCAGAAAGTTTTCCAGATGCCGATTTCCCAAACATTGCATGTGTGTTCGTTTCTGGGGTGTATTTCTTCTTTTCCAGTTCTGTGGGCATTCCTAAGATCTCATTACTCGAAGATTTAGAATGGAGATTACCGAAAAACTAGGAAATTTTACTGCTTGTTTTGTGGTCACTAGTGGATTTCATTTTCTCCACTTCTGTAGCTGAACTGAGGACGCCATTACAAACCAATGTATAAGATGAAGTTTGCAACATATTCTCAGATGTATTATCAGCTTTTCCAGAGCTCGTAGTGGATTTATTTTTCTCTTCCACTGAACCAGAGGCTTCACCATATATAGGTTTAGACGACGAAGTTTTAAACAATCTCTGGGAAGTTTTGTTGCCATTCTCACAATCCACGTTAGAGATCTTTTTATCCAGTTCTATCCCTGAGCTCAAGACATTGCTGCTTCCAGATATATGAGAGGATTCTTTGAAAACCTTCTGAGAAGTGCTATTAGAGATTGCCAGGAAACCTGATCTCGCAGATGCAGTTTTTACATTCTCTTCTGTTGTGCCCCTTTCTTCCTCCAACTTGGCACTAGAACTTCTCCCAATTTTACTAATAAAATCATCCTGCTGTGGAAAAACGAAATTTTTAGCAGTGTTCTCAACTCTCTCTTGTTATTTCAACTTTGTAAGAGAACTCAACCCAGTAATCTCACTTGAATAATTTGACAGCATGCCAGAAGCCAGTTCTGCCCTCTCCTTTTGCAATATTTGAGGTGATTTCTTCCTTGAGTCCTGTTTGACAAGAACGTCCCGAATCTTAGACATTAGTTTCAGCTTCTTTTGATGCTGTATAACATTGTCAAATGGCATTTCCTTTCTCCTTTTCACGATTGCAACTATTAGAGGACGACCCCGAGAATATTTTTGACAAAAACCCATTTCAAAAGCGTTGAACAGAAAGTTTCTATTATTCCCAGGAAGGAGTGCTTGGTTTGTTTCAGAGCAATGCAAGTTTTGCCTGATGTCGCTGTTGGTTTTCTCAATGAAAGAGAAAAGAAGTGACAAGAGCTTCTTGATACAGATGAAGTCACAATAGGAGTTGAGACCCAGTTGAACTGAGTAGGAATAGATTGAAACGTTTTAAGCTCCATTTCCACCGTCCCAAATTTCCACTAAAACTCCGTTTGAATATCCACAAAAACTACCATTTGGTAGATGTGGATTTTGTCCGACTCCTAAGGGTAGTCACTTATAAAATTTGTAAAAAACACCCAGTAAAAGTTGCTGAGAGTATCAACACAGATTTTCCAGTATTACATAATCCAGCGCTCCAAGGTTCATGGAACTAATGCCTGGAGATCGACATTCCACTTTCATGTATTGAATGTGTAATCTTCTTAGAAATAAGAAAGTCAGAAGTCCGAAATTTTTTTTTTTATCTCCTTGAACTTGTTCCACTTCTATAATTGTTCCTCAGCAACCTTAAATTGCCCAGAGCTTCTCCTGACTTTTTGCTGAGTAAAATTGTGCTACAACAGGAAGTATGTTTTGTTTCAACGGTTTGCTGGTTTTAGGTTTCATTGAACTCCGAGGATGGTGTTCCCCGAAGGGGGAGGGGTCTGTAACAACCCCAGGTTAAAAATCCATGTAATAAAGTTAATAAAGGAAAAATAAGACCAAGTTCATGGGACATGTATTTTAAGCTGAATTTTGGGAAAAGAAATCCTAGTGTGGGTATTCATTTGGTTTATTATGGTTAGGGGAAATTGGCAAAGGAAATGGCAAAGGAATTAAAAAGGCAAGAGGCATTATTTGACATTTATTTATGAAAATAATGGAAAATAAGAGAAAAGAAAGGTGAAAGGTTACAAGTTGCATGTGAGGAGGAAAATAATGGAAAATGAAGAAAATAGAGGCCTCATTGATAAAAAGGCTTATGAGGATTAGTTCACAAGATTTTTTCCGTTGAGCTTTTGACAATATAGTTTTGGATCTCTCTATCTATTCTCTATACTACCACATACTCTTTCACACTTAGAGTATTCTTGGAGCACTCTAGCATTGGATCAAGGAAAGAAAAGGAAGGAAAATGAAGGAAAAAGGGAAGCAAAGATCAAGCAATAAAGAGTTGGATCAAGCGACTACAACAAGATTACTTGCAAGTATCAAGTTGTAAGTATGATTTCCTTGCTAGTTTTGGCATGCATTGTATATGCATGCATGCATTTGGTTCTCTTGTTATCGTTGGCATGGTTTTTTTCCAGGTGTGACAGTGGTTTTTAGCCTTGCATTACCATTTCTGGATAACCATGGTGTGATGGGGTTTCTCTTACTTGGTTGAATTGGATTTCCAAATGATTTCGAAACTGAGTGGGGTTGTTTCAGGAGGAAACACAAGGCCTTGTAATCCTTGGATCAATGAAGGTGGGATTGCAATAAATCCTGATTGTGTATACCCTCGTTGGGCCTAAGAATCCTTGACCAATGAATGACGGGATATACGATAAATTCTAGAGGGTGGAGACAGACAAATTCCTCACAGTTTAGGTGGAGAGATCTGGATGCAGCCATGATTGTATAGGCTTAGTGATCCTTAGACTGGTGTATGGTGGGATGTTGGTAAATCATGGTAGTGTATGTTTCTTGTTTGGGCCTAGGAATCCCTTGGGGGGATTGCAGTAAATATTGGTTGTATAGATGAGGGCTTGGGCCTAGGAATCCCTTGGTGGATTGCGATAAACCCTAAGGAATCCCTAGTTTATTTTTTTTGATTCCCACATTCATTCTTGGAATATGGCACAGGGGTGATTGAATGAAAGAAAGATTTGGTTCAACCCATTCTATGGTCGGGTGGTACGTGGAAGTCCCTGACCTAGTTACATTTTGAATACGTTAATAAGATCTATTTTTACTCTTATGTATTATGTGTAAATGTTTTGTTATTATGTGGTTATAATGGTTGTTCCATCGTTGTGATATGTAGGTTATATGCTAGTTATAAGCATGGTTTATGACACACTTTATTTATGGCTCTCATCATGTTGTGTTTAGAAAATGAAATTTTAATGAATATATGACCTAATAGATGATATTGCAGCTATTCTGAGAGGGCGTCAGAAATTCTTGAAAATTCTCAGATAAGTATGAAGTCCCTATGCTCAGATGTGTTTATATGACCTGTATAGTGCATGTTCATGATGTTTTTGACGGAATTTCTGTCATGGCTAGGCCTTGTCAGGTCAGGTACTTGTTCAAGTTTTGCATTAGAGGCATTTCCATTTGTTATTTATCATTTCTGAGAGTTTCATCAAGTTATGGGTAGAGGCTTGAGTCCTGGACCTAAAAAATTGGCTCGCAATATGGGGTCACTGACACATAACAACTTGAAAAATTCTACACTCGCATGATTCCCTTGTTGTGCATGTGAGTATATGGTTTCAGTCACATGGAGGGCTTGTCATGGGTGCGAATGGGGGTCTAGTTCAATCACAAAGAAGGTTAACTCAGGGGTTTGACACCTGGAGTGGTTGGTTAGGCCTTTATAGTCCTGTAGGTTCTGAGGAAGGCCAGTTTGGTTTTGGTTTGTTGATTCCACTTACTTAACTGTACTTGGGGAGTTGAATCATATCATAGTAACTCTTCATCGCATGATTACCCCAATAGATCGGTTAACTTGGGTAAATGTGGGATGATGTTGTTACAGAAGTAATTGTTACATGCATAGAACATACCATTATTATCTAAAATTAATATGGCATCATAGATTAAGTGAGGAAAATCCCAAGCAAAAGAAATAAAGAGAAAAAGAAATCACCAAGTACTTTTTGATAAGGACTAGTCTCCATGGCTACTACTTCATATTTCAAGATTGAGGATAAGCTCAATGAAAATTCAGACTATCATGCATGGAAGATGACTCTTTATTTTACCTTGGAGGATCATGAAGTATTGGACTATGTGCAAGGGAAAGTGGTGGAACCTCCTTTAAATGCACTTGTTTATGCTAGAACCAAGTATATAAAAGGTGAGGTCAAAGCTAAGAAAATTTTGATTGGCTCCATTTAAAAGCATTTGGTTGCCTATATTTCTAATTTGGGAACATATAAGGAAATGTATGATAATTTGGTTGGGATGTTCAAAGTCAACAATGCAAATAAAATCCTCTTTCTCAAGAACAAGCTAAAGGATATCAATATGAACAAAGGAGATTCTATCCAATATTATTCATGAGAATAACTGAAGTCAATAATGACCTTATATCTATTGGAGAAGTTAATGCTGATAGGGAACTCGCTTTCATTTCTCTTGGAGGTATTTCAAGATCATGGGATAAATTTTTCACCATAATTCTCAATAGTGAAAAGATACCTGGTATTGATGAGCTATTGGATAGATGCGCTCAAGAGGACACAATAATTATGGAGAGAGACAAGTCCTCCAATGGAAATGCACATAGTACTTTCTATGCACATGTTAAAAAGAGGAATGATTCAAGGAGACAAGGTTAAGGATATAATAAGGGCTTCAAAGGAAGAGGCAAAGGAAGATGCTGCAATTGAAACAATTTCGGGAACTATGTTAGAGAGTGTCCTCACAAGAAAAATCCTCCAAGGGATGACAACCACAATAACAACAATTGAAAAAGAAAAAACAATCAAAGTAACAACAAGTACAACAATAAGGAAACAACGAATGCTCCTGCTGCCTGAGAAGGAAATAATCAACCTCCCAAGAAGTCAAGAAATTCCAGGTATGATGAAAATAATTTCATAGAAAAGAAAGATGAGATTTATCTTATTTCTGATCTATCTACTGCCTCTCCTCCAGATACCTTAAATCATTAGTTAATTGACAGTGGATCCTTAATTCATTTCACTAGATATAAGGAGGCCCTCTCAAATTTAGTTGAGAGGAAAATAAATATAAAAATCATACTTGAAGATAATTCCACCTACCCCATAAAATGGATAGGAACTGTCACTCTTCACTTGAACTATGGTCAAACCATACATCTTCAGGAAGTCTTATATGTACCCAATTTGAAGAATAATTTGGTGTTTATCTCTGTGATGGAAGACAAAGGATTCAAGGTATATTTCATTGATGGAAAGGTAAAATATGGAATAGAAACTTGTTAGGTCCATATATTACTAGTATAGTCCCTTATTGTTGTTAGTGTAACCCCCTTATTATTATTGTTGTACCCTTGTAACCCCAATATTTTTATTATTGTGCCCTTACATTATTATTGTTAGGTCGGCTAGGATTATATTGTGACCCCATGGACTCCTATATATAGAAGGAGGTTTTGTCATTTGTATCATCGAAGAATTGTTAATTTATGTAATGTATTGGAGGTTTTCCCCTCGAAGTGGCTAATTTCTAAGGCGTTGATCTCTCTTTTCTTCTATTTTTGTAGCTATTTTCATAACATTTGGTATCAGAGATTTCGATTCTAGGGTTTTGCTGATCCAAACAAGTCATTGTGTAATTTTAGCTATAATTTTTTTCTATGAAGGTTCAAAAGCTGAAATGTTTACAAATAAAAGCCGAAATCTTGAGGTACGCCGTGTACAAATTTTAGATCTTGGTTCGCAATATTTTCAAAGATAGATCTATGGGAGTTAGGGTTTTTGAGGCTCCCGAATTTCACCTAAAACAGGTCATCGTGGAATTTGCACTATAATGTTTTTTCTACAAAGTTTTAGAAGCTGAAATTTTACAGAGCGAAACCAAAATCCCGAGGAACTTCCCGTAAAAATTTCAGATCTTGGTTCACAATATTTTCGGAGATATGATCTATGGAAGTTAGGGTTTTTTCAGGCTCCCGAATTTCATCTCAAAGAGGTGATTGTGGGAAAATCGTCATAACTCTCTTTCTGAGAGTCAGATTTGAATTCTGTAAAAAGTGGCCACAAGAAAATGGACTTTATTTTCTTGTGTATCAATTTCAGAGCCGAAGGGGGAAACAGTGACACGTGGCACATCGTACAAGTTCGCTCTACTGAACCAGTCCATAATTAGGTCATTGTTGGAGATTGGGCATAACCTTGCCTTGAAGAATCCGAATAAGGTTAGACCTGTGGAATTTGAAAGAATGTTCAAAGGGCTACTACAGGGCTGAATTTTAGATATTGAGGATCCGAAATCACAGAGATAATTCAGTCTCAATATCGATCTCCTCAAAAACAAGAAAAAGGTGTGTATTGTTTTTTTTTTCGAATTGCATAAGTCTTGTGTGAAAAATCAGTTTGAAGTGTTTCCAAGGGCATATTGAAGGATAGATATCAGTATTTGGTTCTAAAATGCCACCTAAAAATAATTCAACACCCATTAAACCTTCAAGAGGCTCTACTATGACTCATGAAGAGTGTTAGTATGAATCTTAATTCCAAGCGTATGAAAAAATACCACTTTAGCTGCACATAACAAACAGCCCTAATAGCAGACATGACTGCTAATATCTTCAGATATACAGCTAGGTGATCAAGATAAATGATGCAAAAATCTAGATCTATGCATTAGAAGACATAAAACAGTGGAAAAAACAAGATTTACTCCATGCATCCAATAGACAAGACAAGAATATAGAAAATGAATTTTGTATTAATGACACTTGGGAGGAAAACACAAGAGGGTGTTCCCGGTTCTCCTCAATGGGATGGGTTCTTGTAATTCCTTAGCACTTCAGATTTAGAATTCCTCTCTCTTGATGGTGTAGAAAACCCAGACAAAAATGGAAAAGTATGGCTATGATTTTGGATCAATAGCCAGACCAAGAGTTGAGATCCAGAATGATCTTTAGGCAACAAAAGGTGACAAATGGATGGGAAAACCCTTCTATTTATAACAAAATATTGAGTTAGTCTAGATATTGGTGTATAATTAAAATATTATTAACCAAATCAAGATCCATATTTTATGGAATATTTTATTATATTTGTTGGAGGGAAAAGGAATTTGACTTGAGTCAAATCCCCTTATTTGTAAATAATAAATAAATAAATGATTTAGTTTTCATTTTAAGGATGTGATTAAGTCATAATAAATAAATAAATGATTTATTTATCATTTTAAGGATATGGTTGAGTAATAATCAAATAAATAATGATTTATTTAATTATTTAAGGGAGATTTAGTGATATTTAACAAAGAATATTATTTAAGTAATGTTTAAATAATTATTCTTAGAAAATAATAAGATAAATAATGATTTATCTAATTAATTTCCTTGTTTTGGGTTAAATATAACTAGGAATATGAATTAAATTGTTGTTTAACTAATTATTCCTTGAGGAAAGTCAAAAAAATATGGATTTGTTTAATGTTTTCCCATGGGGTTTCCTGTTTAGACCATAAAAACTCAATAAAGGTGGTTTACCAAGTTATTTTTCATAATGAATGTGATTTTACTTGGGGTAAAATTGGTCTTACTTGGTGTACTTGGGTCCATCTAATAACAGTGGATTAGATGACCAAAAAATGGTGTAACAGATTTCCCCCCAACGTGCGAGCGTTAGGAGCTAGTTGTATGATCGAAGTACGTTGTAAGAACTCAATCACTAGACATCAAAGGGGAAGTCAAAGAGAGAGGAGTGTAAGGTAGACCAAAGTGCTGAAAGAACTAGACCCTGAGGAGGTGACTTGCAGGTGCGACAAGTCTTTTTGATAAGTGAGTACCTGCTATAGGCGGCGGGGGAGGCATACCTATGCCCGCCGAGGCAATAGTACAAATAATAAGGCGTCTGGAAAACCACAGGATGAAATAATAAAGCATATGCTGGCATAAACATGAGCCATATGAATAACATAATAATGAGTCCCACATACATATTGTGCCTAGGATAACATCCAAGACTTTGTACAATAATATCTGAGTACATGAGATATGAAAACAACCCAGATGCCCCTGTAAACAAGAAAGGGCTCTAAAAATATGACTGATATATGCAATCAAGAAGGTGTTGCAAGTGATTGCGGTCGGTATCATCAAATCTATGGAGTTGCATCGAAGGCTGAAGTGAAGAAGTCATCCAAGTATGTGGGGGGCTACCTGTAGGGCCACCCCCTCATGAGGGTTGAGACATATCACACACACCCGAGAATAACTGATGTCAGCTGCTGCATCACTAAACCATCGAGTATACGGATCTCGATCATGCTGAAAGGAGCTGGAGCTAAGAAAAAATCAAGTCAATGGGAAATAAGGAGTCCCTTTTCCTGGTCCGAGGCACCAAACAAGAGTGGAAGATGGAACCAAGGTACACTTCCCTCTAGACCTGTCTTTTAGAATGAATGAGCTAATGTCGACAAAAGGAGGTCCGCCATAGGTGAGGCAATAAGGGATCCTCAACTAAGGCACGAGAGAAAATAGTAGAGTGACTGACAGACTAACACCAATGATGATGATGAAATGGGGGAGACTGAGTAGCAAACGGACGACTTCCCTTTTTAGAGCATAAATGGAATGGGTGACCTGGCAGCGACTGACACAATATCATGAGGGATAGGGAATAGTGGGACTGAAGGCCATAGCATGAAACACGAGAGAGGGAACACGCAATGAAGGATGGAATATTATAGCGGGATGAAAAGGGACTTAGGATAGATTCCATGAAAGTAATGATGACTCAACTTGGATGCTCTAAAAAAGGGTGACTCGATGGTGCTACCACACATGTAAAGGGTCCAATGGGGACCATAAAAGCATGAGTACAAGATGGTAACTCATGACGAAAGTTGACACGAGCGTGGACAAGTATGGAGGCAATGTGGTGCCCCCAGTACGAGTGTTGCAAGTGAATAAATTTGATTTTGAGGAAGGGTGAAGTGGCGCTTCTTGGGAAAATGTGTCCCGATGAAGTAACACATCACAAAAAATTAACAGATTCCCATTTGATGGATTTCCAATGGTATATATGGTTCATCAAAATGAGCTACGTTTTGGTCGCAACACGCGAAAGAAAAATTAGGGGTTTTCTTTTAATAAGGCGTTTTCCCTCCCAATTCACTCATTCACAGGTGGAGCTATGGTGAATGTAGTGAGGAGAGAAGGCCCTAATTCTTGTGGTGATGGTAGCAGACAAACCAACCGTTGGAATTGAGAGCAGTCATTTGTAGGTAAGAGGCCTAATCCTACTCTTTCATTTCAATGGATTGAAAGTTCAGTTTAGGTACCCAGAGCTCATGAACATGCCAGGTCGCACTTTTTGAGGTCTTCTCTGCGACCTGGGTAGCAGGTCCTGGGCAGAAAACTACAACCTGTCCTAGGAAATGACCTAAAAAGTGCGACCTGTCAGAGAAAGGGGTTTTCAGTGCTGTTTTTGGCTGAGATCTGAAATTTTTATGGTTGAGGGGCATAGGTGCGCCCAAGCATGTTGTGGACATGCCAAAATGTATTTAGAAAAAGGGAAATCTAAACACATTTTAATGATGTGGTGTGCCATTTTTTTTTGGTATGGTTATGCAGTTTGAGAAACGAAATAGACGATTAACGATCTCTTTTGGTACTGCATATATGAATCAAATGGACTTTAAGTTTTCAGGTTGGCATACATGGTGTTACTATCCCAAAGAGAGGATTTTGAGATAATGAACTGATGTTCTCTTAAAAAACCCATAGGTTGGTTAACCATAATGTTTATGAGACTGGATTGCTGATGTAATATGAAGGAATGATGAGGGGTATTCTCCCTAGAGTGATCTGAAGTGATATGGGACTCTAGAGATTCTTCTAAATGTGGAAGAATAATGGGACTAGAGTCGACATGACTAGATTCACTAGGAGAGTTGTGGAGAATTTCTTCTCCTGGTCTCTCAAATATGGGTGCCCCCTTACCCAAATATTGGGTGTCAATGTGATGGCCACAAGGTGCATGTGGTTCAAATGCATGAGTTCGATGTAAAGGGGGATAGATAAAGTCAGGGGTGGTGACTGCTTCCACGATGTCGTCATCGTAATAGAGGATGGGGTAACTGGTGAAAGAAGTACCATCTGACGTGGCGAAGCTACCTGACTCATCATCATGAGGAGATAGGTTCACATGTGCATCGTCACAAGTGGTGACAGAAGAATAATCAGATAAAGGATCTACTGATGTTGAGCCCAGGGTGATCGCTGAAGGGAGGTCAAGCGAGACATCAGGGGAAGTCTCTAAGGGGACTTCTATCGAGGGTCTCATGGATGATGAAAGGTAGAAAATGGTGGGCGAAGGCTCTGTCATCTCGACATCAGGAGGGGGAATGTCAATGGGAGCATTCGTGTCCTCTGGTTTTGTCGAAGAAAAACGTGCAAATAAGGGAGTGGTGGATGCATTGCGCTTGGCCTTGAATTGGCGAACTGCTTCCAAAGAGGAGTAGTACTCTTCAAGGTGCGGACAAAGGTGAGTATAGTGGCCATGGAAATCACACAAAGTGCAAGGGTGATTTGTGCGCAAAGACTTGAGTTTCGGGACTGAATCCGGTATAGTAACATATACCTCTAGGATATCAGACTCTGGAAACGTCTCATTGACCATGGACTTAAGGTGAGGCAACTCTAGACAAGTATGGGTGGCATGGCCGATGACATCACACAAAGCACACTAGATGGTATGCTTTGGAGGCTGAAAAGGGGCAGGGTTTGTCAGCGCAGCCTTATCCTTTGATGCTCCCTTGCGAGATTTTCCCTTCTTATGCGAAGCGATCACAACGGGAGGTGGTTCCTGTTGAGGTGAATGAGGCACTGTTGCAACAGGGGAAGTCATAGGGACCAGTTGGACCTTGGTCAAAGCAAGATAAGGTTTGGGTTGACCAGGCAGGGTAGTTGCTGGAGGATCGAGGTACTAGATGGGAATCCCAAGTGTCAGGTTAGGAAGAGAGAGGGTGGCCATAACAGGTACTGTGTACACTCCTGGTGGGGGAGCTAGGAAGGGTATCTAACCAGAGGGGTAATGACCAAGCAGGATGGTTCTAAGATGGTTAAGGTTTGGAGGAACTGTTCAAGGAGGGTAAAGGGGGTCATGAGTGCCAGCTAAAGGTGAAGGGCCAGGAGAAGAAGGTTCAGAAGGCTGATCAGAGGACATCATGAGAATTTGGTAATCAGGGAAACCAGATGGAAGAGGTTGAGTGGCCACTTGACCTTCAGGTGGCTGGGTAGCCACAAATCCTTGCTGTGCATTCACGCGCTGCCCGAGCTACGGATATGGATAATAAGGGGGTTGGGTAACAGTGTGGTAAATAAGAGGTTGGGCCAAAAGAGGAGGCATGTCGTATCTTGGATACGTGCTACTAGGAGGGGGAAAAGTGCGGGAGGTGTTGCCCCCCCCCAGGAAAGCCATAACCCATGGGAGGTTGAGTGTATGGATGAGAGAGAGCTGCAACGATACCGTCGACAGCATGATATGCCCCCGGTGCATTGGCACCACCGGGTCTGGGGAGATCGGGTAGAATGGTATAAACATAACCTGTCTGAGCATAGATCAGGTCATATTTTAACGCCATTTGGAGGGCGACTTATTCGGTTTGAGGAAAATACGATGCGACATCTTTCCCGATAGGAGGCAAGAGAGATCTAAGGAAGCAATCCATGTATACACGGTATTTGAAGGTAGGGGATTGACATAGGCTCTTTCTTCTCCACCATTCCCAGACATGATCGGATAGGTGGGTCACAGATGATTGACGGAAAGAAGTCAAAAGTTCGATACCAGTGTCATAACGAAGGGGAAGCTAGAAGTAAGATAAAAAGGCTCGAGCAAGAGTCGCAAAGGTGGCATGAGAGGAAGTGGCTTGATCAGCATACCACTTAGAAGCTTCACCTGTAAGCATTCGTTGGAACAACCAAAGACGGACAGAGTAATCGGTAATGGAGTTAGATGAACACCACATGTGGAAAGATCGAACATGTTTTGAAGGATCTTCTCCAGCAAGGCCTTCAAACTTTGGGATGTCGGAAGGGAGATTTATTGGCATAGCAGGCCAACTAGTGTCATGGTGTATAGGTTCGTTTATCAAATGGTCCAAATCGGGGAGTCTGAGGCCTGCCATGAAGGGGAGCAAGGGCGCAACCGGGGTAGTGTCCGTTGCGGTCCCACTAGTGGTATTCCCAACCTGAGGGCTAAGATTACCACCAGCAGCAAGTCCTGCACCAAACATGGTGAAGGTGTCTAGGGGAGAACCAAAGGCGGAATGAGAAGGAGAACCCAAAGGACCAGAAGAAGAGTCGGTGTGTGGACTCGGTGGAGGACTAACTCAACCCCTATGTGGAGGAGTAAGTCTTCCTGTTGGAAACTGAGGGTGAAGGCCAAGAAGTCTCAGGGATGAATGCCTTGGTGGCCCAATGATGACGACACAAACATGGCACAAAGGAAAAAGATACCGACAAGGGAAAGAGGGTGCAGGATCAACTGATTACAATGTCGAGACAAGGGCAGAGAGGTGCAGGATCAATTGATTTCAATGTTTTAGAGTCTTTGCTTGGCGGTGTTAACCAAACCCTTTTTCTCTTAGGGTATGTGTGTAAAAGTGTGTAAATTTTAATTTTTAAACCTAGACGTTTGTAGAGAAAAATAAAAAGTGTGATGTATGGCTATAAATAAACCTGCAAATGACATTATATAGGCCTGCAAAAACAGAAAATAAACAACTAATAATGCAATAATCTAAACCCAAGGAGGTGGGCCTCTCAACAACTAGTCTATAGGCGAGTAAAAAACTAATCAAAACACACTAAAAAAAATAATAGATCTAAGGTCAAGAGGGACAAGGATCTAAAAGACAAAATCTGCTAGAAAGTGGTGCAGAAAACAACAACAAAACAGAGGAAAATTTGTTGTAAAAACGGTGGCGAAAGGTCATCTCCTGAAGGGAAACATAGTGAAACCTAGAGGAAAACCAAAACAAAGCTAGATGAGGTGATTTGGATGGATAACAAGCCGATATGAAGCAGATCTGAAGGTGAGGTATCAGATCTGAAAAAATCGCTGAAGACTCTGAAATTTCAGACAACCTGCAATAACAAAAACTCTTCCACAAAAAGTGGAGGGTACTGAAGCCCTAGGGGGCTAGTTTCCCACTTAGTTGAGCGAAACAGAACAATTACAGGTCCAAAACAGGCGGAGACGGAGGTTAGACAACCCTGAACAGATTCTCAGACAAACCCATAAAACTTTCAGAAAAATCCCTGCAAAAAGTCCAGGTCACAGTTTCTGACCTGTTTTCAATAGAGGTCGCACTTTTTGGGCTATAAAGTGTGCCCTGAAGGTCCAGGTTGTAGGTTTTGGGCCAAAAAGTGCGACTTGCACTTCCGACACTCTCGGCGGAAGGTTTCATAAAAATCTGTCTCAGCTGCGGCTGACGTCTGTCACCTGCGCAATAGGTCCGAAAACACACAGAAGTTAGAATTTTTATCGTTTTAGGGTTTTATAGGTTAAAAAAAACATCAAGAAAATCGAAAACAAGGGGCTGAAGAGAAATCTTAGGGTTTGAAGCAGCTGGATATGCAAGGATCAGAAAAACGAAAGCGGTCGTAATCGTAAACCCGTGTGGAGTCGCCAGTTGTTAGTATGAATATTAATTCCAAGCGCACGAAAAAATACCACTTTAGTTGTGCATAAAAAACAACCCTAACAACAAAAATGACTGCTAATATCTTCAGATCTGCAATTAGGTGATCAAGATAAATGCTGCAAAAATCTAGATCTATGCATTAGAAGAAGTTAAACAGTGGAAAAAACAAGATTTACTCCATGCATCCAATAGACAAGACAAGAATATATCAAATGAATTTTGTATTAATGGCACCTGGGAGGAAAACACAAGAGGTTGTTCCCGGTTCTCCTCAATGGGATGGGTTCTTGTAAGTCCTCAACACTTCAAATTTAGAATTCCTCTCTCTTGATGGTGCAGAAAACCCAGACAAAAATGGAAAAGTATGGCTATGATGGTGGATCAATAGCCAGACCAAGAGTTGAGATCCAGAGTGATCTTTAGGCAACAAAAGGTGACAAATGGATGGGAAAACCCTTCTATTTATAACAAAATATTGAGTTAGTCTAGATATTGGTGTATAATTAAAATATTATTAACCAAATCAAGATCCAACTTTTATGGAATATTTTATTATATTTGTTGGAGGTAAAAGGAATTTGACTTGAGTCAAATCCCCTTATTTGTAAATAATAAATAAATAAATGATTTATTTATCATTTTAAGGATATGGTTGAGTAATAATCAAATAAATAATGATTTATTTGATTATTTAAGGGAGATTTAGTCATATTTAACAAAGAATATTATTCTTAGAAAATAATAAGATAAATAATGATTTATCTAATTAATTTCCTTGTTTTGGGTTAAATATAACCAAGAATATGAATTAAACTATTGTTTAACTAATTATTCCTTGAGGAAAGTCAAACAAATATGGATTTGTTTACTGTTTTCCCATGGGGTTTCCTGTTTAGACCATAACAACTTAATAAAGGTGGTTTACTAAGTTATTTTTCATAGTGAATGCGATTTTAATTGGGGTAAAATTGGTCTTATTTGGTGTACTTGGGTCCATCTAATAACAATGGATTAGATGACCAAAAAATGGTGTAACAAAGAGGAAGAAGCGCAACATGACATATCAAAATTACAAGAGCAAGTGCACCAAATTTCACTCTCGCAAAGAGCAACAAAAAATGAAATGGAAGTTTTGAAGAAAGGCGTGGAAGCTAAGATGGATGGCTTGAAGAAAGGCATGGATGGTTTAAATAATGGCATGGAAGCTAACATGGATGGCATGGAAGTTAGCATGGAAGCTAAGATGGATGACATGGAAGCTAAGATCAATGAAAAAATGAAAGACAACATGAAAGACATGAAGAATGATCTAAAAGCAGACATGGAAGGTTTAATGACAAGGTTAATACAAGAAATGATTCCTAATAGAGGAAAGATAGTAGAGGAAACTCATGATGAGAAAAAAATAATTTTTAATCGTGATTTCATAAACTCTAATGTTGGATTGAAGAACCACCATATTCCAAAGATGGATATGAGGAAGTTTGATGGCAAGGATCTTGTAACATGGATACTACAGATGGAGCAATATTTTTATCTTAATAATGTGCAAAACACACAAAAGGTAAGCATTACAACTTTACATTTAGAACAAAATACATTTGTATGGTATCGATGGCTTTTCTCCCGTAAAAAAATTGTCACTTGGTCAATTTTTAAGGAGGAAATGACAACACATTATGAGGATACACAGAGCAACACCTTCTTTAGCCAATTGATATATCTCAAACAAAAGGGTTCAATGATGGAGCACATTGAGGACTTCCAAAAATTGAATATAAGGGTAACTGATATTCCAGAGGAACACATGATTGATGTCTTCATAGGGACTTTAAAGGATAACATCCAACATGAAGTTCACGTTTAGGAACCTGATTCATTGGAGAAGTCATTCAGGTTGGCAAGAAAAATTGAATGTAAAATTATGGCAACAAGGAAGCCTACCACTCACATCTATAAATATGGAAGTGTTGCTACTCCTAGACTTCCACAACCTACAAAGTTTACACCCTAACAATTGGAAGAAAAAATAGAAAAAGGGCTTTGCTACAGTTGTGATAGCAAATACACTAAAGGTCATAAGTGTGTCGAGAAGAAATTGTTTTACATATATTGTGAAGAGGAGGAAGAAAATGAACAAGAAACTTCAAAATAAGAGGATATACACCAAGAACCAACCCTAGAAGAAGAAGAAATGAGTCCGACCATATCATGTAATGAATTGGCAAGAATTACCACTCCTCAAACTCTCAAGATAGAAGGACATATCAAGAAGAAAAGGTAATAGTGTTGATTGATTCGGGTAGTACCAATAATTTTATTCATTGAAAGGTAGCCAAGGAATTGAATTGTTTCCTATACCCGGCACTATAATGTCAAGTGATGGTTGCAAATGGAGGAACTATAAATTGCTCTGGAAAATGCCATAATATCAAGCTAACCATGGGGGAATATGTTTTGAATAGTCCAATGCTTTCCATTCCAATGGGAGGTGCTGATGTTGTACTAGGAGTACAATGGTTACAATCTTTTGGGACGATAGCTTTTCATTTTCAAGAAATTTTCTTGAATTTTTTTTTGGAAGGAAAGGAAATCGAATTACGGGGTATTGCAGGGAAGCCAAGAAAGATAATAAGCTATAATGTCATGACAAATCTTCTGAAGAAATAACAATGAGGTGTAATTGCACAATTATGCTCACTAGAAGTTTCAACAACAAAATCATCTATTTCTCCAGATCTCCAAAAAGTATTGGAAAATCATTCCAAGGTGTTCGAAACTCCCAAAGGACTCCCACCTATTCATGATCATGATCATGCTATTCATTTGATTCCAGGAAGTTTTCCTCCAAACATCAAGCCTTAAAAATATACTTATGTCCAAAAGAGTGAAATTGAACATATGATTGCAGAAATGTTAGAGGATGGTATAATTCAACCTAGTCAAAGTTCTTTCTCTGCTCCGGTAGTATTGGTGCACAAGAAGGATGGATCATGGCTCATGTGTCCAGATTATAGGGAGCTCAATAAGCTCACTATTAAAGATAAATTTCCCATTCCTATGATTGATGAATTATTGGATGAATTACATGGAGCAATTTATTTTACCAAGTTGGATCTTTCTTCAGGATATCATCAAATTAGAATGAAGACTGAAGATATTCCGAAAAAAACATTTCAAACTCATGAGGGTCATTATGAATTTTTGGTCATGCAATTTTGCCTTACCAATGCACCTTCTACATTTCAAGGGTTGATGAATTCCATTTTCAAACCCTTCCTTAAAAAAATTGTGCTAGTATTTTTTTGATGACATACAAATATACAACAGGTCTTGGAAGGATCATGTTCAACATGTTGACATGGTGCTCAAAATATTGGAGGAGAAATAATTATATGTAAAAACATCCAAATGTTTCTTTGGAGTACAAGAGGTGGAATATCTGGGTCATATTGTATCTCACAAGTGTGTTAAGGTAGACCCTAACAAAATTAAAGCCATTAAGGAATGGAAAGTCCCCACAACCATAAAGAAATTGCGAGGATTTCTCGGGTTAATGGGGTATTATCACAAGTTTGTTAAGAATTATGAGAGAATAGCATCACCTCTAACGACATTATTGAAGAAAGATGCATTTTCATGGACTCCTGAAGTAACTAAGGCCTTTGAACATCTTAAAGAGGCAATGTGCCTAGCACCAATCTTAGCTACTCCAGACTTCACAAAAACCTTTATTGTGAAATATGATGCCTTGGGAAATGGAATTGGTGTTTTTTTAATGCAAGAAGGAAGACTCATTTCTTTTGAAAGTCTTCCAATCAAAGGAAAGTATTTACATAAAGCTATTTATGAGAAGGAAATGTTGGCAATACTACATGCACTAAAGAAATGGAAACCTTACCTAATGGGAAGACACTTCAAGGTAAAAATTGATCATGATAGTCTTAAACGCTTTTTGGAACAAATAATATCTTTAGAAGAGCAACAAAAATGGGTCACAAAGATGTTGGGTTATGACTTTGAAATCATCTAGAAAAAAAGGAAACTAAACGTTGTTGCAGATGCACTCTCAAGAAAGGATGAAGAGGTGGAAGCATTGCTTTGTTCCATTTCTATTATCCAACCAGATTGGATAACTAAAGAAAGGGATGAATGGAAGAAGGATGAAGAAGCGTTGACACTCATTCAAAAGTTGCAGCAAGATCCTAGTACATATAATACATTTAGTTGGAAAAATGATTCCTTATGGTACAAATATTGCTTATATATTTGCAAGAATTCCCAACTAAAACAAAATATTCTTTTGTAAATTCACACTTCTCCTTTAGAAGGACACTCAGGATTTTTAAAAACTTACCACAGGGTGAAGAGAGATTTTTTTTTGGATGGCCTTAAATCTGATATTCAAAATTTTGTGGCAGAATGTTTGGTTTGCTAGCAAAATAAAGTTGAGACAATTAAGACCTCGGGTCTTCTACAACTTTTATCCATTCCAAGTCAAAGTTGGGAGGAGATTTCAATGGATTTTATCACAAGTTTACCTAAGTCCAAAGGAAATAGTGTCATCATGGTGGTAGTTGATAGACTTACCAAGTATGCACACTTTTGTGCATTATCTCATCCATTTAAAGTAGAAATGGAGTTGCTACGCTGCATTTATGGAAACAATTCAAAAGCTACATGGAAACCCAAAGATTATTGCAAGTGACGGAGATCCCATTTTTGCTAGAAATTTTTGGACGAAATTATTTTCTTGTTTGGGTACTCAACTAGCTCACGCTATCTTATCATCCTCAATGCGATGGTCAAGCTGAGATGTGAATAAATGTTTGGAAGGATATCTTCCGTTGTTTTGTATCTTGTTTTGTGTCTGATAAGAAAACACAATGGGTTAAGTGGTTACCTCTCACTAAATGGTGGTATAACAATGCCTTCCATACTACAACATAAATGACCCCACTTATGGCACTTTGTGGATATCATCCACCATCCATCACATATTATTTAAGAGAAAATTCTAATGTTCAAGCAGTGGAAGGTCACATCGAGAACCAACAAGAAGTTCTCCAAGTCTTAAAGGATAACCTAAAGTCAGCACAAAATCGAATGAACCAATAGGGAGATCAATATCACAGCGAGAGAAATTTTGATGTAGGAGACTAGGTATTTGTACGAATATAACCATACAAAAAAATGTCCCTCAAGCAAGCTAAGAAGGATAGCAAATTATCGCCAAAGTACTATGGTCCTTACAAGGTGTTGCAAAATATTGGTACTATGGTTGTTAGTATGAATCCTTTGTCGAAGTGTACGAAAAAAGACCACTTTAGCTACACATAACTAATAGCCCTAACATCAAAAGTGGTTGCCAATATCTTCAGATCTGCAGTTAGTTGATCAAGAAAAAGGGCGCAAAAAACCAGATCTATGCATAGAAAGACATTAAGCGATAAAGGTTTGCTCCATATATCAAATAGACAAGACGAAAAAATTTTGAAAGAATTTTTTGTATTAAGGGCACCTGGGAGGAAAACAAGAAGATGTTTCCTATTCTCCTCAATGGGAAGGGTTCTTGGAAGTCCTCACCACTTCAGATCTAGCATTTCTCTCTCCTGTTGGTGTAGAAAACCCATACAAAGAATAGAACTCAAAGGGAGCTCACACAGCAAATAGTGGAAAAATGTGACCAAGTGTATAGATCCAAAGTGATCTAATAGGCAAAAAAGGTGAAGAATGATAGGAAAAACCCTCCTATTTATAACAAAATATTGGGTCATTCTAGATCTTGGTGCATGAGTAAAATAATGTTAACCAAATCTAGATCCACCTTTTATGGAATATTTTATTATATTTGTTGGAAGGAAAAGGTATTTGACTTGGGTCAAATCCCTTTGTTGTTAATAATAAATAAATAAATGATTTATTTATCTTTTTAAGGAAAGTGGTTAAAGGATAATTAAATAAATAATGATTTATTTAATTATTTATAAATGATTTAGTCATATTTAACAAGGAATATTATTTAAATAAGATTTAAATAATTATTCCTAGAAAATAATAAGATAAATAAGGATTTATCTAATTAATTTCCTTGTTTTGGGTTAAATATAATTAGGAATAATAATTAAATTATCGTTTAATTAATTATTCCATGAGGAAAATCAAACAAATATAGATTTGTTTAATATTTCCTTTTGGGGTTTTCTGTTTAGACCATAAACAACCTAATAAATGTGTTTTATTAAGTTATTTTACATAGTGAAAGCAATTTTACTTAGGGTAAAATTGGTCTTACATGGTGTACTTGGGTCCCATCTAATGATGATAGGTTAGATGACCAAAAAATGGTGTAACAGATTGCCCCCCAGCGTGCGAGTGTTAGGAGAAAATCGTATGACCGAAGTACATTGTAAGAACTCAATCACCAGACATCAAGAGGGAAGTCAGATAGAGAAATGTGAGGTAGACTAAGGTGCTGAAGAACTAGACCCTGAGGAGACGAGACTTACAAGTGCAACAAGTCTCTTTTATGAGAGGGTACTTGTGTAAAGGCGGCGGGTGAGGCATACCTATGCCTGCCGAGACAAAGTACAAAAGAATAGTGTGTCCAGTAAACAAGAGACCGAACCATAAAGTACAGCCGGCATAATCATGAGCCAGATAAAAATACAATGAAGAATCCCACATACATGCTGTGCCTGGGATAACAGCCAGGACTTATACAATAATATCCGAGTACATGAGATACAAATACAGCCCAAATGCCCCCTGTAAATGGGGAAGGGCTCACAAAATCTGACTGATACATGCAAATCAAAGAGGCGCTGCAAGCAGCTAAGGCCGACATCATCAAATATATGGAGCTACATCAAAGGCTGCAATGAATACGTCATCCGGGCATGTGGGGGGCTACCTGCAGGGCCACCCCCTCATGAGGGCTGAGACATCTCACACACACCCGGGAATCACCAAGGGCTGTTGCTGCATCACTGAACCATCAAGTCTACGGATCTCGATCATGCTGAAAGGAGCTGGACTGGAGAAAAAATCAATTCAAGGGGAATGAGAGATCCCTTTGCACGATCTGAAACCTTAGAACAAGAGTGGAAGGAAGCTGGAACGGTACACGCCACTCTGAACTGTCTTCGGAATGAAGAAGGCGTGTCGACGGTCGCCATAGGTGAGGCAATGAGAGATCCTTAACTAAGGCATGAGAGAAAATAGTAGAGCGACTGACAGACTAATACCAATGATGATGATGGAATGGAGGGGACTAAGTAGCAAATGGACGAATTCCCTTGCTAGAGCATAAAGGACATGAATGACATGGCAGCGACTGACACAATATCATAAGGGATAAGGGACAGTGGGACTGAAGGTCATAATATGCGACACAAGAGAGAGACCAAGCAATGAAGGATGGAGGACTATAGCGGGGTACAAAGGGACTCGGGGTAGACTCCATGAATGCGATGATGACTCAACGTGGATGCTCTAAACAAGGGTGACTCAATGGTGCTGCCACACAGTAAAGGTCCTATGGGGGACCATGAAAACATGAGTACAAGATGGTATCTCATGACGAAAATCAACACGATCATGGATAAGTATGGAGGCCAAATGGTGCCCCTAATATGAGCGTTGCAAGGGAAGAAATTCGATTTTGAGGAGGGTTATAGTTGAGGGGCATAGGTGCCCCCAAGCATGGTGTGGTCATGCCAAAATGTATTTAAAAAAGGGGGAATCTAAACACATTTTAATGATGTGGTGTGCCATTTGTTTTCGTTATGGTTATGCAGTTTGAGAAAGGAAATGGAGGATTACCAATCTCTTTTAGGACTGCATATACGAAGAAAATGGACTTTAAGTTTTCGGGTTGGCATACCTGGTGTCACTATCCCAAAGAGATGATTTGGAGATAATGAATTGATGCTCTCCTAGAAAACCCATAGGTTGGTCAACAACAATGTCTAAGAGATTGGGTTGTTGATGGAAGATGAAGGAACAATAAGGGGTATCATCCCTAGAGTGATATGAAGTGATATGGGACTCTAGAGGTTCTTCTAAATGTGGAAGAATAATGGTACTAAAGTCGGCACGACCAGATACACTAGGAGAGTTGTGGAGAATTTCTTCCCTTGGTATCTCAAATGTGGGTGCCCCCTTAACCAAACAATGGGTTTCAATGTAATGGCCACAAGGTGTATGGGGTGTGAACGCATGGGTTCGATGTAAGGGGGAATAGATAAAGTCAGGGGTGGGGATTTCTTCCATAATGTCGTCATCATGATAGAATATGGGGTGACGAGTGGAAGAAAGACCACCTGACGCGGCGAAGCTACCTGACTCATCATCATGAGAAGAGAGGGTCACATGTGCATCATCACAAGGGGTGACAGAAGAGTAAGTAGATAAAGGATCTACCGATGTTGAGCCCAAGGTGGTCGTTGAAGGAAGGTCAAGCGAAACAACAAGGGAGGGTTCAGAGGGAATATTCTTCGAGGGTCTCATGGATGATGATAGGTAGAAAATGTTGGATGAAGGCTACGTCATCTCGACATCAGGAGGGGGAATGCCAATGGGAGCAGTCATGTCTGGTAGTTTTTCCAAAGCAAAATGCGCAAATATGGGAGAGGTGGACTCATTGCGCTTGGCCTCGAATTGGCGAACCACGGCTAGAGAGGTGCGGAAGTCCTCGAGGCGGGGAAAAAGGTGGGTGTAATGGCCATGGAGATCACACAAAGCATAGGGGTGGTTGGTGTGAATAGTCTTGGGGTTCTTTGCCACAGTCGCGAAAGGGACAGAGGCTTCCGGGACCGTGGACTCAAGGAACGCGACATTAACCATGGGCTTGAGATGAAGCAATTTAGGATAGGTATGGGTGGCGTGACCGACAATATCACACAAAGCACACTAGATGGTATGCTTTGGAGGTCGAGTAGGGGAAGGGTTTGTCGGGGCAGCCTTGTCCTTTGATGCCCCCTTGCGAGCTTTTCCCTTCTTACCCAAAGCAGTCGCAACAGGAGGTGGTTCCTGTTGAGGTGACTGAGGCACTTGTTGCAGCGGGAGAAGTCCTGGGGACCGGTTGAACTGCGGTAAAATCAAGATAAGGTTTGGGTTGACCAGGCAAGGTTGGGGCTTGAGGATCAAGGTACCAGACAATAATCCCAACGGTCAGGTTAGAAACAGAGAGGGTGGCCATGACAGGTACCGTGTAAACTCCTGGTGGGGGAGCTAGGAACGGTATCTGACAAGAGGGGTAATGGCCAGGTGGGACGGCTCCTAAAGGGCTAAGGCTTGGAGGAACTATTCCGGGGGAGGAAAAGAGGCTCGCGAATATATTTGCGGTGAAGGGCTAGGAGCGGAGGGTTGCGTGAGCGCGATTCAGCGACCTTCAGCCAGAAGCGAGGTGTGGCGAGCCCAAGACGATTGCATCATGCAAACATTCGATGAGCTGGGGTCAGAGATAGGAGGAGGAGGAAGACCAGGGAAGGTTCCGAGCAAAGAGGAGTCTTTGTAAACGCCAGGAGAGACACTGGTCAAGGAATCGACAATTTTCTTGTTGGCTATAGAAGATATGGTCGTCTCAGGTGAGGTCTAAGATTTTGGCTCATGATATGTCAACTGGTCAATGGTGACTATCTTTCCATTATGAGGAAAAGACATATTGCGGAAAACCATGGATGGGACAACAGACATAGCATAGGTGTAGCTTCGCCCCAATAGAATGTTGTAGTCTAGCGGGGCGTCGATGACTTCGACATCAATGCAAACAGTCTTACCGGCAAGGGTGATAGGAAAATTACGGAAGAGGCCAATGGGCTGGGAGGCGTGGCCATCCCACGCTCGAAGGGTGATCGTGGAAGGGGCCAGCTCAGGAGATCCGAGTTGCTTCCAAACGGAAGCGGACATCACACAGGTGGATGCCCCTGTGAAATTATACACAGAAACGTTAGCGTTCGGATTTTGACTGTGAGCGGGATTTGAAGGCGGAATAACGGGGAAAGAGGAGGATGTTCGATTGATGGGCGTCGAAAAAAATCATTTGGTCATCGGCGGGGATCTCGGCGCCCATGGTAGATAGTAGAGCCTTCTTTTGAGAAGGGCATGACTGGAGGAGTTCCAATGTTGAAATGACAACAGGAGATTGTGCCAAATCATCTACGATGCTATATGAATGAGCAGCTCAACCAGAAGCAGTGTTTCGGCGTAATGGTCCCTGAGGAATCTTGGTATCAACCTCAACTTTGGGGTGAGGGATATGCAAGGGACCATTGGATGTCAAAAGAGGCTCTGTAGACCCTGAAGAAGGTGACTCAGGGACAGACAGAGCAGGAGGCTTGGGGTACTGATGGAATCGAGTTTGAAGGTTAAGGTCGACGGTTGGAGGTGGAGTAGAGTTCATCATGAGGATCTGGTAATTGGAGGAACCAGAAGGGGAAGGTTGAGTGGCCACCTGTCTGTCAGGTGGTTGGGTATCCATGAATCCCTACCGTGCATCCACCTATTCTTGAGGGAGCGGTGACTGCTGTTGCAAGGGTTGAGAAGGCCAGGGAGGCAGAGGTGCGGATGCTGGAGGAGCTGGAGCACTAAACTGCGGATACAAATAATAAGGGGGTTGGGTAATAGTATGGTGACCAAGAGGTTGGACCAAAAGAGGAGGTATGCTGTATCCTGGATACATGCTACAAGGAGGGGGACAAGTGCGGGAGGTGCTGCCCCCTCCCCCAGGAAAACCATAACCCATGGGAGGTTGGGCATATGGATGAGAGAGAGCTCCAACGATACCGTCGGCGGCATGAGGTGCCCCCTGTGCATTGACACCACCGGGTCTAGGGAGATTAGGTAGAATGGTATAAACATAACCTGTCTGAGCATAGATCAAGTCATATTTTAACGCCAGCTAGAGGGCGGCTTCTTCGGTTTGGGGAAAATGCGATGCGACATCTTTCCCGATAGGAGGCAAGAGAGATCTAAGGAACTAGTCCATGTAGACACGGTCTTTGAAAGTAGGGGATTGACATAGGCTCTTTCTTCTCCGCCATTCCTGGACATGATCGGATAGGCGGGTTGTAGATGATTGACAGAAAGAAGTAAAAAGTTCGATACCAGTGTCATAACGAAGGGGAAGCTGGAAGTAAGATAAAAAATCCCGGGCAAGAGTCGCAAAGGTGGTATGAGAGGAAGTGGGCTGATCAACATACCACTTAGAAGCCGCGCCTGTAAGCGTTCGTTGGAACAACCGAAGACGGAAAGAGTCATCGGTAATGGAGGTAGATGAACACCACATGTGGAAAGATCGAACATGATTTGAAGGATCTTCTCCAGCAAGGCCTTCAAACTTTGGGATGTCAGAAGGGAGCTTTGTCGGCATAGCGGGCCAACTAGCATCATGGTGTATAGGGTCATTTGTCAACCGGTCCAAATCAGGAAGGCTGAGGCCTACCATGAAGGGGAGCAAGGGCGCAGCCGAGGTAGTTCCTATGGCGGTTCCGCTAGTAGTAGTCCCGTCATTAGGGCCGAGATTACCGCTAGCATTAGGCCCTGGACCAGACATAGTGAAGGTGACAGGGGGAGAACCGGAAGAAAAAGGAGAACCCAAAGAATCAGAGGAGGAGTCGGAGTGCAGACTCGGAGGAGGACTGGCTCGACGACGGCGGGACGGAGCAGGTCGATCGACCGGAAACTGAGGGTGAAGGCCAAGAAGTCTCCGGGAAGTGCACCTTGGGGGCGCAATGATGACAACACAATCACGGCACAAGGGGAAGAAGAACGACCACAAGGGCAAGGAGGTGCAGAATCAATATCGAAACAAGGGCAGATAGGTGCAGTGTCAATTGATTTTAAAGTCTTTGCCTGGCGGTGTAAACCAGGCTCTTCTTCGCTTAGGGTGAGTGTGTGGCGTGCGTTAATTTTAATTTTTAAACCCTTTTCATTTTTGAGAGCAAGAGAAAAAGTGTGCTGCGTAACTGAAAATAAATCTACAGAGAACAGTATATAATGCTGAAATAACAGAAAATTAACAGCTACTATTGCATCGATTCAACCCAAGAAGGCGGGTCGCTCAAAACTAAGCTAAAAGAGGGAAGAAATCTAGTCAAAACACACTAAAAAGAGGCCAATATATCGAAGGTCAGGAGGGACAGGGATCTAAAGGGAAAAACTGCTGAAAAGAAGTGCAGAACACAGCCAAGAGGCAGAGGCAAGGTGGCTGTAAAAAAGGAGGGAATCAGCAAAAAGCAGATGGGGCAAGGAGGAGGCCCTAAAGGTAGATCCAAAAAAATCTATAGGAGGTGATTTGAAATGGATAGGAGCTGATCTAAAGGGATCTGAAAAGGAGGGATCAGATCTGAAAAAGAAATGGCTGAAAAATCTGAAAATTTAGACACTTACAGCAGCTAAAACTCTTCCACAAAAAGTGGAGGGTACTGAGGCCCTAGGGGGCTAGATTCCCACTTAGTTGAGTAAAAAAGAGCAAGAATAGGTCTAAACGGGTGGATACGGAGGTCAGACAACCCTGACAGAGGTTCAGACAAAACCCAGAAAAATTTCAGAAAAATTCCAGAAAAAAGTCCAGGTCGTAGTTTTTGACCTATTTTTCGCTCAGGTAGCAGTTTTTGGGCTGTTTTCCGCTTCCCAGGTCGCAGTTAATGGGATAAAAAGTGCGACCTGGAGTCCAGGTCGCAGTTTCTGGGCTGAAAAGTGCGACCTGAAGCTCCGGGTGTCCCGGCGGCAGATTTCCGAAAAAGTTGCCGTCTCAGTTGCCGCTGATGTCTGTCACCTGCGCAATAGGGCCAGAAACACGCGAAATTTAGAAATTTTAATTTTTTAGGGTTTTATGTGAGACAAACAACATAAAAATAGGAAAAAAAAAAGCTGAAAAGAAACCCTAGGGTCTGAAGTAGCTGGATATGCAGGAATATGAAAAACGACAACGGTCGTAATTTAAAACCCGTGTGGAGTCGCCATTTGTTAGTATGAATCCTTTGTCGAAGTGTACGAAAAAAGACCACTTTAGCTACGCATAACTAATAGCCCTAACATCAAAAGTGGCTGCCAATATCTTCAGATCTGCAGTTAGTTGATCAAGAAAAGAGTTGCAAAAAACCAGATCTATGCATAGAAAGACATTAAGCAGTAAAAATAAGGGTTTGCTCCATATATCCAATAGACAAGACAAGAACAATTTTTGAAAGAATTTTTGTATTAAGGGCACCTGGGAGAAAAACAAGAAGATGTTTCCAATTCTCCTCAATGGGATGGGTTCTTGGAAGTCCTCAGCACTTCAGATCTAGCATTTCTCTCTCCTGTTGGTGTAGAAAACCCAGACAAAGATAGAACTCAAAGGGAGCTCACACAACAAATAATGTAGAAAAATGTGACCAAGTGTATAGATCCAGAGTGATCTAATAGGCAACAAAAGGTGAAGAATGGTAGGAAAAACCCTCCTATTTATAACAAAATATTGGGTCATTCTAGATCTTGGTGCATGATTAAATAATGTTAACCAAATCTAGATCCACCTTTTATGGAATATTTTATTATATTTGTTGGAGGGAAAAAGTATTTGACTTGGGTCAAATCCCTTTATTTGTCAATAATAAATAAATAAATGATTTATTTATCTTTTAAGGAAGTGGTTGAAGGATAATCAAATAAATAATGATTTATTTAATTATTTGTGGATGATTTGGTCATATTTAACAAGGAATATTATCTAAATAAGATTTAAATAATTATTCCTAGAAAATAATAAGATAAATAAAGGTTTATCTAATTAATTTCTTTGTTTTGGGTTAAACATGACTAGGAATAATAATTAAATTTATGGTTTAATTAATTATTCCATGAGGAAAATCAAACAAAATAGGTTTGTTTAATATTTCCTTTTGGGGTTTCCTGTTTAGACCATAAACAACCCAATAAATGTGGTTTATTAAGTTATTTTACATAGTGAAAGCAATTTTACTTAGGGTAAAATTGGTCTTACATGGTGTACTTGGGTCCATCTAATGATAATAGGTTAGATGACCAAAAAATGGTGTAACAATTGCATACAAATTGGAGCTTCCTACTTCTTCGCGAGTGCATCCAGTTTTCCATGTTTCATGCTTAAAGAAGGTTATAGGGGACAAACGTCCAGTCCAAAAAATATTGCAAGAACTTGATGAGGAAGGAAAAATCATATTGGAACCTGAAGCAGTCACAGAAACAAGAACTTGATAGTTACGAAATCGATCAATTTCAAATTATCTCATCAAATAGAAGAACTTACCCACTGAAGATTCTACATGGGAGGATGATAATTTTATATAGAAGCATCCGGATCTACTCAAGCATTGAGGACAACACTTTTTTTAAGGAGAGTGGCATGTTAGGTCCCTATATTACTAGTATAGTTCCTTATTGTTGTTAGTGTAACCCCCTTATTGTTATTGTTGTACCCCTGTAACCCCAATATTGTTATTATTGTGCCCTTACATTATTATTGTTAGGTTGGATAGGATTATATTGTGACCCCATGGACTCCTATATATAGAAGGAGGTTTTGTCATTTGTATCATCGAAGAATTGTTCATTTATTAATGTATTGGAGGTTTCCCCCTCAAAGTGGCTAATTTCTAAGGAGTTTATCTCTCTTTTATTTTATTTTTGGAGCTAGTTTCATAAAAAAACTTCAATGATTCTTTTCCTCTTGGATTTAGGGTTGATGGTATTTATCAAGTTGGTGGAAGCCCATTAGGAGCATTTGAAAGTGATATTTATATTCAATGTGAGCTATGGCACCAGAGATTTTCCCACCTACATTACAAAGCCTTACCTGGGTTAAGGAAGATGGTCACAGGGATGCTCAAGTTTCATATGAACCATGAAGTATTATTTCAAGGTTTTTCAACTGGGAAGCATACAAAGGGACCATTCCATTCTAGTGAAATAAAGAAAAATGATATTATTTAATTGGTCCATTATGACATGTTTGGTTCCTTGCCCGTAACTTCATTAGGAGGATACACATGCTATGCAATTTTTGTGGATGAATTCTCACAAAAAACATGGATTTAGTTCTTGAAAGGAAGGATGAAGTGTTCAAGTGGTCTCATTCTTTCAAAGCATTGGTGGAGAATCAAACTAAAATAATATCAAGATATTGAGTACTGACAATGGAACCAATTATGAATCTAATGAATTCAATGATTTTTGCATAGAAGCTAGGATTAAGAGGGAGACAATTTTTCCATGTACTGTAGAGCATATTGGCATTGTTGAAAGAAATATTCAAACCGTTATGAAAGCCACTCATGACATGATCAATGATTAAGGTATACCAAAATTATTGTGGGAGAAGTTATTAACACTATTGTATATGTTCAAAAGAGAAACCCTCATCATGCTTTTGATTTTAAGACACCCGAACAATTTTTCACTGGTAAGAAGTGTCTACTCAACTTAGTGTTCCTAAATTGATGTCATAAATTGTCAACCAGGGCTAGTAAATTGTTGAAGTGAAATGCACCATATGTGCCTAGGTATCTTCTTCCTACTTCATTGTGCTTAGTGTTTTTCTAGTGTTTTTGGTTTTGTTTTTTTATGCTAAGAGGAAAAGAACTAAATTGTTGGCAAAGAGAAGTTAATGATCACACTAAAACAGAACAAAATCTACTCTAAACTATGTATGGCACGTAAGAACAGAAAATGCTATTCCACAGATTGTAAAGATGATAAGAAAAGTAACTCATAACATTAAACTCAGTCCAATTCATTTCATTAGAGGTATGTTGGAACAACTTGAGAAAAGGATAAGTTTGATGTAATGAGGTTCTCTTTAGTAAACAACAACTTAAAATATCACAGAGAAAATCTCATCCATTGTTAGAAATTTGTTGGAACATTTTGAGAAAAGATTATCTGCAACATAGTAAGGAATCCTATGCTAAAATAACTTATGACACTAGAATTAACTCATTCTGCAACTCAAAATGTTACTATTAGGCCTCATTCAAGGATTAGAGATCTCTTGGAATAACTTTGGAGAGAGGTTGTTTGTAAAATTATGAGAAATTACAGAACAATAAAGAAATCAAAATGATATAACTAATTCTTGTTCATATGATAATGATGTGTTAGAAAAAGTTAAGAACAAGAACAACTTATAAAATAATGAGGGTCTTTTAAGTCTAATTAACAGGACTAGAATGCAACTAACTAATAAAACTGAAATACAATGAACAGAACTGAACTAAAGTGCAATTAACTCAAGAGTACTACAGCTATATCTCATTCACGCATTAGTGATATATTGGAACAGCTCATGAGAACAAGATTGACTATAATATTCGATATAAGTAAATGACATAAGCATGATGCAAGAGGATAAACTCAGAAAACTGAAAACTGCCTAAGTTAAGAACAAAACAGAGTTCAAGGTCACTTATCTAGAAAATATGCACAAAGCCTTTCGGACAGTAGGGGCCCTCTACCATCAGATTGGCACATGAATCCTTAACTCCTTAAAATTGCTTTAGATCATGCATCAAAGTTGTACTTCTTTCATTAAAGGAAAAATGCTCAGAAATAGAGTATCACAGTCTTTTAAGAACTAACAACAAAACATCAACTAACTGTTTCTCGGTTCACCGAGTTATTCTTATAAGCAAATACATAACTGTCATTGAGTAGAAATAGGCATAGGTGTCTTTTATAATCAAAATTGAACTAGAACTCCTGTTGAGGACTCATATTTTGCTGAAGACACCTACATAGTCCTTATCCTTGTAGAAGTCTGCTTCTTAGTTTCGACTTTATCCACGTGCATAACCACTTTCAGATTTTTGCTCAGCCTTCGTAAAGGACAAGGAATGATGTAGGAGAGTTCTAGAATTTAACCATATGCGTCTTTCCCTCAAATGACACCTGTAACTTGTGTGAACATAAATATGGCTGTAGAATATGCAACTAGCTACAGAATGGCTGCATTATGTAGCTAAGTCTGATCAAAGACTACTATGACAACACAACCACAAAAGTATAATAATTCAGTCATTGCATGCATTCTTAAAGTGATTTTGATCATTCCTATTGATCTTTTAAGCCTATAACTGATAAAGGACAAATGGAATGAAGTGAAATTTGGTGAAAGAAAAGGACATCTTTAGGGCTCAACATACCCCCACTGCAAAACTTTTACATGTCCTCATGCAATCAATCCATATATTCTGAAACTTCTACTAGGACATCTAGCTTAATTTTTCTGCTTTGCTTGGTGTTCAATGGCATCCTAGGCTTCCTTATGACCAATTTGAACCTCAGATTTATAAGTGCCCTACTCAATTTCTTGTTTTTCTTCTTTAGCTTCTCACTAGCCTTGTGTTCATATCACTTTTCAGTTTGACTTGTTCCCTTAAAATTTCATTTTCATTTTTTATATGCCTATTGAGTACTTCCAATTCATATTTGTCTCTTCTCAGCACTTCAATTGAAGATTCTTGTGGGCTAGGAGTTATTTCTTTATTTTCTGAGGCTCTCTTTTCTAATGACTCAACATAATTATAGATCTATTATTGGGTTGGGTCTACCTCCGGAGTTCCTCTATCAAGATCTTCTTCGTACTGGTACTCAGGAGATATATCAGTTGGTGTCTCTTTATCTTCAATATCTATGATTCCCATTTGCTTAACTCATGTTTTCTTCAATATGCCTCTAAGCCAATGACTTCTTCTCAGTTTAGATGGTCCCTCACCTCTCTCCTTAGCATACTTTCTTATTATCTTTTCCTTTTTGAGTTGTTTCTTGATTTTGGCAAATTTTTCATAGATAATCTCCTCACTATCTTCTTGTATGGATTTATCAGTTTTAATTTCAACAGATTTGGCAACTTTTCCCCTCCTGCTTCTCCTTACAAGTTTTCTTTCAGATAGATTTTCTTTAGGTTCTTCAAAATGATTCCTCAAGAGGAACTCAGCCCAACTGTCTCCTATCTTTTTCAAATGATGCTCAATTAGAATTTTGACTAGGCCATGATGATATAAGGTGGTTTCTAAGAATTGAACCCTTTTTTGGACATTAGAAGCCATCCTCTTTAGGCTATGGAGTAAGAAAAAGGGTAAATTTATCTCTTCATCTAGGAAATTCATCATAAGTCGAATGTGATAAAAATATAGGGTGCCAAACCTTCCCTCACAGGTTATAAAATTTTGCAGAATTAGCAACATATTTCGCCATTTATTCTTCAATGCTGAACTAGGAATGCCTTTCTTAAAAATGGAAATATCCATACCTGGTGTTTTTAGCATCTGCCTCCATGCTTCATTGTGAAATTCTTTGTTTTTGAACCATCTTTCACCTTGCCTTGGTAACTCTGCTACTTCTGCTATAAAGGATTCTGTGATAATGAACTTGAAATCACCTATTTCAACTTCTGACCCGTTGAATGACCAGGCAAATGACTTGGTGACCTCCTTATGAAATCCATTGAACTTCTCCAAAAACTGTAGCCATCCAACCTGCTGTAACATCTCTTTAATCTATGGGTAACCTTCTAGATATTTGGTTCCGACTAGTTCGGACCTTACAATAAGTCCCATGGCTTCTTTTCCTCAATTTCAATTTACTTCTCTGTTACTGCTCTCCTATTCGAGGTAAAAATGGCGTAGAGGGTTGTTTTCACCCTAAAGATGACTTCTCTGTTTCTGCAGACAGGAATTGGCTATGGAAAAATGACATGAAGTGGATATGAGATGAGTGAAATACGGTGAGGATAAATCACATGAATAAATGAGTTTGAGAGTTGTTATGGAGTAAAGGACCGCGGAGAAATTCCATGAGGATTTCAAAATCATCAATGAATATTTCGGGTTAGTGACGTGACCTAATAGATCACTTCAAGTACTGACCGTTAACTTTTAATAAATGATGATTTGATATGGGCGGAATGTAAGGGATTTGTTCAAGGATTTTATGATAGGCTTGATCAATACGAATAATCAAAATAACTTTATGAAACATACATATGACTTAACCATACTATATCTTTCATAATATGCTATCATAATAATTTCACACAATTTTACCTTAGCCCTTCTTTTGATTTTTGTTGTTTTAATATGCTTTGTCTTTCCTTTGGAAATTATTGATCTTTCAGTCTTCATAATCCTTTTGATTTTGCTTGTTGAAGTAGGTGTGCAGGACCAGTTTTCTGTTGAACAAGTGGTTGCAGGATACTTGGCTGCAAAATATCTGGTTGTAGAATGTGTGGCTGCAGAATGTACCTGTAAAAGCTTTGAGACATTGAATGAAATGATTTGAAATATGGATGGAATGAAGGATGAGATGAAATAAAATGGATCATGAAATATAGTGGAATGTAGCATGAATGAAGTGAAATATGATGGAATGAAATGAATCATAAATGTGGAGTGGAATGAAATATGAAAAGTAGCCTGCAACTTATGATTTGTAATATTCAATTGCAGAAAAAGATCAATTTTGAAAATCTGAAATGAAAATGAGATGGATCATGAAATGGAGTGAATGAAGTATGGATGAATGGAGTGAATGAAATATGAATGAAGTGAGATATGATGAATTGAAATGGATCATAAGTGGAATGTGATATGTAAAGTGAGCCTGCACTTATGATTTTATGATAGTTGTTTGCAGGAATAGAACAATTTTGAAAAGATAAAGTGTCAGAAGGATTCTGATTTTCACCTTATCTTTTCTACATAAACATGCTAATCAATGATTAGTTTTCGTGTTTATACTCTTTTTATTTTTATTTTTTTTTATCATCTGATTTCAGAAAATACAATTAATTTGATGAAGAAGAAAGATTCTTCTTTATTAACTTCACATCACCGTTCTCTTGAAATCTCTTGACAAATTGTTCTCTTGAAAGTGGCTTATGATACAGTTTCAATCTATGACCATTTACAAGAAAGTGACCTTATCTTCATCTATTGTCCTAATTTTTATTGCTCCATTGTCAATAAATTTCACAATTTCATATGGCCCAAGCCAATGTGTTTGGAATTTACCTTGAAAATCTTTGAACTTTGAATCAAACAAGAGGGCCCAGTCACCTTCTTTGAATTTATTTTCCTTAATGTACTTATCATGCCATCTAGTCCTTTGCTGTTGGACTATATTTGTTCTCTGGACTGCATCCTGTCTGATCTCATCCAATTCATTAATCTGCTCCAATCTGTGCTTTTGTGCTTCTATTAGATCAAGTCCTAGCTGGACTTCCATTTTAAAAGTTTGAATCTGAAACTCTATGGGAAACAAGACTTGTTTTCCATAAACAAGTTCATAAGGGGTATGACCTGTTGTGCTTCTCCATGTAGTTCTATAGGCCCACAAGGCTTCAGGAAGCCTGTCTGCCCAATCTCTTCTATGTAAATGAATAGTCTTTGTTAGGATCCCTTCAATGACCTTATTAGTAGATTCCACTTGGCCATGTTATTGTGGATGATAGGGAGTAGATTTTCTGTCTGATTTTGTACCTCTCCACCATTTGTTCCACTAGCCTTGATGTGAATTGAGCTCCTTGATCTGTAAAAATTTCTCTTGGGACACCAAAATGAGTAAAAATATCCTCAAAAAGAAAATTAACTACAGATGCTTCAGTAGAAGAAAGTAATGGCTTTGCCTCTACCCATTTGGTAACATAATCAGTGCAAAATAATATATATTTCTTTTGTATTGATGGAGGACTAATAGGTCCTACAAAATCTAAAGCCCATTTCTCAAAAGGTTCAATATGTACCTGAGGCTGCAATGGCATCTCACCTGAAGGAGAAGGTTTCCCTACCCTTTGGCAGCTGTCACACCTTTTGACATACTCTTTAGCATATTTAAAAAGGGATGGCCAATAGTATCATAAATGAAGGATCTTATAAGTTGTCCTTTTATCAGCAAAGTGTCCACTGCAAGGTTCATCATGACATGCCTTGAGAATCTTAGGCATCTCATCTTCTCGAACACATCTCCTAATGATAAAGTCTGGACCTGTTTTGTATAACTCATTAGCAACCCATGAATATTTTGCACTGTCATAAATGATCTTTATTTTGTCTCTTGCATTCATTATTGAAGGAAATTTCCCTGAAACTAGATAATTAGCAATGTCAGCAAACCAAGGAGTTTGAGTAGAAATTGCAAAAAGATATTCATCAGGGAATTGATCTTCAACTGGAGTATTGACTTTAATTTTTTGGAGTCTAGATAGGAAATCAGCTACTGTATTTTGTTTCCCAGGCCTATCTAGAATGGTGATGTTGAATTCCTGTAAAAGAAATAACCATCTTATGACTCTGCCATTAGTAATTGATTTGTTCATTAGATATTTAATTGCAGAGTGATCTGTGTGAACAAAAGTTTCATAGACTGTTATATAGTGTCTGAATTTATTTATGGCATGAACAACAACTAAGAACTCTTTTTCAGTTATAGTATAATTTAACTCTGAAGGAGTCAAATTTTTACTGATATAGTAGATGGCATAAGGAATTAGGTCTTTTTGTCCCAATACAACTCCTAAAGTTGTATTTGAGGCATCTGTTGAAATATGAAAAGGTAATTTCCAGTTAGGTCCCCTTAAAATAGGTGCTTCAGAGATTTTTGTTTTCAGGGTCTCAAAGGCTAACTGGCAATCAAGATTCCACTTGAATTCACATTCCTTGGTGAGTAATTTGAAAAGTGGAGATGCTATCTTGGTGAAGTTTTCTATAAACCTTTGATAATATCCTGTAAATCCTAGAAAACTCCTAACATCTTTTTGACAACTTGGAACAGATAAGTTAGAGATGACTTCAACTTTTGACTCATCAACTCTAATCCCATCCCCTGAAATGTGATGCCCCAAAACAATTCCTTCAATAAACATCATAAAACACTTCTCATGACTTAGTGAAAGATTTTCTTCTTTACATCTCTTTAAAACTTTTTCCAAGTTTGCTAAGGCTTCTTCAAATGTGTTTCCATAAACTGTGAAATCATCCATATATACCTCTACACAATCATGTATTAGATCTGAAAATATTCCTAGTACTGCCCTTTGAAATGTTGCAGGTGCATTACATAGTCCAAATGGAAATACTCGGTAAGCATAGGTACCCCAAGGACAGGTAAATGTGGTTTTGTCTTGATCTTCAAGTGCTACTTGTATTTGATTATAACCACTAAACCCATCTAAAAATGAGAAGTACTTTTTTCCAGCTAATGTATCTAACACCTGATCTATGAAAGGTAGGGGAAAATGATATTTAAGAGTAGCTTTTTTTAATTCCCGGTAGTCAATACATACCCTCCATTTACCATTTTTCTTTGGCACAATTACCAAAGGAGAAACCCACTGACTATCTGAAATGGGATAGATAAAGTTGACATTTAAAAATTTCTGCAATTCTTCTTTAACAATATCCCTAAGGTTTAGATTCATCCGTCTCTGAGGTTGTCTGATTGGTTTACAATTTTCCTCTATGTATATGTGATGAATGCAAGTCTTAGGGCTTATCCCTTTCATATCAGTGTACTCCCATGCATATGCAGAAGAATGTCTCTGTAATATCTTGACTAGCTTTTCTTGTTGAGATTTCTCTAGGTTCTTGTTTATGTTTAAAGTTTTACCTGGAAATATCTCAATTGTAGAGCTACCAAATTTATCCATGGAGTAAAGAGACATCTGTCTTGATGATAAAAACTCAATGTTGGATTCTTCTTGAAATTTTTCATGTTTGTATTCCGAAGAGGATTCAAAATTTTCTAAGGTATTTAGAATCTAGCTATCTTCACTAATTTCTGAAATTGTGAAGAGAGGTTGTATGTCTTCTTCATCCTCAATCCATTGAGTATCATCTAACTCTGTAATTGTTTTTGCTAGAGGATACAAGGTAAATTTCTTGGTTGAACTACCATCAGAGATGTACATATCACCGGATCTACAGTTAATGAAAGCATCAGCTGTAGCTAACCAAGGTCTTCCTAATATAATAGGATGCCCTCCTAGATTATTTTTAGGAGTTAGGATCATAAAATCCACAGGATACTCCCAAGAATCTAGGGACACTGGAATGTCTTCTATTACCCCATCAGGTTTGATCATAGATCTGTCTGCTAATTGTAATAATGTGGGTGTAAAAAGAAGATTGGAAGTTTTAGTTTGTCCATGATTTGTCTACTCATGATATTGATTGCTGCCCCTAAATCAATAAGTGTGTTTTGGATCTCAGTTCCATTGATGTGTATTTTAACAACTGGATTTCTTGGGTCTAGATACTTTGGAATAGCAATCTTACCCATCATAATGTCTACTATTTTTCCTGCCAATTGAATTTTCTTTGTCTCTTTTATTCTTTTTCCTGTTTTTTTCATGCTCAACTCCTTTATTATCTTTGCTAAGATTGGAATTTCCTTGATAGCTTGTAATAATGGGATCTTAATGCAAACATTCCTTAGTTCATCTAGGAAATCATAATTAGGCACCATAATTTGTTTTTCTACACCCCTATCAATTTGTAATCTTTCTGGAAAGGGAGGTGTAGAGGTGGATGTTGATGGCTGCTCTAATATAGGAGTTGAAATTATTGGTTCTTTTTGTTTTGATTTTTCAATGTTTGGGTTTTGAAAAGATGTGTTCTCTTCAAGACTTTTATTTACCCGTAGAGAATCTTCCTCAGAGTTTTTTTTCTCTTGTATGATTACAGAAGGTTTCTTCTTTTCAAGTATTCTTCCAGACCTAAGTTGAACATCATTAAGGTCTAAAGGAGTAATCAAATAGGTTGGGAACTGTTGACCTTTATCATGTATGTGTTCTGAGGGTTTTTATTGTTGGGGTTTGGTATGGGTTGGGCAGGTAACTGATTTTCTTTCTGAGGAAATGGTAATGGAAGTGGTGGATTTTGATGTTGTGGATTTTGAGGATTTTGTTGAGGAGGGAAATTTAGATATGGTGGATAAGATGGTGGATATTGATAATACTGAGAGTATCTTCCATAGGGATTTTGTGCTCCTTGTGCCCAAGTTTGAGATTTATTTTGGAATTTGGGCCAAGGTTGCTGCCAATAATTCCAATTTGGTGGGGGTTGATTATACAGCTGATCATGGAATCCTTGTGTTTGAGGTCCCTGCCAAGGCCTCCTAGAGACAAAATTGAGAGATTCTATGGAATTTGTAGGGGTTTCTTCTTGAAAGACAGCTTTAAGACCAGGAAGTGAAGGAAAACTCTTGGTCTCATTTTTTTCTGAACAAATTACACAAGTCTCTACTATTTTTGCATCCAAAGGGCACTCTCTCAAGGCATGCTTCTTTCTACATTTGGGACAAAAGATTGCTAAGGCATCAGATTCAGCTTTTTTCTTGTTTTGTAACTTAAGGGTGTCTATTTGTTCACTAAGACTCCCTAAAATATCAGATTTGAATTCATCAAGCATATGTCCTATTTCTACCCTACTTATTGTCCCAGAAGCTAACTTACTTGCCCTTGCAAGAGCAGGGTCTCTTGGTCCTTTTACATTTTTAGATTTCCCTCTTGAAAGGTTGATACATAATTCAGCTATTTCAGGTAATGTGAGCTGAGATATATCCCCTTTTCCCATCATGTTAAGGATATCTAGCCATTCATCCCTAATTGTCTTCAACAAGAGAGCTTTCAAAGTATCTTGGTCTAAGTTTTCCATTTTTTCTCTTTTGATGTTATAGTTAAACCTCTCCAACAAATCTTCCAGATTTTCATCCTCTTTTTGTAGCATTTTAAACACTTCCTCCTTATGGTTAACTGGCATACAGTAATCCAAATACCTCTCTAGAAATTCATGTTTCATGTCTTCCCATGTCCTAATAGAGCTGTTGATCAAACTCATAAACCATTTTAATGCTGCTCCTTTCAATGTTGAAGGGAATAGTTTAAGTTTTTGGGCATCTTGTAAGTAATCATAGGTTCTACATAGGACTTCAAATTCAAATAGGAAGGTTTCAGGATCTTCACTTTTGAGTCCATAAAATTTTGGAAGGAAAGAGGGTGAAATATTTTTCATAGTTGCATTGGTTTCTTCATCTACTATAGGAAACCCAAAAGAGCTTCCCATTTCCCTTCTACCTCTTCCTCTGCCTCCTTCTCCTTCTGCACCTCTACCTCCTTCTCCTCTACCTCTACCTCTACCTCCTCCAAATAGTGTATTTTCTCCATTAAAGACTCCTCCTCCCCCTTCTTCTGCCATGGTTGATTCTCCTGTGGAAGTGGAAAAGTTTATGTCTCTAGCAGGGTTCCTTGAATCTTCTTCTAAGACAGGTTCAGTGGATGAAGTGAAAGGTCTTTCTGATGGAATATCTGATCTTAAGTCTTCTGGAAATCTATGATCAGTAAAATATGGGATGTGGGTTTGAGTTGGAGGTGTGCTGCCTCTTGGTCTTGGTGGAACAAGTGGTGTTCTAGGAATCAAGCTTCTGCTTCTTATGAATCTACCCCTTGAGTCTCTTTATCTACGCATATCATTGTTTTTGGGAGGTAAGAAACAAGGCTACCTAGTTACACTTCCCCGGCAACGGCGCCAAAATTTCTACTCAACTTAGTGTTCCTAAATTGATGTCATAAATTGTCAACCAGGGCTAGTAAACTGTTGAAGTGAAATGCACTATATGTGCCTAGGTATCTTCTTCCTACTTCGTTGTGCTTAGTGTTTTTCTAGTGTTTTTGGTTTTGTGTTTTTATGTTAAGAGGAAAAGAACTAAATTGTTGGCAAAGAGAAGTTACTGATCACACTAAAACAGAACAAAATCTACTCTAAACTATGTATGGCACCTAAGAACAGAAAATGCTAATCCATAGATTGTAAAGCTGATAAGAAAAGTAACTCATAACATTAAACTCAGTCCAATTCATTTCATTAGAGGTATGTTGGAAAAACTTGAGAAAAGGATAAGTTTGATGTAATGAGGTTCTCTTTAGTAAACAACAACTTAAAATATCACAGAGAAAATCTCATCCATTGTTAGAAATTTGTTGGAACATTTTGAGAAAATATTATCTGCAACATAGTAAGGAACCCTATGCTAAAATAACTTATGACACTAGAATTAACTCATTCTGCAACTCAAAATTTTACTATTAAGCCTCGTTCAAAGGTTAGAGATCTCTTGGAACAACTTGGGAAAAAGGTTGTTTGTAAAAGTATGAGAAATTGCAGAACAATCAAGAGCTCAAAATGATATAAATAATTCTTGTTCATATGATAATGATGTGTTAGAAGAAGTTAAGAACAAGAGAAGCTTATAAAATAATGAGGGTATTTTAAGTCTAATTAATAGGACTGAAATGAAATTAACTAATAGAACTGAAATGCAATGAACAGAACTAAACTAAAATGCAATTAACTTAAGAGTACTACAGCTATATCTCATTCACACATTAGTGATATATTGGAACAACTCATGAGAGGAAGATTGACTTTAATATTCGATGTAAGTAAATTACATAAGCATGATGCAAGAGGATAAACTCAGAAAACTGCCTAAGTTAAGAACAAAACAGAGTTAAAGGTCACTTATCTAGAAAATATGCACAAAGCCTTTTGGACAGTAGGGGCCCTCTACCATCAGATTGGCACACAAATCCTTAACTCCTTAAAATTGCTTCAGCTCATGCATCAAAGTTGTACTTCTTTCATTAAAGGAAAAACACTCAGAAACAGAGTATCACAGTCTTTTAAGAACTAACAACAAAACATCAACTAACTGTTTCTTGGTTCACCGAGTTATTCTTATAAGAAAATGCATAACTATCATTGAGTAGAAATAGGCATAGGTTTCTTTTATAATCAAAATTGAACTAGAACTCTTGTTGAGGACTCGTATTTTGCTGAAGACACCTACAGAGTCCTTATCCTTGTAGAAGTCTGCTTCTTAGTTTCGGCTTTATCCATGTGCATAACCACTTTCATATTTTTGCTCAACCTTCGTAAAGGACAAGGAATGATGTAGGAGAGTTCTAGAATTTAACCATATGCGTCTTTCCCTCAAATGACACCTGTAACCTGTGTGAACATAAATATGGCTGCAGAATATGCGACTAGCTACAGAATGGCTACATTCTGTAGCTAAGTATGATCAAGGACCACTATGACAACAAAACCACAAAAGTATAATAATTCAGTCATTGCATGCATTCTTAAAGTGATTTTAATCATTCCTATTGATCTTTTAAGCCTATAACTGATAAAGGACAAATGGAATGAAGTGAAATTTGGTGAAAGGAAAGGACATCTTTAGGGCTCAACAAGAAGCCTGATGTGTATCATTTTAGAATCTTTGGTTGTCTTATGTATTTACATGCGTCTAAAGAGAAAAGGAATAAGTTGGAATATTCTAGGAATAAAGGTGCATTCGTTGGATACAATGAAAATTCAAAGGCATATAGAATTTATGTACCTAGTCAAAGAAATGTATAAGTAAGTATAGATGTTACCTTTGATGAAGAAACGCCCCTTGGGAAAGCCAAATATCTCTCCATCTCAAGGAAGGATGATGATGCTACTGAAAAACAAGAAGAACCCTCGATGGATGAACCTATGCCTGATGTTGATGGCCTGATGGATCCTCTTGATCCACCTCCTTATGAACCCTATACCTTAAAGAAAATACCACTATGGCTCCAGGATACTCTTCAAGATACATAAAAACATTATGCCCCTAGAGGAACATTTCGATAAAGTAAGAATCCTAACAAATATCAAGGATATTTGGATGCCATGAGTACCATCATTCAAATTTAACCTTGAACTTTTGAAGAAGTCGTGAAGAACTAAGTATGGAAAGATGTTATGTCTGAGGAATATGAATCAATCATGAAAAATGATGTCTGGGAAGTGGTGCCTAGACCCAAGGAAAATTCTATGGTCACTTAAAAATGGATCTACAAAATTAAACATGGAGGTGATGGATGTGCTGAAAAATATAAGGCAAGGTTCGTGGCTCGTGGTTTCTCTCAAAAGGAAGGAGTGGAGTATGATGAAATATTTGCACCTATTTCTTGATATACCACTATTCAATCCATAATTTCTCTTGCTACCAATAAAGGATGGAGCCTACTAAAATGGACATCAATATTTCTTTCTTGCATGGCTCACTTATGGAGGAAGTATACTTCGAACAACCATAGGGGTTTGAAGTACAAAATCAATTCTGTCATGAATGCAGGTTGAAGAAATCCATCTATGGGTTAAAGCAAGCCCCTAGGGCTTAGTATGAGAGGATTGATAGCTATATTATGATGTTGGAATTTACAAGGAGTTATGTTGATCCAAACCTATACTTGAAGGTTGAAAAGGACATGCCACTTATTTTTTTACTTTATGTTGACGATCTCTTTCTAACTAGTGCAAACCCTCTCATTTATGAATGGAAGAAGGAGTTCAATTTTGAGTTCGATATGGGCCTAGGACTGATGTATTAATTCCTTGGCCTAGAGGTCTCACAAAATACATGAGAGATTTTCCTTTCTCAAGGAAAATGCATTGCCAAGCTGCTATAAAGATGTGGGATAATGGAATGCAAGTCTATGTCTACTTTGACAAAATATCAAGAAGTTATGCAGAAGTGTTGTTGGTCCCAAGTTGGAAAATCCTTATGAATATATTTAACTTGTGGGGGCCATGATGTTTTTTGTAAACAATAGAATAAACATATGATTTTTTGTAAATAATTCGAGTAAATTTACGGTTGAGCCTCATTACATACATTGGGTTGATGAAAAGTGTTATCACTTCCCTCATTTCCCAAGGCTGAAGGAGGTAACCTCAAACCAATCTTTAGATTTGGTAGCTAGCCCTACCAAACTAGAGAGACCTCTCTCAGTGTCAATTTCACATTCAATGAGGTGACTAGAAAGGAAATGATATTAGGCTAGGTATAAGCTCAGTGAATTAGGGTTTTGTGTTGAATTTTGTTGGATAGGAACTCTCAACTTAGGAACTAGGTCTAGGTTTTCAAGCTCATATTTCAAATGAACAGTTGCATAGATGAAGTTGAGGCCAGGTAGTTATAATTATAAAAACAATTAAATTGTCAATGTGGTATAGGTTTTTAAAAGGGAGAGTCATAATGAGCATATTACATGAGTTCATTCATTAGAGGAAGTAGAAAAAATTTATGAAAATCTTATAAAACAGAGCACAAAATCAAGAATTATGTTTATAGACTCGTAAGATTTATCATTTAGAAGCATACATGTGATTTCATGGAAGAATAAACATTCAAATTTAGGTTTCTTTTTATAAAAAAAAATGCTAATAAGCATACCAATAGAGTCCCAAAATTATAGCTGCAACATGTCTTTGATTTCACTGTAAAAGATTGTACATAAGCTCCACACTGCAATAACAACTATCCAACCTCTAAAAATAATTGAGTTGGAGTACATATATAAAATATAAAATACGCCACCTCATTGGGTCAAAATTTGATCCAAAATACATCATAAATTCACCTAATGGGTCATTACCTAGAATTTAGGGAAGTTAGAAACAATACCCCCAAATTTAGCTAATAACTAGGAGTCTTTGTCTCCTTGAGTAATTACATGATTTATCAACAATGAGGGGCATAAAAAGACTTTCTTATCCATAAAAAAACTTATGGTACAACCATAACCTTGAGATTTTGATTATTTTTCACTGACACCTGTGCTGAAAGAATCCAAGACAGAAGCGTCACGTGTCACACAAAAGCGTCACGTTTTTTAGCAAAAGCATCTTGTGTCTTGGAGGAAATTTTTAGGTGGCTTTAAGGCATCCTCTTGCTGATATGAAAATTGAGCAAGGTAGCCTTGGATGTCCTCTATCCAACCCAACCTTAAAACTGAAAAAATACTTCCTGCAAGGCCTTCAAAATTCATTTTCCCAAGCTTACTCCAGAAGCGTCGTGTGTAGGGAAAAACAATGGCAGAAGCATGAAAAATAGGGTGTTTTTTGAGTTTTTCTTCAAAACTAGGAGGTGTCATGAAAATAAAATACCATATCTAAAATTTACACTCCAATATAAATCCATACATGTAGAGAAAACCTTCATTGGAACCTCTGAGGAAAAGCGTCGCATGGCTACGCGACGCTTCTGCAAGGGTGAAATTTCCAGAATTTGCCAAAAATCACAAAAAATATAAAAAATGCTCATAAATTGCTGAATTTTGGTCCATGGAATCCTTGAATGATGATCTAAACAGCTATATATGCTTCAAATATCAAATCCAAGTTGTCTTTCTCCTTCTTAATTAGGGTTTCTTTAAGATTTTTCTTCAAATTCTTAACCCTGACTTTGGTGATTTGGTTCCTAGTGAAATAGTGTCTCGCCATGTGCCTCTGGAGGTTATTTTTCCTTTCTTCCTTCTTCAAGAGATTCTCTAAATTTTCATTCACCCTTTCAAGCCAGAACTCTTTATCTTGCTCAATCTCAGCATCGATCAAATCATCAAAGCTTTGTTGACCTAATGGAGGAGATGTCTCTATTTCTTGTTCTTTTTTCTTGGTTAATCCTCTTGTTCTTGGCCTCCTTGTCTTCCAACTGATCACCATCTACCAGTTCTTTTCCCATACCTTTTTCTACCTCAATATATGCCTTTGTTTTTATTTGGAGCAATTGTTTCACCTGCAATTGCATGTTTTCTTATTGTAGGAATGTTATCATGAAATTTTCCCTTGAGAGGTTGTCCTTGAGCTCTTCTATCTATGCATACTTTTCTCTAATTATTGCCTCATATGATTTTTTTTTCCACCTAATCTTCCATGTCAACCTCCATAGGTGCTTTCTCTTCATGCTGCTGCAAGGGTGACTCACTCTCATGCATAGGTGGCTGCTCCATGGTTTCTCTTTTCTCAAATGTAGGTTCAGGAGAAAGTACACCTTTGGTGATCATAGAAGAAAAAACCATCCTTTTACCCTTCTCATAAGTTTGATTGACTTCAGCCCTTGGCTTCTTTGGAACTTCTGTTGGTATTCTTGAAGATCCAACCTCTTGTGGCTTTTTTGATGCTAATGGTATGCTCTGAGTGATGGGTGGAATAGTAGTGGGAATAGAAGAAACTATCTTCATGAATGTTTCCCAAGACATATTGATTTATGAGAGCTGATGTAATATTATAACCTTGACCAAACCATGGTGGAACAGATTAGTGTGGTGATCCTTGCCTTTACTCTGTAATTTTTCAATCATTTTGACGAGAATCCTGAATAGATAATGAGGAAAATTGAGTGGCTTGGTGGCAATGAAATGCATCAATAGCCTTATGTGGTACTAGTACAATCTTGAGAACCACCATTCACATGTAAAATAATTCATTATTAGCTTCATAAAAGGGGCATATCTGTCAAGTAAATGCTTGAAGGGTAAGATGTGTTCAGAAGCATCTTTGCAATGTGGTTTTAAGAACATTCTATAGTTCTCGATGTCCAAGTTCATCCCTTTGAACCAGATATCTCCATGATTTAGGATACCTGTTGCTGAGGCTATAGCTTCTACTGATATAGTGAATTCAATGCCTGCTATGTTAGCCTTATCTCTCCTAAATATGGTGGCAAAAAGGCTTGTCAATTGAGCATGACAGCCTACCTCTTGAACTCTTTCAAAAAATCTTAAACAACCATTGTCTTTAAAGGATTTCTTGGCATATGGAGAAGCATTGATCTCCTACAAATATTATGGCTCAAACTGGGAATGATGACCTCCCTTATTTTCATTTCTCTTCTCACCTTCCATGATGATTTTAAGCAAAAGAAAGCCCTAGCTTGTTGTGAAGGAAATGGAAGGTGAAAATTAGGAAAACAAAGAATGTTGATACAATGGTTTTAGGGATATAAATGAGAAAAAAAGGAGATAGGGAAAAATACCTAAAAATTTGGGGAGATAGGATGGTGAGTCAACAACACAATGGAAGTGAAATTTTTGGAAATGGGTATGAGAAAGGTGGCAAAAGTATTAATACACAGAGTTTACCTAGTTTCTCTACAAAAGCATAGTGAGAACTAGGGTTTGAGTGAAAATGGTAGAAATGAGAGGTATGAATGCTATGTAGTGATTAGGTAAGGTGTATAAGTTATGTGTGAATTTTTTTAGGTGATGAAACTAGGGGTTTTCTACTGAAACAAATCAAACATGAAATAAATCCAAAAACATAGTTGAAAACCCTATAAGAGGAAATCCACTCTTTGCTGAAGAAATTCACTTGAATGAGAGGTAAGGAATGTTCACTTACTCACTTTGGAGCACCTCAACCTTGGGAAATTTTGAATTGACTCTTTTTATGGCTTCTTGGATCTTGGATGCCAAAAGTGTATCACACTACTAGAAGCATAGCATAGTTGCCCCAGAAGTGTAGCGAGGAGAAGAAGCGTAGCATAGGAAATTCTGGATCAGTTTCTTGCTGGTTTTATTCAATATTTGAAGGTTGTGGAGAGTTGTGAGCATGAGAGAGGAGCTATTTTGAAAACCAAAGGATGAAATGAACTCAAAAAGCTTCATTTCCCTCTATAACTCACAAACTTTGCTTTTTGTCTTTAGTGAAATCATATTGTTCTTTGAGAAATTTTTCTTTTTGAAAACGTTGATCATGTAGCATACTTCTTGAGAAAGGAAAAGTTTCCTTTGCTTTATTTTCCTATCTTTTCTAACTCCCAATGAAGGTTATTTGACTACAAAAGTGACTTTTATTTGCCTTTCTTTCATGATATGATTTGAACATTATGATGGCGAAACAAAAGAAGCCTAGACCATGACCTAGATGGAGAGGTATGTTGACTGATCTATGACCCTAGATTGATGATGAATGACATGAAGTCGAAATTGATGATGACCATGAATAGGTGAAGGGAGAAACATCAGAAATAGACAACAGTCAGCGAATTTTTTTTTATTTGAAAACATAAAATTTTGACCAAGGACCACTACCAAATAAACTTGAAAGAGAGTATTTGATCACTGAACATTTAGACACTAACATTGGCTCCAGCTAGGGATGACAGCTCCTTAAGGAGGTGTCAAGAAAATCGTAGACCAAGTAGCCTCATCCATTGGGAAATGGAGTAAGAAATAACTAGAAGATGAAATAACTTTGACAAACTGAAATGACTAACTAAAACAGAAAATGACTTTGACTCAAGGATTGACTTGAATTTTTGAACTTTTTAAAGGAAAACATCAGCTGATCATAGAAGCCTCATGGCCTTCTCATTGGGCTTCAAACTTCTGCAACAAATTCCTTATTCTTAGACAATAAATAAAATGATATTTACAATGAAAGTGAACCTTTTTCTTCAAGATCGGGTGATATAGTGTTTGAGGAACCTACCATTAACTGGTCCTCCCAAAATTTCCTGCACATCAAGATCTTCTAACAAAAATGCCTTATTTTCCCTGAATGATGTAATCTTCTAAGGACCTTTCCATAGGTTATCAAACTTACCATGCTTGCCATTGTATTAATTTCGAGCATCCCATCGAAGAACAACATCTCCTAATTTGAAATCATCAGCTTTGGTTTGCTTGTCATAGATCTTCTTGATTTTCTCCTAAAGCTTTGAAGTGTGATTGAAAAATTCTTCCCTTGACTGTTGTAAATGAATCATTTGACTGATTCTTTTTTGGATATCATTTGGACCACAATTGATCTCTTGTAGAATTTTCATCACCGACACTGCTAATGAAGTGGGAAACACTGTATCTACACCATAACTAACTAGAAGGGTGAAATGTTGATTGATATCTTTGTGCTAACTCTATCCGCCCATAGAGCATTTATTAACTTTTTGTGCCAATTTCTCTTGTTCTCTTGCAAAAATTTCTTTATTATGTTCACTAATGATTTGTTTGACAATTCAGCCAACCCATTGCCTTCGAGATAGTATGTTGTATAATGCCCAAGTATTATGTGATATTTATCACAAAAGTCAATCAGAATTTTGGACTTAAATGTGGTTGCATATCAGTGAAAATTTTATGTGGGAATCCAAAACGAGACATAATATTTCTCTCCAAAAACTGAATAATGACGGTGTTTGTAGCTTGCCTCGTGGGGATGGTCTTGTTAGCACCTAATTTGAACCTCAGGCTGAAAAAGGAAAATCAGGGTAACCTCAAACCACGCTCAGCCTTGTAGCTAGCCCTACAAGGTTAGGAGAGGGCTCTCTCCGGGAAAAACATTCAATAAAGTATAACTGTAAACTGATTTTAGGCTAGGTATAATAATTGGAAATGTTTTCATAAAATTCAAGGGTTATGTGGAACAGATGAGGCAGTTTGAATCTGGGGAATTAAACCAGAGACACAGGGTATTTCATGGGGCAAGGTAGGTAGGAATTTTAATAATTAAGTTTAAAATAATGATGGAATGGTAAGAATGGTGAGGAGCTAAAAAGGGCATAGGAGATGGATCCTTTTCAAACAAAAGAAAACATAGAGTATTTGAATGATTTCCCAAGGCAGAGCATTACACAATGGATTCTACCTATCTATCTTGAAAACATTCAACCAAAGATATGAAATGAATGAATGGTAAACATAGAAAATTTACATATGAACACAAAGGAAAGAACAAATGCTAAAATTCATATCACACGGATCCCACAAATCAGAGCTGCATATCTTTATTAATTCCCTGCCAAACTGTTACAAATGGAGCGCAGAGCATCCTCAATGATTTCCAAACTAATTCCACACTCAATTCCCCCCTCCAAATGACTTAGAAATTACATTAAATATAAAAAATTTGAGGGGAGTAGATCCACAGAAAAAGGAGTTGTTTCATTAGCTCAGAAACTGAAATTCAAACATAGGAAAAAGACCAACAATATGCCTCTGAAAAGAAGAAGCAATAATACAATTCAACCACCTGGAGAATTTGCTGTTACATTTTCCCAAACAGAGGAGAAGACAAATTGTAATGATCTCTGTGTTTATAATTAGTTCACGGCTTTGACCAATATCTCTGTCTTTGCTCTTTGAAGAAAAACTATTTACCGAAGAAAAAAAATGCCTTCGAAACCATTGAAAACCATATTTTCCGCTTTATTGAAGAAAAATCCCTTTTTGATTGGAAAAGAGCGAAGGAAAAGGGAGGTGGGCCCATATGCGATCGCATATCACAATCGCAAATCGCAATCAGGAGAAGGGAGGGAGTGTATGACACAATGGAGAAAATGCGATTGGAGTGTTGCGATGCGATAGTGCATAGGGAAATCACAATAGGAATCGAGACGAAAAGGGGATTGGGTTTAAACTTATGGGAATTGCCGATTGAGATTGGCAAAAACTTGGGATAGAGGAAAAGTTTAAATGAAATGAAAAATGAATTAACACAAAGGAAAACGATTTTTCATTGAAAAGAGCGGAGGCTTTAGGGTGGGACCCAAGGGAGGAATCGCAATTGCAATCGGGAATCGGAAGGGGAATCGAGCGGAAGTAAAGGACCGTGGGAAATGCTGATTGCGATTGACGATGACTTGTGGGCCGTCCAATCAAATGGGCGGATCGACGACGGAGATGTATCGGCGGGGGTCAATCACATCGGAGAAAATCAAAGGAGAAGGAATAAGAGTTGGGAGTGCTTGCGAATTTGCGATGCAATCGAACGATGCGATCAGATCAAAAGAAAAGTGGTTTTATAATGAAAAAATTTAAAATTATGTTATAAAGTTTAAGGGAAAAAATTAGGAAAAGGGGTAAGTTTAGGCTTATGGGGACTTTGGTTCACTTAGGCATATGTTTCAATCCAGGAGTCAGTTTTGAGAGTACAATATACCATTGGAAAGCTCTTTCCAGGCTCTTTCTGATTGATATACTTAGGACATGATTTTGTAGTGAAAATTCTATGGAAAACACCTCTGAAAGGTAGGGTGTTGACTTTGTGGAGATAGCAGCTTCTGAAGTGCATCTTATTAAATATGAAGACATAAAATTACATAATAAATGATAATAAATTCAAAGTGCCATGTTTTCACCTCAAAATGTGGTTTTGAGGTGAAAATTACATCAAGCTCAATAGAACAACTCTTTGATTTTTCCAGATACTGTGCCTTTGAGTTTATTTAACCTTTTCATGACCTTGCTGATATTTATGACTTCTTGACTCATTAATTTGACCATGATGAGACCCTAGAACCTAATGAGACCAACCATATGACCTACTAACATGAATTACAGAGTGAAATGGGATCATGACTATAGACCATAGAGAGGAGAATCAACAAGTTTCACATGAGGGGAAACTGATGAAAGACCACTACCATCAATGAATCCATGACCTAATGGAATGATGAAAATTTATGATATGGGACTCCTAATATGCAAATGCAAAAGAGTAATTTTGATCACTAATGGAAGTATGACAAGACTGACACTAACATTGGCTCCAATGGGGATGGTAGCTCCTTGGAGGTGCCAAGAACACCGTAGACCAAGTAGCCTTATCCATTGGGAAAATATGATAAAAAATACTGGAAACTAACATAATGAAGACTGACTCTAACTCAAACTGTGACTGAAAGCTTAAATAAAACCTACAAACTTTACACATATCATTCAAGTTTTATAGCCTTCACCTCGGGCCCCAAACTTCAATGACTATGTACTTGAAATCTGACCAAAAATAACATGGTATATACAATGATTGTGACATAGTTTTTAATCCATTGTCTTCAATAGTGGTAGTGCTTAAAAAGCCTACCATTCACTGGTCCTCCAAGGAAATCTTGGCCATCCATCTCTGAGAGCAAGAAAGCATTCTGTCCCCTGTATGCTGAAATCTTGTATGGTCCTTTCCATAGGTTGTCGAACTTACCATGCTTCCCTTTGTCCTCATTTCGTGCATCCCATCTCAACACCACATCGTCCAATTGAAAATTTTCTGCTTTGGTCTTACGGTCATAAACTTTCTTTATCTTCTCCTGCAACTGAATAGCGTTCTGTGACACTTCCTCTCTCATTTGCTGAAGGTGGATCATTTGATTGATCCTTCACTGATTATCATCTTCTTCACTGTCGGCCTCTTGCAATAGTCTCATGACCGGAATTGTAAGCGATGCAGGAAAGACAGCATCAGTACCATAAACCAATTCAAATGGTGACATACCTATGGATTTCTTGCTGCTGACTCTCTCTGCCCATAACGTGTTGATGAGTTTTCGATGCCAGTTCCTTTTATTTGCCTCCAACATTTTATTGATTATATTTATATGAGATTTATTTGATGATTCTGCCAGGCCGTTGCCTTGTGGGTAGTACGCTGTTGAATGGCCCAACACAATATTGTATTTGTCGCATAAATCCACCATCTTCTTAGATTTGAACGATGTTGCGTTATCTGTTATGATTTTGTGAGGGCAACCAAAACAAGACAAGATATTTGATTCTAAGAATTGAATGATTACCGTATCAGTGGTCTGCCTTACTGGAACGACCTCGATCCATTTGGTGAAGTAATCTGTACCTGTCAAGATCCATCGATGCTGTGCTGATGATGTGGGATGGATTTCCCCTATGAAATCGAGTCCCCACTGATGAAAGGGAGCATTTACTGAAACTGGTTTCAAAGGAAGAGGAATCAATTTCCTTTTCCCCTGGAAAACTTGACACTCATGGTAGCTCATCATTGTTTTGCACAAATCTGAAAATAAAGTGGGCCAATAATATCCTGCTCTCAACACTTTGTTAGTTGTTGTTTTCCAAAACAAATGACCACCACAATCACCTTTGTCAAAGTCACGCATCACCTGTTGAGCCTCTTCTTCAACCAGAAAATTAAGCAGAATACCTCCTGGATCTTTCCAATAAAGAGCACTGTTTAAAATACAGAATTTAGCAAACTTAATTTTTAGCAATCTACCTTTTCTTTTAGACATTCCTGGAGGTCGTGAAAGATGCTGAAGAACATAAACAATATCTGAATACCATGGGGATTGTAGAAAAATGTCTGAAACCAGAACAAGAAAACCTTCATCCTCATTTTCTGACATTGTTGTTATGAGATTTATATCCAAAGCACACAGGTTTGATTGGGCCATTAGCTTTGCTAAACCCTGTCCTTTGATCAACTTTATGGGTTTAATCTCCAAATCATATTCCAACATTGTTGCTATCCACTTACCTCTTCTTCCTTCTGGATCAGTTTGCATCAACACATCCTTTACTGCTGCATTAGGAACGTATGCTATGGTATGTGAATGCAGAATGTATACTGTAAAATCCTTCAATGCTTTTATAAGGGCCAATTCTTGTTTCTCCATGATATCATACTGCAAATCAGCTTCTCGAATGGTCCTACTGAAAAATGCAATGGGTTTTTTTATCTGATCTCTCTTTTGCATCAAAACCGCAACCATAGTATGCTCTGATGCAAATGAAAATATAATGAAATCTTGAGTATAGTCAGGACTAATCAAGACTGGGGCATTGGACAGAGAAAAATTTACCAGATTAAATGACTTGATAGCCTCCTCACTCCATTTGACAGTGCTATCCTTCTTCAACATGTTAGTAATTTCTCTTAAATGTTAAGCCAAATTGGGAATAAATTTTCGCAAGAATTTCATCTTACCATTAAATGCCTGAATCTCCTTTTTGTTACGTGGAAGGTCTATGTGCTGAATGGCCTCCACTCTTGCTGGATCAATGCGGATACCGTCTCTAGAGATGATATGCCCCAACATCTTTCTTTCCTCCATAGAAAACAAACTTTTCTTCGGATTGAGATAAATCCCAAACTTCCTGCATCGCTGAAAAACAACCCTCAAGTGGTGCAAATGTTCATCATCAGAACCAGAAAACACTTTCAGATCATCCAAATAAACAACAAGAAAAACATCCTTTTCATTAGCAAAAGCAATATCCATTGCTCGCTGGAAAGTGGCTCCAGCGTTCTTCAGCCCAAATGGCATTTTGGCATATTGGAAAGTTCCCCAAGGTGTTGTGAAGGCAGTCTTGTCTTGGTATTTTTCATGCACCAAGATCTAATTGTAGCTGGAGTAGCCATCGAGTAGTGACATCCTTGATGCTCCAACTACTCTCTGCAGAATATGGTCCATATTCGGAAGTGGATAGTTATCCTTTAAGGATGCTTTATTCAGATTTCGGAAATCTATTCACAACCTTATCTCTCCTGTCCTTTTACGTACCGAGACCAAACTTGAAATCCAGCCAGAAAATCTAATTGGGACAATGATACTAGCTTTATACAATCTGTTTACCTCTTTTTCAATGGATGGCAGCAGCTTTGGGTTGATTCTTCTCAACTTCTGTCTAAATGGATTCTGATTCGGCTTGATGGGAATAACATGCTGAATTATATTTTTGTCATACACCTTCAAATCTGAATAATCCCATGCAAAAACATCAGAAAATTCAGAAAGTAATTTAACATACTGTTCCTTTACCTCAGGGGACAATGCTTTTGATAACTTCACAAGCTTAGGCTTGTCAGTTGTTCCCAGATTCACATCTTCAACTCATTTATCAGTAGGCACCAAGCTTGGTTTCTTTGCAACATCATCCTAATCAAAAATCTCCTCTAAAGGTATGAGACCTCTAGGAATTACATTATCTTTCAGCTGCAACACGTCCATCTAATGTGCTTCGATTTCTTGATCATCAACATTATAATCACCTTCTATGGGAGTATCCTTGAATTTTCCTTCTCTTTGCAAAAAAGCATTGATTTCATTGTCATCCCAAAACACTTGCCAATACCATAAATTGTCCGGAATAGCAGGCCTATGTTTGACATAAATTTCAAATTTGTTGTTGGAATTCATGGGAATCTTCAAATTTCTTGCAATAGTGGCAAGAGAATATGCAATAAGATTCTGCATTTGGGGTACTGCTGTCAAAGTGTACTCAGGAAATGTCCTCAAAATGTCTAGGACTGCATTTCTGTAGGCCCTCAATCGTGAATTCTTTGCTTGATACTCTCCTTTTACCTAGTTTGATTATCAACTCTGAATCTCCATAGACAGAAATTCTCTTAGCCTTTAGCTTCTTCAAAATTTTCAAACCTGCAAACAAAGCTTCATACTCTGCTTCATTGTTAGAGCAGTCGAAAGCCAACTTGTAAGCACATACTCTAACATTACTAGGAACCTTTTCAGGCTAGAAAACAGGGCTCTGAATCCATATTCCTATACCGGCTCCGTCCTTACCAACAACTCCATCAAAGTCCATGCTCCAAAGGCCTTCTTCTTCTTCTGCTAGATGTTGAAATTTTGCTTCTTTCTCCACTTTATCTTGACTAATTTTTGCGTCTTTCTGCTGTTCACTATTTTTTCACTGCTGGCAGGCATGAAGCTCGGAAATGCTTGCTGCTTTATCTTTTTCCTGTTTAAGGGCTTCCCTAAAATTTTCTAAAATTTCAGGTATCTCATTTACTTCTACCAACTGAAAATTTTCATCATTCAAACTACCATCTGAATATAATACAAAGGACTCCAAATCTATGTGGACTACATTAATGGGATGATTAACTGGCTTCTCTTTGCTAGTGATCAGGTATTTCATTTTCTTCTCCCTATATAGTTTTCTCAATTGACCAAATACGGGAATGGTAGCATAAGAGAAGTCAAGCTGTATGGTTCCTTTTAGTTTTTCACCCCATGACCTGGACAGAAGCATTCCAAATCATGGTGGAACATCTGCAACTACATCCATCAAAACATTCTTGGCTGGGATTTGATCTAAAGATACTACCAAGTCTTTGATAAGACCAATACAATGGACTCTACCAGAGTCAAAGGAATACAAATCATGGTATTTTTGGGTAATATCAAGACCCAGCTTCTCCATAATGGCTTTAGGCATCAAGTTATGTGAGGCTCCGAAGTCCAACATGGCATTATGTAAAATGAACTCATGCAATCTAAGACTCAAGTAGAAGGGAGGGACTTCACTTTCTTCTTACTGACCTTCTATGGCTGGACCAAAAATGAGTTTAGGATAATCATCTTCGACATTTACCATGTTTGATATAGAGTCTATTTGCAAAATTCTAGACACCTGATGTTTATAAGTGTTGTTTTTAACCAACTCAGTCAATGGCATGGACACCTTCAGCTTAGAAATTTCATTTTCCAAATTAAAAGATGGGACTTTTTCTACCTCTTTGACGGGAGGATATTTCTTCTCTGCTTGCTCCTTTACTGCGCTATGCTGGTTCTTTTCATTCGAAATGTTAATCGCTAAAGATTCCTTGCTGGGAGAGGGATCATCAAGCTCTTTCCCTTTTCTTTGAGTATTTGAGGAATCATTTTTTGATTGTAGCTCTTTTCTCTTCTGAATGGGATTAATTGGCACATATCTTCTCCTCAAATAATACTGCTTCTGTTGAGATGATAAAGCGTTCATGTATCCCCTTTGATAATCATCGGACTCTTCCTCTAACACTACATCATTGGCCAATATGAAATCTTTGTCCTTTCGAATATCTGCAGTCGCTCTATATTCTTCATCTTCCGTGAGAAATATGGGCGCACCATCGGCAGTGAAGAAATGGTTGGCTTCAACTACAGGATCATCATCATCATATGTTTCCATTCCCTGAACATAATTGTGCTGCAGAGGAGTTCTGATCTGTTGTTGTGGCGTACCTTCGTCCTGCATTCTCTGTTCTCTTTTCTTAATTCAGAATTGTGGCTGCTGATGTCCTCTGAAATTCAGATTCCTGATTTGAGCTTCAGGCCTATCTGAAATGGTCAATCGATCAACCATTTTATCCACTGTCCGGATCAAAGTATCCATCTTACTGTCTAAAGGAGAGGCTTCTTCTTTCACAGCTACTCTCTTTTTAGCCTTTTTCCGCGCTCTTCTGGCTAGCAAATTTGCTTCAATGCTCACAAATATCTTCTGCATGTCTTCAAGTGTGTTAGGATCTCTTTCCCGTAGCTGATATTCCATATCAGCATCGAAACCATATGGAAACTTGAGTAAAGCTAATCCCATGGGGGGCTTCAGATTGGCTGGAATATCATTATATACAACATTAAATCTCACACAATAATCCTGTACAGTTTCACCCACATTTCTTTTAATATTTTCATATTCAAACATGATTTGCAGTGGGTTTTTCTTTACCTCCCACCGGTCTAAAAATTGTCTATGTAGTTCCTGCAAAGTGTGGATAGAGCCTGCTGGTAAGGCTCTGAACCATTTTCAAACTTCACCTCCAAAAATTTGGACAAAAAATCTTGTGGTTACATTTTCTGCCTCTACCTCATGAAGGTTAAAGAAGTCATTCATCTTATCAACATGCTTCTGGGAAGTGATGCTTTGAGTGGCCTCAAAGATAGGTATTTTACTTTGGTAATCAACAGGCATATCATTCAGATTCTGAGGTAAAACCAAGGGTGCATACCGGGCAGCCATGACTCAAGGTGGATTTACAACAGTGTTTGTGCTACTTGGATTCAAGGGAGGTGTTGATGGAGGAGTCAGAGGCTGAGAATTGACTTCTGAAACTGATGGGAATTCTGATGAATTAAGGGGATGAAATGATATTTTTGATAACTCTGAAGGCTCAGGGATATTAGTTACAGTGATATATGTTTGAGGGGAATTCAAAATATAATCATCAATTGATGTGTTTTCCCTTTGAACTTTGATATCTACAAGAAATTCTGGATCTAAAACTATGTCATCAAGTTCAGTCTCAGATTTACTTTTGAACAAAGAAAGCTCAAAATATTCATCAAAAGAAAGATCTTATACAAACAACCACTCACTGGGCCAGGAATGGGACCTGAAAAAAGGTCTGGGGCTTAGTGATCCTTCTTGTCTTCTAACTATCCTTGGAATGAGATTGGGATTTTCAAACACAGGGGGAGGATTTGGATCAGGATTGGCCCTTGTGTATCTTCTTGAAGCCAGTGTGGTCAAATTTCTACTTTACAATGTTTTATTTCAGCCTATCAAACTTTGAACCTCATCATCCAGAGTCCAGGAATTTACTTGGAAAATATTACTGGGGTAATCAGTCTTTTATGCTCAACAGTTCCCCAGTATGGTCGCCAGAAATGTTAGCACCTAATTTGAACCTCAGGCTGAAAAAGGAAAATCAGGGTAACCTCAAACCATGCTCAGCCTTGTAGCTAGCCCTACAAGGTCAGGAGAGGGCTCTCTCTGGGAAAAACATTCAATAAAGTATAACTGTAAACTGATTTTAGGCTAGGTATAATAATTGGAAATGTTTTTATAAAATTCAAGGGCTATGTGGAACAGATGAGGCAGTTTGAATCTGGGGAATTAAACCAGAGACACAGGGTATTTCATGGGGTAAGGTAGGTAGGAATTTTAATAATTAATTTTAAAATAATTATGGAATGGTAAGACTGGTGAGGAGCTGAAAAGGGCATAGGATATGGATCCTTTTCAAACAGAAGAAAACATAGAGTATTTGAATGATTTCCCGAGGAAGATCATTACACAATGGATTCTACCTATCCATCTTGAAAACATTCAACCAGAGATATGAAATGAATGAATGGTAAACATAGAAAATTTACAGATGAACACAAAGGAAAGAACAAATGCTAAAATTCATACCACAGGGATCCCACAAATCAGAGCTGCATATCTTTATTAATTCCCTGCCAAACTGTTACAAATGGAGCGCAGAGTGTCCTCAATGATTTCCAAAATAATTCCACACTCAATTCCCCCCTCCAAATGACTTAGAAATTACATTAAATATACAAAATTTGAGGGAAGTAGATCCACAGAAAAAGGAGTTGTTTCATCATCTCAAGAACTGAAATCGGAACATAGGAAAAAGACCAACAATCTGCCTTTGAAAAGAAGGAGCAATAATACAATTCGACCACCTAGAGAGTTTTCTGTTACATTTTCCCAAACAGAGGAGAAGACAAACTGTAATGATCTCTGTGTATATAATTAGTTCACGGCTTTGACCAATATCTCTGTATTTTCTCTTTGAAGAAAAACTCTTTACCGAAGAAAAAAAATGCCTTCGAAACCATTGAAAACCATATTTTCCGCTTTATTGAAGAAAAATCCATTTTTGATTGGAAAAGAGCGAACGAAAAGGGAGGTGGGCCCATATGCGATCACAAATCGCAATCAAGAGAAGGGAGGGAGTGTATGACACAATGGATTAAATGCGATTGGAGTGTTGCGATGCGATAGTGCATAGGGAAATCACAATCGCAATCGGGACGAAAAGGGGAGTGGGTTTAAACTTATGGGAGTTGCCGATTGCGATTGGCAAAAACTTGGGATAGAGGAATATTTTAAATGAAATGAAAAATGAATTAACACAAAGGAAAATGATTTTTCATTGAAAAGAGCGGAGGCTTTAGGGTGGGACCCAAGGGAGGAATCAAAATCACAATCGGGAATCAGAAGGGGAATGGGGCAGAAATAAAGGACTGTGGGAAATGCCGATTGCGATTGGCGACGACTTGTGAGCCGTATGATCAAATGGGCGAATCGACGGCGGAGATGTATCTGCGGGGGTCAATTGCATCGGAGAAAATCAAAGGAGCGGGAATAAGAGTTGGGAGCGCTTGCGAATTTGCGATGTGATCGGATCAAAAGAAAAGGGGTTTTATAATGAAAAACTTTAAAATTATGTTATAAAGTTTAAGGGAAAAAATTAGGAAAAGGGGTAAGTTTAGGCTTATGGGGACTTTGGTTCACTTAGGCATATTTTTCAATCCATGAGTCAGTTTTGAGAGTATAATATACCGTTGGAAAGCTCTTTTCGGGCTCTTTCTGATGGATATACTTAGGACATGATTTTGTAGTGAAAATGTTGTGGAAAACACCTCTGAAAGGCAAGGTGGTGACATTATGGAGATAGCAGCTTTTGAAGTGCAGCTTATTACATATGAAGACATAAAATTACATAATAAATGATAATAAAAGCAAAGTGCCATGTTTTCACCTCAAAATGTGGTTTTGAGGTGACAATTACATCAAGCTCAATATAACAACTCTTTGATTTTTCCAGATACTATGCCTTTGAGTTTATTTAACCTCCTCATGACCTTGCTAATATTTATGACTTTTTGACTCATTAATTTGACCATGATGAGACCCTAGAACCTAATGAGACTAACCCTATGACCTACTAACATGAATTACAGAGTGAAAGGGGATCATGACTAAAGACCATAGAGAGGAGAATCAACAAGTTTCACATGAGGGGAAACTGATGAAAGACCACTACCATCAATGAATCCATGACCTAATGGAATGATGAAAATTTATGATATGGGACTCCTAATATGCAAATGCAAAAGAGTAAGTTTGATCACTGATGGAAGTATGACAAGACTGACACTAACAGGTCTCAATCCAATTTTTGAAGTAATCGATGGAAGTGAGTATCCTCTTATGATGAGATGATTATGGAGGGTGAATCTCGCCAATGAAATCAAGCCCCCGCTGCTGGAAGGGTGCTTGAACTGCAATTAGTTTCAAGGGCATCGGTAAGAGTTTTCTCTTTCCCTGGAAAATTCGACACTCATGACAACTCATGAAAATTTTGTAAACATCGAAAAAAAAAACTTGGAAAATAAAAGCCAACCCTCAATATATTGTTTTTTGTAGTCTTCCAGAAAATATGACCACCACAATCACCTTTATGAAAATCATTCATCAGTTTTCAACTTCACTTTCTACCAAACAATTCAATAAAACCCTGCCTGGATCTTTCCAATATAAAAAATGATTAAGAATGCAATATTTTAGAGCTTTCAAATTCATAGATCTACCTTTACTGCAGGGAAAACTGGGGGGAGGATTGAAATTTTGGAGCACATGAACAATATTAGCATACCATGGTGATGAAGTAAAATTTTCAGATACTTGAGGTAATGAATCAGCCTCTTTCTTTTCAGATAATGCATCAATGAAATTGACGTCCAAAGCATGTAAATTTGATTCTTCCATGAGCTTAGCCAAGCCTTGTCCCTTGATCAATTTTGTAGGTTTCACTTCTAAGTCATATTCCAACATAACAGCTATCCAATTTCCACGCCGACATTAGGGATCATTCTGTGTTAGCACATCCTTGAAAAAAATGTTTGGGACATATGCAAGAACATGAGAATGAAGAATATAGACTCAGAAGTCTTTCAATGATTTAACTAGATCCAAGGCTTGTTTTTCAATGATATTGTACTTCAAGGTTGTGTCTCTTATGGTTCTACTAAAGAAGGCAATTGGTTGTTCTATTTTTTTATCTTTCTTTTGCATAAGGACAACGACTAAAGTATGTTTAGAAGCAAAGGAGAAAATGATGAAATCAAGTGTATAATCCGGGCTGATAATAATAGAATCATGAGACAACACAAACTTAACTTGATTGAATGATTTCTTTGCATCATTAGACCATTTCACCTCACTGTCTTTCTTCAACATATCAATAATTTCTCTTAAATATTCAACAAGGTTAGGAATATACCTTCTCATAAAATTGATTTTACCATTGAACGATTGGATTTCCTTATTTCTTCTAGGATAGTCCAAATTTTTAATCACCTCAATCCTTGAAGAATATATACATATGCCATATTTAGATATGATATGACCAATAAATTTACCTTCTTCCATAGCGAACAAACTCTTCTTTGGATTTAGTGATATTCCAAAATTTATGCACTTTTGAAAAATTGTCTTCAAATGCTATAAGTGCTCTTCATCCGTCTTGGAAATTTTTTTGATGTTATCAAGATAAATGACCAAAAATACATCCTTTTCATTGTAAAATTTGATATCCATCGCTCGCTGAAAATTTTCTCCTGCATTCTTCAACCCAAAGGGCATATTAGCATACATAAAATTACCCCAAGGTGTTGTAAAGGTTGTCTTCTTTTGATCATCCGGATGAACTAAAATATGATTATACCTAGAATATCCATCCAACAATAAAATTTTGGAAGAACCAACTACCCTTTGCAGAATATTCTCCATATTTGGAAGTGGGTATTTGTATTTCAGTGATACTTTATTGAGATTATGGAAATCTATACACAAGAAAATCTCACTCGTCTTCTTTATTATTGGCACTAAGTTTGAAATCCAATTTGAAAAGCGGAGAGGAACTATAATACCAACAATATACAACATGTTCACTTCTTTTTGAATAGAGGGTAGCAACTTTGGATTCATCCTCCGAAGTTTCTAGCGAAAAGGCTTCTGATCAGGATTTAAAGGAATGGTGTGCTGAATTATACTATTATCATACAGTTTCAGATCAAAATATTCCCATGCAAAAACATTATCAAACTAAGACATGAGTGTTGCATATTTACCGTTCATTTATGGGCTCAAGGATTTTGATATCTTGACCATTTTTGGCTTCTCAGGAGTGCCAAGATTGAGGTCTTCTACTCCTACTTTAGTTGGTAGCATTATTGGTTTCCTTGCAACATCATCCTGGTAAAAAAGCTCATCCAAAGGTACAAGACCTCTTGGAATGGAGTTATCTTTCAACTACAGTACCTTCATTTCTGCTTCTTTCATTCGTTGATCATATTCATAAAACTGGTCATCCATTTGTGAACTCACAAACTCCTCTTCCGTCTGCAAGAAGTTGTTGATTTCTTTTTCGTCTTGAAAGACTTTCCAATACCGAACATTATCAGGAATAGTTGGGCGATTCTTGACATTAATTTCATACTTCTTGTTGGGATACACTGGAATTTTGAACATGTTGGCTGAAGTGGCAAGAGAATCAACAATGACATTGTTGTTCAGTGGAATCAATGACAAAGCATATTCAGTGAAATTCTTGAGGATTCTAACACTGCATTACAGTGAGATCGCATTCTAGGATGCTTGGCTTGGTATTCCCCTTTAACTTTATTTATTACCAACTTGGAGTCGCCATACACAAAAATTTTCTTGGCACCTAATTCTTGATAATTTTGAGACCAACTATCAAAGCCGCATATTCTGCCTCATTGTTTTAACAATAAATGCAAAATTTTAAGAATAAATTCGAAAATTAGGAGGAAGGTAAGATGAATAATTCATAGGGTTGTGAATCCACACTCCAATTCTAGCTCCTTCCTTACCTAAGGCTCCATTTAAATCCATGGTCCACAAACCACTTTCTTCATTGGGAAGATGCAATTTGTATGACTGATCTTGACTAACTGCTTGAGAAAGGCCTGATGTACTAATAGGTTCTATTTCTTTCACTGTTTCATCTATATTTTTGGCTGATTCACTTGGTTGCAAGCAACTTGGCATCTTTTCTTGTTTTTCTACACTTGGAAATTTTTTAACATAATTTGAAAATTCTGAATTTTCTGCTTTTTCTTCCATCAAAACTTCTGACGATGCTAAAAAATCATCATTGAATTAGATAAAAGACTCTAAATCTATGAAAAAAATGTATTGAGTGATTATTAGGCTTTTCTTTGCTACTGATAATGTACTTCATCTTATTTTCTCAGTATAATTTTCTGAGTTTCCCAAAGACTGGTATAGTAGCATAGGAAAAGTTGAGCTGCAAGGTGCCTCTAAGTTTTTTGCCCCATGAACAAGAGAGTATAATTCCATATCTAGGATGGATATCAGCTACAAAAACATCCATGAGGACATTCTTGGTTGGAATTTTCTCTAAAGACACCTCTAGATCTTTTACGATACCAAGACATTTAACCCTTCCTGAATCAAAGGAGTAAAGGTCATGATAGGGTATGGTGATATCCAATCCTAGTTTTTCCATGATGGCTTTAGGCATGAGATTATGGGATTCTCTAGAATCTAACATGGCGTTATGAAGGATAAAATCATGAATTCTAAAGCTAAGATAAAAATGAGGGACACCATCTACAGCAGGACCAAATAAAAGTTCAGGGCGATCATCACTTACATTCACCATATCAGACATTTGATCTACCCTAAGAAGCTTGGCTACCTAAAACCTATATTGGTCATTCTTGATTATTTCAGTCAAAGGAATGGAGAATTTCAGTTTTGGGATTTCATTTTCAAGACTAAATAAGGCATAATATTTTTCTACCTCTTTAGATGGCGTGTATTTCTTCTCGAGCTGATATTTGTGTGGAATTTCCTTTCTTTGTCTTTCGTCCTGAACACTTATTTATATTTATTATGATTGTTGTTAGAAGTTTCATTTCCTTTTCCGTGATTCGGAATAGTAGGTCCTTTATCTTTGCTTTGATTTGAAGTAGTCATCTCTTTATGGTGAGTTTCTGTTTGAGAATTCTGTTTTTTCTGACGTTCCTATTCCTCAAACCATATTTCCTTTGCACCTGAATAAGAGAATTTTGATATCCTATTTGGTAATATTATGTCTGTACTGATAACATATCATCGTTAGAAAAAACATATTTTTTATCACCCGGTACAATAAACTCTTCAGAAAACAAATATTCTTTAGTCGGGAAAGTAGGCCGCTAATTTTTCTCAAATAAATGATTTTCTCTTGAAATATCTTCTTCTTATTAATTAGGGCCTTTAGTATAGTTTTGCTAAAATGGAGTACAAATTTACTACTGACCTTGTTGATCCTGACCCCTCTGCTCCCTTTGCTTTATCCTGTTTTGAGGCTACTGTTGTTGACCCCTGAAATTGGGATTTTTGATTGAGGGTTCAGCTTGTCTATCTGTGATGGTCATTTTTTCCATCATCTTCTCCATTGTTTTGATCAAGGTATCAAATTTTCCCTCTGTTGAAGTAGATGATTCTTCCTTGATGGTTACTCTCTTTTCTAGTTTGATTATTTACTTCTTAATAATCAGATTCAATTCAACGCTCACTGCATTTATTCAAGGGTAGATGGATTTATTTCCCTTAGCTGGTAAGCCATATCAAGATCGAAATCATCTGGGTAATGAAGTAGTGCGAGGCCTAGAGGAGGCTTGATGTTTTCAGGAATCATAAATTCTATTGAATATAGCTGTGAATTCTTGCACACACTCGTTAGGATTTCTTTTCAAGGCATTGTATTCAGTTAGAATTTGTAAAGGCTTCTTCTTCTCCTCCCATTTTTCCATAAATAAATCAATTAATTGTTGTGAATTAGCTACAGAACAAGCTATCAAGGAGCGGAACCATTTCTTAACCTATCCTGAGAAACTCTATGCTAAAATGCGTATCTTGGCATCATCATTATCAATCTATTCAAGATCTATGAAATAAACTACTTTGAAAATGTGTTGGTGAGAAGAAACCTCTGATTTTCCATCAAATAGAGGAAATATTTGACCATAATACTGAGGTAGTGTAGTGAGTTGTGGCATTAGTATAAACAAAGAAAATCTGGCCATGACTAATGGAGGAGGTTGTGGAGGTGTTGATGGAGTGTATAACTACATAGGTAGTGACGAAGTGATAGTGATAGTGGATGGTGTAGCTGTGTGAGAAGGTGTGATATTATATGGTGAAGCAAAAGCTTGCCGTTGGTATTGGAAATAAGTTTTTTTTCAGAAGTTACTTGAAACTTATTGATCAAACCCTGAATTTTATGAAAATTAGACCAGACCTTACTATCAAGCTCGAAATAAGAGGACTCTAAAAATGGAAAGTATGTCTCAAAATCAATGGGGTCAAAGAGTATTTATGAAAGGAAGTATTTAAACTTATACCTAAACAAAGATGTATCAAATTTAAAATTGACGAACAAATCTTTTGGAGCAATTAACCTCATAGGCAAGGATGTAGATTTCACAAGTGGAAGTAAACCCTTTATAAATTTTCGAGACTTTGTTTTTTTCTTTCTTAAAATACTGCATGGTCATTAAAAATTGGTGAGGGACTCAGATCTAGATTTGAATTGGTGTGTCTTCCAAGAGACGTTTTTCTTGAAAATATTCATTTTGGCTCAAATTGACTAACTCAGCCTTCTTCAAATGGCAGAAATTTTCACCCACAAGTCTAACCTTCAGTGAAATAAAAGAAGTATACCCAGGGAAATTTTTACATTCGGTCCCTGGCAACGGTGACAAAAATGTTATCACTCCCCCCGTTTCCCACGTCTGAGAAATGAGACTGAAGAAGTAAATTCAAACCAATCTTTAGATTTTGTAGCTATCCAAACTAAACTAGAGAAGGGTCTCTCAATGTCAATTTCACATTCAATGAGGTGTTTGGAAAGTAAATTATTTTAGGCTAGGTATAAGCTTAGTGAATTATGGTTTTGTTTTGAATTTTGCTGGATAGGAAGTGTCAACCTAGGAACTAGGTCTAGGTTTTCAAGCTCATATTTCAAATGAACAACTGCAGAGATGAAGATGAGGCCAGGTAGGTATACTTATAAACACACTTGAATTTTCATTTTGGTATAGGGTTTGAAAACAGAGAGTCAGAATGAGCATATTACATGAGTTCATTCATTAGGGAAGTAGAAACAAATTATGAAAATCTTATAAAACAGAGCAAAAAAGCATGAATTTTGTTTATAGACTCATAAGATTTATCATTTAGAAGCATACATGTGATTTCATGGAAGCATAAACATTCAATTTGATGGTGTTAGTGAGAAAAAAAATGCTAATAAGCATACCGCTGGAGTCCCAAAATTATAGCTGCAACATGTCTTTGATTTCACTGTAAAAGATTGTACATAAACTCAACATTGCAATATCAACTATCCAACCTCTAAAAAGACTTGAGTTGGATTACATATAGAAAATAGAAAATATTCCACCTCATTGGGGCAAAATGTGATCCAAAATACATCATAAATGCACCTAATGAGTCATTACCTAGAATTTAGGGAAGTTAGAAACAATCCCTCGAAATTTAGCTAATAACTAGGAGTCTTTGTCTCCTTAAGTAATTACATGATTCCTTAACAATGAGGGGCATAGAAATACTTCTTATCCATAAAAAATCTCATGGAACAGCTGTAACCATGAAATTTTGATTATTTTTCACTGACACATGTCCATAAAGCATCTAAGCCAAAATAATCGCGTGTCACACAGAAGCGTCACGTTTTTTAGAAGAAGCGTCACATGACTTGGACGATGTTTTTAGGTAGCTTTAAGGAATCTTCCTGTTCATCTGAAAATTGGAAAAGGTAGCCCTGGATGTCCTCTATCCAACCCAACCTTAAAACTGAAAAAAAAAAATACTCCCTACAAGGCCTTCAAAACTTCATTTTTCCAAGCTTACTCTAGAAGTCTCGCGTTCAGGGAAAAACAATGGTAGAAGCATGAAAAATAGGGTCATGAAAAACTAGGAGGTGTCATGAAAAAACAAGACCATATATGGAATGTATGCTCCAAGGGAAATCCATCCATGTAGAGAAAACCTTCAATGGACCCTCTGAGGAAAAGCTTCGTGTGGCAATGCAATGCTTCTACAAGGGTGAAATTTCCAGAATTTGCCAAAAACCACAAAAAATATCAAAAACGTTGAAAACTTGTTGAATTTTGGTCCATGGCATCCTTGAATGATGATCTAGATAGCTAGAGATGCCTCAACTAGAAAATTCAATTTTTCTTTCTCCTTTAGCTTAATTATGGTTTCTTTAAGCGTTTTCTTCAAATTCTTAACCCTGACTTTGGTGATTTGGTTCCTGGTGAAATAGTGTCTCGCCATGTGCCTCTGGAGGCTATTTTTCCTTTATGCCTTCTGAAAGGTCTTCTCTAAATGTTCATTCACCATGTCAAGCCAGAAATCTTTGTCTTTCTCAATCTCAGCAACGATCAAATCATTAAAGCTTTGTTGACCTAATGTAGGAGATGACTTTGTTTCTTGTTATTTTTTCTTGGTTAATCCTCTTGTTCTTGGCCTCCTTGGATTTATTTCAGCCTCCTGTCTTCCAACTGATCAACATCTACCAATTATTTTCCCTTACCTTTTTCTACCTCAAGATCTGCCTTTGGTTTTCTTTGGAGCAACTGTTTCACCTTCAATTGCATGTTTTCTTGTTGTAGGAATGTTATCATGAAAATTTCCCTTGAGAGGATATCCTTGAGCTCTGCTATCTCTGCATCCTTTTCTCTAATTATCTCCTCAGCTGATTTTTTTTCCACTTGCTCTACCATGTCAACCTCCATATGTGTTGGCTCTTTATGTTGTTGCAAGGGTGACTCACTCTCATGCATAGGTGGATTCTCCACGATTTCTCTTTTCTCAGCTGTAGGTTCAAGTGAAAATACACCTTTGGTGATCATAGGAGAAAAAACCGTCCTTTTATCCTTCTCATAAGTTTTATTTACTTCAACCCATGGTGTATTTGGAACTTATGCTGGTCTGCTTGAAGATTCAACCTCTTATTTCTTTGTTGATGTTGATGGTAAGCTATGAATGATGGGTGGACTAGTAGTGGGCATAGAAGAAACTGCCTTCATGAATTTTTCCCAAGACATATTGATTTTTGAGAGCTGATGTAAGAATATAAACTTATTTTTTTTTCTTTTTTTCTTTTTTCTGAATTGGACTAATTCTATTAAGATAAAATATGGTACATCATGGTAATACAAACATGAGAAACAAGATTCCGGCCAACTGGAAGTGATAAAATATCAATCTCGGTCCCGGTGAGAGAAGAAGAGACAACAAGGAGTTGCAGCATGTGACCAGAGGGCTGGAAATAACAGACTTCTACCCAGCATGGGTAGAGGCCTCCACACAAAGTTTTTTCCCTTTCTTTTTGTTGAATTTAACCCATCCATCCTGGTGGGTGTGTGCAAGGACGATTTGAAGACTGGAATTCTCCAAATGTGGCGTCTCCTTATCTAAATCCTAAGAGGCGGACTCATGAATTCGTTTCTGTGTGACTGTAGTATCAGGAGGATGCTCAGGAGCAGCGGTGGGCAAGTTCTTCGTCTGAGGAGCATGATCTGATTCTGTGTCATTCCTTTCATCTTCTGAACTCGAGGATTCAGAATCTACAGCTGGCAGCCGGTTACAAGGAGTCCATATTTTGGATTTGGACTTTGTACTGTTTTCATTTTTCTTTTTTGCAGGGAATGTGGGGTAAGAGTTATGCAGATGCCCTGTTTGGAGAGAATGGCAACAACGGAATGCAGTGTTCTCATAATCTAGGATCTGAGTCCATACAAAGTCACCAACCTTGATAATGATTTTATCAGGCAGGCCTTTGCTTATGTCTAATTCCGCACATATTCTAGCATATGTGTAGAGACCCTAAATTTCCCTCCCATGATCTACCGTTACAAAGCGACCAAAGGCATTTCCTATGCCTCTATAGACTTCCAGATGCCATAGATGGACTGGTATGTTGGGGAGCCTGACCTAGACAGGTTTTCTGGTGATGACCGCTGTAGCTGGGTCGAAATCTGGGAACCAAGGGGTTAAGAAGAGCCCTGCAGTTCCCAAAAACCAGGGACCTTCCTCTAAGGCCTGTTCATAATGCTTAGAGTGATCGAACAATACTATGAAGAATCCTTTTGAACAGAAGTTGACCTTGCACTTGCTAGTCCAGTTAGCGTGGATCCATTCATAGAGTTCCTTTGTATGCGGCCAAAGTCCATTAAATTTGAAAATGATGGTTTTTTCTGCAAATTTTTGAAGATCTTCTGCGAGATCTAGATGGGAGATCTCAACATAGGGAACATCCTCCAACTTGTCAACCAGAAAAGGCTGGGGCTTGGGGGCTTCACGGGGTTTGGGGTTCTGAGAATGAACAACATCTTTGTATGAGAAAGAAGAGGCTGAAGATGACTGTCCAGCTAAGCCTACCCTCAAACGAAGGGTGAACACAATAGAATCATTTCTATTAATGTCATAAACTGAGAGGGGAAGAAGGTCCTCAAGTTGTTTACCTTAGAAAAGAAGTCTCTGGAGGCCCAAGGGTATCCCAGTCCGATGTTCCAGATTAAGCTTCAAATTTTGCACTAGATCTGAAGAACAGACCCATTGCAATATTGTTTTTCCTGAGAGTTGCAAGATTTGGATCTGAAATGAAGCAGGGTAATTTTTAAGCACTGGATTTGCATGGCAGCTGATTTTTTCTTTAGCTTTGGCACATCGCAGAAGCCCATCTTTGTCGTGTTTCCTGATTTCCTTCGCATGGAAACTCGTGACCGGAGTTACCCCGAGTCTGTCCTCCTGGGCAGAGGCGGAAGCAGCTTGGAGAGGAGAAACCTGCAGCCCGAATGGAGTCGAATGAGGGAGATCGCAAGGAGCTGCGACGGTGAAAATCGTAGAGTTTTCTGAGCCAATATGGCAAGGCTGAACAGAGCCGATGCCGAAAGCCGTAATGGCATGGTTGAACAGAGTTTTATGAGCCGATGGCGGCATGGATGAACAGAGCCGATGCGAAAGCCGTAATGGCATCGGCGGCTTGGAAAGAAGAAACCCTAACAAGGGTGAGACTTTCGCAATTCGCCATATCGGACCTCAATACCGCAGTTGTTACTAAAAAATGCATTGAACATCCACTATAAATCAATTTTAATGACTTAAGAATATAACCTTGAACAATCCATGGTAGAACAAATTATTTTGGTGATCCTTGCCTTTACTCCGTACTTTTTCAGTCATTTTGACCAGACTCTTGAATACATAATGAGGCAAATTGAGTCACTAGGTGGCAGTGAAATGCATCAATAACCTTATGTGGTATTGGTACAATCTTGAGAACATCCCTTCACAGGTAAAATACTTCATGATTATCTTCATCAAAGGGGAATACCTGTCAATTAAATTCCTGAAGGGAAATATGTGTTCAGGAGCATCTTTGCAATGTGGTTTTAAGAACATTTTATAGTTCTAGATGTCCAAGTCCATCCCTTTGAACCATATTTCTCCATGATTCACAATACCTATTTTTGAGGCTATAACATCTGCTGATATAGTGAATTTAATGCCTACTATGTTAGCCTTATCTCTCCTAAAGCTGGTGGTAAAAAGGCTTGTCAATTGAGCATGACAGCCTACCTCTTGAACTCTTTCACAAAATATTAAACAACCATTGTCTTCAAAGGATTTCTTGGCATTGGAGAAGCATTTATATCATGCAAATTGGATGGCTAAAGCCTAGAATGATGACCTCCCTTATGGTCCTTTCTCTTCTAACCTTCCATGATGTTTGTGAGCAAAAGAAAACCATAGCTTGTTGTGAAGGAAAGGGAAGGTAAAAATGAGGAAAATAGGGGATGACGATAAAGTGGTTTTAGGGATAGAAATGAGATGGAAAGGAGTTAGGGAAAATTCCATAAAAATTTGGGGAGATAGGATGGTGAGTCAGCAACACAATTCAAGTGAAATTTTTGGAAATGGGTATGGGAATTGTGGCAAAAGTATTAAAACACCAAGTTTACCTAGTTTCTATGCAAAAGCGTAGTGAGAACTAGGGTTTGAGTGAAAATGGTAGAAATGAGAGGTATGAATGATATGTAGTGATTAGGTAAGGTATATAAGTGATGTGAAGGTTTGTAGGTGATTAAACTAGGGGTTTTCTGATGAAATAAATCAAACATGAAAGAAATCCAAAAATGTAGTTGAAAACCCTAGAAGACGGAATCCACTCTTTACTGAAGAAATTCACTTAATGAGAAGTAAGGAATGTTCACTTACTGACTTAGGAGCACTAAACCTTGAGAAATTCTGAATTGACCCTTTTGATGTCTTTTTGGAGCTTGCCATGCCAAAATCATAGCACACTGCCATAAGCATAGCGTAGCTACCCTAGAAGCATAGCGAGGAGCAGAAACATAACGTAGGGCAGTCTAGATCATTTGCTTGTTGGTTTTATTCGATATTTGATGGTTGTATAGAGTTGTGAGCATGAGAGAGGAGCTCTTTTAAAAACCAAAGGATGAAATGAACTCAAAAAGCTTCATTTCCCTTTATAACACACAAACTTTTCTTTTTGTCTTTAGTGAAATCATATTGTTCTTTGACAAAAAATTCTTTTTGAAAAACTTTGACCATGTAGCATACTTCTTGAGAAAGGAAAATTTTCCTTTGATTTATTTTCCTATATTTTCTAACTCCCAATGAAGGTGATTTGTCTATAAAAATGACCTTTATTTTCCTTTCTTTCATGACATGATTTAGAACATTATGATGGCGAAAAAGAAGAAGCCTAGAATGTGACCTAGATGGATGTTTGTTGATTGATCTATGACCCTAGATTGATGATGAATAACATGACCTAGAAATTGATGATGACCATGAATGGGTGAAGGGAGCAACATCATACCTAGGCAACATTCAGGGAACACAAATTTATTTGAGAAATTATTTAAAAACATAAAATTTTGACCAAGGACCACTACCAAATAAACTTGAAAAAGAGTATTTGATTGTTGAAGATTTAGACACTAACATAAAGAATATATTAATATATATTTATGGCACTATCAAATATGGAATGAGATACACTGCCAGGAATTTGAGCCTAGATGGATATTCTGATGCTTACTGGGATGGTAGTGTGGTGGATAGAAAAAGCACGTTAGGATGTTTCTTCTCTCTGGGATCTGCTTCAATTTCTTGGATGATTAGGAAGTGAAAATTGGTTTCTCTAAGCACCATCGAGGTCGAATCTATTGTAGCTAGTATGGCCTAAAGTGAAGATATTTGGTCGAGGAAGCTCTCTAGTGAGATATTTGAGCATGTGATTGATACCAACACCATTTATTGTGATAACCAAAGTGGGATTCACCTTTTAGAGAATCATCTATTCCATGACCATTCCAAGCATATTGATACCAAGTATCATTTTATCCATGACCTGGTACAATAGGGAGGAATAAGGCCCTAACAGATTAGGACTGATGAACAAGTTTCTAAGATTTTCATGAAGCCCTTGGGAAGGCCAAGTTATTAGCCTTCTGGGAGAGACTTAGATTCATGGAAAAACCCTTCCATGAGGGTCCTGCTTGAGTTGGACATTAATATCTAGGAGCTCCTAGGGGCATGGGATACTTATTGGAGCTATATGAGCATAGGGTGAGTGGTTCACCTTCCCCAGTGGAGTATATATCCCAGTATGATTGAGCATAGGGTGAGTAGTTCACCTTCCCCAATGGAGTATATATCCCAGTATGATTGAGCATAGGGTGAGTGGTTCACCTTCCCCTATGGTTGATGATATATGCATAGGATGAGTGGTTCACCTTCTCGTATGGCATATGAAAATGATGAGTGGTTCACCTTATCCTATAGATTCCCCAACATACATCATATCCTTGGAGTCTATGACTCTTGGGAAGTACCTCTCATTTGGCCAATGATTTGGGAAAGTGGTTAGGGACCATATTCCTACAAATGGAAACATTGTGTATTGTCATACTCCCCATGTTTAGAGACTAAGATTCATGTTGCTCAACAACTTGATCACTCAGGATCAAGTTTGATTGGGGTTCTACACCTAGTTATGTGGACTGAATTTTATTAGTGGAGAGTGGTAATGTCTTTTGAATCACTCTTGATCAATCCTTATTATTATCTATAACAATATTCAACAAAGATGAGATGAGATGAAAAGATAATACATGATGACCAAGATGGCATGATGATGGATGGATATTGGCAGGTGGAATTATCCCTAGTTGAGAGGGAGTGTTAAAATGATAAAATAGGGACAAATTCCACTTTGGGAGGCTTATTTGACCAAGATTATTATTGGACAATATTACTTTTTTCAAGAGGACCAAAATTGACCCTGGAATCACTGAATTCGGACAAGGAAAAATATGTTTATGGAGTCACTCCCACAAGAGTACTATTAATCATGTTCGACTTGGGGTCAATTAGACAAATTGAACCCCCCTCCAACACATATAAATAAATGAGACCCTCCACCTCATTTGAAACATTCAACATACATTTTCTCTTCATTTTTTCGTATAAATTGCGGGAATTTGCGCGTTGTTACAAGAATTCATGTATGGTTACATGAATTTGCAATTACAAGAATTCACATGTTATTACAGGAATTCATGTATGGTTAAAAGAATTTTATATTACAATAATTCACCTATGGTTACAGGAATTCGCTATTACAGGAATTTTCATATGGTTACAAGAATTCACGTATGGATATAGGAATTTGTGTGTAATTATGAGAATTCACGTATGATTGCTGGAATTTTCTATTGCAGGAATTCATTGTATCCAATTGTGGTTACGAGAATTCATGTGTGGTTACAGGAATTCACATTTGTAGAAAGGTCAAATTTATATTGGTTTGGGTAATTTGAAAAAGTCAAGTCACATTGACTTTGACTCTGATCATTTTAATCTATTGGACATTATCTCTCTATTGAACATTTGATATTTGATAATAAGAAGGATTGATTAAGGGTTTTCCCATTCTTGGGGTTTTTCCCTGGATTTAGCCAAATATTGGTGTTCTCTTGTATTGGCTTGATTGGTTTTCTCTTGTATTGGCTTGTCTTCTACATTTTATTGTCCTTGTTATATTTACAGTCATTGTTAATGTGAATTAATGGTTTATGTGATTACTATTGGAAATTAAAGTGTATTTTATCATTGGGCTAATAAAACTACATTGAAGTAATTGAGCTATTGTTATATAAAAATAACAATTAACCTTGATATGGAAGATATGGAAGTGACCTCATTACATCGTAGTAACCTTGAAATATGTGACATATTAGTGCCTTTGATAGTAAATATGGTTGTGACTTTGATAATATTGATAAATGAAAATGTCAGTGAGAATACCCTTGATGTGGTAGAAGGTGACCTTATCAGTATAAAAATGGTAGGGATGTATGACAACTCACGTGACATTGATATACTTGTCTTGATGTAGTTTGACATATGAGGATCATGTATGATCCCTAGTTGGTCATACTAGGTAGCCTAATATGTTTGATGTACTTTGTATCTCAACTGAACAATTGATGAATATCTAATAGAAGAAGAATCTAGTTGGGTTTTTCCTTGGTCTCTAACCGGAATCACAGTGTCTCTATTGTGCATACTTTCCTTATTTGTTCCTTTATTGTTATATTGCATTGTTGATGTTATTTTTCTCTCTACGTAATTTCTAAAGATGAAATTATGTTATAGGGTGTATGTTATATGAAAATGTTGGAAGAAAAAGGTTATAAATTGCAATTATCTATATAAAAGAACAACCAAGCCCAAAATTTAACAAGTGGGAGACAAAGTATGATTAGAATTGAAAAAGGAAATGCTACAAGATCGTCCTAGGAAAATCAAGGCTCCGTGTTATGGTTATTTTGAGATATTGGCAAATTTTGGAAATAATGCTTACCAACTCATTTTAGCCCAATACATGCACATTTACTCAATGGGGAATGTGGAAAATCTCAAACTCTATGAGCCTTTTGTGTTGGAGTAGACAGTGTTGACATAGGATTTAATTTAAAAAAAAAAAAAACCAAAAGTATAAGACACAGTTATCATGATATTTGGTAGATTGGGTTGAAAGGAAAACTTCTAGGGAAGACTAAATGGTACTCCAAGGAGAAGGCAGAGGAAAAAAATCCACCTCATTTATTAAAATCTTTTGGGGACCAAAAACCTACCAAAATGGGGAGGTATGATCCATATTGGATTATTATATTTTTTTTCATCCATATTGATGAGTTCAAGTTGGAAAAACCGGAGAAGTAAACTTACGAGAGTAGTTGTAGTGGCAGGATCCAGCTTGGAGAATTGGGGTTGAAACCTTTTTATGCCACTTTGAAGCCTTAAATGACATTTTTCGAGGGTAAATCTTTGTCACCCAAGTGAAACACCTCGTGACACTATTCTACACATAAATAATTGTCTAATGGTACAAGAAAGATGTCAATTGATGTTGGAATGCAAAATTTATGCCTCTCAGAATTTGACCTATCGTGATTAACAACCATAATTTGAGATGATGTTGCACCAGGTCCTATTATTCATGGAAAAGGGGCTAGCAACATGGGGGTTATGGAGAAAATTATAGAAGAATTTATTTGTAACTCATGTTTAGGCATGAATGGGTCAAATTTAACCCCTATTTGGATATCAAGTTGTGTTATAATCGCACCACTAGGAGGAAAAGGGGTTCCAATCTATTCGAGTGTATTTTGTTCCATAATAGAGTAGAGTAGTTCAGAATAGATAAAGAGAGAGTATAAAAGAAAGGGTTTGTTCTTTGTAGTATTAAATAGGCAATAGATATTATGTACATAGAGAGTGCCTACTCCTTTATATTTTCATCATTACCATTCACATAAAAGAGAGCATATCAGACTCACCTTCTAGCTAGGTTTTCTTCTGAAACGGTTTCGCTCAATCTATCTTGGTGTCCATTATGATTGGTGTATTTTTGTTTTTTCAATTAAAAATATTTTTTAATTTATCTATTATACCCATAAGAAAAAAAAATTAATAATTAGTAAATCTAAAAAACTACATAATATTAACCCTCATAGTATATATTAAATACTTCAATGTATTCGTGTCATATTTTTTTTTGAACTATTCAATAGAATATCCATGAAATTTATAAATCAGGTTCATATATTAGAGTTAGTAAATGTTTAATATGTAAAGGATTCTAAGTCAAAAGACGATTTTTAAATATCAAAATTCCTTGTTGAAATACAACTAGATGAACTATTGGTTGAGTGGCCAAGAAGAGTTACTCCTAACAACTTTTAATCAAATATAACATATTGTCAACATAACACTTCCTAGTGATTAGATCACATAGCCATAAGTTTTAAATTCTTCAAAATATTCCAACCATAATGCAAACATGACTCTTAGAATAAATTTATTTTTCTTGCAATTAGGTAAGCATGCCCATGCAAGATTACCAAAGGTATTCAAATGTCCAACACCATTCCAGTTTTTCAATATGGTCACATCCCACACTACTCTAATTAGAATTATATTTAGAATTTGGTTTGAGTGTGCCATTTCTTCTACCCAAAAGCTACCCAACATACTTTTTTATTGAAGTAAGCTCGTAGACATCTCAATTGAAGTTTTCTTCTTCCTTTCTATGACTCCATTTTGGTGAGAAGTATTTGGGATTGATTTTCACCATAAATTACCATTCTAAGCCAGGTAAGTTTCATAAGTACCACTCACATATTCTTCTCCACTATCAAACTCATACATTATACAAATCTGTCACATTACTTTTCATTAAATGGTATAAATTCCTTTGACAAAGGATTAACATCAAGTTGAGGTACATACTACAAATTAACGCTCTTATAGTGAACTTTGCCACATGCTTCGAGATAAAGAGAGGACCATATTTAGCCATGTGATATGAACAATGGGAGTCTAATATCAATTCCTTGTGAGTATATGTATGCATTAGAGAAAATTTGAGGTCTATAATGGGCCTTCAGAGAAGAGCAATAAAATAATAAAATAAGATATGTTTTTTCAAGGGAAATGAACAAAAATTAATTTTTTTAATTGTATTATGAATTACCTCCTTATAGTTTTATTCAAATTTCAAGTGTATACACTTATTCAATGTTGAATTAAATCCACATCCAAAGAATACCCACTCTACATAATTTTAATAAACCCACAATGGAATAATTTAGCAATAAAGAAACACATTTTTCATGTATTTTCACTTCATCGTCTATCAAAAGTATGTAGAGTGGGGTACTCTTTGGATTTAGAATTTAATTCTACATTGAGTGTCTATACTTTGAGTAAACCTATGAGGTGACAACCGATGAGGCCACAAGCATAAAAAAAAATTGTCTTTTTTTTTTTTTTTTTGGTTTTGTTTCTGTCTTGAGACCCATTTTTTGCTCAAAATTTCTCTAATTGGCATTGTGTGAGAATAAATAATAGAGAAGGTATAATTACTAGTTCCTTCACCTTTATGAGGTCAACATTCACTTGCAAGTTTTTTAATCTTCTCTTCTAGGCCATTGATCTTCTTCAAAAAAGATTTTATATTAAACAATAATCATAGGATTTTAAGTTCTTCACCTATATCGGTTTCCACCCATCATCACCAGCTTACTTATTATGATGTTAAAAATTCTTTCCTTGGTTAGTGTTCTAAAAAATTAGGTTTTGATTTGGATTAACTTTGTTTACCCTTTCCCTTATTAAGGTTACCTTATTAAGTTTGTAAACATTTTTAATGTCGGCTCAATTGTAATCAGTATATTTGTAATAATTATACTAAGAACACTTGAAAAATAGGTATGGTGAATAAATAAAAATATAAATAAACATAAGGTATGGTAAATATATAAAGCCTCTTTTTATACTTACTACATAGATATGGAAAATAAATAAAAATATAAATAAACTAGATGTATGGTAAATAAATAAAACCTCTTTTTATATTTACTCCATAAACCTTTTTATATATAAGAAAACTCAAAAAATAGGTTTTATTTAGGTGAATCCTATGGGGCAAATACCATAGGACAAATTATTATTAATACCATGGGCTAAATACCATGGGAAAGAGGTATGGTAAATAAATAAATATTAAAGAGGTATAAAGAGACATGGTAAATAAATATAAATATAAATAAACTAGAGGTATGGTAAATAAATACCTCTTTTTTATATTTAGTCCATAATCTGCTTTATATTTATGAACACCGAAAAAATAGGCTTTATTTAGGTGAAGCCTATGGGCCAAATTATTATTAATACCGTGAATTTTTTTACTAACCCTAATATTAATATTAAAATATTATTATTATTATTATGATTAAATCCAATATTCATATTAATATATTATAATATTAATATTGTTAAATATATTATATTATAATATATATTAATATATCATGATATATATTAAAACTAGATATATATGGGAGGGAAGAACAAAGACATAGAGTGATTTCGGTAGAGAGATAGGAGGAGTGACAAGGGAGAAATGGAGATAATTTGAAGGAGAGAGGAGAGGAGAAATGAAGAGAGAGGGAGAGAGGGAGAGGAGTGAGAGTGGTAGAGAAGGGTAAGAGAGGGAGGTAGATAATGAGAGGATTGGAGGGAAGAGAGAGAGAGAGAGGAAAGACGAGAGAGAGGAATTGAGAGACAAGAGGAGAGAGGGAGGGATATAGAGATGGAGTTGGAGGGGGAGAGAGGGAGGGAAGAAGAAAGAAATAGAGAATGATAAGTGGAGAGAGAGAGGGAGTGACATGAGAGATATGGAGAGAGAGCGTGTATGTTTAGGGTGAGATAAAGAGACAAAGAAGGAGAGATGGAGAGAAGGGGGGAGAGAAAGAGAGAGAAGGAGAGAGGGAGGGATATAGTAACATAGTTAGAGGGATAGAGAGAGAGAGAGGATTGGAGGGTAGAGAGATAGAAAGAGAGTGATGGGGGAAGAGAGAGGGAGGTAGGAGAGAAAGGGAGAGAGAGGAAGCATGCAAGAGAGGACTTGAGAGAGAGGAGGAGAGTGATGGGGGAAGAGAAATGAATGGAGGGAAGAGAGAGAGAGAGAGAGAGAGAGAGAGGTAGGAGACAAAGGGAGAGAGGGATGGATATAGAGATAGAGTTGGAGGGGGAGAGAGGGAGGTAAGAAGAAAGACATAGAGAGTGAGAAGTGGAGGGAGAGAGAGGGAGTAAATAGGGAGATATGGATGGAGAGTGTGTATGTTTGGGGGTGAGATAAAGATACAAATAAGGAGAGATGGAGAGAAGAGGGGAGAGAAGGAGAGAAAAGTAGGGAGGGAGGGATATCGTAACAGAGTTGGAAGGTGAAGAGAGAGAGAGAGAGAGAGAGAGAGAGAGAGGTGGGAGAGAAAGGGAGAGAGATGATGTGAGAGAGTGGATAGAGGGAGGGAATGGGAGATGAAGTTGGAGGGGGAGAGAGAGGGAGGTAAGAAGAAAAAATAGAGAGAGAAAGGTGGAGAGAGAGAGAGAGGGAGTGATAAGGAAGATGGAGAGAGAGGGAGAGAGGAAAACAGGAGGAAAGAGAGTTATAATTGGTGGATAGGGAGAGAAGGGGGATATAGAGAAATATATGGAATGTGAAGAGATGGAAGAAGAGAGAGAGATGGAGAGAGGGAGGGAGGGATAGAGAAATCGCTAGATATGGAGTGAGAGAGCGTGTGTGTTTGGGGGGGTGATCTAGAGAGAAAAAGAATAAGAGATGGATGGAGATATATATTTAGATGGGTGGGGGGGGGAGATTGAAGAATATTTCCTGCACTAGATGCATTGATTTCAATGTAGATGGTGATTTATAATTCTATTTTATTGTTTGCACTATATGCATTGATTTTAGTGTAGATATTGATTTATAATGATATGTGATTTCTTGCACTAGATGCATTGATTTCAATGTAGATGATTTATAATAATATTTGATTTCTTTCACTAAATGCATTGATTTTAGTGTACATGGTGATTTCTAATCTTATTTTATTGCTTGCACTAGATGCATTTATTTCTAATTATATTTGATTTCTTGCACTAGATGCATTGATTTCAATGTAGATGATTTCTAATACTATCTGATTCCTTGCACTAAATGCATTGATTTTGGTGTAGATGGTGATTTCTAATCCTATTTGATTTCTTTCACTAGATGCATTGATTTGAGTGTGGATGTTGGCTTCTAATCCTATTTTCTTACTTGCACTAACCACATTGATTTGAGTGTAGATGTTGATTTCTAATCCTATTTGATTTCTTGAATTAGATGCATTGATTTTAGTGTAGAAGTTGTTTTCTAATCTTATTTGATTGCTTGCATTAGATGCATTGATTTTAGTATAGATGTTTATTTATGAATTGATGTAATTGGGTGTATGATTTGTTGAGAATTTTGTAGGGAAGAGTTTAATTCAATTCTATTGATAACTGTTTGTGGTATATGTGTTATGCTTCTTTACTTAGATTTTATCTTAATTAACTTATTATGTCTTTAATCAAGTCAATTATCAAAACACAAGAGACACAAAGTTTAGGCTCTTCAAGCCAGGGCCAAAAACTCTCCCTCTTGGAGAGGAAAACCTGAAATTAATTCATCTTCTAGACCTTCAATTGACAAGTACCATAACCATGACCTAGACTCTTGACACTAATATGCTTCCAAGACCTTGTCACTACTTTTCTATGCTCCTTATGTTTATCTTTATTTTCTGCACTGTACTACACCATTACTAGGGAGACTGAGTCCCTATATACAACCTTCCTTTGATCTAACTTCAACCTCTTATTTATGCTCCCAAGTCTGAGATCCTTTGATGTACTATTCCTCCTTTGCAGTGCAACCACTTCTGTTTCATTTCTAAGTTATACTAGGCTCAACATAAAGATATATAAGATTCTCCCAAGATCATACTGTGGTAACTCTTTTCTTAATACAATGTATTACTCCAACCTTCATCTGAGATATACGAGACCTTGAGACTCAACCTTATAAATCATGTATCCATGCATACTAGCCTTTTCCACACAGATGATCCTCTTTAATTTGCACTATTATACACCGTATCATAGTCCTGAAACCATCCTCAGTCTTCCTGAAATGATTGTAGCATATACGATCCAAGAACAGGGATAAGGTTTACTTGTTTTCTTCGCTAATTAGCCTCATCCATATGTACCCAAAAGAAAAATCTTTTCTTGCACTTTATTACTGAACTGATCCAAGATTCCTTCCTGCAATTTTGCCCGAAAATCTCAGAGGTAATTGAACAATACTTTCTGTTATTTGTGTGAAGTTCACTTGGGTATATATAGTGGTTCGACCCTGTATATTAGTTGAACTTTTCCAGTGAACCGTTGTGACTTATTTAAGCTAACTTGATTTGTTCATACTCTGCTTTGAGGCCAAATTCATCAAAGGAGAATATACATCATATTTAAGTAGACTTGTGGAGCATATTTGACAAGGTCTTGGAGGATTATATTTACATCAATGGATTTTCTTTACAAGTGTAACACCAATATATACATGACTCTAAATTATACATTTATGACAATATGAAAAATCCATAAAGACATCAACAAGAAGTATTTTACCTATAATAAAAACTCCTTGCTCATGAAACCCATGAAGCACGTATTTACAAAATACATTTTATTATGTTTGTCTTCTTCATTACATAAATTCATAATTACAATTCATTATGAAGATCGAACCTAGTTACACTTTACAACACCCCATCTTAACTAGGGAGGTATTCATAATGGTACATGGTCACTCTCAATATGAAGAATCTCATAAGAATAATTTGATTGGTAATCATATATTATAACATCATATTAACCATCATTGTTACAATGCAAGGCCTCGACTAAGAACTCTATCATGAGATACAATGATTACGAGACCAATGATTATAGACACCTTTTTCATTGTCTCCAAGGTACATACTCCACCCAGGTTTTGCACTGAGTATGACCTCTAAGAACTATTCTTATCGGGATAGCTAATCCTCAAATAATATCCACCCTTTCTTGACTACTCTTATAGGAACGTATTATCACATTCTCAAAGAGTATCAGATGCCAGTTGATTACCCAATCCTCCATTATTTATTCCCAGGTGAAGACCAAAAAGACATGTCTAGCTCTCCCTCCCAACTAGGGAGGACATATTCCACAAAGTAATATACTTATAAATAATTTACCTAAGCTGTATTTTTGGCTTAGGATTCACATAGTTCCTTCCAAGTAAGAAACTCATTATCAGGCTCCCTATTAATTAGGGACCTACAACCGTAATTATGAAAAACATTCAGCTACTCATGAAGGACTCCTTCCATTGATGTCATGAATTGAGGAGCCTTCAACTCTTCATAGGGCACATATCATCCATCACTTTCATTCATGAGTCATGTCTTTAGAAAGTGATCCATCAATATTCTTATCTTTTCTAGCTTCATGTCATGTTGCTTTTCCTTTGAACCATATATCTTCCATTCATATTTAATCCTATCATATGGTTATTAACTTGTGGAATACATATACTTCCCTTTGGAAACCCTGCATAAGCTTATTCTGATATTATTCAATTATAAATATGAATACTTAAATCAAAAGTTACATCCTTCTTCTAGGCATCGACATCCTTCATATATGTTGACATATCTCCAAAATATGTGTATAGCCAAGGGTCTTTATCTTTTCTGGACTTTTATCAAAGTCCACATTTCTTCCAGGAGATCACCTAGTCAACTTTTCTTCCTTGGATGTTGACTGCCTTTTACCATAGTTGCACTTCTCACGATCTCTTCCTTCCACAAAATTTTATTCCCAGGAACTTCCAATCAAATTTCCTTAATAGTTTCCAATCATCTCATACTTCATATGAGAATATATATGTTGATTTCATCTAGTGTGAACCATGCCTCTCGACATATTTTAGAGGAGGAGATTCATTTCCTTTGATCATGATTCCGAGGATAGAATTAGTGATCAATGTTACATGCAACCATACAACATGACATTATAATATTGAAAACAAACATACATACCTCATTTACCTTCAGGTCATCTAGTATTCTTTCAACAACTTCCTTGATTGAAATTTCTTCAATCCCTTGATCTACTTCATATCTTATGTATCATACCACCATTCCATGAAATTCACAAGTTGGAGTTCCTGATGAAACACTTGCTTCCTCTCTATATCGGTGAATCCTTCGATGAGGATTCTATCAGAGAATCTTGAGGATCTTGAATATCCTTATTTTGGAAAAAATTTCCTTTCGATGTATGATGAGCCTCGTCATGGATGAATTCTTTGATAAGGTTCCCAAGAGCTATATATTTCATATTTTATTTCCATGAACTTTATTCTTCTTTTCCTCCATGATTCCCCATAGTGATGTCATAAGCTCTTGCTTCTTAATTATTTCATGATGTTACACCACATCTATTTATTGTAGTCATATCCTATATAGGATTTATTAGTCATGAAAATACCTTTTGTGAGAGAGACTATATTCACCATAGTAAAGATATTTTACTCCCTCTTTCCTTGAACTTCCTTTCTTCAACTTCCTCCATCCTTTTTGGTGATATGAGCTTTCCTCCTGTAATATATGAGTCCTTTAAATTTCAACATTCTTACCCTAAACATGTCTTCTTCTATCTAGCATACAAGCCATAAGTTGTTAGATAAGGTAACTTTCTATACCCATGGTTATTTGTTACCTTGCCCATCAGAACAATGATGATTATTCTTTTATCATTATTTTTAGATCTCATTAATGAGATTCTATGAAGATATTACTTAAATTTTGTGTAGGTCATGTCTAAGTGGTATGACCTTCTTTTACTTCATCTTCAAAGAATAGTTTATGATATATCTCTTTGATATCTCCAACTCTTTGAGTTATTTGATCCCTTTCCATGTATTCAATCAATACCTAACCTTGAGATATTTTTCCATATATATCAATGAATTCTCTTTTGAGGACTATATATATATCCTCCTTTCTCATGTAAGGAACTTTGAATATCTAACCAGACTTCATATCTCCTTGCAAATATGAAGTCATTTTACCAAATTTAATTATAGAATAATAGATACTTACTTGATATGTGAACAAAGAAGATTCACCTTCGTCACGTTGATGGAGGTTGGAAAGATGTGTTGATGTTCCTTTTTCGAATGAGGAATCCTTCTTGAGATGGAAGTGAACTGATGATACAGTTGAGATGGTACTATAATATTGTCTTAACACCAAGCTGTCTTACTTTCAAGACATTGTAATACATTATTTTTCACTATAATAATAAGTATTTATTTCAATGTGGAGGAATGAAATTTCTTCTAAAAAAATCCTTGCTTTGCATACTGTGATCCAATTCTTTTCATAAATACAAATATCTGAACTATTGTGTGACTAGGGGTACGAATCCATTATTGCCTTCTTTCATATAATTTTAAACTTTTAAAGAATTTCATGTTTTGTATATGAGGATTAATGTGGTCCTTTTATAGGATCCAAAACCTTTTTTGTTGTAGACTTCCTTCTTTGATTTTGATTCTTCAATCCTTCACCTTGATTTGATGTGTTCCATGAACACCTAATACTTGAGTGTCTCTATGCCCTTTCTAGCACCTTATCTTTGATACCATGTTGAGAATTTGGTAGGGCAGAGTTTAATTAAATTCTATTACTTGATAATTTCTTATGGTATAATTGTTTTGCTTCTTTGCTTATACTTTATCTTAGTTAACTTTTTATATCTTTCATCAAGTCAAATATTAAAACACAAGAGACACAAGTTTAGGCTCTTCAAGCCAAGGCCAAAACCTCTCCCTCTGGGAGAGGAAAACCTGAAAGTAATTCTTCTTCTAGATATTCAATTGACAAGTACCATAACCATGACCTAGACCCTTGACACTAGTATGCTTCCAAGACCTTGTCACTACTCTTCTATGATCCTTAGATTGATATTTCTTTTTTGCATTGTACTGCACCATTACTAGGGAGACTCGGTCCTTATCTATGCAACCTTCCTTTGATTTAACTTCAAACTCTTCTTTCTTCTCCCAAGTCCGAGATCCTTTTTTGTACTATTCCTCCTTTTCATTGTAATCACTTATGTTTCATTTATGAGTTATACTAGGCTCAACACAAAGATATATAATATTCTCCCAATATCATAAAGTGGTAACCATTTTCTTAATACTGTGTATTACTTCGACCTTCATATGAGATATACGAGACCTTCAGACTGGAACTTATAGATCATGTAGCCATGCAGACTAGCCTTTTCCACACATATGATCCTCATTACTTTTCACTGTATCTTGAACGGTTCTACACCGTATAATAGTCCTAAAACCATCCTCAATATTCCTGAAATGATTACAACATATATAATCTAAGAACAGGTATAAGATTTAATTTTTTTATTCGCCGATTAGCCTCATCCATATGTGCCCAAGACGAACTTATTTTCTCGCACTTTATTACTGAACTGATTTGAGATTGCTTCCTGCAATTTGGACCGAAAATTTCAGAGGTATCCGAACAATACTTTCCGTGATTTCTGTGAAGTTCACTTGGGTATATATAGTGGTTAGACCCTGTCTATTAGATGAAATTTTCCAGTGAACCTTTTTGACTTATTTAAGCCAACTTGAGTTGTGCATACTCTGTTTTGAGGCCAAATTCATCAAAGGAGAATATACATCATCTTTAAGCGGAGTTGTGGAGCATATATGACAAGGTATTGGAGGCATATATTTACATAAATGAATTTTCTTTACAAGTGTAACACCACTTCATATACATGATTGTAAATTATAGATTTATGACAAGATGACAAATCCCTAAAGGCATCAAGAAAAATTCTTTGACCTATGATAAAAAATCCTTGCCCATGAAACCCATGAAGCAAGTATTTACAAAACAAATTTTATTATATGTCTTCTTCATTACATAAATTCATAATTACAAGTCATTATGAAGAAAAAACCTAATTACACTTTCCAACATTATGGTGCATTATTTTTAAAGTCATTGGATTAACAATCTGCATTTATTTCAGTGTAAGCACAAAAAATTATTGACAATGTACATTAACTTTTGTGTTATAGTAATAATTCAACCTATTAATATTGGATAGGAAGAGAGACAAGGTATGATGTTTAATACAACAAATCGAGTTAAATATTTAAATGGTTTACGATTTCAATTGTCATTTTCATATAATCGATATGAAAAGATGGAAAAAATAAAAAGGATGACACTAAGAATAGTAGAAAAAAATAGTTTAAAAATGATCACAATGAAGACTAGTTGTTGACTACATTCTTATTATTCACATTTTCTATCATTCAACAATATTATTGTCACTTTTCATTCAAAATTTGTATTTCATCATTAAAGTTATTAACAATATTTATCATCTCAACAAAATGAGGTAACTAAGAAATTTAAAATGAAAATGACCAGGTTAATCTCAGAAATATTTAGCATCTTTAAAATTATTATATTAATATTAGATATATTTACATATTATTAATAAAATTAATCATATTTTCTGTTATCACTCCCTTTGTTTCCCAAGGCTGAGAATGGAGACTGAAGGACGTAACCTCAAACCAATCTTTAGATTTGGTATCTAGCCCTACCAAAACAGAGAGGGCTCTCTCAATGTCACTTTTACTGTCATTGAGGTGACTGGAGATGTAATGATCTTAGGCTAGATATAAGCTCAATGAATTAGGGTTTTGTTTTGAATTTTGCTAGATAGGAATGTCAGTCTAGGAACTAGGTCTAGGTTTTAGTTCTGATTTCAAATGAACAACTATAGAGATGAAGATAACGCCATGTAGGTATACTTAGAAACATACTTATATTGTTATTGTGGTATAGGGTTTGAAAAGAGAGAGTCAGAAAGATCATATTACATGAATTCATTCATCAGAGGAAGTAAAACACATTCATGAAAATATTATAAATCATAGCACAAAAAGTAAGAATTATGTTTATAGACTCATAAGATCATCATATGGAAGCATACATGCATTGATGGCAAGAAAGCATAAACATTCAATTTGATGGTGTTACTGATAAAAAACAATGCTAATAAGCATACCACTGTGTTGTAGTATTACAACAACTCCCCATTATATAAGTAAAATAGGTTAGAAAGGATGATGGGGACCCTTTAAAAAAAAATTAGCTTAATATTTGTTTTATAAATAAAACTTAATTTTAAGTTTTTCTATTAGGTTAAGATTTATAAAATAAATAAAAAACCTAAAAAGAACCCTCAAACCGAAAGAGGCACATAATCGGGGAAAACATCAGCAAAATCGCGAAATAGCGAATCTCCGATTTGCGATAAATGACAAAATACGAAATAGCGAATATATGAACTTGTGAAATGTTGAAATGCAAAATAGCGAAGCCGTCACTTCACAGACGCCGACATCGCAAACCATCATCTGACAGATGCCGATATCACATCTTGGATTAAACACCACAAAGTTTCACTTCACGTTTCGGAGATTACTTCGAGCGCCATAAGTCACCAACAATTAAAATCGTCGATCAATAAATCCCAATATAACGACATTTGTCACTATTACGTGAACCTATGCTTGTCAATTAAATGTTAATTCGGGTGTTTTATGATCTCGAGGTGTGTAACTGAGTGTAATTATTTTAATTATTAATATCATAGATCTCCCATATGCATGAGTTAAGTTGACAGGACAATTAATATTGTTCAAAGTGATTTTAGCTTATCCTCTCTGGTTTTCCTTTAAACAAGGTAAGTCCAAACACTCAAGCATAAAATAATGTCAAGGCTAATTAAAGCGTGAAGGAAATCCACCACCCCATCACTCTTAGTTATATAGCAAGAGGGAAACGAAAAAATGGCTCCCCTAATCTCAGATACTACATGCAACCCATAAATTGGTTCTATGAGTTGGGAAGGGATCTATCAGTTGTTCGAGAACGAAAAGCTTCAAGTAATTCTCAACAAAAAATTTGTGGTCGATGATACTTTTTCCAAATGATTCTGAATCATGGACACATACAACTAATTATTTTCTTCACAAAATTGTGGCTCATCCTAAAATGTTGCCATACACTGACTTAGTGAAATGGGTGTTGGACAACATGGATATTAGAGATAGACAATTTGTTACTCGAAGTGGAACTTTCATTGGTTCGCTCAGGCCGTCAGATTTCAAGAAAATGTATAAACTACAAGAACCCCAAAAAATATACGACGCCTAATTTGTTCAAGAGCTCATGCGCGAGAGCTATTGGGTGTGGAGCCTTATTATCTTCTTTATTTAGATGTATCACAACGTTGGACCCATGTTCTTAACGGGGCAGAAAAGTCACCCGTTGTTTAAACACTGCTTGGGGGGTCTGGGGGGGATGACTGTGACTCTATGGAGCCCCCCCCTGGCAAGGGATTTCAAGGGCAGCGCCCTCGAAGCTAAAAACTGATGTAAAATTACCTTGTAAAAGTATTTTAATTTCTAGTCAATCTGGGCCATTCATTAGGTGGATGATATGATGGTAGAACTTATGTTTAATTTAGGGTTTTTTTCCTGTTTAATTTAGGGTTTTTTCCCCAGAAGAAAACCCCTTTTTTATGAGGGCATTGTATTGCGGCTGTGCATTGTATGTGTATTCTTAGAGTGAGAAACAAAAAGGGAGACTGTAATATAGAAAAAATGATATTACAACGGATCTGCTGTAGGTTGTGTCTATTCATTTTGCTGGATAATACAAAGGAAGGACAAACTATTTGGGGTGGACGTAGCCCAAATTGGGTGAACCACGTATATATGTGTCTCTCTGGTTTTATATGTCTTCTGTGTTTGTGTTTCCACGTATTTTATGTGTTGCATTGCTCTGTAATATATAATTTTCTAACAAGAATGACCATCCTGTGACTATAATTAAATAATCAAGAAATGATCCTAACCGGCATAAGCGCGACGATAAGGGTATGTATTCAGTCCTCTCTCTAAAAAGCCCATTCTCTCAAATAGCAACAATGATGTGTCGTCTCTTTGGATCTGTAAATACGACCAAATTTAAAGAAAATTGGACACCCTTGATAGAAGCAGCCTCTGATGGCTATATTCTAGATTGGGCTACCATTATTTCTAATAATTTGATCACATTTATTACTATAGAGAAAATAGAAATGCCCCACCCCATGCAGTCTTTTTTTTTTATATGAGCTCCTATATCTTAGATGCAATTTGTTTTTATTTTGATTTTTCATCACTAGGATGGAAATGAACTAGAGAATATGAAACCCCTATTGTTGTACAATTGGATATCTTATGGGAGTCAAAATATCATTCTCACGTGTTTAAAATATGCAATTATATAATGCTCCCGGTCTTCCAAGTAATTTTCGAAAGAAAAATCACTAGAGTCACTCCTAAAGCCAATAAGAGTCTCAAGTTTGTAGGTAGGTGGTTCGGTGAAGAGAATTTTACATACATCCGTATTTTTAGAAGTTATGCCAATCCTCATTTTCTACCCTTATATATACCAGATAAATTGTTAGCCAAAGAAATTTCTTATCAAAAATTTGGTCATGGTTTAACCAAAACCCTGAAGGATGCCATGAAGATCGTTTGGCCAATTTTTCCTTTTTCATGTGGTTCGTATGCCCTAGAAAATTTCAAGCATGCCTGTCTTAAAATTGATCGATTAAAACCCTTTAACTTTCCAGTGTTGCCTAATAGAAGTTATGATCCCTATGGTATTGCTAGAGAGATAATGAATTCACTCAAGCTGAGATCACTTTCAAGCAAGCCCGACAGATTTGATGATATGTTTGAATCAATTTATGAATTTTCAATAGTTCAGCATAAAGAAGATGAAATTCTCAGTCCAAAAGATTCAGAAAGATTCAAAGTGTATGGGGAAAAGAGAAATGATCATTTACCAGATTATTTGTTTCACAGGCCAGAGCCAAAGGCGGAACATATTATAATTGCTACAACTACTCAAGTACCAGTACCAGTTCAAGAAGAAGAAATTGTTAAGTTTCAATAGGATTATAGATTCATCCAAAATTGGGAATAATTTGAGAAAGCATTGTCAGAAACTAATACCTCTGCCATTCAAAATGTCATTCATTCAAAAACCATGCCTATGGTGGGTGCTTCAAGTTCCATGAATCATATAGGAGAATAAAGTATGAAGCATGTCTCTATTGATATAGATAACTCCCAGAATTAAGAAGAAATTAGAGAAACCTCATTCACTACATAGGTTTCCAATATTATTCTTTAACAGAGCCATATTCAAGGAAGAAATGATACAGAGGAAACACCAACCCTAGCTATGGAAATCATTCTAGCATTTCTGACTACTGAAATAGTCTTGAAAGTTGAAGAGAGACCGCCACTGGATGTGTTTTATAGCCCGAAGCACAAATTTGTCGTGACCAGCTCAAAGAAGAAATGAAAGATAGAAGAATCTCTCAGATTTCCTATAGATTCTAAGTTAATGTGAGTCCTTTGGAAAGGAACTCAATCATCTCCAGGAAAAGATCTTAATAGATTATCTCAATTTGCAGGTGCTTATGAAAATGCAACAATTGATAAGGCAACTGAGGTTGAATAGTTGATTTTAGAAAAGGACTTGAAAATTGCTCATCTAGAGCAATTTTTCTCTGATGAAAAGAAAAGAATTGAGCAGGAGCTTTAGAAAAACCTTAATGATATGCAACATCAGTTTGAAGGTCTCAAACTCAAACTGGAAAATGAAATTAAATAAAACGATCAAGTAATTTATCAAATGCAGCAGAAGATTGAAAATATCCAAGAGAAGCCCGAAATCAATGAAGTAAAGAAGGAAGAAACTGAGTTAGAAGAATTATTGGAAACTCAACAAGCAGTTTTCTATCAGAAGTACAATCAGATTCAAGAGAAAGTCAAGACCAATGATCAGTTATTTACTCATATTTCCAATCTGAGAACTTATTATGAGGAGATTGATGAAAAAGTGTCAAAATATATTGATTGGCGAGATACTGCACAAGGTGGAGCGACCAATCTTCCTTGACTTGAAGAATCAATAAAAGATATAATATTTGGAGATTGGGATATTAAAATGAAGAGTGTTGAATTAACTATTATCAGATCTAAGAATTTGTCCTCCAACATCTCCAAATATATAGAATATTCTCTTCTAAAAGCCAATTTGATTCATGAAGCATCAAAAGACACTTTGTTGGAAATTAGTTTCCTAACACAATCTTGGCAAGAGACATCTAATAGAAAATCTCTTGACATAGAAAATATGACAAGATTAAACATGGAAATTTATCGATACTTGTTAATAAATCCTCATAACCAGTTGATAATATTGAGGTGCCTCTCCAATGCAGCAACTCAGGTTCTTTCGACACTCAACGATGTAGTATTCACAGACCAGATGAGAATTCATCCAATTCATCCCCCCCATCTCGAACACATGATCAAATCATGCCAGCTCAAGGACCAGCTAGAAAATGAATCCAGGAAACAGTCATAGACTGTTATAACTTATGCATTTTATTTTCCTATTTTATAGTTATATAGTTTAGAGTAATATTAGAAGACTTATTTTACAAGTCTTCTATTTTTGTAATATTAATTAGTATTTAAACCCCTTTCATGCATTTAGAAAGGGCTCCAGAATTTTGAGAAGATTGCTTTTGGAACTCACACTATTGTTTGAACAGAAGTTATCTAATTGAAAATCTGAACCTTTGAAGCTATCTTTTCAGATCTAAAGCTATGATGCAGTGGGTACTATTATCTATGTATTAAATTTTTTATGTTTTTGAGATTGTAGCAAAATTATTCTTTTTATTAGTTTCATTCTGATAAATCATTGAAGTGATATATGTTCTTATTACTATTGATATAATGTATTGAACGCTATGATGTTAGATGTAAAAATTAGAGATATTTTATCTGATTAATGTTTTTCATCAACTAAATCAATTAAATTGATTTATTTTCTTAAATGAGCTTATATTCATTAAGTATGAAATGATCTATATTATTTCATTCTTGTGAAATCTTATGCCTTAATCATATATTAGAATCCAATCCTAGGAAATCGTTCAATTAGTTTTAATTTATGTTATCATTATAATAAATCATCATGTTAGTGTTGATTCCATTTCTCTTGTTATATAAACTCTTTTTATACGGGACACTGGTCCCTTTATCCCTAGTCGGACCCACCATTTTCAACAGAAAAGGAGTTTCTTTAAGCTCCCGACTGGGTGGAATCCCTAATGTTGAGGAATTCACTTTCTAGCCTTCAACATTTTTGGCCCTAGAAGGAGGGCCATCTAACTATGCATGGAATATAAAGATGAATCTCAATTTAAAATCCAACGTAAGAGTCAATCTCCCTCCAAAGCTTCTACAACTTTTAGATCTCGTTCACTATCTCCAGGTCATAAGTCTAAATTTGGAGAGCCATTTCTTACATCTCCTGAAATATTAACTCGTATACCTTCTTCAAATTGTATTCTTGAGTCTCCCAAAGTTCAATATTTGATTGAAAGGTTAGAACAAATATCTATATCTCCATATAAGATAGTTAATCTGGAAATTTCTAAAGAAAGTATTACATCCAAGTTTCGAGGTATTGGTGTGTTAAACCGATCAAAAAGTGAGAAACTTGGGATAACTCCTTTCGAGTTTCCTATTTTATCTCATCATCAGAAAGCTACCACATCAGCATCTCAATCAGGTATCGGTGAGATCACATCATCTTCATATCCATTTACTCCCACCTTCTCCTCTAATCAACCCATTTCTGCTCAAACAATTAGTGTTGTTGTAAGTAGTACTAGTCCAATAGTTAGTTCTTCACCATCCACATATGCTTCTGGACCTACTATCTCATCTTCGCAACCAACAAGTCAAGCAATGGCCTACTTACCATGGGTCAATTCGGGTGTTTTTCAAATGGTAAATTTACATCCTATCCCAGATCATCCAGAAAAATGGTTACCAAAGTATGATCCTGATGATGGTCTTGCTGCCGAAGAACATATAAATAATTTTATGTTAGCCATGAATCTTAACGGTGTTGAACATGAAGATGTTGTAGTTATATTGTTTCCATATAGTTTCCAAGGATCTGCAGGATCCTGGTATTTTTCCCTCCCTTCAGGTTCTATGGGAAATTGGAATACTTTTCAAGAATTATTTCTTTCTAAATTTGATGATGATAGGACAATTGTGTCATTAATCAATGATATTTCTAATTTAAAAGCTAATACAGATGAAAATATCAAAGACTTCAACTCCAGATTTAACAAATTATTAAAAAAAATCCCAGTTTCCTCTAAACCTAGATTGGATGTACAAATAGAATGGTACATATCTTCTCTGCATTATAATATATAAATTTTTGTAGATATATCTAATAAAGCCACTCTTGTAGAAAACATGAAAGAAGCTTTGTCCATTGAGAGAAGAATTGTTGCTTTAGAAAATAAAATTGAGCTTGAATATAAAAGATCTAAAAAGGTAGTATTCAAAGATGAGTCAAAGAAGAAAACTCCTAAAGATCCTTTTGATCTCGAGGGATTGCAAAAATTTCTTAAAATCATGTCCAATGATATGGTTGAAATAAAAAAGCAGGTTGTTGAGACCTCTACCAGAAAACCCTTCAGATCATTTAGAAAAAATCAATCTTTTGTTTCTCAACCTTCGAACATTATTTCTATTATTGAATCTGGTCAAGAAGAAGAAGAAGAAGAAAATGCAGCTTTTGCTGATGAATCCCAAGATGAAGAAATTGTTGAATTACATGGATTATGGGATTTTTTTGTTTCCTTTCTCTGATGAAAATATAGGATTTGAAGCCATGCCTATTAGCACTAGAAGTAGGAATTCCATTGAACCAACTCAGTCAAATCAAAAACAGAAAATCCCCACTCCTATTGCTAAAGATAAACCTGTCAATAAGAAACCTCCAGTCAAACCATATCAGCAGGTTACTATTGTTTCCTAGCCAGTCAAATCTACACCCAATTCTCAATCTAAAATTTTGGTAGTATCTGATACTATTGAGTATAATATAATCGAGGATATGAAGAATATTAAAGCCAATATCTCTCTTTATGAAGTTAGAAAATTAAAAAAACAACATAAAATTTTAATGAAAGAGTTCAATGTAGTAACAACATCCCCTCTTATTCCAACTATCATTTCTAAAGCTGCTAATGGAATAGGGAAACCTCCGAGTGATAATTCAAACAAGGTTAATGCTTCAGACTCTATTTTGATTGGTGATAGATCTATTTCTCATACTCCTACTTGTATTTTGACTTTCAAAATCTACAATAGAAATGTTCATAATTGTTTAATCGATTCAGGGGCTTCATCCAATATAATGCCATATTCAATTTGCGAAAAATTAAATATCGCACCCCAGAATTCATCAGTTAGTATAGTTTAATTGGATAGAAAACAAGTTAAAGTCTTAGGAGAGATCAACTCAGTAAGTATTATATTGTCATCAAATCCAAAATTCACTCATATTATTGATATACCGATTGCAGACATCCCTGAGTTTTACGGTCTAGTTCTTAGCCAAGATTGGTCCAAAAAATTGCATGGATATTTTGCAACAGACTGATCTCATATGTGGCTCCCATATAATGGAAAGCCAAACTAAATAAAATTAGATCGTGAAAAACATATGAAGTACTCAGTCACAGATCTTGGAGAAGAAAATGAGCCCATAGCATTTAACAATAACATTTTGGGCAATTATTCTGTAGATTCATTCTTAGGAAATTTCAATGCGCAAAGTTCACCTTTTTAAGTTAAATCTGTTAAATCACAAGTTGAAATTTTTTATCAGAATGATTCCATTAGATGCTTCAATTTTGAAAAAGAAACTATAGTCCAATCTCCATTTTGGAAACTTTATTTTGATGGATCAAGATCCAATGATGGAGCAGGAGCAGGATGTGTACTTATTAATCCAAAAGGCAAGAAAACCATGCTAGCTTGTAGGCTATAATTTGAATGCACTAACAATATTGTTGAATACGAGGCATTGGTTCAAGATCTCTGAAAATAAATTATTCTTGATATACAGTATATTAAGGTGTTTGGAGATTTAGAGATGTAAGACAAGTGCGAAATACCATTCATTGTCTCTCAATTCACTTAAAACATTATCAATATTTGGTTGAGGACCTCACATCTCATTTTATTGCATTCAATATATCTCCTATTCGTATATTACAGAACACTAGTGCCGACTGTTTTGCTAATGTTGCCTCCAAGCTTATCCCACCTAAAGATTTTATTCTTGACAGATTATCTATTTAATTAATTTTCCGACCATCTATACCAGATAATGTTACTAGCTGGCAGGTTTTTAATGAATATAGTGATATTTTAAGTTTTCTTACTTCTGAGAAAACATATCATGATCAAATTATGGACAAAGATGAACATGATAATCAAATCAAACAACAATTTGATAAAATTATTTTTCCAAAATCTGTAGTCAAGCTTGAAGATTTATAAGATTTAAAAGATAGATTCAAGAAAGTCAACAATTCTAAGCTACACAGTTCCACTCTAAGGCATGAATTAGTTAACTTAGGATCTACTGAGTTACATCAAGATATAAATCTAGGGCTTAGCCTTTCATTGGAAGAAAGAAATGCATTCATTTCAATATTGAAAAGATACAAAGATATTTTTGCATGGGATTACCAAGAGCTTAAAACATATGATCCATCAATCATTCAACATACTATTCCTATGGTACCTGATGTTAAACCTATTCAACAAAATCTCAGGAAAATTCATCCAAAATTGGAAACACAAATAAAAATGAATTAAACAAATTATTGAAAGCCACGATCTTTTTTCCTGTTAGACATTCACAATGGGTTTCTAATTTAGTACATGTTAGGAAAAATAATGGAGATATTCATATTTGTATTGATTTCAGGAATTTGAACAAAGCATGTCAAAAGGATAATTTTCCTTTACCATCAATGGAAAATTTTCTACAATCAGTAGCAGGTTCCGAATTAATGTCTTTTTAGATGGATTTTCAGGGTATAACTAGATTTTGGTTCATCTAGAAGATCGTTTGAAAAGAACATTTCGAACCAAATGGGGAACTTATGCATATTAGAAGATGCCCTTTGGACTAATGAATGCAGGAGCCACATTCCAGAGAGCCATGGATATTGCATTCAAAGGATTGATAAATAAAACAGTGGTAGTATACCTTGATGATATAACCATATATCAAAAGATAGAAACAATCACCTGCATGAATTAAAACAGATCTTTGAAAGATGCAGGAGATTTGGGATCTCTCTTAATCCAAAGAAGTCAATTTTTGTTTTAAACAAAGGTAAACTTCTAGGTTTTATTGCCTCAATGAATGGAATCTGTATTGATCCAGACATGATTAAAAAAAATTAGAAATCCCACTACCACATAATAAGAAATAAATGCAATCTTTCTTATGATAGATCAATTTTGTCAAACGATTCATTCTAGATTTTTCACAAGTAGTTCTTCCATTACAAAAAATGATCAGAAAGGATACATTGTTTAAATGGGGAGAAGAAGAAAATGAAGCCTTTCAAATCATCAAACAAGCCATCGTTGATGCTCCTCCTCTTTCAATTCCTAATTTTTCCAATGATTTCATTTTATATACCTTTGCCTCAGAACTATCATATGTAGCAGTCTTAACTCAACCAAATGATAAAAAGCTCAAAAACCCAATTTCTTTTTTCAGTTCTAATTTTCAAGGAGCTTAATTGAATTATTCAAGAGCCGAAAAATAGGTATTTGCAGTTTATAAAGCGGTTAAATATTTTATACCATTTCTCTTGAAAAATCATGTCAAGGTAATTGTTCCTTTCTCATTAGTCAAGCAAATACTAATACAAAAGGAACTAGGAGAAAAAAGGGACAATTAGGTAACAAAAATGCAAGAATACAATTTAGAGATAAAACCTGCTAAAATTGTAAGAGGTCAAGGATTTTGCAGATTGATTACAGGGATGAATGATACATCACCAGAAGAGGTAAAAACTAGCATTGAACATTTTACAGAGGTACTCAAAGTTAACCCTCAGTCTCAATATGTTGATTTAATCTTTTATTTAAAAAATGGTCATGCTCCACAAAATTTGGATTTTAAAATAAAACAAGCATTAAGATTGAAAGATAATCAATATCAAATGATCAATTATGTGTTATTCAGGAAAAAATATGACTTTTTCTTACTCATATGTTTAGAGAAAACTAAAATACCTTGCTCCAGGAACTCCATGATGGACCAACAGGTGGACACTTTGGTGGAGACACTACATCACACAAAATTTTACATGCATGATATTATTGGCCAACATTATTCAAAGATGGACACAATTATGTCAGAAATAGTAAGGTTTGTTAAACCACAGCAAGAAGACAAAGAAAAGCTTCAATTCCACTTCAACCAGTCAATATGGAACAACCTTTCAAATAATGGGGACTGGATATAATAGGTGAGATCTTTCCTCATTCTTCTAAACAACACAAATATATATTCACTGCTATAGGTTATTTCACGAAGTGGGTAGAAGCAATACCTCTCAAGACAACCAATTCAGAAAACATTATTGAGTTTATTGATCAATTCATCATTACAAGGTTTGACGGTTCCTAACGCTCTGGTATTTGACAATGCTTCTTATTTTTTGGGTAATGCTATGACTGAATTTGCTTTGAAAAGAGGTTTCAAATTGAAATATTATGAAAATTATTATCCTCAAGGAAATGGTATAGCAGAATCAACTAAAAAATCCTCATAAGGACAATCAAGTTAGCTATTGATCAAAATCAGAAAAATTGGCATAAATCCTTAACCTTTGTGTTATGGGCATATATGATAACTAGAAAAGCTTCAATAGGAACTTCTCCTTTTCAATTGGTATATGGAAAGGAGGCAATTTTACCTTTGAATATAGCTATCCCATTAACAACCCTAGTTCAATTCATTAATGAAAAACATTTCTCTTCATTACAATTAAGAATGTCTAAAATAATTAAAATGGAAGAAGAAAGAGAGAAAGAAAAAATGGTACACAGTCATCATCAATAGTTGATCAAAACTTCATTTGATTCAAATACAGTCAAGACTAAACAATTTGAGATTGGAGATTTGGTATTGAAATGAGATAAAGTGCATGAGGATAAAGGAAAACATACAAAATTTCAAAAACTTTAGCTTGGCCCTTTTCAAATAATTGAAAAAGTAGGTCCATCAACTTTTATGGTACAAAATTTACAAGGGAAGAAGGAAACTCTCCCTGTTAATGGACTAGTCCTTAAAAAATATTTTTCCTAAAAGAACAATTGTTCTTTTGTATAAATACTTAGATAGATTTGATTTAAAATAAACCAAGTTATTGCAATATTTTGCAAAAGGTGAAACACTTTGCTATTTTCTTGAGCATGGAAATATTAATCCTTAGAGATATAAAATAAATTAAATAAATCATAAATAGAATTCTCTATTTCTTTGGAAAATTTTGATTTAAATAAACCGATTAGAAAGAAGAATACTTCTAACTGATGTGATATGAAAAATTATTTTGACATGAATAATGTTTGAAAAGTTACTTTACAAAGTAGGAAATTTTATTGAATTATTAGCATATTTTACTCAAATGGTCATCCAAGAGTTCATAAAGAGAAAAATGACAACCTCCCCTTTCATTTATATGTTATATTTATCTTTCAAAGTGTAATTCAAAAATATAAAAAACTTTAAAGTTGAGAAATATCATCATGAGTCAACTCACCATGTTCATCGGAAACTAATAAACTTGACATTATCAATTGGCTACCAAACCAAGATAATGGCTCATGGCGTAAAAAAATTTGAGACAAGGGATCTCATCACGAGTCAACTTGTTCAAAATTATTATAACCAATGAATGACATGATGTTAGGTCCCTATATTACTAGTTTAGTCCCTTATTGTTATTAGTGTAGCCCCCTTATTGTTATTGTTGTACCCCTTTAACCCCAATATTGTTATTACTGTGCCCTTACATTACTATTGTTAGGTCGGCTAGGATTATATTGTGGCCCTATGGACTCTTATATATAGAAGGTGGTTTTGGTCATTTGTATCATCCAAGAATTGTTCATTTATGTAATGTATTGGAGGTTTCCCCCTCAAATTGGCTGATTTATAAGGCGTTGATCTCTCTTTTCTTCTATTTTTGGAGCTGGTTTCATAACATTTGATATCAGAGCTTTGGATTTTAGGGTTTCGCTGCTCCAAACAGGTAATCGTGGAATTTTCACAATAAATTTTTTTCTACGAAGGTTCAGATGCTGAAACTTGTACAACACAAAGCCAAAAGCCTGAGGAAACTCCTATAAATATTTTAGGTCTTGGTTCTTAATATCTTTAGAGATATGATATGGGGAATTTAGGGTATTTTTAGGCTCCCGAATTTCAACTAAAACAGTTCTTCGTGGAATTTTCACTATAAATTTTTGTATACAAAGTTTCAGAAGCTGAAATGTTTACAATTCGAATCCAAAATCCTAAGGAACCTCCTGCAAAAAATTTAGATCTTGGTTCGCAATAATTTTGGAGATATGATCTTTGGAAGTTAGGATAGTTTCAAGCTCCCGAATTTCATCTCAAATAGGTGACCGTGGGAAAAGCATCATAACTCTCTCTCTAAGCATCGGACTTGAATTCTGTAAAAAGTGGCCGCAAGTACACGGGCTGTAGTTTTTGATATATTAATTTCAAAGCCCAAGGAGGAAACAGTGACACGTGGCAAGTCATACAATTTCTCTCTATTGAACTAGTCCATAATTAGGTCATCATGGAAGACTGGGAATAAATTTGCCTTGAAGAATCCAAATCAAGTAAGACCTGTGGAATTCCAAAGAATATTAAGAGGGCTACTTCAGGGCCTAATTTCAGATATTAAAGAACTGAAATCACAGAGATAATTTAGTTTCAATATCGAGCTTTGCAAAAGCAAGAAAAAGGTGTGTAATTATGTTTTCCGAATTGCATAAATCTTCTGTGAAACATTAGTTTGAAGTGATTCCAAGGGCATATTGAAGCATAGATATCAGTACTGGGTTCTAAAATTCCACCTAAAAATAATTCAACACCCATTAAGCCTTCAGAAGGCTCTACTATGACTCATGAAGAGAAAGAAGCGCTACACGACATATCAAAATTACAAGAGCAAGTTCACCAAATTTCGCTCTCGCAAAGAGCAACAAAAAATAAAATGGAAGTTTTGAAGAAAGGCGTGGAAGATAAGATGGATGGTTCAAAGAATGGCATGAAAGCTAATATGGATGGCATGGAAGCTAAGATGGATTACATGGAAGCTAAGATCGATGAAAAAATGAAAGACAACATGGAAGCCATGAAGAATGATCTAAAATAAGACATGGAAGGTTTGATGACAAGGTTAATACAAGAAATGATTCCTAATTGCGGAAATATATTAGAGGAAACTCATGATGAGAACAAAATAAATGTTAACCGTGATTTCATAAACTCTAATGTTGGATTGAAGAACCACCATATTCCAAATATGGATATGAGGAAGTTTGATGGCAAAGATCCCGTAACATGGATACTACAGATGGAGCAATATTTTGATCTCACTAATGTGAAAAACACACAAAAGGTACGCATTTCAACTTTACATTTAGAAAAAAATACATTTTTATGGTATCAATGGCTTTGCTCCCATAAAAAAATTTTCACTTGGTCAATTTTTACGGAGGAAATGATAACACCTTATGAGGATACAAAGAGCAACACCTTCTTTAGCCAATTGATAAATCTCAAAAAAAAGGGATCAGTGGTGGAGCACATTGAGGACTTACAAAAATTGAATATAACGGTAACTGATATTCCAGAGGAACATAGGATTGATGTCTTCATAGGGACTTTAAAGGATAAAATCCAACATGAAGTTCGCGTTTGGGAACCTGATTCATTGGAAAAGACATTTAGGTTGGCAAGAAAAATTGAATGTAAAATTATGGCGACAAGGAAGCCTACCACTCACATATATAAAGATGGAAGTGTTGATACTCCTAGACTTCCACAACCTACAAGGTTGATGCCACAACAATTAGAAGAAAAAAGAGAAAAAGGGCTTTGCTACATTTGTGATAGAAAATACACTAAAGGTCATAAGTGTACTTAGAAGAAATTATTTTACATAGATTGTGAAGAGAAAGAAGAAAATGAACAAAAATCTTCAAAAGAAGAGGATATACACTAGGAACCAACCCTAGAAGAGGAAGAAATGAGTCCGACCATATAAATTGTAATAATTAGCTGAAGCTCCAAACTCTCCGAACTCAATATGAGAATGTTATCAAGGAAAAAAAAGATAATAATGCTGATTGATTAAAATTATTTATCAGGCCCCAATGTTATAGGTATCAAGAATTGAATTGTTTTACCTACGCAACACGAATTTCCAAGTGACTCGTGCAAATGGAGGAACTATAAATTACTCAGGAAAATGCCATAATATCAAAGCTAACCGTAGGGGAGTATCTGTGAATATTCAATGTATTCAATGGGAGTCTTGATGTTGTACTAGGGAGTACAATGGTTGCAATATTTGGGGGCGGTAGCACTGTTTTCAAGAACTTCTCTTGAAATTTTTTTTAATGAAGAAAGAGTGGAACTACGAAATATCTATGGGAGGCACAAGGAAAGATAATAAACTCTAATGTCATGAAAAAACTTCTGAAGAAATAAAAATGAGGCGTAATTGCACAATTATGCTCACTAGAAGTTCCAACATCAAAATCATCTATTTCTCTAGATCTCCAAAAAGTCTTGGACAATCATTCCAAAGTGTTTGAAACTCCCAAAGGACTCCCACCTATTCGTGACCATGATCATGCTATTCATTTGATTCCATGAAGTGTTCATAAACAAACATCGGGACTTATATATATCTATTATCTCCAAAGAGAAATTGAATGTATGATTGCAGAAATGTTAGAGTTGGTATAATTAAACTAAATCAAAGTTCTTTCTTACTCTATTAGTATTGGTGCACAAGAAGGATGGATCACAGCGCATGTGTCTGGATTAGGAGCTCAATAAGCTCATTAAAGATAAATTGCCATTCCTATGATTGATAAATGGATATGAATTACATGGAGAAATTTATTTTACCAAGTTGGATCTTCGTTTCAGATATCATCAAATTAGAATGAAGACTGAAGATATTCCAAAAACAACATTTCGAACTCATGAGGGTCATTATGAATTTTTGGTCATGCCTTTTGGCCTTACCAATGCACCTTCTACATTTCAAGGGTTGATGAATTCCATTTTCAAACTCGTCCTTAGAAAATTTGTGCTAGTATTTTTTGATGATATACTAATCTACAACAGGTCTTGGAAGGATCATGTTCAACATCTTGACATGGTGCTTAAACTATTGCAAGAGAAACAATTATATGCAAAAACATCCAAATTTTTCTTTGGAGTACAAGAAGTGAAATGTCTGGGTCATATTGTATCTCATGAGGGTGTTAAGGTAGACCGTAACAAAACTAAATCCATTAAGGAATGGAAAGTCCCAAAAACCATAAAGCAATTGCGAGGATTTCTTAGGTTAACAGGGTATTATCGCAAGTTTGTTAAGAATTATGGGAGAATAGCAGCACCTCTAACAACATTATTGAAGAAAGATGCATTTTCATGGACTCCTGAAGCAACTAAGGCCTTTGAACATCTTAAAGAGGAAATGTGCCTAGCACTGGTCTTAGTTATGCCAAACTTCACAAAAACCTTTATTGTGGAATGTGATGCCTCAGGAAATTGAATTGGTGTTGTTTTAATACAAGAAGGAAGACCCATTTCTTTTTAAAGTCGTCAAATCAAAGGAAAGTATTTACAGAAAGCTATTTATGAAGTAAATGTTAGAAATACTACATGCACTAAAGAAATGGCAACCTTACCTAATGGGAAGACACTTCAAGGTAAAAATTGATCATGATTGTATTAAACACTTTTTGGAACAAAGACTATCTTCAGAAGAGCAGCAAAAATGGGTCACAAAGATGTTGGGTTATGACTTTGAAATAATCTACAAAAAAGGGAAGCTAAATGTTGTTGCAGATGCACTCTCAAGAAAGAATGAAGAGGTGGAAGCATTGCTTTGTGCCATTTCTATTATCCAAATAGATTGGATAACCGAAGCAAGGGATGAATCAAAGAAGGACGAAGAAGTGTGGACACTCATTCAAAATTTGTAGCAAGATCCTAGTACATTTGATACATTTAGCTGGAAAAATTATTCCTTATGGTACAAAGATCGCTTATATCTTTGTAAAAATTCCCAACTAAAACAAAATATTCTTTTGGAATTACACACTTCTTTAGGAGGACACTCGGGATTTTTAAAAACTTACCACAGGGTGAAGAAATAATTTTTTTTTGGGATGGCCTTAAATCTAATATTCAAAAGTTTTTGGCGGAATGTTTGGTTTACCAGCAAAATAAAGTTGAGAAAATTAAGACCTCAGGTCTTCTACAACCTTTATCCATTCCAGGTCAACATTAGGAGGATATTTCAATGGATTTTATCACAAGTTTACCTAAGTTCGAAGGAAAGTGTGTCATCATGGTGGCAGTTGATAGACTTACCAAGTATGCACACTTTTGTGCATTATCTCATCCATTTAAAGCAAGTATAGTTGCTACTACATTTATGGAAACAATTAAAATACTACATGGAAACCCAACGATTATTGTGAGCGATAGAGATCCCATTTTTACTGGAAATTTTTTGACGGAGTTATTTTCTTATTTGGGTACTCAATTAGCTCATAGCGCATCTTATCATCCTCAATCCGATGGTAAAACTGAGATAGTGAATAAATTTTTGGAAGGATATCTTCGTTGTTTTGTATCTGATAAACAAAAACAATGGGTCAAGTGGTTACCTCTCGCTGAATGGTGGTATAACACTTCCTTCCATACTGTAGAAAAAATGACCCCATTTATGGCACTTTATTGATATCATCCACCGTACATCACATCATATTTAAGAGAAAATTCTAAGGTTCAAGCAGTGGAGGATCACATCTAGCATCAACAAGAATTTCTCCAACTCTTAAAGGATAACCTAAATTTGGCACAAAATCGAATGAAACAACATGTAGATCAACATCGCAATGAGAAAAGTTTTGATGTAGGAGACTGAGTATTTTTATGACTAAAACCATACAAACAAATGTCCCTCAAGCATGCTAAGAAGGATAATAAATTATCTCCAAAATATTATGGTCCTTACAATGTGTTGCAAAAGATTGGTACTATGGCATACAAATTGGAGCTTCCTGCTTCTTCGCGAGTGCATCCAGTTTTCCATGTTTCATGCTTAAAGAAGGTTATTGGTGAAAATCTTCCAATTCAAACAATATTGCCAGAACTTGATGAGGAAGGAAAAATCATATTGGAACCTGAAGTGGCCATGGAAACAAGAACTCGACAGCTATGTAATCGATCAATTTTAGAGTATCTCATAAAGTGGAAGAACTTACCCACTGAAGATTCTACATCGAAGGATGAGAATTTTATACAGAAGCACCCAGAGCTACTCAAGCGTTGAGGACAACACTTTTTTGAAGGAGAGGGGCATGTTAGGTCCCTATATTACTAGTTTAGTCCCTTATTGTTATTAGTGTAGCCCCCTTATTGTTATTTTTGTACCCCTTTGACCCCAATATTGCTATTATTGTGCCCTTACATTATTATTGTTAGGTCAGATAGGATTATATTGTGGCCCCATGGACTCCTATATATAGAAGGAGGTTTTGATAATTTGTATCATCCAAGAATTTTTCATTTATGTAATGTATTGGAGGTTGCACCCTCGAAGTGGTTGATTTCTAAGGCGTTGATCTCTCTTTTATTCTATTTTTAGAGTTGGTTTCGTAGCTGGTTTCTATGTAATGGGATAAAGTGCATGAGCATAAAGGAAAACATACAAAATTTCAAAAACTCTGGCTTGGTCCTTTTCCAATAATTAAAAAAATAGGTCCATCAACTTTTATGTTACAAGATTTACAGGGGAAGAAGGAAACTCTTCCTGTTAATGGACTAGTCCTTAAAAAATATTTTTCCTAAAAGAACAATTGTTCTTTTGTATAAATACTTAGATAGATTTGATTTAAAATAAACCAAGTTATTGCAATATTATGAAAAAGGTGAAACACTTTGCTATTTTCTTGAGCATGGAACTATTAATCCTTAGAGATATAAAATCAAGTAAATAAATCATAAATAGAATTCTCTATTTCTTTGAAAAAAAATTATTTAAAAAAAACCAATTAGAAAGAAGAATACTTCTAACTGATTTGATTTGAAAAATTATTTTGACATGAATCATGTTCAAAAATTTACTTTACAAAGTAGGAAATTTTATTTAATTATTAGCATATTTTACTCAAATGGTCATCCAAGAGTTCATAAAGAGAAAAATGACAACCTCCCCTTTCATTCATATGTTATATTTATCTTTCAAAGTGTAATTCAAAAATATAAAAACTTTAAAGTTGAGAAATCTCATCACGAGTCGACTCATCATGTTCATAGGAAACTAATAAAACTGACATTATCAATTGGCTACCAAACCGAGATAATGGCTCATGGTGTAAAAAACCTTGAGACAAGGGATCTCATCACGAGTCAACTTGTTCAAAATTTTTAGAACCAGTGAATGACATTATCACTTCTGGCCTCCAAACCAGGATAATTATTTTAAAGTGGCAGAAGAAAAATATAAAAAGAAAATGGGTAATTATATTACCTATGAAGATATCTATTATATGATGAATGGGATACTGGTTCATTTTTGGTTAAATAGTAACAATGTCGAGACTATGAACGCCTGTTGGCAGCAGTGGCTCTACTAGTGACTAATAAGTTTATCAAATAAGATAAGCTTTGATGAAATTCCTACTTATCTTTTCAACTTATTAATATTAAATTCATTTAAAGATAAATTTCATTCACAAAAGAAAGAGGTAATTTTTTTAAGTAAAATCAGGCTATTTAGGTTTGAATTTACCTATATCAAATTCAAATTTTAGTTATTTATTTGAATTTCCTAAAATATTATCTTTAAGTATTAATATTTATCAGATATTCTTGATTCATCCAGTGTGTCGCCAATTGTTGTAGTATTACAACAACTCCCCATTATCTAAGTAAAATAGGTTAGAAAGGATAATGGGGACCCTTTTTAAAAAAAAGGTTAATACTTGTTTTATAAATAAAACTTACTGTTAAGTTTTTCTATTAGATTAAGCTTTATAAAATAAAGAAAACACCTAAAAAGAACCCTCAAAGCGAAAAAGGCACATAATTGGGGGACAACATCAACAGAATCACGAAATAGTGAATCTCCAAATTTTCGAAATACCGAAATACGAAATAGAGAGTCTCTGAACTTGTGAAATGTTGAAATGAAAATTATCGAAGCTGTCACTTGACAGACGCCGACATCGTGAACCCTCATCAGACAGATGTCGATATCGCATCTTGTCTTAAACATCCTAAGGTCGCACTTCGCATTTCGGAGATTAGTTCGAGCGTCATAAGTCGCCAATGATTAAAATCGTCGAGCAATCAACCTTGAAATAATGACATCTGTTAGTATCACATGAACCTATGCTTTTCAATTAAATGTTAATTCAGGTGTTTTATGATCTATAGGTGTGTAATTGAGTGTAATTATTTTAAATATTAATATCATATATCTCCCATATGCATGAGTTAAGTTGATAGGACAGTTAATATTGTTCGAAGTGATTTTAGCTTATCCTCTCTAGTTTTCCTTTCAAAAAGGTAAGTCCAAACACTCAGGCATAAAAGGATGTCAAGCCTGATTAAAGAGCGAAGGAAATCATCCACCCCATCACTCTCATTTATACAGCAAGAGGAAAACAACGAAACGGTCCCCTAATCTCAGATACTACATGCAACCCAGAAATTGGTTCTATGAGCTGGGAAGGGATCTATCAGTTGTTCAAGAATGAGAAGCCACAAGTAATTATGTATAGAAAATTTGAGGTCGATGATACTTTGTCCAAATGATTCTGAATCATGGACAGATACAGCTAATTATTTTCTTCACGGAATTGTGGCTCGTCCTAAAATTTTTCCATACAGTGACTTAGTGAAATGGGTGTTGGAAAATGTGGATATCAGAGATAGAAAATTTGTTACTCGAAGCAGAAAAATCATTGTTTCACTCATGCAGCCATATTTCAAGAAAATGTATAAACTACCAGAACCCCAGAAAAGGTACGACGCCCAATTCGTTCAAGAGTTCATGCGTGAGAATGCCCATCTTGCGACTGTAATTAAAGAATGGAGAAATGATCCAAACCAGCATAAGCGAGACGATAAGGGTATGTATTCAGTCATCTCTCTCAAAAGCCCATTCTCTCAAACAATTGCAATGATGTGTCATCTCTTTGGATCTGTAAATACGACCAAATTTAAAGAAAAGTGGACACCCTTGATAGAAGCAGCCTCTTATGGCTATATTATAGATTGGGCTACCATTATTTCTGATAATTTGATTAGATTTATTATGGCCTATAGATAAAATATAAATTCCCCACCCCATTCAGTCTCTTCTTTTTATATGAGCTCCTATATCTTAGACGCAACCTATTTTTCCTTTGCATTTTCATCACTAGGATTGAAATGGACCAAAGAAGCCGAAACCCCTATTTTTTTACGGTTAGATTTATTATGGGAGTCAAAATATCATTCTCACATGTTTAAAATATGAAATGATATAATGCTCTCGGTATTCCAAGTCATTTTCGAAAGTGAAATCACTAGAGTCACTCCTAAAGCCAATAAGAGTCTCAAGTTTGTAGGTAGGTGGTTTGGTGAAGAGAATTTTACATACATCTGTATTTTTGGAAGTTATGCAAATCATCATGTCATAACCTTGTATATACCAGATAAATTGCTAGCCAAAGAAATCGCTTATCAAAAAATTGGTCATGGTTTAACCAAAACCCTGAAAGATGCCAAGAAGACCATTTGGCCAATTTTTCCTTTTTCATGTGGTTCGTATGCCCTAGAAAATTTCAAGCATGCATGTCTTGAAATTGATCGATTAAAACCATTTAAATTTCCAGTGTTTCCTAATATAATTTATGATCCATATGGTATTTCTAGAGAGATAATGAATTCAATCAAACTAAGAGCATTTTAAAGCGAGCCTCGCAGATTTAATGATATGTTTGAATCAATTCATGAATTTTCAATAGTTCAGCATAAACCATATGAAATTCTCAGTCCAAAGGATTCAGAAAGATTCAAAGTGTATAGGGAAAAGAGAAATGCTCATTTACCATATTATTTATTTCACAGACCAGAGTCGAAGGCAAAACATATTATAATTTCTAAATCTGTTCAAGTACTAGTACCATTTCAAGAAGAAGAAATTGTTAATGTTCAACATGATGATAGATTCATCCAAAATTGGGAAGAATTTGAGAAAGCACAGTCAGAATCTAATACCCCTCTCATTCAAAATCTCATTCAGTCAGAGACCATGCCTATGGTAGGTGCTTCGAGTTCCATGAATCATGTCGGAGAATCAAGTATGCAGCATGTCTCTACTGATATAGATAACTCCCAGAATCAAGAATAAATTAGAGAAACCTCATCCACTGCAGAGGTTTCCGAGGTTATTCTTGAACATATTTAGATTCAAGGAAGTAATGATACAGAGGAAAAACTAAAGGAAACACCACCCCAAGATATGGAAATCATTCCGTCATTTCTGACTACTGAAATAGTCTTGAAATTTGAAGAGACACCGCGATTGGATGTGTTTTATAGCCAAAAGCACAAATTTGTCATGACCAATTCAAAGAAGAAACGAAAGATAGAATAATATCACAGACTGCCTATAAATTCTACGTTAATGTGAGTCCTTTGGAAAGGAACTCAATCATCTCCAAGAAAAGATCTTAATAGATTATCTCAATTTTCAAGTGCTTATGCAAATGAAACAATTGACAAGGAAGTCGAGGTTGAATCATTGATTTTAGAAAATGACCAGAAAATTTCTCATTTGGAGCAATTTTTCTCTGATGAAAAGCAAAGAATCGAGCAAGAGCTTCAGACAAAAATTAATTATCTGCAGCAACAGTTTGAAGGTCTCAAACTCAAATTGGAAAATTAAATCACAGAAAAATATCAATTAATTCATCAAATGTAGCAGAAGATTGAAAAGCTCCAAGAGAAGCCCGAAATCAATGAAGTAAAGAAGGAAGAAACTAAGTTGGAAGCATTACTAGAAACTCAACAAGAATTTTTCTATGAGAAGTACAATCAAATTCAAGAGCAAGTCAAGACCAGTGATCAGTTAGTTACTCAGGTTTCCAATCTGAGAACTTATTATGAATAGATTGATGACAAAGTGTCAAAATATATTGATTGGCGAGATACTGCAAAGGGTAGAGTGGCCGATATTCCCTGTCTTGAAGAATCAAGCAAAGATATAATATTTGGAGATTGGGATATTAAAATGAAGAGTGTTGAATTAGATATTATCAGAGCTAAGAATTTATCCTCCAACATCTTCGAATATATGAAATATTCTATTCTACAAGCCAATTTATTTCATGAAGCATCAAAAGACACTTTACCAAAAATCAGTTTCCTAAAACAATCTTGGCAAGAGACATCTAATAGAAAAGCTCTTGACATAGAAAATTTGACAATATTAAAGATGGAAATTTATTGGTACTTGTTGATAAAGCCTCATAACCAATTGATAATATTGAGGTGCCTCTCCAATGCAGCAGTTCAGCTTCTTCTGACACTCAACGATGCAGTATTCACGAGCCAGATGAGAATGCAACCAATTCACCCCCCCCCCCCCCATCTCGAACTTATGATCAAAGCATGCCAAATCAAGGACTAACTAGATAATGAATCCAGGAAACAGTCATAGACTGTTATAACTTATGCATTTTATTTTCCTAGTTTATAGTTATATAGTTTAGAGTAATATTAGAAGACTTCTTTTACAAGTCTTCTATTTTTTTAATATTAATTAGTATTTAAACCCCTTTCACCCATTTAGAAAGGGGTCCCAAATTTTGAGAAGATTGCTTTTGGAACTCACACTATTGTTTGAACATAAGTTATCTAATTGAAAATCTAAACCTTTGAAGCTATCTTTTCAGATCTAAAGCTATGATGCAGCAGTACTATTATATGTGTATTGATTGTTTTATTTTTATGATATTGTAGAAAACTTGTTCTTTTTATTAGTTTCATTTTGATAAAGCATTGGAGTGATATATGTTCTTATTACTATTGATATAATGTATTGAACGATATGGTGTTAGATGTGAAACTTAGAGATATTTTATCTGATTAATGTTTTTCATCAACTAAATCAATTAAATTTATTTAGTTTTTTAAATGAGCTTATATTCATTAAGTATGCAATGATCTATATTATTTCATGCTTTTGAAATCTTATGCCTTAATCATATATCAGAATCCAATCCTGGGAAATAGTTAGATTAGTTTTAATTCATGTTATCATTAGAATAAATCATCCCGTTAGTGTTGATTCCATTTCTCTTGTTATATAAACTCTTTTTACATGGGAAACTGGTCCCTTTATCCCTAGTCGAACCCACCATTTTCAACAGAAAAGGAGTTGCTTTAAGCTCCCGACCGGCTGGAATCCCTAATGTTGAGGAAGTTAATTTCCGAACTTCAACACACTCGAGTCCCAAAATTATAGCTGCAACATGTCTTTGATTTAACTATAAAATATTGTACATTAGCTCCACAACTGCAATACCAACTATCCAACCTCTAAAATTACTTGAGTTGGAGTACATACAGAAAATAGAGAAGATGCCACCTCATTGGGTCGAAACCTGATCCAAAAACAGACTTCCTTATCCACAAAACAACTAAAGGGACAGTTGTAACCTCAAGATTTTGATCATTTTGGATTGACACCTATCTAGAAATCATCCAAGACAGAAGCATCGCATGGTACACAGAAAAGTCGTGCTTTTTAGCGGAAGCGTCGCGCGACTTGGAGGGAATTTTTAACTAACTTCTAGGCATCCTCCTGTTGATCTAAGGACTGGGAAAGGTTTCTCTAGGTGTCCTATATCCAAAAAAATATTAAAATTGACAAAATACCTTCTTCAAGGTCCTCAAAACTTCATTTTTCCAATCTTACTCTAGAATCACCGCACACAGGGAAAAACAGTGGCAGAAGCATGAAAAATATGGTGCTTTTTGAGTTTTTCTTCAAAACTAGGAGGTGTCATTGAAAACCAAGACCATATATGGATTTTAAAATCCAAGATCAATCCAACCATGTAGATAAAATCTCATTTGGAGCCTTTAAGGAAAAGTGTCACGTGGTTGCGTGATGCTTTTGCAGGGGTGAAATTTCCAGAATTTTCCAAAAATCACAAAAATATCAAAAATGCTCAAAACTTGTTGGATTTTCGCCCATATCATCCTTGAATGATGATCTAGATATCTAGGAATTCCTCAGCTATAAAATCCAAGTTGTCTTTCTCTTTTAGCTTAATTAGGTTTTCTTTAAGCTTTTTCTTCAAATTCTTAACCCTGACTTTAGTGATTTGGTTCCTGGTGAAATAGTGTCTTGCCATATGACTTTGGAGGTTATTTTTCCTTTTTGCCTACTTCAAAAGCTTCTCTAGATTCTCATTCACCCTACCAAGCCAAAACTCTTTGTCTTGCTCTATTTCAACAACGATCAAATCATCAAAGTTTTGTTGACCTAATGGAGGAGATAACTATACTTCTTTCTCTTTTTTCCTGGTTAATCCTCTTTCTGTTGGCCTCCTTGGCTTTATTTCAGCCTCCTTGTCTTCCAACTAATCAAAATCTACCACTCCTTTTCCCTTACCTTTGTCTGCCTCAATATCTTCCTTTGGTTTTCTTTGGAGTAGTTTTTTCACTTTCAACTGCATATTTTCTTGCTGTAAGAAGGTTATCATGAAATTTTCCCTTGAGAAGATGTCCTTGAGCTCTGATATCTCTGCATCCTTTTCCATGATTATCTCCTTAGCTGATTTATCTTCCACCTTCGAGCTCTGATATCTCTGCATCCTTTTCCCTGATTATCTCCTTAGCTGATTTATCTTCCACCTTCTCTGCCATGTCAACCTCCATAGGTGTTTGCTCTTCATGCTACTGCAAGGGTGACTCACTCTCATGCATAGGTGGTTGCTCCATGTTTTCTCTTTTCTCAGTTATAGTTTCACCCAAAATCACACCTTTAGTGATCATAGGATCAAAAACCATCCTTTTACCCTTTTCATATGTTTGAGAGATTTAATCCCTTGGCGTCTTTGGAACCTCTGCTTTTCTACTTGAAGATCCAACCTCCTGTGGCTTTGTTGATGCTGATGGTATGCTTTGAATAATGGGTGGACTAGTAGTGGGCATAGAAGCAACTGAATTCATGAATGTTCCCCAATAAATATTAATTTCTGAGAGCTGATATAAGACTATAACCTGGACCAAACCATGGTGGAACAAATTAGTATGGTGATCATTGCCTTTACTTTGTACCTTTTCAGTCATTTTGACTAGACTCTTGAATAAATAATGAGGCAAATTGAGTGTCTTGGTAGCAGTGAAATGCAGCAATAAAATTATGTGGTACTGGTATAATCTTGAGAATCTCCATTCACATGTAAAATACTTCAACATTAGCTTCTCCAAAGGGGTATACCTATCAAAAATGTATGAAAGGAAATATGTGTTCAGGAGCATCTTTGCAATGTGGTTTTAAGAACATTTTATAGTTCTCAATGTCCAAGTCCATCCGTCTTAACCAGATTTCTCCATGGTTTAGGATACCTATTGCTGAGGATATAACATATGTTGATAGAGTGAACTCAATCCCTATTATGTTAGCCTTATACCTCCTAAATCTAGTGGTAAGAAGCCTGGTCAATTGAACATGACAATCTACCTCTTGAACTCTTTCACAAAATCTTAAACAACCACTATCTTCGAAGGATTTCTTGGCATATGGAGAAGCATTGATCTCCTGAAAATTTGATGGCTCAAACCTGGAATTATCACCTCCCTTATGGGCCTTTCTATTCTCACCTTCCATGATGTTTGTCAGCAAGGAAAACCCTAACTTGACGTGGAGGAAAGGGAAAGTGAAAATTAAGAAAACAGGGGATGATGATACAGTGACTTTAGGGACAGAAATGAGATGGAAAGGAGTTAGGGAAAAATCCCTAAAAATTTGGGGAGATAGGGTGGTCAGGTAGCTATAGAATGCAATTGAAAATTTTGGAATGGGTATGGGAAAGGTGGAAAAAAGGTTAAAACACAGAGTTTTCCTAGTTTCTCTGCAAAAGCATAGTGAAAACTAGGGTTTGAGTGAAAATGGTAGAAAGGAGGGATATGAATGATATGTAGTGATTTGTTAAGTTATATGAGTGATGCGTGAAGTTTTTTATGTGATGAAACTAGGGTTTTTCCAACTAAAACAAGCCAAGCATGAAAGAAACCAAAAACGTAGTTACAAAGCCTAGAAGAGGGAAGCCACCCTTTGTTGAAGAAATTCACTTGAAGGAGAGGCAAGGGATGTTCACTTACTAGTTTAGAAGCACCTAAAACTTTGATCAATGACTAATTAACCCTTTGATAACTTTTTGGAGCTTGGAAGCCAAAAGCGTAGCCTAGCTGCCAGAAGCATAGCACAGTGCAGTTTGGAACAATTTTTGTTGGTTGTCTTCGATATTTAGATAGTTGTGGAGTGTTGTGAGCATGAGAGAGGAGCTATTTTGGAAACCAAGGGATGAAATTAACTCAAAAGCTTCATTTCCCTTTATAACTCACAAACTTTTATTTTTGTATTTAGTGAAATCATAAGCACTTTTTGAGAAAATTTTATTTTTGAAAAACTTTGATCATGTAGCATACTTCTTGAGAAAAGACAAATTTCCTTTGCTTTATTTTCATATCTTCTCTAACTCCCAATGAAGGTGATTTAACTAATGAAAATTACCATTTATATGCCTTCTTCATGACATTATTTGGACATTATGATGGCGAAACAAAAGAAACCTAGACCATGACCTAGATGGAGGTATGTTGACTGATCTATGACCCTAGATTGATGATGAATTACATGACCTTGAAATTTATGATGACTATGAATGGGTGAAGGGAGTAACATTCAGACCTAGACAACATTAAACGAACAAAATTTATTTGAGAATTTGTTTGAAAACATGAAATTTTGACCAAGGACCACTACCAAGTAAACCTGAAAGAGAATATTTGATCACTGAACATTTAAACACTAACATCTTCAATAGATTTTCCTTGTCCGCACATGACTGAAACCAGCCTAGATCCATCTTAACTCGGGATCGATCAAGAATCAAGAGGGATCAAATCTCTCAAGGTGCAAAAATTACCTCAAGTTTTTCACTCAAAAAAGAGGTTTTCACCTCCATATATTTTATCCCTCTCGATGCTTGATAGATCCAGAGTTAAGATGGGTCTAGGCTAGTCAATATAGTACAAACACAGTTAAGGATATCATCCTTACTATTCTCCTTTCTTAATGTCAAGTCTTCCCTTATGTGGAGTATAAGACATCATAGCATGCCATTAGATTCATCAAGATCAACAAGATCAATCAATCTTCCTCCACAAAATCCTCCCCACATTATCCAAGCTTCAATTGTATCTCTTTCACTCAAAAAAAATAATCTTCAATCAAGTTGAATGATAAAGGGTTAAGAAAGATCAATTCTTTCTCAAGTTCGATGTCTTGACTTACATTTTGAACAATTCCTTCTATTGAGAAATGTAACCAGTATCAGTCTTCATAATTGTACTTGAGTCATGCTGTAATATATTTATCAAAAGAAATAAAAGAAGTTGTGTAATATGGCCTCATGGAAGGGAGATGTTGGATCTATTTTTCCAACATCTTAACAAACAATATAGCTCCATAAATTTTACTATGGAATGTGAAGTCAATGGCTGCCTTCCGTTCCTCGATGTTCTTATTTCTAGGAAGCATGATGGTTCTTTCTCCCACCAGGTTTTTCGAAAGAAAACTCATACAGAGCAATATCTTCATGCTAAGTCCCATCATTTCCCTGCTCAAAAGTTGGGTGTTCTCAACACCTTAGCTACTCGTACGTTAAGAGTTTCTTATGAGAACAATGTTTCCAATGAACAATCTCATCTCCTTAATGTTTTCTATAATAATGGATACAATAGGTGCCATGGTCTCAAAGGTTTCCTTAGAGCTAAAAAATGTCATTCCATTAAAAAATATCCCAAAGATCGAATTTCAGGGGTCCAACTTCCTTTTATCCAAGGGACGACACAAAAGATTGTTAGGATCCTAAGAAATCATAAGGTTCCCTCTAATTTTAGGCCCCTTAACACCATTTGTAGCTCCCTAAGGTCCGTTAAAGACCCTGTGGACCCTAAGAATATGAAAGGTGTGTATGAAAGTCCATGTTCTTGCAGGACAACCTACATTGGTGAAATTGGCCACTCAATAAACCAAAGGATTCATGAGCACGCGACTGACATAAAATTTTGGTGGACCTGCTCCTCATCCTTGGAAGAACATGCAGAGAAGACAAAACATCACATTTGCATTGAAAAAGCCCAAGTCATTTCAAGAGTGGATCATTTATTTCATCGAAAGTTTAGGGATGCCATTGAGAGAGAAAGGAATCCTATTAATCTAAACAGGGACAACGACTGGTCGATTAATAATTGTTGGGTCCCTGTTCTTTCTTAAAAAAAAAAAATTTGATTAATAATTTATTAATACTTATATGTATGTAAATATAATTAATGAGGTCGGGTTGACTATAGTCATAAGAAAAAATTCCTAAATTAATTTCTTTTATATTTGAATATATATAAACAAATTAATTAATTAAATTAAATTAAAGTATTTCAAATTAATTAATTAATTAAATTAAATTGAAGTATTTTAAATTATAAAAATTATATATTATAGGTCAATCTCTTTCTTTATTTTTTATTTTTTGACCAAGTTTTTCTTTGATTTAGTCTCAATTTAATTGACCTTAATTGGTTCTTTTGAGTCTTTAATTTTAACCATTATTTATTTGACCTTTAGTCGTTAGATTCTATTCATTTTAGTAATTTTCTCTACATCACTCTACTTATTGAATCTGATGCCCATATCTAATTCTCCATCTTGTCCTGGTGAAGAACCAAACTAAATGGTTCGAAACACATTGGAAAAACTTTCTCTAATGTGATTATCTCTTAAATATTTCTGAACACAAGAAAATTTATTGTAAAAGAAAATTTATTTATAAGCATGGGTTTCATGCTTCATTTATTTTATTTCTAGGTCAAACAATCTATTGAAGGCTTCTAGGGTTTATGTCATGAGTCATTTTCCATGTCATTTTTTCCTAAACCCTTATTGGGATCCTTATGTCAAAGAAGAAAATTATTTTTATGTAAAAATAGTCATTTTTTCACTCCTCCACCAAGTCAGCCTGCCCTCCAATCAAGTCGGCCTCATTAAAGGATTCAACCTTACAAAATGAATATAAAAGAAATGCTACATGACCTCATTTGGATATCAATCAATAAAGTTCAATTTACAGTTGTAGGAGGAAAAAAGAAGTGTGGAATACCTAGAAAAGAAGGAGATAGCCCTAGTGAAGGAGAAACTTGTCAAGCAAAATGAAGTAACAATTCTCTCTTTTATGCCACATGTGAAAGATTCTGTGTTATTGTAGGAGGGCCAAAGTTGCAAGTCTACAGTAGGGCTGAAAATCTAAAGCAAGAGGGATGAAATTTGGGTTTGTCACAAGATTTAAGCTGTTTGACTAGAGTTGACGACTGAAATTGGACTAATCATCTTGGGAGGTTGACTTGGTGGATTGGAGGAATTTTTTTGGTTTGGTAAAGGGTCTTAGTTATCTCATTTTATTTGGTTATAAAAAAAAAAGATAAAATAAGTTGTTGGGTTTTCCCTTAGAAGAGGGGTTTTAGCCCTGGCGAAGAGGCTACATCCCATGTCTTCTTTGTGTTTATCTTCATGTACTTATGAATTGGTAGCTTCTTTATGATAAGAAGATAAAAGAAGATAATAAGAATTAAAAATATAATCACAAGTAATTATCAAGATAAGAAAATATTTCTGCCTTTCTAATTTTCTAACATCTTCAACATGTTTCAAATCTCATTTGGGAAAACAATTCCATTAGTATGGAATCTCAATTCGCTAGTGATGTAGGTAATCATGAAACAAACAACCTCATCCTTTTCCCATTGATCACCAATTTTTATTTATCATCCTTTGGGTTGGGCACCACAGTCTTGATAATTTTCCATAGTGCTTTGTTCTTCAACAAAGCCTCCATATCTTATGCCAAGACTCCATAATTGTGTCTATGTTGGGGCCCTTGTTTTTGTTTAAGTTTTGAACTCTTGGCCAAGACATTTTGAACTTTGACTCTTTTTGAGTTGCGGAATAAATACACATGGCAACCGCGACCGCGCCGCAACGACCAGGAGTTGCGGAGCTACCAAGGTGGCGCAGAAGCACTCGATAGCTGGAGATCGAACAGAGATAAGTGCAGATGAAAGAAACACAACAGAAAACAGAAAGTAGAACACGCAGACATCAGAAGAGAAGCTGGGAAAAGCCAGAAGTGAAGACACAGAGAAGTTGTCAGTCGCGAGGAGCGAGTGAATAAATGACGATCACCCGGCTGAAAAGAAAGGGGGTTGAAGGTTGAATGGATACGAGAGAAGTCGCGAGGATCGAGACAGGGAAGGACGCGCAGAGCAGCTGCGGAAGAATCATGCTTGTTCTTCCTATGGTTTCTTACTTTCTATGTTCTTCCTTTCTGTTCTAAAATCCATCTGTATCAGACTTGTGAGCTATCAGAGAGAAAGCTATGTAATCATGTGTTCGGCCAGAAGAATAATATAAGGGAAGATTGTTGTCTCAATAAGTTTTTCATGTGCTGTAATGTGTTTACACTGATTTAAAATTTTAGTTGCGCCTGTCTGAATACTTAGTAAGTGATCTTGCATGTGTAATTTGGTATATGTAATGGATGCACTTTCTTTCTTTGGTTGCGGGTTTATTCCTTACCAGTGATATCATCCCCTTATGCATGTGGTCGCGGCATGCCTCGGGTGAGACGCACTGCTCTCCAAGAGCAGGGTGAAAATGCCGGCGTGTTCCTAGACTACACCGGACCCCTTGTTGGCCACAACCCTTGAACCTGGGTCTTGCCCGCGAGACCTGACTTTTCGCCAACAAATGGTTCCGTTGCCGGGACCTGCATGTTCTGAGGGGATCTAGATCATGGTCTCGAGGATTTTTGAAGGAGCAATACGGCGATGGTGGGATGATCATCTTGACCGTTTCATTACTCAGCAGGCGGAGCTGACCAAGAAGAAGGAGGCCGCGATCAAGGAGATCGTTCTTTTCTCGGATTCAGCCAGTGATACGTACGAAAATTTCTGGGGAAGGTTCCCTACCGACCTTTACAATTGGTTGCGAAGGTTACGAGCGACGGTGCCCCAAGAAGGCTCGCGGAAGATAAACCGCAGGTGGGCGCACGAAGACCTGGTAGCACTGCATCGGGTAGACACTGAACTAACCCGCGCGGTGGATTTTTGGGTAAGGACCAAATTGGAAGGATACACGGTGGAGTTTGCTGCTGAGTGCTATCAGTCCTTCTCAAAACTTGAGGCTGTCTTCCACTCATGGCTAAGGGGGAAGCTATTGAAGGATATTCCGCTGTGGATCAAAGCCCTGATGGTGGACGAAGGGTTGATTGAATTCAACAAAACGGGTATGGAAGCGTAAACCACCCGTACTGGGGGAAGGATTGAGGGGACCAATGTTGTGTAGACTGTGAGAGTGGGGAGCGGGGGATGGACGTTGAAGCCGCATGCAAGTTGTGGGAGTTACGTGTGCATCGGCGGGCACAGATCGCCGATAGGTGGCAAAGAAGGGTAATGAGAGATTTGAAGAGAAGGGAGATCGAGAGGAAAAATCAGAAGGAGGCGCCTCAGAGGACGGGAGTTATGGGTTTGGATACCCGGAAAGAAGACGGGACAGCAGCGGAAGTGTAGTGGGTGCATGGGAGCCCAGCGACGCGAGAAAGAGAAGTAACGACTAGCGAAGATAATGGAAAGATGCAGCCCGAAGGAAGTTCCGATGACGAATGGCATGGCGTGATGCAGCAGATGTTCCAGGATCAGACGGCACCCACCCCTCCAGGCAGCCCTATGTCCCACCTTCTGCATGGCCAGGATCCCGACCTTCCCCTGGTACTTTATCAACCTTTAAGAAATATTTTTATTCGATTCGACATTTAAATCGGTCTTTCTATAGTAGATTCGTGGTGACGATGCTTTCCCGATGCTTGGGCCAGTATTCATAATGAGCAGTGTTTCCCTAGAGAGGACAGTTCGCAACCGGGACCTGGGTTTTATCTGGTTGCGTTCTCCATAGTACATAGGCGGATCTTTCACCGTATCCAAAGTTCTGGCGGGAAATGACGACGTGAAACAACACTAGTATCACATGCGAGCCATGCAGAGAGCCTCGACGGACGTGTGAATGCGGGGAAGTTAATAGAATTCCAAACCATGCTCAGAGAGAGGGCTCTGCGATGGTTTATCAAGTGGTCCGAGGCGCATCCTAACCCTGTAATTGCGGACGTGAAGCGGGATTTTGTCCGCGAATTCAAGCTTCCCCAGACAGACCAGCAGGGCCTGTCCGAGCTGTGGGAAATTAAGCAGAAGGAAGGAGAAACCGCGTGGGAGTTAATGCGGCGATTCAAGGATGCGATCGGGAAACTGAGCTACCCGATCGATCCAAACCACCAGAGGGACTGGTTCATCAAGGCTCTTCTCCCCTTGACACGAACCCCTCTCACTCAGCAGAAGATTGATAATCTGCAGGACGCTTTGGAGCAGGCCATGAAGATTGAAGCCATGGCGAGCTACGGGAATATAAGGGGATGGCCCATAAGACCACATCTCGATAGGGTTGCAACACCAGGATACTTGACTCCAGCGAGCTGAGGAAATTCAGCCCCGTGAGACAGTGACCCGGAATGTTTGGTGTACTCAGTGCCTGGTCGAGGGACACGTCGCAACCGAGTGTCCTCGGTTGCGCGGCACAGGAGTTGGACCCTCAGTTGCAGCAATTCAGGGGGGTCCACCACCAGGGGGTGGCGCGACGATGAACCCGCAGGGAGTCTACCAGCCGCAACAGACTTATGCGGGGTTCCCACAGCAACCGGGTTCCTCCACCACAGAGTACTGCGAGATCTGTCGAATGCTGGGGCATCCTCCTCGGATGTGCCCGATATTACAGAAGTACTCCACGGTGCCGAATAATGTATACTGCGAATTCTGTGTGTCTACGACTCACAACACTGAGCAGTGCAGGGCACTTGATGCACTTGCGGATCGACTGGATCGTCCCTCGTATAGGGTGAACGAGGCTACGAGGGGAAGAGGTGGCGGCATGCGGGGAGGCCGAACAGGAGGACGCGGTCTGGTAAAATGTTACAACTGTGACCAGGAGGGTCATGTAGCTCGAGAATGTCCCCTTCTGCGACGACCCTGGTGTTCCCAGTGCCGGGTCAACGCCCACGCTACAAAGGACTGTCCGGAACTCATCAAGAAGTGGGAAGAGCGGGCGAGGCAGAGGGGCGCGAATCTGATAAACTCAAAACCACGAGGGGCCGCAACCCCTGACATGCAGAATGTTGCGATAGTAACACGGGGCGAAAAGAAGACTAGAGACGATGCCCACGAGAAGGAGCCAGCACGAGTGGTTCGGCCGGCATCCCCAAAGAAGTTGATCAGGCCCGAAGTCCAGAAGAAGTATTTTCAGGAGCCGGTTGAGGCATTCGCCCAGTTGCGGAACGAGGGAGGGTTGGAGGAGCCCAGGCGGCCAAAGTCCGGTGCACAGAACGTCGCAGAAACTGTGGTCGAGGATTGGCTCCGGCTATTCCTCAGGATTGTTGATAACGTTGTGCTGCGGCAGCAGCTCAAGCAAGCTTTAGACGGAGCGCTGCAGGGGCGCACAAAACCCAGAGATCCGGTGGACGCTAGGCCTCAATACGTGCAACATGTCAAGCGGAACAAGCAACGAACAGGTAAAGAATTCCGGCTCAACACGCAGGTCGCAGGGTTCCAAATCAGCGACACCATGTTGGACTTGGGTTCCGACGTAAACATACTGCCCCGAAAGACATGGGAGGCTCTTGGAAAGCCACGGCTCGCCTATTCCCCAATCCAACTCAGGATGGCGAACCAGTACTGTATTTTGCCAATCGGCCGACTCGAGGGTGTCGAGGTTGACGTTGCGGGGGTGAAGACATACACCGATTTTGAGGTTATTGATATCATGGGCGATAAGGATCCCTATCCTGCCTTACTTGGCATTGATTGGGCTTTTGAGAATTACGCAATCATCGACCTCAAGAAGGAGCTGATGATTTTTGAGGATGGGGAGGTACGGGTCACTCAGCCTCTCGATCCGTATCAGGGTCCGCAATATACAGAACCGGTGGACAGTCGGGAGGATGCTCAGATGATGGACCATCTCTATCAGATGACTACAGGGAAGCGGGACGATTATATTAACCCGACCGCAACTGGCTCCATCAGTTGGCGGAGTGTGCAGAGCTCGGAGCTCGGATCCGAGCTAGCGTGGGAAGACTGGCAACAAGGGGGGTATGAGACCACCACGTGGAGATGTGCCTCCATCGCTCAGGTCCGGTGGGTAGGGACTGAGATCCGCGGATACCCCACATTATCAAACATGCAAGCAGTGAATACTTTTATTGCCAAGGTGGAAGACCGGGTCCCAGAGGAAAGCTGGATACCACTTTTGGATGTGGCCTTGAAGTCAACATCGGGACGATGGTGGAACAATCACCGCAACACTCTGTTGCGATGGGAGCGTGTGGTGGATGCTCTGCGGGCACGCTTCAAAGAGGATGAAGGGCCCTGCATTACACTTAAACATCATGGAGCTTCCGACCCGCGACAGCATTTGCGGGCGTGCGAGGAACAGTGGCGTAGCGCCAGGTACCCTGAGGAGTTGTGGGTCCACAGGTTTGTCCACTCCCTGGGTACAATTCCCCAGGCCTGGTACCTGGAGGAAGAGCGGAAACGGGGAACCCGCTCCTGGCAAGCAGTCGCGGAAAAGTTCGTCCAGAGCTTCTCGTTCGAAGGGGAGATGGTGCAGGAATCTCAGGCGCTACAAGCTGTCAAGAAGGTTCTGTTTTTCCACCATCCTGAGCCCGATGAGGGCCCGGTGGCGTCACGCCCTGAGGTCAGGCGCGAATTGGTTTGCCAACGGATTGACAGCGATTCGGAGGATGATAGTTTGGAGGACCTTAGGCATCTCTATTTTGACGAAAAGGAGGGCGAGCAGAGCATCCGGGACGAGCCGACGACAGAAGGAGTCCATTTACAGCCGCTCAAGACAAAGAAACTGAACATTGGAACAGAGGAGAAACCTAAGCTGGCAACAGTGGGAGATTACTGGGACGAGGAGACGACAAAAGAAATCTTCAGCCTCCTCCGGGAGTACGAAGATTTATTTCCGTCATCAGTTGCGGACCTGAAGGGGATCAAGGGGGATCTGGGCGAGATGCGCATCACACTGAAACTGGGAGCCAGGCCGGTGAAGCACCGACCCTACCGGTTGAATCCATGTATCAAAGAGAAGGTCAAGATGGAGATTGACAAGATGTTGGCTGCGGGTCTCATCTTTCCAGTAGAAGAAGTCGAGTGGGTAAGTCCCATTGTCATCCAGGACAAGAAGGACAAAGCGGAAATCCGTGTCTATGTAGACTATCGGAGTTTGAATAATGCTTGTATCCACGATCCGTTTCCCACTCCCTTCAGCGATGAAGTTCTAGATCATGTCGCGGGAAACGAAGCTTATTCCTTCACTGATGGGTTTTCGGGATACCATCAGGTGCGCATCGCCGAGGAAGACAAAGCAAATACGACATTCACCACTGAGTGGGGATCATTCGCATACCACGTTATGCCGTTTGGTCTGAAGAACGCACCGGATGTGTTTTCCCGGATTGTCATAGCTGCTTTCCGGGAGTACATTCACAAGTTCCTGGAAGTCTATATGGACGATTGGACTGTTTACAGCCTGCTGAAGAAACACGCCTCCCTGTTGTGTGTTATGTTCGACCGGTGTCGCCAGCTGCAGATTTCCTTGAACTTGAAGAAATGTATTTTTGCAGTACCATTCGGCACACTCTTGGGCCATGTGGTGTGCAAGCAAGGGGTCTGCGTTGATCCTGCCAAGGTCGCGGTCATCGTCCACATGGAGGCCCCCGAGACCGTGAAGCAGTTGCGGGCACTGCTCAGGCACACAGGATACTACAGGCGGTTTATCCGCAACTACGCCAAAATCACGGCCCCTCTGGAGAAGCTGTTGCGGAAGTCAGAAGCGTTTGAGTGGACGGCGGAGTGCAGGAAGGCACTTGACACATTGAAGGAGAAGTTGGCGACGGCACCCATATTTGTTCATCCCGACTGGGATAAGCAGTTCCATGTGCACATTGATGCGTTCGGAATTGCACTTGGAGCTGTATTGGCGCAACCCGGGGAAACGACAGTTGACCACCCCGTCTACTTCGCCAGCCGACGGTTATCAAATGCGGAGAAGAACTACACCACGACCGAGTGGGAGGCGTTGGCAATGGTGTACTCTCTCCAGAAGTTCCGCCACTATCTTCTGGGCGGCAAATTTACATTCTTCACGGACCATTCTGCATTGAAATATCTGGTCAATAAGCCTGTGTTGGAAGGAAGAATTTGTCGATGGCTTCTACTTTTTCAGGAGTTCACGTTTGAGGTGATTGTCAAGCCTGGCAGGTTGAATGTGGGTCCCGATCACTTATCCAGGTTGGAGACGGGAGAGAATGAAGGTCCGTTGGACGATCAGCTTCCGGATGCTGACCTCTTCCAAGTTGAAGCAGTACCAGATTACCTGGCTGACATTGCCACGTATCTGACCAGAGGACAGTGCCCTGAGGATTACACCCCGCTTCAGAAACGCCACCTGGTTGTCCGGGCGGCCGACTACCAATTGATCGCGGGGCAGCTGTACAAATTGGGACTTGATGAGGTGTTGCGCAGGTGTGTTCTTGACCATGAACGGGAAGCAGTAATGTGGGAATGTCACAGTGGTGTTGCGGGAGGGCATGTGGGTGCAAAACCTACCGCAAGGAAGGTGCTTCAAGCTGGCCTGTGGTGGCCGACGGTACATGCAGACTGTAAGGCCTATGTGAAGCGTTGCGATGTTTGCCAGCGGACGGGAAGGCCTTCGCACAGGGACGAGCTCCCGCTACACCCAGTGCATGTGTTGCGGCCATTCGAAAAGTGGGTTGTTGATTTCGTAGGCCCCATCGCACCAATCGCTCGCCATTCCAAAGCCCGGTACATCATTACCGCGACGGATTACCTCACACGGTGGGCTGAGGCAGCAGCGGTACGTGACTGCTCGGCAGAGACCGCTGCCCGGTTCATCTTTGAACACATCATCAGCCGCTTTGGCTGCCCACGGAGCTTGACAAGCGATCAGGATACACATTTCATCAATGCCACGATCAAGTCACTACTGGATACATTTATGATTCAGCATCATAAAAGCAGCCCATACCACCCACAGGCCAATGGGACTGTAGAAGCATTCAATAAGATTCTCGAGAAGGGTTTGACGAAAATTTGCAACGCTCAGCGGGACGAGCGTGTCCCAGCGGCATTATGGGCTTACCGGACCACGGTGAAGCGTGTGACCAATCAGACGCCATTCCAGTTGGTATATGGCTGGGAAGCTGTGATTCCCGCCGAGTTCACAATACCCAGTCTTTTGATCGCAACGTCCCTTCAATTCTCAGAAGAGGCATCACTTAGGGAACGCCTCCAGGAGCTACAGGAGCTGGATGAGGCTCGATTCCTCGCAGAATTCCACCAGAAGGTTGAGAAGGCCCGGCAGAAAGCATGGCACGACCGCCACATCAAAACCAAAGCCTTTCAAGTTGGCGGCAAAGTTCTCTTATACGACAGCCAGTTCCAGAAGTTTCCAGGCAAGCTCCAGATGCACTGGCTGGGACCGTACTTTGTCATCGAGATCCGCGACTCAGGAGCCGTTCGGTTGGCACAACTGGACGGCACAGTTCTTCCGGGATGGGTGAATGGCGCACGCCTGAAGCCCTACCAGGAGTAGGTACCTTCTCACTTTTCATTAATAACTCTCGCAACCGAGAGAACCCGTAGAGTAGCGTAGTTGAATAACTCTCCCGCAACCGGGATGAGCGTAGGCAGTTTTTTCCATTCATATGTAGTCAGTCAAATAACCATTCAGTTGCGGGAACCTCACCGCAACCGACTGTGGTTGGGGCGGGCCAGTCCAGCGTGTCGCAGCGCCAGTCCAGCATGTCGTTCACGTAGGATCCATCCTCGTGCCAGTGTCAGTCCAGGTCATTTTTGTCAGTCCTTTTGTCAGTCCGTAGGATCGCTCAGATTTGGTCATAAATTCCCTTAATGGACAGTAATCATACCGTAATCATTTTCCATCACCCGCAGTTCCCTCAGCCGTCGAGTCCGCCCATCTCCCCATGACGCCGTCAGCAACTGTCAGATTACACACAGGCCTGCGATTGATCGCACGATTATCGCAGGCCAGAAAGATAGCAAGAATTAATTGCCATTATGGAGTCTCATCAACTCCGCGCGTGCCAGCAGATGGCCCAATTTGCATGAAGGCTATCGGCACAAGGATGAAGGACCAGTTCAATTTGGAAGTTGCAGCGACTCCGGAGCATTCGCAGTATCAGAGCACACAGCACCTCGAAGGAAGTTACAGAAGAATCGTCCAAGTCTATCAGCGGCGCGCCAAGATGCCGAGAGCTCTCCTCTCAGTCCCTGAACCAGCGTTAGATAGTAGAATTCACCGAGTAGAGTCGTTGGTCGGCAAGTATGACAATGCACCATGTATGGACGCCAACTTGTCCGACCCGGCTGAGTTTCCTCACCTCCATTGGCAAATATACATGGAGCACCATTACACGCCCGGTAGCAGCTCCAACAGTCGGATGCGATCAGAATTCAGGGGCCTACAGCAGTCAACTTTGATGAATTTGAGGAGTCTTCCCGTCTTCGGAACTACAGGACCAGCTCTGCAATGTACCTGGTTCCTCCTCAGTCGGGTGCAAAACGGGTCTCTGTGGCTTAATGAAGAAATTCCAATACATGCCGCAGACATTAATCGGCTTACAGGCTATCTCAAACTGGTGCAGATGTCTCCACTGCGGGCCAGACATCCTCCAAGCGCGCCCGAAAGTCGGCTGATGCGGACCTCTACACCAAGTATGGCACTCACCGGGGTGGTAAAGGTGCCAAAATGGATTTGATAAACGTACCAGAAATCCGGTTCGCTTGCTACCTGATCGCTAGCAAGACCATGCGCCACTACACGAAGGGAGAGTGCACTCTGGACACAATTTCCATTGCAGAGCATTGTGTCCAGGGAGCCAGGTTGAATTAGAGCTTGTTTGTGTTGAAGGAACTCTTCGCGGCTTGCGAAGACAACTACAAGCGGACTACCAGTTTCATTTATGGGTACTTGATCTTAGCGTTCGCCATGTGGAAATGGCACCTTCCTCCTATCCGGACACCGGCGGAGATCACCGTGAGCCAGCCGCTCGCAATGAAATATTCCCCCTTGCAGGTATCCACGGACCCCAGCAGCAAGCAGGTGAATGCAGAGGCGTTCCGGGCGTGGTATGGGATGATGACCGATGTGGTCACTTACCAGCAACGGGTGCCCCGGCACCTGTTGGATGAATACAGTGAACAGGTGTGGTTTGGAGTCAGCCACAGCCACACTTTCATCCGGCCAACTTGCGTACCGCACCACACCTTTCATATGGTGCCCCTTCGCTTCCAGCTGAATGACAATGTTTTCCACAGGGAGGTCTCTGCGTGGCCGGGGGTTGTCCAGCACGTCAGCGAAGGAATCATCCGCTACAATTTTGAGGGGATGAGGCCGGCACCGCAGCCTGCCGCGACCGGCGCAGGGGGATCTTCACAAGTTGCGGCGGAGACACCACCAAATGCAGCTGGGACCGCACCGGACCTGCCTGAATCGCTGGTCCCCATCGTCGAGCATTTCAACGACCAGGTACGACGACTCAATGTGGCAACCCAGGTTGCTTCAAGTGGTGCCCCTATATTTCCTTCTTTTGCTGAATTTCATATTAATCGGTCCCGTGGTCCCTCCAATACCGCCCCCCTCATTTCCCCCATTCCCACTAACCTGTTCACTTCTGCCACCCCCCTCATCACCCCAATGGGTGAACCGGGCCCCGAACCCGATTCCTCCGACCCACCTCCATCCAAAAGGGCCCGCACTACGGTCACAGATCCAGTGGTGGATCTTACGGAGGATGATCCACCAGCCACTCCGCCCACAGCAACTTTGATTCCGGAGGAACCGCTGATTGATCCGGCAGATTTCCTCAACCTTCGTCTCCCTCCCACCTCTTTCACTCCATCCACCGCCCCCTCCACCAGCCGACCACATGCCACCTCCCCCAATCCGTCCAATTCATCAGCCACTGTGTCAGATTCTTTGATCCGGGAACTTTTCGGCGGTGACCACGGGGCGGAGGTCACCTCCAGTACTGCAGCCGTGGTACCACCGGTTGACCCCGTGGCCACATCCCGGGATCCTCTTCCCACTATATCTGTCCAGCCAGCCACAGTTGGGGCTGATTCGGCCGCCCCTTCCACTGAGCAGACCACGCAGCAGGACCGGCCGGAGCCTGATATGGCCACTTCGGTGCAGCAGCAGACGCCGGTCCATTTTCCAGAGACTTCAAGCCGACCAGTGACCGGCAACCAACCTTCACAGGAGCAGGGGCCGGAGCAGGGCACGCTCAGTACAGCCAATGCAGAACAATGGAGCCCCGCACAGCTGTACCTGCTCATTCAGCGGGCGGCCCTCAAGGCTGAGCAGATTCACACAGCGCTACAGCAGCGGTGTGCCGAGCAGCGTAATCAGATTACGGCGCTTACTGAACAGCGCAATCAGTTGCTGCGGGAGAAGACCAACCTCCAGGAGCAGGTCAACATTGCTATCCAGGCGATCTCCAGCGTATGGCCCGCTGCACGGGCTCACCATGCTCCACTTCCCACCAGAATCGAGGAGGACACTATCGCACTACAGGCTCGCCACCTCAGGGAAGTTTTCACTATTGTTTGCAGGGAGAACCAGGAGCTACAAGCGGCGTTAGCCGCACGGCCTACCCTTCCAGATCCATCCAGTGTCCATTCAGAATAGGTGGCTGCTAAGAAAACGCAGGCAGTCAGTATGCAAGCAACTCTCCATTCCACTGCAGCTGCGGCTTCTGCCTTTCTCCGAAGTCTGCAGGAGTGCTCACTCGTGCTAACTGTCAAGACGCAGCCTATCGCTGCTCAGCTGCAACAGATTGCCCATGACATCCAACCGACCGCGGATCCAGCAAGGTTAGATCAACTTTACGCCCAGTCGGACGAGCTTGAACTTCACATGCAGCAGACTGAGGCCGAATCAGCAGCGGCCAAGCACGTTATCAGGGAAGTTCGCCCGCCCATCCGAGCCCAGGCCGACTCACTCCAGCAGCTGGATGCCAAGGCTGAAGCATAGCTTGCCACGTTGTTCGGGGATGCCCCGACGACCATCGACGGAGCCGCCGCCACCCAAATCTCTCAAGAAGCCGACTTGCTGGTGCAGGAATGGCAGCAAGCGGTGGCGGACTTCACCCAGCTCCGAGATGCAGCACTCCGCCGGGTCCCGGAGTTGGGGCCCTTGTTTGGCCAACCGGATGGCGGAACACAGCAGGAAAGGGCGGCGGAAGAAGGAACAGCAGAGCAGGGCACGGAAGCCAGCGGGGGAATGGAAGTAGAAACTGTTATTTGTGATTGACTCGCGGACGAGTCAAGGAATTGTGGTCGGGGCCTGTTGGGGCCCTTGTTTTTGTTTAGTTTTGAAATCTTGGCCAAGACATTTTGAGTTTTGACCCTTTTTGAGTTGCGGAATAAATACACATGGCAACCGCGACCGCGCCGCAACTACCAGGAGTTGCGGAGCTACCAAGGTGGCGCGGAAGCACTCGATAGCTGGAGATCGAACAGAGATAAGTGCAGATGAAAGAAATACAGCAGAAAACAGAAAGTGGAACACGCAGACGTCAGAAGAGAAGCTGGGAAAAGCCAAAGTGAAGACACAAAGAAGCTGCCAGTCGCGAGGAGCAGGTGAATAAAAGGCGATCACCCGGCTGAAGAAGGGGATTATTATTGAGGGTTGAATGGATGCGAGAGAAGTCGCGAGGATCAAGACCTGAGGAAGGATGCGCAGAGCAGCTACGGAAGAGTCATGCTTGTTCTTCCTATGGTTTCTTACTTTCTATGTTCTTCCTTTCTGTTCTCAAACCCATCTGTATCCGACTTGTGAGTTATCAGAGAAGAAAGCTATGTAATCATGTATTCGGCCAGAAGAATAATATAAGGAAGGATTGCTGTCTCAATACGTTGCTCATGCGTTCTAATGTGTTTACACTGATTTAAAAATTTTAAGTTGCGACTGTCTGAATACTTAATTAGTGATCTTTCATGTGTAATTTGGTAAAAAATGGATGCACTTTCTTTCTTTGGTTGCGGGTTTATTCCTTACCAGTGATCTCATCCCCTTATGCATGTGGTCGCGGCACGCCTCGGGTGAGACGCACTGCTCTCCAAGAGCAGGGTGAAAATGCCGGCGTGTTCCTAGACTACACCGGACCCCTTGTTGGCCACAACCCTTGAACCTGGGTCTTGTCCGCGAGACCTGACTTTTCGCCAACAGTCTAGAAAGCACAAGTTCCTACTTTGATGACAATGCCACCATATATTCCAAAAAAAAATTGTAACAACTCTCAAATCCAATATTTCAATACCATCAACTCTTTGACCACAAATTCAATACCATGTCGAAACATAAAAGGAATGCCAAATATAAACAAGAGGAACACCACACAAGCATAAACATGTGGTGAATAGACACAACCTAAACACTAGTAATAATCCATCAAATCCATAGATGTAATATACAAAAACATATTTATTCTTATTATATATCGATTTTCTCACCCACAAGATCGTTTATTTATGCTCAAAAGTTTGTTAAATATCCATGCAATTTGATTTATTGGGTCAAATACGATAACCACAAGTGTCCTTGTTGGTTAAAATATTTGAACAGATCCATTGAAGCAATTAGAAGGTTACCTCACTAGGGTAGTTTGTGCCCTGGTTTATTAGAGGGGTTGCCTACCGCCGGTACTTGTCGTCATCACTACCACCGCCCTCAAAGTCGCTCGTGTACAACTTTTGCAGGTTCTCTTCTTGGTATTTTTAAGTTATAGTATGCTCGTTCGATACCTGTTCTCAGTCGTTGGGGTTTTTTTGTTGCCTTGATATGCCTATTCATATGCTTGTTTTAAGCTGCTCGTGGTTTTGGCCTATGGGTTTTATTTCCTATGTCCCATGTGTGGGTTATAATGTTGTCATTAGAGAAATTTAGAGGTAAAAAATGGGCCTCAAAACAAAAATATACAAAAAAATTCAACTTTATAAGAACCAATAGGATTCAATATGATGATTTCAACCATGGGGGATGATTCAACATTTTTGGAGTAAAAAGGTAGAAAGATTTTTTTAAAAATTCTATTTTTTACATTCGTATTTTCAACTTATATCCCTATGATTTTACTCAAACTTCAAGTGGGAGCACTCGTTGGATGGAGAATTCAATTTCAAATCCGAGTACCCATATGACATACTTTCAATGTACCCTACTACACAAAAAATGTGAAATACATGAAAAAACGTGATTGCAATCAAGTTTTTTCATGTATTCCACATTTTGCATGTAGTAGGGTCCATCGAAAGTATGCAACATGGGTAATCCTTGGATGCAAAATTGAATTCTGCATCGAATGAGTGTTCCCACTTGGAATTTGAGTAAAACCAGAGGGAGATAAGTTGAGAATATGAGTTGAAAAAAGTATTTTTTCTTCCTTCCAAAACTTGATGAGGTAATCTAATCTTATTTTATTATTTCCACTATTATTTTATAATATTCCTTAGTAGGCCCATTTTAGACCTCAAAATTTCTCTAATACCTGTTTTTTTTACGGAATATTTTAGGCCTTGTAAGGGGTTTTCAATGTACAGAGGATTTGCAAACCTCCATGTATTTTTAGGGCTTGATTTATATTGCTAGCTAAAAATAATTCTTTTTATATACTTTATCTTCTCAGAGTTGTCTTAGTGCAATTGGTTCTCTTTCTAATTGAGGTCTGTTGTGTTAGGCATCGCAATAAGCTCCATTCTAAGCTTTGGCTATTTGGATGTCATTGTAAAATGTTTTTGTATGTGTTTATTAGTGATTGTAAGTTACATTTCATATATTGATCAACATTTCTTGTTGTGGCATGCTCTTATAGATACATCTCACAAGAAATAAAATACTCGAATATACTCTCAAGTGTATATGTAGAATGTAATTTCATTTCATCTTTTTAATTAATGGAATTACAGGCCTTTTTCTATGAACAAACAAAAGCAATAATCTAGATGTAGTGGAGTGATCAAACAACCTTAATTTATGGGCTAATTAGATTATTTGGAGTCATGGATAAAGTGATTTGGGTATCAATCAATTAATGAAAAATATGAATTGAAAAAGTAGGTTTTTTTTTTAACTCCAAAAATGGTGAATCATCCTGCATGGTTGACATCGTCATATTGAATCCTATTGGTTCTTATAAAGTTGATTTTTTTGTACATTTTTGTTTTGAGGCCCATTTTTTACCTCTAAATTTCTTTAATGACAACATTATAACCCACACATAGGACGTAGGAAAGAAAGCCCATAAGCCAAAACCACGAGTAGCTGAAAATAAGCACAAGAACATGCATATCAAGGCAATGAAGAAACCCCAACGACTAAGAATGAGCATTGAACATGCATACTGCAACTTAAAAACACCGGGAAAAGAACCCACAAAAGTTGTACACGAGCGACTCTGACGGAAGTGGTAGTGATGATGGAAAGCATCGACAATAGGAAACCCATCCAATAAACCAAAGCATATGTGAGGCAGAAGCTTCCATGATGGAAAAAATGATACCGCCAAAAAATTGTTCTGCGAAGGAAGCAAGGCAGGGAGGTATAGGGACCAAATCACATACCCTAGTCATAGTAAAAAATAAGGAATCTAGATTAATAAACCAAGCATATGGCCCCATGAGCTTGATCTAGGGATCTTTGGCAACTAGGGTTCCCCAACCGCTTCCCCCTCCCAAACACCCACCAAGAGTGGCCCCTCAATATATCTAGAAGTTGGTGTGTCACAAATCTCATTATCATCACATTCTTTTAAAAAATGTTAAACTTCTACTAAGGGATGGTGAATAACGAGGTGTTCATGTAGGCCTTATGTATGATGATTAATCGAACAATGAAAAAAATAATATTGTGTGTGAATTATCAATTTCTAGTGTTATTTCAATCTCAATTTATAGATGTTCTATTTTGGCTTACTTTTTTAATGTATAATCCTCAACTTTTAATCTTGATGATGATGCTGTAATGGTGACGACTAATAAACTTTGCGTCACTCCCACAGGTAAGGCTAACCCAACATGTTGCATATTTCCATGGGAACAACATCACACATTACTCGGTCCTTCCAGGGATACATATAATATTAAAAGGTGCATTCCATGGTAATGTGAATTTCATCTCTAACTAGAGCTATCCAACGTTGGAAGGTTATGTGTGGCATTACAATTGCTAATTTGAGTCATATTGCCACTATAGAAATCAAATTATCCTAACTTCCATTGTTGAAAATTAAAGGGAGAGGCTATTGATGTACCACATTTGACTATGGAACTTGCATTAGGACTCTTCCTCCAATTTCATGGTGTTTGATGAGGCATTTAATTTTGTGTGCATTTCAAGGGGGACAATGTTGAAGGATTTTGGTGAAAACACAATAATTTACTTAGCTCTATTGCAATTATATGTAGGAAAATTTATGACTTATACAAAAAAAAAAAATTGAGGAGATTACAATCCTTCTTATTATAATTGTATGTATCGTGTCTATTCTAGCACATACATGTATCCTTATGCTTCTTCTGTTAGTGCTTACTCAAATTTCTTTTGATAGTGAGAAATAATTTTTGGATTAAGTAGTACCATTAGGATTGTGATGGGTATGTTTCCTATTGGACTGTTTTTCATGTTTGGTGGCATCATGTTCATGATCATGTTGATAATTGGAAAATTTAGCATTCCACTTGGATTTGTGCTTTGTCTTGATCAATTGCATGAACTTATGTGCATTTTCAAGTGTCTCAAAGACTAAAAACTAAAATTTCTAGTTGATATATTTGATGAAGAAATATATTTATATTCCATATGAGGAATATACATGTTATTATCCTCTAGGGACTATTAGACAAGAAGACTTGAAGCCATTACAAGGTTAGACTCAATATGAGCTCAACATGTCACATATGGAAATTGAACCTGGGGGGAGGAATAAAAACATTTCTCTCAACCACTCGTGTTACATTCAATTGAAAATTTCTAGTTGATAATTAATGTAGGCTACACTAATACTTAAGACCTAGATTAATCTCTTATCTTTGATGAACATAAAAGGCATGTGGGATAAACACATCCATATATTTTTCAATGGACTAATCATGGTGTTGGAGAAATTTCTACTGCTCCATGTACTTATCTTCTTGACGTCTTATCATAAAATACTTTTTATGCATCACCTTCATGATGCTCTTTGACATAGTGATGGCATTATCCCATTCCTCATATTGTTGTGCACACACTTTCCACTAGGATTTTAAGGTCAAGGGCAATTTATATTTGAGATCTCAATTTTCTTTGCATTATTAACGTCTTCTATACCAATTTCTATTGTGTAGTGAACTATTCTCAAGTGCTTTACTGTCAAGGTTCCCTTTAAATGATAAAATATTATGGTCAATCTTGTTGAGAAATCACAATGCTAGTAGATTAGGGTTGATTCCTCTTAATTACTTGTGAATGTTTGTTGGCTTTTATTTATTTTATTATGTCTTCTTCATCAAAAATTACCAAAATATAAAGTACATGAAGATCACAAAAGACAAAGAACACAAAGATGTAGGGTCCAAGCCAGGGAAAAATCCCACAAGGGGGAAAACCCAAACAAATACTCTTCTAATAGAATAAGTTCAAACTGAGATATCCAAGACCCAAGACCTTCCACAAAGACCCAAGTTAACCCTTGTTCGAATATCCTCCAACCAAATGAAAGTCAACAAAAGTCAATGCTGGTTAAACCTTGTCAAATATTTTCAAACACAACAATTTGAACCTGTACTGAAATTTCGTAAAGTTTCCCCAGCACCATCGCATATGTGAACATAAGTAAGAAAAAAAACAAGTTTTCGTCTCTCCTTTGACTCCCCTTCTCTCTCCTTTGACTTTTCTATTTTCCTTCTATTTTTCATAGAAATTAATGTGTTAATTGAGTGATCAAATGAGGTCGAATGTCTTCTATTTATAGCTGTCTAGGAGGTCAAATATGTGTCTCTTCTAGCGTGACATGTCTAGGGAGGGTTGACATTGCCTTATGGGTGACAAATTAACTCTTTTGACTCAAATTACAATATTTTTCTTTTCTTATAAATAGTCGAAATGGGACTTTGAATCAAGTACATTTGTTTGACTCATGAAATTTTTTATTTTGACTCAATAAACCCTAGAAGCATGAAGAACATGCTTTGACTAGAAAATAATAACAATAATGAATGTAATAAATTCATATAATAAATATTTTATTAGTACAGCTGAGTTACGTTATGAAGACTGACACTATTTACATTTTCGACACTCCCTCTTAACTCGGGAGGTATTCATAATGACACAACAAGATAATATGAAATTGAAATATTCTCATAAGAAGGGTTCATATTGATAATCATCATCAAGCATCATCATAACCAACATTTTCAATCACAAAATAGCAAGGCCATGACTGACAAGCTCTATCTCTCCACTCAATCATATCACAATGTTAGGAGGCATACATTCATACACCACCACCGCCTCTCAAGGAACATACCCCATGAAGATGTTCACCAAGTATTTCCTTACAAGACTATTTGTATCTTGGATATTACCCATCCTCAAAAAATTTGGTCCTTAGGACTACTCTTATCTTGGATACTCTATCCTCAAAGAGTATCGATCATCGGGACTGAAGTTTTATCTTAGATATATTTCCTTAAGAAATATCGGTCACACATGCTTATCCAATCCACCATTCTCCCTACTAATGCCTTCACTAGGTTTACGGTTGCTATTCAGTCAAAGTGCATGACACATGGAGAATACAGTGTCCATCCTCACTCCCTCTCAACAAAGGAGGAAATATCCACAAGCCTAGTCTTGTCTCTCAAATACTCGAGCTTCTTGTTGGGAAGCGACTTCATCAATATGTCAGGTACCTATTCGTCTATGGAGATGTATTTTAGCTTCATGACCCCATCCTCAACCAGACTTCGAAAATAGTGATACTTGATATTGATGTGATTCATCCTAACATGGAAAACTGGGTCCTTTGTCAACCTTATGCAGCTTTGGTTGTCACAACAAATGATGGTAGGTCCCAAAGGTATTTCAAACAAGTCTGCAAGCAACTTTGGGAGCCAAAATACTTCTCAACCAACTTCACTAGCTGGTATATATTTGGCTTCAAAAATACTCAAGGCAACTGAGTATTGTTTTATGCTCATCCATGAAATCATAGAGGATCCCAAACAAAAACATCTACCTATAGTACTCTTTCCATCTGCTTCATTGTCTACCTAATCTGAATCTGTGTAGCCCAATAACTGTATCTCATTACCTGCAACATATCTCAAACAATGATGTATGGCCCCATGAAGATATCTCAAAATATGTTTGGATTCTATCCAAGTATCATGCCTTGGCTCCATTTGAGATTGGCTAAGAGTATTTTCTACAAAACATATGTTTTGTTGGGTATTGACAAGGTACATCAAGGAGCCAGTCAACTGTCGATAGGATGTAGAATCAATGAAACTTGAATTTAAATTCCTTAAATTATTCAAATTAGTGATAATTGGAGTTTTCATAGGTTTACTATCCATCATACCAAACTTCTACAAGATCTTGATCGCATATTTTCCTTAACCAAGATAGATCTCACTAGATTTTTTCCATACTTCTAGTCCCAAATAGCAGTGCATTTGTCCAAGGTCCTTCATTTCAAATTCAACTGCTAATTTCTTCTTGCATTCTTGAATACGATGCTCCACACATGTTATTAGTAAATCATCCACATATAGTAGTAAGATCATGGGTTCATTCTTTACCACCTTAATGTACATATTAAGATCTGTAAAACTTTTGACGGGACCAAGTCTTAGTAGATAAGTCTCCATCCTGGCATACCATGCTCTAGGGGCTTACTTCAAGACATATAGATCCTTATTCAACTTGAAAACATTTGTTTCCTTGCCATGAACTTTGAATCCATGGTGTTACTCAATGTAGACTTCTTCATCAATCGCCCCATTTAGAAAGGTTGTTTGTACATCCATTTGATGAATGTTCCATGAAAAATTCTTCTTGTAATCGATTTATTCTTGTCGAGAGATTCCTCTTTCCACAAAACTTGCCTCATATTTGTCAATACTTCCATTAATTGCATGCTTGATTTTGTACACCCATTTGGAAGTCACGACTGATTTGTCTTCGAGTCTAGGAACAATTTCCCAAACATCATTCCTCATTATGGATTGATAGTGTTCTAGCATTGCATTCTTCCATACTTGATGTTCGACTGCCTTTTCATAAGTGGTAGGTTTTGTTTCAATAAGTTTAGTCATATAAGCTGCATAACCTGAATATCTCTTGGGTTTCTTTCTCTCTCTGAATGTTCCTTTTGTTGTTGCATGTCCTTCAAATTCTTGTATAGTTTATCTTAACCAAGTTGTTCTTTTTCAGATTTCTAGAATGATGATTGGTTGTACTAGTTCACTTGGTCCTTCTAGTTCTTATTGATGATTTATTTAAGGTTTTGGAGGATTGCCTTGCCTTGAAATTTCTTCATTTATAAAGATAGGTTCTTCTTCTTCATCATAATGAATGTGAATATTCTTGGACTTCTTGTGTGCAATACTTTCATAAAAAATGACATCTATGCTTACTTCAATATGATGTTCTTCCTTGATGTAGGCTCTATATGCTTTTGATTAGGTGTTATATCCAACAAAAATACCTTTCATACCTGTCGGGCCCAACTTCTTCCTTTTGTCCTTGGGAATGTGAATGTATATAGGACATCCAAATATTTTGAGATCAAAATTTGACTTCTTTCTTGTGAATGCTTCTTCTAGGGTCATCTCATCAAGAATTCTATGAGGACATATATTTTATACGTAAACTGTTGTCACGAAATATTGTCCCCATAAGAACTTGACAAGGTCATTGTCATGTAGCATGACTCTTACACATTCTTCAATAGATTGGTTCTTCTTTTCATCCGCACACCATTCTGTTGAGGATTGTAAGGAACTATTACCTCCCCCTTAATTATTGTTTCTTTGCAAAAGACCACAAGTTCTCTAGAAGTATATTCTTCACCATTATCTGATCTTAGGGTTTTGATCTTCCTTTCTGTCAAATTTTTTACTCATTAGAAAAAAAAATCAACTGAAAAATTACTACTTAAGAAAAAATTAAGAAATTAATAAAATAATGGCATGTAGACAATTTTTTAATATATCATTTTTATTATTTTACTTTTATCAATATTACCCTAATAAATGTCATGTTTATCAAAATAATTGTATATATATTTTATATTAAAATTACTTTATTAGCACAAGTATAATAAAATTTAATTTAAACAATTAAATTTAAAATTTTAATTAGTTATGCGTCATTAAAAGCACACTCAACCCATGATATACCCTTCATTAAAAATATTCTTGATATTATAACTTTTATAGAATAACATATTAATTTTATTTCTAATATTTGATGTAGTTCTAAGTCACTTGGCACTATTCACACTTAAGGTAGGTAAATTAAATTATTAAAAAAATTGTTAGTGCATAACACACTTGTATCTCTTTTGAATTTTAGAGGATTTTGATTGGCTTACACATTATGACATGGAAATCCAATACTAACTTTTTAAAATCAAGTTTCCTCTAATGTTTGCCTTGAACTCTTAGAACTTCTTGAATAGTTCACCTTAGACTTCAAGAGGCATATCCAAGTCAATTTAGAGTGATCATCAATAAGCGTTACATAGTATTAATGACCACTAAGTGACTTCTTTGCCATAGGTCCACAAACATCAGAGTGTAGAGGTCCAAAATTTCCTTGGATCTTGTGTCACTGCTAGTAAATGGTTTCTTCAAATTCTTGCCAAGGGCACATCTCTTATAGACTCCTTCGTGCTCTTCTTTTAATTGAAGTATACCAGTAACCATTTAATTCAATGATGGAAATACCTTGTAATGGAGGTGACCATATATTCTATGTCATAGTTCACAAGGGTTGATGTCTAAATGCAATAGAGCTTGAAAAGGAGGAGTTAGAAGTCTATACAACCTTCCCTCACGAATCCCAATAGTCTTTGAATTTTCAACACTCGAACCCTTTGTGCAAACAATAACATTTCCATCAACAAATTCCACCCTATCACACTTACCTTCTAAGAAAGAAATATAAAGCAAGTTCTTTTTCAAACCTAGAACATAAATGATATTGGTGAGATGAATATTCCCACCAGATTCCAGCTCCAAGGAGGTAGATCCAATCCCTTTGACCGAGTATTTATTCTTGTCTCTAAGTTCCACTGAGTGAGAAGAGTTTCCTTTTGAAAGAATTTTCAGTTTACCATGTTCCCCATCATGTGCCTTGAAGCTCCACTGTAGATTACCGATGTATTTTCATCTTCAAATGAATTTGTCAGAGAGAATAAGGACTTTCAACGATGACTTCTTTAGATAGCTTGGAGATGAAATTGATGATGCAACCTTTGATAGATTCAAGGAGACTCCAAAGAGTCTTGAGACCTTCCTTCATGTATCTTGCCATTGGAGAGGGAGAGAGAAGATAAGTTTATTCAAGAACGACTTCAAACAAGAGTGCCAGAAAGATGTGATCTTTAAACTTTATTCCTTCACCTTAGCTCTGAAACCATGTTGAGAAATCAATATGCTAGTAAATTAGGGTTGATTTATCTTACTTGATAATTACTTGTGAATGTTTGCTAGCTTTTATTTCTTTTATTATGTCTTCTTCATCAAGCAATTATTGTTACACTAAAATTTGTCACCATGACATTTCTCTGTCTATATGGGTTCATCATTACCTATTTATTGCTCCCTCAGAAGTCTAAAAACATAAAGTTCCCCAAATCAAGTCTTGGAACTGGAAGAAGCTCTTAAAAATCCTAAAAAGCCTACTCTCGCACTTTTCCTAGTCATTCCCTACGGTACCGCGGCTAATTTCTATAAAAACTGTGGTACATCCCGCACGTAAAGCTCATTAAAATTGCAGACCCCTGTAAAAGGTAAAATAAAGAGAAAGGTAAGTTCTAGAAGCCCAGCTGGTCAAATATTCTCCCAGCAGGGGCCTTCTAGAAGCGTTATTTGGTCGAACTTCGTCCCTTCCATTCATGAAACTTCATCCATTCATAAATGGAGTTATCCCTTGGTTTTTTCAGCTAAAATCCCATAATGAGAGGGCTTTATCCCTTCCTTTTTGGAGCTGAAACTACCTCTCTTCAGCTATAAATTGAGACCCAGTTTCAATCTCAAGAGGAATTTTGGGGACTTTTGGACACTTAGTAGTTGATACTTACTTCTTAGCTTGTAGAAGAGAATTGCTGAAGGAATTATACTCTCCACATTTGGCATCATTGGTATGACATAGATTATATACTCATGGCCATAGTCTTATGCTGATCTAGAGAGTTGGATTCTTGTCAAACTGAGGAAAACAGTTGTTCGGGACCCTGAAAGAACCTGTACAAACATCAAGGCATTAAGGTCATAAGGTTTCTTCTTTTATTCAAAATTAATACAAATGCATTCTATTTTCTCATTGAATTGTTCATCTATCTTTTGAATGATTTAATTCTTAGACTCCTTGTTCACTAAGTTAGATTATTGCTTTCGAATTATCCTATTTTGCAAATGCTTTTGATCTTGTTTGCCTGTCTTTGATTGTAGATCTTATATGTTGGATCGATAACTTCTAGAGTGACTGGATTAAAGACCAAATAAGCATTGGACTTTAGGTAGGAGTATTTATCCGTAGTTAATGAGAAATTCTTAAGCAAAATAGTCTAGAGAAAATGGTCTACACATGTCTGTTTGTTTCTAGATATCCTTAGGATACTAGGAAGATCGCTCTTGTCTGCAAGAGGGATTCATCCATGCAAAAAAATGGTGACTCCACTGGGGACATTCTGAACTTAGTTTTATTCCATTTTCAGTTTGATTTTTGAAATTTCTTTGATTGAGATTAGCTCAAAACTTGATTGGGTAGAAAACTCAATAGGATCCCTGATTGTAAATCTGTATTTTTATTTTTTCTCTACTTTTCCTGCCTTCTGCACTTTTTCCTTTAAAACAGAGCGGTAGATTTTGCAATATTTAGTAGAATAAAGTGTGGTACCACACCTTGGTTTATTAAAAACTGCGGATCTCTGGAAAATTTTAGAAAAAGTAGAAATTATGTTTTCTGGCATCCCATTACTTGATTTTTGTTCTTTACCCAATTTGTCTTGACTGTCAAAGACTTATGTAAAAAGTTTATTTCAGCAATTTCTGTGATTAAGTGATCTATTAAGTTAGTTTGCATATTATGAGTAAACAATTTTCCTAGTCCTCCCATTGCTATGAATCAGAAACTTTTGTATACCTCAGCTACTTTGTATTTCATTACTTTTCTGTTGAGCCATTGAACTTGATGCAATTGTTATTCTTATGAAAATTTGATTTTATTTTCATTTGCAAACTTATAAAACCTTTAGGTTGATAAGGACCGAATTTCATTTTAAAACTACTTTTGGATGCTTTGTTTCTCGCTGGAATAAGCAGAAAGTTCTTGGTTAGATTACAAACCAAGCTTAAACATCCTCCAACTTTTAGATAGAGTTCAAGATTAGACATTTCTTTTAGTTTTGAATTTTATTATTTTAGTATTTTTTAGTTTTCTTTTGGAAGAAGTTTGTTTTGTTTCTGATCTAAATGATACAAGGAATTTCATTTTGAGCAAAAGATCTTTTTTGGAATTAGAATCTCTGAATTGTCTTCTTTTCAAAGTTTCTCATATAGGAAAGAAAGAATTGATATTTTGAAAGTATTTGAAGATCTCTCAACTCTTTCCTCTAGTTACACTTCATTGAAAATAAATGAGTTGTTTATCATATAGATGCATCGTAGTGAATTTTGAGTCGGGTCATTAAAACATCATCAAGTTTCATTTCCATACCTATTTTCCTAAGAAACTGCCAATTAAAAGTAATGCTTAATTAAAATAAATCTAGGAATTTTAAATTTTATAAGGCTCTTTTCACCAACATAGCTTATGCTAGTGTCTTGGAATAGGTTTTAGTTAACTCTCCAAGACAGTAAAAACGAACAAGTAGTCGATCCTGTAGTAGGAAAATCCAATTGTAGCATGTATGCTCTGGGAAGCTCCTCCTAAAAGAGTCAAGCACGAGACCATATCCAAACCAGTGAGGTAATCATACCTATCTCATTGGGAACGATAGAAGGTGTGCACGTATTAAAAACAGTAAACCTAGGATTAACCATTGTCGAGGAGCCTGGGGTCACTTGTCGGTAAACCTTGGATTATGTCAAGGAGCCTTCAAGGGGATTGAGCTTTTTACTCTGCCCATGCATGTATATTGGATCGTATATTGTTCCCCCAGGTATATGTGTTCCCATTGGTGACCTTAGTGACCATAAAATTTAGGATTCTTTCCCAAGGTGACGGTGGAGGGAAGATCCCACTGTACCTAGAGCAGACATCAGCTAGACTCACTTGGACTCTCCGGAGGGTTATCTTCACTCGAGATGGTTTAAGTGGAGAAACTTGCAGCGGTCTGTTTCATTAAGGAGGTTTTTGGGGTAACTTTTCCAACCGCCATTTCTGCATTAAAATTCTATGATGTTGGATTTCATCACCAACTAGTGTTTTTAGTGTGGGAATCTACTATTTGTGTGTGGATTGATCTCTTAAATTTTTATAGGCGTGTGATTCATTTTGAATTTTTCTTTAGTGAATTTAGGGTTTGTTTGAATTTTTCTTTGTTTTTGTTTGTTAAAAGTTTTAATAGTGGCTGAATTACCGAGACGATCACGTAGAACTCAGGGGAAGCCCCTTTAGTACACACCAAGCCAACTAGAAGGACTTAAATCTCTGATAACAAATGTTATCGGTATAACCGGATTAACAGAACAAGGAGAATCATCCATAATTATTCATCCTAATTCCGAAGTAAATCAACCGCAAATAGCAGAACATACTCCACAGACAATTTCAATTTCTGAATTAACTAAAGTTACTTCTACAACAAGTGAATTATCACCTAAAGAACCTGAAATTTCTGAACTGGAAACTAAACCTACTACATCAGAACCTACTTTAGAATTCGCTACTCCAACTTCCAATTATCCTGATTCACCCAGAGTAAGAAATCGGATTACGGAAGATCTTCCTCCTAGTCTTATTAGTATTGAAGAAATCACTGATATAGAGGAAGAGGTTGTTCTTCCTTCAACTCAGGAAACTTTAAAACTTAGAGAACGTGAATCAATTTTTTACAGCCCTTTTAGACAAGAGGCTTGGTATTCTTCATTAACATATTTTTTACAAAATGTAGGTCTTCAATACTCGCCACCCCGAATTCATTTTTTCCCTACACCAATAGGTTATAGACCTCAGCTAAACATGTCTAGTGAATCATCTATGTTTACTGAATCACCAGAAACATTTTTTTATGGTGGTCCATCTGTTCCTATAGGCTATCAGTCGCTCTCTGGTACATTCTTAGGAGCATCTCCTCTTCCTAACAAACCAGTGTCATCATCTGGTCCAAATGAATCAAATACTGGAATTTTGAACAATGAGCAAGTTTATATGATGTCTGGAAATATCCCAAACCCCGGTTCTCAAGGTAGTAATGTATCGCATGGGGGGGAATATCAAAATAGTAAAATACAACCTAGGGGACAACCTCAAGGAAAGTACACACCTCAGGGTCAATATCAACCTCAAGGAAAGTACATACCCCAAGGTCAACCTCAGGGTCAGTATCAGCCTCAGGGACAATATATACCTTAAGGTAAGTACGTGCCTCAAGGTCAATATCAACCTCAAGGGCAGTACGCAGCTCAAGGATTGAAACCTCCTTTAGAACAATAGTTCTATGCAGAACAGAAAATGTTACAAGGAGGTGGAAATTATCCAATCAATTACCAGCCATATGTTCAACCAAGTTACGGTCCGTCTTATGTACAACCTTCATTGGGACCTTCATATCCCGTAATGGTGTGGGATCCATCTCAAGTAAAACAGAATTTACAACTAAATATGCAAGTACCTTATTATCAAGTTGGACAACCAGTTGGTTATAATCAACCCCAACAACCTGTCCAACCTGTCATTCAAACACCTACATCTGGTCCTATTCAATAACCTGGTCCGAGTACACTTGTGACTCCACCCCAAACTGCTTCTCATACTTTTGTAACTTCCGTGTTCAATCATATAATTGCTAGATTCGGTGTTCCTCAAGCTATCATTACGGATCATGGAAGTCATTTTCAAAATATCATGATGACTGAACTGACGAATCAACTTGGCATGTGCCACGATAGTTCTACTCCATATTGCCTGCAGGCTAATGGTCTGGTTGAATCTATCAATAAAGTTTTATTCACTATGATCAAACGAATCATTGGTATTCATAAGTCAAATTGGCATACCATGCTATTTTCAGCACTTTGGGCATATCGGACCTCAGTAAAAACATCAACTAGTTTCACTCCTTTTCAACTGGTTTACGGTTTGGAAGCTGTGTTACCTATTGAATGCGAAATTCCTTCATTACAATTAGCCATATAATTACTCCCAGCTACTTCTGAAGAAGAGAAACGTTTTTTGTACTTAGCTCAGTTAGATGAGAATCGACGCACTGTTGCATTAGCAAACGAGACTCATGCAAAACGAATGAAAGCTCAGTACGACAGAAATGTTACACCTCGCAATTTTTCAGAAGGAGAGCTAGTTTTAGCATACGATCAAGCGAACAATAAGCTAGGGGTTGGAAATTTTGTACCTATGTGGCATGGTCCTTACATTGTTAAGCGAAAGCTGGCAAAAAGGGCCTATGAACTGATAGATTTTGATGGGGTCTCTTTAGATAAACCCAGAAATGGGCTTTATCTAAAGAGATATTATGCTTAAATTCTGAGTGGAGATTTTTGTTAGATTAGTTTCTTTACTATTGGTGTGTCTTAGATTAGAAAAGCGTGCCTAGTCTAGAGTGTGCTCTTATCACTATTCCTTCTTATCTGGGTTTTACTCTTGATATTGCTGATGTCGACGTCTCTTCAAACATACATTGGTTTTGCTGATGGTGCTTGTCGTAGTACACAGAACATTTCTTCTGCATCTTGGGTTATCTATTCACCCTCTAATGAGTTAGTATCTATGCATGGGGTAAGCCTCGGTCAAACAACGAATAACATTGCAGAGTATAGTGCAGTGATTGAGTTATTATCTGAATCCATATCGTTTGGAATTCAGAGTTTGATTGTTAGGTTGGATTCTGAACTCGTTGTATTACAGAATAATAGGGTTTATGCCATTAGAAATCCAGTATTATTACGGTTTTTTTTTAGAGTTCGTCTCTTGGAACGTGAATTTGATTACATTGAATATCAGCATATTCCAAGACATTTAAATACATTAGCAGATGCAGTTTCTTCTAGTATGATAAAAAGACATTTGCAATAATCAAAATAGTAAATTACACAACATTCGATAACATGTTACACAAGATAGCCGGTAATAATGATATATCATAGCATAGAGTGTGTTTCAAAATATACATCGTCTTCGATCATAGGTTGAAAAACACCTTATGATCGGCAAAAATGATAATACAAAAAGTCAAAAATGTCATGAGTCTACAAAATCGATCATCCTATCCCTGGTGATGATCACGATAAGAAACTACTGCTCAGGCCACCCTACACAGGAACCTCCTAAAAGGTCCTGAACGCCAATCACATATCTTTCTAACCTAAGTGGAATATCATCTATATCAGTTTCTATAATATCTAGTGTCAAGCGCTCTAGATGATGCTCCAAGTCGGTCAGGATCTCTGCTGATTGGCCCTGTGGGGCTGGTGCTGCTGCAGCTGGGTGTCTCCTCTCATAAGGCTGGAGAGCAGCTGGTCGTCGTGGGCCCACATCTACATTTAAACTTTTGATTATTAGTTTTGGACGATTAAAATAAAAAAATTTAGAACTTAGAAAATGTTAAAAATGGTTTTTACCTGAATCATCCCACTGTTCTCCTGCTGGAAGAGTCATGTCTCGGTCGCCGCGGAAGTCCATCCTGGCGTATGGAAAGTCCTCAATCACAAAAAGTTGGTTGTTCAACCAACAAAAATATGTAGAAGGAAATCTCACAATCGCCCCACCCTCACTGTGGCGGGCCATCAAAGCAACCCAATGAACCATCCTAGGCTCTCGAGGTCGACTAGCATCGACAGGAATGTGCTGTGGGGCTAACATGGGGATTCTCTCTAGAGCAAAGGTGACTACAATAGACCCATATCCAAAGTTGTTTAGCTTCCCATTCTTTGCTCTGCTAAGTTGGCCTTTCACATTTGCCAACACTGCCTCACACCAGTTGTATATGGTGCCTCGAAAGCAATCTACTACAATCCACATCTAGGACCCAGTAGCCACATGCAATGCTGCACTCCCGCACAGTCTAGTAACAGTGAATGCAATAACTTTGAGCTCAGGTCGGATGATAATTTTAATATCAATCCGTTTATCCTTAGGGTCTGCTTGATCATCGCAAAACTCTAGTCGAATACTAGCAACAGACTAGCCACCTGGCATAGTCCCAAACAAAGATATTTGTTCACCCCTCTTGGGTAAACCAGTAAAAAATATATATATCCTATGGCTCAATTTTGAGCCGATGGCCGCCAATCACAAAACACTGGTCCTGAGTGTCCCATTTGTTTACCAGCCATGTCAGGAGGTCTACTTGGGCCCTCATGCCTTGTATGGCCCAAAACTTGTACAATCTGCATGCTCTCAATGCCTGCAGTGTGGGTATATGATTCATTGCGGCATCATCTACATCCTCATGCTCGCGTTCTCGCCAAGTAAGCATTTTGAATGCCCTACAATACAGAAAGAGACATATTAGAACAAACTTGTTTGAAAAATTTTGGGTAAAAATTGAGAAATTTAAGTTTTAAAATTCATTGCGCGGGGTCCGCACCCTTTTCTCACACACAGTGCATGGGTACGCATGGGTGTTGTGAAATAGGTGAGAACCCATGACTTTTTTCTTTATAAGAAAAATTCGGGGTCCACAGGACCTGCGTGTTGCACCTGCGGACCCCTGCAAGCGATTTTTTAAACCTATTTTTCCTTAAAAAATGAAATTTAAAGCCTAGAAACAAAATGTAAACGGATGGAATGCAAGTTAAGGAGGACGTGGATTACCTGGAGCTGACGGTTTTCAATTCCGATGGACGTATTTTCCAGAATCTTCACAGGAACGTTTTACCTAAAAGCTCTCACTTTTCACTCTGAACTCAAATGGTAAAAATGAAGTTAGAAAAGCCCTTTTTATAAGTTTTTTCGAATAAATGAATTTTTAATTTGTTTATTTTTCACTTTAAAAAGGTAATTTTTGAAAACATTTCTATTTATCTTAAACAAGTATGTGTAATGTTTCGAGTTTTTGTGCAGAATATCGAATTTTTCGGGAAAATTAATCGTTTTTTGACAAAGAGCATACTTTTATCACTTTTTCAGACTCTTTCAAAAATTTACAAAAAAGAGAAACATTGGAGTCCTCTTTTAAGCCCTTTTCAGACTCTCTAAAATTGAAAAGATTGTTGAGCACTTGATTATTCGAACTCGTTAAAATAAATGAATGATCGTCCTTTCAGTATAAGTTTACCCCTTTTACAGACTGAAATGGACTATTTACGAGAAAGGTATACATTGACTAATTACAGTCAATAGAGTTCTCTCCCGCATTATTTTATCCTTTTTCGGGCTCGAGAGACTAAATTTACGAAAAAGTACACCCATGGATTTTTCTTAAGTTTTTCTTCTAACTCCCTAAAATTGAAAAACACCGAGTTTCTCCTATACTGGACTCGTTAAAATTTAACAGTGAAGGACCTGTTCAATTTTAAAACAGGAACGAACCACTCCTTCTTAGGGTTCAAATTTTAAACTAAGTTGGACTCATCCGAAGGATGAGCTTATAAACAAGCAAATTTTAGCCTCCTCAAGCTTGTCAAAAATAAAGAGGTACTTGCCAGAAATGGTGGGGGAAAAGGGAGAGAAACGAACCTGTTTGTTACATTTTGATTTTCAGAAAATCGTTAACCACTCTTGAACACAAAACTTTTGTTCACCTGGGTTGGGAAAATCCTTTGCCTAACAGTTAATCAAACCATATTGAAAGTCTTCAGTCAGTTTCTGGGTATTAGCTTTGGGTCAATTGTCACCAAGCCATCTGCAGTGTCGTTATGTGTTCAAGAGGACAATTTAAACAAACCATTCATCTGCAAAATATTTTTCTTCCATTTTGACCATCCCTGGGTCATTCCTTGCCAATATATTTCTTCAAAACTTGATCTATGATTTCGTGTTGTGAGCTTGCCTACGACGGATCACTTTCTATCGGCGATAGCTCATTATCTAGGAAGTCGATCTAGAAATCGTCAGTACCTTGAAATCTGCATGCCTCAATGGCAAGTTTCTCGCCTTCAATGATAGGTTACATCATTGACCTTCGATCAAATGCTTCCGTGACATGTTCGACTTTAGCTCATTCATTCACATTTCATGGATTGTACTGAGTACTTTAAGGGCCATTGACATTACTGGTGGTTACTCTCACACTTGTTAACAATTCACATTATTGACTGGTAATCAAGTGGTTTCTACCATGTTCGACTTCGACACATTCATTCACATGGATAGAATCGTACTAGTTCGAGAAGCGGAAATCAAGACCCTAGATCTAGTTTCTACCATCCAGGCTGCGAGGAATTTTGTTATTCATTTATACAATGGACTATTCATAAACAAATGGCTGCATCCATACTGTGTCTACACATGTCTATACTGTTGATGTATTGAAAAATCGTTCCTGTATCAGAACAAGTTTAAGTCAGTTTTGTAGTTAGTTTTGATCTAAGTATCGGAATGTCTACCTCAGCGATGATATGTCTACATATATATTTTGCATTGAATGTTTTTACAAGTTCCGACTGGGGTGTCCACAGGATGATCCTTGAAATGATAAAGTACTTCACTCTTCATACATGACAGACTCTATCTTCATCTATTACAAACTTCACACTTTAGGGGGCAATCTATTGCACTGAAAATTGTCACCTTGACATTTCGTTGTCTGTATGAGCTCATTATCACTCATACTTTCCTCCTTTGCAAGTCTAAAAACATTAGTTCCTCATGTCAAGCCTTAAAAATAAGAGAAAAGCTCTCAAAAGTCTCTAAAACTATGGTATCGTACCTTCTCTTTGTCTTACCTGTGGTCCCACACCTAATGGTCATGTCTCCTGCATACCTGACCGCACTTTATCTGTGTTAAGGGTGCGGACCCCTGTAAAAGATTAAAAGGGCGCAAGTAAACTCAAAAATCTCACTTTCAGTCATTTCTAGAAGCTTCTAGAAGGAATCTTGCAGTGGCAAGTCTGCTCTTTTCAGGTTCATGTATCCCATGCGTTAAGGAGCTAACCCCTTGATGTGATGAGCTTATCCCTTTGAAGGAGGATTCTATCCCTTCATAGGTGGAACTGTAACCTCCTCTTTTGCACTATAAAAAGAGGCCTTGGGCAACCTCAAAGGGAGTTCAAGCTTTAGTGTTATTTGAGGTAAAGTGCTGTTGGAACTTAGACTCCTTTAGCTGAGATTTTATGAGGAAAGATTACATAATTGTATGTATCTCGGTTGGAAGAGTGCAAGGCTTGTCAGAGTAAAGGAAATTCCTGCTTCGGACCCCATGAAGACCTGTTCAACATGAAGGCTGAAAAGGTTGTAAGGTTCTTCTACTATTTCAAAGTTAATACAAATAAGTTTGTTTTTCTCAATAAGATGTTGGATCAAGGTAGGATCGTAAAACCTTTGTAGCATTTACTTATAAATCATGATATATCTAGAAAAAGATAGATTTAATTATCTGTTTGTTACTAGACTATCTTCTAATACTAGGGAGATCGGTCTTGTCCGAAAGATCGATTTATCCGGCCAACATGGTGTCTACAACTCCTATCACATCTGCCCCTCAAACATCAATACAGATTCCTCAAGTTTCTATTCCGCAGTCTGGACCTACAATTCAGACTATTGTTCAGATGCCGACAGGACAACCTGGCACAAGTACAATTATAACAAGTCAACCTCATTTTACTTATTAACTGTATCAGGGGTCGTATCAATATGGACCTGTTAAAACTCCAGTCTACCCGCAACAACCGTACCCTGAGTATACATATCAAATACCTGTTCAACCCCAGTATGGTCCGGTTATTCTTGGTTATCCAGGGGGCACTCTGATTCCAAATGCACAACCTATTCCAGGTTATCCTGGATATCCTCCTCTTGGGACTGGTTTAGTCTCATAAGGTTATCAACAAGACCCTACCCGTCGATTGCCATTCATAGAAACTTTATATTACCGGATTTATCTCGCCTTACAAATGATCCTATCTATTATCATCTGTATTGGCTGCCTATGCCGCATAAGTTTCCCAGTGATATCCCAAAGTTTGAAGGAAAATCAAGAGAGGATCCTTCTAACCATGTCATGACTCACCACCTTTGGTGTACATCCAATTCATTAATCGACGATTCCATTCGACTTAGACTTTTTCAGAGAATGTTAATAGGATTAGATGCCAAGTGGCACATTGAATTATCACGAGGCTCATTTACCAATTTCAACACTCTAGCAAATGCTTTCTTAACTCATTTTCAGTTTCCAGTGAGACACGACAATGGCACAAAATTATTAACTTCACTAAAACAATCTACGTCTACATACATATCAAATCATATTCATGAATGGAGACGTAGAAGACATTTGGTAAAAGTTTTTATCCCGGATCAAATATTGGCAGAATGGTTTGTAAAATCATTCCTACCAAATATCACTGAAGATGTAGCCAAAGCAGGAGTTGTCACAGAAGAACAATTTATTGCTCAAGCTCAGTATCTTAACTTAGTATATACCCAGTCTGAAACTTTGTAAGAGAAAATTCTCGATTTACCCCGTCCTGTTCAGATAACAAAAAATCCTTCAGGGTCTCATGTCGCTGATGGTGTAATCGGTTCAGTTACTACTAATAAGAGTAAGAATAAATATTCAAAGGTTACTTCTCCCATAATAACTTTACCTAATTCACCAAAAGGAGAATCTTCCTTGGAAACTTCTGCAGATATTCACATTGTAGATTCATCTACTGCAAATTCGAAAGCTGACAACAAAAAGAAAGGGAAGAAAAATAATAAACAGACTTCATCTCCCAAGGAAAAAATTGATAAAAATGAATCAACTGACGATAAACAGAAACCTCGTTATCCTTGTCTTATCTGTGACGAGGATCATTTCACCAAGGAATATCCGCATAGGGTCGAGGTATCTAAATTCATCAAAGGTTCATCCACCCCTGCTGTTTTGAAGGATCCTTTTTTTGTTCAAGATAGCAAAATGATTGGATCTTCCTCTAATATATCAGCATATATTTTGATGGTTGCAACTCGATCGCAAGATTATGGTAGTAAAAATCTTGTTGCTAGTAAAGAAGTAAAAAATTATAGTTCTACACCAGCTGCTTCTCCTTCATTTTCTGATCCATTGCATATCGAGAAACCAAATTCTGATTTAGTAATCAAACCGCCTTCCAAAGGTGTACTTCGTAAATCAAATTTCAATCCACATGCGAGAGCTGCTCAAAATTACAACATTGTAGAGGATTTAGAAATTTCTCCTTCAGCAATGTCGGCCTTGGAAGTGCTGCAATTATGTCCAGAACAAAGGAAATTACTCTTATCAGCAATTGGAGCTGTGGATCTTTAGGATTCAAATCTCATGGTCTTCAATTTAGAAAATTTTACACCTCATCTCCCTCATCAAATGGCTTTTCAGATCCCAGTACTAGTCAAAAACAGACGTTGATTTCATATTGTTATTGATGAAGGAGCATCTATGTGTATCATGTCGTTAAACTGTTGGAAATCACTCGGTTCTCCAACCCTTAATCAATCACTCTCTGGTACATTCTCAAGAGCATCTCCTCTTCCTAACAAACCAATGTCATCATCTAGTCCAAATGAATCAACAATGAACAATGAGAAAGTTTATATGATGTCTATAAATATCCCAAACCCTCGTTCTCAAGGTAGTAATGTATCGCCTAAGGGGCAATCTCAAAATAGTAAAATACATCCTGGGGGGAAACCTCAAGGCTAGTATGTGCCTCAAGGTCAATATCAGCCTCAAGGGCAGTACCCAGCTCAAGGATTGCAGCCTCCTTTAGGACAACAGTTCTATCCAGAATAGAAAATGTTACAAGGACGTGGGAATTATCCAGTCAATTATTAGCCATATGTTCAACCAAGTTACGGTCTGTCTTATGTCCAACCTTCATTGGGACCTTCATATCTCGGAATGGTGTGGAATCCATCTCAATTGCAACAGAATTTACAACCAAATATGCAAGTACCTTATTATCAAGCTGGACAACCAGTTGGTTATAATCAACCCCAACAACCTGTCCAACCTGTCATTCAAACACCTGCATTTGGTCCTGTTCAACAACCTGGTCTGAGTACACCTATGACTTCGCCCCAAACTGATGCTCAGACTTATGTTCAACAAACCAAACCTATTCCTGGGGTGTCTATAGCTCCTATCACATCCGCCCCTCAAACATCAATAAATATTCCTCAAGTTTCTATTCCGCAGTCTGGACCTACAATTCAGACTACTGTTTAGATGCCGACAGGACAACCTAGCACAAGTACAGTTATAAAAATTCAACCTCAGTTTACTTATCAACTATATCAGGGGCCATATCAATATGGACCTGTTCAAACTCCAGTCTACCCGCAACAATCGTATCTTGGGTATGCATATCAGACACCTGTTCAACCTTAGTATGGTCCGGTTATTCTTGGTTATCCAGGGGGCACTCTGATTCCAAATGCACAACCTATTCCAGGTTATCCTGGATATCTTCCTCCTAGGACTGGTTTAGTCTCACAAGGTTATCAACAAGACCCTACCCATCGATTGCCATTCATAGCAACTTTAGATTTACCGGATTTATCTCGCCTTACGAATGATCCTATATATTATCATCCATATTGGCCGCCTATGCCGCATAATTTGCCCAGTGATATCCCAAATTTTGAAGGAAAATCAGGAGAGAATCCTTCTAACCATGTCATGACTTACCACCTTTGGTGTGCATCCAATTCATTAATAAACGATTCCCTTCGACTTAGACTTTTTCAGAGAACATTAATAGGATTAGCTGCCAAGTGGTACATTGAATTACCGCGAGGCTCATTTACCAATTTCAATGCTCTATCAAATGCTTTCTTAACTCATTTTCAGTTGCCAGTCAGATACGAAAATGGCACGGAATTATTAACTTCACTAAAACAATCGACATCTACATACATATCAGATCGTATTCATGAATGGAGAAGTAAAAGATGTTTGGTAAAAGTTTTTATCCCAGATCAAATATTGGCAAAATGGTTTATCAAATCATTGCTACCAAAGATCACTGAAGATGTAGCCAAAGCAGGAGTTGTCACATAAAAACAAGTTATTTCTCAAGCTCAGTGTCTTGACTTGGTATATACCCAGTCTGGAACTTTGTACGAGAGAATTCCTGATTTACCCTGTCTTGGTCAGATAACAACAACTCCTTCAGGGTCTCATGCCGCTGATGGTGTAATTGGTTCAATTACTACTAATAAGAGTAAGAAGAAATCTTCAAAGGTTACTTCTCCCATAATAACTTTCCCTAATTCACCAAAAGGAGAATCTTCCTTGGAAACTTCTGCCGATATTCACATTGTAGATTCATCTATGGCAAAGTCGAAAGCTAGCAACAAAAAGAAAGGGAAGAAAAAGAATAAACAGACTTCATCTCCCAAGGAAAAAACTGTTAAAAATGAATCAACTGATGATAAACGGAAACCTCGTTATCCTTGTCTTATCTGTGACGAGGATCATTTCACCAAGGAATGTCCACATAGGGCTGAGGTATCTAAATTCGTCAAAGGTTCATCTACCCTTGCTGTTTTGAAGGATCCTTTTCATGTTCAAGATAGAAAAATTATTGGATCTTCCTCTAATACATCAGCAGATATTTTGATGGTTGCAACTTGATCGCAAGATTATGGTAGTAAAAACCTTGTTGCTGGTAAAGAAGTAGAAAATTCTAGTTCTGCACCAACTACTTCTCCTTCGGTTTCTGATGCATTTCATATTGAGATACCGAATCCTAATTTAGAAATCAAACCGCCTGCCAAAGGTGTACTTCGTAAATCAACTTTCAATCCACATGCAAGAGCTTCTCATAATTACAACATTGTAGAGGATTTAGAAATTTCTCCTTCAGCAATTTCGGCTTTGGAAGTGTTGCAATCATGTCCAGCACAAAGGAAATTACTCTTATCAGCAATTGGAGCTGTATATATTCATGATTCAAATCTCATGGTCTTCGATTTAGAAAATTTTACACCTTGTCTCCCTCATCAAATGGCTTTTCAGATCCCAGTACTAGTCAAAAACAGACGTTGCTTTCATACTGTTATTTATGAAGGAGCATCTACGTGTATCATGTCGTTAAACTATTGGAAATCACTCGATTCTCCAACCCTTAACCAGTCACCAAAAATCCTCAAAGCTTTTGACGGAAGAGGATTCCATCCATTCGGAATTTTACAGGATCTACCTATAGAAGTCGAAGGGAAAACCGTTATTTTAGATGTGGAAGTAGTTGATGCCCCACTAGATTACAACTTTCTTCTAGGTCGAAGTTGGTCTTATGCTGTGACTGCTATTGTGTCATCCGTCTGTCAGATAATTAGGTTTCCTCATCAAGGAAATATTGTGAAAGTCAATCAGCTCTCATATTATTCGTCTGACCCAGCTTCTATTGATAGTATTCAACACGTAGGAAAATCGACTATCCCTTATGAGGATGTAGGAGTAGGTTTAATCAAAGATTCCACTTTAATGGGAACTTTTTATATGCCTCCACCTAACGTACGGCATAATATTTCTAATATCAATATGATTACATCAAGCACTATTCCATTTGCTAATCCTTGGATATTGCCTTCAAAATCAGAACTGGATTTTTTCAATGGCAGGACGCCTTTGAGTCCTTTTGATATAGCATATCAAGCAGTACAGTCATTTTCTGATTCTTTATCAACTGATAATGATCCAATGAATGTGATCAGCGAAGAATGATTTTCAGCGTCAAGCTCAACTACAACATCAATTCCTGATCCTTTTCAACAAGTCTTTCATACTAATGAAAGCATTCATGAATTCTTGTCTGTAGATGAGTACCATGGGATGATCTCCATCATAGGTCATCATTTTTATCTGAGCTTGATAAATTTGAAAATAATTTTTCCTCTATTTTTACAGTTGATTATGTCGAGGAACCTCAGAGTCCAATATCGATTACAAATTTGGATTCTGAAGTAAATTTGGGGAATATTTCTTCTACCATTCCTATTGACATCTCAGTAAAACCCAGAATTATTGAAAACATTCCTATAGGTGCATCATGTACACCAGATGAAATTTCTACATATAAAGCCCTATTTCAAGAATTTTGTGACATATTTGCCTGGTCTTATGAAGAAATTCCAGGAATCGATCCCAACATTGTCATTCGTGAAATAAAGACTTACCCAGATGCTAAACCTGTCAGACAACGATTACGTCCGATACATCCATGAAAAGTTGCTGCCATTAAAGCCGAAGTTGAAAAATTACTAAGAGCAAGTTTAATTTATCCGATCCCATTAACAGATTGGGTATCTAATATCGTTCCTTTTACGAAAAAACAAGGAAAAATATGAGCATGTGTTGACTATAGGGATATTAACAAAGCTTGTCCTAAAGACAATTATCCAACTCCTTATATCGACCAAATTATTGATGATTGTGCCGGAAATGAAATGTATTCATTCATGGACGGATTTTCTGAATACAATCAAATAAAAACACTCCCTGCCGATCAACCAAAAACAACGTTCATTTATCCTTGGGAAACATTTGCTTACTGTAAATTACCTTTTGGATTAAAGAATGTTAGGGCAACTTTTCAAAGGGCAATGTCCTATGCTTTTCATGACACTAAACACATTGTGCAACCTTATCTTTGTTAGGTCCCTATATTACTAGTATAGTCCCTTATTGTTGTAACCCCATTATTGTTATTATTGTACCCTTGTAACCCCCATATTGTTATTATTGTGCCCTTAAATTATTATTGTTAGGCCGGCTAGGATTACATTGTGGCCCCATCGACTCCTATATATAGAAAGGAGGTTTTGTAATTTGAATCATCCAAGAATTTTTCATTCATGTATTGTATTGGAGGTTTCCCCCTTGAAGTGGCTTATTTCTAAGGCGTTGATATCTCTTTTCTTCTATTTTTGGAGCTGGTTTCACAACATTTGGTATCAGAGCTTTAGATTCTAGGGTTTTTGCTGCTCCAAACTAGTCATCGTGGAATTTTCGCTATAAATTTTATTCTACAAAGGTTTAGAAGCTGAAATTTTTAGAGTGCGAAGCCGAATTCCTGAGGAACACCATTACACAATTTCAGAGCTTGGTTCATAATATTTTCAAAGATATGATCTGCGGAATTTAAGGCTTTTTTCAGGCTCCTGAATTTAACCTAAACATGTCATCGCGATATTTGCGCTATAACTTTTTTTCTACAAAGACTCAGAAGATAAAAATTTTGGAGAGCGAAGCCAAATTCCTGAGGAACATCCTCACAAAATTTCAGAGCATGATTCACAATATTTGCGAAGATATGATCTATGGAAGTTAGGTATGTTTCAGGCTCCCGAATTTCATCTCAAAGAGGTTATCATGGGAAAATCTTCATAACTCTCTCTCTGAGCATCGGATTAGAATGTTGTAAAAAGTGTCCGCAAGTACACATAATGTAGTTTACTATCTATCAATTTTAGAGCCAAAGGAGGAAATAGGAAGACGAGGCAAGTCATACAAGTTTTCTCTAATGAACCAATCCATAATTGGGTCATTGTGGGAGATTGGACATATCTTTGTCTTGAAGAATCCAAATCAGGTCAGACCTGTGACATTTGAAAGAAGCTTCAGAGGGCTACTACAAGGCCAAATTTTAGATATTGAAGATCCACAATTATATAGATAATTCAATTTCAATATAGAGCTCCTCAAAAGCAAGTAAAAGGTGTGTATTTTTTTCCCGAATTGTAGAAGTCTTGTTTGAAGAATCAAGTTGAATTAATTCTAAGGGCATATTGTAGAATAGATATCAGTATTGGATTCTAAAATGGCCCCTAAAAAGAATTCAACGCCCATCAAGCCTTTAGAAGGCTCTACTATGACTCATGAAGATGAAGAATGGCAACATGACATATCAAAATTAAAAGAGCAAGTGCAACAAATTTCGCTCTCGCAAAGAGCAACAAAAAATGACATGGAAGTTTTGAAGAAAGGTGTGGAAACTAAGATGGATGGTTTGAAGAAAGGCGTGGAATCTAAGATGGATGGTTTGAAGAATGGCATGGAATCTAACATATATGGCATGGAAGCTGGCATAGAATCTAAGATGGATGACATGGAAGCTAAGATCAATGAGAAAATGGAAAACATGAAGAATGATATAAAAGCAGACATGGAAGGTTTGACAAATTTAATATAAGAAATGTTTCCTAATGGTGAAAAGATAGTAGAGGAAACTCATGATGAGAAAAAAATAAATGTTAATCGTGATTTCATAAAATCAAATGTTGGCGGGAAGAACCACCATATTCCAAAAATGGATATGAGAAAGTTTGATGGAAAGGATCCTGTAACATGGATACTATATATGGAGCAATATTTTGATCTCCATAATGTGAAAAACATACAAAAGGTACACATTTCAACTTTACATTTATAAAAAAATACATTTGTATGGTATTGATGGCTTTGCTCCCGTAAAAAAATTGTCACTTGGTCAATTTTTACGGAGGAAATGATAGCACATTATGAGGATACAAAGAGCAACACCTTCTTTAGCCAATTTATAAATCTCAAACAAAATGGTTTAGTGGGGGAGCACATTGAGGACTTCCAAAAATTGAATATAAGGATAACTGATATTCCAGAGGAACACAAGATTGATCTCTTCATAGGTACTTTAAAGGATAACATCCAACATGAAGTTTGCGTTTTGGAACCTGATTCATTGGAGAAGGCATTCAGGTTGGCAAGAAAAATTGAATATAAAATTATGGCGACAAGGAAGCCTACCACTCACTTCTATAAAGAGGGAAGTGTTGCTACTCCTAGATTTCCACAACCTACAAGGTTGACACCACAACAATTAGAAGAAAAAATAGCAAAAGGGCTTTGCTACAATTGTGATATAAAATACACTAAAGGTCATAAGTGTGCTGAGAAGAAATTATTTTACATAGATTGTGAAGAGGAAGAAGAAAATGAACAAGAAGAGGATATACACCAGGAACCAACCCTAGAAGAGGAAGAAATGAGTTCGACCATATCGTGTAATGCATTGGCAGGAATTACCACTCCTCAAACTCTCAAGATAGAAGGACATATCAAGAATAAAAAGGTAATAGTGTTGATTGATTCAGGTAGCACCCATAATCTTATTCATTGTAAGGTAGCCAAGGAATTAAATTGTTTCCTATACCCAGCACCAGAATGTCAAGTGATGGTTGCAAATGGAGGAACTATAAATTGCTCTGGAAAATGCCATAATATCAAGCTAACCATGGGGGGAATATGTATTGACTAGTCCAATGCTTGCCATTCCTATGGGAGGTGCTGATGTTGTACTAGGAGTACAATGGTTACAATCTTTGGGGACGGTAGCTTTTAATTTTCGAGAACTTTTCTTGAAATTTTTTTCAGAAGGAAAGGAAGTCGAATTACGGGGTATTGCGGGGAAGCCAGGAAGGATAATAAGCTCTAATGTCATGACAAATCTTCTAAAGAAAGAAAAACGAGGCGTAATTGCACAATTATGCTCACTAGAAGTTCCGACATCAAAATCATCTATTTCTGCAGATCTCCAACAAGTCTTGGACAATCATTCCAAGGTGTTTGAAACTCCAAAAGGACTCCCACCTATTCGTGATCATGATCATGCTATTCATTTGATTCCGGGAAGTGTTCCTCCAAACATCAGGCCTTATAGATATCCTTACTTCCAAAAGAGCGAAATTGAACGTATGATTGCAGAAATGTTAGAGGCGAGTATAATTCAACCTAGTCAAAGTTCTTTCTCTGCTCCTGTAGTATTGGTAGACAAGAAGGATGGATCATGGCGAATGTGTCCGGATTATAGGGAGCTCAATAAGCTCACCATTAAAGACAAATTTCCCATTCCTGTGATTGATGAATTATTGGATGAATTACATGGAACAATTTATTTTACCAAGTTGGATCTTCGTTCAGGATATCATCAAATTAGAATGAAGACTGAAGATATTCCAAAAACAACATTTCGAACTCATGAGGTCATTATGAATTTTTGGTCATGCCTTTTGGCCTTACCAATGCACCTTCTACATTTCAAGGGTTGATGAATTCCATTTTCAAACCCTTCCTTAGAATATTTGTGCTAGTATTTTTTGATGATATACTAATCTACAGCAGGTCTTGGAAGGATCATGTTGAACATGTTGACAGGGTGCTCAAACTATTGCAGGAGAAACAATTATATGCAAAAACATCCAAATGTTTCTTTGAAGTACAAGAGGTGGAATATCTAGGTCATATTATATCTCACGAGGGTGTTAAAGTAGACCCTAACAAAATTAAAGCCATTAAGGAATGGAAAGTCCCCATGACCATAAAGCAGTTGCGAGGATTTCTCGGGTTAACAGGGTATTATCGCAAGTTTGTTAAGAATTATGGGAGAATCGCAGCACCTCTAACAACATTATTGAAGAAAGATGCATTTTCATGGACTCCTGAAGCAACTAAGGCCTTTGAACATCTTAAAGAGGCAATGTGCCTAGCACCGGTCTTAGCTACGTCGGACTTCACAAAAACCTTTATTGTGGAATGTGATGCCTCAGGAAATGGAATTGGTGCAGTTTTAATGCAGGAAGGAAGACCCATTGCTTTTGAAAGTCGTCCAATCAAAGGAAAGTATTTACATAAACCTATTTATGAGAAGGAAATGTTAGCAATAATGCATGCACTAAAGAAATGGCGAACTTACCTAATGGGAAGACACTTCAAGGTAAAAGCTGATCATGATAGTCTTAAACACTTTTTGGAACAAAGACTATCTTCAGAAGAGCAACAAAAATGGGTCACAAAGATGTTGGGTTATGACTTTGAAATAATCTACAAAAAAGGAAAGCTTAATGTTGTTGCGGATGCACTCTCAAGAAAGAATGAAGAAGTGGAAGCATTGCTTTGTGCCATTTCTATTATCCAACCAGATTGGATAACCGAAGCAAGAGATGAATGGAAGAAGGAAAAAGATGTATGGACACTCATTCAAAAGTTACGGCAAGATCCTAGTACATCTGATACATTTAATTGGAAAAATGATTCCTTATGGTACAAAGATCGCTTATATCTTTGTAAAAATTCCCAACTAAAACAAAAGATTCTTCTGGAATTGCACACTTCTCCTTTAGGAGGACACTCAGGATTTTTAAAAACTTACCACAGGGTGAAGAAAGATTTTTTTTGAGATGGCCTTAAATCTGATATTCAAAAGTTTGTGGCGGAATGTTTGGTTTGCCAGCAGAATAAAGTGGAAACAATTAAGACCCCGAGACTTCTACAACCTTTATCCATTCCAAGTCAACGTTGGGAGGAGATTTCAATGGATTTTATCACTGGTTTACCTAAGTCCGAAGGAAAGAGTGTCATCATGGTGGTAGTTGATAGACTTACCAAGTATGCACACTTTTGTGCATTATCTCATCCATTTAAATCAAGTACAGTTGCTACTACATTTATGGACACAATTCAAAAGCTACATGGAAACCTGTTACACAACATTTTGTCACCATCCTTGCAATCCCTCATCCAGTACATTGGAGGACTATTCCCGTGACCTGTGAACAGTAAAATGTCCTAAAAACACCTTGATGACATCCTTCTACATAAGGGAAAGAATTCTCCTCAAGAACAGTTCCTCTAAAAAACCCTAAAAACAGATGTTTTGCCCTTAGCACGAGTATCCAGTTCATCACTTGCGCCGACCTGCAAAAGTTACACTAGGCCCGCACCACTTGGCGCTCTGTCACTGTGTGTCACCTGCGCCAAGCCTATTTGGGAATGTTTTTTAAAAATAAATGGCGGAAGTTTGGTTCTAACAACTTTAGAATGAATTTTCAGAAAGAAGTTGCGTTGTTTGACTCCGGATCTCCTTGTTTAGGAAACAGTTTTCCACCTCTCATGGAACCTTCCTAAGAGATAGGAATCTATCCCATGATTATAGGGATCCCAACTTCCCTTCCTCCCTCTATAAAATCCTGCCCTCTCCATTTGCAAGCTAACTGAAATTTTGGGAAGGAAATTATAGCTGAGTAACAATCAAGAGTAGAGCTAAGGAGAACCCTGTGAGAGAGAGAGTTTTTTCAAATCCCTGACGAGCTTTGTGAGACACATCCCACTGGAGTCTTGTCGAAGGAAGATCACGACGTCAGAGCACCAGTTGTAATATTTCTCTCGTATCTTAATATACATGACTCTTCTATTGGTTCCATGATTGTGTTTGTCCATTATATAATGCAATTTCATTCATTCCTCTGTGACTGATCGATAGTTATAAAGTGTGAAATATTACGTTGCATGTTGTCTCTCTTCTTTGCATGTGTACAGGTATCTGGATGCAGCAAGCTCACGGATCGTGACCTGTCCGGCTAGGAATGGAAGCGCCACTTCTTCTTCGACAACAACAGCGAAGGAATCACGGTAAGCGATCTATTGCGATTCTATCTTTTGTAACTAGGAATCAATAGCTTTGCGTGTTTTGATTGTTGCTAGACCCACTCTAGGGCTAGTGGGATCGCCTCTGTCCACAGAGGGGATTTACCTCCACGACAATTTGGCGACTCCACTGGGGAACAATGGGAGTTGGTCCTTCCTCCATTGGGTTGTTTTTTGGCTTTTTGTTTGATTAGATTGCTTTTCTAGTTCACCTTCCTTGGTGTTAAAACCCTGTTTAGCCCCCAGAAGACCAGATCTAGCCTTTGTTCGTTCATTTTCATAATTTTATAGGGTAAAACTGATTGGCGTGGTTATCCCTCTAACAGTTGCGCGAAGGGCGCTAGTTGCTAGTTAGGCACCCGCGCCATCCCCTGTTTGGCGCAGATTACAGCCGAACAGGTGCGCCAACCTTGGTAGGTTTTAGGGTTTTCCTGTTTTTGGACTCTCTGATCTTGAGTTTTGGTCCTGGTTTGTTTTTTCTGATTTTTTGAGTGCTTTGAAGTCATTTTTTACTGTGTTTAGCCCTTGTCCTCCGATTGTTTGCCCTTTTCTGTCAGTTTTGCATTTTAGCCCTAGGGATTCTAGGTGCTTCAGTGTGCTGAGCCTCCCGTGGGAGTTTTGGGTCTTTGCTTTCCCGGTCAACTTTTTTTCTGCTTCTTTACATTCATCTTGCTGAATCAAATTGAGTCATTGCGTTTATTGAGTGATTTTCCTCTCTTTCGTTCAGTTTCGCTTTGTGTTGCTCCAAGCCTAGATCACACGGCTTGTTTGGGTCTCTTTCGAAATTCTTCTTCGCTTTGAGGGATTTCGTCATCGGTTTGAGTCTTCATTGTGCTTGTTTGAGTTGAGTGAACTTGTTTTGTTTCAGCTCTCTCTTTATCATTCTAAAATTGATGTTTTCATTAGTTTTTCATTTATTTAGTGCATTTTCTCTAATATATTGAAAAATACAAAAAAAGTATTTTGCATTTTTTATTGGCATAGTGAGAATTGAAAACTCTTTCGCATTACTAGTGTTGTATAATTCTAGAGAAAAGTTTTCCAGTTTCATTAGCTTGCATTGAAATCGGTAGTGGATGTTTTTGTGTGTTCATTTTGCAATCATTTGAAAGCTCTCAACTCTCCTGTAGATAGCTCTTCATTGAAAAAAATAATATTTTGTGGCATGTAGTTTGCATCTAGAGGTTTTATGAGATCCAACATTCGATAGGGCCTTGAAATCGAAACGTAAATTGAAGATAAACTTTAAAATTTACTGAATTGACCTAAGGCAGCATTGAAACTTAACAGAACCTCTAGTAGTCTAAGGTAGAGACATGTTCCGGTGTCTTTAAGCCTAGTAGTTGTCGCTCGCCATCTGGCTACAGACAGCGCTAGTACGGACTTGTGCTTTCCGTACCGTCGTGTATATAAAGGGAGACCCCATTAGGTTGCAAATCCTTTATCCATAGGAAGTCGAGTCTGCTGCCTTTTACCCATGATACACCGGACACAGCATTCAGAGAGATTACCTGCATGTACGTTAAGTCCTTGGTTGATTTCTCTTTCATTTTTACCAAGGTGTATATGGCAGTTCACGGATATCTGGTACACCCATTTACCTAGATTACCAAAGCAGTCATTTTGATCTTTACTGACTCCCTAAATTTAAAAAGATCATCAAGCGCTTGTCCTTTCACACTTGTTTCCAAACTGAAAGTGATAGAGTCATCTTTTACTCATTTCTCGACTCTTAAAACATGAAACAGTAAAATTTCTAGTTTCAATGTGGTAAAATTAATCACCTACGATCACACGCCCATTTAGAGATTGATTTTTTTGGCCTGCTTTTGTTTGCCTTGGTTTTTACTCGTGTGTCTTTTTTTTTTATCTCTTCCTCTTTTTGATATAGTCTCCGTGGCGGAACCATTAGTTTTGTCTATTGGTAGTCCTTATACAGATTATTCATCAGAAGTCTCTCAGTCCTCTGCTAAGCATCAGTAACCCGTTCTATCCGAGTTTCCCCTTGGGGGATCGGTTATATCTGAGCTTCCCTTTGGAGGCCCAGTTGAGTTCAATTGGCCCTTGTCCAACGCTTGGTTTGGATTTGGAGTTGGGGAACACTTCCCTTCTCTTACATCGGGATCACCGTTTTTGGCTGCTATCGTACCTCCTAGTCCCCGTCGTCTTTTAGAAGATCTTACGGCAGAGTCAGATATGGACTCATCCAGTCCTATTCCTAGTGAGGGAATTCCTACTTCTGGTGAAGACTACCAGCTTTTTCCCGAAGACATCCCTAAACCATTTATTCTTTCTTCACCTGTTCCATTGATCCCAGTTGGATATAGGTCTTTAAGTCAGGCCATGGCCACTATTGCCTCTATTGGAATATCGATTCCATCCACAGAACCGATCATTCCCTCGTTAGGGATGTCGCCACCGACACCTCTCACGACATCTCCTTTTGTCACATCGATACATGTTAGACCTACTGTCTGCATGGCTGCGTCTACGCCTATTGTCACCACTCAGTCAACTAGACCTTGTCAGTTCCTGAAGACATTTATATGGCTACTGCCATTCCTGAGAACCTTTCTCCCGAGGAGTATCAGATGACTTTACAGCCACCGATCTCCCAGGTTTATTAGTCCTCTCAGGATCTTAATCATCCTTACTTTTCTCATTATGGAGCAGATGGTACCCCGATCTATTCATTTCCATTTCAATATGATGAGCACGACAACCCCATTTATTTGCCTGCTCCTAAGGCTTATTAGTATATTAACGGTTTTATACCTACCCTGCCTGTGCAACCTTCTAACCAAAAAGGACAACCCTTTCAGGGAAAACCTTTGTTTCAGCAAGGATATACTTCTGGCCCACAAGGAAAACCCTTCCAGGGACAACCTTCGGCCCAGCCAGGGTATGCATATGACCCGCAAGGGAAACCCTTACAGGGACAACCTTCGGTCCAGTAGGGACTATTTTACGGCCCGCAAGGGCAGTCCTACAATCCTAAAGATAAACCTCTATAGCCTCACCCTGTGGTCCAACCATGGAAACCTCAAGGACCTGCAAGGCAATTGGTATATCAACCTGGACCTTCATACGGTCCTGGGGGGCAAACCCATCCTTCTCAACCTTTGGTGCAACCTCAGCAGCCTCATTTTCCAATTGGTCAAAATGTTGTACAACCAGGGCTATCTTATGGTCTTGTCCCAGGTCAACCTGGTTATCAGGCACAAACTGGCCCACTCACGCCATCAGGCCAACCTGCTCAACCGGGGCAACCTGGTGTCCCTCATCAGCTAGGTCAACCTGTTCAACCAAGACAACCTGCACAGCCTGTTAACCCTGCTCAGCCTCCGATCTATTCTATGCCACAACCGAATCCACCTGTGTGCCCAACTTATTCGACTCAGCAGGGCCCCACTTATCAGCAGCCAGTTCGACCCCAAGGTGGTTATTACCCTCAAGGTCAGTCTCGACTGGTTTACAACCTGCCTCAAGGTTCTAGTTATTACCCTCAACAGCCAGGCTATACTTATACTTCACAGCAAAATCCTTACACTGCTCAATCGGGACCCATGTATACTCAGAATCAGTATCCTGGTTATCAACCCCCGTATCCTGGTTTTCAGCCGACATATCAACCCAATTATCCGGCTTATACCCCCTATGGTCAGAAACCTCCAGGACAGAACCAATGGGGGCAGAGTTATGCTCAACCAGGATGGAGTACAGGTACAGGTCCTTATCAGGGACCTGCCATGCCTTTTAACCCTCAATTACCTTTTCTTGCCACGTTGGAGTTACCGGACGTGTCCAAATTGACCAATGATCCGATTCTTCATAATCCATATTGGCTTCCGGTTCCGATGAAGGTGCCTAGTGATTGCCCTAAGTTTGAGGGAAAATCTGGAGAAGACCCCCAAGCACACGTCATGACATACCATTTATGGTGTTCTTCGAATTCTTGGGTGGATGACTCGATTCGTCTGCGTCTTTTCCAGCGCACTCTCACAGGCGCTGTTGCTAAATGGTACATAGAACTATCCCGTGGTATTTTTCAAGATTTTAATACTCTAGCTATGGCGTTCCTGACGCATTTCCAGTTACCGGTTCGTTACGAAGCCAGGACACATCTCCTGACATCTCTGAAACAGGACAAAGCTACTCATATTTCAGATCACATTCACGAATCGAGACGTCATCGTCATCTGATCAAGTTTGACATTCCTGATCAGCTTCTGACTCACTGGTTCACTACCTCTTTTGTCAATAATATTGCATAGGACATTTCTATGGGGGCATGTGTAACCGAGGAACAGGCCATTGCTCGCACCCAGTACCTCGATTTAGTGTACTCTCAATCGGGCACGTTATACGACATCTTGACCGATGCCCCGCGACCAGGGACCTCTAAAGCACTGTTTACTCCATCATTAGACAGTGTTATTGGTTCCGTCTCTCAGACTTCTCGCAAGTCTCCATCTTCCAATGCCGAGAAGCCAAAATCCAATTCATCCAATGATTCTGCTTCTTAGCCTGCTCCAGAATCTGGTAAAATTGCGGAGGTCAACACTGTTCAGGCCAATCCTGCGGACAAGACCTCCAAAGGGAAAAAGAAGGGAAAAGGCAAAGCCAAATCCGATGCCCCAAAACCGGAATTTTCTAAACTCTGTGTTGATGATGGTTCGCAATGAAAACTGAAGTATCCCTTCCTGATTTGTGAAGAGGATCACTACACTAAAGATTGTCCTCGACGATCTGCGGTTAGTCAACTACTCAAAGGCGCTAAGGGAACTCTGGCAGTCCTTAAAGAACCTTTCCCATCTCAGCAAACCCAGATGGTCGATTAATCTGCACCATCTGCGTCGTTCGGCTCTCAAGTTTTCATGATGAACAGTTCTGCACCCGTTTCCATCGCTACTCAGTCGAACGATTATGTCGGATCACGTCAGGCAGCTGGGAAGGAGGTCGTTGATGGTCCTCCTCCCCCACCTACCTCTAGTCCCCTTGAAATTGAGAAGCCCAGTGTTGAACCCGTTATACGGCCACATTCTAAAGGTGTTCTCCAGAAGTCTTCCTATAATCCTAATGCCCGTGCTGCTCAACATCACAGTATTGTTAAGGATTTAGCGCAAGCTCCGTCCGCGATGTCTGCGTTAGAAGTCCTCCATAGTTGTTTGTCTCAACAGAAAGCATTGTTATCTGCGATTGGCGGTATCGATCCTGCCAATTCTATTCTTCTCACTTTTGATCTAGAGAATTTTGTCCCCCGACTTCCACACCAGATCACGCTTGTTATACAAGTCAGTATTAACGGTCTCAACATCCATATGGCCGTGGTGGACGAAGGTGCATCTACCTGCATCATGTCATCTGCTTGCTGGAAGGCTACTGGCTCTCCAGCGCTCAATTCATCACCCAATGCTCTTGAGGCATTCGATGGAAGGGAGTCAAAACCCTTGGGTGTTCTCGCTAGCTTACCGATTACATTGCAAGGAAAGACTGTCAACGTTGAAGTGGAAGTCGTTGATTCAAAACTCAACTATAATCTTCTACTCGGTCGCAGTTGGACTCACGCTATGTTGTGCGTTTTTTCCACCCTCTTTCGACTTCTGAAGTTTCCGCATGAGGGAAAAATTATTACTGTTGATTAGTTGTCATTCCTTACCTCGTCTTCCGAGAACAACGTGCCATACATGGACCAAATTCAATCCCCCTGACAGCATAGGGCTGGGTATTTTCAAAGATCCCACTCTCATGGGTATATTTCCCTTTCCACCACCCAATACCGTTCAAGTCAATATGATCTCTAGGTCGGATGACCCATGGATCATCCCTTCTCCTGAACAGGTTGCCTATTTTGGAGAATCGATGCCTTTGACCCAGGTTGAAATCAATTATTGTGAGATCATTGCCGCATCGGATCCTCCTCCTGCTGATACAACTCCTTTGAGCATGGATCTTGATGTTTATTCTCAATCCCCCTGGCTCGGCGATGCAGATTCGCCCGATCCTTTGAGATAATTTTTTTCTTCTGACGAAGCTATCGTGGAGACTATGTCTCTCGAAGATCTGTTGTGGAGCGATGGGCATCATCGTTCCTCGTTTATGCCTAGCCTGGGGGAAATGTCTAATTTTATCGAGCGTTTTGCATCTCAGGTTCCCTCTTCATCGCTCCAAACGCCAATATTGACTCACAAAGTTTTCTCAGAAGGAAATCTGAGTAACATTACCCAAACGATGCCTATCGACATCTTCGTTAAACCGGGGGTTGTCGAGAACATCCATGTGGGAGTCACTTGTTCTCCCGATGAGATTCAAGTATACACTAGTCTCTTCCGCGAATTCCATGATGTTTTCGCATGGTCTTATGAAGAGATGCCTGGAATTGATCCCAGTATCATCGTGCACGAAATTCCCACCTATCCTGGTGCGAAGCTTGTGCGCTAGTGTCTGCGTCGAGTGCATCCTCGGAAAGCCGCTGCTATAAAAGCCGAAGTTGAGAAACTTCTTAAAGCAGGTTTCATATATCCGATCCCTCTGACAGAGTGGGTTTCCAATATTGTCCCTGTGGATAAGAAGCAGGGCACAATTCGAGTCTGTGTTGACTATCAAGATATCAATCGGGCTTGCCCTAAGGACAACTATCCCACCCCTTTTATCGATCAGATCATTGACGATTGTGCAGGGAGTGAGATCTTTTCCCTTATGGACGGCTTTTCAGGTTATAATCAAATCAATATCCTCCCATCCGATCAACATAAGACCGCTTTTATCTGTCCGTGGGGAACATTCGCCTATAAGAAACTCCCTTTCGGCTTGAAAAATGTTGGGGCTACCTTCCAGCATGCCATGTCTTATGCCTTTCACGACATATGTAATGTTGTTCAACCGTACCTGGATGACCTTCCGGCTCATTCAGCTCTGCGCAAAGACCATCCGGAACATCTCCGCCAGATTTTTCTCCCCTGTAGATGTTACAACATCAAGCTTAATCCTCACAAGTGCGTCTTTTGTGTCGACTCTAGTCGACTTTTAGGGTTCATTGTCTCTAAGGACTGAATTCGCCTTGACCCTCTTAAGGTTGAGGCTATTGTTAATCTCCCCTCACCATCCTCGTTACATTAGCTTTAGAGTCTTCAAGGGAAAGAGAATTTCTTATGTTGTTTTATCCCGAACTATGCGGAGGTAGCCAAAGGGTTCACGCGACTTCTAAAACAGGACATCCCTTTCTATTGGGACTAGATTGCTCAGCAATCTTTTGATAACCTTAAGACGTTTCTTATCAATGATCCATTAATACGTCCTCCGAATTATCATCGCGACTTTACCCTCTATTTGGTTTCCGCATTCAGTACAATTGCCATGGTTTTGGTGCAGGATGACGATGACGGTAACGAACACGTGATTTATTATCTGTCTCGAAACCTCCTCGACACTGAGACACATTATGCACATGTCGAGAAGTTAGCGTTGGCCGCGGTCCAGGCCGTTCAGCGGTTTCTTCATTACATCCTATTACGCACGGTAACCGTGATTTCCGACTGCAACCCCATGACTTACATTTTGTCTCAACAATTGCTGGGGGAAAGTACTCAAAGTGGATTGTGATCCTCCAAGAGTTTGATTTGGAGTTCACTACTGCCAAATCAAAGATATCACTGGTTTTTGTTGATCTCTTTTGTTCTCTCCCGACCGACTCTGTTCTGTCTCAATCCGAGAATCATATCCTGGATGAAACTCTCTTCTTAATCAGCACTCTCGATCCATGTTACGGTGATATCATCATGTACCTCTAGACATCTACCTTCCGGTCCAAGTTAACGAAGGATGCTCGATGCCACGTTCGACATCAGTTGCAACCATATTGCATTGTCGGAGATACCCTATATCGTGTTGGAGTCGATTGTGTACTCTGCCGGTGTTTGACCTTAGAAGAGGCTGAGAAAGTTACGAATGATTGTCACAATGGCACCTATGGCGGTCACATGTCCGGTTATGCTACTGCATAGAAGATCCTTCGTGCGGGCTATTTCTAGCCATCTATATTTAAAGACTGTATTGTTGCAGTACGGAAGTGTCATGCGTGCCAGCTCTTCCAACGCAAGATACGTGCACCGCCTCTCCCATTACATCCTGTCATTACCATGGGCCCTTTTTCCAAATGGAGCATTGATTTTATGACATGTAACCCTCACTCGGCCGGGGGGCATGCTTATATCATCGTTGCCGTAGATTATTTCATCAAGTGGGCTGAAGCAATGCCTACACTAGCTGCGGATGGTAAGACAACTACACAGTTCATTTTCAACCATGTGATCACTCGTTTCAGCGTTCCTCAAGCCATCATCACTGATCATGGCTCTCATTTTCGAGACTATATGATGGCAGAGCTGAAATCTAAGTTGGGCTTGCGTCACGACAGCTCAACGCCATATTACCCTCAGGCAAATGGCCAGGTTGAAGCCGTGAACAAGGTGCTTGTCACGATGCTTCAACGAACAATTGGTATACACAAATCGAGTTGTCATCTCCAGTTGTTTTTAGCTCTTTGGGCCTACCGAACGTTAGCGAAGAGTGCAATTGGATTCACACCATTTCAGTTGGTGTATGGTTTGGAAGCTACTCTTCCGGTTGAATGTGAGATCCCTTCACTAAAATTTCCTGTGGAATTACTGCCCGATACTTCACCAGAGGAAGAACGTCCCCTATATCTCGAGAGATTGGATGAAACTCGCCGCTTGGCTGCTTTGGTTATCGAGGCACAAAAAAAGTGGGTTAAAGCTCATTTCGATCAAACGGTTTATCCGCGCTCTTTTATCGAAGGGGACCTCTTCCTCTTGTATGATCAAGCTCATGACAAGCTTGGGGTAGGAAAATTCCAACCTATGTGGCATGGGCCCTATATCGTTAAACGTGTATTGAAAAATGGGGCTTATGAGCTGATCGATTATGAAGGTCTTCCTTTGGCGCAGCCCAGAAATGGGTTGTACCTGAAGAAATATTATGCTTGAATCATTCTTGCGTAGTATATGTACATAGGTGATTTTTTTTCATTTTTGTGCATGTGTAGTGTGGTGTGCTTTGTAAGCGTTATTCTTCTTATCGCGTCTTCCTGATTGTGCAGATGTATATTACTCCTTATGTCGGTTTCGCAAATGGTGCCTCCCGTAGTACCAGGAACCTGTCTTCGGCAGCTTGGGTAATTTACAATCCTGCTGGTGAGTTGATTAATTTACAAGGTATTTTTCTAGGGCTTGCTACAAATAATGTCACGAAATATAGTGCCTTTTTGGAAGTATTAAACGAGCCTGTTAACCTTGGCATTCGCGCGTTACTTGTACATCTGGACTCACAGCTTGTGGTTTTACAGCTCAATGGTCATTATTCAATTAGAAACCTATGCATTTTAAGACTGTATCTACGTATTCGTTTACTTGAAATAAATTTTGATTACATCACATATCAGCGTATACCAAGACAAATGAATACACTAACAGATGTAGTAGCCAACATGGTATTAGATAGACATTTACACAATTTGTAAAACCATTATCATATGTAAGCAAGATCCATGTAGAAAATAGATGTATATATATATGTCGAGTGTTTGCAATGTGTGCATCATATAAAACCAAAAATATATATGTTTGTTTCAGTTACATCTGGAGACGACATGTCTCTCAAAAATATGAAAATAGAAATCCTAGGTGTATAATCGGAATGGTGCTCGTGGTAGCACATCACTGCCCACACCAACCGCCTCAGTAAGCGATGGAGACGACTCGGCACCCCTACGGTGTGCCTCTGATAAGCTAGGGGAACATCAGCTAAACGAGCATAATCTGGAACTCCGCGAGATATCCCCTCTAGGTTCTATATGAGCTCATCCCCCTTGCCCCCCTCACCTTGAGGGTCATAAGCGAGAGGGGTCCTCCTCACTATTGGTGACATTCCGGCAGGCCTCTCTAGGCCAACATCTGCATACATATAGGATTAGCTGTTAGAAAATACATGTATACCAAAAAATCATAATACTCATAAAATTAAAAAGAGTCTTACCAAGCTCCTCATCCCAGTCCTCTCCCTCTGGGAGTAGAAGGTCTGGGTCTCCAATAAAATCGGTGCCTGCATAGGGCCAGTATTCCACGACGATCAATTGTCGTCGGAGCCAGTCAAAGAACTAGGGCCACCAGGACATCTGTTGGCTGCCCCCTGCCCTAGGCATCAATGCTGCCCATCGAGCCATCCATGGCTCTCTCAGTGGTGGATCTGGGACTATGGCCTCCTGGCGCTGAAAAATTGGTAATCGTTCCAGGACGAACGACACTAGAATCGACCCATATCCAAATTATTTCAGTTTGGTCTGCTTGCATTTTTTGAGTTGCCGTTTAATGTTCATGGTCACGGGCGCGGCCCAGTCAAATATAGTTGGGTTCATACACTCCGATGCAAGCAGTAGCTGCGTCTTTGTGGCCTCGTGCGGTGCCTGCGATCCCGCAGCCTACGTAATGGTGTGTAGCACTACTCTTAGTGCTAGATCAAGGACGGTCTAAATGTCTACTTTCCCGCTCCCCGTTCCTTTGCGTGCCCCTGGGCACACCCTATTCATGACCATTGTCATGTTTTCTCCTGAAGGCCTGGTACTGGTCAGAATAGGGACTGGACCCCTGTGTGACAGTCCAGTGATGAAGTATACATCTGATACTTCGAGCTCAAGTTCCTGGTCTCAAATTTTGAATTTATCCTCATCCTCATCCTAAATACTGATGAGATACTGCAGCAATTCGGGCTGAGCCCGGAGACATGGCGTCAGAAAGAACTTTTTTAGCCCGCAATTTCGAAGAGCATTCATACAATGCTTGTTTCACATTTCCAGTTCATATTTTTCGCTATGTTCTCTCTCTTTCCATTCAATAACCATCCTTTTTGCTGGATACCTGCATCAATCAATCATAGGAATGTTATAAACCTCCCTAGGTATCCAAAATTACATTTCATTGGTTATTTTTGAGAAATTTTAGCCGGATTTTGTGTTGCGTCATTGGCATGGCTGTTTGGCTGACAGTCGCGTCAACTGGTGCGACCTCTGTGTAAGACAGAGCGAATTGGCGCGGGTCCATGCCTGGAACCCACGCCAACCACGGAGCCATAAAATTTGAATTCCCTAAAGGACCTTAAACAATGATAAAATACAGTAAAATGTAACTTAAAATATGGACAAAGAGGTCGGCTCCTACCTAAACCAGACAGAATTCGATTTGGTCCACTGGATTGGCCGCACTTGTCACCTGAAGATCGAAGTATAAATGGGTCACTGTTGCTCTGCAAAGAGGTAAAAAGTGAAAAGTAAATACTTTTTACCATTGTTGGTATTTTATAGCTTTTCAAAGTCCTAAATGGGTTTTTAAACATGTTTGTCGACATATTTTTGCATTATTTTCGTCGAATATGTTTTACACGCGTCTTTTTGTGCAGCAACAGGTTTTTCACATGATTTTGACGAAGAGACGAGTTGTCTTTTATACTTTTTCGAACTCGGTAAAAACACGAAAAAGTCACTATTGGAGTCACCTTCCAGCTCTTTTTTGACTCTCTAAAACTGAAAAGATTGCCGAGTCACTTGTCGTTTTGAGCTCGTTAAATTGGCTGCGATCTACCCAGTATACGTTTACCCCTTTTTTGGGCTGGGATAGATTATTTACGAAAAAGGAATACCCTAGCCTGTCGCGACTAGGAGGTTTTCTCAGACACAGTTTTCTACCTTTTCAGATCTGAGGAAATATCTACGAAAAGGGACTGCTAGAGTTTTCTTTTCCACCTTCTTTTCAAACTCTCTAAATATGAAAAGATGCCGAGTTCTTCCTTTTTCAGGCTCGTTAAAAACCTATGACATCGGACTCCGTCGTAATGAAGCTACTCGAGTTTCTCCTTCCTAGGGCTCGTAAAATGTACTAGGTTGGATTTGTCCGAAGGAAAAACTTATATCGCAAGCACATGCTATCCCCTTCAAACTTGTTTCCAAAAATAATTGGGGTACTCGCCAGAAATGGTGGGGGAAAATGGAACCAAAATCATAGTCGTATCGGCAGTATGTCTCTCTTGAACATGGCACTTGTGTGCATTCATGTCGGGTTGGGGACATCTCATCTCGTTACCTGCTTGCCTTTATGGGTTTGGGTAATCTCTTTTGACCGCTCATCTTCTCTTTGCCATGTCACCATGACCTCAGATCCCTTGATGTTAAATACTGCAAAATCCAGTGTCGTGCTGCCGATATGTTCAAGAGAAGTTGACCTCTGCAGTTTTCAACCTTCCTCTGATTCTCTGTTGGTCTTGATTCACAATCTCGTGTTGATGATGTGGGAAAAATTATGGCCCACCTTCGATCAAGGTCACTTCCTGTCAACTTCAGCTTATTATCCAGGAAATTGATCTAGAGACTCCTTTTAGGTACCTTGGAGCCTGCATGCCTCAATGGCAGGTTCTTTGCATTCGACGCAAGGTTACCATTATTGGCCTTCGATCGGATGATTATGTGGGTGTTCGAAGTCAGGTCATTGTTCACATTCCGTGGATTGTACCTTTTGTACCTTGAGAGCCATTGTCATTATTGGTGGTTTCTCTCATGTCTGTTAACATTTTTCGTCATTGGCTGGTAATCAGACAATGTTCTTGCATTTTCGACTTCATCTCACATATTCGCATGCTCGAACTTGTACTTTGTTCAGGTCGAGATGGAGCGCAAGATCCTGGATTTTGTCTGATGAGATCCAGGCTGCGGGTTCTTTGTGGATTGTTATGACTTATTACATGATTCTTTTGATTGGATGGTTGCGACCATACCTGAGTCTACTTGTTGATCCTTATTTTACTGGATGGCTGCATCCATACCTTGGATCCCGGTTTTTGTACACTTTATTATGGATGGTTGTGCCCATACCACATATCATGTATCAGAGATATCAGTTGTATTTGTATTCGCAGGTCTTCTGACGGCAATGTTTTCAGTTGAACGCGTTCTCATAAAGCATTTCACCCCTCCCTCTCTCTCGGACCTCATGCTTTAGGGGGCATCTGTTACACAGCATTTTGTCACCGTCCCTGCAATCCCTCGTCCCGTACATTGGAGGACTATTCCCGTGACCTGTGAATAGTAAAATGTCATAAAAACACCTTGATGACATCCTTTTTCATAAGGGCAAGAATTCTCCTCAAGAACATTTCCTCTGAAAAACCCTAAAAACAGATGTTTTGGCCTTGGTGCGAGTATCCAGTTCATCACTTGCGTCGACCTGCAAAAGTTACACTAGGTCCATGCCACTTGGCGCTCTATCCCTGTGTCTCACCCGCGCCAAGCCTATTTGGGAATGTTTTTTAAAAATAAATGGCGGAAGTTTGGTTCTAACAACTTCAGAATGAATCATCAGAAATAAGTTGCGTTGTTTGACTCCGGATCTCCTTGTGTTGGGAAATGGTTTTCCACCTCTCATGGAACCTTCCTAAGAGATAGGACTCTATCCCATGATTATAGGGATCCCAACTTCCCTTCCTCCCTCTATAAAATCTTGCCCTCTCCATTTGCAAGTTAGCTGAACTTTTGGGAAGGAAATTATAGCTGAGTGACAATCAAGCGCAGAGCTAAGGAGAACCCTGTGAGAGAGAGAGTTTTGTCAAATCCCTGACGAGCTTTGTGAGACACGTCCCATTGGAATCCTGTTGAAGGAAGATCACGACGTCAAAGCACCGGTTGTAATCATTCTCTCGTATCTTAATATACATGACTCTGCTATTGGTTCCATGATTGTGTTTGTCCATTATATAATGCAATTTTATTCGTTCCTCTGTGACTGATCGATAGTTATAAAGTGTGAAATATTACGTTGCATGTTGTCTCTTTTCTTTGCATGTGTACAGGTATCTGGATGCAGCGAGCTCACGGATCGTGACCTGTCTAGCTAGGAACAGAAGCGCCACTTCTTCTTCAACAACAGCAGCGAAGGAATCACGGTAAGCAATCTATCACGATTCTATCTTTTGTAACTAGGAATCAATAGCTTTGCGTGTTTTGATTGTTGCTAGACCGATTCTAGGGCTAGTGGGATTGCCTCTATCCGCAGAGGGGATTTACCTCCACAACGAAACCCAAGGGCTATTGTGAGCGACAGAGATCCCATTTTTACTGGAAATTTTTGGACGAAGTTATTTTCTTGTTTGGGCACTCAATTAGCTCATAGCTCATCTTATCATCCTCAATCCGATGGTCAAACTAAGATAGTAAATAAATGTTTGGGAGGATATCTTTGTTGTTTTGTATCTGATAAACAAACACAATGGGTCAAGTGGTTACCTCTCGCTAAATGGTGGTATAACACTTCCTTCCATACTGCAGCAAAAATGACCCCATTTATGGCACTTTATGGATATCATCCACCATCGATCACATCATCTTTAAGGGAAAATTTGAAGGTTCAAGAAGTGGAAGATCACGTCGAGCATCAGCAAGAAGTTCTCCAACTCTTAAAGGATAACCTGAATTTGGCACAAAATCGAATGAAACAACAGGCAGATCAACATCGCAGCGAGAGAAGTTTTGATATAGGAGATTGGGTATTTTACGGCTACAACCATATAAACAAATGTCCCTCAAGCAAGCTAAGAAGGATAATAAATTATCGCCAAAGTACTATGGTCCTTACAAGGTGTTGCAAAAGATTGGTACTATGGCATACAAATTGGAGCTTCCTGCTTCTTCACGAGTGCATCAAGTTTTCCATGTTTCATGCTTAAAGAAGGTTATAGGTGAAAATCTTCCAATTCAAACAATATTGCTAGAACTTGATGAGGAAGGAAAAATCATATTGGAACTTGAAGAGGTCACAGAAACAAGATCTCGACAGCTACGGAATCGATCAATTTTAGAGTATCTCATCAAGTGGAAGAACTTACCCACTGAAGATTCTACATGGGAGGATGAGAATTTTATACAGAAGCACCGAGAGCTACTCAAGCATTGAGGACAACAATTTTTTGAAGGAAAAGGGCATGTTAGATCCCTATATTACTAGTATAGTCCCTTATTGTTGTAACCCCCTTATTGTTATTATTGTACCCTTGTAACCCCCATATTGTTATTATTGTGCCCTTAAATTATTATTGTTAGGTCAGCTAGGATTACATTGTGGCCCCATCGACTTGTTGAATCATCCAAGAATTGTTCATTCATGTAATTTATTGGAGGTTGCCCCCTCGAAATGACTTATTTCTAAGGCGTTGATATCTCTTTTCTTCTATTTTTGGAGCTGGTTTCACAACAATCTCAATGATTTACCTGCTCATTCATTACACAAGGAAGATCATCCTACTCACTTACGAGCAATTTTCATGAGATGCAGGTATTATAAGATTCGTTTGAATCCACATAAGTGTGTTTTCTGTATACAATCTGGTAGGTTACTAGGATTTGTCGTTTTGAAAGAAGGCATTTGTGTCGACCCTTCGAAGGTTGAGGCCATTGTCAATTTACCTCCTCCTTCCTCACTCCGCCAACTCCAAAGTTTGCAAGGGAAAGAAAACTTTCTGTGTAGATTCATCCAAAACTATGCTGAGTTAACCAAAGGTTTTACCAGGATTTTGAAATAGAATATTCCTTTCATTTGGGATGAGATCGCTGATTGATCTTTTGATGCTTTAAAACACGTGTTGACCCATGCACCGTTACTGCATCCACCCAATTATAGCCAAGATTACTTTTTATACTTAGCAGCCTCTGATTCCACTATTGGAATGGTCTTAGTTCAGGAAGATGAATTCCACTACGAACATGTGATTTACTATCTCAGTCGGAATCTCAATCCTACAGAGATTAAATACTCACATGTGGAGAAATTGGCCTTGGTAGCAGTTCAAGCTGTCCAACGTTTTCTTCGTTACATTTTGTTACGAAAAACAACTGTGATTTCTAATTGTAACCCGATGATGTACATTTTGACTAAACAATTACTTGGGGGCAAATACTCGAAATGGATAGTTATCCTTCAAGAGTTTTATTTAGAATTTGAAAAATCCAAATCAAAGAAATCACTAGTGTTCGCGGAACTAATGTGTGACTTCCCAAATACTGGAATGGAAACTGTGGTAGAGCATCCAATCGATGATGAATCTATGTTTCTTATCAGTACATTAAATCCTTGGTATGGATATATCATCATTTAGCTCCAAACCCAAACTTTTCGGTCTGAAATTTCACGTTCACATCAACGAAAGGTCCGTTACCAATCCCAGCAATACAATATTGTTGGAGACACGCTTTATCGTCGTGGTGCGGATTCTGTATTTCGACATTGTTTAACTCATGAAGAGGCTGAACGAGTTTTGAATGACTTTCATTCCGGAGCATGCGGCGGTCATATGTCAGAGCATGCCACAGCCCAAAAGATATTGTGCGTTGGTTATTTTTGGCCTTCGTTATTTAAAGATTGTATTCTTGCGGTCCGAAAATGCCACAATTGTCAAATTTTTTATTGGAAGATGCGTGCACTATCCACTCCTCTTCACCCCATAATTTTTGTCGGTCCTTTTGCAAAATAGGGCATTGATTTCATTACATGTAACCCTCACTCAGCCGAGGGGCATGGGTATATTATTCTAGCAGTAGATTATTTTACCAAATGGGTCGAGGCGATGCCTACATTTGCAGTAGATGGAAAAACTACAACTACTTTTGTATTCAATCACGTGAATGCTCGATTCAGTGTACCCCCAGCTATCGTTACCAATCATGGGAGCCATTTTCGAAACATTATGATGACCAACTTTCTGACCAGCTTGGCCTGCGCCATGATAGTTCTACACCATATTACCCGTAGGCTAACGGTCAGGTTGAAGCTGTCAATAAAGTTTTAACCACTATGATTAAACGGATAATCGAAAATCATAAATCGAATTGGCATACTATGCTTTTCTCAACACTTTGGGCATACCGAACCTCAGCAAAAACCGCATAAGGTTTCACTCCTTTTCAACTAGTCTACGGTTTAGAAGTTGTTACCAATTGAATGCGAAATACCATCACTCCAATTAGCCATAGAGTTACTACCAGCGACCTCTGAGGAGGAAAAACGCTTTTTGTACCTGGCACAACTAGATGAGACTCGGCGCACCATTGCATTGGCAGTCGAAGCTCATAAAAAACACGTTAAAGCTCAGTGCAATAAAAGTGTTACACCTCATATTTTTTCAGAAGGTGACCTAGTATTGATATATGACCAAGCTAACGATAAACTAGGAGCTGGCAAATTTAAACCTATGTGGCATGGTCCTTATATTGTCAAGCGAGTGCTTACAAAAAGGGTTAATGAATTGATTGATTATGACGAGGTTTCTTTAGGTAAACCCAGAAATGGACTTTATCTAAAGAGATATTATGCTTGAGTTTTTGTGAAGATCTTACATGTAGATTAGTTATTTTTTCTAGATTAGCTACTTTAGATTAGATAAGTGTGTCTAGTTAAAAGTTTGCATTGACTACTATTCCTGCTTATCTTGATTACTCTTGATATTGCAGATGTCGATGTCCCTTCAAGCCTACATTGGTTTTGCCAATGGTGCTTGTCGTAGTACACAGAATATTTCTTCTGTGGCTTGGGTCATCTATTCACCCACCAATGAGTTAGTTTCTATGCATGGGGTAAGCCTCAGTCAAACAACGAATAATGTTGCAGAACATAGCGTAGTGATTAAGTTATTATCTGGTGCCATTTCATTTGGCATTCGGTGTTTGATTGTTAGGTTAGATTCTGAACTCATTGTATTACATTTAAACAGAGTATACGCAATTAAAAATCTAGTGTTACTGAGATTATTCTTGAAGGTTCATCTCTTGGAAAGACAGTTTGATTACATTGAATATCAACACATTCTGAGAAATTTAAATACACTGGCTGATACATTAGCTAATAATGTTATAAATAGACATTTGTGACATTAAAACAATAAGATAAAACAACATTCGATAAGTGTTGAACAAGATAGCCGTAAAAAATAGTCATATCATAGATAGAGTTTGTGTTTCAAAAAATATTACATCGTCTAGGACCATAGGTTTAAAACACCTTATGATCCGAAAGGTAGTGATACAAAAAAAAACAAAAATACAATGATCTGCGATGATCATCCACTATCCGTGGTGATGATCATGATAATACACTATCGCTTGTGCCACTCTATGCAAATATCTCTGAAACTAGCCAGGAACACCAGCAACATGCCTCTAGAGGCGTACAAGAATATCATCCATAGTAGTCTCTAGAATGTCTCTAGTTAACCTCTCCAAGTTCTGCTCTAAATCAGTGAAAATCTCTGCTGCCTGATTCTATGGCGGTGCAATAGCGTCTGTTCGCTTCCTCTCGAAGCGACGAAGATTGGTTGGTCTTCGTGGACCAACATCTGCATTTGAATTTTTGACATCAGTACTAAGTCGATTGAAAACAAAATAAAAAAATACATCAAAATGATTGATTTACTTGACTCATCCCACTGTGTTCCTGGAGAAAGAAGCATTTCAGGGTCGCCACGGAAATCTATCCCTGCATATGGAAAATCTTCAATGGCGAAGATTTGGTTATGTAGCCAAAGAAAGTATGCAGTTGTAAATTGAACTATCTCAAAACCCTCTCCATGACGGGCCATGACTTGTACCCAGCGGGCCATCCGAGGCTCTCTGACTCTACCAACATCAACCGAGATAAGTTGGGGGGCAAGAGATGGAATCCTCTCCAGAGCAAAAGAAACTACAATAGCTCCATATCCAAAGTTTTTCAACTTTGCGTTCTTAGCTCTGGTCAATTGGCCTTTTACATTAGCCAATATTCCTTCACACCAGTTGAAGGTGGTGCCTCTGTAGCATTCAACCATTGTCTGCATCTGGGCTTTAGTAGCCACGTGTGGAGCTGCACTCCCACACAATCTAGCCACTGTGAACGCGACCACTTTGAGTTCAAGACGGATAATGGTTTTTATATCAATGTGGTTGTCTTTTGGATCAACCTCTTCGTTACAAAATTCTTGTTGGTAGCTAGCTATAGACTGGCCACCTTGCCTAGCCCCAAACAAGGAAATAGGTTCTCCTCTTTTGGACAAACCTGTAAGGAAGTATATATCCTCCAGCTCAATTTCGAGCTGATGATCATCGATAATGAAACACTGTTCTTGAACATCCCACCTGTTCACCAACCATGTCAAGAGCTCTACTTGAGCTTTCATGCCCTGCATATCCCAATCCTTGTATAATCCACAATTTTTCAAAACATGCATTGTGGGTAAACTTCCCATAGCTGCCTCATCTACTGCCTCATGTTCACGTTCTCTCCATTCAAGCATTGTGGATACTCTACAATAGACATTTTGAAAGATTAAATCCAATTAGAATGAAAAAATTTGGCTTAATTTGAGAGAACATATTTTTATTTTGTTCACGACGCCTCCGCACTTTTTGCATGAAGACAGTGCGAGCTACCACACGCATTATACATGAAAAGTGCGGGGCCCAAAATTATCGGGGTTCGCAGATACTGTGAGTTTTACCTGCGGTACCCTAAGAGCGATTTTTTGAACCTATTTTTCTCCTAAAAAAAGATTCTAAAGCCTAAAAAGAGAATGTAAATGGAAAAAAATGAAGAGAGGAATTGTGGATTACTTGGAGTCGACGGTTTTGGATTCAGACGGTCGGTTCTTCTGATATCTCCTTCGGAACTTTTTCTACCAAAAGCTCTCAACTTTCACTCTGGATGCAAATGGTAAAAATGAATGGGTTAAACTACATTTTATAAATATTTTTTGAATAAATGAAATAATATTTTATTTATTTTCTACTTTGAAAGGTTGTTTTTCATATAATTTTTACTTATCTAAAACATGTATGTTAAATTTTTGGGTTTTTGTGCAGAATACAGGATTTTCGGGTAAAATAATCATTTTGGCATATGAGTATGCTTTTTGTCACTTTTTCAAACTCGTTAAAATTTACAGAAAAAAACGACATTATATGAGTATGTTTTTATTACTTTTTCAAACTCGTTAAAACTTACAGAAAAAACAAAACCATGGAGTCCTCTTTTAAGCCCTTTTCAGACTCTCTAAACATGAAAAGATTGCCGAGAACTTGACTATTCGAACTCGTTAAAAGAAGTGAACAGTCGTCCCTTCAGTATAAGTTTACCCTTTTTCCGGACTGAAATAGAATATTTATGAAAAAGGTATACGTTGACTAATCATGGTCAATAGAGTTCTCTCCTGCATTATTTTATCCTTTTTCAGGCTTGAGAGACTAAATTTACGAAAAAATCCACCCACAGAGTTTTCTTAAGTTTTTCTTCTGACTCCCTAAAATTGAAAAACACCGAGTTTCACTTATACTGGACTCGTTAAAATTTAACAGTAAAGGACCTGTAAATTATAAACAGGAACGAACCACTCTTTCTTAGGGTTCGATTTTAATACTAAGTTGGACTCATCCGAAGGATGAGCTTATATAACAAGCAAATGTTATCCTCCTCAAGCTTGTAAAAATTAAAGAGGTACATGCCAGAAATGTTGGGGGAAAAAGAGAGAAAATTAATCCAATTGTCACACTTCGTTTTAAAAAGTTGTATACCACTCTTGAACATGACACTTTTGTCACATTCATGTCTGGGATGGGAAAATCCTTTGACCAAACAGTGAATCAAACCACATTAAAAGACTTAGCCGGTTTCTGGGTATTAGCTTTAGGTCAATCATCACCATTTGCAGTGTCGTTATGTGTTCAAGAGATCAGTTTAATAAACCATTCATTGCAAACATTTGTCTCCATTCACGTTAACCATCCCTGAGTCAGTCTTTGCTAAAAATTTCTTCAAAACTTGACTTTATGGTTTCGTGTCATGGGCTTTCCTACGACGGGTCACTTTATATTGACGACAGCTCATCATCTAGAAAGTTGATCTAGAATCCTAACAGTACCTTGGAATCTGCATGCCCTAATTGCAAGTTTCTCGCCTTCGACGACAGGTTGCATCATTGACTTTTGATCGAATGATTCTGTGAAATGTTTGACTTCAGATCACAAATTCACATTTCATGGATTATACTGAGTAATTTGAGAACCATTGTCATTACTAGTGGTTTCTCTCACACTTGTTAACAATTTACATCATTGACTAGTAATCAAGTGGTTTCTACCATGTTCGACTCCGACAAAATCAATCGCATGGATAGAATCGTACTACTTCGAGAAGTAGGAATCAAGACCCTGGATCTAGTTTCCACCATCCAGGCTGCGAGGAATTTTATTATTCATGATACAATAGACTACTTCTAACAGATGGCTGCGTCCATACTGTGTCTACTCTTCATATAATTCTAAAATCATTTTTGTATCAGAATATGTAGTTAGTTTTGATCTGACTATGGGAATTCCTACCTCAGCGATGACATATATATATATATATATATGCTTGCATTGAATGTTTTTTCAGGGTTTCAACCAGTGTGCCTGCAGCCCGATCCTCAAAATGATAAAGCACTTCACTCTTCAAAATTCCTTAGAACTCCTCAGACTTCGCACTTTAGGGGGCAATCTGTTACACTAAAATTTGTCACCATGACATTTAACTATCTATATGGGTTCATCATTACCTATTTAGTGCTCCCTCAGAAGTCTAAAAACATAAAGTTCCCCAAATCAAGTCTTGGAACTAGAAGAAGCTCTTAAAAATCCTAAAAAGCCTACTCTCGCACTTTTCCTAGTCATTCCCTGTGGTACCGCAACTAATTTCTATAAAAACTGTGGTACATCCCGCACGTAAAGCTCATTAAAACCACAGACCCCCGTAAAAGGTAAAATAAAGAGAAAAGTAAGTTCTAGAAGCCCAGCTGGTCAAATATTCTCCCAGCTAGGGCCTTCTAGAAGCGTAATTTGGTCGAACTTCGTCCCTTCCATTCACGAACCTTCATCCTTTCATAAATGGAGTTATCCCTTGGTTTTTGGAGCTAAAATCCCATAATGAGAGGGCTTTATCCCTTCTTTTTTAGAGCTGAAACTACCTCTCTTCAACTATAAATTGAGACCAAGTTTCAGTTTCAAGGGGACTTTTGGGGACTTTTGGATACTTAGTAGTTGATACTTACTTCTTAGCTTGTAGAAGAGAATTGCTGAAGGAATTATACTCTCCACATTTGGCATCGTTGGCATGACAGAGATTACATACTCATGGCCATAGTCTTATGCTGATCTAGAGAGTTGGAATCTTGTCAGACTGAGGAAAACAGTTGTTCGAGACCCTGGAAGAACCTGTACAAACATCAAGGCGTTAAGGTTGTAAGGTTTCTTCTTTTATTCAAAGTTAATACAAATGGATTCTAATTTCTCCTTGAATTGTTCATCTATCTTTTGAATGATTTAATTCTTAGACTCCTTGATCACTAAAATAGATTATTGTTTTCAAATTATCCTATTTTGCAGATGCTATTGATCTTGCTTGTCTGTCTTTGATTGCAAATCTTATATGCTGGATCGATAACTTCTAGAGCGACTGGATTAAAGACCAAATAAGCATTGGACTTCAGGTAGGAGTATCTATCCGTAGTTAATGAGAAATTCTTAAGCAAAATAGTATAAAGAAAATGGTCTACATCTGTCTGTTTGTTTCTAGATATCCTTAGGATACTAGGGAGATCACTCTTGTCCGCCAGAGGGATTCACCTGTGCAACAATTACGAAAATATAAAGTACATGAAAATCACAATAGACAAAGAACATAAAGATGTAAACTCTAAGCCAAGGCAAAACCCCACAGGTTTGAAAACCCAAACAAATCCTCTTCTTATAAAATCAAATCAAAGTGAGATATCCAAGACCAAAAGCAAGATCTTCCACAGAGACCCATGTCAACCCTCCTTCAAATCTCCTCCAACCAAATCAAAGTCAACACTGGTCAAACCTTGTCAAATCTGGTCAACCAAAGAAATCCAGACCTGCAATTCTGTAGATTTTCCCCAACACCTTCGCACATGTGAACAAAAAGAAGCAAAAATTCAAGTTTTCCTCCATTGACTTCATTATTTTCCTTCTTCTATTTTGCACAGAAAGTGATGTGTTAGTCGAGTGATCAAATGAGGTCGAAGTGTCTTCTATTTATAGTTGTCCGAGAGGTCGAATAAGTGTCTCTTCTAGGCTGACTTGTCCAGGCAAGGCCAACTTGTCTTGTGGGTGACAAATTGACTCTTTTGATGCAAAATAAAACATTTTTCTTTTCTTAGAAATACTCCAAATGGGACTTTGACTCAAGTACATTTGTTTGACTCATGACAAATTTTCTTTTGACTCAATAAACCCTCAAAGCATGAAGAACATGCTTTGACTAGAAGATAATAATAATAATGAATGTAATAAATATTTCAATAGTACATTTGAGTTACATCATGAAGACCAACACTAGTTACATTGTCAACAAATCTTGACCTTAAAAGGGTTTCTTACACCAAACAAACCTAAATTTCAACTGTGTACTAAGTGTGCTCTAGGGAACGAACTATCCTTTTAAATTTTTATGTAGTCTACCTCAAAATATTTTCACACATATTTGGAGAACTTACTCAATCACATTTTGAACAACACTAGAATTAGGTGTAGTAGACCCAATGAAATTATCTCTTCCAACCCTTCAGGTCTTGAGTGTGTATAAAAGCACATCTAAGGAGTAGAATTGATTTATTACCTTTGGTACAAAACAACAAATTAGAGAGACAATAGAGCCAAAAGAAGATAACACAAATTAACATGTGATATTGATTCAATGGTACATATATTCTGGATACAAAAGAATGAACTACAAAGAACATTGGGATCAAATCAATGTAGAGAACTATGGTGGCTTAGCAATGTGAAGACAATGTGACAAATCTTGATGATGCCTGTGATAAAAAATATGATGATTTACAATTGATATGTTTACATGTTTCAAAGTAAATAGATAAGGTTTGCATTAATAAGGCATAACAAATTCAGTGCACATTGTAAAACACTTTCCATAAATCTAAAAAACAATAGGCTATTCTAAATCGATAAATGACATTGGAGTTGACTCAATCAACTTTCACAATTTTGGACCATAGGAATGCTAAGGGTATTGATGGTAAGGTTCTAGTAACTAGCCTAAAAAATTAGAGTTGATAAAGCACCATTGTATGCATGTTGATATATCAAAGATACCACATAAAATATTTATTGATAATGACTCAATGACACATTGAAATACAACACAAGTCATGATTATGTTAAACATGATAAAGAGCAAGACTACCATAAGTGGATATGCAGTGAAATCTATTATGGACACTCTTTTAGTCACATGCCACATTGAGAAGGACCTATCTCAACTTAGAATTGCACTAGGTCACATATCATGGTTTTCAACCACATATTTTGAGGACCATACCATAAACTAAAATTCATGCACTAACATTGAGTAGTGTCGAAATAATGCATTCAATCCTGACGCACCACCATTTCAAGGGATGCATTATGTTTTCAATGCAAAGCTCTTGTATCCTTACATTATGTTTTCAATGCAAAGCTCTTGTATCCTTACATTCCTCCAATCTACTCACAAGATACAACTCATCCAAAGCATCAAATCAACATCATCCCACAATTTAGCATGTTGGCTTCCTTCAATCAAGGTAATGATAAGATGCCACACCATACACACTACATGCGTACAACTAGTCAAAATCATTAAATTCGGACAATATTCTACATTGGCTAAGTGCTTCACACTTGAGAAAGTGTGATAAAAGTTACTCATCTATTGGACAATGCATTGCAATTTTCTTCTTCAATAAAGAATTTTGATGCATTGGGATGTTGCAATATTATCCTATAAACAATGTGAACCATTACTTCAATTGATAACCTTGCTCCTCACTCCCTCAACAATTACCTTTTCCTCGTAAATTTCAAAGCCAAGTCCATCATTTATCAAGACCACTTATTGATTTCAAAAAACATGAAATATGAGAGAAAACATGTTATATTGTTTGGCATGCCACCTTTCTTTATTCATTTATTGCTTCATTGGTCATGGACTTTACAATTAAATTTTCCTATTAATAATCAAATAATTAAGACATTTTATTGTGTTAAAAAACAAAAAGAGTAGCAAACATTGCTTAATCATTTTCAAGGAAAATCTTGCAGGGAAACCAAAGGGCTGCCCCACATTTGTGGATGACATCTCTAGTAAAACCAATATGCCTCACTGATTCATCATATGTGAAAAATTCATTAATCTTGTTGGAATTGGATAATATAAATAATTTACATCAAGAGATTTGTTAGATATTTTTCCAACACATAATGTCCACCCCTAAAAGGACATGTAAACACTTTTTCATAAGTTATCACTAATAATCGAGGCATACTAAAACAATTATAACCATAACAACCAAATGAAATGTATGGTGAAACATAATTCTACTGTCAGAAAATAAAATATAATAATTTGTAGAGAGCATAATGCAATGCTATATCGAAAAGATGATGGACTCCAAAGGCAAGCTAACCTACAAAAAAAGAATAAGTGATATAAGTTATAAAAAGGAAATATAGCCTATAAAATTAGCATCGAGGAATTAACTACAAAACAATTCTCACTTCATGGTGGGGAGGCCCTCATGAGGGGGGCACAACGTGTTAATATGCAAACACAATGTTTGCATATTAACTCCCCTGATGAGGGTGAGGGTTGGGGGAAATATCAGAGAAAACGCGTTGTCTTGTTTGGCATGCCACCTTCTTTATTCATTTATTACTTCAGTGGCCATGGCCCTTACAATAAAAAATAGGGTGAGGGTTGGGGGAAATATGAGAGAAAACACGTAGTCTTGTTTGGCATGCCACCTTTTTTATTCATTTATTACTTCAGTGGTCATGGCCCTTACAATAAAAATTACCTATTAATGATAAAATAGTTAAGACATTTTCTTGTGTTAAAAAAAAATAAAAATAAAAATAACAAACTTCACTTTATTATTTTCAAGCAAAATCTTGTAGGGAAGCCAAAGGGTTGCCCCACATTTGTGGATGACATCTCTAGTAAACCTATCAATGTAAACTGATGTGCCTCACATAGGGGAATTGAACCAAGCAACTGTTGGCATGACACAAGTCAAATGCCTAGCAATAGTGGAGAGAATCATTTGAGCTAACTCCTTGGGTTTCATTGCCATCTCCTATTTTGTTGCAAAAGCTATGTAAATTGGTTATATAATAATGAGAAATGTACCTAATTTCATTTTCGCCTAGTGATACATGAGAAATTTCATTTGTTCGATGCTATCTCATTTTCTCTTTGGATGTGTTATTTGATCTTTAAACTTGGGATTAGTTACAATAAAAAACATCACAGATTTGGAATGAAGGGATTCAACTTGCCAAGAAAGTATAACCATGACGAATCTATAGCTTTATGCATTTGGAATGAAGGGATTCAACTTGCCAAAAAAGTATAACCATGATGAATCTATAGCTTTATGCAATCCATTGATTCACCATATGTGGAAAATTCATTAATATTGTTGGAGAATAGACAAATTAAATAACGGTCATCAAGAAATTTGTAAAATCTTTTCCACTCTGTAATGTGCAATCCACTGATTCATTGTATGTGGAAATTTCATTAATCTTGTTGGAATAAGATAAAATAAATAGTTTACACCAAGAGATTTGATAAATATTTTCCAACAGATAATGTCCACTCCTAAAAGGACATGCAAACACTTCTTCATATGTTATCACTGATAATCGAGGCATACTAAAACAATTATAACCATACCAACCAAATGAAATGTATGGTCAAACATAATTCCACTATCACAAGATAAAATATAATAATTTGTTGAGAGCATAATGCAATTCTATATCGAAAAGACGACGATGAACTCGAAAGGCAAGCTAACCTGCAAAAAAATAATATAAGTTATAAAAGGAAACATAACCTATAAAATTAACATCAATGAATTAACTGCAAACCAATTCTCACTTAATGATGGTTTGCTTCTGTAAAGAAGTTGGTATATCAAATTACTAATATGCTGAAATAATTCTATTCAAGGAAATTAAAGAGCTGTAGTCCAATATATTATGTATGGCAATTTTACAGTCATAGCTGCAAAGAGTAAATGGCCTGCCATGCTAAGAGAAAGCTATTTCCAAAATGAACAAATACAAAAAAGAATGCAATGTCGAAAAATTAGATATATGGCCAAAATTTCTATTCCTCTTAATATAGCTATCAATTCTCAACTGCTAAGACACAGAATTTTGCATTAAAAAGGAACTTAATTTTTCTTCTTTTTTCTCTTTGATTTCCATATTCTATACCATATGGTCAAATTTCTGCACTTTTACATCATATCATCATGCATCTTGCATAGGTGAAAGCTCAAGTGATATTGGACAATGATCACTTCCTAAGAAACCTGCCAAAGGGTGCACAAGAATGTTAAACTATAACTCAAAAGCCAAGAATTTCAATTGTTATTTAAGAGCTAGAAACCATAAGATGGTCAAAATTCATGGATACTAATCTAAAGGAACAAAATCATCACCTTCCATTTCAATTCCATGTCCATGTATGTTGCTTGCAACAATACGATCTTTGAATGTTTCAGACACTAAAAAGTAATCTATCCTCATCCGTTTGCCTCTATATCTGACAAAATTACAAAATACATCTGAGATATTCACGTCACAGGTTCAGAACACGGACCAAAATTTTAGCAATAGACTAGTTTGCTTATGTGAAATTTAAACTGTTTTTTTTTTTTTTTCCAATTCATAAAAACAAGAACCTATCTCAAATCCCAATAAAAATTGGTGGAAGAACAAAAATATACTCACTTCCCCACAGGGTTCCCTGACCACGTATACCCACAGTCCTGTTCTGGTTCTTTATGTAGCCACCTGTATGTGTCCAGTAGCTTCCCCCTGTGAGAACATCAATATAATAGAATGAAACAAAGATAAAAGATAATCTGGAAAAGAACTGTATAGCAATACCTCAAATATATAAATTATTTTGCCCAAGTTCAAGCTTTGATGTTGGCATGAATTTGACAAACTTGACAAGGCTTGGTTTAAGGGTTAAGAGGACAACAGAATGCCATTTTCAACATTACAAAACTGTTAATCAGCTCCATAAGTTCCACAGAAATTCAATTTCTACATCAAATGAGAACCATGAACTACCTTCATAAAATAGGAAATGGGGTCTCGGGAAACTGGAAGAAATAATCATTTTTTTATGGACTCCGAAAATACAGGGTTGTTCTTACCTTTAGCTGAAATATGCATGTCAATATTAAGTATTTCTACGCTGTTATAGTACCTCTCAACAACGTATTGAAAGGAGTCCTAATGTGTAAAGTAAGAGGACAAATATATGCTAAGTGACCAACTAAAGGTTGAAAAGGTGTCACAAATGTTTAGTACGGACAATTACGTAGCACAGCTACCTAATATATCAAAAAAGTGCGTATTACCCCATTATATCAGTTAATAAAACACATGCACATTATCCTTATGTCTCTCATGCTATAATGGTGAATCTTTAGTTACCATCAATGGTATAAAAGTGGGAGCACCTAAAGCTTGTCATCAGAAATTGCAAGTCTTAGATTCTGAGTAGAAGAAAGAAGCCAAAGTCAAAGTCTCTGCCCTCTATATGAATGCAAAGAAGATCCCAAACCATAGGAGAAAGAAGCCACTTAATAGAAGAAACTTGGCGAACAGCACAGCTCACAGATTCGAAGTGTCTGAAGAAGACACAAACCCTATGAGAAAGAAGCCAACATATGAAGATGCCAGAGAGCCATACAAGAAAGAAGCCAACATACATAGAGATCCAAATACACGGCCAGAATGCATATCATACCAGATGAGACGAAAGTTCAAAGCATGCATGCTACATGTGGTGCAGCTGCAAAGCAAGAAAGCTAAGAAAACAAAATATGATTTTTTAACATGTATGCCAGACATAGAAACCTTGACAAGCGCATAACAGATGTGTGCAACATGCAAACTCAGCAAACACGAACAACACCCATACTCAATAGAAAGGAAGTCCCTGCAAAAGTAGAGACACACATTGTTACACAACCCCAACAGACAAATGCTCGCTCTACGAAGATGTGGACCTCAACAGTGTGAGACAGACACAAACCTCAATAAACATATGCAAACAAACATGACTTAGCAGAGACAGAAGAAACAGTAACCTGTATAAGCAACATAATACATCTTCCTTTGAGACAAATTTTGCAGGTGTGACATGCCCACCATGAGAAGGCAAAATCACTGAAACAGACAGAAGAATTATGGAGATAGACATGTGTCAACTGGTTAGCATCCAAACAACTTAGATGATTTTCCAAGTCACTTACTTTTTGGTAGATTTTATAGATTATTGAAGTTATCTTTTTATTGAAATGGAAGCCACTTTCCAGAAATATAATTGTCACAATTTTCATACATGGAAAGTGAAAACCCAACTATGTTTAATGCAAAAATCCTTTGGGAGATAGTCAGTGGACTAATCCAAACCCACATCAGGATAAAATCATAGGATGACAGTATGGGGATGGCAAAGCCAAATCAATTATAGGGCTTCTCGTAGCTGATTCTGAGTTGTACCACCTTAGTGGAGGTCACGCTGGACTATAGGCAAAGGATAATCTACTCGGTAAAGTATGGAAATAAGGGTACAATCAAGAGGGATCAATCATCCAGCTTGGCTTGTGATCCATATTAGAATGCCCCAAACATTAAATGAAAACACATGATAACCCAAGAAATCAGATTCGTTCCCTTTCCCTCTCATGTCCCGAATCGGGCGAATTGGACACAATTCGGTCAGATTCGTGTCCTTCAGATCAGGACATGATCGTGTCCCGATTCTAGGACACGAATCCTGAAAAAGGGACTCCCACGCGACGTTAAAAGGCTGATTTGGCCATTCTATTTGCACATTTACCTTTTCTCTTGGCTGTGGGTTTGCTGTGGGTGTGTGAGAGCAAAGAGCAAAGGGTGTGGGAGCATTTTCGAGGCAATTCAAGAAACAGGTAAGTGCATTTTGTCTCTATTTTTTTTGCATTTTTATTACAGCAGTTTGCATGTGCATTTCTTTTACAAATTTGTGCATTTTTTGTTTATATTTTTACAGCATTCATAGCTCAATCAAGGGCAGGAGAGAAGGGGCAAAGGAAGGGGAAGAATATCTCTACATTGGAGATGCCCCTCCTGTTCCAATTTCATCAAGGTCTGCAAGTGTTCCCTCTATTGGAAGTGGCGCTGCAACAACAGCTTCAAATTGAGAGTGCAAGCTTCTGTGATCCATAACATTTTAAATATATAACTTTTCCGGGAAATCACATAATAAATTTCAGAATCGACGCATTTCGAACTACCAATTGTAGTTCATCATCAGGATAATGAAGAATGGCTGATCTGACATATGCATTTATACCATGAAGGGAGAAGCAAATGGTCACAACCCAAGAAAAGTTAAAAGTTAAAAACGGTCAAAAAATAGGATAAATAAAAATATAAAACAAACCAAAAAACTTGAAATTATAACAGTTAAAAACGTTCATCAATAAAAATAAAATAACAAGTTAAACGTTAAAAGTCAAAGTCCAAAAAAAAAAAAAATATATATATATATATATATATATATATAAAACTAAAGGATTTAATCAATAGATAATAAAAAAAGAAAAAAAGAAAGAAAAATAAAAATAAAATTATAATTTTTTTTTTTAAGACCAAAAAAATGTAAAATTATTCGAACATTAAAAAAAATAAAAATAAATAAATAAATAAATAAATATATATATATATATATATATATATATATATAAAATAGAATAAATGAATAAATAAATAAATAAAAATAAAAATATATACAAAAAACCCGAAACCTAACCAATATCAAAACACAAATAATATAAAATCAAAACTAAAATAGCACCCCATGAGACAAGTTGAAAATGAAAAATCAAAGTAAAAAAAAAAAAAATTAAAAAACAAGAATTAAATCACAAATAAAACTAAAAATATTAATTTTAATTTTATATTATTTAATAAATAAATAAATAAGTTAATAAAAATACAAATAGAAAACTAAACTCAATAAATTAATAGAAAAATAGTAAAAAGAAAACAAAGAATACTAAAAGGAAGGACAATTACAAGGAATGAAGAGATGGAGTCCAACATCTGCTAACTTTCCATCCATCATCCCTGTTCAGCGTACGGGGCCTCTTCTCAATCTCAATTGCCTCCCTCAATTTCCGGTGGTGGTACTGGTCAACCCTAGCAAGGACTCTAGCGTCTTCAATACAGATATGATGCTTCGTCTTCCTCGCGTGTTCAACTAGCGCTGAGGTCTTGGTTCTACCAAGCCTAATATCCGCTGAATGCTCCTGGATCCTTTTATTAATCGAACGACCAGTTTCACCAATGTAGGGAGTCCCACAAGAGCACGGGATCAAATAAACACCTTTCAGGCTCTTTGGGTCCAATTGGTCCTTAACCGACTTAAGGGAGCCCCTAATGGTGTTTAAAGGTTTAAAAGAAGACGAGATCTTATGCTTCCTTAAAATCCGAGCTATCTTGTCAATAGTACCTTGAATAAAAGGTAAATGAACTTTCCCAACTGCATCATCCATAATGGAATTACTAGAATTTACTTAGTCAAAGAACTCATCACTAAAGGAAGGCTATATTTAAGGTTATATAAAGGAAGTATTATAAGAAATAGGGATATTTTATTAAAAGGTGTTAGGAATATAATATTTTATAAAGAAAAAAAATTATTAAAGTTACAAATAATTATAAAAATAAAGTTACCAAGGAAAGTTATTAAGTCAAGGAAATTGGAGCCTAATTCAAAAATGAAGAAGGAAGAAAAGACAAGTTCCACACAAGAATCATTATTTTGGACTAAATGTCCAACTTGTCTAAATGTAATTGGATATACATATATTAAAAAAAATGCAATTTAAGATGTCCAAGGTGTGGAAGATTATTTAGTACAGAAGAACATCAAGACAATGAGTAGATGCAAATAAAACAATTAAAGGAAGAAATCGCAAAAGTTCAACAAAAGAACGAAGCATCAAAGAAGACATATAAAGATCTCGAAGATCGGTTTCATGAAAAATCAACGGAAAGCAACGAAGAAATTTCGCGACTGAGGGACCACAATGAGAAATTACTTTCACAGATCAAAAAGTCTAAGGTTAAGAAACAAAGGCTAAAACAAGAAAAGAAAAGTTTTGATAAGGAACTAAAGGAGAATCTATCAGAAAAAGAAAACGAAAATTTGTGCCTAAAAAAACCCTAAATAAAAAATTATTAGAGAAAATAAAAAACATAAAAGACAAAGAGGATGATGCTAAGGACAACGTTGACGATTCAGGAAATGGTGAACTTTCACATCTACGAAATCATAATGAAGCATTACTTACGCAAATAAAGAAGCTTAAAAGTGACAAGAAATCACTAAATGACAAGTTAGAACAACTTCAAGAAGTAGTATCAAAGTCTCCAGTCGTCTCAGTCCAAGTTGAAGATAAAGAAACAAATATCGATCCAGTCAAAATTGTAACTCAAGCAGAGGATAAACCTATTGAAGTGAAGACATATTCAGAAATTGCAGTTCAAACAATGGACATTCCAAATGATGATACAGTCGCCAACTCAACAACAACAATGCCTGAAGGAAATCAGGAAACAATCACTAACAAGATAAGGGAAAGTCCAACCAGACGAACTATTTATCAACATCCGAATCGCAAGAGCATAATTTCTAATCAATCTACGTAACAATATCACTCAGAACATAAACGACAAATTTATGTTCCCAATAATACTGAAGTTTGCAGAATCTAGTCCTACGATAACTATTCATCACAAATTTTCAGAGATCAAAAGATTCCACAAAATATTAATCTAGGATGGTCCGATCCCTTCTTAGTACGACAATTTTGTATATCACTCAGAGCATCATATCATCTTGTATCAACGGAGATGAAAGTTCAGAGCTGAGAAGATGTGCTCAGTAAACCTTGAGGACAAAGCTTCTTGAAGAGAGAGGCAATGTTATGAATATAATTCCTATAAAAATAATAAATATAAATATAAATATAATAATAGTAAATATAACTAATGGTTAGTTAGTTAGTAATGAAGAGACATGTCTTAGACACATGACCGTTCATGGAAGGGCATCTACCTAGGGTATATAAGCAGGCCCTCATTCTCATTTGTAATCATCTCATATCTTACATCAATTCAAAATACAATATTCAATATACAGTTACATGTCTCACAATGGACATTTACGTCTTTGAAGTATTTTAAAGATTTCCGCTGCATATACGACTTTTGGTTGTTACATTGAACCTATTAAATCAGCATGGCCACCATCTAGGGTTAGCATTGTTTCTGATGGATGGATAGATCCAACACAACACCCACTCATCAACTTCATGGTGTCTTCCTTGAATGGTCCAGTTTCTTAAAATCAGTGGATGCACTAGGACAATACAAGGATGCACAATATAAGGGTGAGTTGTTTATTAAAGTTATTAAAGATGTAGGTGTTGATTCTTGTGTGCAAATCATTACAGATAATGCACCTGTTTGCAAGGCTATTGGCATGGTTTTGGATAGTAAATATCCACAAGTATTTTTGACACCTTGCATTGTCCATTCATTGAATTTAGCACCTAAATCTATTTATTCTGATGTGCTTTGGATTGGAAGCATTATTGAGGATGCACGACATATCCGCAACTTTGTACAAAATCATACAAATGCCCTCACTATCTACAAGAAGTACACCAATCTATCATTGTTGAAGATTGCAGATACATGGTTTGCCTCTTCATTCATCATGTAGAAGAGGTCGAGGGAGGTCAAGACCGCTCTTGGTGTCATGGTTATTTCAGATTTTTGGTCTTTTTGGATAAAGACAGATCAAGCAACCTCAAAAAGAGTGAAGGACACAGTGTTAAATGATGCTTGGTGGGAGAGGGTAGATCTACTTATTCAAATCATGGACCCTATCATTTCTTTGCTTCGATTTGCAGATACAAACCAACCCATCCTAGGAGAGGTTTATGAGGGATGGGATTCCATGATTGAGTGTGTGAGGAGCATTATTTTACAGAGTGAGTGCCCCGAGTATGAGACATCATCAAAGGCCTTCTTCACCACCATACAAGATATTCTTGTCAGCAGATGGGACAAAATTGCACACCTTTACATTGTTTGGCTCACTCATTGAACCCAAAATACTACAACCACGAGTTGTTGAATGGTGGACCTTCCCGCAAATTCCCTCCTCACATGGATAGTGAAATTTCACAGGGGAGGAAAGATGCATTCAAGCGAATTTTTCAAGATAGAACATCCCTTGATGAGGTGGAGGATGCCTTTGTAGAGTTTTCCACTGGTACTGGTCGATTTGAAGGATATGATGTGATTAAAGACAGGGGGCTAAGAAGCCCTATTCTTGGTGGGCAACAAGCCCTCCTCTACAATAGTTAGCCATGAGGCTCCTCTCTCACGTGACTTCATCCTCTTGTTGCGAGAGGCATTGGAGCACATATGGGAATTTGTATAGTGTCAAGAAGAGCAGGCTTGAGCAGTCTAGGGCGGACACAATGGTGTATGTGCACACCAACCTTCGTCTTATTTACAGGTAGAGGGATGAGTGGTTTAAGGGAAAAACAAAGATGTGGGATGTCTTTCATGACGATATGGGTTTGGACAACAGTGTTGAGTTCGCAATGGCCAACTTGGATCTTAATGAGCCAGTGCTAGAGCTTGTCACTTTTGATGATGGTGATACTATAGAGGGATCATCCTCCACACCAGTAGATGCAGAGATGACATTGTATACAGAGGAGGAGGATGCATCAGAGGAGAGCAAAGGTTATTGTTGATCACTGAAGAGGCACGTGATGATTATGTGAAGACTCCATGCCCAAGGATGAACCAGAGGACACTTGTACCATCAGATATCATCAATTCACCAGAGTTTTTAAACTCTACTTCTACTTCTCATCATTTTCTCTTGTACCCAAATTCCATGTCCTACAGGGAATTGTAATAAGTGATGCTAGTAATGATGAGTTTTGAGTTAGTATTGAGTCTGTAACAGGCCTAGGTAGCTTGGGACTTTGCCAACAAGTGAGTGTTACTCTAGGAGGTTTTTTTGACTCGGTTAATTATCATCTTCCCACCAGACTTAATAATTAATTGACCTTTTTCCTCCAATTTTATCCCAAAGCCGGAGTACGGCTTGATGGTGAGGCTTTGGGTTAGTCTTAGAGTCTAAAGTCAATGTATTACCATACTAGATCACACAAAAAATTTCGTGGAATTTGGTTAGGTCCAAGTAGTTATTTTTTAATTTTTAAGATTTCCAGTAGGTAAAAAATTGTAATTGGATTGTAATAAGTGTTGTCTAGAGAAGTTGTAAGGGGTATGAGTAATCAAAATTACACCTCTCACCCTCAAATTTCTACTATGACACACTTTGAGGGGTTAATAATGTGTTTTGGATCCTCAAAACCCACATTTCCTAAGTTTTGTGGAAATTGTGGCAATTAATTAGACTAGAATTAAATAAAATAGAGAGAAATAAATTATTCCATGTGACAGAATGACGTGGAAATGAATTGGGTCAACTGAGTTGTGTCAAAGAGTTGAGTAAACTGATATGTGGAAGATGACTAAGCACATTGCATCATTAATACACTATTATTTCATCAAAATCGAATTTCCCAGAGATAAAGAAACAATTGCACGTGGAAAATCGAATTTATTAAAGGAACTCATGCACCAAGAGGATATTCTACAAGATATGTTGACTGAAGACTATGTCGAGACCTCTTCTCATGAGTTATCTGGAGTGCTACAACACTCAAAGCTTCACTTGGAGGATTTACGCATTTCTCTTGGGCTAGACTGCGCAATTCAATGGAGGAATCACGTAGTTCTCAGGGGCCTACTCAGAGCTTCATTGAGATCATATGCAAATGGGGCTTCGCTTAGTTCGAGTTTGCAGTGGTTGAATAGATGTAGCACGGTTCTTCGCTTCGCTCATGGATGAGTTCACTGGGTCATATATGGAATTCGATTTCCCTTGAGGTGCACATATGGAATTCAATTTTGCTTTGGTGTCTTAGTGTTCTTCACATCGAACTTGGCTTATCTTTCCTTGGGATTTAATCCAAGTGCAGTTCTCACATGCATTCTTCCTTGGTAATTTGTTAATTTTAGATAACAATGGTATGTTCTATGCTTAGAGCAATCTACTTCAATCTTTTCTTATTAGCCCAATTTCAATTCCAGATTAGCAATCACATTAATATTGACAGTTAATGTTGATAGAACATAAACAAATAACTAGAAGACAAGCCAAGACAAGAGGACACAATATTTGGCAAATGCCAGGAAAAAAACCCAATGTGGGGAAAACCCTTTGATCAAATCTTCTTATTATTCTTCAAAATTTCAGCAAAGAGAAAGAGTACAATATACAAATTAGCTTCAGTCAAACAGAAATTCAATAGGATGTCGTAACCAAAAAGTCAACGCTGATCAAATCGGCGATTTGACTTCTCCAAAATCAGGTCGGTCAACTTCAGCGAATGCGGCCCTGAAAAACACGGTCAAACTTGGTCAATGCACTAGTCAACTCTGCGGTCAAATGCTGTGGTCAAAGCTACGGTCAATCCAAAGTCATACTGCTCAAAATTCTCGAATTTTGTGCCTCCAACTGCGCCCTAGAAAGATCGAAATTATGCCCAAGAAATCGAAGTCAAAATGTCAAAGTCGACGCAAAGTCAATGCTAGTCAACGCTCGGTTTTCCGCCCTACAAACAGCCTGAAGATCATAGCAAGAAATTGTCCTTCCATTCACACGTGCGAGGAGAGAGAGAGAGGCTCCTATGAGGTTGTACGAACCAATGAGAGGGAGAGAGAATGTGAGATGAGATGATGTCCAAATGAGGATTGACTCTCCCCTTCTTATATCCATCAATGAGGGGTGGAGACACATCTTTTGGGGCTTGTGACCCTACATTACAATTCTGGCCGACCTTGACAAATGCACATGCGTGAGAGAATAAATTCAAAATCCAACTTCTGCTCATCCAAACAAGATGAACTTTAGATCAATCTTGCACCTCTCGGAAAGAGGAATCCAACAAAAATATCATCTCCATCATATGAGCAATCCAAAGCAACGTTGCACAAAGTGGGGACGTTTTTTGGAAGTAGGGACGCAGAAGCATCATTTTCCAAAAATTTAGGAAGCGAAGCGCCCCGAAAGCGTCTAATATATATATATATATATATATATATATATATATATATATATTTCTGCATTTATATTCAAAACAAACATCCCAAATACCAAATTAGTTGTAGAAGACATGAAAACATGCATATTTTTGCATAAATCAAAATAGATATGACATCCATGATTCCATTGTACATCAATTATTAATTATTCGAGCATCAACCATCTAGATTCTAGAAATTGTAATCATACATCAAATTTTTAAGCATATTATAAAACATAAAACATTTAAGAAAACTATAAAACATAAAACATTTAAGAAAACTACAAAACATAAAACATTTAACCATATTATAAAACATAAAACATAATGATAAAGCATATTATCTAGCAAGTGAGCAACTGTCAACATTAATCATGTCCAAAATTCAAATAATAATGTTTACAAAATATGCCACTTGGCCACCACCAAGACAAAAAATTTCAAATTCACAACAAGCCTACAAGTCTAATCTTTGACAAAAGCAGTAAATTGTGAATATATCTACGAATCTCTCCTCCTTCCACCACAAAGAGTACATGGCAGTGGGCTTCCATGTAGTGTCAATGAAGAAGATGGTGGCTGTGGAAGTTGTGGCACTGCAAATGATGAAGATGAAGCCCCTGTTGTTGCTGTTGAACCATCGAACCTGGGAACCAATTGACCAGATGGGGGTCGTATCTCAACTCAATCATCATCATCATGGATAAGAGCATCCTCTAATTGCTCTAATTGCAACACTCCATCCTCTAAATTGGGCTCCTCTAGATACTTGCCCCAAACCTTAAGGTCTTTATTACTCTTTGCATCATCACAGTAATGGGACAACAATCGCAAGTTGTAATAAACATAAACCAAGCTCTCTGCCTAGTCTAAACTCAACCTGTTCCTTTTAACACTATGGATGAAAGAATAAGAGCTCCAACACATCTCTGCAGAAGAAGTGTTTACCACCTGTGATAGCACCCGCAATGCCAAAGTCTAGAATTGGAGTAGCACCTCCATGCATGTTCCACCACTCAATAGAAGAAAAAGCTCGATCTCTAATTGCATGCATGCTCCCAAATGGACCAGTGCAAAGTATATAGTTGCTCAATTGTTTCCATACCAAGGCAACTTCCTCCTCATCAAGGACTAATCTAGTCAATGCAATCATATATTTTTCTAGAACCTCTGGATCTAGGTGTGGTTTTCTCCTACTCCCCCAGGTGCTGCTGTTGAAAGCCATGATGGATGATAGTATTTAGGTGTCAAAACATATGCTAATGCATGCAAAGGAACATTTAGCATATCCAATCGTTTTTCCACCTCTGCACGAATATAATTGTACAAGGTGATATCTCTAGGCTCAACAATGTCTTTAATCTGCCCCAACATGTTATCCATTTACTCATACACCTCCCCAATTATTGGTTGATCTAAATCTGCAAACTTGATCATGTAATAAATTGGTTTGGTGAACTACAAAACATATTTAACCTGTGACCAAAAGTACATGTCAAGAATAGTGTCATTGGCTACATTAACACAATCTTTATCAATGTTAATTTCCTCCCATGATTCAACGGTGACCATATTAGTTAAAGCTTGTCTCACCTTCACTAGCCGCCTAAAGGTGAGGTAATAACTTGCAAATCTTGTTTTTGCAAGTTTAAGCAACTGCAACTTGGAGTAAGTGCCATAGAAGTAGTTTACCCTTGTATGCCATTTGATAAATTTAATGAGTTGCTTCCCTCTCTTGTAAAGCTCGTTAATCCACCCACATTCTTTATGCTTCACAATATCATACATCAAAAGGTTCAATGTGTGCACCAAGCACCCAAACCAAAATATGTCTGGATGAGTACGCCCAATAATTTTTCCTGCTCCCTTATAATTTGTTGCATTATCTGCGATCAATTGAACCAATTTACTAGGACCAACATCTTTGATTTATTGCAATAGGAGATATGCAATGTTTTGGTAAGTTTAGGAGTCATGACATGTAATAAATACTGCACCACTAGCAGAAACACCAAGAACATTTATCAAATGTTGGTTTCTGATATTTGTCCACCCATCTGATACAATGGATACCCCACAAACCACCCACTCATTTGTAAAACATGTCAAAGCTATTTGAACCTTTCCTTTTTCTCTTTCTAATAACATTGTTCTAGCTCTCTCATAGTTGGGGTACTTGTATCCTTTTCGGGCTTCATTGATGGCCTTTACCATTTCATGCCAATAGGGAGAGCGGAGCACATTGAATGGATTATGGTACACCGCAAGCACAAATAAATCATACTATCTTTCCATCCCCATCATCTCTCCCAGCAACATTAAGGAAATCCCCTATGGTTTTTTAACCCCCAAAGCTTGCAGAAGTACCATGAGGAGATGAGCTACCAAATCTAGAGGCTGCACGTAATTCCAATAGAGTTTTTTGTTTCTTGTTTTTTTGTTGTGCAACCTCCTCTATTTGGAAATATTTTCTTCTTTGTTCAGCTGGAATCTTTGGGAAAATTGCTATCCCCACGACACCCTTTTTCTCATCATTGTCCATCACCTCGCAAAGATGCCTCCTCACACGGGTATATGAACCACTATATGGTTTTCCTCCATGACAACCATGAGGGCACAACAACTTATAGCTTCCACCACCTTTTCCCCCTTCAAGTTTGGTCACATAGTTCCACAAGGGTGTCAGTGCAGCTTTCCCATCTAGTGTTTCAATGTTCTCATCAAAATCATCCCCTTCCTCTTCAAACTCTTCCTCCTCATCATACATTGGGTCACTCATATGGGGACCACTATTTTGTTCTTCTTCTTGTTCTTCTCTTCTATTTCTACTCCCCCTTGCCATCATGAAAACCAAGAGTGGAATAATACATAGAAGCCAAAAAAAATCATCATTGAATATGAATATAGTTGGTGGACAACCTGCAAATAAATGAGCAAGAAGAAAGAATGGGAAAGTGTAGGAAAGGGAGGAGAGTAAATACAAAAAACAATGACAAAAAAATGAGGAAGTTTGGGGTTTGCGCTTACCTCTTTAGCTCTTGTAGATGGAAGCCCTTATTTACTCCTCCAACCTCTCCTCAACTCTCTCTTCTCCTCTCTTTCTCCTCTCTTCTCCAAGCTCTCCAAAAACACAAGTGAGCAAATGAGAGTTGAAAGTAAGCTTTTAACTTTTTCATCCCATCCCTAACTCAACACTAACCGACCCCAAAACCCAACTTAATACAATAAAAAAAAAAAAATTAAAATCGCTTTTTGGTGGGGCGAAAGTCGGATCCATCCACCGTTGTATGGAAGTGGTCGAGATTCGTACGAATCCGCCCCCAAAGCGCAGTGTTTACGTATGTCGATCCGCTGTACAAAATGCGGATCCGATGTACGGAAATGCGGATTGGGTAGGGTGGTTCAGAAATGGCAGGAACTGCTTTTTTTTTCCCGATCTGCGTTTCTAATTTTCGGATCCGCATTTCGTACGGGACGTGGATTGGGCGTTGGAGCCGGGGGGGGGGGGGGCGTTTCTTGCAACACTGGTCCAAAGTGGAGTTTGGCCCTAGTTGCCAAATTTAACAGTCCCTCTCAACTAGGGAGAACTCCACCTGTCAATCCATCTGTCAACCTATGCAATCCTGTCATCATGTACCATCTTGTCATCCCATGTCATCCTGTTGTCCCTGTACTCTACTTTGTTGAACCATGAAGAAATAATGAAGAAGATTTGATTGAGAGTGAGTCACAAGACCTTACCACTCTCCATCGCCCCGAAGTCAGTTTAGAGGTAAAAACCTCAATCAGACTTGATCCTAGATCAAGGTGTTGGAAACAACCCATCCTAGACATAGAGAGTACAACAATACACAACACGTCCATCAATAATGTTATGCTCTCTATCCTCATTTCCAAACTCATTGGCCAGATGAGAGGTACTTCCCATGAGTCCCGGACTAACATGGGTAGGATGTATGTGAGGCATAGATCAAGAGAGGGTGAACCGGCTCAATATCATAACGGTGGTGAAATAGCACACCAACAAGGAAAGGCAAACCTTGCCCTGTGGTTGCTTATAGCTCCAAGAAGCTATCCCCAAGCCCCCAGAGCTCCTAGAGCTCAAAGTCCAACTCAAGCGGGACCCTCATAGGAGGGTCTGTCCACGATTCTAAGCTTTTCACAAAAGTTTAAGAATTTTACCTTCCCCAGGGGCTTCATGAGAATATATGCGACCTTCTCATCAGTCCCAACATGATGGAGCCTTAGGGCGCCTCATTGTACCATATCCTGGATAAAGCAGTACCTAATATCAATATGCTTGGAGTGGTTGTGAAACACGAGATTCTTTGAAAGCCGAATTCCACTTTGGTTGTCGTAATGGATCACGGTGGTATCCAGCACATGCCCAAACAACTCACTAAAGAACTTCCTCAACCAAACAACTTCACAACAGGCCATACTTGCTAGAATGTATTCGGCCTCGACGGTGCTCAAAGGAACCGAATTTTGCTTCCTGCTCATCTAGGAGATTGAAGCAGAACCTAGAGTGAAGCAACATTCAGATGTGCTCTTACGATCCACCACACTGCCAGCCCAATCAACATCACTATATCCATGGAGCCTCACATTCTAGGCAGTGTACTCAGTCCATGATTGATTGTGCCCCGGAGATATCTCAAGAGATTCTTGGCAGTAATCCAGTGAATGTGATGAGGCTCGACCATATATTGACTCAACTTCTTCACTGCAAAACATATGTCCGGATGGGAGTTCACTAAGAACATCAGGGCCCCTAAGAGTTGACGATACTCGATAGGAATTCCCAAATCGGGCCCAATAGCACTTACACACAACTTCTTAAAGTTGAGTTCCATCGAAGTAGTCACAGACTTGCAGTCCACCATCCTAAATATTTCCAGCAACCTCACAATATATTTTCCTTGAGAAAGGAAAATTTCACCTCGCTTTTGCTAGACCTCTAGGCCTAGGAAGTAGTGCATCAGTCCTAGGTCCATCTCGAATTCAGAAGCCAACTCCCTCTTACATTGAAGAGTGAGAGGGTCTGCACCTGTCAGGAAAAGATCATCCACATAGAGTACCAAGATGAGAGGTTTGTCATTATCAACCTTAAAGTAAAAGTGTTGAAATTTGATGACTAAAACGTTTCCTGCAATCCCAACCCGGTTTTAATTTCACCTTATCACTCCGATTCAATTAAATGCCCTTTCCCATAAACTTAAATTCAACATATAGAATTTTGGAAATGAAATTTTCAGATTAAAACACATGGGATTGTCAACACATGCTGAAAATAAATATGGACATAAACAGACCAAAAACACAAAAAAAAATACACACAGATTTTTGGTCAACTTAGACCCAGGGAAAACCCATTCAATATTCTCTGGGGAAAACCTATTAGAGAGCTCTTCAAATTTATTATCTTTCAAGTTCAGGAAAAATACATTTGCAAACAAAACAAAACAACAAAATACAACTTATCTCTTCAACCCAAAACTCCTTGAAAACCGTGCCCACTTTTCCTCGATTTTCATGCCCACTTGAAGCTGAAATTGTACTGTACGGACACGAACTGTACTCTACGGATTTCATACTGACTGTATGGATTTCCATACTGCTGTATGGACTATATGGATTTTTTTCCTTCTTTTTTTTTTTGTTGCTCAAAAACTGCTTCAACTGCATGCAAAGCTCACAACACTAAATGTTGTTCATATTGTACTTGTTGTTGTCTTCTATGCCTTGGATTTCGTGCCCAGCTTTGCCCGGAAATCGCTCCTTCAGCTTGCTGCAACAAATTTCTCTTTCATAATTTTTTTCCAACTCTCGGCCTCCTTTCTCCAATCTGCTCATGAAGAAAGAATGAATGTAGTCTCTCTTTTATTTTCCCCCTTTTGTTTCCCTAAATGACTTTTGGGAAACCCTACAATCTAATGGCTCAGATTCATTTAGATCAAGTGATGAGAATAAATGTGCATTTAATTCTCACTTTCTATTTTTTAACTCACCCATTAAATAAAGTACCCACATTGTACTTTATGTCTAAAGTAACTTTTCACTTTATAATTTAACATTGCCTTTACTACTTATAAAGTCACTTTCACTTTATAATGTAATATTGGCTTTACCACTTATAAAGTCACTTTCACTTTATAAAGTCACACTTAGGAAAAGAATTATTTTACACACTTTTCCCTAGGTAGAGACTAACCCATGGGAAACCACTTGTCCAAGGTACATTAAAAATCAACAATCCCTCTTATCGAGGAAAGTGTTTCTTACCACACACATCTTGTCCCTGAAATGGACATGCTTGCCTCTTGGCAAGGACTTAGTGAGAACATCAGCTACATGCTCATCTGTCGATATATACTCCAACTTCACTACCCCCTTCTGAACATGGTCCCCGATGAAATGATATATGATGTTAATGTGTTTTGACCTGTCATGAAACATTGGATTCTCCGTGAGTTTAATGCAACTCTGATTATCACAGTGAATAACTGTTGGTCTCAACTCCTAATCAAATAGGCCATACAATAACTTGCGAAGCGAAATGGCCTCACAACTAGCCTGGCTAGCGACCATATACTCAGCCTCAGAAGAGCTCAAAGCAGCTGAATTTTTCTTTCGACTGAACCACGACACAACTGTCGAACCCAATCCGAAGCAACAACCTGAAGTGCTTTTCCTGTCAAAAGCACTCCCTGCCCAATCTGAATCTGTGTAACCTGCCAAACTCACTCCATCTCCCGCCTATAGTCCAGACCATAATCAACAGTCCCTTGCACGTAGCAAAGAATGTGCTATGTAGCTATCTAGTGCACCCTCCCGGGCTCAACCATGAACTGGCTATGTGTGTTCACTGCAAAGCATATATCTGGCCTAGTGTTGACCAGATACATCAAGGACCCAATAAGCTACCTATACAATGTGGGATCCACCAAACTAGAATCTGAAGCATGAAGCTTCTTCTAGTTGGTGATCATAGGTGTAGACATGGGTCTACAGTCTGCCCTGTGAAATATGCTCAACACATCCACAACATACTGCCCCTGCCCTAGAAAGATATGCCCCTCCTCCTACCACACCTCAAGCCCCAAAAAGTAATGCATCAGCCCAATGTCCTTCATCTCGAACTCCATAGCAAGATCCTCCTTGCAACCACTAATCAATCTCTCTGCCCCAGTAATGAACAAGTCATCAACATATAGCACAAGAATTAGCGGATCATCCCCTACAGCAATGTAGTATAGGTTCGGATCTGCATTACTCTTCGTGAAACCCATGTGCTGCAAGTAAGTATCAATCCTCGAATACCAAGCTCTCGGAGCTTGCTTAAGTCCGTAGAGTGCTCGCCTCAACCGGCATACATGGGTCTCCCACCCAAGTACCTCAAAGCCTTGTGGCTGCTCAACATACACCTCCTCTATAACTTCATTCAGAAATGCAGTCTTCACATCCATTTGATGGATCTGCCAACCTAATTCTGCAGCAATAGAAATAAGGGACAGGATAGAAGTGTACCGAGCTACGGGAGCGAAGGTCTCATCATAGTCAACTCCCTCTATTTGTGAGAACCCTCTCGCCACAAACATCGCCTTGAACTTCTCAATGCTGCCATTCGCAGCATGCTTGATCTTGTAGAGCCACCTAGAAGTCACAACTGACTTGCCCTCAGGCCTAGGCACCACCTCCCAAACATTGTTCTTAATGATAGAGGCATACTCCTCCTCCATAGCCTCTCTCCATACCACCTGGCTGGCAGCCTCCTCATAGCTAGTAGGCTCAGAGTCAACAATGTTGGTAGCCTTGGCCACATAACTGCAAAACTGCTCAGGTGGAACACTCTCCCAGTTCACCCTCTTCGAAGGACCAACGGACTCCGCTTCCTTCAAGGTGTCATGAAGCCACTTGGGCCTCCTCTTCCTTGAAGAAGCTTCCCCATAGGGAACCTCATCCTCTGCCCCCCAGTTTAGTGAACCTGAAGGTCTGTCAACTAACCCTGGTGTGCCTGTACCAACACATGTCCTCGAAGAACCTATGCGTGTGTTAGCTGAAGTGCCATGTGAACTCTGTTCCAGTGAACTCCCTAAAGAAGTGCTCGGTGAACTCACCACTGGTGCCCCAGATGTCACTGACACTAAAGTACCTCCTGTACTAGTCGATTCAGAACCCTGAGGTCCTGCTCCCCGTACCTGACCTCCTTGCTGAGGAGAAGTCTGTGACTCTCTCTCATCATACTCCTGTGATCTTCGATAGGCCCTCTCCTCCTTGAACTTCACATCCCTCCTAATCACCACTCTTTGTTTAGAAGGAATGAAGATCTGATAGGCCTTCGAAGTCTCGTTGTAACCCATAAAGATACCCTTCTCTGCCATGGGTTCCAGCTTCATCCTCTGCTCCTTGGGGATATAAGAATATGTGAGACATCCAAAGATATGAAGATCTCCCACATGAGGCTTCTCTCCAGTGAAGGCCTCCTCGGAGTCATATTCCCCAATACTCTGTGAGGACTCTTAATATGGAGATAAACAATAGTATTGTAGGCCTCAACCCATAAAAACAAAGGCAACCCCTGATCATGAATCATCGCTCTAGCAAACCCAACAATAGCTCTGTTCTTCCTTTCAGACACCCCATTCTGCTAGGGGTTGTAAGGAACCGTGAACTCTCTCCTAATTCTCTCCTAATGCCCTCTGGTGCACAGATGTTAGAAAACCCACCATCGATGTACTCACCACCATTGTCTGACCTCAAGACCTGAATCTTCCTACCGGTCTTCTTTTCCACAAGAGCTTTGAACTCTTTAAAGAAACTGAAGACCTCACCCTTGGTCATCAGGAAATATATCCAAGCTCTCTAGAGTAGTCATCAATGAATCTAACATAATACTCATAACCACCCAAGGATACACAAGACATACGACTGCCAACATCAGTATGAATCAAGTCTAGTATACCTGTAGATCTGTTGTCGCTCGCTGAAAATGGTAACTTGGTGTACTTGCCCAAAGCACACCCTCTGCAGACCTCATAATGCTCGACACTGGAATCACGAACTCCAGTACTGATCTCCCTCAAAACTCTCAAAGCTCTATGATGCATATGCGCCATCCTTCGGTGCCATAACTCGCACTAGTCTCTATTGCTGGTGGTACTAGTGTGAGTGCTACCAAATGTGCTACTCACCAATGCTCCTGCCGACTGAAAACTAAACCTGTATAGTTTCCCAGAGCGTACTCCAATCACTTTGGTCGAAGTGATGGAAGCTCCCCTGGGATGCATCAATACCTGCCCTCCTGAGAAAGTGACATCAAACCCCTTCTCCTGCATAGCAGACACTGAAATCAAGTTCTTCTTCATCCCCGGAACATACAAAACATCCATGACCTTCAAAGGAGGCAAAGACTCCCTCTCAAAGGTAACAGTCCCCACACAAACAGCGCTCACAGTGCGGTCATCTCCTAGTACAATCTCAATATCAAGTGCCCTCTCTGCAAGCTCTGAAAAGAACTCCCGTGCATCTGTCATATGGCGGGAAGCCCCGCTGTCTATGTACCAAACATCAGATGATGTACTCCTAGATGTAGAAGTAATAAATTCAAAATCCCTGTCAAACTATGAAGTAAACTACTCAACCTCTGTTGAAGCTGCAGTACCCTTCTTCCCCTTGTTTTTCCTCTCTAACACATAGCAGCATAGTGTCCCTTCTTCTGACATGCCCAACATTTGACTTTGGACATATCTGTATCTTTCTTCTTCTTCTCCTTTCCCTTAGCCCCATCTGATGAGGCCCCTTTCTTGGCCTTCACTTTGTTCTTCCCCCTGGCTGTCAAGGCTACATCCACCTCATCTACTATTTTCACCCAACCACTGCCAGTCTTCCGTATCTCATGTTGCACACAATCATCCCAGAATCTGTCCCAATTAGGAAGATTCTCCCTAAAGGTAACAATATCTCCAAAGACCTCCCAAGACTTAGGAAGTCCTGCTACGACTATCCTGACTAACTCTGTGGGTGCAACTACCTCACCAACAACAGTCAAATCATCACGTCCCTGTTTGACCCTGCCAAGATAATGGACTACATCTTCAGCCTTTTTCATCCTGATGTTCTTCAATTGTTCTTTGATTACCATCTTCCTGCTCTCATTGGTACTCTGGTAGAGAGTGGTTAGAGTTGTCCACATCTTATATGCATATGTGTTTCCTCTCACCTAAGGAACCACATGATCCTTCAAACTGTCCATCAAAATCCTTTTTGCCTTTGCATTATTTTTTGTGAATTCAGCAAGTTCATTTGCAGCAATAGGAGGTACAATCTCTTGCCGCACTATGTCCCAAACTGCTGACTCCTCAAACACTGTCTGAATTTTGTCCTTCCAAATGACATAGTTGGATATCCCATCCAGTGTGTCCTCTATCCTTAAGAACATGGCCATGACTATTGTCCAAAATTCACAAAACCAAGAAAATGGAGAAATGAACTTACGAGCACAACTTGTTGTCCCAAAAGTTCATTCTATGTGAAATTTCACCTTGTTGTCCCAAAATATCAGTTTGATGTCCAAAAATTCAGTTTGTTGTCCAAACCACTATTTGTTGTCCCAAACTATTGTCAGTTGTTCAAACTGCGATTTTCAACCTGTAGCTCTGATACCATATTGAAATTTGATGACTAAAAAGTTTCCTGCAATCCCAATCCGGTTTTAAATTCACCTTATCACTCCCATTCAGTTAAATGCCCTTTCCCATAAACTTACATTCAACATATAGAATTATGGAAATGAAATTTTCAGATTAAAACACATGGGATTGTCAACACATGCTGAAAATAAATATGGACATAAACAGAGCAGCGACACATAAAAAAATACACAGATTTTTGGTCAACTTAAACCCAAGGAAAACCCCTTCAATCTTCTTAAGAGAAAACCTGTTAGAGAGCTCTTAAAATATATTTATCTTTCAAGTTCAGGAAGAATACATTTGTAGACAAAAAAAATAGCAAAATACAACTTATCTCTTCAACCCAAAACTCCTTGAAAATCATGCCCAATTTCCCTCGATTTTTGTGCCCACTTGAAGTTGAAACTATACAGTACGGACGCAGACTGTACTATATGGATTCCGTACTGACTGTACGGATTTCCATACCATTGTACAGACTGTAAGAATTTTTTTCCAATTTTTATTTTGGCACAAAAACTGCTCTCGAACTACATGCAACTCACAACATTAAATGTTGTTCGTACTGTACTTTCTGTTGTCTTCTATGCCTTGATTTCTATTCCCACCTTTGCCTGGAAATCACTCCTTCAGCTTGATGCAACAAATTTCTCTTTTAGAACTTTTCTCCATCTCTCAGCCTCCTTTCTCTAGCTCTCAGACTCTCTTTTCTTTCCCCTCTTTGGTTTCTCTAAATGACTTTTGGGCAACACTAAGATCTAATGGCTTAGATTCATTTAGATCAAGGGATGAGAATAAATGTGCATTTAATTCTCACTTTCTATTTTTTAACTCACCCATTAAATAAAGTACCCACATTGTACTTTATGTCTAAAGTCATTTTTCACTTTATAATTTAACATTGACTTTACCACTTATAAAGTCACTTTGACTTTATAATTTAATATTGATTTTACCACTTATAAAGTCACTTTCACTTTATAAAGCCACTTAGGAAATGAATTATTTTGGACACTGTTCCCTAGGTAGATACTAACCCATGGGAAACCACTTGTCCAAGGTACATTAAAAATCAACAAAATGTTTGCATCAGCTTCACTTCGTGTAAAGCCGAACTTCATTAGATAGCTATTAATCCTCTCATACCAAGCCCTGGGGGCTTGCTTCAACCCATAGAGGGCTTTCTTTAGCTTGCATACATGTTTATCTCGATCTCGAACTTCGAACCTCAAAGTTTGTTCCACATAGACCTCTTCCTTGATTGAGCCATGTAAGAAGGCATTCTTGACATCCATCTGATGTAGACTACATCCTTGTGATGCAGCAAGGGCAATAATCGAACGGATGGTGGTGTAGCGAACAACAGGTGCAATTATTTCATCATAGTCTATACCTTCTTTCTGCAAGAAGCCTTGGGCAACAAATCTGGCCTTGAACTTTTTAGCGCTTCCATCGACTCCATGTTTGATTTTGAAGAGCCATTTCGAGGTGACAACAAACTTGTCCTTTGGTCTAGGGACCACATCCCAGACATCATTGCATCCTTCCAAACTTGGCGCTTCACAGATTCTTCAAACATTCCAGGCTCAGATTGGACAATGATGCTCATGGCTACTAAGTACCCTTGGCACCTGTTCGGCTACTTACTTTCTCGAAATGTTCCCCTTGGTGCAATATGTCTCTCGGCATTTTCGAGAGTATCTCTAAGCCATGAGGGTCTTATCTTTGAAGAAGTGGACTCTCTAGGAGGTGGATCAATGGGATCCATCGGACCTTCAACATCGGGCATCTGTTCATCCTTCGGTTCATCCTACTTCCCTGCATTTTCTTCTTTGTCTTCCTTTGAGATGGAAAGATTTCTAGCGTTCCCAAGGGAAACAACTTCGTCAAAGGTGACATCATGACATATCTCCACTTCCCTTTGATCAGGCACATAAATTCTATATTCTTTCGAGGTTTCACTGTAGCCCACAAACATTCCCTTCTTTCCAGAAGCATCCAACTTGCTCCTCTTTTCTTTCGGCACATGAAAATATACGGGACTTCCAAAAATTCTTAGAATGAGAAACATCTGGTTCCTTACCAGTGAAGACTTCTTCAGGAGTTTTGGAATGCTTGATGTGGGCATCTATTTTGAACATACACAATAGTGTTGGCAGCTTCTCCACATAGGAACTTTGGTAGACCTTGGTCATGAAGCATGGCACAAGTAGCTTCCATGATGGTTCTATTCTTTCTTTCGGAAACTCCATTTTGTTCGAGAGTATATGCAGTAGTGGTCTCCCTCTTAATGCCAACTTCCCTGCAATAATCATTGAACTCATTTGATTCATATTCGGTTCCATTATCAGTCCTCAAAATTTTGATCTTCTTCCCTGTTTGATATTTAACCAAGGCCTTGAAGGTGCAGAACCATTTGAAGACTTCATCTTTTTTCTTCAAGAAGTATATCCATGTCTTGTGGGAGAAGTCATCTTTAAAAGTGCATTATTATTATTATGGAATTTTAAGGTCATGACCAAGCCAATAACCATCCTCCCAAGGATGTTACGGGCAACATACCAGATAGATCAGAATGAATCAATTGTAGAATGTCGGTAGACTTTGTAACACTTGAGGGGAATGGTCCCCTTGTATGTTTCCCTTCGGCATAACCCTGACATACACCTTCATTATCAACTTTGAAATCGGGCATACCTGTGACCACCTTCCTTGCTTTGGGAAGAGCCTTATAATGAAGGTGAGGAAGAGTTATGTTGCATTTCATGGCTCCCAACGGACTTCCTCCAACCTGATAAAGTGTATCAACCCTGAAACTAAGAGTGAATGCTTATTTGAAATTCCTCTTCCAAATGCACACCTTTTCATCAATGAATGCCACCTTGAATCCTTTATCTTCCATCGCCGAAATAGATACCAAATTCTTCTTCAAGTCAGATACATATAACACATCTTGTAGATGAAGGATTTGACCTTGATTTAGATGAAGAGTCACAGTCCCTGTTCCTTTCACGGGATAGGTGGCATTGTCTCCAAGCATGATCTCCAAATTAGTTTCCTTTTCAATCAAATGTGAGAGGGCCTCTTTCTATCCAGTGAAGTGCCTTGAGGAACCACTATCAATCAACCAATTATCCAGGGTGTCGGGAGGAGATGCAGTAGAGAGGACAAATATAAGAATAAATTATTTTTGCTTGTTATCTACAACATTTGATTCATCATACCTAGAGTTCCTTGACTTCTTAAGCGGTTGACCATTTTCATTTCCATTTCAAGTAGAGGAAGCCTTTCTCTTTCCTTTGTTTTTGAACTCATTGTTCCTTTGATTTCCATTTCCCCTGAAGTTGTTGTTATTGTTGTAGTCATCATCTCGGGGTGAGTCCCTTTTATTTGGACACTCTCTAGCATAGTGGCCAAACCTGTTACAACTGTAACATCTACCCATCCTTCTTTTGGATCTTGCTCTTCCTTGACCTTGATTTCTTGGACCAGCATTGTTCTTCTTCTTTGTATGAGCGGAGAAAGTAGTAGGTTCATTTCCATTTGAAGGTTTGTCTCTCTCCATCATCCCCTTGAGTGCATCTTGTCAACAATTCATCGAAATCTAGAATTGTGTTAATATTGAGAATAGTGGTATTGAATACATACCATGCCCAGGGAAGACCTCCAAGAGCAATGAGAGTGAACTCTCGGTCAACTATGACCTCTCCAATAGATAAGAGATCATTTTTTATTTCGGTAATCCACATAAAGTAGGATTCGATGGACTCTCCTTTGTCCATCTTGATGTCCTTCAGCTTTTTCTTCAAAAAGAGAATTTGATTTGCATTGCTAGCCCTGAACATGCCAACCAACTTGTCATTCATCTCCTTAGATGTGCCCAGCTTGGAGATATAAGCAACCAAGTGCTTGTGAATTGAGTCCCTGATGATCTTCTTTGCTTTTTTTTCCCCTTTCTTGTACTTCGTCTTAGTGGCAGCCGGTGCATTTGAAGGAGGCTCAGTAATCTTTCCCTCCACATACTCCATAAAACCTTGTTCCTGCAAAGTCAAGTCCAAGGACATTTTCCAAGCATGATAATCAGGCTTCTCATTGAGCTTGTCATCAGATTTGAAGTATGATGAGGAAGCGATCCACTCTTGTCCTTGTCCAACAAATTTCAGTGATTGCTCTTCTCACTCTTGCTTGGGCTTTGTCTTCACCTGAGCCCTGATACCATGTTAATTTTAGATAACAATGGTATGTTCTATGCTTAGAACAATTTACTTCAATCTTTTCTTATGAACCCAATTTCAATTCCAGATTAACAATCACATTATTATTGACAGTAAATGTTGATAGAACATAAACAAATAACTAGAAGACAAGCCAAGATAAGAGGACACAATATTGCGCAGATGCTAGGGAGAAACCCCAATGTGAGGAAAACCCTTTGATCAAATCTTCTTATTATTCTTCAAAAGTTCAGCAGAGAGAGAGAGTACAATATACAAATTAGCTTCAATCGAACAACAGTCAACAGGATGCCCTAACCAGAAAGTCAATGTTGGTCAAATCAACGATTTGACTTCTCCAAAATCAGGCCGGTCAACTTCAGTCAATGCGGCCTTCAAAGACAGTCAAAGTCAACCCAAGACATTCATGAAAAAATTAGTCAAACCTGGTCAATGCACTTGTCAACTTTGCGGTCAAATTCTACGGCCAACCCAAAAGTCAAACTACCCAGAATTCTCGGATTTTGTGCCTCCAGCTGCGGCCTAGCAAGATCAAAATTCTGCCCAATAAATCTAAGTCAAAATGTCAAAGTTGACCCAAAGTCAACATTGGTCAACGCTTTGTTTTCTTCCCTAGAAACACTCTGAAAATCACAACAAGAAACTATCCTTCCTTTCACATGTGCGAGGAGAGAGACAGGCTCCTATGAGGCTGTACGAACAATGAGAGGGAGAGAGAATGTGAGATGAGATGATGTCCAAATGAGGATTGACTCTCTCCTTTCTATATCCATCAATGAGGGGTGGAGACACATCTTTTGGGGCTTGTGAGCCTACATTACAATTTTGGCCGACCTTGACAAATGTACATGTGTGAGAGAATAAATTCAAAATCCAACTTCTGCTCATCCAAACAAGATGATCTTTAGATCAATCTTGCACCTCTCGGAAAGAGTAATCCAACAAAAATATCATCTCCATCATATGAGCAATCCAAAGTGGAGTTTGGCCCTAGTTTGCAAATTTAACATAATTTCTCCCAACTCTCTATATAATAGAGCCATGGGCTCTCATATTGTATCATGTTATGAGCTATTGGGCTTGAGGAAACTCAGCCATTTTGTACTTGCATATTGGTTAATAAAATCAAGACTTTGGGACTATTTGGTTGGTGTTCTCTTGGCGTTATGAGGTGATTTCTTTCCATAATCTTGTTATTATATTTGAATTTGTTTACATGGTTGATTGATATTAGTTCATATTTTCCATCTTGCTTGGATTGATACATACAAGCTATCTTCCATGTATCATTGATTTAGAGTATTATTCTAGAAGTAGTACTATTCTAGAAGTAAGTTTGTTGAGTCATTTTCGAAGGAAAGTTTGGTTTAGCTTATTTCATTATGATGCTCTAATCCTTTTGCGAATTAATATTTGTTCAAGCGTGTAAGGAAGATTCATTTATATTGTGTACATGAATCCATTTGGGCGTGGGAGAAGTCTCACATAGATCAACTCACTCCTAGATTTACAGCGATCCAAGACTCAGCTATTTTCAACCCCAAGTCTTTCATCCAACGAAGACCAAGTGGGATTTTTCTTGTTCTCTAGCTACTTGATCATCCATTCCATTTAAAATTCAAAATACTTCTTTTAAAGCTTTCAAAGTTATACATGTTATTTCAAGAGCAATTTCTAGACTAGGCAACTATGGGGGTTCACTCCCATTACTTGAGCTAGTGTTCTTTGTCTATTAGTTTGTAGTTTAATCTTGTTTGGTTTTGCTCTAACACTGGACTTTGTATTGCAGCCCATAGGTTTGAGCTTTGGACACAAAGAGCTTGAAGAACAGGCGAGGAAACTAATAACTCTCTTGCATGCAGAACCTTCCATTACTTCAAAGAATGATTTTTTAGGGAGGTCGTGAGCTCTATAGGGACAGCAGCAAGTTATCTAGGCCATGCGCCTCTGAGCCTTGCAAAATTTTTGTTTTAGAGATGCTTTTCATTTCCTTTTTGTTGTCATATTTAAGGGGGAGATTATAGCTTTTTCAACGTTGTTATCCTTGTAAAGATCTCCTTTTGGGCAGCCTTCTTAGAGGCTTCTTTTTACTCATTGTAATCACTAATAAAAGACCATTTTTTGCTTGAGGGAGCTTGGGAACTTTTCCCATGGTATCCCCATTCCTTAGCTGAAGAAGAAGGACCTTTTTTGGGTGGATTGTCTTGCTTTCTAGTTTTCATCTCATGCAAGCTTAAAATTAACAACACATTCACTCCACATTCCTTTCGCTAAATCTTGTGTCTAATAAATCTAACATACATAAGTTCCAAAATCTACAAACTTGAGCAAATCTCTTTTATGTGTGAGCAATTTAAATGGTTGGCAAATTTTAATTGTTTCATGGATTTGTAGGTGCATGCTTCATTATTTAGTCCATTTTATGTTGTTGATTTGGGATAGCATCAGATGTGCTCTAAGTCTCAAATTTTGTGGAGAGGCTTAGACACACGTATTCCAGATAACCAGGAAATCGTTCAATGAAATTCCACCCTGATTGCATTCTATTAAAATAAATAATTATTTTTAATGGGACCCTAAGTCTAAACTCACGAAATAAAATAATTAAAGGGAATTAATAGAATATGGGTGTGAATGTTCTAGAAAAGGCGGATCAAGTCAAAAGCTAATCATAGCCATTGATTAGAGATCTAATCTAGGTAGTTGAAGTTTCAACGAGAATACTATAAGAATGGCTTGAAGGGTCATTTGGAAAACACATCGAGAGGGAGAAAGAATCTAGAGATCAAAATTCTTTAGTGAACAGTGCTCAGGGAGAAGATCGATCAAGAGGATTCTCACAGAGAGGGGTAAAGATAATTTTCAGAAGGAAGAATTCCAGATCTGAAAAGTGAACAAAGAGAAGACAACAGGAACCACAGGCAACTGCGCAGAGCCAGTGACACAAAGATTACGTTGGGACTGTGCAGAGCTGTAGAGGTAGCTTCATTTTCTGTGGAGGAGACAGTAGAGGGTCAGTGCCAGTTCCCGGAGGAAATTTTCGGTGAGAAAAAGATTCCAGTTTCCAGCGAACAGTGAGCAACAATGCAAAGACAGAGAGCACCTACAGGTGTGACACTGGGACTGTGTGGGTGACGCCGTCACTGCGTAGAGGCAACACAGAGCAGCTTAAGTCAGGTGCAAGTCAGTGTCAGAATCCCGTGGAAGAGTGAGATTTGTCTCACAAGACTTTATTTGTCAAATTTCTCTATATGATTTGTCAGGATCGACAATCATAAATTTGTACTCAGAAAAATTACTGCATAATATTAAAACCCTCAGCTACTGCACCGGTTTTCCCACATTGAGTTTTTCCAGGGACAATTGTCCAAAAATAACGGTGTCCATGTGTGTATACTTGTGCTAGTATTTCTTTCTTGTACTTGTTTATTGTGAAGACTGCAGTGTGTTTCATTTCAATATTTATCACAACACTTGTTAAATAATTTGCTTCAGTTAGGCAAAAGAATAAATTTAATCAGTTGCTGTAGTAGGATCTGAGTAGCGAAATTTTCACATATGCTATATATTTTGGGGAATTATTGGAGCATTATCTCTCAAGTGAAACAATTGTATCTTAAAGAGAATTCATTTCATTTAACTTGCCTACTTTCGTTCTAATGGTGCAACACACATGAGTTAATTTCCATTTTTTGTTTCTCAAGTTTGATTTGTTATGGCAATGAACAACATCTCATAATTACTTCTTTAGAAACATTGCATGTAGCAATTTAATTGGGAAAATCAACATAACTTGCATACCAATACTCACTAAAACGTCGGTTGAATAGACATCTTAGGGATCCTCTACTTCTCTATTGACTCCTCACTCTGAGATCCACATGATTTGGGCGAGGGTGAGGCCTGAGGATTGAAGAGTTGATTTGCAATCTTTGTTGTAGAAGTAATTAATAAAATTAACCAAGAGCTCTCTCCATCACATTTACTTTACTTGTCTCTTGATGGTTTTGGGTTTTCATGCAAAGTTTATTCCAAAAGCAAGTATTGTAATGCTCTTAACAGACGCTTTCTTTTCATATTTCGAGTCTAATTTCACATTTAGCATCTAGCATTTTCCAAATTGATTTCTAATTGTGGCAAGATATGTTTCAATGTTTTGATTTCTAAGTTTGATTATCTCAAAGGCATTTTATCTTGGAAATATCTTGTGCTAACAACCTTTTGTTTCCATTTCAAGATTACTTTGTTTCACTTTTGAGAGCATTATTTTTACTTTTGAGAAAGTTCTTTATAATGCACTGGTTGTATGGTTTTATTATTGTCATTACTATTTCAAGTTGCTCATAAATCTTTAAAAGTAATCCAATTTCACTCTAACACTCTCCTAGAACCTCGAATCTTTTAACTTAGTTTCTTCATTTTAGGGACCACCCCCCCTTAGCTAACCTAGGAGAGAGCTTAAACGGAGAGTCAGGATTATTGTGACAACCCCTTCTCTAAGTTCCTTGCCACCAACCACACCTTTTGGGGTTAAAGGATTTTCTCACTGACTTGTAGTTAGGTGTAGGCGGCAGGCTCTAACAGTTATCATGATGACGAGTACAGTGATGCTGATTTCGATGATGATGATTGATGACTCATGAGCTACCTACTTCCCTAAGGCTTGTGGTTGTTTTCATTTTGTATTTGCTATTTCTATTTGCCAATGGCAGTGCTACTACCTATGTAACACATTTTGATTTTGATGAATTAATGAGAAAACTACAGTATCTTGTCTTTCTCCTATTGGATCATTGATGAATATGTCACAATTGTATCTGTATGCATAATGTTGCTTTGTATCTTAGTAAAACTTACATCTAGATGAAGATCTATGTTTGAATCAATGAATTTGTATGAATTTGTGTAAGAAATATCTAATTTTTAATATATATATATATAACATGTCTTGTTCCGAGGGGTTAATGTGTCTGTGTCTAACACTCGAATCCTCGTGTCTTTCGTGTCCCGTGTCCCTATCTCAGGGGACTTAGATGATAACATAAATTGTTAGTGTACCTTCTAATAAATGAACCACCTTCCTTCAAGAAGTACACTATATAGGAGAGATCACTGACCGGGTCATAGGTGGATAGTTCTCAAGTAAAGCTATCTACGGATCATCACAGGGTTGTTGGTTAGCTAACTGACCAATGGGGTGAATTTCTTTTTCCTAGGCATTACTAATTCTTGAAAAGATATCACTGTCACATAATTTCAGAATTGTGAAGACGCCTTAAAAACCTTCAAGATGAAGTTCGATAAACCTTTAAACTATTAAACAAGAGGGTTGCTTTTCCTTGGGCCTATATATTATCAATAAACAAAAATCCCAAAAAAAAAATTATATCAAAAATATAATCCATGAACTTTCTTCTAGAAAATAAATGAAATAATTTCAACACATAGATTTTTGTATTTTTGTATTTTTTTGGATTCATTTGTAATAAAATAATAAAAAACAAGAACTTGAATCTAGGAAAAATGGTTAGTCGTTGGATTAGGGCTTAGGTGCCTTATCTCCAATAGGGCTACTGGAGTCATGGTGAATGCCTCTCTTAAGTTTCTTATTCAATGCTTGTGGATTAGGGAAAAGAGGTCGGACCCTATATGTTAAATTTAACTCTTTGACTAACTAAGAAAAGTTCTAAAACCATGCCCTAATAGAGGGGATCCCCCCAAAGGACAATCCTTCAACCATAATATGCTCCTTGTTGAGGAAACTTATGATATGGCCTAACAAGCAACTTTAATCCTTACCTCACACCACCAAAGGACAAGTGAGATATTTACCCTAGACATCTCCCTGTAAGTAACAAAGTTGCCCTTCAAATGGATTGATCCTGATAGCCTTGTAGTAGTCTTGAATTAACACAAAATTTCCATTGAAAAATAATCAAAATAACCAAGAAGAAGAGACTTCAAAGTTGACACCAAAGCATCAAGAAAATTATTACATTACGGAGGAGAGGGAGTTCTCTATCAATAAATGAGGCTATCAAGTTTCAACATCTCTCTCCCTTTTGCTCCTTATAAAATGTCTAAGAAACTTTAAAGAAAGGTTGAAACTTGACTTGTCATCCAAAATAGACTTAGAGACTATTCATTACAAGATTTAAACTTACAACGCTTGAAACCCTCAAAAAACAGGTTGACATCCCACTTGGAAAGGCTTGACTTGCTTTAAAGAGGGGCCCATAATCCTTAGAGGTCCAATGTTCTCTTGAGAAATGGCTTGATATGACTTGGAGGAAAATTTGGAGGCCCAACGTCTTGCTCTTCTTTCTCATCGTTTACTTGGAATGGACTTTATGACCTCCAATGACTAGGAAAGGTGGACAGTTTCTTCATTTGGTCCAAGTTCTTTTTTTATTTTGTGATTTAAGGCTTGAATTTTCTTGGTTTAACCCTGAACTTGGTCCATAGGAGTGATTTTATTTGAGGTGAACCTTGCTTTGCTCATAAGACATGTCCAATGTTGCTTCACTTACCCCTCAACTACACCAAAAGAAGCCGACCCTCATTTTAGTGAAGTAATAACGCTTGAATTGTAATTTTGAGTGCTTCAACTTGAAGATTACTTGGCATGCTTGGGAGAGTGCAATGGACCTCCTCTTTGCATTGGAGAATGTGGGATGTTGCCTGGGTGAGTATAAATGTGATGTGGATTGTGAAATTGCCATGAAGAATGATGGCCATGGCCAAAGAGGTGTGCATACATAAGAGAAATGGCCCGTGTGCAGAATAAATATATGTGCACCAGTACAATAATACAATGGGTGTTCCCACCCTTGCATATTGGTATCACCTTTACAGGGCTAATACAACAAGCATTCCATTAAGCCATGTGTCCTAATAGATCCACCTCCATGATGCTTAAATACCAACCAAGACATAAGAATGTTCATCAAGGCAAGGAGTTACCACCCACCAGGGGCAGCTAGCAAAGCCATAAGACCATGTTAAATCTCCTAATACCAACCTAGATTTATTCTCTTGCAACAATTATTTATTCCTAGACATTCATTTTATTATCCAAATAAATCCTAAATTATTGAAAAATAAAATCACTGGTATTTTAACTTCTAAAAAATTATATGCAACAAAAATAAATTAGAGAGATCAATCACATACTACAATAGATAAATACCTAACACCAATTCTCCTTCACTAATTAATCTTAGGAAAATCAGGGTTTTGACCCACAAAGAAATTATAAAGAAATATGCATTGACTGGAGCTTGTAACTCAACCCTACTAGAAGAGTTTGGCCCTAGGAATTTGGGCCTACTGGAAATTAGCCCTTGAAGAAATTTGGTCTGGAGAAGTTTGGCCCACCTTTCACCAATAACTCAACCCAATGCCTTCCCTTCGAACAACCTCTATGCCTCAAGAAATTCAACCATGCCAGATCAACCTCTCCAACTATTCAATATCCAACAATTTGGCCACTTACAAATGTTCCTGAATCAAACTGCAATCTTCCTCTTTCTCCTCTGTCTAGATGAGCCTCTCGCTCTGGAAAAACTGCTCTCCCTCTTTTGAGAAAATCCCTTTCACAAAAATGCAATAGTTGCCTCTCTTGTTGTTGTGTCTTCACCTATCACTTAGGCTTTCATTTATAGTCTTCATCAAGCCCAAATCCCTGACCCTAATCTCCCTTCTAGAAGATCTAAGAGATCAACGGTTGAGATTATTTCGAAGTCACTTAAATAATTTACTTATTAATCCTTAGAAATTGACTTAATAGTCCACAATAATTAACTAACTTTAATTAGTGTACGTTATTTAGTGGCCAGATTAAAGCTTTAATTCTAAAATAATAAATTTCACCAAAATGATTTAATGAACAAACCCAATTAAATTTCCAAATTCTATAGAATTTGCAACTACAATTTAAACTGAATTTATCACTGTAATTCACAGATATATACCTAGCTTCCGAGTTTGAGGTCGATCCTGCGATGTTGTAGCTCCCAATTTGCTCCCTTTACCAAAAGACCAAAACCTCCCTGCCAAATTGAGCACAATATCGATACCTAGCTCCAAAACACTTCAAATTTGAAGTAATTTGGCCCCCGTGCCCAAAAGCTTCAAGAACAACTGCTCAAATTTCCTCTCTGTCTACGAATTTCTTCATATTTACTTCTTTGTTCTGTGTAAGAACCAAAAGAATTTCCCCTTCTGTCCTCCTCGATTCTCTTATAACATCCCCCTTTCACCGCCTTCTCCCACCATCTTCATATCCAGGTTTAAAATAAGGGCTTTGAGTTGGTCACAGGAGGAGCAAGCCTTTGCATCCACCGTGCTCCCTCCGAAATTTAGAGGTGGTCATATATTATTAAGTTAATGGTAGTTAGGATATTTGTTTTATTAAGTGGCATTACGATCATTAAGTCCCTATATTACTTCCAATGTTTTATTACCGTTATTTAGTGTGGTTGGTACTGTTACCCACCACTTCGTGGGTGATATCCTAGGAGAAATTTTTCTCCATGATGGACCTCGGTTGGTAGCCCCTTGCAACCTTCAACTAGCTCATTGTGCCATTTCTACGCCACCTGAGCCAACCATGTGGTCCCCCACCCATCTGTATTGATCGTATGTTTGAAGGTGGGCCTCCCGAATCTAAAGGTATGTCTCGTCATTTGGTAATTGAGTATTGGGCTTTCTTATCATGGACACTTATGGGCATGGATTGATGGGGGGATTTGGCCGAAAGAGTGGGCTTAGTTTGTGCTCTTGTCCCCTTGATCGCTTTTGGATGTTACCCTTGAATCTTAGTCCTGTGGGATCTCCTTTCTTGACTATTTGGTTTTAGGGTGGTACTACTTGGGAAACCCTGACTTTGGGTGCATGGTCCTGCTCCTTTATCCACATATATTACCCCCTTTCCACTCACTATACCCCCATTCATCATTTCTCCCACCTGGGTCCACATGGCCTCTCTGGGTCCACATAGAGTCAACCTCCATATCCCCTTGCCCCCACCTTGGGTCAGGCTTGGAATGATGCCCTGGAGGTTGAAGAAACTAAAAGAAAAAGTAAAAGCATAAATGGCCACATTCAACAAGAAAGAGTACCACAAAATGCAAAAGATGGTCGGGACAAAAATAATTAGCACATGTGAAAAAACCAATACATGAGCTCTACCCCATACCCATGGTCATCACTATGGTTCCATAGGCCCTACATGTGTCTCCTTTATCATTCAGGAACCTATGATTGTCCTGTTATCATTTACTGCCTACACCTACCTACAAGTTAGTGAGAAAAGCCTCGAACCCCACAAGGTGTGGTTGGTGGTAAAGAACTCAGAGAAGGGGATGTCACACTAATCCCGACTCTCTCTGTTTAAGCTATCTCCTAGGTTAGCTATGGGGGGTGGTCCCTAAAGAAAAAATAAGTTAAAGATGTGAGTTTTCAAGGAGAGTTGTTAGAGTTAAATAGATTACTTCTTAAGATTTATAAGCAAAAAAGTGATATAAACAATAACCATCAATACATAAGATAAGCATGAAAAACCATTGCCTTCAAAGTATTGCTCTTAAAATGAAAAAGTATTTGCTTAAATGAAGTGAAATGCTTTCAAATGGAAAACAAAAGTAATCATGAAAAGTCGCACAAGAAACTGTTCGCACAAGATACAAGAATGCTTTTAAGATAAATAAATTGGTGAATCAAAACATGTGAAGATATATTGCAAAAATTCAAACAATTAGTAATATACTTTGGAGAATGTAAATGAGGTGATAGAAAAACTCAAATGTTAGACCAAGATAACAACATGCAATTAAATTTGCAACACCAAATAAGGGTATTTTCCAATGAAACGAGATATATCAATCATCCATAAGCATAATGACCATTAAAATGACAGCATGCAATGAAGTTGCAAAAGTAAGCAAATCTCCAAGTACCATAGAATTAAACTTGTTGCAAAATTTAAGAGATTAAAATGCTTGATCCAAAGTGCTTCTTGAAATAAGATTTGCATGTGAAACTTTAAACCATCAAGATAGCAAAAAAATTGAGAAATTTGCAAGTAATTGTGATGAGATAGTGCTCTTTGTTCATTATATACAAATTGAGAAATTTGCAAGTAAATGTGATGAGATAGTGTTCTTGGTTTATTTTATTAGTTATCTCTAAAACAAAATTACAATTGAACTCTAATCCTCAGATCTCACCCTTGCCCAAAGATTTGGATCTCACAGTGAGGAGTCCATAGAGGTAGAGGGTCCTTAAAATGTCTGTTCAATCAACTTATGTTGGAGGTAAATTTTAGTGATGGTTGGGGCATGTAAGATCTAAAAGTAAATTAACAAAAAAAGAAAAATTCAACTTCAACTTGAAATATATTTGTTTGTCATGAAATAAAATGTAGCTTTACTTGATGCATCAAACTTAAAATTGTAGAGTGTGCTCAATGCTGAAGCATAAGCAAATTTGAAGTATGATTTCAAGCTAAATAAACTCAAATAAAGATGCTTTCATATAAAAAAATATGAATTTTCTATGAAAGTAAATGCTCGTAAAACTTGTAGCAAATCAAAGAGAATAGCTAGTGAAATGAATGGAATGCGTGGTTGTGTTAATTGACCAATTAGATGAGATGCATACAATTTAAAGAGATCAACAAATCACACCACAAGTCCTCTCTAAAAAATGGAGAGATTGGGATGCCAATGGGTAAAACCCACGCTCCCAAAATCATAAATTTTATTGGTTGTTAGAGGTAAGAGACTATGAAGCCTCCTACAAGTTCAAGGAAAACCTTTACAAATGAAACTTGAGGTCTTAGACTTATCCTTGATGAAAAATTTCTACAATATAAAGTCTCAATAGAAATCAGATTTTTACAAGCGAAGAAGAGAGGCTAAGCCTCCTCAATGCTCACGGCCAAGAGAGAGAGAAGATGCCACAAAAGAAACAAGGCCTTCTTCAAGGAAGCTCCTTAACTGCGCGACCAAAGGAAAAAGAGAGAGCCCTTCTCGTTTGACATTAGAGCTCAAAGGTCCTACAACAATTTGTTAGTAGTTTCTTGAAGGTGAATCCCACAAGTTGCTACAAGAAAACAAGTTAGAAAAAGAAGGCTACAATGTAATATTCCAAATTAACAGTCAGCTAATTGGAATATTAATTTTGATTAATTTTTCCTTTTTCTAATGTTTAGTTGCTAGCAAAAATAAAGTGGGTAAGGGGACCCACAAATAAACTATGCAACTAATTTACTTTCCTAAGGTCACTAGAGGCAAATATTGAGGTTGTAGTGGGGTCCATGTAGCCAGCGACTCGAATGAGGCAACATCCTACTGGCAGCGTGGGAGAAGCAACGCAGTGAGTAGCACAGAGATAGGTCGGAGGAGAGGCAGTGCAGTCCATGTGGGCCCAAGGGAATGTTGGAGGCTCAGCTTGGACAAAAGAGGATGAGAGCAGCGCATTCCTCATTCATTCATCACTTATTTTCTGTCTGATTGACTGTAACACACTTGATTTGTTTAGTCGAGTCTGCAAGTGCTGTTTAGCACAGAGATTCCTGAGCGGAGATCTCAACCTCTATCTCGGGGGTCTTCGAGTGGCCGCTCAGCATAGGAGTTCCATCTGTTTTTAGGAGGATTTTTGCAGTGAAACATTCCAAGCATACACAGTCCCTTCAGGATAGCGTAGAGGCCACACTGACTGCGTGGGGAGTATGCAGTCTAGTTGAACAGAGGTGTTGGGAAGTTGGGAGGAAGAGCAAATTTCAATTGGAGGATTGGAGGGGAAGTTAGCCACCTCCTACCAGGGATTTGGAGTAGGATTTCAGAGGCACTATCCAACAATTTAGCCAAAGAACCGATTCACCCTGCAGAGTAGCATGCCAAGCCCAAAGGGGCCATTTTCCGAGGTCGAGATTTTTGGAAACCCTTCGCGGGTTTTTGTGGGTCTTGTGAGTAGAGCCAGGGGTTTTAATCCCGAAATTTTCTAAGCACGGGAGCAGGCCCAACACATAGCTCATTTCCATCTAGCAGCAGTAGTTCTAGCTCTAGCAACGCAAAGGAGGAGCCACGCAGAGCAACAGATTAGCAGTGTTTTTGTCTGGAATTGAGTAGTATCTCAGCCCGTCTTATGCAGGCCCAGGTGCCATCTTTCTGAGCACCTCATTGTACTCTTTCCCACAGAAAAATTAATAAAATGGCTCAAATGTTTTCTGGCTCCATTCATGGTGTTTTAATAGCATTTCATGTTTTGTTGTATTTTTTAGTGTGCACTGTATTACTGTTTGTTGCCAATTTGGGATATTACATACAAAAAAACAACCAAGTGTTAGATAAATAAAATCACAAAAATATTGCACAATAATCTACAAAGAGCTGAGTCAAAGAGGATGAGTAAACTCTCCTCTTTGTCTAGCCATGCTTAAGCTCTTTAAATAGAAAAATATGATCCAATGAAGCACAATGAAAAATGAAATATTTGTAAATGATTGCATGCATACAAACTATGTCCAAATGAATTCCTGCAAAACACTTTTTCGTAAGATAAACTATGAAAATTCAAATAACAAATGAGAGTTCCATTGAAGGTGCTTCAAGAGTGGGTTGGTCTCCCAAAGACTTCCCCTCATGCTTGATCCAAAAGAAATTCTTCTACAATATTCAAGTCACACGTTAGTCCATATAGAATTAGATAAGCAAACATTGAATTGAAACGTCTAGAAATTTATTTGAAAATAAACTAGAACTTTCAACCTCTAGAGCCTATTTTCAAATCAAATGCTAATACAAGATAGTTGTGCACTAGCAAGTTCACAAGAATACATGGAAAATGAAATACCTCAAAGCATAGAAAAGATTATACCAATAGCTCACAATGCACCATGCTCTAAAGGAAGAACACTCATGAATGGACCCCCAAAGTCTTTTTATTGGTATTCTTGAAAAGTGTACAAAGTAGCAGCGCTTCTGCAAGCACAGTAGCTAGTAAACAATAGATACAAATGAGAGCCCAAGGCTCAGTTATGTAAAAGAGTGGGATCGAATCCCAATGAAGAACCAAATGTCAAGTGGTGAGAGGGAGGAGATCACAAGGCAAATTCGAAATTGATAAATGGAGCTCCAATGCCAAGTGTAAAAATTGAATTCTGACAAGTGGACATCATTTTCTTCTTCCCTTATGTACCAAATTTGAATTTTATGATAGAATGACAAGTGTATATGGGTGGTAACCCATGTGGGGACAATTTCCCACAAAAATCTCCACCAAATATTCTCCCAAATCCTCCCAAATGTGCATTAACTTTACAAATTCAAATTTCCAAGTAAGCAGCTCTCATTTAATGCCAGAAATTCGATTTGATTTGAGCATATGTCATTTCCTTAATTTTGGGAGTCCACATCACCTTGGGACTTCACTTTAACTCCATAATTTTCCACCTCATTTCCACAACATTTAGCATGTGTGGATATTTATTTTTCTCTATTTATTTAATTTATGGCTTAATTAATTGCCAGATTTCCGACAAAACTTAGGAAAAGTGGGTTTTGAGGGTTTAAAACACATTTTTAACCCCTCAAAGTGTGACATAGTAAAACATTGAGGGTGAGAGGTGTAATTTTTGTTACTCATACCCGATACAAATTCTCTAGACAACACTTATTACAATTCAATTCCAATTTTTATTGCAATTTTCGACCTGTGGGAAATCTAAAAAATTAAAAAAAGACTACCTAGACCTAATCAAATTCCACGAAATTTTTTATGTGATCTAGTATCGTAATAAGCATTGACTCTAGGCACTAGGGCTCACCTAAGGCCTCACCATCAGGCCGTACTCCGCCTTTGGGATAAAATTGGAGGAAAAAACTCAATTAATTATTAGTCCTGATAGGGAGATGATAATTAACAGAGTGAAAAAAAACCTCTCAGAGTAATACTCACTTGTTGGCAAGGTCTCAAGCTACCTAGGTCTGTTACAGACTCAATATTAACTCAAAACGCATCATTACTAGCATCACTTACTACAATTCCCTGTAGGGTGTGGAATTTGGGTACAGGAGAAAATGATAAGAAATATAAGTAGAGTTTAAAAACTTTGTTGAACTGATGATACCTGATGGTACAAGTGTCCTTTAGTTCATCCTTGGGAATGGAGTCTTCAAATCATCATCATGTGCCACTCTAGTGGTCAACATGTCCCAACCCCTGGAGGCCAATGATCTGCACTACCTAAGAAGGGGTAATCACTGCTATATCTTACACATCATGCTCTTGTCCTTTGAGCCCCGAGCAGTTAATTAAAGAAACTTCATAAAAAGCAAAAGACATATAAAGAAGGGTGGACAAATCAAAGTCGGAGCACCTCATGTACCATGATTTCTCCTTCCTATATATTATATACCCAAGTGTGGGCTTCCCCACCTCTAGCTACCCTTGAGCCCCAATATGTGACCCAGGGTTGCCCCTCTCATTCCCCATTCCATTTAACTTATTTATCACTTGCCACCCCCATTTGAGGGATGTATCTTAGACATACTATCCCCTCTAAGGGTAGAAACCATCTAATAAGGTACTTGGCTAACCCCCTTGCAGCCTGGAGACATTAGCACATGCCAAAGCCCACTACGGAAGGGCATGCCATTATGAAGTGCCCACTTTGTTTTCCATGGTTTGTAAGCTCTTTTCCACGATTACTCTAATGAATTGTTGTACTGAAAGGCTAGGGGACACATTGGATCTTATGTAGGATTGTAGATGGTGTCCATTTGGGTTTGGTCTCCCTATATGGGGTCCTAACCACCCAAAGGGCTACATTGGCACATATAGAGTGTGTGTAGAGAGCCATGGGCCTCCACAGCAGCAGAAAACACTCCATGGATCATCACCGATGTCTAGAGATTACTAGAGATCCACCTTTGGGACGAGGATGATGCATTTCGTACACTATGCCCAACGGGCCCCACAGGAGCACCACACACTTGACAGGTGTCTCAGAACTTGTACGATGACATGGCAGTGTTCATGCCATCATTGGATCCCTTATAAGTGATCTACATGAATTTTCAACTGATATGGAGACCCATGGGGTCATTGGTGTGCCCCCACGCCCATTGGGAGCACCACGGGTCTACTACTTGGGGAAGAAGGGGCCAACCCCTTGCCCATCACATTTTGAAGAGTTTATTCATCATTATGGAACTTCTAGAAATTATCAGGCCTTTGGAGGGCCCCACGACATGCAAATATTATTATTTGACCTCCTGAGAGGCTTGTTATTTCATTTATGAGCTAGTTTGGTGGGCTTGTCACCAAAAATTGTTTTATCTGCGCATTATTTTACTTTTAACGACTAATGTAGGCTCATTAGCTAAATCGAATTCCTAAAAGGGGTATAAATAGGAGTAAGTTGATTCATTTGTATCATCACTTGGATTGGCATCTCTCTCTCTTAAGAGAATTTCACATTTTTTCCTTGGTGGATACTTTTGGATGATGGATGAATTTTGATGTATGGATTTGGGTTCTCTCTATCTTGGAGCTTCTTATATTACAAATGTGATGTTGGTTGGATATATTCTATAACATGTAAGTGCAAATTTGATGTCATTTTTCTTGTTGTTGCATACATTTGAACTTCGTTATGATTAGGGCTAATTGCTGCATATGTTAAATGTGAAATTGTCTCTATTTTAGCGTATATATGTGTATGGGCCATGTTATATGAATGAAATTTCCTAGGGATCATTTTATCTCGATAAGCTTGCACCATTTGTATGAAGTATAAATGCTTGAAAGTCACTTTTCTTATCTTTCCTCTAACATTGGACGAAGTTGACTTTCGGGCCTCCTTGAACAAGAAACTGAATTCTTCATTATTATCCTTGACTCCATATCCCCAAGTGAATCAGTCACTGGTCCCTCACAAAAGGGTGATCATTTTCCCCTCTTTTTCACATTTTCCCTTTTTCCCCAAGTCTAGCCCCAATAGGTCACCTAGGGAATCAATTTCCCATGAATTTAGCCACAGAAAAACTTCGATCTCCTAGAGGCAACTGCATTGGTGGATCCCCTCATTCTCCTAATTTGGGCCAATTCTGACAGTGGAATCTCCAGATACCTCAAGCCCTAGCTCTAGTATCAAATTTTTCCTAGGTGTTCCCAAGGCTAGTACCTAGTAGGATAAGTTTGGCATTGTTTGAAGAAAATTCTTGTTTGATCCTTTCCCCTCACCTTGACCAGGTTAAGAACATCATTGGGTGCCAAAATCCATCCCCTAACCTGGGCTGGGTCCACTTGGCCTTGTGTGGTTCCATTCTTCATCAAAGCTAATTTATCAAGGACTACTCGGGAATCCAAGTTCCCGGAACCCCCCTCATAACTCCCATTCTTCTCCCTTAACCCTCTAATCCTCACCCCTTCTCCCTAGAATATCAAGTCTTTGGCTTAAAAGACAAGCAAGTCTCATTCTTCATTCTATCCTAAGGAAAGGGTTTCTAGGGTCACTTCACACCTATTCGTTGATCTATAATTTACAAGTGACTTCCTAAAATATTGGGTCTCCTCCCATCAGTGAAAGTTCGTAAATAGCAGGGAATCTTAGTTGTGGTGACAGTTGGCTAAGTCTCCATTATTGCCCTTGACCTAGCAGTTGTCCTCATAGGAACCCCTCTTAGGTCCCATGTTGGTTTGAGTGGTAACATTTCTAGTGCTGTGGTCGGGGACGAAGCAGGTCTTGCCTCCCTTGTGAATCATTGAGGTATTGGTTCATTGACGCATCAATTTATATTCCTCTAGCGACTCCACAATCCCCATATTAAAACGGAAGGCCTTGAGACTTTAACCTATCATCGTAGGAAGAGTCATGAATCCCATACTTCATTCTTTGATAAGAAGATTAATAGATTGAGACAAAAGCATAAAATCTTCACGCCTCTAAACCTTTCAAACATTATTGGGGCACTATTCACCCCTTTACCTGAGGGTTCTAACATGCCTTCATTTAGTGGGGAGGAAGATCCCCAAGAACACCTTCTTAAATTTGAAGGTTTGACATGTGGGGAATCTTATAATGAATTCAATCGCATGATTTCCTTTGCCACGACCCTAATAGGGAAAGCTCGTGGGTGGTATCTCTCCCTTGATCCATCATCTATCTCTTCATGGGAAGGATTCATCGAAACATTTGAAAAGGGATGGTACCATAAAAATGATGTTGTTCAACTATACAAAGGCCTCTTATCCACTAAAAAGAAGGATGATGAATCCATTGTTGAATTCAATCAAATGTTCAATAACATAATTCGTGCATTTCCATATAACTTAACCCCTCCAAAAGAAATAACCTTGGTTGTGTACCTAAACGCTTTCACAGGAAGGTTGGCCTTTAATGCTCGAAACAAGGAACCTAATAGCCTCTTCCAAGCCCAAAATATCATAATCGACCTTGATCAAACCATGAGGCAAACATCTATCAATATGTTACAGGTCGAGGAATATAGTTCATCCGATGATGAGGAATCTCCCCCAAATGAAGAAGATGTTCTACACCAATACCAACCCAAAGTAAAGGAGAAGCCCCCTGATTCTATCCAGAAAGTCTCACTGAGGCTAGCCTTGGATATAAGCAATCCATTCTACATCGCCCTTGGATTAAACTGCCTCACCTTAAGAAATTGCATCCTAAACGCTGGCAACCCTATCAACATCATGTCTTCAAGCATTATGAAAAAGTTAGGACTCGGGCTCTCAAAGAAATGTCTCACTAAAATGATTTTGAACTCTGATAAGCTTGAGGTATGTGGGATCATGGAAGGGGTGAACCTTTCTTCATACATACTCGGAAAAATGATTCTCCATCAACATAGTTGTGGTAGAACCACCCCCAACATGGGGAATGGTTGTGTCCAAAAAGTTGATTGAAGATCTTAATCTATCCATTAGTGAAGATGGCTCTCTCATTCATCTCTCGTGGAAAGAAAATTCTTATGTGTCGATACCTAGGAATGAATTTTTTGCCCCTATGATTGCATCCTCTCATGAAACTGGAAATGGCCTAGAAGAAGAAAATGACAAAATTGGAGAATGGAGGCTTTTCAAAAACGAACATGTTGATGCCCCCTCCCCCGGGATTATGGGTAATGTACTTTGATGGAGCATATTCCAAGTATGGGGCAGGAGATGGCATTGTAATCATCTCCACATACAAAGAATATCTTTTGTTTTCCATAAGACTCCAATCCTCCTACACTAACAACATTGTTGAATATGAGGCCATATTATTAGGTCTTGAAGCGGCCAAATCAAGAGGGATTCAAGAATTGCTCATAAATTCACATTCATCCCTCATGATGTTGCAAGAAGAGGCAAATGCATCATTGGCACGATCCATAGACCTTCCATCCTTGACTATGAAGAGCATTTTCTTGTTTTTGAAGATGACCAAGGCATAAATAACTTCCTGCAAGACGAAGAAAATTCCCGCACAAAAGATAAGGATGTGATCAATGATCAACACTTTGACAAAAATGATGTCAGCATTACTAGCAATGGTAATCAAGAAACCCCTGATATGTTGGATCTAAACCTAGGATCTACGACCTCTCCCCAAATCATTAAGATTAGAAAGAACCTCTCTAAAGGAGAAAGGGATGAGCTAGAAAAATTGTTCAGAGAATTTAAGGATGTCTTTTCCTGGTCCTAGGATGATCTAAAAGAATATTGCCTTGAGATTCTCCAACATACGATTCCTCTCAAGGAAGGGGTGAAGCCTGTTAAGCAAAAACTAAGACGAATGAATCCAAAGCTCGCCCCCCTTGTAAAGGAAGAGCTACAAAATATGGTTGACACAGGAATCATTGCCTCCATTCGACATTCGTCGTGGATCTCCAACCCCGTGATCACCCTCAAAAAGACTAGTAACATCAGGATGTGTATTGACTTTAGGGTGTTAGGATATTCTGACACATAAGAAATAGTTAAGAATAACTTAGTCTAGTGTAGAGTTAGGTAAAGTGTGTTTCTTTACCATGTACATTTGTAACTTATAATCCGACGGTCACGATTTGTAGTGATTCAACGGTTATCTCTCACCTCGGTATTAATGACACTTGATCTGTGGCTTAACACCCGACTGGTCCATGATCTCTATTTAAAGAGCATGGAGGGTCATTTGTTCGGTAATCGTTTATGAGAGAAACATATGTAACTTTCCTTTTATATTAATAAATTGCCTGAAGTGGCTGCGTTGGCTCAGGCCGTGGACTGTTTCCCTCTTTGAGGGTTTTAACCATGTGATTATACTAGTGTACTGATTTGTGATCTGTTTGTGAGAGGTGACCTTTGGTTCTTGATCTACGGAACTTACCCTATAAATTCCTACATAGGGACCTTAATCATGGATGCTTGAAAGACAATTACCCTTTTCCTAGCATGGAAAACCTATTGTAAAAAATGATTGGGCCTGAAATGGTGTCATTCTTGGATGGTTTCTCTGGATACAACCAAGATATTATCAAAGAGGAAGATCGCTTGAAAACTACTTTTGACAAACTCACGCAAACTAGAACACTTAAACCTGGGGACCTTGTACTCTTGTGGGACAAAAGAAGGGAGAAATCGTGTATGCATAAAAAATGGGATAATCTATGGATAGGACCCTTCAAGATAGCCGACACAGAAGGGATAAATTTGTATCACTTGGAGACTAAAGAAGGTGAGTCGACCCCCCTTCCCGTAAACGGACAACTCTCGAAGGAATACTTTCCTGAAGGCACTTGACTTTGTACTATATGCATGTTAGAGTAGGGTGCATTGCATGTTGATCTTCTGCATTAGAACTAATCTCATATGATATTTATCATGATAGATTAGCTGAATTTGGACTAAAAAATGCATATTTTTAATACTTGTTGATTTTATGAGCTAACATTAAGCTTGGGTGATTATAAGGCACCGTGAAAAACATGTAACCCCGTGGTTTTGGTCGTTGACATGTGCAGATAACAGGGCTACGGTGACCAAGAGATTGTTGGAGATCCCGTGACCTCCTGTTCGAGTAGCTTTGCCCACTACTTCGAGAGATCACGCCCCAGTTGGAGCCAGATGTTACCCACCACTTTGTGGATGATATCCCTAGGAGAAATTTTCTCCATGATGGACCTCAGCCGGCAACCCCTTGCAGCATTCAACTAACTCGTTGCGCCATTTCTTTGCCACCTGAGCTAGCCATGCGATCCCTCACCCATCTATATTGATCGTACGTTTGAAGGTGGGCCTCTCAAATCTAAAGGTATGTCTTGTCATTTGGTAATTGAGTATTGGGTTTTCTTATCATGGACACTCCTAGGCATGGATTGATGGGGGGATTTGGCAGAAAGAATGGGCTTAGTTTGTGCTCATATCCCCTTGATCTCTTTTGGATGTTGCCCTTGGATCTTAGTCCCATGAGATCTCTTTTATTGACCATTTGGTTTTAGGGTGGTACTAGTTGGGAAACCCTAACTTTGGGTGTGCGGTCCTGCTCCCTTATTTGCATATATTACCCCCTTTCCACTCACTATACCCCCATTCAACATTTCGGCCACCTGGGTCCACATGGCCTCTCTGAGTCCACATAGGGTCAACCTCCATATCCCCTTGCCCCCACCTTGGGTCAGGCCTGGAATGATGCCCTAGAGGTTGAAGCAACTAAAAGAAAAAGTAAAAGCATAAATGGCCACATTCAATAGGAAATTGTACCAAAAAATACAAAAGATGATTGGGACAAAAATAATTAGCACGTGGGCAAAAGCCAATACATGAGCTCTACCCCATACCCATGGTCATCACCCTAGTTCCATAGGCCCTAGATGTGCCTCCTTTATCATTCAAGAACTCATGATTGTCCCGAACCCTGGAGGGCAATGAACTGCCCTACCTAAGAAGGGGTAATCACTGTTATATCTTACACATCATGCTCTTGTCCTTTGAGCCCCGAGCAGTTAATTAAAGAAAAATCATAAAAGGCAAAAAACATATAAATAAGTGTGGAAAATCAAAGTTGGGGGACCTCATGTACCACGATTTCTCCCTCCTATCCATTATATAACTAGGTATGGGCTTCCCCTCCTCTAGCTATCCTTGAGCCCCAATATGTGTCCTAGGGTTTCCCCTCTCATTCCCTATTCCATTTCACTTCTTTATCACTTGCCACCCCCATTTGAGAGATGTACCTTGGACATACTATCCCCTCTAAGGGTAGAAACCACCTAATAAGGTACCTGGCTAACCCCCTTTGGAGCTTGGAGACATCAGCACACACCAAAGCCCACTACGGAAGGGCATGCCATTATGAAGTGCCCACTTTGTTTTCCATGGTTTGTAAGCTCTTTTACACGATTACTCTAATGACTTGTTGTACTCGAAGGCTAGGGGACGCATTGGATCTTATGCAGGATTGCAAATGGTGTCCATTGGGTTTGGTCTGACTATATGGGGTCCTAACCTCCTAGAAGGCTACATTGGCACATATAGAGTGTGTGTAGAGAGCCATGGACCACCACAGCAACAAAAAACACTCCATGTATCCCCACTGATGCCCAGAGATTACTAGAGATCCACCTTTGGGACAAGGATGATGCACTTGGTACACTATGCCTAACAGGGCCCACAAGAGCACCACACACTTGGCAAGTGTCCCAGGACTTGTACGATGACATGGCAATGTTCATTCCATCATTGGAGCCAGTACAGGTGATCTACAGGCATCTTCGACACATATGGAGACTCATGGGGTCATTGTTGTGCCCCCACACCCATTAGAAGCACCACAGATCTACTACTTGGAGAACAAGGGGACACCCCCTTGTCCATCACATTTTGAGGAGTTTATTCATCATTATGGCACTTCTGAACATTATCAGGCCTTTCGAGGGCCCCATGACATGCATATATTATTATTTGACCTCCTGATAGGCTTGGTATTTCATTTATTAGCTAGTTTGGTTGGCTTGTCACCAAAAGTTTTTTTTATTTGCACATTATTTTACTTTTAGGAGCTAATGTAGGCTCATTACCTAAATCGAACTCCTAAAAGGGGTATAAATAGGAGTTAGTTGGATTCATTTGTATCATCACCTGGATTGGGATCTCTCTCACTTGAGAGAATTTTGCATTTTTTCCTTGGTGGAGATTTTTGCATGATGGATGAATTTTGATGTATGGATTTGGGTTCTGTAATATTCCCAATTAGCTTTGCTAATTGGAATATTTCATTTTTGTTTAATTTTGCCGCTTCAGCTAGAAATAATAAATAAAGTGAGAAATAAGAGGGGTCACCTCACTTTAGTCACCTCACTTTATAAATAAAGTGTTCTTTTCCTAGTTGATTGACGTTATAACTTAGAGAGGGGGCCTTGGGGGGTCCACATGAGTATGATGGGGAGGCATCGGGCTGACCCAAGGTTAACTGCGCAGGCCAAGGAGAGTGAAGGACGCAGTTAAGGTTTTGGAGGGAGTTTAGCATTATAAAAGGTGGGGTTCTCACCTCATTTGCATGCATGATTTTATATTGATATTGAGAGCTAGACTTCTGTCTGCTTCAGCACGCCGGTTGTTTAGTCGGTCTGCAGCACTGTTTAGTGCAACCGAGTGTCTCCGGTCGGAGATCTCACCCTTAGCTTCGGGGGACTTCGAGTGCCTGCCTTGGTAAGGTTATTTCTGGTTTCACCCTTAGCTTCGGGGGACTTCGAGTGCCTGCCCTGGTAAGGTTATTTTTTGAGTAACACCTTTCAGTTTCAGTGGCAAGTAGCAGCAGTTTCTGGTGCAGGTTTGGGGAGGAAGAAGCCTTCTTGTGGCTGCGCAGATCTGGAAAGGAGGGACGCTGTTCCAGAGGGAAAGAGGACGCAGTTCAGCCTTGGAGTGAGGACGCTATTCCAGGAGGGACGCAGTTCAGATCTGAGAAGGAGGGACGCTGTTCCAGGAGGAGAAAGTACGCTGATCAGGCTGAGAAGGAGGGACGCTGTTCTAGGAGACAGAAGAACGCAGATCTGAGGGCACATTGATAGATTCAGACTTGGAGATTACAGATCTGAAAGGGTATTTGCAGATCTAGTTCTGTAGGGTGCAGATCTGGAGATACAATAGACCCGGCCTTGGGAGATTGGGTGTGTATCCGAGGCCACATGCGCATCCGGCCTCGAACATCGGCGACAACACGGGACCCGACCTCATGTGTCGCATCCGGAGACATTGTCGATCCGCACAGATCCGTTGGCTGCGTATCCGGTCTAGGAGGACGCATCCTGAGGGATAGACGCATCCGGATTGGAGGCTTCGCATCCGCAGATCTAAGCAAGGTGACGCGCATCCACTGTGTAGACGCCGATCTGGTGAGCAAGATTGTGTGAGAGGGGCTCGACAGCGTTCCCCGGCGCATTCAAAGAGCCGATCCATTCATCTAGAGACTTGTGACCCTCGCACTCCACCGTTTCTCGCGCCGTCACCAGCGCACGCGTTTACTGTGAGGGCTCGGAGGATTGATACTGCCTATCTATTTCATTTACCATAGTTCCGGCAGCATCTCCACATAAATCCGCCCCTCGCAGCGTCACCAAATTAGGACGCCCTCGTCCTTATTTGCAGCCATTGTTGTTCTGAGAGGGTCTCCTCTTGCCTAGGGCAAGGATAGGTGCACTCATTCTGATATTTTGTACTCCTCTCTATGTACTTTCAGATTAATAAAATGGCTTAGTTTTCTGGCATTCTATGTGTACTTGTTCCATGATCTGGTTCCAGCATTATATTTTCTATATCTGTCTGGCATATTTCTGTGTATTACTGGTTATTTCCCTTTGGGGATATTACAGTGGTATCAGAGCATAGATCTGGCTCAGCCTGTGGTGCTAGCAGTCTATGACGCCTGGGGATAACCCCTATCGGAAGAGTCTTTTCGGAGGAAGTGATTCTGATCAGGAGCCACCTGAGACAGATTCTGAGACAGAGCAGCCTGAGCAGGGCCCAGAACAGCGTAATCCAATGGCAGATGATGAGAGGTTTAAAGAGGCGGTCCTCCGTCACCTACAGGAGACGTCACAGAGGCTTTCAGCCATAGAGATCAGTCAGAGGGGACCCCCTAGAATTCTTCAGGTCGAAGAAGGATCGGACATGTCTCGCCACATACCAGATGCTATTCCCATTGTGACAGCTCAGCGATCCACTATGCCCACATTCTCACCAGAAGACACAGAGACAGGAGTACGGGGAGGTGCACAGAGGGTCAATCCAGCACCCACGCGACACACCATGCCTACTTTCCTGGTAGAGGACGAGGGGTCGACAGCCCCGAGAGAGGTGAGTCCAGCTCAATGGGCAGCCGCTTTTACAGAATGACAGGGCTTAGGCCAGGCATTCATGGATACTCTCCCTTTTGAGCGCTATCTCCAGTATCGGTACGGCCTCAAACCCCCTGAGCATGAGCAACACCAGCATAAGGGGCGCGGATACCACCGGGAGGACCACCGTGCGGCAAGTAGATTCCATTTGCCTATGTTTGATGGTTCATCAAAGACTACGGCAAAGTCCTGGGTGGAGAAGTTGGACATCTATTTCCAGTTTAATCAGATGTCGGAGACGGAGGCCATTAAGATGGCTACATTGCATTTAGAGGGTGAGGCTCAGGATTGGTGGTTTCATGGATTGGCGACACTTGGGCATTCCACAGTGACGACATATGCTGAGTTTACCAGGAGAGTGGTAGAGCGTTTCGACAAGAGGGATCCGGAGCAGCATTTTGTTGAGCTGACCAAGCTCAAACAGACGGGGAGTGCAGAAGCATACATCTCGGATTTCTTGAGGATTTCAGTGATGGTACCTGACTTATCGGCAGGCCGGATGGTCTATATGTTTGTGGAGGGGCTATCAGAGCCACTGCGTGGCCTAGTACGGTCAAACAGACTGGCTACACTGCAGGATGCTATCAACAGGACTCGTGACTTACAGGATGTCTTACCCAGGACCCGACCACCTTATCCACAGAGACAGACTTTCCAGCCTAAGGGTAAGGACACGAGGGCTCCGCCTCCCAAGGCGAATCCGGGACGAGGACAGTTTGATGATGAGGCCAGGAGAGAGCTGAGGCGGAAGCGATTATGCTTCACTTGTCAGGAGCCGTGGGCCCCAGGACACAAATGTGCGGCAGGGAAGGCACATTTCATTGAGGTCTTCTCCGAGAGCAGAGGGGAAGAGGATGAGGAGGATGATGAGGAGGCAGGAGGATGTTATGCAGCGCAGAGTACCTTACCACCTCCACCACCCGATGCAGGTGGGGCATCATTTGCACCTACTGGGGGAGCTCTAGCAGCATTGCGAGGAGTCCCCAAGTATCTGACATTGCGCGTACGGGGGACAGTGCGCGGACAGCGGGTTTCGGTCTTAGTCGATAGTGGGGCCACCCACAACTTCATTGATGCACAGATGGTTGCACGGAGAGGCATACCCACGGAGGGCTTTGATGGGTTTTCTGTTTTGGTACCAGGAGATTAGACCATGGCATGTGCTCGATATGTACCAGAATTATCAGTGACGATGGGCACCTATACATTGACCGATCACTTCTTTGTGGTGGACATTCCGGACACCAATGTGATATTGGGGGTTCAGTGGCTTATTACTCTAGGAAAGGTCACAACGGATTGGAAGGCCTTAGAGATGGAGTGGGATGATCCCAAGACGGGGAAGCATGAGAAGATACGAGGGCAGAACACATATCCACCCCAGACAATATCGGCACACAGCATGGAGGCGACTTTCCGCAAGGGAGATATAGAGTGGGCAGTAGAGTTGCGGGCTTCAGAGGCAGTGGATACAGGGCGGACGGTGCACCCTGATCTACAGTCTATTCTCGATAGATATGCAGTAGTTTTTGGAGACATTCCGCCAGGACAGCCACCGGATCGGGGGTTTGAGCACACGATCGAGCTTGAGCAGGGGATACAGGCTGTGATTACCACACCGTATAGGCATCCCAAGGCCTATCGGGATGAGATAGAGAGAGCCATTCAGGAGTTGCTGGCCCTTGGTCACATTCGGCCCAACACTAGTCCTTTTGCTTCTTCAGTAGTACTGGTGAAGAAGAAGGACGACACATTACGCATGTGCATTGACTACAGGGCTCTGAACAAGAAGACCCTGAAGAACAGGTACCCTATTCCCAGGATCGACGAGCTGATGGATGAGTTGAGAGGAGCACGGTTCTTCTCAAAGATTGATTTGAGATCCGGGTACCATCAGATACGCGTGAGGGAACAGGACATTCCCAAGACCGCTTTCAAGTGTCATTATGGGCACTTTGAGTTTCTGGTCATGCCATTTGGGTTGACCAATGCACCTGCTACTTTCCAGTCTTGTATGAACCACATTTTCAGGGATCATCTGAGGAAGTTTGTGCTGGTTTTCTTTGATGATATCCTTATATACAGTAGGACTTGGGAGGAGCACCTCCAGCACATTGAGACGGTCTTGCACATTTTGGAGGAGCAGCAGTTCTTTGCCAAGCTCTCCAAGTGTGAGTTTGGATTGACGGAGATGTTGTATCTGGGACACATCATAGGAGTGGACGGGGTGAGAGTCCACGAGGAGAAGATCAGGGCTATCAGGGACTGGCCAGAGCCACGGAATGTAACAGAACCTCGAGGGTTTATTGGTATCTGCACCTACTACAGGAAGTTCGTCAAGGGCTTCTCTCAGCTTGCTGCACCCCTCACGGAGCTGACGAGGAAGGGGGCATTCAGTTGGTCGGATACAGCACAGCGAGCTTTTGATAAGCTCAAGGAGGTGAAGAGCAGTTGTCCCGTGTTAGCATTGCCAGATTTTACGCAGCCCTTTGTCCTAGAGTGCGATGCATCAGGAGAGGGGATTGGAGCAGTTTTGATGCAGGAGGGTCATCCGATTGCGTTCGAGAGCCGGAAGCTCCTTCCACACGAGAGGCTATATCCCATATATGACAAGGAGATGCTGGCCATCATGCATGCATTGGCCAAATTCCGGCAGTACCTGGTAGGGGGCAGATTCAGGGTGAGGACAGATCATAACAGCCTGAAGTACTTTCTGGAGCAGAAGCAGTTACAGGAGAGGCAGCAGAAGTGGATCAGCAAGATCCAGGCTTACGACTTTGACATAGAGTATGTCAAAGGGAAGAATAACGTGGTAGCCGATGCCCTTTCCCGTAGACCAGCCACGTTATCACTCATGAGCTTGGACGCTGACTGGAAGGCTCGACTACTGGTTGAGTACTCCAAAGATAGATTTGCATGCGAGGTGCTGGATGGTCAGACAGCAGATAGCAGATACAAGGTGGCTGATGAGGTCATCTATTACAGGGATAGGATCTTCTTGACTGAGGGGTCTCAGCTCAAGGAGAAGATACTCCGGGCTTCACATGATTCACCATTGGCGGGCCATCAGGGGTTCACCAAGATGTACAGGGCCATCCGGGAGAGATTTGCATGGAAGGGCCTCAAGGAGGACGTACTCCAGCATGTCAGGGAGTGCGAGGTTTGCCAGCGGAACAAGGGAGAGATGAGTCATCCTGCGGGGCTGTTGCAGCCTCTTCCCATTCCGGAGGGGAAGTGGGAAAGTATCTCGATGGACTTCATCACAGGGTTGCCCACAGTGCAGGGCAAGGACTGCATCTTCGTAGTGGTTGACAGGCTGACGAAGTATGCTCATTTTTTCGCCATTTCTGCACACCACACAGCGGCACAGGTGGCCGAGTTGTTTTTCAGGGAGGTTTTCAGGTTGCATGGTCTACCCAAGACCATTGTCAGCGACAGGGACAGCCGTTTTATGGGTGGATTCTGGCAGGAGCTCTTTCGACTAGTGGGGACAGAGTTGACACCGAGCACTAGTTATCATCCCCAGATGGACGGGCAGACAGAGATAGTTAACAAGTGGCTAGAAGGCTACTTGCGTAACTACGTCAGTGGGCAGCAGAGAGCATGGCTGAAATGGCTACATCTGGGCGAGTACTGCTACAACACAACCCACCATATGTCCATCGGTATGACACCTTTCTATGTGTTGTATGGATACCATTCTCTATCTTTTGTGGACATGATGTTTGGTGTTAGCAGGGCTCCACGAGCCAAGTTATGGATCCAAGAGAGCCAAGACATCCTCCGGGCTCTCAAGGACAACATAGCCACAGCACAGAATCAGCAGAAGTTGTATGCTGATAAGGGTCGGATGGAGAGACACGTTGAGGTAGGGGACCTGGTCTACCTACGGCTACAGCCATACCGACAGTCTTCGCTCAAGCAGAAGGGGGCGGAGAAGCTAAAGCCTCGTTTTTATGGACCATACAGGGTGATACGCAGGATCGGGCAGGTTGCATATGAGTTGGAGCTGCCCCAAGGCAGCCGGATTCATAACATCTTTCACGTATCATGCCTGAAGAAGGCACTGGGCCAGCATGTGAGAGTCACCGAGGAGCTACCACCTACAGATGATGAGGGGCATCTGGTGTTGCAGCCGGAGGCTATTATTGACACCAGGGAGAGGCAACTGCGCAGCAGGAGGATCAGAGAATTCTTGGTGAGATGGAAGGATTTGCCGGATGAGGATGCCACTTGGGAGGATGAGAGGATATGAGAGGATCTTACAGCATCCATCACTACAGTTGCTTGAGGACAAGCAACGTTTTGCCGGGGGAGACTGTAATATTCCCAATTAGCTTTGCTAATTGGAATATTTCATTTTTGTTTAATTTTGCCGCTTTAGCTAGAAATAATAAATAAAGTGAGAAATAAGAGGGGTTACCTCACTTTAGTCACCTCACTTTATAAATAAAGTGTTTTTCCTAGTTGATTAACGTTATAACTTAGAGAGGGGGCCTTGGGGGTCCACATGAGTATGATGGGGAGGCATCAGGCTGACCCAAGGTTAACTGCGCAGGCCAAGGAGAGTAAGGACGCAGTTAAGGTTTTGGAGGGAGTTTGGCATTATAAAAGGTGGGGTTCTCACCTCATTTGGACATGGATGATTTTATATTGATATTGAGAGCTAGACTTCTATCTGCTTCAGCACGCCGGTTGTTTAGTCGGTCTGCAGCACTGTTTAGTGCAACCGAGTGTCTCCCCGACCCGGAGATCTCACCCCTTAGCCTCGGGGGACTTCTAGTGCCCGCCCCGGTAAGTGTTATCCCGTCCACCTTAGCTTGGACGCAGTGCCCCGCTCAGTAAGGTTATTTCTCTCGAGTAACACCTTTCTGGGCCAGCAAGGGCATAGCTTCGGTGCAAAGCTTGGGGAGGAAGAAGCCTTTCTTGTGGCTGCGCAGATCTGAAGAGGAGGGACGCTGTTCCAGAGGAAAAGAGGACGCAGTTCAGCCTGGGAGTGAGGACGCTGTTCCAGGAAGGACGCAGTTCAGATCTGAGAAGGAGGGACGCTGTTCCAGGAGGAGAAAGTACGCAGATCAGGTTGAGAAGGAGGGACGCTGTTCTAGGAGACCAAAGAACGCAGATCTGAGGGCACATTGATAGATCAAGACTTGGAGATTACAGATCTGAAAGGGTATTTGCAGATCTAGTTCTGTAGGGTGCAGATCTGGAGATATAACATTAGATCCAGCTTGGGAGATTGCAGATCTGAGGAGATATTGGCAGATCCAGCCTAGATCTGAAGAGATAACATCAGATCCAGCCTTGGAGGTTGCAGATCTGAAGAGATATTGTCAGATCCAGCATAGATCTGAAGGGATAACAGCCGATCTGATCTAGGAGGACGCAGACCGGAGGAGATGACGCGTATCCGGATTGGAGGCTTGCATCCAGAGATCTAAGCAAGGTGACGCAGATCCATCGTGGAGACGCCCATCCGGTGAGCAGATTGTGGGAGAGGGGCTCGTCGCAGCTTTCCCGCGCATTCGTAGCCGATCCATTCATCCGACCAGACCGCATTTACTCCGCCGCGCCGTCACCAGCGTGCAGACAAGATTACCGGTGAGGGTCTGATACTGATACTGGCCATATTTTAGTTCTCACCATAGTTCCGGGCATTCGCCGCCTTCGTATAAATTTTTCACCGCCTAGACGCCGTCCTTATTTCCGCGTACCCATTGTTGTTCTGAGAGGGTCTCCACTTGCCTAGGGCAAGGATAGGTGCACTCATTCTGATTATTTTTTACTCCTCTCTATGTACTTTCAGATTAATAAAATGGCTTAGTTTTCTGGCATTCTATGTGTACTTGTTCCATGATCTGGTTCCAGCATTATATTTTCTATATCTGTCTGGCATATTTCTGTGTATTACTGGTTATTTCCCTTTGGGGATATTACAGGTTCTCTCTATCTTGGAGCTTCTTATATTACAAATGTGATGTGACTATTTCTAAATCGGAATCCCTACTGCAACCACTATTTAATTTTCTCCAACTTGTTAATCACTGAAGAAGTTATTTACGATGTTACACAACAAATATTGAAATAAAATCTATTGCAGTCTTCACAACATAAAATACCGCGGAAACAAAATACTGCACATGAAAGAAATGAACACACACATTTACACCGTTATTTTTGGACAAATTTCCCAGGAAAAACCCAATGTGGGAAAATCGGTGCAGCAGTTGAGGGTTTTGTTATTATGTGGATGCCCAAACTGGCTATCCGATACAGAGAAATTTTTTGACAAGGAGTTAGTGAGAAAATCTCACACTGTCACTGGAAATCCAACACTGATCTAACTGGGGATGAGCTCCCAACGTTGTCTCTGTGCAGTCTCTGAATCTTCCCATGCAGTCACTATCACTTTTGTTGGGACTGCGTCACACCTCCACCTGATTTCTTGCTCACTAGAAACTCGACCCTCTGGCCTTCCAGACTCACACCCCGACTTCCGACACTAGATCTCGACTGTTCCCCAGCAAGATTGCGGACTCCCTCTGAAGCTTTGCGTGGCACTGCGCAACCTCTCTGGACTTTTCGATGCCTTCTCTGCCTTACACTCTCCAAACCTAGAAAATCTTCCTCCGACCAACTATCCCTGCCCCTTAGTGCAAAGAAATCACTCGATCTCTCTCTGGCAACTGTTTCACTGCTCTCTAGAGAATTCAATCTCTAGATCTCTCTCACCCAATATATTCTCCTAATGCCCATCGAGCTCCTTCTTATAATCTCTCGTTGACAAATCAACAGCCAAGATTAAAACATAATCAAAGGCTAAGATTAGCTGGGAGTCGATCCTCGTCTTTATCTAGAAGATACACATCCGACTTAATTAATACAATTTAATTAATCACATTTCCTAAGTTTAGACGTAATAATACATTAAAAAATGATTAATTATTTTAATAAAGTCGTCTCTAGATGGGATTTCCCAAAACAATTTCTGGGTTTTGGAGAATGCATGTGTCCTAGCCTCTCCGGAAAATCTCGAGGCTAGAGCACATCCGATGCTACAAAAATCAACATGTGATGCTGGTTGGATATATTCTATAACGTGTAAGTGCAAATTTGATGTCATTTTTTTGTTGTTGCATACATTTGAACTTCGCTATGATTAGGGCTAATTGTCGCATATGTTAAATGTGGAATAATGTGTCTATTTTAGCATATATATGTGTATGGGCCATGTTATATGAATGAAATTTCCTAGAGATCATTTTACCTCGATAAGCTTGCACCATTTGTATGAAGTATAAATGCTTGAAAGTCACTTTTCTTATCTGTCCTCTAACACTGGACGAAGTTGACTCTTTGGCCTCCTTGAACAAGAAACCAAATTCATCTTCATTATTATCCTTGACTCCATATCCCCAAGTGAATCAAGCACTGGTCCCTCACAAAAGGGTGATCATTTTCCCGTCATTTTCACGTTTTTCCCTTTTTCCCTGGGTCTAGCCCCATTAGGTAACCTAGGGAATCAATTTCCCAGGAATCTAGCCACAGGAAAACTTCGATCTCCTAGAGGCAACTGCGTTGGTGGGTCCCCTCACTCCTCCGAATTTGTATCAATTTCGACAGTGGAATCTCCGAACAGCTCAAGCCCTAGTTCTAGGATCAAATTTTGCCTAAGTGTTCCCAAGGCTAGTACCTAGTAGGATAAGTTTGGCATTGTTGGAAGAAAATTCTTGTTTGATCATTTCCCCTCCCCTTGACTAGGTTAAGAACATCATTGGGTGCCAAAATCCATCCCCTAACCTGGGCTAGGTCCACTTGGCCTTGTGTGGTTCCATTCTTCATCAAAGTTGATTTTATCAAGGACTACTCGGGAATCTAAGTTCCCAAAGGATTTTAGGGATTGAGAACCCCCTTTGTAACTCTCATTCTTCTACCTCAATGTAAGATCCCGTTTCGGGGATATCTCTAAAACACGGCAAACTCCAACCAGAGATGCACTGGGAGGGCGTTTACCAGATATGCCACCTCTGGAAAGAGGACGAAATCTGGAGGCTACCTGGCCCTTTCCAAACTCTGTCTAAGAGTATGAAATAAACACACCAAGTGGTATAGAACTCAGACTCTGTCTAAGAGTATGAAATAAACACACCAAGTGGTATAGAACTAGAATGCTCAAGAATATATAAAAATAACAGTGCAGCAGACATATAATAACATAGAAAGAATGTACGGCAACTCATCCAGAAATATAGAGAGGAAATGCTAAGCCATTTTATTAAACTGAGAAATATAATGAAGTACAATAGGTGATCAGTGTGATGGCACCTAAGCTTGCTCAAGGCAAGTGAAGAAATACTCTCAGAATACACTAGAAATGGCTGCTCTCTGAACTGCGTCCCAGCTGCTGGAAAACTGCCGTGTAGCTGCTACCACTGAAATGAACTGATAACTAGGGGCTGCTCCCCTTGCCGGAATGAGCTGAAAAATTGGAATCCCCCTCTACTCACCAATCCCAACAAAACCCAGAAACCATATCCAAAATGGCCGAGCTTTGAAAAACACCCCCTTGGGGAATTACGCTGGCCTCCAAGGCTCTGCGCAGAGGCTAAATGAGAATGACTGAAATACCGCCTCAAAATCCACCAAAATCCTCCCAAAGGCAGAGGATGATCCTTTGCTCAAAATCTCGGCTCAAATCTCCTGCAAAAACCCCGATTCGGAACACCTCCTAGATGGACTGCGTCCTCCCTCTCAGTGACTGCGTAGTCTCTATGAAAGCTCAGCTCCGCAACAAACCCAAACACCAAAACCTCCTGCAAAATGCTGAAGAAATAACCTTGCCCGAGCAGGCACTCGAAGTCCCCCGGGGCTAAGGGCGAGATCTCCGACCGGAGACACTCAATGCACTAAACAGTGCTGCAGACAGGCTAAACAGCGAGCGTGCTTAAGAAGTCGAAACGACCAGCTCAATATCATCAACAACAGAATGAATCAAATGAGAAGGCTCCTCCGTCTTTTATAACGTTGGCCTTCCTCCAACCTTAAGGCCCATCTCCTCAACGTAGCCTCTCTCTCTTGCCACGTGCTCATCCTCATCTGCGCAGTAGCTTCTAGAGCATACATGGGCCCCCTCTCTACGTGGTGCTTGGCCCCCCTTGGCTCCCCCTTTAAGTCACAACGTTATGCTACTAGGGAGGGTGTTTTATTCCACTTAAGTGAGTTAGACCCTCTTCACTCACTTTTTATTTATTAATAAACTATAGACGGCAAAACTGAACAAAATCGAATATTCCAATTAGTTGTCGCTAATTAGGAATATTACAGTCTCCCCCAGCAAAATGTTGCTTGTCCTCAAGCAACTGAAGTGATGGATGCTGCAAAATCTTCTCACTCTCCCAAGTGGCATCCTCATCCGGCAAATTCTTCCACCTCACCAAGAATTCTCGGACTGTCCTGCTCCGTAGCTGCCTCTCCCTGGTATCAATAATACCCTCTGGCTGCAACACCAAATGCCCCTCATCATCCGTGGGTGGTAGCTCCTCTATCACTGTCACCTGCTGCCCCAGCGCCTTCTTCAGGCATGATACGTGAAAAACGTTGTGGATCTTGCTGCCTTGGGGCAACTCCAACTCATACGTAACCTGCCCAACCCTGCGTATCACCCTGTATGGCCCGTAAAAGCGGGGCTTGAGCTTTTCAGCTCCCTTCTGCTTCAACGACGACTGTCGGTATGGCTGTAATCGTAGGTAGACCAAGTCTCCTACTTTAAACTATCTCTCCACCCGACCTCTTTCGGCATACAGCTTCTGCTGGTTTTGAGCTGTAGCCATATTATCCTTGAGAGCTCGGAGAATGTCCCGACTCTCTTGGATCCAAATCTTGGCTCTAGGAGCCTTGCTAGCATCGAACATCACATCAGCAAAAGATAAGGAATGATACCCATACAAAGCATAAAATGGTGACATACTGATGGACATGTGATGTGTCGTGTTATAGCAGTACTCCCCCAGATGCAACCACTTCAGCCATGCTCGCTACTGCCCACTGACATATTTACGCAAGTAGCCCTCCAGCCACTTGTTAACTATCTCCGTCTGTCCATCCGTCTGTGGGTGATAACTGGTACTCGGTGTCAACTCCATCCCCACTAACCGGAAGAGCTCCTGCCAAAATCCGCCCATGAAGCGGATGTCCCTGTCACTGATGATGGTCTTAGGAAGACCATGCAACCTGAAAACCTCTCTGAAGAACAGCTCGGCCACCTGTGCTGCTGTGTAATGCGCGGATATGGCGAAAAAGTGCGCATATTTTGTCAGCCGATCAACGACAACAAAGATACAATCCTTGCCCTGCACCATGGGCAACCCTGTGATGAAGTCCATCGAGAGACTCTCCCATTTCCCCTCCGAAATGGGAAGAGGCTGCAACAATCCTGCGGGATGGCTCATCTCCCCCTTGTTCCTCTGACAAACATCGCACTCCCTGATGTGCTGGAGTACGTCCTCCTTGAGGCCCTTCCATGAGAACCTCTCTCTAATGGCCCTGTAGGTTTTGGTAAACCCTTGATGGCCTACCAATGGAGAATGTGATGCCTGGAGTATCTTCTTCTTAAGTTGAGATCCCTTAGTCAAGAAGATCCTGTCCCTGTAGTAGATGATCTCATCGACCACCCGATCCCTGTCTTCCGCCACCTGTCCATCCAGAACCTCACATGCAAATCTGTCCTTGGAGTACTCCACTAATAGTCGAGCCCTCCAATCTGTATCCAAGCTCATAAGAGATAACGTGGCTGGTCTATGTGAAAGGGCATCTGCTACCACGTTATTCTTACCCTTGACATACTCAATGTCAAAGTCATATGCTTGGATCTTACTGATCCACTTCTGCTGCCTCTCCTGTAGCTGCTTCTGCTCCAAAAAGAACCTGAGGCTGTTGTGATTAGTCCTCACCCTGAACCTGTTCCCTACCAAATACTGTCGGAATTTGGACAAGGCATGCATAATGGCCAACATCTCCTTGTCGTATATAGAATACAACCTCTCGTGCGAAAGGAGCTTCCGGCTCTCAAAGGCTATAGGGTGTCCCCCCTGCATCAATACTGCGCCGATCCCCTCTCCCGACGCATCACACTCCAAGACAAATGGCTGCGTAAAATCCGGCAATGCAAGCACTGGGCAGCTACTCATCACCTCCTTGAGCCTGTCAAAAGCTCGCTGTGTTGTATCCTACCAACTGAATGCCCCCTTCTTCGTCAAATCTGTAAGGGGTGCAGCAAGCTGTGAGAAACTCTTGACGAACTTCCTGTAATAAGTGCATATGCCAATGAATCCTCGAAGTTTCGTCACGTTCCTCGGCTCCGGCCAATCCCTGATGGCCCTGATTTTCTCCTCATGGACTCTCACTCCATCCACTCCAATAATGTGACCCAAATACAACATCTCTGTCATCCCAAACTCACACTTGGAGAGCTTAGCATAGAACTGTTGCTCTTCCAAGATATGTAGTACTGCCTCTATATGTTGGAGATGCTCCTCCCAAGTCCTGCTATATATGAGTATGTCATCGAAGAAGACCAATACAAACTTCCTCAGATGACTACGGAAGATATGGTTCATGCAAGACTGAAAAGTGGCTGGTGCATTGGTTAGCCCAAAAGGCATAACCAAAAACTCAAAGTGCCCATAATGACACCTGAAGGCGGTCTTGGGAATGTCCTGTTCCCTCACGCGAATCTGATGGTACCCTGATCTCAAATCAATCTTCTAGAAGAACTTGGCTCCTCTCAGCTCATCCATCAACTCATCGACCCTGGGTATAGGATAACTGTTCTTCAGGGTCTTCTTGTTCAGGGCCTTGTAGTCAATGCACATCCTCAAGGTGTCGTCCTTCTTCTTCACCAACACCACAGAAGAAGCAAACGGACTCGTGCTCGGTCTAATGTGCCCAAGAGCCAGCAACTCCTGGATGGCCCGCTCAATCTCATCCCGATAGGCTTTGGGATGCCTATAGAGGGTAGTAATCACCGCCTAAATGCCCTGCTCAAGCTCAATGGTGTGCTCAAACCCTCGATCCGGTGGCTAACCTGGTGGTATATCCCCAAACACTGCATCATACATATCAAGGATGGCCTGTATATCCGAATGAACTGCCCGACCTGTGGTCTCTGCCTCGGATTCTCGCAACTCTACCGCCCACTCTATGTCTCCCTTTCGGAAATCTGCCTCCATCCAGTGTGCCGAAACTGTCTGAGGTGGGTAAGTGTGCATCCCACGAATCTTCTCATGCTTCCCAGTCTTCTTATCATCCCACTCCATCTCTAAGGCCTCCCAATCCGTGGTGACCTTCCCCAGAGTAATCAACCACTGAACACCCAATACCACATTGGTATCTGGTATGTTGACCACGAAAAAGTGATCGGTCACGGTTTAGGTACCCATCGTCACTGCCAACTCCGGAACATACCGAAACACTGCATCGTCTGGGCTCCTGGGACAAACATTGAAAATCCGTCAAAGCTCTCGGTCGGTATACCTCTCCGCTCGACCATCTGTGCATCAATGAAGTTGTGGGTTGCCCCACTGTCAACCAAAACTGACACTCGCTAGCCACGTATTGTCCCTCGTACACGCAGCGTCAAATACTTGGGAAATCCTCGCAAGGCGGCAAGGTTCCCTCCTGTGGGTGCAAAAGCTGCACCTCCTGTCCCTGGAGGTGGAGGTGGCAACTGATCCTGGGTTGTCTGACTATCTCCTGCCTCCTCATCCTCCTCCTCATCCTCTTCCCCACTATCATCGGAGAAGACCTCAATGAAGTGTGCTTTGCCAGCAGCACACCTATGCCCTGGTGCCCACGGCTCCTGACAAGTGAAGCACAGCCGCTTCTTCCTCAACTCCCTCCTGGCATCATCATCTATCTGTGCCCGTCCTGGATTCCCCTTTGGAGGTGGAACCCTCACATCTTTCCCCTTGGATTGGAAACCCTGTCTCTGGGGGTGAGGTGTACGAGTCCTGGGCAATGCATCCTGTAAATCCCGCGTCCTGCTGATAGCATCCTGGAGTGTAGCTGGTCTAGTAGATCTCACTAAACCCCGAAGTGGCTCTGCTAACCCCTCCACAAACATATAGATCATCCGTGCTGCGGATAGATCTGGCACCATCACTGAAACCCTCAAGAAATCTGCAATGTATGTCTCTGGGCTCCCAGTCTGCTTGAGCCTCGTCAGCTCAACAAAGTGTTGTTCCGGATCCCTCTGGTCAAATCGCTCCATCAATCTCCTGGTAAACTCGGCATACGTCGTCACTGTAGAGTGTCCGAGTGTGACCATGCCATGGAACCACCAGTCCTGGGCCTCACCATCCAAATGTAATGTCGCCACCTTGATGGCCTCCGCCTCCGACATCTGGTTAAGCTGGAAATAGATGTCCATCTTCTCTACCCAAGACTTTGCCGAACTGTTTGATGACCCATCAAACGTAGGCAAATGGAATCTACTAGATGTGTGGTGGCTATCTCCATCATGATAATGGCGGTGCCCTCTATGATGGTCGCGGGGTCTACTGTCCTGCTGGAGCTGAACAAAATCTCGGAATGAGAGAGCATCCCTGAACTCCTGCCCATATGCCTGATACTCTGCAAAATACTCGCCCATGTGTCCGAGCTCTGCCTCCTGCTAGGCTCCTGCCCCTGTGTCTGCTCCCAAGAAAGTGGGCATGGTAGAGCGTGTAGGTGCATGTGAAGCCATCGGCTGAATAGTATCACGCTGAGCAGCACCATGCTCCGGCAAATGGTGGGATGTACCTGATCCCTCACCTACCTAGAATACCCGTGGGGTCTCACGCTGTCTAGCCTCTACAGCGGTGAATCTCTGACCCATCACCTCAATCTGCCTCGCTAAATCCTGCACCGATTTGAGGAGCGCCTCCCCAAACTGTTTGGCCTCAGTGTCATCTGCCATCGGCTCTCTCTGCTCTGAATCTAACACAGGCTCCTCCTGCTCTGCGTCTGTCACAGGCTCCTCCTGCTCTGTGTCCACCACCCGAACACAGTCTCCCTCTCCGTAGGTGTTCTCCAACCTACGCTCACGATCTCTGTACTTCCTGCCTCTGTAACAAATATATGGCCTCTTTCCCGGTGTCATAGACAACTAGCTCCACAGGCTGAGCCAGAACTATGCTCTGATACCACTGTAATATCCTGTTTTGGGGATATCTCAAAAACACGGCAAACTCCAACCAGAGATGGACTGGGAGGGCGTTTACCAGATATGCCGCCTCTGAAAAGAGGACGAAATCAGGAGGCTACCTGGCCCTTTCCAGACTTTGTCTAAGAGTATGAGATAGATACACCAAGTGGTATAGAACTGGAATGCTCAAGAATATATAAAAATAACAGTGCAGCAGACATATAATAGCATAGAAAGAATGTGCAGCAACTCATCCAGAAATATAGAGAGGAAATGCTAAGCCATTTTATTAAACTGAGAAATATAATGAAGTACAATAGGTGATCAGAGTGATGGCACCTAAGCTTGTTCGAGGCAAGTGAAGAAATACTTTCAGAATATACAGGAAATGGCGGCTCTCTGAATTGCGTCCCAGCTGCTGGAAAACTGCCGTGTAGCTGCTGCTGCTGGAATGAACTGAAGACTAGGGGCTGCTCCCCTTTTTGGAATGAGCTGAAAATCTGGAATCCTCCTCTACTCAACAATCCCGACAAAACCCAGAAACCATATAAAAAATGGCCGACCTCCGAATTCCTCCGAAAAACACCCCCTTGGGGAATTACGCTGGCCTCCAAGGCTCTGCGCAGAGGCTAAATGAGAATGACTGGAACACCGCCTCAAACTCCACCAAAATCCTCCCAAAGGCAGAGGTTGATCCTCTGCTCGAAATCTCAGCTCAATCTCCTGCAAAAATCCCGATCTGGCACACATCCAAGATGGACTACGTCCTCCCTCTCAGTGACTGCGCAGTCTCTATGAATGCCCAGCTCTGCAACAAACCCAAACACCAAAACCTCTCACAAAATACTGAAGAAATAACCTTGCCCGAGCAGGCACTCGAAGTCCCCCGAGGCTAAGGGCGAGATCTCCGATCGGAGACACTCAATGCACTAAACAGTGCTGCAAACAGGCTAAACAGCCAGCGTGCTCAAGAAGACAAAACGTCCAGCTCAATATCATCAACAACCAAATGAATCAAATGAGAAGGCTCCTCCCTCATTTATAACATTGGCCTTCCTCCAACCCTAAGGCTCATCTCCTCAACGTAGCCTCCCTCTCTTGCCACGTGCTCATCCTCTCTTGCGCAGTAGCTTCTAGAGCATACGTTGGCCCCCTCTCTACGTGGTGCTTGGCCCCCCTTGGCTCCTCCTTAAGTCACAAAATTGTGCTACTAGGAGGGTGTTTTATTCCACTTAAGTGAGTTAGACCCTCTCCACTCACTTTTTATTTATTTACAAACTATAGATGGCAAAACTGAACAAAATCAAATATTCCAATTAGCTGTCGCTAATTACGAATATTACACTCAAACCTTCAATCCTTACCCTTTCTCCCTATAATAACAAGTCCCTTGCTTAAAAGGCAAGCAAGTCTCATTCTTCATTCTATCCTAGGGAAAGGGCGAGGGTCACTTCACACCTATTCATTGATCTATAATTTACAAGTGACTTCCTAAACATTCGGTCTCCTTCCATCGGTGAAATTCCGTAAAGAATGTGGAGTCTTAAATTGCTGACAAAGGTCGAGTCACCATCATGCCTTGACCTAGCAGCTTGCCCCCATCCCCCCCATAGGAACCCCTCTTAGGTCCCCCGCTAGTTTGACCTGCAACATGTACCAATATTTTATTCCTTTAATAACTTCATACATTTAATAAATTTATATTAATTCATACTTGAATTTCTTTGGGGGTTTTTATTATTAAATGTTTATATTATTTTCCTTTTGAACCTATATATATATATATATATATATTTAGTTCCCCTTTTATATTGCATAATTCATTGTATTTTTTAATTATATATTATGATGGTGATATAAGTACTTCACAACAATTATTCATTAGATTTTGGTACGTTAGTATTTACGTAACTTCAATTCGTTACCTTATACTTAGACATTTTCCATAATTAGTTAGTATGCCTACTAGTGTCGTGCATGGGATACATGCATATGTAGCTATCATATGCATATCTCATATGCATGCTAATATTTCCATGTTGTTCATAACTCAAGATGGGTCATTACACTTTTCCTAAGCTAGACTTAGGAAAGAAGACACAAGTCACTTACTCCACCAAGCAAGCACCTAAATAGGCAATAAATCATCTCCTACATGCTAAGACACCAAGTCTATGCAAACGACCTTTTGAAGCTACCACGAGCTTCAACACTCCCTCCTAGCAAGGAAGGGATTCTCCACTATCCCAAACTTGTCTCTATACTTCACAAACTTCCTTTTCACTAGAGGCTTAGTGAGAATATTTTCCACCTACTCCTTTGTGGAAATGTACTGCAATCTCACAACACCTCTCTAGACTTTATTTCTGATGAAGTAGCATTTGATCTCAATGTGCTTGGATCAATCATGAAACACATGATTCTTAGAGAGCTTAATGCAACTCTAATTATCACAATGAATCAATGTTGGCCCCATCTCCAGACCAAATAATCTTGCAAGCATCTTGCGAAGCCATACTCCGTCGCAACTCGCCATACTAACTACCATGTACTCTACCTTTGATGAACTAAGTGCCACTAACCGTTTACTTCTTGTTGTATAATGAAATCATGGTTGATCCCAAGTTGAAACAACATCCAAATGTGGATTAGTTTTCCACAACACTCCCAACCCAATCAGAATCTATGTACCCTTGAACTCCACTCCACCAACTCCAACATATCTGAGCCCAAATTCCATTGTACCTTAGCACATGCTCTGTTGCTAGTGGCATGATTGTTGTTATAGAAGCAGACATTTAGCTAGAAAGGATCACAAGGATCCCCGACAATAACAAAACCATTGTTAAAGAAGTTTCTTTAGTGTATGGAATAACCATAGTGACATGGCAAGAGTATATCTCACTAGAATTTTATGGAAGCAAAAGCGGTCTAGAAGTTTGAAAGAATGAAGATAGTCGAGAAGTAGCATGAAGATATATTTGGAGCATTTCTCATAGAGATGCAATATCATCTTGGACATCATCTTCAAAGAAAGAAGTGATTTGTTCAAAAAGAAGTTAACTAGATGACAGTATGAAAGGAAAAGGTATAAATATCTTTAGAAAGAGCTCTTCATTAGAAAGTAGATTTATGCCTTCAAAAAATATTGTAGGTAGAGTTGGATGCAGAAATATCCTTGGAAGCATGAGCATGGTATGTCTTGGTTAAGATTGGAAAAGTCAAGACTCTTCCATATGGTTATTCGATATATAGAAGCATGATAGATGAGCAGAACACGTGGTGATATTGATCAACATCCGATATGGTCTCTTGAAGAATGTATGAAAGATAGTAATGACAACTTCAAAGGGAGATATAAAAACCCTAATGGATATGATATTGAAGCTTGCCGATTGGTTCAAGGACATATTGATTGATGATTGAAAGATGAAGAGCATGAAGAAGACCTCTAGTGCAATATGAAGATAGACCATGCAAAGGAATGTTGACCTCGAAGGGAGCAAGTAGAAGAATTTGCACCTTGACTAGAGGCTATTATGATTTGGCAACTCTGATAGTGAGAAAAGATGTTTGGATATGGTATGACTTCCTAAAAGAACATATGGAAGAAATGTGTATACCATAAAAACAGGAAAGGCAACAATTTGATATAGGAAGTCATGAGTTAGTTCATTGATCACTTGATGGCATGATGGATACAAAGTTGATCTAAAAAGTAGTTCACTTTCCCAAATGGACAGAGGGAGCTATAATTAGCTCTACATTGATTGGTTTGACAAAGATACTTTTGATGACAAATATACTACAAATGATAGTTGATGGAAAGTGATATTAAAGGTTGGTGGCAAGAACCTTGTCACGAAGATAGATTATGAAAGAGTTTGGCTCCATGATATATAGCAAGGTCGAAGCTCAGGTATGATATGATGATGCGTGATCAGAGCCCTTGCAACTACTACTAATATCTCCATGGAAGAATAGGTAGCTAATAACTAAGACAAGTTAAGGATTGTGATGATTTCTCCGTGGTTAAGAGGGAGTAAGGGATCTCCTCCATGTTTGAAAGGGAGTAAAGGACTACCTCCTTGGTTGAGAGGGAGTGATGAAGGACACTGTATTATCTATATTTCATCCACTAGGTCAGGACTAACAATCATAAGTCTAGTGAAGGCACTAGTAGGGAGAATGTACTCCTTGAGGATTTGGAATCCAAGATAGGTAGTAGCCCCCTGGACCGATACTCTTTGACAATAAGACAAGGTATCCAAGATAAGAGTAGTCGAAGAGGAAGGATATTCTTTGAGGATTGGGAATCCAGGATAAGAATAGTCCTCTAAGGACATACTTGGTGAACATACAGATTGGGTATGTGCCTTGAGAGGCAGTGGTGGTGCTATCCAAATGTATGCCTCCCAACATTGTGCTCTAATCTTATGGAGAGTTAGAGCTTTTGAGTCAAGGCCTTGCTATATTGTAATTTGACAATGCTAGTTATGATGTTGATGTTTTATGATGGCTTATCAATCTAACTCTTCTTATGAGGATATTTCAATTTGAGAGTATCCTTGTATCCGATTGTGTAATTATGAATACCTCCCTATTTAAGAGGGAGTGTTCGGTTTTCATAATTATCATTATACTTGTATCATTATGTCTATGTTGCAAGAAACATGGGTCCCACCCCTGTTTCACCCAAAAAATGAAATGGAAATGCTTTTTTGCGTATCGTACGGCCTGGAAACGCGTTCCTGGCCATACTGGTGCGCTTCCCATACGGGAAACGTTGCCAGTACGGCCAGAAATGCGTTTCCACGATGTACGGTCACGTTTCCTTCCACTTAAAGCGACTTAAGTTGTGTTTTTTTTTATTTTTCTGGGTTTGCGTGCATTTTCATATTTTGTTAATTGTTTAAAGCGTCTTTTAGATGCTTCTAGATGGCTATCTAGACTTATAAAAAGATAATTCACCTCATTCTCTCATCACACGAATTGAGCAAGTCGTTTCACTTCGAGAAGGTCGATTTTAGCAAGCAGAAAAGAGGAAGAGTATAGTGCTTCAGCTAGGGAATTTTCACCAGTGAGCAAAGGAGATTTCAGCAGCAAGAGAGAGATTTCAAAAGCAGATATGGAGTGCGAAGTTTCCAGCTTCAGCATTCTTGGTTTTTGACTCAGCTACAACCATATTTCTCTTGGTTTTTCTGGCATTTTGGGGTAGCTTCAACTACACAAAATTAATTTGGGTAAGAAGCATTCAGTTTCTTGGTTTTTTCCCATTGTTTCTTCTATTTTTCGAGGGTTTATGCTACCAAAATTATAAAAAATAAATAAATAATTATTTACAGATTTGTTTTTTTAATTTTTTTTTGCGGGAATGGCTTTCATCCAAGGTTCAAGTTCAAACCCCAAGGCCAACCCAAGGGTTGAATATTATCCTCTTTGGAGGCATGTTGAGAAGCTTCAAAGATGTGGAGGTGGTGGCTCATTGGAATGGCGATGCAATCTTTGCAGTAATTCTTACAAAGGCTCTTACCCAAGAGTGAAGGCACATCTTTTGCATGGAAGAGGATAGGGGATTGCAGATTGCACAAAAACATCAGACCATGTGGCGAGGAGGGAATATCAAAGAGAGCAAGATTAGGCAGATGGAATTAAAACAAGGCATGATGATCTTAGTCAAACTACTACTAAAAGTCCAGCAAACATCGAGCCAAGGATTGTAGCTGAAGCATGGAAGAGGAGAGCCACTTAACAACCAGAACAACCACCATCCAGAGGGGCATCCAGTACAGTTCAAGATAGCATAATTGCTAAATTGGTGAATGTGAAAGAAAGAGAAGAAGCTGATTCCAGAGTGCCTAGGTGCATCTATGCATGTGGTATCCCATTCAGTGTTGTTCGCTCTCCTTACTGGCAAGATATGATAAGGGCAGTTAAAAAAGATCCTCAAGGGTACAAGGGGCCCAACTATGAGAAAGTTAGAACTCATCTTCTCAAAAATGAGAAGGATCTTGTGGAGGATGTGTTATCACCAATTCGTTCTTCTTGGAGTAGCTCTAGGGTTACCATAGTCTCAGATGGATGGACAAATACAAAGCGTAGACCATTGATAAATATCATTGCCACTTCACCAAAAGGAGCAATGTTTTTAAACGCGAAAGACTGCTCGGGAGAGGTAAAAGATGCACAATACATTGTTGATGTTATTATCAAATCTATTGAACAAGTAGGTCCTAACAGGGTGGTGCAAATTATCACGGCTAATGCACCAGTATGCAAAGTTGCAGGCTTGATTATTGAGGGGAGATATGACCACATCTTTTGGACACCCTGCATTGTCCATAATCTAAATCTGATCTTAGAGGAGTTCGACAATAAAGTCCCGTGGATAAAGGAACTCATAGGGGAAGCAAGGGAGATTGTTAAATTCATCACCAACCACCACCAGTCTCAAGCAATATTTTGAGAGTACTCCAAATTGGAGTTGCTAAAAGTTGTTGAGACAAGATATGCCTCAAACTTCATAATGTTGTGTTGCCTTGTTGAGGTTAAGCAAGCATTAGTGTCTATGGTGGTGAGTCAACTTTGGGTTGAGTGGAGACAGGAAAATTCAAAGTGGGGATATACGGTGCGTAGATTGTGCCTTGATGAGGATTGGAGGAGCAAGATAGATTTCATGCTAATGTTCACAACCCCTACATTTCAGCTTCTTCGAAATGATGACACTGACCAACCTTTCTTAGGAGAAGTATATGATGGCATGGATTCCATGGTTGAGAAAACTATGGAAATCATTTCACAAGAGTGTCCACAGCGTTAGTTTGTAGATGATCATTTTGTTGAATTAATCAAGAAAATCATTGTTGATAGGTGGAGCAATTTCAACACTCTATCGCAGACTTTAGCACATGCCTTGAACCCAAAATTTTATGATGAGGAGCTCATTGCTCAAAGCAATGGGAAGAGGAAGGCACCCCATAATGATAGAGAGGTGGCTAATGGGGTGAAAAAAGCCCTTATGAGAATTTTTCCAACTCATCTACACAGGGAGGCAAAGCAAGAATTTGCCAGTTTTGTTGCAGGAATAGATGATTATTCAGATATATCATCTTTGGAGGAGAGAAGCACCATGAATCCAGTTAGGTGGTGGATTTGTCATGAAGCAAATGGAGTACATTTGCAAATCCTTGCCATTCGCCTCCTTTCACAAGTGGAAAGTGTTGAGATTTTGGGGTGTTGAGGTAGCATCGAATGTGCTCTAGCTCCCAAACTTTGTGGAGGGACTAGAGTACACAAGATCTCCAAGACCCAGAAAGCGTTTTGGGAAATTCCATCCAATTTAAGAGATATTTAATTAGTTAATCTTAATAATTAAGGACCCTAAGTCTAACTTGGGAAAATTAAAAGATTAAAGGTAATTAAATTAAACATGTGATGAGAATAACTTAAGTGACATGGATCAAGCATCTTCTAATCTTAGCCTTCGATTCAAGATTAGATCACGGTCGTTGATGTTTCAACGAGAAAAGTATAAGAAGAGGGCTTGGGGTCAGTTGGAGAGCACTTAAGCTAAGCTGGAATTCTAGGGCGTGGTTTGCTAAGAATTTCAAAAGTGTTTAAGCTGCAGCGAGGGGTAGTATTGGCAAGGAGGATGGTCTAGTCCCAGGCCAAGAGTACAACGAGGGCAGAGAAGTAGCAAACCAAGGCAGCGCAGAGGCAGCAACTACACAGAGCAAGCAAGAGCCCAACAGGGTCAGCACAGAGGCAACAGGAGGCCAAGAGGGCTGACGTGGGCACAACTAGGGTAGCGCAAGGGTAGCGTAACCCAGTCTAGGGGGACACAAGCCCTTCCTGAGCAGTGCAGAGGCTGACGCAGGCCAGCAAGGCTCACGCAGAGGGCTTCAGAGTAGCACTAGGGTTTTAGAGACCAGAAAAGGCTGAGTTCTGTAAATCCCATTTGAGGGTGTGAATCAGTCAGATTTTTCTGTCTCCGAAATAGAGGTATTGCTGCAAATTTATTTCTATGTTGGCTTAACCAGTTTGGTGCCCAAATCTGTTGTACTTAAAATATGCTTAATAATAAAAACCCTCCAGAAGCTAGCAGCACCAGTTTCCCGCATTGGGTTATTCCGGGGATAGTTGTCCAGAAAATCCTTGTGTGTCACTTTGTCATTGAGCATGTTATTCAGTTTAGATCTGTATGTGTATGTTGTTAATGTATTTACTTCGATGTTAATGCTGAAGATTTCAGATTAATAACTTATGTAAGTAGGAGAAGTAAATCAAGACTTTAACAATAGGGTTTATGTTTAAGTATATTCAGAAATTTTCACATGGTATCAGAGCGATTGCAGATCTAGCTGAATCTCCAACAAGAAGGTTGAAGAACCTGTGTTGTAGAAAGTAGCAACAACAACAGATAAACCAGAGAGGGCAGCACAGCAACAGAAGGATGCAAAGGCGACAAGAGCCGCATAGGGGCTGACGCAGTCCCAGCTGGGGGACGTAGAGACAGCGCAGTGCCTTCCAGAGGGACGCAGGAGCAGCCTACACTGTGCAGTCACTGCGTCGAGGCTGTGCTGAGCTAGTCTGCTCACGCAAAACCCAACCAAGGTGACAGTCCAGAAGTTGATTGTTGTGTAGAGTGTCGTGAACCGGAAGCTGAGTTGCATACCTTCAACAATTGCTAGTGGGGTGAAGATTCTACCAGTGTAGAATTTAGCATAAGCTAAGTTGACAAAGAGCGGGAGGAGAACAACTTCTTAGTAGATTTCCTACCAAAGAAATCTGAAGATCGATCGTAGGGTGATCGAAGAGTGCTGATTCGTTGTGTTTGGCAGACTTCCAAGGGAGAAAGTAAATTGTCAACGGGAGCAGAGGGTGCCTTTCTCGCCAAGGACCCTATATCTGAGTCTCGAGCATAGAGAGGAGGATCCGTTCCGACAAATTTCTGAGCAGGCGGCGCCACACGGACTGAGTGATCATGATAGGTTGGACAACCTGTCCAACTTTGCTATCTGGAAGGCCAGAATCCTGGTATTCCTGGAGACCTACAGTATACGGGAGCATGCAGAGAAAGTCTTGGCTACACCAACTGATGTGAAACTCGTGGAGAAGCATAATGAAGCAGCGGCACATGTCAAGCACTTCATTATGGACGGGGTTAAAGATCATGTGGTACCACACATAGCCGAGAAGACGATGGCTCATGAAATGTGGGAAGCCCTAACCACATTGTATCAAGGGAGGTCCATCCAAAGAAAGATGCTTCTGGAGAACCAACTGAGGTTATTCATGATGTCCAAGGGAGAGGAAATCGATCCTTTCCTATCTAGACTGTATTCGATCCGGGATCAGTTGACTGGCATGGGGGTCAAGGTGGATGATGATGTCATGGTGAGGATGGCTCTAAATGCTATCACAGAGGACTGGGAAACCTTTGTCCAAAGTCTCTTGGGCAGAGTGGATCTTCCTAACTCGGACAATATGTGGGCTATCCTCTGACAAGAGGAGATCCACCGAATCACCAAGAATCAGTACAGCACCGATTCGAGCAAGATAAGGAAGGAGGAAGAGGAAGATGCAGCCCTGGCATCAAAGAGGTAGCAAGGGAAAAAGAAGCGTGATCTGTCAAAGATCAAATGTTTCCAGTGCGGTGAACTTGGAAATTTCGCTAGCAATTGTCCTCAGAAGGACAAGGAAGCTTCTAGTTCCAAGGATGTTGTAGTAGATGATGGCTCTGACGATGATGTAGCAATGAGCGCTCATGAAGCACGAAAGTGGGGCAATATTGATCTGTAGAGCAGCTACAAAGTGGTGGCGGGATCCTTTAGTAGCCCAACTCTCGGATCACATTCATGCTACGGGAGCCTTAAGACGGTAGCAAGGAATGACTGGAGCAATGGGTGCAAAGACCACAGATGAAGCAAAGGCAAAGGCTGACACAATGGATAAGGAGCAGCGTAGTGCAACAGCAATGTGAGGCAGCAGCGCAGAGAAGGCTTGCTTACGCAGTGCAGTGTTGTAGCAAAGCAGAGGCTTCAGGAGCAGTGCAATGCAGATGCAGCAGCAGTGTAGAGGGCAGCAACGCAGAGGAAGACTGCTTACGCAGTGCAGTGCTACAACAGCACAATAGTCTCTAAAGGACAACGCAGAGCAGCAGCGTATGGAGCTTCAGTGACGATTTGCAGGCCAACTGACTTGTCTGTCATTTGGCCAAGGTCCTTCAGTTGCTTACTCTCAGCAACTGATTTGCAGTGCAACAGTTAGTAGTGGCAGCGCTATGGGCAGCAGAATGCAAGAATTTGAGAGGGAGCTGCAGTACGAATGTAGCAGTGGTGGTGGCAGCGTCATGGGCATCAGTACAAAAGAGCAGCAGCAACTTAGTGATGAAGGGCAACAGGCCAAGCATTAACGTAGAGACCCACACCAGAGATCAGTGCAGAACTTCGGTGTGAAGTGTTTTGCTAGAGCACATTCCTTGCTAAGAGGGAGTGTTGAGATTTTGGGGTGTTGGGGTAGCATCAGATGTGCTCTAGTTCCCAAACTTAGTGGAGGGACTAGAGTACATAAGATCTCCAAGACCCAGAAAGCATTTTGGGAAATTCCATATGATTTAAGAGATATTTAATTAATTAATCTTTTTAATTAAAGACCCTAAGTCTAACTTAGGAAAATTAAAAGATTAAAGGTAATTAAATTAAACATGTGATGAGAATGACTTAAGTGACACGGATCAAGCATCTTCTAATCTTAGTCGTCGATTCAAGATTAGATCATGGTCGTTGATGGTTCAACGGGAAAAGTATAAGAAGAGGGCTTGGGGCCAGTTGGAGAACACACACACTGGCAGAGCACTGAAGCTAAGCTGAAATTCTAGGGTGTGGTTTGGTAAGAATTTCAGAAGTGTTTCAGCTGCAGTGAGGGACAGTATTGGCAAAGGAGATGGTCTAGTCCCAGCCCAAGAGTACAACGAGGGCAGAGAAGCAGCAGACCAAGGCAGTAGCTACGCAGAGCAGCCGAGAGCCCAGCGGGGGCAGCATATAGACAGCAAGAGGCCAGGAGGGCTGACGCATGCCCAGCTAGGGCAGAGCAGGGGCAGCGTAACCCAATATAGGGTGACGCAGGCCCTTCCTAAGCAGCGTAGAGGCTGACACAGACCAGCAAGGCTAAAGCAAAGGGCTTCCGAGCAGCGCTGGGGTTTCTAGAGACCGGAAAAGGCTGAGTTCTGTAAATCCCGTTTCAGGGTGTGAATCAGACATATTTTTCTGTCTCCGGAATAGAGGTATTGCTGCAAATTTATTTCTCTGTTGGGTTAACCAGTTTGGTGCCCAGATTTGTTGTACTTAGAATCTGCTTAATAATAAAAACCCTCCAGAAGCTAGCAGCACCGGTTTTCCCGCATTGGGTTTTTCCGGGGTCAGTTGTCCAAAAAATCCTTGTGTGCCACTTTGTCATTGAGCATGTTATTCAGTTTAGATCTGCATGTGTAGATTGTTAATGTTTTTACTTAAATGTTAATGTTGAAGATTTCAGATTACTAACTTATGTAAGTAGAAGAAGTAAATCAAGAATTTAATAGTAGGGTTTTTGTTTAAGTATATTAAGAAATTTTCACAGGAAGCTCTTCATCAGTAGAAAAGAATTGGAGCACCTATGTTTTTATTCATTCTGTGAAGGGCAACAGGTTGGGCTCAGAGAAGGCAGAGGATCTTGTTTATGTGCACTCCAACCTTTGCCTTGCATCTCGTAGGGGTCTAGAATATGGCAATGGTCCTTCTAAAGAATGGGATGTGGATCCAGAAAATCCTGATTTGGATTTTTCTCTTGTTTCCTTGAATATTGAGGACCAGGATCATAGAAGTGGAATTGGCCAAACATCTTCTTCAGCTACACCATCCATTGCTGAGCATGCTTATGCTGCTATTTTTTATGAGGATTCCGATAATGAGTATTAGTCTTTTGACTTTATTGTACTTGCAGCCTCATATATATAATAAAGGCTGATTTTGAGATTTTGATATATAATAAAGGTTGGTTTTGGATACTCCAATAATGTTATTTCATTATGTGTCCGTTATCATTCATGAGTAAATGTGTTGTAACTTGTAATAGTTTATGCTTTGAATGTAATAAATTATAATGTATCATGTATGTTTTATGATTTCACATAACATTTCTTAAACGTCTTAAATTATAATATATATATATATATATATATATATATATATATATATATATATATATATATATATATTGTGTTTCCCCGTTTCCAAAATTTGGGGAGGTTGCGTTTCGTATTGTACCTTGTTTCGGAAACTCATTTTCGTTTCCACGTTTCGTGCAACTTATCCTTATGTAAAAGCAAAAAGAAGAAAATATTTTTTTATTATTATTATTTCACTTGTCATGTTCTTCATGCTTCTATGGCTTATTGAGTCAAAAGAATATTTGCCATGAGTCAATTCATTGTCTTAGAGTCAAGTCCCATTTCGATTTTTGAAACAAAGTGGAAAAGTAATTTTATTTGATTCAAAATAGTCAATTTTGTCTCCAAAAGACCAAGTTAACCCTGCTTGGACAAGTCGGCCCTGGAAGGGATCATTTCGACCTCTTGGATGTGTATATATACAGTGCAATTCAACCTCATTGGGAGACAAGCAAGCAACTTCGATTTATATGCCAAGAAGAGAAAGAAAACCAATGAAGATGTTAAGGAAAAATAGCTAAAGTCAAGAGAGAGAGAGAGAGTGAAAGCAAGGAGGAATAAGAATCTGCCACACGTGCAAAATTCTGCCCTAGAATTTGCCACATGCAAAATTCCAAAAAGTTGCAGGGGCCAAAAATCATAATTTGACTAAGATTTGAAGAGGTTTGACTATCGTTGACTTGGTTGGATTTGACTTGGTTGAGGAAGGTTTGAAGAAGGGTTGACTTGGGTCTTGTGGAAGGTCTTGGTCTTGGATTTCTCACTTTTATCTGACTCTATAAGAAGAGAAGAGTTTTCTGGGTATTCCCCCTTGTGGGCTTTTCCCCTGGATTGGAGCATATATCTTGTGTTCATTGTTTTCTTTTTATCTTCATGTTTATGTTTTGGTAATTGTTTGATGAAAAGAACATAATAAAATAATAAGAAGCTAACATATATTCACAAGAAATTATCAAGAAAGAGAAATCAACCCTAATTGGTTGTCCTAGTGATTTCTCAACATCCCCAAGGCGAAGTAACATTTCCTCAACCCACCCTTCAATCCATAGGTGTTATGAGAACAATAATGGAAACGGAGGGTAGAAGACATCAGGGTCAAGTGCCATGGTCAAAGGGACCAACATAATGGGGATCCACATCCTAAGTGTATAGATGTGAGGAGGGAGCAATCGTGGATGCATGAGTTACCAACCTGACCTTTGTTTTTTCACCCCTCTTGTGCGTCTTTTTACTTTTTCTTGATTTTTTTCTTTTTAATACTACTTATAGCTCAAAAAAGAGTTAGAGCTTGCCTTGTATGATGTATGGCAATTGTATTACCCCTCAATGATGAGGAAATTGATCGAGACAATTGATCCCCCATCAGGATTGGGTCATGCAAGGTTTCCTTTCATGATGTAAGGAGAAATATGATGCTTAGGTGTGAATTTTTCACTCTGAAAAGTCTATAGTTGCAGTGATAGATTTATTTCTCCTACTTATTATTTCAATAAGTTATTTACATAAATCTATCGGTAAATATCGAAACAAATACTACTACAACATTCACAAACATATATGCAGAGAAGTAAACAGTAAAGGACATAAGCACAAGAATCAATCACATGTACACAGTTATTTTTGGACAATTGTCCCTGAAAAAACCCAATGTGGGAAAATCGGTGCAGCAGATGAGGGTTTTATTAAATTCTTCAGCAAATGATTTCTTTACAAGGAATATACTGGCAGATAGAATCTGAATCACCTGAGACAGAATTCTCGACTCCTCCCGACAAATCTCTGACACCCTCATCAGCCTCTGCTTCTCTCTGTGCATGTCTGCGTGTTTCTCTGCACAGTCCCTGCGCTGGGCTGCGTAAGTCTGCGTAGGCTCTTCGTGGGTTCACTGCGCTGCAACCCAGTTGTTAAATTCTGAAGATGTTCTATGCTAGATGCAAATATACTTTAAACTTCTAGGGCTTAATGAAAGTAAGATGCAGATAGAACATACCAATAGATTGATGGAAGACAAGCCAAAAACAGAGATAAAGAATGGTGGCGTTACGGCGGTCAGCAGGACGCTTCAACCAGCAAAGTCTCCAAAATGCCAGCCAACCCAATGTGTCACACAACCCCAAGACGTCTCATCAAGAATACTCCACAAAGACGCTACACCAAGAAGCCCTAAACGCAGAACCAAAACGCTGCTCCATTGCCATCCAAATGAGAAGAAAATGCCTTCAAAAAATGTGTAAAATGAACTCCAAGTCTCTCTAATATATAGACATCTTTGGGGGTGTGTGACACATCTCTAATGCATGTGGGATAAATCAGGACAACCATGCACATGTGGAATAAATTCAAAATACATGTTCTGCTCATCCGATCAAGATGATCTTTAGATCGATCTTGCACCTCTTCGAAAGAGGAATCCAATAAAAATATTGGCATCGTCATCTGAGCATCACAACATGGAGTTTGGACCTAGTTGCCCAAAATTAACACTCCCTCTCAACTAGGGAGAACTCGATCCACCAGTGCCATCCAAACATCATGCGTCATCCTGTCATAACTTGCTTTGTTGGCTTCTTTATTTCAAAACAAAAGGTGAGTCACAAAGACATTACTCACGGCTAACCCTAAGTCAGCTCAAAGGTCTGAAACCTCTTATAGGACTCAAAGGAGTCACACACAAACTCGAAGTTGGTTACACTGACCCGAAGTCAGTTGGAGGTCCGAAACCTCTCTTGGACTCGAGAGAGTCACACACCAACCCGAAGTTAGTTTCACTGACCCGAAGTCAATTGGAGGTCTGAAACCTCTCTTGGACTCGAGAGAGTCACATACTAACCCGAAGTTACTTTCACTAACCCGAAGTCAGTTGGAGGTCAGAAACCTCTCTTGGACTCGAGAGAGTCATATACTAACCCGAAGTTACTTTCACTGACCCGAAGTCAGTTGGAGGTCCGAAACCTCTCTTGGACTCGAGAGAGTCATATACTAACCCGAAGTTAGTTTCACTGACCCAAAGTCAGTTGGAGGTCTGAAACCACGTGCCATCCTAGACATAGAGAGTACGACAATCTCTGATGCGTCCATCAGTCTTGCTATGGTCTCGATTTCACATTTCCTACCTCATTGGCCAAATGAGAGGTACTTCCCATGAGTCTGAAACTCCATGGGTAGGATGCATACAGGACACAGATAAAAGAGAGGTAAACCAACTCAATATCATCACGGTGGGGCGGAAGCACACTAACAAGGTTTGGCAAGCCTGGCCCTGTGGTTTCTCATAGCTCCAAAAAGAACTATCCCCAAAGCCCCTCTGGAGCTCCGAGAGCTCATTGTCCAACAGGACCCTCCAAATAGGGTCGTTCCACGATTCCAAGATTCTCACGAAAGGTTAGGAACATGACCTTCCCCAAGGGCTTTGTGAGAATATTCGCGATCTGCTCATCAGTTCCTATATGATCAAGCCTTACGGTGCCTTGCTGTACCATATCCCAGATAAAATGGTACCAAACATCAACATGCTTTGATCGATCGTGGAACACGAGATTCTCTGACAAATGAATCCCCCTTTGGTTATCACAAAGGATAACGGTGGCATCTAGCACATGCTCGAACAACTCACTGAAGAGATTTCGCAACCAAGTGGCTTCACAACAGGCCATACATGCTGCAATGTATTTAGCCTCAGCGGTGCTCAAAGCTACCGACTTCTGCTTCCTACTCGAAGTAGACCCAAGTGTGAAGCAACATCCAGATGTGCTCTTGCGATCCACCACACTGTCAGCCCAATCGGCATCAGTATATCCACGGAGTCTCAAACTCCCGGCAGTGTATCTCAGCCCATGGTCTATCGTGCCCCAGAGATATCTCAAGAGTTTCTTGGCACCAACCCAGTGAATGTTATGAGGATCAACCAGGTGTTGACTCAAAGTGTTCATTGCACAACATATGTCCAAACGGATGTTCCCTAACAACATCAGGGCCCCTACGAGTTAACGATACTCAGTAGGATTTGTTAGCACGGGTCCAGCAGCGCTGCCACTGAACTTCTTAAAGTTGAGCTCCATCAGTGCCGACACGGACTTATAGTCCACCAATCCAAATCTTTCCACCAACGTCAATATATTTTCCTTGAGAAAGGAAAATCTTGCCAGGTCTCTGCCAGACCTCCAGGCCTAGGAAGTAATCCATCAATCCTAGGTCCTTCATCTCGAACTTAGAAGCGAGCTCCCTCTTACACTGATGAATGAGAGGGTCAGCAACTATCAGGAAGAGATCGTCCACATAGAGAACCAGAATGAGAGGCTTTTCTCTATCAACCTTGAAGTAAAGGTTTGAATCAGCATTACTACGAGTGAAGCCCAGCTTCATCAAGTAGCTATCTATCCTCTCGTACCAAGCCCTAGGGGCTAGCTTCAACCCATAGAGGGCTTTCTTCAACCTGCAAACATAGGTGTCTTAATCCTGGACTTCTAACCCCAGAGGTTGATCTACATATACCTCTTCCTTTATAGCACTATGTAGAAAGGCGATCTTCACATCCATCTGATGAAGATTCCATCCTTGTGTATCAGCAAGGGTAATAATAGATCACAGGTGCAATCATAATCGATGCCTTCCTAGGAGAAGTCTCAGGCAACACATCTTGCCTTGTACTTTTCAGCACTCCCATCAGATCCATGCTTCATCTTATAGAGCCATATCGAGGTGACAACAGTTTTGTCCTGCGATCTCGGCACCATATCCCAGAAATCATCCTTCAAAATGGACTCGTACTCTTAGTGTATCGCATCCTTCCAGACTTGATGCTTTACAGCTTCTTCACATGATCCAGGCTCATATTATACTCATGGCAGCTAGATACCTATGATATTTATATGGCTTCTTGCTTTTCCCGGAATTTCCCCCTTTGGAGCCATATGTCTCTGAGCCATGAGGGTCTTCTTTCTTCCAACAATGATATTAGTTCAAGAGCATATACGATTGTAGTCTCCTTCTTAATGCCACCTCCTCTTGTGAAAGAAGACATCTATAAGAACATCCTCTTCAAGCATATCAGATAAGACAGTGTGTATCAGATGTCTTTGTGACACTTGAGAAAAAAAAATCCCCTATGCTTTCAAATGCCTTTATGATTACTTTAAATGTGGCATCCCAGACACCAACTCGGAAAGGAGTTTTGTACTCATCGGCCTAAATCTTATTCTCCCACTGTCAAGCCCATATAAGAATCATAGCCATATGTTGCCATATATCTGTCATACATCTTGACAGGTATCATATATCATTGATTACAATGTTGCCATAATATTATCATACACATCACTATCATATTCATCACTGTTATACGGAATTGAAGATACCAAACTTCACAAGCTAGAAAGTCTTCACAAATTCTGCATACAAGACATCTGATGATGATGATGTAGTTGACTTGATTAAATCTTTGATGTTGTTGTAGTAATACTGCAAAATATCACTCCTGGAGTTATTTTTGATGATGTTCAATTCAACACGGGCACTCCACTGTACTCGTTTTCATGCTAAGGATAGCCACTGTTCCTTTGTCCTGAATAGTACATATTCCTCACAAATTCTCACAGTGATCAGTGAGATCCTCTAGAAACTTCCAAAACAATGATGAAATAATGTGTCAATGATTCCCTGGAGATCAATACTGACTTCTGGAACTTTTGATGCTTGTCTCAACTCTTCATAAAATGATCAACATTATGCTTTAGAGTAACGAATATTTCATCCTTAAGAAGCTTAGGATAGATCTTCCACAGTGATTGTCCCTGCAGGATCCTTTCCACAGAGAGATGTTACTTATACTCAGAATTTTGAACCTCCAGGGATGCAACAAAGTCCTTTACTTATCTCATGTTCAAGGCTGCCAAACAGGTTTGAGGTCTTATAGCTGCAAAGACAAATGAACCAAAGTCTTGAGGCTGCAGTTCGAGCTTGGCAAGAGTCTTCACACTGTTGTAGAAACTAGTCCAAGCTTCAAAACGTTGTCCCTGTCTCTGTTCAAGGTTGACACAGTTCTTTGCAAAGTAGTCTCTCCACAGAAGTACAAGCTACCACGTTTGTATACTGCCCAGGTGACTGTTCCAATAATCCTGAATCCCTTTACTGTGACTATTTCACAGGTTGAGCTACAAGTAGGTGCAGATTCGATGTAAAACCCAACCTCCACAGTTAGTAATCTGAGTCTTCTACACACAGGAACAAGTTGCAATCTCCTCAAATCATTGTTACAGCAAATCTGAATTCTTTAAATACTTCAAAGCAACCCAGAAACAACCTCAAGTTACTGGCTATGTCCTTCGGCCTAGCTCAGCAACTTGTTGTAGCCTTTCTGGCACATCAACAGGCCCAAACAAATACCCTTAACAGCTGCGATGTTCTCTTAACTTCCTTGGACTAGCTATGAGCTCTTTTCTACACCAATCCGCACTCACAACATCTTTGTTGCGGCCTTGACTTGGAGAAGGGCTGGCACCTTTGACTATTGTCCTGGGCATAAACAACCTCTAAACAGCTCCACGTTGCCCTCCAAAGAAGAGGTAGGGACAACGACCCCACCTGCAGCATCATATGTTGCCATTTCTTGCACCCACAACACTTCCACGCAGGCTGCATATGAATCTGATCCAATCCTGGTCACACCTAGATCCAATACACATCACAACATCACTACTGTTAACAAGTTGCACTGTTGTACTGTTGCACCACTGGTTAGGGCACACCACATTGCATTTAACCTCCTCACAACTCAGCAACAAGCCTCCAATCTAACTGCAGTCCACCTTAAGGAGACTCCTCCTGCCTTATAGGGCTGTTGTCCAGCATGAACGCAGCTCCTATAGGCTCTACTTGTTGGTTATGGCTTGCAGCCTAGCCCAACAGTGGACTGCGGTTGCTGTCTCCTCCACACAATACACAATTCTGTTCTTAAACAGCAGCGTCCTTCTCCTCCTAGCTGCGGTCTTCCAGCCCTGTAATCCGAACCCAAGAACAACCATTAACACTTGCCAAAACAACTTTCAAATGCCATTCTGTCACATACAGCACTGTGGCTTAATCACAGAAGATCCCATGCTATTTTCCAGGCTCCTCCACGTTGTCTTATGCTCCTTTGTTGTGGCTTCTTCTCCACGAAATTTTAGAGGTATTCCTTGAGTATTGCTCACTGTTTGAGGTAGGTTTCACTGCTGTTGACCACGGCCTGGTTAGGGCAAGAAACCATTCCTAATTCAACCCCTGTTTACAACACTTAAGCCCTCTTATCAGCTACGGGTTCCATCATAGGATAGGTTCCTTACATACGTTGAAGTTTCAATCTGTTGTTCGAGCCCTCCACTCAATATACAGTCAGCAATACAAGCCTTCTTCCAGCAGCTCGGTCACCTGAAAACAATCCTTATCTCGCTGCCCTAGATTCTCAACTAGATGGCCTTTGTCTTCTCCTAGCTCGGAAACCATGTTAAATTCTGAAGATGTTCTATGCTAGATGAAAATATACTTTAAACTTCTAGGGCTTAATGAAAGCAAGATGCAGATAGAACATACCAATAGATCGATGGAAGACAAGCCAAAAACAGAGATAAAGAATTGTGGCGTTACGGCGATCAGCAGGATGCTTCAACCAGCAAAGTCTCCATAAGGTCAACCAACCCAATGTGTCACACAACCCCAAGACGTCTCATCAAGAATACTCCACAAAGATGCTGCACCAAGAAGCCCTAAACGCAGAACCAAGAACGTTGCTCCATTGCCATCCAAGAGAGAAAAAAAATGCCTCCAAAAAATGTGTGTGTAAAATGAACTCCAGGTCCCTCCAATATATAGGCATCTTTGGGGGTGTGTGACACATCTCTAATGCATGTGGGATAAATCAGGCCGACCTTGCACATGTGGAATAAATTCAAAATACATGTTCTGCTCATCCGATCAAGATGATCTTTAGATCGATCTTGCACCTCTCCGAAAGAGGAATCCAATAAAAATATTGGCATCATCATCTGAGCATCACAACATGGAGTTTGGACCTAGTTGCCCAAAATTAACAACAGTGTTGCCTCCTGTGACCCACTGCGTCCCTTTGTCCCTGATCTCAATCACTGTTGAATCCCTCCCCCTTCAACTTCTGCAACTCTCTGCCCTGCAACTCTCCCACTGAGATCGAATTCTCTTACTTCAGAATCGATCTCCTTCGGGTACTGAGTGTATGCCCGGCGTGTTTTCCAAATGACCCTCAAGCCCTCTTTTATAATATTCTCGTTGGTGAATCAACGACCCAGATTAAAAATCTAATCAATGGCTAAGATTAAAACTTGACTTGATCTTTGTTTTCTAGAAGATTCACACTCTGACTTATTTATACCCTTTAATTATTTCATTTCCCTAAGTTTAGACTTAGGGTCTCCATTAAAATAATTAATTATTTTATTAAGTCATAAATCGAGTGGAATTTCCACAAACGGTTTCTGGGTTCTTTGGAATACTGATGTCCAAGCCTCCTTACAAAGTTTGACACTTGGAACACTTTCCGATGCTACAAAAATCAACATTAAGAACCAGGTGATGGCCATAAAGGGTGAGGGAGAGCTCATGATAGGCTTTTCCCCATGTGCTAATGTGTACATCCCGACCATCTTTTGCATTTTAATAATCTTCTTTTATTTTTCTTGTGGCCAATATATGTTTTTTCCTTTTTCTTTTAGCTGCATCAACCTCCCAGGGCCAAGTTTTGTGCCCAACCCAAGTATGAAGATGTATGGGTGCCAATCCCAGAGAACCAAAATTGTCAATTGAACCCAAAGAATGGAAGTGGAATATAGGTCATGTAATATAAGATGGAATGTGGTCAGTATGGAATTGAGGTAAATGGAACACATTATCTCAATAAGGGCATCCCAAGTAGTGCCCTTCCTATACCCATTGAGCAGGTCATGTTACCGCTCAAACTAGCAATGGTCCTAAAAGGGAATCCTATGGAGCGACTACTAGGTCAAAGGGCAACTAATGGAGCGATAACCCACTATCACCTCGACTAAGGCTCCTTACTTTTTTTGGACTTTCACTAATGGGAGGAGCCCCAGTATAAGGGGGAATCACTAGATGAATGGGTCAATAGGAGAATAAGGAGTGATTCCTAAGTCCTATTCACAAGAGAGACTCAATTAAATAGCTTGCTTTCTTTGAAAGCGGGGTGATGGACTCTCTAAGAAGGGCTAAGAGGATTTTTGAGCCTAGGTTTGGAAGGTATGCCTTATCGAGGGGCTTCCTAGACCTAAGAATCCTTGAAGAGAATTGGCCTTTATGTGATCTTTGTGAAATTAGAGTTGCAAAGTTGCAGGACCACAAAGGACCAAGTGGACCTAGAATTAGGCCAAAGGTATGGAGTTGATCAACCAATAAAGGGCTTGACCTAATTAGGGAGGAGAAGTGGATCAAAGGACAAATTTTCTCCTGAAGATTGAATAAAATGATCTAGATGAGGAAACTCGCCAAGGGAATCCCAAGGCAAGAAATGGTCTATGAGCTAGGGCTTGTTATATCTTCGGATCCCACAATAAAAAATGCTTCAAATTTGGAGGTCCTCTAGAGGAAAACCTAGAGCAATTGTGGACCAAAAATCGAGGTGTTTTGATGGCTATAATAGAATTTATGTGATGCCCTAGGTGATCTATTAGGGCTAGTCCTAGAAAAGAAAGAGGCGGCAAGAAAAATAATCATTTTAGGTGACCACTAGTCGATGGATTAGTGTCTTTCCTTTGGGAGCGATGGAGTCAAGATGAACTTGTGATATGGAGAGACAATACCCAATCAAGGAGGTCCTCAAGCAACTTCTCATGGCAATTAAGGCATGAGACCCCGTATAAGGAGACCAAGCCCCAAATGGTGACCCACTTGCAATCTTGCATAAGATCCAATGATTCCCCTTGCCTTCCAATACAACAAATCATAAGAATAATCAAGTAAAAGAGCTTACAAGTCATGGAATCAATGCGGCACTTCATGGTGGCATGCCCCTCCATAGTGGCCTTTGGCATGTACAAGTGTCTTCAAGCCCAATAAGGGGTTAATCAAGGACCCTATTAGGTGGTTTCAACCTTTAAAGCGGGTGACATATCTGTGGTACATCCATCAGGTGGTAGATGGCAAGTGATAGTGTGATGGAACGGAGCGGGGATCAAGGGAATGCTCCAAGCCACATGCCATGGTACAAGGGTAGCTATAATAAGGGAAGCCCACACCTGGGTATATGAGTATAGGAGGGAGAAAATCGCGGTACATGATTTACACAGAACTTTGTTTTTCCACCCTTATTCATGTGTCTTTTGCCTCTGATTCATTTTTCTTTATAACTACTTAGGGCTCCAGGGATGAGAGCATGAAGTGTACGATATATCATGGGTTCCTTAATGTGGAGGGGGCTCATCTAGGGCCATAGGAACCAGGGTGATGGCCATAAGAGGTAGATCTCATGTTTGGCTTTTTCCCACATGATAAATTTGTATGTCCCAACCATATTTTGCATTTTATGGTACATTTCCTGTTGAGAGTGGCCAAATTATGCTTTTTATTTTCTTTTTAGTTGCATCAACCTTCGGGGCATCATTCCAAGTCCGACCCAAGGTGTGGACAAGGGGAGGGGGAGGCTAACCCTATGTGCACCCAGTGGACACATGTGGATGCAGATGGGAAAAGAGATAAATGGGGCTAAAATGGGTGGAAGAGAGTGATGTATATGGTATCGGAATACGGGACCATGCAACCAAAATAGGGATTTCCCATGTAGTGCCAACCCTAAATCCAATGGCCAATAAAGGAGACCCCACGAGACTAGGACAAAAGGCTAATGATGAAATCAAGCAATGGAGACAAGAGTACTTACCTAGCCCACTCTTTTCGTCGAATCCCCCCACCAATCCATGCCCAAAAGTTTCCATGACAAGTAAGTAAAATTATTCAACTATACCAATGAAAAGCCATACCTTCGGGATCGGGAGGCCCACCTTCAAACATACAATCATAACAAGTGGACAAGGGACCACATGGCTAACTCAGGTGGCGGAGATAATTGCACATCAAGCTATCTGGTAGCTGCAAGGGGTTGATGGTTGCCAATTGAGAACCATCTAGGAGAAAAAATTTCTCCTATATACACTACCCATAGGTGGTGGGTAACAGGCCATTAGGGGAGGTCACATTGAACTAGGGTCAAAGATTAACCCCCCCTTTAAGCTGAGGGAACAAGATCACAATCAAAACCCCTCCTTCTAGGTCATCCCAAATCCATCTCAAATGCCCAAATACAAACAAAGCATAAGCACCCGAATGCAAAATGAATAAAGTACCTTTTCATCAGAAGCCCACCTTCGTTCATGTGCTCCTACGAGATGGGTGAGAAGACATTGTTGAGAAATAAATATGGCAGCAGATTAGGTTATATTTCTCTTACTTGATAATTGCTTGTGAATATATGGTGGCTTCTTATTACTTTTATAATGTTCTCTTCATCAAACAATTACCAAAACATAAACATGAAGATCACAAAAGAAAATGAACACAAGATATAGGCTCCAAACTAGGGCAAAATCCCACAAGGGGGAAAACCCAACCAACTTCTCTTCTTATTGAATGAAATCAAAGTGAGAAATCCGAGACCCAAAAATCAAGACCAAGACCTTCCACAAGACCCAAGTCAACCCTCCTCCAAGCCTTCCTCAACCAAGTCAAGTCCAATCAAGTCAACGAAGGTCAAAGCACCTCAGATCAAAATTTTGGACCTGCAACTTCGCAGAGTTGCCGCAACACCTTCGCAAAGTTGCCACAACATCTTCACAAATACATAATTTCGACCCTATAATTCACAGAGTTACCCGAATACTTTGCACGTGTGAATAGAGGTAGACAAAAGTTTGATTTTCCTTCCTTCTAGACCTTCGCTCTCTCGCCTTTGATTCTTGCTCTTTCTTCTTTGATTTTTGCTTGTCTTATTGTTTTGACTTGCATAGAAATCCAAGTTGCCATTGTGTGCTAAAATGACACCGGGCTGCTCTATATATCAATGTGGAAAAAGTCGAAGTCGGGACTAAATCGGCGAGGGTCCAAAAGTTGAAAAACTCGACAAAGTCAGTAGTTTTTTGAAAAAGTCGGCAAAACTAAAAAAAATACAAAAATATTCATATTTTGAAAAAATCCAGACTTTTTGGAAAAAATCCCGATTTTTTGGAAAAAATCTCAATTTTTTCAAAAAAAATTAAAAAATTATTAAAGAAACTACCTCACTCACGATTTTTTGGAAAAAGTCGGCAAAAAGTTGGGACTTCGAGGATAAAATCGTGACTTTTTCAGGGATGAAAAAGTCGGCAAAAAGTCGGCCGATAAAGTCGGGTCAGGGAAAAATTCGGGATTTTTTCAAAAAGTCGAGACTTTTTGCCGACTTTTTCCACACTGCTATATATACACATCCATGAGGTTGAATTGTCTCTTCCAAGGCCGACTTGTCCAGGAAGGGTTGACTTGGTCTTGTGGGTGACAAAATAACTGTTTTGACTAAAATAAATTCATTTTCTTCTTTCTTTCAAAAGTCCAAATGGGACTTGACTCAAGTACAATAGATTGACTCATGACAACTACTCTTTTGAGTCAATAATCCCTAGAAGCATGAAGAACATGCTGTGAAAAAATCCTAAATCTGGATTCCTACTCCAACAAATCTGAATTACTTCTCCTATTATTTTTCATAATTATTTCATTACAGTGAAATATCGAAGTAATTACTGAAGCAGTCTACGCAAATAATGTTGCGAAATAAATCTAAGTGCCGAAACAAACTGAAGAAAATACAATGAAAAACATCCACATTTGACACAGTTCTTTTTGGACTAAGTCCCAGGAAAAACCCAACTCGGGAAGACAGGTGCAGCAAATCTGAGGGTTTTGTATTATTAAGCAGTAGAATCTTGAGTACAACTAGGGTGCCAATATCCGGCTCACCCTTCAGAGAAAATCTCTGCAACAGAAGAAATGTGAGATATACCTCACTCTGCAATTCCCCAGCTGATCTGAATAACGTTGGTGAAGCCCCTCTCTACCTCTGCGTGATGCCTACACTGGAACTACGTAAGCCTATGTGGGCAATCTCTAGAACTACGTCACCTCTCCTCTGCAAATGATCAAGCTGATCAGAAACTGAGTCTTGGCCCTCTTGACTCAGAAACCCCAGCGTCCAGCTATCCCTGGACTGAATCTAGATGGCACTGCATCACTTCTGTGTGATTCCCTTCAGGAACTGCATCACCCCTCCAGGTAACTACGCTGCCTCTACTGTGTCACTATTGCCTCTCTCTCTGAAATGTACTCCTGGTCCTCCTGACCAGTTACTGCATTTGCCCCTCTGGAGCTGATCACTGAATCAAATCACTTAGCAAACCCAGCCCTAGTGATTCGATCTTGATCAAAAAGTTGTCTCTCTCACAAGCTTGAAAATGTTGATATTTTGTGTATTTGGGGTAGCATCAGTTGTGCTCTAGCTCCCAAACTTTGTGGAGGGACTAGAGTTCACCTGATCTACAAGACCCAAAAATGGATTTGGGAAATTTCATCTGGTTTAGGAGATATTAAATTAATTAATTATTTTAATGTATTTCCTAAGTTAAAACTTAGGGAACTTAAATAATTAAAGTGAATTTAATTAAACATGTGATGAAATTGTCTTAAGTCACATGGATCAAGCTTTCTTTTAATCTTAGCCATTGATTCAAGATCTAATCATGGTCGTTGATTTGTCAACGAGAAAAGTATAAAGGAAAGGCTTGGGGTCATTTGTAAAGACACATAGAGGCAAAGCACTGAAGCTAAGCTGAGATTCTAGGGCAGGGTTTGCTAAGAATACTCAGAAGTGTTTCAGCGGCAGAGAGGGGAATTTAGGCTAAGGGGATGATCTGATCTCGGGGTATAGAATACACAAGAGGCAAAGATCAGCTCAAGGATGAAGCGCAGAAGGCAAAGAAATAGCAAAGAAGGATAGCACAAGCCCAAGGATGTCATGATTTTTAACAGAAACCCTCGGTTACGCAAAGACCCTTCGTGCGCATAGTGACTATGTCACCTAGTCCGGGTACGCAAGCCCCTTTCTGAGCAACGCGCCGAGGGTTTGGAGGACTTCCAAGGCTGACACAGAGGCTTTTAGGGGCTTCAGAGGCTGACGCAGAGCCTTTCAGGGACAGCGCTGGGGTTTTTAGGCCCTAATCTTGGCTGAGTTCTATAAATCCCGTTTGAGGGTGTGGATCAGTCATTATTTTGGCCCTAGATCAACCAATGAGCTGTAGATCTAGTATTTTCTCTGTCGATAGTTCCAGATCTGGAACCCAGATTTTTGTATTTAGAAATATTCTTAATAATAAGACCCTCCAGCAGCCAGAGACCGGTTTTCCTGCATTGGGTTTTTCCGGGGACTAATTGTCCACAAATAACTGTGTCACTTTGTCAATGTGTGCATGTGCTTTCTGGATTGGTAAAGATCTGTTATGTGTTTTTCTTTGATTTTAACTTGAATTTATTCAGTTAATAACTTGTCTAAGTAGGAGGAGCATAATCGGATTAACAGTAATAATTTCTGCATAAAGTGTAAGATTCGTAAATTTCTACATGGTATCAGAGCAATTGCAGATCTAGGAGGGTCACCAGCAGGAGAGTTTGAAGGATCTAGCTGCAGAAAGCAGCTGGAAAAGCAACAGAAACGCAGATCTCAAGGGACAATGTAGTTTTCAGGAGCAGATTCACGCAGAGGGAAGGGTGACACTATCCAATGCTGTGTCCTAGCAAGTCCACACAATTATTGCGCAGGCAAACAAAACAAATGTTGTTTTGGTCTCAAGCTAGCTAGTGTGATTCGGGATTCGAATCATTATATCCGTAAAAGACTACAGAAAGTCGTTAAATTCGTAAGGGTCAGGGTTAAAATTTAAAGTTTTCGCATTTTTAGCCTTAGCACAAGTGACAAAGATTGAGAGGAGATCAGCTTCTCAGAGAGTTTCTTGCCAAAGGAAACTTGCAGTTTGATTAGAGGATCAAAGAAGAAGATGAATCATAGTTGATTTGGTAGATTTCCAAGGAGGGAAATCAGTTGTCAGAGGGAGCAGAAGGCACCTGTTTCACCAAGGTCCTTAGATCCATTTCTTTAGCAAAGAGAAAAGGAAGTTTCGACACATTCTGAGCATATGGCTCCTCATGGACTGCGTGACTAGGATAAGCTAGATGGCCTCTCAAACTTTTTGGTTTGGAAGGCAAGGATCATGATTGTCCTTGAGGCGTACAATCTGAGAGACCATGCAGAGTAGACTTTGGCCACATCGACAGATGCGGATCTCCTTCGGAAGCATAAGGAAGTTGTTGGGCATGCCAAGCGGCTGATTATGGATAGTATCAAGGACCATATTGTATCACACATAGCTGAGAAGAAGACAACTAACGAGATGTGGAAGGCCTTCGCTTCCCTATATGAGGGAAAGTTTGTCCAAAGAAAAATGTTGTTGGAGACCCAAATGAGGTCATTCATGATGACCAAGGGAGAAGACATGGAGCACTTCCTCTTCAGACTACAGTCAATCAGAGATCAGCTAACTGCAATGGGTGCAACGGTGGATGATGTTGTGATAGTCAAGACTGCCCTCAATGCAGTCACAGATGAGTGGGAAACCTTTGTCCAAAATATCTTGGGCAGAGCGGACCTCCCAGATTGGGACAACTTGTGGTCAATTTTGCGTCAAGAAGAACTCCGCAGGTTCACCAAGAGGCACAGCCCAGGATTGAGCAAAGTGAAGAAGGAAGATGAGGAAGATGCAGCCTTGGCATCGAAGAAGCAGCCGGAGAAGAAAGATCTTTCAAAGATCAAGTGCTTCCAGTGTGGTGAAATGGGACATTTTTCCAACCATTGTCCAGAGAAGAAAAAGGACAAGGAAGCATCCTCTTCCAAGGCAGTTGTGGCAGATGATGGGTCAGAAGATGATGCAACCATGAGTGCTCATGAACCACGGAAGTGGGGTGACATGGACATGTAAAGGAGCTACATGGAAGCAAGGCGAGATCCTTGAGCAGCTCATCTCTTGGATCACAAGTGAGCTACAACAACCTTAAGACAGTAGCGGGACAAGTGGAGCAGTGGGTGCATAGATCACAGATGAGGCAGAAGCAGAGGCAGCTCTGAAAGCTGGGAGGAGCAGTGTAGAGCAAAGCAGCAGCAGCATAGAAGTAGTAGCAGCGCAGAGGCTGATGTGACTTCAGCAGTGGAGAGAAGTGCTACTTACGCAGTGCAGAGCTACAGCAGCGCAGAAAGCTTCAGAGGGACAGCGCAATGCAGCAGCAGTGTGAAAGATTTCAGCACAAGGGGCTGATGTGACTTCAGTAGTGCAGAGGGAGTGTGATTAAGAAGGCAGAGCTGTAGTTGTGCATTGTTCTTTAGATGCCAGCACAGATCTATAACCGATGGAGCTTCAGTGATAAGGATGCAGCCCATCAAACTTGTTTGTCAAAGATTGGGCAAGAGATTCAATTGTTTCTCTCAACAACTAAAGTTGCAGTGCAACAGATCAGCAGTGGCAATGCTATGAGCAACGCAAATGCAGCATATTGAGAGGGAGCTGCAGTACAGAGGTTGCAATGGCAATGGCAGAGTCATGGGCAGCAGCACAAAATGGCAGCAGCAGTGCAGAGTTGAGTGACAGCAGGCCAAGCTTCAGTAGCACAGAACCAGTGCCCAAAATCATGTAATGCATAGTGTGATGTATTGCTAGAGCACACCCTTGATGTTAAGAGGGAGTGTTGATATTTGTGTATTTGAGGTAGCATCAATTGTGCTCTATCTCCCAAACTTTGTGTAAGGACTAGAGTTCACCTGATCTACAAGACACAGAAATAGATTTGGGAAATTTCATCTGGTTTAGGAGATATTAAATTAATTAATTATTTTAATGTATTTCCTAAGTTAAAACTTAGGGAACTTAAATAATTAAACTGAATTTAATTAAACATGTGATGAAATTGTCTTAAGTCACACGAATCAAGCTTTCTTTTAATCTTAGCCATTGATTCAAGATTTGATCATGGCCGTTGATTTGTCAACGAGAAAAGTATAAAGGAAAGGCTTGGGGTCATTTGTAAAGACACACAGAGGCAGAACACTGAAGCTAAGCTAAGATTCTAGGGCAGGGTTTGCTAAGAATACTCAGAAGTGTTTCAGCTGCAGAGAGGGGAATTTAGACCAAGGGGATGATCTGATCCCGGTGTCTAGAATACACAAGAGGCAGAGATCAGCTCAAGGACATCGTAGAGGAAGGCAGCAGCAAGGACAGCGCAGTCTCTCCAAGGACAGCGTGATTTTCAGCAGGAAACCCTTAGGGGTTACGTAGAGACCCTTCAGTGGCAGTGTAGTGACTGCGTCACCCAGTCTGGGGTAACGCGGTCCCTTTCGGAGCAGTGCTGAGGGTTTGGAGGACTTCCAAGGCTGACACAGACGCTTTCAGTGGCTTCAAAGGTTGACGCAGATCCTTTCAGGGACAACGCTGGGGTTTTTAGGCCCTAATCTTGGCTGAGTTCTGTAAATCCCATTTGAGGGTGTGGATCAATCATTATTTTGGCCCTAGATCAGCTAGTGAGTTGTAGATCTAGCATTATCTCTGATGGGCTTTCCAGATTTGGAACCCAGATTTGTGTATTCAGAGATATTCTTAATAATAAGACCCTCCAGCAACCAGAGACCGGTTTTTCCGGGGATTATTTGTCTAGAAATAACTTTGGTTTTTAAACGCATGTGGTGATCATTTTTTATAGAGCTATCCAGATTATCCACACTCGTTCTCTAGCACTGTGGATAATCCGGATAGCTCTATAGAAATAACTGTGTCACTTTGTCAATGTGTGCATGTGCTTATTCTAGATCTGAATTGGTAGAGATCTGTTATGTGTTTTTCTTCGATTTTAACTTGAATTTATTCAGTTAATAACTTTTATAAGTAGAAGGAGCATAACTGGATTAACAGTAATAATTTCTGCATAAAGTATAAGATTCAGAGATTTCTACAGAAAATGTCAAATGCTCAATGTGATTTCCATAGGCCCCTCACCCTCCTTCTTATAATCTTTCATTGACCCTTCAACGGCCAAGATTAAAACATAATCAAGGGCTAAGATTAACTTGGAGATGATCCATGACTATATCTAGAAGATTCACACTTAGTTTAATTAATACCCTTTAATTAATCAGTTTCCCTAAGTTTAGTCTTAAGAAAACATTAAAAAACGATTAATTAATTTAATTAAACCATCTCAGTGGAATTTTCAAAAATCCTTTCTAGGTATTATTGAATACAATGTGTCTTAGCCTATATACAAAGTTACAAGGCTAGAGCACATCCGACGCTACCATAAATCAACACTCCCTCTTAGCAAGGAAAGTGCTCTAGCAATACAACTCAATGTGTTGCTATGACTTCTGTACCATCTGTTGTTGTGTTGTTGATGCTGCTCACCAACACTGCACAAAAATGTTGCATCTGTACTGCCGCTGACTCTGCATGCTGCTGCCAACTACCACTGTACTGCAACTACCTTTGAATTATGCAACCAGGTTGTTACATTGCATGAGCACTGCTCTGCACTGCGTTGCACCACTGTGCACTACGTTGTTGCTACTCCTCTGTCGTTGTTGTTGCTCAACTACTGTTGTTGCTGCACTGCTGCTAATTGCAACAGAAAAACATCTGAAATTGGACAAGTAAAACTGCATCTGAATAATAAGACTGACTGCTGCTAACTTTTGCACTAGCTCTCTAAATATGTTGCGTTGTTGCTGCTATGCATTGCGTGAGCATTGCACTACACTGCGTTGCACCACTACTCAACTATGTTGCTGCTTCTCAACTGCTTCTTTTGTTGGTCAATCTCTACGTTGATCAGGCTCTAGTACTGCTAGCCACTACATTGTCTCTTCCTCTTCTGCTGCAACTATCCATTCTTCTATTGTCTTAAGGCTGTCGTAGCACGCATGTGATCCCTTAAGGATCTTGCCACCTGTAAATTCTGGATCTACAACTCCAAGTCAACCCACTTCTCTCCTTTCGAAATATGAGCTAACATAGCAAAATTAGCTTCTGCCTCAATCTTGGAAGCTCCGGCTTGAGGATCTTGCTTCTCCTCCTTGCCCTTTTTCTTAAGAGGACATTGTGTGGCATAATGTCCCATTTCCCCACACCTGAAGCACTTGATCTTGGACAGATCTTTCTTCTTCTGCCTATGTTGCCCCTTTGATGGAAGGGTTGTGTTTTCTTTCTCCTCCTTCTTGACTTTCGAACCACTGCTGCCATCCTCAATATGGATTTTGAGGAGATCTCTCCTCAGCTCTTCTTGCTGCAAGGCTGCCCACATCGCGTCCCATCCTGGAAGCTTTTCTCTGCCCAGAATGCTCTGGACAAAGACCTGATAGTTTTCTAAAACAGAGTTCAGAGTGAGCCTTACCAGCTCTAAGTCTTTGGGTGTTGATCCCACTGCTGACAGCTAATCTTGGTTATCCTGAATTCGAGACAAGAAGGAGTCAAAATGCTCCCTTCTTCATCCTGGTATTATGCATCTTTTCAAACCCTAGCCACATCTCTCTATCAGTGTTCTTTGCTGCTATGTGAGGTACGATGTGATCCTTTACGCCATCTAGGATCAATCGTTTGGCTCTTGCCATGTTCTTCTTGAAGGCTCTCAGATGTGCTGCATCCAGTGGCTCTGCAACTACGTTGTCAATGAGCGCCTTTAGATCATGCTCATCAAGGAGAAACTGAATCCTTGACTTCCAAAGAACATAGTTGGAGGCACCCTCCAATCTATCTTGGTCACACAGTTTGTTGTTGGCCATCTCCTCAATTGCTGATATCTTCCTCTAACCCTCTGCTCAGTTAGACTTACGCACTCCTTGAGGAGTAAGTCAATGCTTCTGCTGCTACACGGGAAAAACTGAGTCTCTTTCAGTAAGACAACTCTCTGAGGTCGAGAAATCCCCAATCTGTGTTTTTCAGAAATTTTCTAACACTTATGCATCAGCACTGAATGTTGTGTAGCAACTGCGTCCTTCAGCTACGCTGGTCTGCTACGCTGCCTCTTCTGCAACTGAAAAAGCTTACCCCTCTGTCAACTCTCTCAGAGGGAGCTTTCTCTGCGCTGGATTTCCCTCTTGGCCTGGACTACGTAACTACTGGGGTAGTCTACTGCTGCTTACGCAGCACCCAGTCTTTTCAGTGTTGATCTGCTGGTTCTCTTTTGTTTCTCTTGCACTTCAGCTTGAATAAGCTCTGGTACCATGTGAAAAAATCCTAAATCTGGATTCCTACTGCAACAAATCTGAATTACTTCTGCTATTATTTTTCATAATTATTTGATTACAGTGAAATATCGAAGTAATTATTAAAGCAGTCTACACAAATAATGTTGCGGAATAAATCTAAGTGTTGAAACAAACTGAACAAAATACAATGAAAAACATCCACATTTCACACAGTTATTTTTGGACTAAGTCCCCGAAAAAACCCAACTCGGGAAAACAGGTGCAGCAGATCTGAGGGTTTTGTATTATTAAGCAGCAAAATCTTGAGTACATCTAGGGTGCCAATATCCGGCTCACCCTTCAGAAAAAATCTTTGCAACAGAAGAAATGTGAGATATACCTCACTCTACAATTCCCCGGCTGAACTGAACAATGCTATTGAAGCCCCTCTCTGCCTCTGCGTGATGCCTACGCTGGAACTGCGTAACCCTACGTGGGCAAGCTCTGGAACTGCGTCACCTCTCCTCTGCAAATGATCAAGCTGATCAGAAACTGAGTCTTGGCCCTCCTGGCTCAGAAACCCCAGCTTTCAGCTATACCCAGACCTGAATATAGATGGCACTGCGTCACTTTTGCGTGATTCCCTTTAGGAACTGCATCACCCCTCCAGGTGACTGCGCTGCCTCTACTGTGTCACTGTTGCCTCTCTCTCTAAAATGTACTCCTGGTCCTCCTGAATAGTTACTGCATCTGATCACTAAATCAAATCACTTAGCAAACCCAATCCTAGTGATCCGATCTTGATCAAAAAGTTGTCTCTCTCACAAGCTCGAAAATGCCAAATGCTCAATGTGATTTCCATAGGCCCTTCGTCCTCCTTCTTATAATCCTTCATTGACCCTTCAATGGCCAAGATTAAAACATAATCAAGGGCTAAGATTAACTTGGAGATGATCCATGACTTTATCTAGAATATTCACACTTAGTTTAATTAATACCCCTTAATTAATCATTTTCCCTAAGTTTAGACTTAGGAAAACATTAAAAAACGATTAATTAATTTAATTAAACCATCTCTAAGTGGAATTTTCCAAAATCCTTTCCGGGTATTATGGAATACAAAGTTACAAGGCTAGAGTACATCCGATACTACCATAAATCAACACATGCTTGACTAATGAAACAATAATAATAATAATAATAATATTTTTTCTTTCTTCTTTTGTTTTACATGAAATATACAATGACACAAGTACAATGATAATTATGAAGACCGAACCTAGTTACATTTTCCAGCAAACATATGACTGATCTAGGTGGCAGAAATATGAATGGCACATTTTCTTCGGCTAGTGGCGGCTGCAAGAGCTGCTGGTTGGCCGGTTGGAAGAGATGATGGAAGAAAAATTCTCTTCGATGGGGATACCTATTTTTGGTGGGTAACAGGAACCATTCTAGATACATCTACAACCGATATACAAATTTATTAACCCAGCCTGAAAAAAATATTATAAAGCATTAATTAAATAAAAATTCATCGAAATTTGAAAATTCAAACCTTGGAAATTGAATGTCATTAGAATTGATCTATGCCATATAACCACTTATTAGCTAGAGCTCCCTTGTGCAATATTTTTATACATGAATATCAATTTGAAGTCACATGTTTGAAGAAATATATAGAACTCCTGTGGCTTTTGCTTCCTAGAAAGATTTTGATATGGCAATACTAGTCAAGACCTATAGTTTATCTACTTGACCTTTGTTTCAACCAACCATGTTACAACCTTTCAAATAATAATATTAAAACTAGATAGAGCCACATCAAGGCCCATGCATAAAAGTCCATTTTTGTAAGTTATTTTTTTTGTATATCTAAGTTTAAGGTCATGGCCTAGCCAAACACCAAACTGATGTATTGGATGTCTTGTTTGTGGGACAAGGGACCTTCCATGTAGTAATTTGACTACTTAATCTATGGAGATGTACATACCCTACCCTTTTCCGATTTTGAACCTGTGACTTCCAAGAAGGAAACAAATATTCTTAACCCTACTTCTCTATGGAATTTAATTCTATATCATATCTAAAAAAATTATGTTACATATATATACATAAATATCTATATGTTACTAGAAAAAATGTAACTAGTGTCGGTCTTCATAATTCTATTTGAGTCATGATGTAATGTATTTGTCAAAAGAAAGAAATATAAATTTTATTATAAAAGAAATTGACTTATTAAAGCATGGGTTTCATGTTTGGGTCAATTATTTATAGGTCAAAGCCTCCATTGTAGGATTCTAGGCTTTATGTCAAGTGTACTTGCCCATTTCATAATGTAATAGACCCTTCTTGGGCTTATCTGTCAAGAAAGAAATTTATTTTGATATAAATTAGGTCTTCTAGGCCTCCTCCACCAAGTCAGCCTCAAGAAAGGACAAGTTGGCCTCAATAAGGGAATTTGACCTCACAGACTCACGATATATAGGAGCAACTCGACACATTTGGAAGCACATCTCTCTCAAGTTTGAATTGTAGTAGCTGGAAGCAGTAAAGGGTGTGAAATTCAAGGAAGGAGGAAAGGGCTAGCGAAGGAGAAGGAAGTCTTTATCTAGCTAAGGAAATCAAAATTTTCTCTCTTGTCTCACACGTGCGAAGGCACTGAAGCTAGAGGAGGGCTGAAATTGTAGTCTTGAAGCTAGGTCGAAATTTTGATGCAATAGGGTCAAAAATATGTCCTTGATGGAGTATTGAAGCAGTGTTGATGCAATATTGATGCAGACGAGCTTTGAAGGTTAGAAGAAAAGTTTGATGGCGGACTTGGTGGGCGAGGATGTGAAAATTTATGAGCATAGAAATCCTAATGCTATAAATTGATTTACTTCTCCTGCTTGATTTATTACACAAGTTATTTAACTAAAATATTCGGAAAAACTTCAAAGTAAACACAACTAGCAGCCTACACAAATACAAATCATTTACATAACATCATGCACATATGACAAAGGAGACACAAATTTTTCGAACAAATGTCCCTGGAAAACCCAATGTGGGAAAACCGGTGCAACAAATATGAGGGTTTATTATTATTAAGCAGTAGTTTCTGAGAACATCTAGGGTGCCATAAACCGGCTCACCCAATAGAGAAATCCTCAACTACAGAGAAAAATGTGAGATATACCTCATTCTCGCAAGTCTCAGCTGATCCGGATGAGCAACTGGTGAAACCCAACTGGCTCTGCATTGCCACTGCGTAACGCTGCGTGGCCCTGGCTGAGGGACTGCGTCACCCTAGCTCTGCGTGGATCTGCTTCTCCGAAGTCTGGTTTCAGCTTTGCCAGCTCAGAAACCCTAGTCTCCAGCAGAATTTCAGACTTTCTTTGGAGACATTGTGCTGCACCAACGTGAGACCTACATCCCCCTCTCAATTGACTGTGTCACACCCTCTATTGGCTGCGCTGCCTCCACTGCGTCTCTGTTGCCCTTGCTCTGCGTTGTACTCTTGGTCCTCCTGACCAATCACTACATCTGCCCCTCACTGCTTCTTTGAGTCACTCAGATCTAATCTTCGTCCGAGCACTACTCCATCATAAGAATTCAATCTCTTAGACTCTCTGTGTGTCCTCCAACTGACCCCAAGCCCTTCCTTTATACTTTTCTCGTTGACACATCAACAATCGTGATCTAATATCTAAGCAATGGCTAAGATAAAAGAATGCTTGATCCACATAACTTAGAATGTTCTCATCACATGTGTAAATTAATTCACTTTAATTTTTTAATTTCCCTAAGTTAGACTTAGGGTCCCCATTAAAAAAATTAATCATTTGAATAACTTTTACACCAGATGGAATTTCTCCAAACACTTTCTGGGTATTGGATATTTCATGTGTTCCAACCCCTCCACAAAGTTTCGGAGCTAGAGCACATCCGATGCTACCGCAAAATCTCAACACTCCCTCTTTGCGAAGAGTGTGCTCTAGCAATACATCCACATTTAAGCATTGCCCTGATCTTTGGCATCGGTCTCTGTGTTGATGCTTGGCCTGTTGCCCTCCATCCATTGCGTTGTTGCTCTCTATATTGTTGCCCATTGTTGAGATTTTGGAGTAACATCGGATGTGCTCTAGCTCCCAAATTTTGGGGAGGAGCTGGAGTACATGAGATCTCCAAGACCCAGAAAGCGTTTGAAGAAATTCCATCAGATTTAAGAGATATTTAATTAATTAATCTTTGTAATTAAGGACACTAAGTCTAACTTAGGAAAATTAAAAGATTAAAGTGAATTAAATTAAACAAGTGATGAGAATGACTTAAGTGATACAAATCAAGTAGCTTCTAATCTTAGCCGTCAATTAGAGATTAGATCACGGTCGTTGATGTTTCAACGAGAAAAGTATAAGAGATGGCTTGGGGTCAGTAGGAGAAGACACACATTGGCAGAGCACTAAAGCTAAGCTGAGATTCTAGGCCATGGTTTGCTAATTATTTAAACAGTGTTTCAGTTGCAGCGAGGGAGATGGTTTGATCCTAGGCCAAGAGTACAACGAGGGCAGAGAAGCAGCATTCCAAGCCAGCGCAGAGGCAGCTAGGTGCTATGCAGTCCAACCAGAGCCCAGCAGGGGCAACGCAGAGGCAGAAAGAGCCATGCAGGGCTAACACAGGCCCATTCAAGGCAGCGCAGGGCCAGCGTAAGCCTGTCAGGGGTGACGAAGGCCCTTCCTGAGAAGCACAGAGGCTGACGCAGGCCAGCCAGGCTTACGCAGAGGGCTTCAGAGCAACGCTGGAGTTTCCAATGGGCCAGAAAGGGCTCGAGTTCTGTAAATCCTGTTTGAGGGTGTGAATCAGCCATATTTTCTTGTGAAATCTTTTCAGGATTTCTGTCGTGTATCTTCCTTACCCCAGGAAGATTTCCCCTTTCTGCTACAAGACTTCTAATCCAAGAAAATAGTGCATCTGCCCCAGGTCCTTCATGTTGAATTTTGTAGCCAAATTCTCCTTACAGTGCTTGATGAGCTTGGATGATCCAGTCGGGAACAAATCATCCACATATTGTACCAGAATTAACAACTCATCCGCTACTCTCAAATAGTAGAGGTTGGGGTCTGCATCACTCTTGACGAACCCCATCTTCTACAAGTATCTATCAATTTGCCCATACCATGCCCTGTGGGCTTGTTTTAAACCATATAAGGCTTTCTTAAGCCTACAAACATGAGTCTTCTGCTCATGTGTCTCGAAGCCCTTTGGTTGTTCTATGTACACTTCCTCCTCTATTACCCCATTCAAGAACGCTGCCTTGACATCCATCCCGTGAATCTCCCATTCCATTTGCGCAGCCAGAGAGATGAAGGATCTGATAGAACTGTAGCGTGCTACAGGGGCGAAGGTTTCCTCATAATCAATGCCTTCCTTCTATGCATACACCTTAGCTAAAAATCTTGCCTTGAACTTCTCTATGCTGTGATCTGCAGCATACTTGATCTTGTAGATCCTCCTGAATCCTACAACTGATATATCATGTGGTCTAGGGACTACTTCCCAGACATCATTTGTCATGATGGATCTATACTCCTCCACCATGACATCCATCCACACTTGATGCTGAGTTGTTTCCTGAAAGCTGGAAGGTTCTCCAACCTAAGCTACTAGTGCCTGATATCTGTCCGGTTGCTTTCGTATCCTCTTCCCTTCTCTACGGGCTTAAACAAATTCTCCTGCATCCTTTAGAATTTGTTGAAGTTCTCTGCTCGGTCTCCCATCAGTGGTCGGCGGTCTCACCCGCTCCCCTTCTTGTTCTTCTTCAAAGGAACTCTCCTCAGAATCTTTGTGCCTTGGAGAGGCACTTCACCCATCCTCTGTAGGTCATTGAGGCTATACTAGTGGATCCTCCTCAATCTGCGTATCTGTGGCTATTTCTTGAGATTTCCTGAAGGCTCTCTCCTCCATGAATTTCACATCCCTTCTTACCGCGATTTTCCTACTCTCTGGAATATACATGCGATATTCTTTCGCATTCTCACTATAGCCCATAAGGAAATCCTTTTCTGCAATCTGATCCAACTTCTTCCTCTTTTCATTTGGAACGTGGCAGTACACCATGTTGCTAAATATCCTGATGTGGCTCACCTTTGGCTTGCTGCCTGTGAACACACTCTTCGAGAGTCACCTTCCCCAAGGCTCTATGGGGAACTCTGTTCTGTACATACACTACTGTATTGCAGGCCTCTGCCCATAAGAATTTGGGCATATATTGGTCAACAACATTGCCCTTGCAGCTTCTATTATGGTCTGATTCTTCTATTCTGCAACTCCATTTTGCTCTGGATTGTATGGAGTTGTCCATTCTCTCTTGATGCCTTCCTTTGCACAGAAATTGGTGAAGTCCTTATCGATATATTCTCCAACGTTATCTGATCACAGCTTCTTGATCTTCTTTCCCGTAGATTTTTCTACCAAGGCTTTGAATTCTTTGAATCGATTGAAGACTTCATCTTTGGTTTTCAGAAAATAGATCCAAGTTTTTCTGGAATGAACATCAATGAAGGTAGCAAAATACTTTGCACCACTGAGAGCAGTTGTGGACATTGGACCGCAAATGTTCGAGTGTATTAACTCCAATACACCCTTGGCTTTGTTGCTGCTTCTTGAAAACGATGCCTTAGCGTACTTCCCTAGTACCACCCCCTACAGACTTCATCTTTCTTCGTGCTGAGTTCAGGGGTCCCTATGACAGTATTCTTGAGAATCCTCAAGGCTCGATGATGTAGATGCCCCATCCTTCTGTGCCATAACTCATTCAGATCTTTGTCGTCTGTACTGCCAATCAGGGCCACCAGAGATTCAAGCTGGAGTTTATATAGCCTATGACCCCTTACTCCAATTTGTGCATTTTTGCTCCAGCTAGGGTGTTTGACATACACTTTATCTCTAATAAAGTATACATCATAGCCCTTGTTCTGTAGCTGAGACACTGAGAGTAAATTCATCCCCAACCTTGGTACATGCATAACATTTGTGGCTCGAATCTTGTTGCCATCTTCTGTCTAAAATGTTATGGTACCTCTCCCAATGGGGGTACATTTTGCCTTGTTTCCCATAATTATCTGGAAATTCATCTATTCTTCTTGGTAGCTCGAAAAACATTCTCGAACCCCCGTCATGTGAGCAGATGCTCCACTGTCAATATACCAAACACTTGGAGGAGTTGTGCTCTATATACAAGCAAGATCCTCCTCTAGTCTGGATGCCATCACTTTCATGTCGTGTTCCCTCTGCATTTCTGCGTGCTTTGGAGGATTGTGTGAGTCCCTTTGACTGCGTGAACCCTTTCGGATGACCGATCTTCGGTCCATGGCAGATCCTCCCTTTCTGTCTTTAGCCTTTTGCTCTAATACCATGTGAAATTTTTAAGACTGAAAATTATTATTGCAATACTTGGTTTATTTCTCCTACTTATGAGATAAGTTACTTACAGATGCTTCAATAATTTTTTAAATAAACACATGTGCAAATCTTCACTCTAATCAAAATCATAAGAACAAAAAATTACACAAGAGCACAATAGAAACAACCATATGAACACAGTTATTTTTGGACAATTGTCCTCGAAAAAACCCAATGTGGGAAAACTGGTGCAACAGATGAGGGTTTTGTATTTATCTTCAGAAATGGAAAGTACAATCACAAGAGTTAGATGAGTAGAGTAAAATTAGCATACACCTGGCTAAATTTTCTGGAACCTTCATAAGAATTCCAGACCCTCGGGGTGACCTCCTTCACCGTCTGCATCATCCAGCGTAAGAGCTCTACGCAGTCTCTCCCTGGATTGCGTAACTCTACATGGAGGGGATCTTGCTGCCGATCATCTCACCCTTCCCTTCATCCTCCAGACTTCTGCATCTCTGATAACTGAATCCTCCCTCCTCCTTCTACTTCTGCAACCCTTCCACTACAAACTCACCCACTGAAATCGAATTCTCTTGCTTCAGAATCGATTTCCTTCGAGTACTGAGAATGTCCCCGGCTTGATTTCCAAATGACCCTCAAGTCCCTTCTTATAGTCTTCTAGCTGATGAATCAACGACCAAGATTATATCGTTAATCAATGGCTCAAATTAAAAGATGACTTGATCTTCGTTTTCTACATGATTCACACTTTGCTTTATTAATGCCCTTTAATCATTTAATTTCCCTAAGTTTAGACTTAGGGTCTACAATAAAATAATTAACTATTTTAATAAAGTCATATCCGAGTGGAATTTCCAAAAACGATTTCTGGGTTCTCTGGATAGTTGTTGTCCGGGCCTCTCCACCAAAAATGAGACTTAGAACACTTCTCGATGCTATAAAAATCAACACTCCCTCTTAGCGAGGGAAGTGTTCAAGCAAGATCCACTGCACTACTCTGACTCTATAACATTTGTTACGCTGATTTTGTCCTGCTTGTTGCCCCTCATCTCTGTGTTGTTGCCTCCTGTACTGCTGCCTTGTGACACCGTCTCTACCACTGCCTCATCCGTACTGCAGCTCCTTCTATTTCTGAAGAACACCCTTCCCTCTAATGGAAAGGGTTCTCAACCATCCACATCTTCTCTTTGAAGTACGTGAACTTAGTCTTACTCAGAGCCTTTAGAGGATATCTGCCACCTGTTCCCCTGTAGGAGTGTATCGCGACTGCACTGCTCCCCTTTGGACATAGTCCCTAATGAAGGTGCACCGAATGTCAATGTGTTTCGACCGGCCATGAAACACAGGATTTTCATAGAGCTTAATGCAACTCTGATTATCACAAATAATCCTGGTCGGTTCCATCCGCTTCTTGAGCAAGTTCAAGAGTAACTTGCGGAGCCATATGGCCTCGCACGAAGCTGTGCTTGCTGCCATGTACTCTGCCTCGGCTGAAATTAGTGCTACAGACTTCTGTTTCATGCTCACCAGGAGGTCATTCCTGATCCGAGACTGAAACAATACCCAGTGGTACTTTGCCAATCCACTGTGCTTCCAGCCCAATCTGCATTTGTGAACCCACTCAACTGGACCTCATTGCCCTTGGTGTACTTCAAACCATACTCGACTGTCCCCCTTAGATATCTGAGAACATGCTTAGTTGTTGCTCAGTAAGCCCTCAACTAAGCCATGAACTGACTGAGGGTATTCACTGCATAACACATGTCTGGCCTAGTATTGACCAGATACATCAATGATCCAATGAGCTGCCTATACAAGGTAGGATTAGCCTCATCATCTTCCATTGTGTCTATCTTCTTCCAGTTAGTAATCATAGACGTGGCCATGGGTCTACAGTCTTCCATCTAAAATCTGTTCAGGATTTCTGTCATGTATCTTCCTTACCCCAGGAAGATTTACCCTTTCTGTTGCAAGACTTCTAATCCAAGAAAATAGTGCATCTGCCTTAGGTCCTTGCAGTCCGTGATGAGCTTGGAAGATCCAGTCAAGAACAAATCATTCACATATTGTACCAGAATTAACGACTCATCCCCTACTCTCAAATAGTAGAGGTTGTGGTCTACATCACTCTTGGCGAACCCCATCTTCTGCAAGTATCTATCAATTCGCCCATATCATGCCCTGGGGGCTTGTTTTAAACCATATAAGGCTTTCTTAGGCCTACAAACATGAGTCTTCTGCTCATGTGTCTCAAAGCCCTCTGTTCTATGTACACTTCCTCCTCTATTACCCGATTCAAGAACGCTGCCTTGACATCCATCTGGTGAATCTCCAATCCCATCGTCGCCAGAGAGATGACAGATCTGATAGAAGTCTAGCGAGCTACAGGGGCGAAGGTTTCCTCATAATCAATGCCTTCCTTCTGTGCATACCCCTTAGCTACAAATCTTGCCTTGAAATTCTCTATGCTGCCATCTACAGAATACTTGATCTTGTCGATCCACCTGGATCCTACAACCGATCTGTCATGTGGTCTAGGGACTACTTCCCAGACATCATTTGTCATGATGGAGCTATACTCCACCATGGCATCCACCCACACTTGATGCTGAGCTGCTTTCCGAAAGTTGGAAGGTTCTCCAACCTGAGCTACTAGTGCCTGATATCTGTCTGGTTCCTTCTGTATCCTCTTCCCTTCTCTAGGGGCTCCAACAAATTATTTTGCATCCTTTAGAATTTGCTGAAGTTCTCTACTCGGTCTCCCATTAGTGGTGGACCCTCTCACCTGCTCTCCTTCCCGTTCTTCTTCGGAGGAACCCTCCTCAGAATCTTTGTGCCTTAGATAGGCACTTGACCCATCATTTGTAGGCCATTGAGGCTCTACTAGTGGATCCTCCTCAATCTGCGTATCTGTAGCCATTTCTCGAGATTTCCTGAAGGCTCTCTCCTCCATGAATTTCACATCCCTTCTTACCATCATTTTCCTGCTCTCTAGAATATAGATGTGATATGCTTTCGCATTCTCTCTATAGCCCATAAGGAAACCCTTTTCTACGGCCTGATCCAACTTCATTCCTCTTTACATGTGGAACGTGGCAGTACACCATGTCGTCGAATATCCTGACGTGGCTCACCTCTAGCTTGTTTCCTGTGAACGCACTCTCGGGAGTCACCTTCCCAAAGGCTCTATGGGGAACTCTGTTCTGTACATACATTGTTGTATTGTCGGCCTATGCCCATAAGAATTTGGGCATATCTTGGTCGTACAACATTGCCATTCTAGCTTCTATTATGGTTCGATTCTTTCGTTTTGCAACTCCATTTTTCTCTGGATTGTATGGAGTTGTCTATTCTCTCTTGATTCCTTCCCTCGCACAAAAATTGGTGAAGTCCTTATCGATATATTCTCCACTGTTGTCTGATGGCAACTTCTTGATCTTCTTTCCCATACAGTTTTCTACCAAGGCTTTGAATTCTTTGAATCGATCAAAGACTTCATCTTTGGTTTTCAGAAAATAGGTCCAAGTTTTTCTGGAATGATCATCAATGAAGGTAGAAAAATACTCTACACCACTAAGAGCGGTTGTGGACATTGGACTGCAAATATCCGAGTGTATTAACTCCAACACACCCTTGGCTCTATTGTCGCTTCTTGGAAACGTTGCCTTAGCGTACTTCCCTAGTACGCACCCCCTGCAGATTTCATCTTTTTTCGTGCTAAGTTCAGGAGCCCCTCTGACAGTATTTATGAGAATCCTCAAGGCTCCATAATGTAGATGCCCAATCCTTCTGTGCCATAACTCATTCAGATCTTTGTCGTCTATACTGCCAATTAGGGCCACCAAAGATTCAAGCTAGAGTTTATATAGCTTGTGACCCCTTACTCCAATTTGTGCTTTTTTGCTCCAGCTAGGATGTTTGACATACACTTTATCTCTAATAAAGTATACGTCATAGCCCTTGTTCTGTAGTTGAGACACTGAGAGTAAATTCATCCCCAACCCTCGTACATGCAAAACATTTGTGGTTCGAATCTTGTTGCTATCTTTTGTCTGAAATGTTATGGTACCTCTCCCAATGGGGGTACATTTTACCTTGCTTTCCATAGTTATCTGGAAATTCATCTATTCTTCTTGGTAGCTCGAAAAACATTCTCGAACCCCCGTCATGTGAGCAGATGCTCCACTGTCAATATACCAAACACTTGGAGGAGTTGTGCTCTATATACAAGCAAGACCCTCCTCTAGTCTGGATGCCAGCACTTTCATGTCGTGTTCCCTCTGCATTTCTACATGCTCTGGAGGACTATGTGAGTCCCTTTGACTGCGTCAACCCTTCCGGATGACAGATCTCCGGTCCATGGCAGATCCTCCCTTTCTGTCTTTAGCCTTTAGATCTGATACCATGTGAAATTTTTAAGACTAAAAATTATTACTGCAATACTTGGTTTATTTCTCCTACTTATGATTTACAGATGCTTCAGTAAATTTTGAAATAAACACGTGTGCAAATCTTCACTCTAATCAAAATCATAAGAACAAAAAATTACACAAGAGCACAATAGAAAAAACCATATGAACGCAGTTATTTTTGGACAATTGTCCCCGGAAAAACACAATGTGGGAAAACTAGTGCAACAGATGAGGGTTTTGTATTTATCTTCAGAAATGGAAAGAACAATTACAAGAGTTTGATGAGCAGAGTAAAATTAGCATACACCTAGCTAAATTTTCTGGAACCTTCAGAAGAATTCCAGACCCTCGGGGTGACCTCCTTCACCATCTGCGTCATCCAGCGTAAGAGCTCTGCGCAGTCTCTCCCTGGACTGCGTAACTCTACATGGAGGGGATCTTGTTGCCGATCAGCTCACCCTTCCCTTCATCCTCCAAACTTCTGCTTCTCTGATAACTGAATCCTCCCTCCTCCTTCTACTTCTGCAACCCTTCCACTACAAACTCACCCACCGAAATCGAATTCTCTTGCCTCATAATCGATTTCCTTCTGGTACTGAGAATGTCCCCGGCTTGATTTCCAAATGACCCTCAAGTCCCTTCTTATGGTCTTCTCGCTGATGAATCAATGACCAAGATTATATCGTTAATCAATGGCTCAAATTAAAAGATGACTTGATCTTCGTTTTTCTACATGATTCACACTCTGCTTTATTAATGCCCTTAAATTATTTAATTTCCCTAAGTTTAGACTTAGGATCTACATTAAAATAATTAACTATTTTAATAAAGTCATATCCGAGTCGAATTTCCACAAACGATTTCTGGGTTCTCTGGATAGTTGTTGTCTAGGCCTCTCCATCAAAAATTAGACTTAGAACACTTCTCGATGCTGTAAAAATCAACACTCCCTCTTAGCGAGGGAAGTGTTCAAGCAAGATCCACTGCACTACTCTGACTCTATAACATTTGTTACACTGATGTTGTCCTGCTTGTTGCCCCTCATGTCTGTGTTGTTGCCTCCTGTACTGCTACCTGGTGACACTGTCTCTACCACTGCCTCATCCGTACTACAGCTCCTATTTCTGAAGCACACCCTTCCCTCTAATGGAAAGGGTTCTCAACCATCCACATCTTCTCTTTGAAGTACGTGAACTTAATCTTACTCAAAGCCTTTAAAGGATATCTGCCACCTGTTCCCCTGTAGGAGTGTATCGCAACTGTACTGCTCCCCTTTGGACATAGTCCCTAATGAAGGTGCACCGAATGTCAATGTGTTTCGACCGGTCATGAAACACAAGATTTTCAGAGAGCTTAATGCAACTCTGATTATCACACATAATCCCGATCGGTTCCATCCGCTTCTTGAGCAAGTTCAAGAGTAACTTGCGGAGCCATATGGCCTCGCACGAAGTTGTGCTTGCTGCCATGTACTCTGCCTCGGCTGAAATTAGTGCTACAGACTTCTGTTTCATGCTGCACCAGGAGGTCATTCCTGATCCGAGACTGAAACAATACCCATTGGTACTTTTCGAATCCACTGTGCTTCCAGCCCAATCTTCATCTGTGAACCCACTCAACTGGACCTCATTGCCCTTGGTGTACTTCAAACCATACTCGACTGTCCCCCTTAGATATCTGAGAACATGCTTAGTTGTTGCTCAGTAAGCCCCCCTTCGTTCCACCATGAACTGACTGAGGGTATTCACTGCATAACAGATATTTGGCCTAGTATTGACCTGATACATCAATGATCCGATGAGTTGCCTATACAAGGTAGGATTAGCCTCATCATCTTCCATTGTGTCTATCTTCTTCCAGTTAGTAATCATAGACGTGGCCATGGGTCTACAGTCTTCCATCTGAAATCTTTTCAGGATTTATGTCATGTATCTTCCTTGCCCCAGGAAGATTTACCCTTTCTGTTGCTAGACTTCTAATCCAAGAAAACAGTGCATCTGCCTCAAGTCCTTGTAGTCCTTGATGAGCTTGGATGATCCAGTCAAGAACAAATCATTCACATATTGTACCAGAATTAACGGCTCATCCCCTACTCTCAAATAGTAGAGGTTGTGGTCTACATCACTCTTGATGAACCCCATCTTCTGCAAGTATCTATCAATTCGCCCATACCATGCCCGGGGGGCTTTTTTTAAACCATATAAGGCTTTCTTAAGCCTACAAACATGAGTCTTCTGCTCATGTGTCTCGAAGCCCTCTGGCTGTTCTATGTACACTTCCTCCTCTATTACCCCATTCAAGAACGTTGCCTTGACATCCATCTGGTGAATCTCCAATCCCATCGTCGCCAGAGAGATGACAGATCTGATAGAAGTGTAGCGAGCTACAGGGGCGAAGGTTTCCTCATAATCAATGCCTTCCTTCTGTGCATACCCCTTAGCTACAAATCTTGCCTTGAAATTCTCTATGCTGCCATTTACAGCATACTTGATCTTGTCGATCCACCTGGATCCTACAACCTATCTATCATGTGGTCTAGGGACTACTTCCCAGACATCATTTGTCATGATGGAGCTATACTCCTCCACCATGGCATCCACCCAAACTTTATGCTGAGCTGCTTTCCGAAAGTTGGAAGGTTCTCCAACCTGAGCTACTAGTGCCTGATATCTGTCTGGTTGCTTTCGTATCCTCTTCCCTTCTCTAGGGGCTCCAACAAATTCTTTTGCATCCTTTAGAATTTGTTGAAGTTCTCTGCTCGGTCTCCCATTAGTGGTGGACCCTCTCACCTGCTCTCCTTCCTGTTCTTCTTCGGAGGAACCCTCCTCAGAATCTTTGTGCCTTAGATAAGCACTTGACCCATCATTTGTAAGCCGTTGAGGCTGTACTAGTGGATCCTCCTCAATCTGCGTATCTGTAGCCATTTCTCGAGATTTCCTGAAGGCTCTCTCCTCCATGAATTTCACATCCCTTCTTACCATCATTTTCCTGCTCTCTAGAATATAGATGTGATATGCTTTCGCATTCTCACTATAGCCCATAAGGAAACCCTTTTCTACATCCTGATCCAACTTCTTCCTCTTTACATGTGGAACGTGGCAGTACTCCATGTCGTCGAATATCCTGACATGGCTCACCTCTAGCTTGTTTCCTGTGAACGCACTCTCGGGAGTCGCCTTCCCAAAGGCTCTATGGGGAACTCTGTTCTGTACATACATTGTTGTATTGCAGGCCTCTGCCCATAAGAATTTGGGCATATCTTGGTCGTACAACATTTCCCTTCTAGCTTCTATTATAGTCCGATTCTTTCGTTCTACAACTCCATTTTGCTCTGGATTGTATGGAGTTGCCTATTCTCTCTCGATTCCTTCCCTTGCACAGAAATTGGTGAAGTCCTTATCGATATATTCTCCACTGTTATCTGATCGCAGCTTCTTGATCTTCTTTCCCATACAGTTTTCTACCAAGGCTTTGAATTCTTTGAATCGATCAAAGACTTCATCTTTGGTTTTCAGAAAATAGATCCAAGTTTTTCTGGAATAATCATCAATGAAGGTAGAAAAATACTCTACACCACTAAGAGCGGTTGTGGACATTGGACTGCAAATGTCCGAGTGTATTAACTCCAATACACCCTTGGATCTATTGTTGCTTCTTGGAAACGTTGCCTTAGCGTACTTCCCTAGTACACACCCCCTGCAGATTTCATCTTTTTTCGTGCTAAGTTCAGGATTCCCCTATGACAGTATTTATGAGAATCCTCAAGGCTCCATGATGTAGATGCCCCATCCTTCTATGCCATAACTCATTCAGATCTCTGTTGTCTATACTGCCAATCAGGGCCACCAGAGATTCAAGCTAGAGTTTATATAGCTTGTGACCCCTTACTCCAATTCGTGCCTTTTTGCTCCAGCTAGGGTGTTTGACATACACTTTATCTCTAATAAAGTATACGTCATAGCCCTTGTTCTGTAGTTGAGACACTGAGAGTAAATTCATCCCCAACCCTAGTACATGCAAAACATTTGTGGTTCGGATCTTGTTGCCATCTTTTGTCTGAAATGTTATGGTACCTCTCCCAATGGGGGTACATTATGCCTTGTTTCTCATAGTTATCTGGAAATTCATCTGTTCTTCTAGGTAGCTCAAAAAACATTCTCGAACCACTGTCATGTGAGCAGATGCTCCACTGTCAATATAACAAACACTTGGAGGAGTTGTGCTCGATATACAAGCAAGATCCTCCTCTATTCTGGATGCCAGCACTTTCATGTCGTGTTCCCTCTGTATTTCTACACGCTCTGGTGGACTGCGTGAGTCCCTTTGACTACGTGAACCCTTCCGGATGACGGATCTCTAGTCCATGGCAGACCCTCCCCTTCTGTCTTTAGCCTTTTGCTCTGATACCATGTGAAATTTTTAAGACTGAAAATTATTACTACAATATTTGGTTTATTTCTCCTACTTATGAGATAAGTTATTTACAGATGCTTCAGTAAATTCTGAAATAAAAACATGTGCAGATCTTCACTCTAATAAAAAAGCATAAGAATAGAAAATTACACGAGCACAATAGAAACAACCATATGAACACAGTTATTTTTTGACAATTGTCCCTGGAAAAACCCAATGTGGGAAAACTGGTGCAGCAGATGAGGGTTTTGTATTTATCTTTATAAATGGACAGTACATTTACAAGAGTCTGATGAGCAGAGTAAAATTAGCATACACTTGGCTAAATTTTCTGGAACCTTCAGAAGAATTTCAGACCGTCGGGGTGACCTCCTTCACCCTCTGCATCATCCAGTGTGAGAGCTCTACGCAGTCTCTCCCTGGACTGCGTAACTCTGTGTGGAGGGTATCTTGTTTCCGATCAGCTCACCCTTCCCTTCATCCTCTAGACTTCTTCTTCTCCGATAACTGAATCCTCCCTCCTCCTTTTGCTTTTGCAACCTTGCCACTACAAACTCACCCACTGAAATCGAATTCTCTTTCTTCAGAATCGATTTCCTTCGAGTACTGAGAATGTCCCCGGCTTGATTTCCAAATGACCCTCAAGTCCCTTCTTATAGTCTTATCGCTGATGAATCAACGGCCAAGATTATATCGTTAATCAACGGCTCAGATTAAAAGATGACTGGATCTCCGTTTTCTAGTAGATTCACACTTTGCTTTATTAATACCCTTTAATTATTTAATTTCCGTAAGTTTAGACTTAGGGTCTGCATTAAAATAATCAATTATTTTAATGAAGTCATATCCGAGTGGAATTTCCACAAACAATTTCTAGGTTCTCTGGATAGCTGATGTCCAAGCCTCTCCACCAAAAATGAGACTTAGAACACTTCCCAATGCTATAAAAATCAACACTAAGAAGAACAAGACTGGAGAATCAAAAGTCAAGACTTATACTACTAAGTCCCCTCTTACATGTCCCTCTTAGTCTTGTATTGTTTTCCTTTATGTTTTGATTTCTAGAGTTTGCAGGTCTAATATGTCTTGTTATAACATTTTTGAATTATTTTGATAAGCTGTAGGTATCCCTCAGAAAGATTAGATTGAAGCCTTCACCATTTTATCAAAAGATTTTCCTTGGTTAGGAAAGCTTGCAAAATATACAAGATATGGAGGAGACTTCAAAGGAAGACTTGAATCAAGAAGGAAGTTTTGTTGCAAAGGAAGACCATCAAGAACAAGGTTTGTTAAAGAACAACACAAGGTATGTCTTAAACTACAAGTTTTGTTACAAGGTTCTCTTCTTAGAAAAGGTATGCTCGTTCTCATTTGAAATTTTCTTTACATTACTGACATCATTATGTCTAGGGTTTTGAATCTCAAAGATTCTTGTTAGGGTAAATAATCATTAGATTGAATCTACCCTCATTATTCTGTTATTTGTTTATTCTTGATGAAACAATAACCTTTTACGTTCACTGCAAAAACCTAGCCTCTTAATTCTAAGGGTATGTCAATGTTAATAATGAAACCCTAGTCTTCTTAGGGTTTATCTAGAACATATGATGAAATCCTATTTTTGAAATTTAGGGTTTTGGTATTGTTATGGTAAAACCCTAGTCCTTTAGGGTTAACAGTTAATGTCTAGATTATATAATGAAACCCTAGAGTTTTAGGGTTTGATGATTTAGGGTTCATGAAGAAAACCTTTATAATAAGATCCTAGGAATGAAACCCTGGGTTTATATTCGTCTGTATGATAGTAACCCTAGTCTGAATAAAATTGTCATATATCTAACTTTAATGTATTAATGTTTGTGTCTTGGGTTTACCTAGTAAATATATTGATGTGAAATGCATCCTAGATATGTATATGTGAGTATATTGTTGACGTTAATGTTTTAGTTTGTGGAATCTAAGGTTTGCAACAAAACCCTAGTAGAGATTGATATTCTAGGGCATGATGATATTGTTTTCAATTATTGATATGATTTAGCTTGAATGTTAAAATCTAGGTTTTGCAACAGACCCTAGTAGAGTCTGACATAAAAGCATATTGTTGAAACCTTAGATGTATAGTACTATGATTGGATTTTATTGCTGATATCTATGGCTTTGTGTCTCAAAGATAGAGTCTAGGGTTGATGACCAAACCCTAGCAAGAAGTTGAAGTCTAGTATGTAAAAAGATGTGACCCTTGCTGATCATATACCTAACTAAGTTTATATGTCTAAAGCCGGAATGTTTTGATGCTTCCACAGTAATGACATGACTTTTATATAGTTAGCTTCATGCTTCTATTTATTTGTATTTGGTTGTACTTGCTATTAAAGTTTTCCAGGTACATGATCTTCAAGATGTTGAAGGAAGCTATAAGAATGATGATGATAAAGATGACCTTGATGCCATGAGAAACAAATGAAGCCTTGAAAGGATGATGTTTCTATGATGATATGAAGTTGTTAATCTCCCTAAGTTGAAAGGGAGCTTAGATAAAAGAAAGGGTATTTCTCCCCAGTCAAGAGGGAGAGCATGATATGACGGTTAGAGTAAATACCTTGACGAAAGAATGAATGAAATTACTACAAATAAATGTTCGCGATTCATGAAGTTGTAAACAAAAGACTTGAGATGTACTAAGGTTGTAATTGGTGTTGCTGAAGAAATGAAAGAGGAAAGCTTCCAATAAGGTGTATTTGAATAACTTGATGACGATATAAGCAACAATGGAATGATTGAGGACACTAAAGGTTTGTGTTTACTTGTATATATGTATTTGAAAGTTTATTATTAATTGGGGTTGTGTTTGTACATGTAAATCTCTTCACAAGAAGGCTGAACCTTTTGGAAGCATGCTTGGACTGGTGGATATATATTATTTGAGGAGAGATAAGGCATCGTGTGTAGTACAAAATGCCTGGGAGGACATTTGGCCAGCCTACGTGTTGATGTCTAGATCCTGAAGTAGGGAGGGTAGCATTGGTCATGGAGCTCGGACCTTGGATACGCACCTAGATCCCTGGGTTGGCGATAGGGCTTAAAAGCATGATGGTACCTAGAGTGGCTAAAGCTTGAGTTCACCTTAGTCCTACCCGATTAGAGTACCCTTGTCAAGTATCTAATCTGTAGCACTGCGTGTGTGCTATGACTCTTCATAGAGCACATCATTTTGAGGTCTTCCATGTACTTATATATATACACCTCCCTAGTAAAGCGGGAGTGTTGAAAAATATGCAACTAATTTCAGTCTTCATAATTGTATTTGAGTCATGTTGTAATGTATTTGTCAAAAGAAAGAAAAATAATTTCATTATAAAAGAAATTGACTTATTAAAGCATGGGTTTCATGCTTGGGTCAATTATTTATAGGTCAAAGCCTCCATTGTAGGCTGTTAGGGATTATGTCAAGTGTCCTTGTCCATGTCATAATGTAATAGACCCTTCTTGGGGTTCATCTGTCAAGAAAGAAATTTATTTTGATATAAATTAGGTCTTCTAGGCCTCCTCCACTAAGTCGGCCTCAACAAGGGAATTTGACCTCACATACTCACTATATATTGGGGCAACTCGATGTTGAAAATTTGGTAGGGCATAGTTTAATTCAATTCTCTTACTTGATAACTACTTGTGTTATACTTATTATGCTTCTATTACTTAGATCTTGTCTTCATTAGCTTATTATATCTTTCATCAAGTCAATTATCAAAATGCAAGAGACACAAAATTATGGCTCTTCAAGCCAGGGCCAAAACCTCTCCCTCTTAGAGAGGAGAACCAGCAAGTAATTCTTCTTAAAGATCTTCAATTGACAAGTACCATTACCATGACCTAGACCCTTGACTTCAGTATTTCTCCACGAACTTGTCACTGCTCCACTAGTCTCCTTATGATGAACTCCTTTATTGCACTGTCCCTCACCAGACCTAGGGAATCTTGGTCCCTATTCTTCTATCCTTTCTTGTCTTCTAGACAATCCTCCTTGACTTACCTTCCATTATCCTTGCTGCACTAGTCTGAGACTTGTTTCTAGTTCTGCTGCCTTCTTCTCCACATTGTGTATATGCCTTAGGTTCTTTCCAAACAAGGTGAGGTTCACACTGATTGTAGCCTCCTTTACCCTTTGTATTCTCCTGAGATATCTGAGATATAGTATCAGAGTAAGGGACCTGAGATTTCTCCTTCTTGCACTCCTTGCAAGATACTTATCTCTCGTTGTTATGATACTTACTGCAGTTCTGGTGTGTGACACAGAAATTTGAGATTGCTAGCCCAAAACAGAGATCCAAAGGATCTCTCTTCCTTCGCTTGATAGCCCTCTTTCTTCGCTGCACTAGTCTTCTCCTCTTCGCATCAAACCGTAGACTGTTCTTCTCTCTGATCTCAGACTTATCCGAAATTTTTATATGTAGAAGTGAGGCTGCAATCCCTCCTTATATAGGGATTGTTTCCCTCTTTCAGGCTGACATGATCTTGCTGGAAGGCCGACTTATACACCTGTTTGTAGGCGGACCTTGACAAGGAGTGCATCCACTGTTTTGAGGCCGTCTTCATGGATATAGTGACAAGATCTTGAGAAATTCTTTTTACATCAATAATTGTCCTTTGTAAGTGTAACAACACTTCATATACATGACTCTAAATTATATATTTATGGCAAGATAAATTCCTAAAGACATCAAAAAGAAGTCTTTGACCTATAATAAAAACTTCTTGCTCATGAAACCCATGAGTCAAGTATTTACAAAATACATTTTATTATCTTTGTCTTCTTCATTACATAAATTCATAATTACATAGTCATTTATGAAGACCGAACCTAGTTACACTTTCCAACACTCGACTCATTTGGAAGCACATCTCTCTCAAGTTCAAATTGCAGTGGTTGGAAGCCGTAAAGGGTGTGAAATTCAAGGAAGGAGGAAAGGGCTAGCAAAGGAGAAGGAAGTCTTTATCTAGCTATGGAAATCAAAATTTTCTCTCTCTTGTCTCACATGTGCGAAGGAACTGAAGCTGCAGGAGGGCCGAAATTGCAGTCTTGAAGCTGGACCAAAATTTTGATGCAATAGGGTCAAAAATTTGTCCTTGATGCAGTTTTGATGCAGTATTGTTGCAGTCGATCTTTGAAGGTTGGAAGAACAGTTTGAAGGCTGACTTGGTGGAGGAGGAAGGTACTTTTGGTCTAAGGTCTTGGTCTATCTCAACCCGAATTTGCTAGTGAAGAGTTTGACTGGGTTTTCCCCTATAGAGGGGTTTTAGCCGTGGCTGAATGCCTACATCTGGTATCATTGATCTTCATGTTTTGTTTTGATGATTGATGAAACAAAGATAAAAGAAGAACATAAGAAAGTTAATAAGAACACAAAGGTATCACAAGTAATTATCAATATAAGAAAATATCTGGTGTCATTGATCTTCATGTTTTGTTTTGATGATTGATGAAACAAAGATAAAAGAAGAACATAAGAAAGTTAATAAGAACACAAAGGTATCACAAGTAATTATCAATATAAGAAAATATTTCCACCTTTCCGATTTTCTAACATATGTTATAACTTATACTATTTTCACTTTATGCTGTTTCTGAACATATCAAATACAAAATTTTCTGAAAAAACTAGCATTTTTGTAACCACCTCCAAATTTGAAACAATTCATGTATCCCAGTAACTTTGTTTGTTCCTTGCATTGGAACATTTAAAGGGTCATACTGCATAGACAACTAGGAGAGTGAACTAAATGTGAAATTCCACTTGTGACTAGGAAAATGAAATCAATGCTTCCTTTATTTGACTGAAAAATATCTGAATGCAACGAGCAAGAAAAGATATAATACTGTAACAATATAGTTGAGAATCGCCTCCTCTCCGCAATTGTAAATCCCGGTTGCCCACAGTCCTAGGTAAAAGGCATTAAAAGACATAAGTAAAAAAAGGTTCAAATAGGATATATTGTTTAGCATGTCCCTAAAATGAAATCAATATAAAATTAAAAAAATTATACCAAACCCCAATTCCGACTAAACAGCTTGATGAAACTCCAAGAAATACAAATTCTGAAGTTACGTGGCGAATTTAAAAGGAAAATAAAGACTCGCCGATATATGTCAAACGAATACCGTATTCTGCATCATGAAGCAATAAACTAAGCAACAACAAAAGTATATTATACGTATTGCAACATATATGCTATATAGTTTGCATATATTGCTTATCAAATATTGGTATAGTAATAATAGCATGAAAAAAATGAGTTAATAGGTGATCATCCCACAGATTGTATCGCTTTTCTTTTCAGCATACAAAGATAGCTTGAAAGACCATAACGTTCTGAGTCATCTATAACAAGTCTACTCAACTTGTATGTAATTGTTGGCAACAAAGGCATTCTGTTTGTCATGTGAAGAACTGAATGGTAGTTCTGTGGTTGTTTTAGTAATTTGCAAAGTAGAATATACAAAATGAAATATATAAATATATATATATATATATATATACACACAATAAAACCTGTAAAATTACTATCGCTAAATTGGGAAATCCTTTGCAAGAGGAGAGCTACCAATCAATATGTTACAATCTACAGCCAAAGTAACCAAAAACAATCATGTTTCCTTCCATTTCTGTTAAACAAAATATTTCTTAAACAAGAACAAAACGGAAACAGTTTGGAAACACCTAGAAAAAGTAAATGGGTGGGCCTAGAAATCATTAACTTTAAAAAAGGGCAAATTAAAGCGGAAGGATCAATGACAATTCACATCTCTTCATTTTTGCCACTTGAAACACTCTGAAATCAATTATTGAGAATAAACCAAAATTATGTGAACCATCCCAAAAATAAGCATACAGAAGTTTTTGCACAGTGATAATATTTGCCCAGTACTTCTTTCAGGTCCATACATATATGTTAAATGTACAACACTAATGTATATTCGTAATAAACACAATAACACATAATTAACCTGCATACACACAATATATACTAAAGATAAATGTGGAACACAGCTCCAAAAATTACTATTATGATGAGTTACACAATAGTTGCTTAATGCTTAGATATTATGGGAACTCCAAATAACCCAAATATATCCCAGTACAATAATCATAAGAGAATGTGTAATAATGACAGTATTGACCTCTTTCATATTCTAGTTCTCACTCATTTCCCATGTAGGCCCACTACTAGATCAACCCGCTATATGCATACATTTGACCCCTTATTCCCTTACATACCCCTATTAGAGTCATTGCATAGTACCCCATTTTGAGAAGCTTTGTAGTGAAGGGTTTCACATATGATGACACCAAGTCAAGGATTCCCTCAGATTTTTGCTCTCTTAATGTCCTATTAATTATCTGTTTACCCATGATTGATTCTTGTTGACATCAATCCCTGAGAATTCGATGTCGCATAGTATTTTTTTCTTTGACTCCATGCACTATTGCAAGTTCACCAATTTCTTATACTCGTTGTGTTGAGAATTTGGAGGGCTGGTGATTAATACAACTTCTCTTCTTGATAATTAATTGTGAGTTTGCTTGTCTTACTTATGTCTTTAGCTTAGTTAATCTTTCATCAAGTCAATTATCAAAATGCACAAGACACAGAAGTTAGGCTCCTAGAGCCAGGGCAAAACCTCTCCCTCTTGGAGAGGAAAACTATTAATTTTGGGCAACTAGGTCCAAACTCCATGATGTGATGCTCAGACGACGATGCCAATATTTTTATTGGATTCCTCTTTCGAAGAGGTGCAAGATCGATCCAAAGATCATTCTGATCGAATGAGCAGAACATGTATTTTGAATTTACTCCACATGTGCAAGGTCGGCCTAGTTTATCCCACATGCATTAGAGATGTGTCACACACCCCCAAAGATGCCTATATATTGAAGAGACTTGGAGTTCATTTGAGACACAATTCGTGGAGGCATTTTTTCTTCTCTCTTGGATGGTGATGGCGCAGCATTCTTGGTTCTGGATTTGAGGTTTCTTGTTGCAGCGTATTGGGGTTGTGTAACACATGTGAGTGGCTGACCTTATGAAGACTTCGCTGGTTGAAGCATCCTGCTGATCGCTGTAACGCCACCATTCTTTATCTCTGTTTCTGGCTTGTCTTACATCGATCTATTGGTATGTTCTATCTGCATCTTACTTTCATTGTGCCCTAGAAGTTTAAAGTATATTTGCACCTAAGCATAGAACATCTTCAGAATTTAACACGGTATCAGAGCTAGGAGAAGACAAAGCCCATCTAGTTGAGAATCTAGGGCAGTGAGATAAGGATTGTTTTCAGGTGACCTAGCTACTGGAAGGAGGATGGGTCAATCTCCAAAATGTAATTCGATACTTTGAGGTTTGATGGGCCTGAATGGCTCATATATATTCCTGAGATCTCAGATGCTCCGTCAACATGATTAGGGTATTGTTTTAAGGGGCATGTTCTCATAGTGCCGTAACAAAAATACCCTGCTCAGAACTTCGAGCAAACTCAGTGCCATATAAAGGACAAGGGTGCCAAACGCAGTGCTGAGCTATGGATGAGCGAGAGTATTTCTGGGTATGAGAAATAAGGAGACTCGCACCTATGGTTATCCCTCAAAATTTATGGGCATAGACATCGCTTTATATGGATCGTAGTATTTAATTCCTGCGATGACGTTAGATGACATGATAGCGTGAAGAGATCTATGTCTGAGGATCACAATTTATGGCAAAGAGAGATCGATTTGGCTAAAGGCATTATTTCAACACTGTAATCTCTAATCCAATTTTTTTAAAAGACAAATTGTTGCAGAAAGCGATTTCTTGTGAGGCATGTTTTCAATTTCCTAAGGAAAAAATTTAATTTATGAAATTGAAACCTTCCGAAGGTAAAATCTCAGGATCTTTTCTTAAGGATTCTCCTCATTGTGCGAAACTTGAAGAAGGAGCTGCAATTTTGTGAAAGGGAAATCTGAAAAATTCAAATCCAATTCTTCAAAATTTAACATGGAAATTTTGTGGGCGTTGTATTAAATTTTTGAATACATTTTACCATGATCGGAAGCAAAAGAAGGGTTTCTTCCTTGACACCAAATTTTCCGAGATGCAAAGCAAAAAAAAATATTTTGGACTTTATGGGTCGCAAACATTTAGAGTTTTTCTTGGACGGCTAGAAAATTAAAGTAAGAAGCCGAGCAGTCAATTTAACAAATTGACGGTCGAGACATCGCGGTGGCGAAGGGTCGGGCCTATGGACCCACGAAGCAATCCAAAATTAATCAGTTCAGCCGTCGATTTCGAGCTTGAGACAGTCGGCGTCAAGCTTGCAGAACTAGAAGAGACTGAGCACTTCATTGTCTGCCCAAGCCTCCTTTTACTTCAGCTTGAAAGTGTTTGATAGTTATGGGATTTACTTTTTAAATTGATGGTCGGGTGATAACTAATCTATGCTAACGGGACAGCAAAGTCGCATCTATCTAAAGTTATCGGATGGGCCAAACAGAAACAGAGTTCAGATCTCCTGTACCGAAACAAGTTTGGATGATGTAGACATCAAAGATATGTTTCAAGGGTGATAACAGCAAGAGATGAAACTCATATCTATCCCAGAATTCGGATATCTGTCTAGGAAAACGTCTTATATCCAGAAGCTGCAAAGAATCTGTGATGACAATAAGATTCAATGCATCACAGTTTGGTAATGAGTTCCTTTGGTGACAGTGTCATGACAATTTGTCATTCCATCTCTGATTTCAAGAACAGAGAGGGTATGCCGAATTTATGGGCTGATTTGTAGAAAATGTTGGTAAAATCTCCCTCTTGGTACAGCTGCACTTCAGACTTCAGAAAGGGCCGAGATGTTTAACAAGGGTTCATATCAACCCTTAGAGACAGCAAAGGACATCATCAGGTATGACAAGAAAGGCTGCAGAAATGAGGAAGTTTTGAAACAACAATAATTCACAAGAAGCTCCATCAATTGCATCCCCTTAGCTAAGGTAAGGGTGTGTAGTGGCTAAGTCGTGTATAGATGGTTGCAAATTTTTTTTTTCTCCATGGAAGTCTGTCCTTGTAGGAGTAAGAGGACAATAGTGTGTTGGAGTTGATATACAGTAGTATAGGAGCAGCTATCTATTGTGAGATTGTTAGTGGAATTGTGCCCTAGTTCGGTCATCTTAAAGCATCAAGGGGACTGTTAGAAGGCAGTGATATGAAGACCCTGTGATCATTACTTATGATGAGGCAAATCACTGTTAGAGGGCACACTGATATAGGCCTATGTTCAATGACATAGGAGGAGCACTATCATTGATAGAAGGCAGATTGATCAGCTGATATGTGTAAATATATCTGAAGCAGCAGAGGACCCTGTGAGCAGCTAAGGCAGAGGTATTGGAGCAGCAGTACTTTCTGCAGGTAGAGGATGCAAAGGACCTGCCTGGTACATCAAGGAAAAAAGACCAAAGGGATGTAAGTGAAGTGCATCTTCAGCAAGTAAGTCATTTTATTTGTTCTTGATGTGTAGGAAGATATGGACAGTGACATATGGTAGAATATAGATCTGTGATATCTTCAGAGACATATGGCAAAATATATATAGCCATTGATATCTTTAGTTCTGTCAGGCAGTGATGAATATAATAGTGATATGTATGAAAAGGACAAAATATGATACCTGTCAAGATGCATGACAGATATATGGCAGTATATGGCTATGATTCTTGTATGGCCTTGACAGTGGGAGAATAAGATTCAGGCCCATGATTTCAAAGCCCTTTCCGAGTTGGTGTCTGGGATGCCCGCATTCAAAATAATCATTTGTCAAGTTTACAACAAAGGAAATCTTAGGGGACTTTTCTTCATTCCTCAAGTCTCACAAAGACATCTAATACACTCTGACTTATCTGATATGCTACTTGTGAAATCATTGAGAGGATGTTCTTATAGATGTCTTCCCTCACAAGAGGAGTTGGCATTAAGAGGGAGACTACAACTGTATATGCTCCTGAGCTAATATCGTTGCTGGAAGAAAGAAGAGAAGACCCTCATGGCTCAGAGACATATGGCTCCAAAGGGGGAAATTCCCGAAAAAGCAAGAAGCCATATAAATACCAGAGGTATCTAGCTGCCATGAGTACAATATGAGCCTGGATCATGTGAAGAAGCTGTCAAGCATCAATTCTGGTAGGATGCGATATATGATGATGTCTGGGATATGGTCCCCAAGCCGCAGGATCAAGCATGGATCTCATGAGAGTGCTAAAAAGTACAAGGCAAGATGTGTTGCCTGAAACTTCTCTCTAGGAAGCCATTAATTTTGATTGCACCTGTGATCTATTATTACCCTTGCTGCTACGCAAGGATGGAGTTTACATCAGATGGATGTGAAGACTGTTTTTCTGCATGGTTCGATATAGGAAGAGGTGTATGAGGAGCAACCTCTGGGGTTAGAAGTCTAGGATAGAGACTCTCATGCATGCAGAAGAAAGCCCTCTATGTGTTGATGCAAGCCTCACTTGTAGTAATGTTGATTCAAACCTTTACTTCAAGGTTGATAGAGAAAAGCCCCTCATTCTGGTTCTCTATGTGGACGATCTCTTCCTGACAGATGTTGACCCTCTCATTCATCAGTGTAAGAGGGAGCTCGCTTCTGAGTTCAAGATGAAGGACCTAGGTCTGATGCATTACTTCCTAGGCCTAGAGGTCTGGCTGAGACCTAGCGAGATTTTCCTCTCTTAAGGAAAATATATTGTGAAGCTTCTAGAAAGATTTGGTATGGTGGACTGTAAGTCCATGTCGACACCGATGGAACTCAACTTTAAGAAGTTGAGTGAAAGTGTTGCTGGGCCCGTGCTAGCAAATCCTGCCGAGTATTGACTCTCAGGGGCCCTGATGTTCTTAAGGAACATTCGTTCGAACATATGTTGTGCAGTGAACACTTTGAGTCAACACATGGTTGATCATCATAACATTCACTCGGTTGGTGCCAAGAAACTCTTGAGATATCTCTAGGGCACGATAGACCATGGGTTGGGATACACTATCGGGAGTTTGAGACTCCGTGTATATGTTGATTGAGCTGGCAGTGTCGTGGATCGCAAGAGCACATCTAGATGCTACTTCACACTTGGGTCTGCTTCGAGCAGGAAGCAGAATTCGATAGCTTTGAGCACTGCTAAGGCCGATTAAATTGCAGCGGGTATGGCCTGTTGTGAAGCCACTTGGTTGTGAAAGCTTTTCAGTGAGCTGTTCGAGCATATGCTAGATGCCACCGTTATCCTTTGTGATAACCAGAGGGGGATTTGTTTGTCACAAAATCCCATGTTCCACGATCAATCCAAGCATGTTGATGTCTGGTACCACTTATCTGGGATATGGTACAGCGAGGCGCTGTAAGGCTCGATCATATAGGAACTGATGAGCAGGTCACAGATATTCTCACTGAGCCCTTGTGGAAGGTCATGTTCCTAAACCTTCCATGAGAATCTTGGAATCGTGGAACGACCCTATTTGGAGGGTCTTGTTGGACGATGAGCTCTGGGAGCTCCAGGGGGGTTTTGGGGATAGCTTCTTGGTGCTATAAGCAACCACAGGGCTAGGCTTGCCGAACCTAGTTGGTGTGCTTCTGCCCCACCATGATGATATTGAGCTGGTTTACCGCTCTTTGATCTGTGCCCCGTATGCATCCTACCCATGGAGTTTCAGACTCATGGGGAGTACCTCTCATTTGGCCAATGAGGTGGGAAATGTGAATAGAGACCATTACAAGACCGATGGACGCATCGGAGATTTTCGTACTCTCTATGTTTAGGATGGCACGTGTCTAACCACTTGATCTGGGATCATGTTTAGCGAGGTTTCAGATCTCCAACTGACTTCGGGTCAGTGAAACTAACTTCGGGTTAGTATATGACTCTCTCGAGTCCAAGTGAGGTTTCAGGCCTCCAACTGACTTCGAGTCAGTGAAACCAACTTCGGGTTGGTGTGTGACTCCTTTGAGTCCTATAGAGGTTTCGGACCTCTGAGCTGACTTCGGGTTAGCCGTGACTGATGTCTTTGTGACTCACCTTTTGTTTTGAAATAAAGAAGCCAGCGAAGCAAGTTACAGCGAGGGAGTGTTAATTTTGGGAAACTAGGTTCAAACTTTATGATGTGATGCTCAGATGACAATGCCAATATTTTTATTGGATTCCTCTTTCAAAGAGGTGCAAGATCGATCCAAAGATCATCCTGATCGAATGAGCAGAACATGTATTTTGAATTTATTCCACATGTGCAAGGTCGGCCTAATTTATCCCACATGCATTAGAGATGTGTCACACACCCCCAAAGATGCCTATATATTGGAGAGACTTGGAGTTCATTTGAGACACAATTTGTGGAAACATTTTTTCTTCTCTCTTGGATGGTGATGGCGCAGCATTCTTGGTTCTGCATTTAGGGTTTCTTGTTGTTGCGTCTTGGGGTTGTGTGACACATGTTGGTGGCTAACCTTATGAAGACTTTGCTCGTTGAAGCATCCTACTGATCGTCGTAACGCCACCATTCTTTATCTTTGTTTCTGGCTTGTCTTCCATCGATCTATTGGTATGTTCTATCTGCATCTTACTTTCATTGTGCCCAAGAAGTTTAAAGTATATTTGCACCTAAGCATAGAACATCTTCAAAATTTAACAAAAACCCGCAAAGAATTCTTCTTATAGATCTTCAAATGACAAGTACCATGACCAAGACTCAGACCCTTAACCTAGATATGCTTCCAAGACATTGATTCAGCTTCTTCAACTTTGATTCTTCTTCACCTTGTATATGCTTGTATTTGATTTGCTTGAATCAAAGATTTACCTTCCTCACTATTGCTGCCTCTTCTCCTTATGCTGATTGTCTTATCTTCAATAAACTCTTTCTTCAAACCAGGAACCCTGACCTAACACTTTTAAACTTACTGTACGCTTCCTGCACTTATCCGCAACTTAGCTTCAATCATTCGTAATCCTGTACCTCTATACTTTCCGCAATTTTCTTTTCCTGTTGTTTAGTTTCAGATCCGCACTTATTCATTGCCTTGTATCCGCATTCATATGTTGTCCCTTATCCACTTGATATGCTGTCCCTTATGACCGCATTTCACTTCAGTCCTTCCGCACTTATTTACTGTGATAGATCTGCATTATTTTACTGAGATTTATCAGCAGTGTAACCTTGTATATGTCCGCATTCAATTTAGTGTTATTCATACATTTTGCTTTCACAAAACAGTCCGCAAACTGCCTCAGGCTTGGCTACAATTTCTCAGAGGAATCCACATTCAGTTCAGTGCATATTAGCTGCAAGAATAGGGGTATATATATATATATATATAGTGGACTATTCACATCTTTTAGGCCGACCATCCAAATATAATTAGGCTGATTTTAACACAGTCATGTAGGCTGACATCAAGAGTGCACTTCTGAGGTATTTCTTCAGCAGCGTTTGGAGGTTCACTTCACTCTATTTATGGAGTTGTCTTCAACGTTATATGAGGGTTGTTGAGAGCTTCTTCACAAGGTCTTTGGAGCACAAACATCTAAACTAAATCCTTCATGAATTTGACACTTAATTATATTTATTCCTAGAAGCCATAAATCTAATAGATATCAAGAAGAAGTCTATCTACATAATAAAATCTCGCTCATGAAATCCATGAAGCAAGTACACCAAAAATACATTTTTACTATCTTTGACATCTTTACATAAATACATAATTACATAGTCAAAATGAAGACCGACCTAGTTACACTTTTCAACATGTTGGTTCCTAATAATATCTTGTTTGTTAATTGTTCTTTGCTTTAAATAATTGCATTTACAAACTTATCATCATTTACATATTGCATTCACCCCATAACATCATCACATCATTAGCAATTATGTAGAAAGAACAATGACATCAACAATGCAGCGGAATAGTAAAGACCAACAGAAGAAGAGCATACACAAATAGAGACACCGCGATTTCGTCGGAGACCAGGGAAAAATCCCACACGGTGGAAAACCCATCCTATAATATCCCCAATTTTGATTTTCCAAATTAGAGACGATTTTTGGAAGAGGCAATTCCAACATTGGGACTGTTGACCACTAGAGTGGCACTTAATGATTATATGAAGACTCCATGCCCAAGGATGTACCAAAGGGCACTTGTACCATAAGATATCATCAGATTACTAGAGTTCTTAAATTCTACTTCTACTTCTCATCATTTTCTCTTGTACTTAGATTCCACACCCTGTGGAGAATTGTAATAAGTGATGCTAGTAATGATGAGTTTTGAGTCATGTAACAGCCTAGGTAGCTTGGGACTTTGCAACAAGTGAGTATTACTCTGGGAGGTTTTTTTTTATTTAGTTAATTATCATGTCCCTACTAGGACTTAATAATTAATTGAGTTTTTTCCTGCAAATATACCTCAAAGCCGGAGTACTGTTTGATGGTGAGGCCTTGGGTGAGTATTAGTGTCTAGGGTCAATGTTTATTACCATACTAGATCACACAAAAAAATTCGTGGGATTTGGTTAGGTCTAAGTAGTCATTTTTTAATTTTTTAGATTTTCTGTAAGGCAGAAATTGCAATAAAAATTGTATTTGTAATTTAAAGTGATGTATAGAGAAGTTGTATGGGGTATGAGTAATCAAATTTGCACCTCTCACCTGCAACTTTCTACTATGACACACTTTGAGGGGTTAAAAATGTGTTTTGAACCTTCAAAACCCATTTTTCCTAAGTTTAGTGGGAAATCTGACAATTAATTAAGTCAGGAATTAAATAAATGAAGAAAGATAAATATCCACACATGCTAAATGTTGTGGAAATGAGGTGCCAAATTATGGAGTTAAAGTGAAGTCCCAAGATGATGTGGACTCCCAAAACCAAGGAAAGGACATGTGCTCAAAAAAAATTGAATTTCTAGCATTAAATGAGAGAGTTGTTTACTCGGAAATTTGAATTTGTGAAGTTAATGCACATTTGGGGGGATTTGGGAGAATATTTGGTGGAGATTTTTTGTGAGAAATTGTTCCCACATAGGTTATCACCCATCTACACTTGTCATTCCACCATAAAATTCGAATTTGGCACATAACAGAAGAAGAAAGTGCTATCCACTTGCCAGAAATCAATTTTTACACTTGGCATTTGAGCTCTATTCAACAAATTCGAATTTCTCTTTGGTATTGTCACCTCATGCCTCTTGTTTAATCACTTCTACATTGGGATTTGCTCCCAACTCTCTATATAATGGAGTCATGGGCTCTCATATTTTATCTTTGCAACGAGCTATTGTGCTTCAGGAAGCTCTGCTTCTATGTACTTGTGTTCTTCATATGAATAAAAAGACTTTGGGGTTCATTCATGATTGTTATTCCATTGGAGTATTGCCTGGATCATTGATGTTATATCTCTACTTGTGCCTTTGATTTATATTTCATTTTGCTGATATATTTTTGTTGAATTGTAGATGTATAGTTATCTTACATTTGCAATTGGTTATTTGATATGCTCTAAGCTAGACAACTCTTATCTATTTTCATACAAATTCTAGAGTTCTCCTGCCATTGTTTATTGATTTAATCTGTATGAGCTAATATTTGTTGGAAATTTTGTAGAGGATCATTGTTGAATAAACTAAAAAGCATGAGGGGAAGTCATCAAGAGACCAATTCACTCTTGGCATTGTTTTCAAGGAGCTCTCATCGTTATTTGAATTTCATAGATCTAATTTTTTTGAAAGTACTTGTTCTTGCAGGGTTCTCCTTCACATAGTCTATGCCTGAATCAAAATATTAAAAAAAATCATTTACATTTTTAATTTGTGCTTTCATTTCATTATGTAGCTATTCAAGAGCTTCTCATAAGCTAGACAAACGATGTGGATCTTTTCCCATCACTTGATTTAACCTTTGTATATTATTTTGTAGCATATTCACATACTTACATGCTCTCTTTTCACATTAACTTTGGTTTTAGTTTTGCAGCCCTAACATTCTTGTTTGCAGGTTCTCTCAAGCTTCAAGTTGCATTTCAAGGAGGTCGTGGGAATTAGGAGAGCTTATGGAAGAAAGCTAAGTTGTACACCACTTTGGAGCTTGTATTCTTTAATTGTAAAACTCCTTCATCTCTTTTGAGGCCCCCATACTTGAAGGGATTTCCTTCTTGTTTCAAGATTTCACATTGTATTCTCTCATCGATTCCTTGGGAAGCCCTCCAAGAGGCTCAAACCTCGTTGTAACACCATAATAACAAAAATTTACGTTTTTGTTGTGGGAGCGTGGGTTTTACCCATTGGCATCCCTATCTCTCCATTTTAGGGAGAGAATTTGTCGATGGATTGACTTATTGGTTTTGACATTTCCATTTTATTTCACATCACATATGCATACTCTAATTTGGAAGTAACACAAATTGCATTTCTTTCTCCTCAAGTTTGCTACACACATTTTAGGCTTGCATTTCTCATCATAGTTGCTACAAGTTTCAAGTTACATTTCCATCTGCAAAGCAAATTTTTGTTTTTAACTTCATGCAAACATCATTATTATTTTTGGCAAACTTTGATATATTTAGCTTGGCACTTTTCCAACTAATTCATGCTTTATTGTTATGCCACATTTCCATTTTGAGAATATTGAAGCATTGTGTATTTGATAAGTTTATCTTTCAAAACAATTACTTATTTTCATGTCAAACAAATTTCCTCGAGTTTAAAGTTCTTTTTGCAAAGCTATTGTGAGCACAAATCTCAATTTTATTTTTCAAAGCATTGCAATTTACTTTACATGCAATTTAATTGCTCATAAACTTGAAGCTTCATTTGCTATAACTTGTTATTGATTCATCATTTATCTTTAGCAACTCACAATTTTAATTGTTCTTGAAACTTATGCATCTTATGTTTACTTGAGCAAATATAGAATGTTATGAAACCAGTGCCTAAAATAGAAGAAAAGATAGATCAATGCCTTAGAAATCAGCCACTTCGAGGGGGCAACCTCCTTTACATTACATAAATTAACAATTCTTGGATGATACAAATGACAAAACCTCATTTCTATATATAGGAGTCCATGGGGTCACAATATAATCCTAGCCGACCTAACAATAATAATGTAAGGGCACAACAATAACAATAGTGGGCTTTTATGGGGCACAATAATAACAATATGGGGACTACAGGGGCACAACAATAACAATAAGGGGGCTACACTAACAACAATGAGAGACTACACTAGTAATATAGGGACTTAACATGCCCCTCTCCTTCAAAAAAGTGTTTTCCTCAACGCTTGAGTAGCTTTGGATGCTTCTGTATAAAATTCTCATCCTCCCATGTGGAATCTTCAGTGGGTAAGTTCTTCCAATTGATAAGATACTATGAAATTGATCAATTTTGTAGCTGTCGAGTTCTTGTTTCCATGACAGCTTCGGGTTACAATATGATTTTTCCTTCCTCATCAAATTCTGGCACTATTGTTTGAACTGGAAGTTTGTCACCTATAACATTCTTTAAGCATGAAACATGGAAAACTCGGTGCACTCGAGAAGAAGCAGGAAGCTCCAATTTTTATGCCATAGTACCAATATTTTGCAACACCTTGTAAGGACCATAGTACTTTGGCGATAATTTATTATCCTTCTTAGCTTGCTTGAGGGACATTTGTTTGTATGTTTGTAGCCCTAAAAATACCCAGTCTCCTACATCAAAACTTCTCTTGTGCGATGTTGATCTGCCTGTTGTTTCATTTGATTTTGCGCCAAATTTAGGTTATCCTTTAAGAGTTGGAGAACTTGTTGTTGATGCTGGATGTGATCTTCCATTGCTTGAAACTTAGAATTTTCTCTTAAAGATGATGTGATGGATGGTGGATGATATCCATAAAGTGCCATAAATGGGGTCATTTTTGTTGCAGTATGGAAGGAAATGTTATACAACCATTCAGCCAGAGGTAACAACTTAATCCATTGTGTTTGTTTATCAGATACAAAACAATGAAGATATCCTTCCAAACATTTGTCCACTATCTTAGTTTGCCCATCGGATTGAGGATGATAAGATGAGTTATGAGCTAGTTGAGTACCCAAACAAGGAAATAATTCCGTCCAAAAATTTCCAGTGAAAATGGGATCTTTGTCGCTTACAATAATCTTTGGGTTTCCATGTAGCTTTTGAATTGTTTCCATAAATGCAGTAGCAACAGTACTTTCTTTAAATGGATGAGATAATGCACAAAAGTGTGCATACTTGGTAAGTCTATCAACTACCACCATGATGACACTCTTTCCTTCGGACTTAGGGAAACCTGTGATAAAATCCATTGAAATCTCCTCCCAACGTTGACTTGGAATGGATAAAGGTTGTAGAAGTCCCGGGGTCTTAATTGTTTCCACTTTATTCTGCTGGCAAACCAAACATTCCGCCACAAACTTTTGAATATCAGATTTAAGGCCATCCCAAAAAAATTCTTTCTTCACCCTGTGGTAAGCTTTTAAAAATCCTGAGTGTCCTCCTAAAGGAGAAGTGTGCAATTCCAGAAGAATCTTTTGTTTTAGATGGGAATTCTTACAAAGATATAAGCGATCTTTGTACCATAAGGAATCATTTTTCCAACTAAATCTATCAGATGTACTAGGATCTTGCTGCAACTTTTGGATGAGTGTCCATACATCTTTGTCCTTCTTCCATTCATCTCTTGCTTCAGTTATCCAATCTGGTTGGATAATAAAAATGGCACAAAGCAATGCTTCCACCTCTTCATCCTTTCTTGAGAGTGCATCTGCAACAACATTAAGCTTTCCTTTTTTGTAGATTATTTCAAAGTCATAACCCAACATCTTTGTGACCCATTTCTGCTGCTCTTCTGAAGATAGTCTTTGTTCCAAAAAGTGTTTAAGACTATCATGATCAGTTTTTACCTTGAAGTGTCTTCCCATTAGGTAAGTTCGCTATTTCTTTAGTGCATGTAGTATTGCTAACATTTCCTTCTCATAAATAGGTTTCTGTAAATACTTTCCTTTGATTGGACGACTTTCAAAAGCAATGGGTCTTCCTTCCTGCATTAAAACTGCACCAATTCCATTTCCTTAGGCATCACATTCCACAATAAAGGTTTTTGTGAAGTCTGGTGTAGCTAAGACCGGTGCTAGGCACATTGCCTCTTTAAGATGTTCAAAGGCCTTAGTTGCTTCAGGAGTCCATGAAAATGCATCTTTCTTCAATAGTGTTGTTAGAGGCATTGCTATTCTCCCATAATTCTTAATAGACTTGCGATAATACCCTGTTAACCCGAGAAATCCTCGCAACAACTTTATGGTTGTGGGGACTTCCCATTCCTTAATTGCTTTAATTTTGTTAGGATCTACCTTAACACCCTCATGAGATACAATAACCCAGATATTCCACCTCTTGTACACCAAAGAAACATTTGTTTGTCCTCCAATAGTTGTAGCACCCTGTCAACATGTTGAGCATGATCCTTCCAAGACCTGTTGTAGATTACTTATCCTCAAAAAATACTAACACAAATTTTCTAAGGAAGGGTTTGAAAATGGAATTCATCGACCCTTGAAATGTAGAAGGTGCATTGGTAAGGCCAAAAGGCATGACCAAAAGTTCATAATGACCCTCTTGAGTTCAAAATGTTGTTTCCGGAATATCTTCAGTCTTCATTCTAATTTGATGATATCTTGAACGGAGATCCAACTTGGTAAAATAAATTGCTCCATGTAATTCATCAATCACAGGTATGGGAAATTTATCTTTAGTTTTGAGCTTATGGAGCTCCATATAATTCGAACACATGTACCATGATCCCTCCTTCTTGTGCACCAATACTACTAGAGCAAAGAAAGAACTTTGATTAGGTTGAATTATACTAGCCTCTAACAATTTTGCAATCATATGTTCAATTTCACTCTTTTGGACATAAGGATATCTGTAAGGCCTGATGTTTGGAGGAACACTTCCTGGAATCAAATAAATAGCATTATCATGATCACGAATAGGTGGGAGTCCTTTAGGAGTTTCAAACACCTTGGAATGATTGTCCAAGACTTTTTGGAGATCTAGAGAAATAGATGATTTTGATGTTGGAACTTCTAGCGAGCATAATTGTGCAATTACGCCTCATTGTTCTTTCTTCAGAAGCTTTCTCATGACATTAGAGCTTATTATCTTTCTTGACTTCCCTACGATACCCTGTAATTCAACTTCCTTTCCTTGCGAAAAAAAATTCAAGAAAAGTTCTTGAAAATTAAAAGCTACCGTCCCCAAAGATTGCAACCATTGTACTCCTTGTACAACATCAGCACCTCACATCAGAATGGAAAGCATTGGACTATTCAATACATATTCTCCCATGGTTAGCTTGATATTATGGAATTTTCCAGAGCAATTTATAGTTCCTCCATTTACAACCATCACTTGACACTTTGGTGCTGGGAATTGGAAGCAATTCAATTCCTTGGCTACCTTACAATGAATAAAATTATGGGTACTACCCGAATCAATCAACACGATTATAGTTTTCTTCTTGATATGTCCTATCTTGAGATTTTGAGGAGTGGTAATTCTTGCCAATGCATTACAAGATATGGTAGGACTCATTTCTTCTTTCTCTAGGGTTGGTTCCTGGTGTATATCCTCTTCTTTTGAAGTTTCTTGTTCATTTTCTTCCTCCTTTTCACAATCTATGTAAAATAATTTCTTCTCAGCACACTTATGACCTTTAGCGTATTTTCTATCACAACTGTAGCAAAGCCCTTTTGCTCTTTTTTCTTCCAATTATTGTGGTGTCAACCTTGTAGGTTGTGGATGTCTAGGAGTAGCAACACTTCCATCTCTATAGATGTGAGTGGTAGGCTTCCATATCGCCATAATTTTACTCTCAATTTTTCTTGCCAACCTGAATGCCTTCTCCAATGAACCAGGTTCCCAAAGACGAACCTCATGTTGGATGTTATCCTTTAAATTCCCTATGAAGGCATCAATCCTGTGTTCCTCTGGAATATCAGTTACCCTTATATTCAATTTTTGGAAGTCCTCAATGTGCTCCACCATTAAACCCAGGATTTTCCTCACTCAATCACTGAATTTCCAGCTGATCCAGATGAAGAAAACACTACCCCGGAGAAGGTCGGCGCAGCCTCTGCATAGATCCAGCGCTGGAGCTTCCAGCCACTAGGTCACCGCCTTCCAAGCTCAGTGTTAGCCCTCAACCAAATCGTTTTGCCTCTGTGGACCCTGAGGAACAACACCCCGGTGCCACTTTACGGATCCCGGCCTCCAAAACTGATCCACCAGCAAAATTTCGAAAACCCTTCCTCTGCCTCTACGCTGCTTCTGCGTGAGCCTATGCAGTCACTGCATCAGCCTTCTTCCTTCAACGTTGGCTTTGGTTAGATCTCTTTTACCTCTCTTTGACTGATGCTCCACTCGCTGAGAAAATCTCTTCCTCTTCGGATGCTATCTCTGCCCCTCATTGCTCAGATCTCTAGCTCGAATTTCTTAGCAAACCCACCCCAGAAATTCCAATCTTAGATCAATTCAGTGTCTCTGTGTGTTTTCCAAATGACCCTCAAGCCTTCCTTTATAGTCTTCTTGTTGACATATCAATGGCCCAGATTAGATGTCTAATCAACGGCTAAGATTATAACATGAATTGATCCATGTTCTCTGGAAGATTCACACTCTGTTTTATTTAATACCCTTTAATTATTTAATTTCCCCAAGTTTAGACTTAGGATCCCCATTAAAATAATTAATTTTTCAAATTAAAAAAAAAAAAAAAAAAAACGAGTGGAATTTCCATAAATGCTTTATGGGTTCTTTAGTATACTAGTGTTTAAGCCACTACACCAAATTTGAGACTTAGAGCACTTTCTGATGCTACAAAAAACAACAGGTACCAGAGGAGCTAGAGCCTCTAGGCCTAATTCTTGCCTTCCCATCCAGGAACAAGATCTCAAACCCCTTCTTCTCGATCATCGAGACAGAAATCACGTTATATTTGAGTCCTGGTACAAATAGCACATCCTGGACCCGCATCAACTCGTCCTGTCTCCATCCTAAATGGCACAACACCCGATCCTCGGATCTCCAACTGACTCTTGTCGCCCAACACCATGTCTAACTTTGAGTCTGATTCAGCTAGAGTCTCAAAAACCTCTTCTGACCATGTCATATGCTTTGTCGCACCACTGTCCACGTACCATCAATCCTCCTTGATATTACCCTGCGAGAAATGAGAAATCATAGCAAAGTCCTCTTCCAATCTTCTGGAGAGATCATCTATCTCAACTAAAGTGGCAACACCGGGGACCTGTTTTCCTTTCCTCTTCTCACCATCTCCCTTCTTCATTGGACATCTCGACGAAAAATGACCCATCTCGCCATAGTTAAAACACTTGACTTTACTCAAGTCCTTCTTCGGCGTACCCTTCATTTGCGCTGCAAGTGCCATGTCCTAATTTGCCTTCTCCGATGGATGAAGATCCTCGTCTCGCAACTCTTCCTGAATGAAATCATCCCACAGTCTATTCCAGTTTGGCAATTTCTCCCTGGCAATGATTCCTTTGATGAAGGGCTCCCATTCCTCGGTGAACCCTTTCAAGGCAATCCTCACCATATCTCCATCTAAAATTTTCACACCAATGGCAGCAAGTTCATCTCTGACCTAAGACAACCTCGTCAGATACGAAGTTACTCCTTCACCCTTTATCATCTTGGTGGACTTCAACTTGTCCTCCAATACCAATACTAGGTTCTTGTTCTTATTCTGGAACAAATTATGAAGATCCATCCACATCTCATGTGCATTGTTCTTCCCGGACAAATGAGGTATTAAGGAATCCTTCACACCATCAAGGATGATCAACCTCGCCTTCGTATCCAAATCTTCCCATATATCTATCTCCTTAGGGTCAGTTGGCTTCGTGATCTCTTTATCGGCAAAATCCCAAATCTTGTTGAGCTGCAAGACCAACTTGATCCTTTCCTTCCAAGGAGTATAGTTGGACAATCCCTCCAACCTGTCCTCATACCAGAGACCTACCTGCAACTTCGACATTGTAGTGAACCCTTCGCTTACAATGTGACCAACTCCCTCTCACGTTGTACTTCATTGTGCACAACTTTGATTCACTGACTTCCAAAGTAGCTCAAACACGCTCTCATACCATGTTGAATTTCCACGACCTTGGGTCTAGGTTAGAGTCATAAAATCACTAACGCTACCAAAACAAGAATCTCAACTATGAATTACTTTGCACAGCAGAAATATAAAGCAGTAAATCACACATGCACAAATATACACAGTTTTTAACAAAATTGTACAATAATGTACAACCCCAATCATCGTTATATTAAACCAAATCTGAATAATACAATAGTCTATGGTATACAAGATACAATGACAAACTCGATGTCGTATCTTCATTGTATCTTGTCCTGTCGATCCTTCACTTTCATACTACTCACTAGTCGCCCCTTAGTCCTTCAAAGGACAAGACATCGAGACTCCAAGGGGGCTACCACCTAACACTGCTGCAAGTCACTGATGTAGAGTGTACATGGGTTGATCCAATCTGCTCTCTGGGTAGGCCTAATTCCCGAGCTCCAAACTGCCAGGATAGCAATCACCTTTGTCCATCAAGGTGCTGCACTTCATCACCAATCTTCACCCAACCTTCAGCGCCTCTTCGTCACTTCATCATAGCTCGTCTAGGGCTACTATGGGCTATCAACACGCTACCCTCCACCAGACCAATGATGCCCAATACTACACTGTAGATTTTGCTCCTATGATGGACTCTTCACCAACACGGAAGGTCCTCCAAATGGCATCCACAGGTTGCAACTAATTCTGATCCAAACTGGTCAACAAACTGTAACCCAACGCACACCAAATGCTGCACTCCACGTTTGATATTCCTGTTGTCTTTTGACTGTCCTGATTAGGGCATTTTAGCAGGCTGCAACAGCCCTCAAACAATCCCTAAACAACCCTCAAATAGCCTTCAATCCCTGCGGCCTTCCTTAGAGTGATCCTTTTGCTTCCACGCTTGAGATTAGGGCACAATACAGCCCCAAACAGACCCACGCAAGTGCTTTGCTATGGTGGTATGGCCTGCGGCCTACCACACAACCTACTTGTAACTTACGTTTTGCCCAAATAGAGTTCTCTTGCCCCCACACAGCCTACCTATAACTTATGTTCTACCCAAACAGAGTTCTCTTGCCCTTTAAAAATGCCACAATAGACCTGCCCTTCTCCTTACCTAACTCGACCTCCCTGCAAGTGTGAACAAACTTCAAAAGAATCTCCAAAAGGCTCCTACGCTGCCTCTTTTCCACGCTGAAGTGTCTTCTTCCTGCGGCCCAATCTAAGGTAAGAAATCCGAGTTCCCTTTTTCCTCCAACGAGCTTCTCATATGTAATGTGTTGCACAAATGGATGCTTCAAATGACTTGAACTCACCTCTTATTTATACCAAACAAGAGGGCTCCACGAACTCATGAAGAGACATGTCTTTTGGCTAATTTTACTTCAAGCCTACATGACTTGAATACCAAATAATTCATTGGCAACATCAAAAATTCATATCTCCACTTTCTACAACTCAGAATTCGACGATTCTCAAAGCGTTGGATCTCCTTTCCGCTTATCGTCTCATGCCATCACATGTAGAAATTTTCCCAAAACACGATTTGGTGCAAAACCCCATACTTGGGTTCCAAGCCCACAAGTGACCCTTGTGGTGCTTTGCCCTCCAAACCCTGAACCCTAGGGCTTGGAGTACCTCCCAAGCTACACAAAAATCAACAAACATAACTTGAAGCTCACATCCATTGAAGGAAAAGAATTTGAGGATGCAACAAAGTATAGACATCTTGTATGAGGTCTCAACTACCTGACTACTACCAGATCGGACATTTCATTTGTTGTTGGAATCCTCTCCAGGTTTATGAAAAAACCTTATGAGGGACATTGGTCTGCTGCAAAAAGAGTTCTAAAGTACTTGAAGGGGACTCAAGACTTTGGACTCAAGTATACAGAGGTGGGTGACTTCAGCTTGATTGGATACTCTGATTCAGACTTCGATGGAGACAAAGAAACTGGGGTATCTACTTCAGGTTATGCTATGAGTCTTGGATCGGGAGTTGTCTCCTGGACATCACGCAAACAATCAGTTCCAGCAGATTCCACAACAGACGCAGAATGTGTGGCAGCAACTGAAGTAACAAAGGAAATTGTGTGGCTAAGGAAAATTCTGGAAGATTTGCAGGTGAAACAAGTGCATTCAAATCTGCTCATGATTGACAACACTTCTGCAATAAAGTTGGCCAAGAACCCAAAGTTCCATGATCGAACGAAGCACATCAATACAAAATACCATCTGACTCGACATCGTGTTGAGGACAAGACAATCCATCTACGCCATTATTCAACAAACGAGCAAATTGCAGACATGTTCACCAAAGCACTTGGAAAAGAAAATTTCGAAAGATTCAGAACGATGCCTAGACTCAACAACGATCCTTCAGATTAAGGGGGGGAATGTTGACACCTAATCAATGGGATTGAGTGAATATGTAAAATAGTGTAAATAGAAAATAAGGAGAGTTGGAATATGAAGAGACACTAGGAGATGAAGCCCAAGAGTCTCTCCCTCCATGTATATATCTATGAACAGCCTTAATGCAAATCACAATTCAGTTTTGTGGAGATACCTCCTGGCCTGACACATCTGGAAGGCTAGCATGTCCTTTCTTTTGGATGAACATGGCCTAAAGACCAATGTAGAAAATGTGGTAGCAGTTCCCCAGGACCTCGATCAGTAGAAGGAGTACAAGAAAGAAATGGCGAAGGCAAAGAGGACGATTTTGGATGGTGTCCGAGATCATCGAGTCTCATATGTGGTAGACAAAGGGATATCCAAGGAGATGTGGGATGCTTTGTCTGAGTTATTTCAGAGTTCTTTCGAGCAGCGGAAGACTTTTCTTGAAGAGAAGTTGAGGAACACCAGGATGCAGAAGGGCGATAGCATAGATTCCTTTCTCACTCAGATTCAGGAGGTTTGGGATCAGTTTTCAGCTGTTGGGGAGGCACCCCAACCCATAGAGCTTGTACAATTGGCACTGAATAGTGTCTCAGATGACTGGCAGGTATTTGTCCAGAGTATATTGGGCAAAGATACCTTGCCGAAGTGGGACAGGATGTGGTCCGGTCTACAGCAGGAGGAGTTGAGGAGGGCTCTATTGAAGAGTACCATCAGCAGCAGCAGCAAGGAACCGAAGAGTGAGGAGGAGAATGTGGACCTAGCATCTAAGGGTCCTAGTCAGGGGCAGGGGCAGCAAAAGACGAAGAATGACCTGTCAAAGGTCAAGTGCTTCAGGTGTGGTGATTTCAGTGACTACAGCACGCAATGTCCTCTCAGGAAGAAGGGCAAGCAGGAGAAGCAGGACCAGGCTGCAACGTTTGCAAAAATCAACAAATTGTCCTTCAGGTTGGAAGAAGAGTTTGCCATGTTTGCAACCATACCTCTTGTTTCACACATTTTTTCTAAAGTTCCAAGGAAGCAGTTGTACCATATTATTTCAAAGGATCAAGATCATCAGCCATCAGTTTTTGAGTCATTGTAAACCCATTCTACAAAATTTTGCAATGTAAATGATATTAGTAAGACCGTATATGTATGTAACAACCTAGGTAAGCCTATTATTTTGGCAATGAATTTCATCCTAGGAGGTTTTTCGTCTCACTGATTCATTCGCATTTCTAAACACGGATGACCGACAGATTTTTTTCCTCTAGCCTCACTCCAAAGCTAGGGTGGAATTTATCGTCAAAGTCTTAGGGAATCATAGTGTTTTAGTCGAGTCTTTTGTAAAAGTGAATTTGGAAATAATTTAAGCTAATTGGCTAAATTATTTTATTACAAGTCACTTGGTCTACTAGATCATATTGTGTCACAGAATTGGGTATGTATTTTAAGCTAAGTTACCGGATCCGTGGGTCTACTTAGCTGATCCGGCGGATCTACGGATCGGATCCGGATCCGGATACACCAAAATACGGCTATGAACCGTCGGGTGGCATATTAATTTTAAAAGAAACGGCTCTGCGTTGTTAGAAACAGATCCTGTCAGAGAGTTAGCTGCCGGACGGTGCAAACAAAAATAATTTCCGCCCAAAAATTCTCGACGGCAGTGGAATGCAGAACCATCTTCCAGAAAATGCGTATTCCACATTTGTCATTTTTATAAATTCGTAATCTTCTCAATTTTTTGAACATTAGCATAGTGCGTTATTTGTAATGGGCATAGTGCGTTATTTATAATGGGCATAGTGGGTTTTTTATTATTATTATAATTATAATGGATTTAATGCATATCGGACATTTCTATACTATAATTTTTATTATTTTTTGTTTGTTTTATTATAATAATATAATTTAATAATTATAATGGTTTCTAAAGAGTTTCAATCCAACTTATTTTTGTGTGCGTTCACTTGTCTGGTCTTATATTGTAGTGGGATAATTTATAATGGTTTTTTTTATTATTAAAATTTAATAATTATTAATTATTAATTTAATAATCTGTTATAATGAGTTTTGTAACTTTGTTTTGTTATTAAAATTTAATAATTATTAATTATTGATCTGTTATAATGAGTTTTGTTTTTTATTTAAGTTTTATAATTATTAATTTAATAATTGATAATTTGGTTTTTTACTTTTATTTTTAATATTTATATTTATTATTTATACATTGTTTTATGGGTTTTTGATATTTTTATTTGTTTTTAGAATTATACTTCGGTTTTTTAATTTTTTATACATGTTTTTATGATTAAAAATTTATAATTTTATAATTATTAGGCCTCACATTTTAGGGCATGTCTTTTGAAGTTGAGCTAATATCATTATAATATGTTCATTATAATATCATTGTAATATGTATGAGGGAGGATGCATCATTTCAATGTTTTAGTCTTCATATTTATAATATATCTAATGGTATCAGTTCTAAAAGTGTTTGATGCTTTCAAGGAGTATTTGGCTTTTGAACTCTAAAGTGTTTTTTAAAATTAAAAAAAATAATATTGTATTTTAATTTTTTTGTACTTGACGTATCCTTGCCGTATCCGGATCCAGGATTTTCAAAAAACTAGCGAATCCGTATCCGGATCCGGATCCGGATCCGTATCCGTATCCGAATCCTGGTAACTTAGATTTTAAGGGTCTATAACGAACGGGCGTTCCCTCTGAGGGTTGAATTTTGTAAAACATTATGTAAAAAATATTTTGGTTCATGGTCCCTCATACTTAGAAACCATGGCTAAAATATTTGAGGGTGGAAAATTATTTAATCCCCTCAAGTGTCAATTAATTAATTTTTCTGGCAAAAACAAAATTAATCCTAAGCTAGAAAATTAATTAATTAGAGTCAAAAAATTAAATTTTTAGAGAAATTAAATTCTCTAAGTGAAAAAATTTGTGGGTATTGAAGAAATTAATTTTTGGAGGTTCCCCACCAAGGGAACATTGGAAATTTCAAGAAAAATTGGACCCTTGGGCCTTGGTGGTTAAGTCAAAATCAATTTTTTGAGGAAATTAGCTCAAAATAATTATTCTTGAGCAAATAAAAAATGGGTTTAACGAAAAATTCGAAAATTCCTCAAAAATAAGTATTTTCGATGGCAAAGATTAAAATTTGATCAAGGATCTAGCAACAGTCGATATTCTTTTGACGGGAATCAAGCCAACTAGCCGTTATTCTCCACTTGGAGGATTTATCTATAAATTAGAGGTCATTTCTCTCAAGCCAGAAATGATCTTTGCCTAATATAACTTTGTAAAGATGATGTAAGCTATTGACCCGTCGAGAACATTTTGATAATCATATTAAAAGATTTTGGGTGCAGTTCATGGTGTCTCTATTTTGCTGATTTGCGGTATGTGTTGGGTACGGGCATTCCTATATTGTGCTTTAAAAATTTATTAAATCGTATCTCATTGTAGATGATAGGAACATTCTATTGATAAGTTTTGGACTTTCTTAGGTGATCTGATTCATTGTTGTTCTAATGGTTTATTCTTGAGAAAATATAGTGTTTGCAGGTCCCCCAACCCTTGGCCTCCAAGTTCACAAATTGTGGGCACAAGCTGACTATTTTTGGATCCTGAATATTTTATATGGTTTTCTAACTTCGCTAAGGCAATGGTTTAGAATTTATCTTTTGAAATACATCTAGCAATTGTCAAAATCTATAAAAAAATTCATTCTTAAAATTCTTCTAATCATTGTACATTTGTATATTTTGTAAATAAATTTTTGTATAATAGAATTTTTGTAAATAATTTTATTTTCTAACCCTTGTTTGCGGCTGGGGTTTGGGGTTTTAGCAATTTTGAATTTTTGTGCATATTGGGGTTTTGGGCACTTGTAAATTCATTTGTATAGGTGATTCTCAAAAAATTTGCTAGATTAGAGCTAGATCTAGGTCGTTGAGGGTAAGATCTAGCGTCCACAAATTTTTGCAAGGTTGGTAACTGAAGAATTTGCAATAAAATTCAAGATCTGAAGCAAACTTCATTTTTGGCGAGGGTTTTCAAATTTTTTAAGGGCTTGAGGCCTACCGTCCTCCTCTTGGCCAGTCGTCCAGCCTCTAAGCCCCCTGCGTCAACCTTTATCGACCTTCCTAGGCCTAATCGTGGCCTTTAGGCCAGCCGACGACTCCATTCTCCTTGACGCTGGCCCTAGAGGGCCTCGCCTTGCCTTTGGCCCTCCCTCTCCTCTCTTTCCAACCCTCCATCCTCCTCTTCTGCCCTTCGTCCTGCCTCCTATTCCCCTTTGTCCTCCTCCTTGTGGCCTAGCGACCTTGCTGCTGGCCTAATTTTGGCCTCGACCTCCCTTTCTAGGCCAGTCGCAGGCCTTAACGGCTCTAAAGCCCCAGGCCACAGCCCTCTAGAGCCTTTCTGCCCCTTCCTTGAGCTAGACGGTGGTCTTTTAGGCTTGTCATGGGCCTATTTAGGCCCTCCCGCCTCCGTTGTAGGGTTTTCTAGGCCTCTTTTCCTTAGTCGCAAGCCTATAAGGCCTTTTTCCCCTTGCCTCTTGCCCTACTCCTAGCCCTAGCTTGCCCTCATCCATATTCTATTTGATCATTCAATTTCTAGACTGAATATTAGTGGGTTTCGGAGGGATATCTTGGCTCAAGTTTTAGGTTTTCAGGTGCCAAGCCATTGGAAAAAAAAATTGGCAACTTGAGCAAGCTATACTCAAGGCCTTGGGCCTAGGGTTTGATCTCTAAACCCTCTTTATTTTAGAAATTTTATGACCCAACCCCAGTTTTCAGTTTCTCTTTATTTCACCCATAAAGTTAAATGCCCATTCCCATAGCCATACATTAAACAAGCTGGAAAAATAAATATTTTCTGAAAACACAAATTCTGGAAATTTCACAGTGCTGAAATGCAGAAATAAAAATTCAGAAAATTAAATCAGCCACACACAGAAAATAGACACGTTGATTTTTGGTCAATATGACCCTGGAAAAACCCCCTACAACTCTTGGGGAAAACCAGTTCGAAAGCTTCTCCTTATTTCCGAATATGCTTTTACAGTGAGACAGAATTTACAACAAAAATTTCAGCAACTTAATAAATGTACTTATCTCGATTTCTGTGCTTATACCCCGCCTTGGAAAATGTGTCGAATAGTAAACAATCAAAACAGAAATTTTACAGCATTTATTACAGCATTAAATGTTGAATGTCTTTCTCAATATTTGTGCCCAACTGTATGGTCATATGTTTGTACAAACTATACGGAATGCACAGCAAACCCTCCACCTCGATTTTTGTGCCTCCTTCTGCCTCGAAAACAGTGTTGAAGCTGTTGTACGACTGTTGTACAGATTTCCTCGAAATCTGTGCCACCAAACAACAATCTCTCTCCTCGATTTTTCGTGCCCAAAATCTGCCCAGGAAACTGTGTTGAAGCTGTTGTATGGATTCCTTGAAAACTATACCTCCTTCCTCGAAAAATGTGCCACACTTCTGCTGTACGGATTTCTGCCTTGAGAATCGTGCCTCTATGTTGTTGTACAGATTTGCTGAAGTCTCTAGCTGCTGCCCTCCTGCTCACTACTCATAAATTTCTCCTTTGCTTTCTCTCCTCCTCTCTCAATCTGCTCATGAAAGAATGAATGACCTTTTCCCTCATTTAACCTAACCCTAAGTGACTTTTGGGGAATCCCTAAATCCAATGGCTGAGATAGCTTTAGATCTAGGGCTGAGATTAAATGCTCATTTAAATCTCACTTTCTATTTTTTAATTCACCCCACTTTAATAAAGACCCACTTAATCATTTATTTCCAAAGTCACTTTTCACTTTCTAATTTCACATTGATTTTATTAAAGTCACTTTAAAATTAGACTTAGTAACTTTATCACTTTAAGTCACTTGTAAATTAGATTTGACTTTATAACTTTGTAAAGTCACTTTAGGAGAAAAATTAAATTCTTTTGGACACTTTTCCCTAAGCCAAAGATCAAAGCCTTAGGGAACCACCTGTCCTCCGGTAACCAAATTTCAACACTCCCTCTTACCGAGGAAGGTGTTCCTCACCACACCCATCTTGTCTCTGAAGTAGACATGTTTGCCCCGTGGTAAGGCTTTGGTAAGAATATTTGCAACCTGCTCATTAGTGGGAATATACTCAAGCTTCACAGCTCCTTTCTGAACATAGTCTCTGATGAAGTGATATCTGATGTCGATATGCTTTAACCTGTCATGAAATACTGGATTCTCCGTGAATTTAATGCAACTCTGATTATCACAATAAATCACTGAAGGTCTCAACGACTGACCAAATAAGCCAAATAACATCTTGCGAAGCCATATGGCCTCACAACTAGCTAGACTGGCTGCCATGTACTCTGCTTCCGCTGAACTCAATGGTATTGACTGCTGCTTTCGGCTGAACCATGACACCACTGCCGAACCCAACCCAAAACAGCACCCTGAAGTGCTCTTCCAATCAAAGCATAACCTGCCCCATCAGAATTAGTGTAACCTGCCAATCTCACTCCATCTCCCTGCCTATAATCCAGACCATACTCCACTATCCCCAGCAAGTACCGCAAAATGTGTTTTGCAGCAACCCAGTGCACCCTCTTGGGCTCACACATGAACCGGCTCATCGTGTTGACTACGAAACATATATCTGGTCTAGTGTTAACCAAATACATCAAGGAACCAATCAGTTGTCTATACAAAGTGGGATCCACCAACTCGATATCTGAAGCGTGAAGTTTCTTCCAGTTGGTGATCATCAGTGTCGACATGGGTCTACAATCCTCCATGTGGAACCTGCCAAGGATGTCCACAGTATACTTCCCCTACCCCAGGAAGAAATGCCCCTGCTCCTGCCACACCTCCAAACCCAAAAAGTAATGCATCAAGCCAATGTCTTTCATCACAAACTCCGATGCAAGATCTCTCTCGCAGCTCTCTATGAGTCTCTCTGCACCCGTAATGACCAAGTCATCCACATACAGCACCAGAATGAGAGGCTCCTCACCTATCACAATAAAGTAAAGGTTCGAATCTGCATCACTCTTTGTGAAACCCATCTCCTGCAAGTATGTATCTACTACAGTACCAAGCTCTGGGAGCTTGCTTCAGGCCATAAAGGGCCTTCTTCAGTCTGCACACATGGGACTCCTTCCCATGCACCTCAAAGCCCTGTGGCTGCTCAATATACACCTCCTCCTCTATGAAGCCATTGAGAAATGCGGTCTTCACATCCATCTGGTAGATCTTCCAACCCATCTCTGCTGCTATCGATACGATGGAGCGAATCGAAGTATATCGAGCCACGGGAGCGAAGGTCTCCTCATAATCTACGCCCTCTACCTGGGAGAACCCTCTAGCCACTAACCTTGCCTTGAATTTCTCAATGCTGCCATCTACAGCATGCTTTACCTTGTAAAGCCATCAAGAAGCAACCACGGATTTGCCCTCAGGCCTCAGCACCACCTCCCAAACATCATTCTTCATGATAGAAGAATACTCCTCCTGCATGGCCTCTCTCCAGACCTGCTCGCTAGCTGCCTCCTCATAGCTAGAAGGCTCAGAGTCGACGATGTTGGCAACCATTGCCATATAGCTACAGAACCTATCAGGTGGTCTACTCTCTCTGACCGGCCTCTTAGGCCCAACAACAGATGTGGCCTCTCTCAAGGTATCCTGAAGCCACTTGGGCTTCCTCTTCCTTGAGCACACTTCTCCCACTGGAGAATGAAACTCCTCCTCATCAGGAGCCTGAACTCTTGATTGTCTGTCTGTTGTCCTCCTGCCTGAACCTGAACCTATAGAAGTTGAAGTACCGTGTGAACTGTCCATCAGTGCACTCCCTAGTAAACTGCTCTGCATGCTGCCCGAAGCACCACCCCTCTGACTCTGTGAGCCACTGTTCACTGACGCACCTGACACCGTAATCGATGTACCTCCGGATCCTCCTGATCCCTATGCCTGACTCAACTGCTCCTGAGGGTCTGGCCGATCCAGATACTCTATCTCCCATGACCAACTGAAAGCCCTATCCTCCTCAAACTTCACATCCCACCTGACAACAACTCTCCTCTGTCTAGGAATATAAATCCGAAAGGCCTTCGAGGTCTCACTGTAGCCCACAAAGACACCCTTCTCTACGGTGGGCTCTAGCTTGGTCCTCTTCTCCTTGGGTATGTAGGAGTATGCAATACACCCAAAGATACGAAGACCAACATCAAGCTTCTTCCCAGAAAAAGCCTCCTCCAGAGTCACATGCCCCAAAGCACGATGTGGACTCCTGTTCTGCAAATATACAGCAGCATTGCAGGCCTCTGCCCCACAAAAACAATGGTAACCCCTGATCATGTAACATGGCTTTAGCAGCCCCAACGATGGATCTGTTCTTCTTCTCCGCAACCCCGTTCTGCTGGGGGTTGTAAGGAATTGTGAACTCCCTCCTAATACTTGCCTTCGCACAATACTCAACAAACTCACCAAGGGTGTACTCTCCTCCATTGTCCAACCTCAGAGACTTGATCTTCCGACCTGTCTGAGTCTCCACAAGAACTCTGAACTCCTGAAACCGCTTGAAGACCTCACTCTTGGTCTTCAAGAAATAAATCCAGGTCCTCCTAGAGTGGTCATCAATGAATAAAACATAATACTCATATCCACTCAAGGAAACATGAGACATCCGACCGCTCACATGGGAATGAATCAAATCAAGTATCTCAGTCGACCTGCTGTCACTGCTGGGAAAAGGGGATTTGGCAAACTTGCCCATAGCACATCCTCTGCATGTATCAAAGTGATCAGTACTGAAATCTGGCACACCTGTAGTGATCTCCCGCAATGTCCTCAAGGCTCCATGATACATGTGCCCCATCCTGCGGTGCCAAATCTCGCACAGCTCTGAACTGCTAGCTCTGCTGCCGGTACTACTGCTCAATGCCAAAAGGGGCTGAAATGCAAACTTGTACACCTTTGCATGGCGTACACCAATCACTCTAGCTGAATCAGCTGGAGTGCCCCTGGGATATATCAGCACCTGTCCTTTCCTGAACAATATCTCATATCCTCTGTCCTCCAATGCTGAGACAGATATGAGGTTCTTCCTCATCCCTGGCACATATAGAACATCTGACACCTTCAAGGGAGGTTTGGGTTCCCTATCAAATGTCAATGTCCTCACACCGACTGCTCTAACAATGCTGTCATCTCCGAGTACTACCTCTATATCAGTGCCACTCCCTGAAAGCTCTGAGCAGTACTCACAGACTCCTGTCATATGGATAAGAAGCTCCCCATCGACAACATGGTGGAATCAAGATGCTCAAATTTAGTGGGATGGAAAATGCAATACCCTCCAACCCTAAGTAAGTGGTGTGATCCTGCACTAGAGTACTTACACGCAATGAACCCAAACTCCTGGTCAAAGCGATCTGTAAAGTCCTCAACCTCTGCTGATGCTGCCATGCTCTGGTTCTTCTCCTTCTTCTTCTTCTTCTCCGGACACACAACTGCATAGTGTCCCATCTTCTCACAATTCCAACACTTCACCTTGGAATAGTCCTTCTGTGTGTTACCCTGTTTACCTTTACCTTTGCCTTTGCCCCCACCATTGCTTGTGGAAGCCTACTTCTTCCCTTTGCCTTTCTTGCCTCCTATCAACAAAGGCCACATCTCATCCCCGCTCAATCCATGGCCGCACCAAGTCGGGGTTTTTTCTATTTCTCCGTCCGTACGCAATCATCCCGGCATCCCTCCTCTCATGAAGGGACTCACATGCACAAACTCTATCGTTAGCGTCCACCATGAATTGGGGCTATTCATCGTAATCCGCACCAACTTAGTGGTGAATGACCCCCTCCAACTCAGCCTACCATTGATCATTTAGTAATCTTTTTTGTGAGATATCCAACACACCATCGTACCACCATCTTAATGGTTTTTCAACGCCTTTCCTTAGGAGTATTTTCTGCTTCTGGCTGGCACTGGCAGAATATGGTCGAATGTCGTCCACATTGCCACATCTCTACATACTTTTGATTCCGAATACGTAGTGAATGCAATGGTCTTTGATTCCATTTAGAATCAGTCTCTTACCCTTGTTATTCTTCTTATTAAATGCTGCCAACTGAACAGCATCAGTAGGCACATTAACAGGGTTTTGTGCGGTATGCACCATGATATCCCAGACTTTTGCCTCCTCAAAGATGCTCTGCATTCTCTCTTTCCATACACTGTAGTTACTATGTCCATCCAACCTATCCTCCACCCTCAAGCCCAAAGACATACTTGTTGTCCTAATAAACTGAAAATAACGCTGTTGTAGTAAAGGCATTGATTTCTGTGTAAAAAATCAGTTTGCTGTAATTTTTCTTCTTGCTGTCCCAAACTGCACTTTTCAGCAAGATAGCTCTGATACCATGTGGAAATTTTATGACCCAACCCCGGTTTTCAATTTCTCCTTATTTCTCCCATAAAGTTAAATGCCCATTCCCATAGCCATACATTCAACAAGCTGGAAAAATAAATATTTTCTGAAAACACAAATTCTGGAAATTTCACAATGCTGAAATGCAGAAATAAAAACTCAAAAAATTAAATCAGCCACACACAGAAAATAGACACGCTGATTTTTGGTCAATATGACCCTGGAAAAACCCCCTACAACTCTTGCGGAAAACTAGTTCGAAAGCTTCTCTTTATTTCTGAATATGCTTTTACAATGAGACGGAATTTATAGCAAAAATTCCAGCAACTTAATAAATGTACTTATCTCGATTTTTGTGCTTATACCCCGCCTTGGAAAATGTGCCAAACAGTAAACAATCAAAACACAAATTTTACAGCATTAAATGATGAATGTATTTCTCGATATTTGTGCCCAACTATACGGTCGTACGACTGTACGAAATGTACAGCAAACTCTCCTTGATTTTTGTGCATCCTTCTGCCTCGAAAACAATGTTGAAGTTGCTATATGACTGTTGTACAGATTTCCTCGAAATTTGTGCCACCAAACAACAATCTCTCTCCTCGATTTTCGTGCCCAGAATCTACCCAAAAAACTGTGTTGAAGTTGCTGTACGGATTCCTTGAAAATTGTGCCTCCTTCCTCGAAAAATGTGCCACACTCCTGTTGTACAGATTTCTGCCTTGGGAACCGTGCCTCTTTGCTGCTGTACGGATTTGTTGAAGTCTCTAGCTGCTGCCCACCTTCTCCTCACTACTCAGAAATTTCTCCTTTGTTTTCTCTCCTTCTCTCTCAATCTGCTCATGAAAGAATGAATGACCTTTTTCCTCCTTTTCCTCCTTTAACCTAACCCTAAGTGACTTTTGGGGAATCCCTAAAACTATTGGCTGAGATAGCTTTAAATCTAGAGTTGAGATTAAATGCTCATTTAAATCTCACTTTCTATTTTTTAATTCACCCCACTTTAATAAAGACCCACTTAGTCATTTATTTCCAAAGTCACTTTTCACTTTCTAATTTCACATTGACTTTATTAAAGTCACTTTAAAATTAGACTTGGTAACTTTATCACTTTAAGTTACTTTTAAATTAGATTTGACTTTATAACTGTATAAAGTCACTTCAGGAGAAAAATTAAATTCTTTTGGACATTTTTCCCTAGGCCAAAGATCAAAGCCTTAGGGAACCACTTGTCCTCCGGTAACCAAATTTCAACATTTATTCCTCATTGTTTGCTACAGCTCTCTGAAAGCATTCATAATAGTGGTAAAATTTAAATTTGAGTGATCTAAAATCACATATAATTTGCCTAAATGCACTAAGAAATTCATGGTATAACTTTACTAGTCAATTTGCGAATTATTTCTTGAGCATAAATCTAACTGATTTGTTTTGTTGACTGAATATCTTTGCATGAAAAGTGTGATCAGATCTGATAATAACATCATAAAGTGCTAGTTAACTCATAATTTCAGTTTCATAAACTTGTTCTAGCATTTGGTAAGTGTTTGGCACATTTTGGCAAACATTCTCATATTGGTGGCTCACTGTTTTCACAATTTTTTTATTGTTGTCATAAGTGCATTGAAATCTTATATAACATTGAAAAATACAACATAAGAAAGTTGGTTAGCCTGTATTATCACTTGACAAGTCATCTGATGTCTTATTGATCATACTTGGTTCATACACGCTTGTCATTTTGAAGCAAAAGTGATATTATTTACTGTTGTCCTAAACCTATCTTAACATTGGACTACAAGTTGCATAAGTGGTTTTCATTGTTTCATGCTCTAATAAGTTCATTGTGGAGAAGATTTATTGCTAGACTTCGCAATCTAACATTTGTTTGTCTTGTGTAAGCTGTAAGAAATCTTTAACTTTTGCACATAAGTTCACTCACTGAAAGCACTTTAAAATCTCATTTGGTGTCTTGTTGAAAAGATTTTGGCATTTGAATAGCTTGTTCTAATTGTGCCTCATTGGGAAATTTGTGATCTAATGCACTTGAATCCACTTGATATCTAAGTGACATTTACTTAAAGAATTCTAATCTAATCGAGTAACTCTTGAAATTGGTATTTATCTTGTTTCAAGTAATAACCATGGTGGCATTGCCTTTCTTGCAAATTGATATCTTAATTAAGTGTGAATTAAGTTATTATGGGATTTCAATACATCTCGTAGTTGTTGGAATCTTGTAAGTATCTTTTGTATCTTGTTCGCACTTGATAATTTGGCACATTCTTGTTGTTAAGATTGTCTGTCCATTTATCGTTATGTACTCTTGTCATAAAGGATAATCATAACTTAAGTCATTAAACATTAAGCAATTCTTAACATAAGAAATCACTCACACCCTTCCACAAGCATCCTGAGTCTAGTTGCATTAATAACATAACTCCAAACATAAGCTTGATTGATAGACACCTAGGGCCACCCTTGCTCAATTTAGCTTGAGAGATTCAACACCTCTCTAGTGGTTAACACAGTGACCTTGCACTCGTCAAAGCAGAGTCTCTGCAGCGTTGGAGGCATCAGGTGGTTGGAACACAGGAGGAGGTATCATTAATCAAGCCTTTGCTTGCTTCCCGTTGACTTCCATCCCACAACCTACTCTAAAGACCGATTCCAAAACAATTAAGAAGAAGGCCTTACTTAGACTAGGCATATAAGTAAAAGTAACCAAGACTCTTGCATCACACCTAGGTCTTAAGATTTTCATAGCATATAGGTTAGTTAAGCATTCAAGTAGCAATTGTCCACCTGGTTAGTTGGCATATAATTCATAATAAGCAAAAAGTTGACTCCATAAAGCCACTGGTCTCACATTTGAATCAAATATAATCATTAAGTCTTGCTAAAATTAACCAAGTAGCTAGGCCATTCAATCGTGTCTCCTGGACTAGTTGGTTTCCAACGTGTCTTTCATCTTCACATCTCCATAGGGACTACCCCCCATAGCCTATTGTTGGGAGACAGCTAAAATGGAGAGGTCGAGGATCAAAGTGACAGCCTCTGACTTGAGTCATTGTCACAGTTCCTGTACAATCTGAGCGAAAACACTTCCAGGGGCGACTTGGAGCTGTAATCTCAGCGATTGCAAAGATTGGGCAGGTTCATTGAGGAGACCACCTCATGGATCATCACCTGGCTATGGGGGGCCATAGTATTCAGTAGCAAGATGCATCAGTGTCAGACATACAATCAGATTCCAGAGTGGCAGTTGCAGACTAGTAGTAGTTAGGCGTTGAGGAGCACAACGCAGAGTTGGCAGCAGAGCAGCTGGCTCGGTGCATAGTCAGCAGCAGCGCAGATTCTTCAGTGACAGTGCAGAGGCTAGTAGCAGTCAGGACTTGGGACACAGATGCATCATTCTGAACACAGTTGATTCAGTATTTCGAATGCCTCTTAGTTGCAGTTGTTTCAATTGCAGCGACAATAAATGAGAGGGAGTGGCAGTGCAGATGCAGTCATGGCAGCAGTATGGAAGTGTTAGCAGCAACACAAATGCAGCATCAGAGTTGCGCAATTGTTTGTGGGCAATGACCATACATCAGTAGCATGACAAAGGGTGGTACAGAAACAGGGTGTTGTAGCAGCAATGGTGCAACACTAGAATATCTTGCTTGCTAAGAGGGAGTGTTAGTTTTTGTCGAAGGTGTTATAGTCTTGAAACTTTGTGGAGAGGCTAAAACACATGAGATCTCCAAAAACCAGAAATTGTTTGTGGAAATTCCACCTAGAAGTGTCTCAATTAGATTATTAGCCGATTTTAAAAAATTTCCTAAGTCTAAACTTAGGGAATATGGTTAATTAATCAGAATTTTTTGAGATAAGGTGAGAATTCTCTAGAAACTCACACAGATTGACAGGGAATTAATTTGGTCCCTTGATTAAGTTATAATCTTGGTCGTTGATGCTCCAACAAAGGATTATAAGAAGAAGTCGATGAGTAGATGAGGAATACATTTGTGAGAACCATAGAGAGTTTGATTTTCCAGAGAGCTAGCAGTGCCGAAAGAGTTCGAGCTTTACTAAGGAAGTAGAGACAGAGAGGGGCAGGGATAGTAAGTCGAGACGAAAGTCTTTCCAAATCTGGAGAATCAGCTACAGGAGGTCGAGCTTCTCATTAAGGTTGTGCATTCCAAATGCAAAAGCTTCAAAGGTAGAAGTTCAAATTAGCCAAATAGAGGGTCGATTAAGTTGCTGGAGGCCGGGAAGATTTTCGGAGGGTGTCAGTGAGTCGTTCTCAAAGGCTGGATTGGGCAAACAGCTTGATCAGTTGCAGTTCCAGGCATAGCATCCTAGTGCCTGCCTAGATTTGATGCAAGGGTTTTGTGGAGCCCATTCAGAGCCAGTTTCAGAGCTAGATCAGTGTCGGATGAGACAAAATTTGTCTCACTATTTTTTGTAGCTAGTTTTTCCTGTAGTGGATTGCCAGACTAGGCATCCAAATTGTTCTCAGAATTTCACTACTGCATAATAATTAAAACCCTTAGCTGTTGCATCGGTTTTCTCAAGTTGGGTTTTCCCGAGGACATTTGTCCAAAAATAATTGTGTTAATTATTGTGTGTCTGTGCTAGAATTTTTTCAGTTTCCAGCGCTTTTTCCGCAGTTTATATGTGGAGATCACAGTGTGAATTATTTGATATTTGTCGTAGCAGATAAATTTTTAAATAAATTAACAATTAGAAAAATAATTTCTAGTTGTTGTGATAAATAAATTTCACATGGGCATCACGTAGATGTTAAATTTGCCTATCCATCCAAAAAAATTTAGTGCTTTCTTATCAGGGTACAAACATGATTAGGTAGAAAAAAACACTCAATATTATAAGTAAATCACAAGTTAAGATGATCATACATCAAATTTGGTGTTTGGCCAGCCTGTGACCTTAGAATTGAATTATTATTATTATTATTATTATTATTATGAAAATGCACATGCAAAAACACTAAAATGAACAATATGACTGTCCATAAAGAATAGTATGTACACACCTCTTTGTTTGGAGGCATGTAGCCTGCAATCTTTGCACTGCTGAAAAATTCTGGATGAGATACATCAATGTCTTGATGACTGCAAACAGTGATCCACACAAAAGGTTAAACAAGTGTATCCTTACAACAGAAATTCAAGTGGGGATATATAAAAAAGTACAGCAGAGTATGCATCTAAAGACTTTACATATGAAATCAGGGAATGGAAAAAATATGAAAAAATTTGAGATTCACTAGATATGATGAGATATGACAATACAGGACCAAAAACAAGTACAGAAGCAGCTTTGGTTATAATATTCAACAACCAATTGTCTTCATTTTTATGATACAATACTTACAACCACTCTTAAATAAGATAAATACAAATAATTTCACCAAGGTAGCCAATGACATCTTTAAAGAACAATGTGAATGAAATCCATGGAAAACAGTACACATGTTGAAGGACAATTCCTTATGAATCCACCTACTGCAGGATAAAAATCAGATGTGGACAAAGTACTAACGGAACATATCTTAAAGACAAACCCATAGACCAGTTTTACCATGTCATCGATAAGATAAACAACAATAGCATATAACAACAACCTATTTGGTAAATGGCTAAAAGCTTAAAATAATAGACAATAAGGAAACATGTCTTATAATTGATGATATACCTAGTGGAATGTGTTGTGCAGCTTTACAACTCGGAGCACATGAAAGACGCCTAATATTGTAAAAATAACACATCCAAAGAGGCTTAAGTGAATGAAGGATGCCATAAATACATGAAATCATGGCATTAAAAAGTGAAAAATCCATACACTACCTACTGTTTAACCAATAAAATTGAAATAAGAGAATGTGTTAGGAAACAAATTCCAAATGTTGACATTGTAGCTTGGGAGGTACTCCCACAACCCTTGAGTTACTAAGTTGTGTGGAGAAAACCCATGAAAATGAGGTTTTGTGGGCAATGTAACCAAGCGGTGGGCTTTAGAGTTTAGACCCAAAGTTGTGGGCTAAAGACCCAAGGGAAATTATTGTTTATTCTAATTATTGAAAGAGGACACCTTGAGTGAAGTCAAGAGCCCCAAGTCAATAATTGGAAAGGTATAAATCAAGGAGACCTAGATGAGGTCTCAACACACAATTGCAATCATCCATTTGTGAATAGAAAACAAGGAGAGCCACGGACCTTAAAGAGAGCCGAGATGGAGCATTTATGTGCAAGAGAACATCTCTAGAAGAGGACTGAATTACTTCTGGGAATGTTTGAAGCAGACCAGGTTGAAGGGAGTGTTGGCTGACAATATCAAAGAAGTTGTTTTGTCCAGGAGGATGGGTCGAAGCCCTAACAAAAGTACGTTATGTGTTTTTGAGAGGGCATGTTACCCACCACTCTGTGGGTGATATCCCTAGGAGAAAATTTTCTCCAAGATGGTCCTCAGCCGATAGCCAGCAGCTCCTTGCAGCCAAAAACTAGTTTGTTGTGCCATTTCTTCGCCACCTGAGCCATCCATGTGGTCCCTCACCCATTTGTCATGATCGTATGTTTGAAGGTGGGCCTCTCGAACCTGAAAGTACACCTTGTCTTTTGGTAATTGAGTATTGAGTTTGCTTATCATGGACACTTCTGGGAATGGATTAATGGGGGGGATTTGGGGGAAAGAGTGGGCTAGGTCTGTGCTTTTGTCCCCTAGACATCTCTTTGGATGTTACCCTTGCATCTTAGTTCCGTGGGATCTCCTTTACTGACCATTGGGTTTTAGGGTGGCATTACATGGGAATCCCTGATTTGGGTAGCATGGTCCTACTCCCTTGTCCATATATATCACTCTGTGAAATTTCCAATATTTTTGCAATACTTGGTTTCTTTCTCCTACTTATGAGATAAGTTATTTATAGATGCTTCAATAAATTCTAAAATAAACACATTTGTAGATCTTCACTATCTTTAAGAGCATAAGAATAGAAAGATAATTTACACCAATAGCACAATAGAAATAACCATATGAACACAGATGTTTTTGGAAAATTTTCCCCGAAAAAACCCAATGTGGGAAAACTGGTGCAGTAGATGAGGGTTTTACATTTATCTTCAAAAATGGAAAGTACATTTACAGAAGTCTGATGAACAGAGAAAAATTAGCAAACATCTGGTTGAATTTTCTGGACCTCCTAGACAATTTTCAGACCCTCGGGGTGACCTCCTTCACCCTCTACGTCATCCAGCGTGGATGCTCTGCGCAGTCCCTCTCTGGACTGCGTGATTCTGCGTGGAGGGGTTCTTGCTGCTGATCAGCTCACCCTTCCCTTCACCCTCCTAAGATCTGTAACGACCCATTCCCCTGTTATACCCAAAACAATATTAGCGTGTGAACGATATAGGCATTTGATAGCTACACCTGCCTATACCGTCCACATCGCACTAGTACGCCCACCTAATATCAAGATTACAAAGATTGGGGACTTAATATTAAGATTTCATACTTTATGTCAAATTCAACCAAGTATAAAATTTTATGAAACAAGGTAATAAAGGAAATGAAGTAATAAAGTTAATGAATCTTTAAGTTAAAATGAGTATGCGATATTAAAGATTTATATTAAAGGTACTTAAATAAAATCCCACCTTTATAAATATGTATACGTAAGCACATTAATGGGATCACCCACCATAACAACATTTAATATAAACTTAAGGTTGGGTAAAGCCTCGGGACGTTTGAGGCGGTGGAGAAAGATTGTTTACATTATATTCATATCCAAACATAATGAAAAGGATACCACCATAAATACATAAAAATATCATCATTAATGAGGATAAGACTTCGGGAAGTTAGAGGCGGTGGAAGGAGATTATTTAAAGGAGGTGGTATGGAGGAGAAGGGAGGGGGGAAGGTTTTCTTGGAGGAGGAGAAATGGTTTCTGCTGAAAGGAGAAGGAAGGAAATGCTGGCTTGCAGTGTTTGGGGAGGAGTCTCTTGTTCTTGGAAATCTGGGCACGGGGGACAGAGGGGACACCCTCTGGGTCTGGGATTAGTCCCGGATTTGGCTGGGAGGATTCGATTGCCCCAGTAATCTGTTATGTTCAGTACATCACCAACAAATCTTCAGCCGCTTCAAGTTCAGGATTCGTAAGTTTGTGCTGATTTTCAGGTATTCTTCTACATATAGGTTAGGTTAATTATGCAAGCTGAAACTTCAATTTATATCCTTTCCATGTCTTATTAAGATCTGTTTTACTTAAACAAAAGTTCAAATAGTTCAAATAGGTACAAATTCTAGAACTCTCAGTGCAGGGTTATTACAAGATCTGCTTCCCGATAACTGACTTCTCCCTCCTCCTTCTGCTTCTGCAACCCAGCCTCTACAAACTCACCCGCTGACATCGATTTCCCTTGCTTCAGAATCAATTTCCTTCGGGTACTAAGAGTGTCCCTAGCTTGATTTCCAAATGACCCTCAAGTCTCTTCTTGTAGTCTTCTTGTTGATGAATCAACGACCAAGATTATATCTTTAATCAATGGCTCAGATTAAAAGATGACTTGATCTTCGTCTTCTAGAAGATTCATACTCTGTTTTATTAATACCCTTTAATTATTTGATTTCCCTAAGTTTATACTTAGGGTCTGCACTAAAATAATTAATTATTTTAATAAAATCATATCCGAGTGGAATTTCCACAAACGATTTATGCGTTCTCTAGATCACTGATGTTTAAGCCCCTCTACAAAAAATGAGACTTAGAACACTTTTCGATCCTATAGAAATCAACACTCCCTCTTAGCGAAGAAAGTGTTTACGCAAGATACCGTTGTACTGCTCTGACTCTACATCATCTGTTGCGCTGATGGTGTTCTGGTTGCTGCCCCTCATCTCTGCGTAGCTGCTTCTTGTATTGTTGCCCTGTCACTGCAACATCCGTACTGCAGCTCCCTCTTCTTCTGAAGACCACCCTTTCCTCTAGTGGAAAGGGTTCTCAACCATCCCCTTCTTCTCTTTGAAGTAAGTGAACTTGATATTTCTTAGAGCCTTTGTGAGGATATTTGCCACTTGTTCACCTGTAAAAGTGTATCGCAACTGTACTACTCCCTTCTGGACATAGTCCCTGATAAAGTGACACCGAATGTCAATGTGCTTCGACCGGTCATGAAATACAAGATTTTCAGAGAGCTTGATGCAACTTTGATTATCAAACATAATCTCGGCCGGTTCTATCCGCTTCTTGAGTAAGTTCAAGAACAATTTGCGGAGCCATATGGCCTCGCAAGATGTTGTGCTTGCTGCCATGTACTTTGCCTCAGCTGAGCTCAGTGCTATGGACTTTTGTTTCCTGCTGCACCAAGAGGTCATTCCTGATCCGAGAATGAAACAGTACCCACTGGTATTTTTTCGACCTACTGTGCTTCTAGCCCAGTCTACATCCGTGAACCCACTCAACTGGATCTCATTTCTCTTGGTGCACTTCACCCCATACTCAATTGTCCCTTTCAACTATCTGAGAATATGTTTGGCTGCTGCCCAGTGAGCCCTCCTTGGTTCCACCATGAACTGACTGAGAGTATTCACTACATAACAGATGTCTGGTCTCGTCTTGACCAGATACATCAATGACCCGAAGAGTTGTCTGTATAATGTGGGATCAACCTCATCATCCTCTGATGTGTCTATCTTCTTCCAGTTAGTAATCATTGGCGTGGCCATGGGTCTACAGTTTTCCATCTGAAACCTTTTCAGGATCTCCGTCGTGTATCTTCCTTGTCCTAGGAAGATTTCCCCTTCCTGCTGCCAAACTTCTAAACCAACAAAATAGTTCATCCGCCCCAGGTCCTTCATGTCGAATTCTGTTGCTAGATTCTCCTTGCAGTCTTTGGTGAGCTTGGATGACCTGATCAAAAACAAGCCATCCACATACAGAACAAGAATAAGCGGCTCATCTCCTACTCTTAAGTAGTATAAGTTGGGATCTGCGTCACTCGTGACGAACCCCACCTTCTACAAGTAGCCATCAATCCGACCATACCATGCCCTGGGGGCTTGTTTCAAGCTATACAAAGCTTTCTTAAGTCTGCAAACATGAGTCTTCTACTCATTTGTCTCGAAGCCCTCTGGCTGCTCTATGTACACTTCATCCTCTATCACACCGTTCAAGAACGCAGTCTTGACATCCATCTGGTGAATCTCCCACCCCATTTGAGCTGTCAGAGAGATGATGGATCTGATAGAAGTGTATCGTGCTACTAGAGCAAAATTTTCTTCACAGTCAATGCCATCCTTCTGGGCATACCCCTTTGCTACAAATCTTGCTTTGAATTTCTCTATGCTGCCATCTGCATCATATTTGATCTTGTAGATCCACCTGGATCCTACAACAGATCTGTCCATAGGTCTAGGGACTACTTCCCAGACATCATTTGTCATGCTGGAGCTATACTCCTCCACCATGGCATCTACCGATACCTCATGCTGAGCTGCTTCCCAAAAGGTAGAAGGCTCTCCAACCTGAGCTACCAGTGCTTGATATCTGTCAGGTTGTTTCCTTATCCTCTTCCCTTCTCTAGGTGCTCCAACAAATCCTTCTGCATCTCTAAGAATCTGTTGGAGTTCTCTTCTCTGTCTCCCATAAGTGGTGGGCGGTCTCACCTGTTCTTCCTCCTATTCTTCGTCGGAGGAGCTTCCCTCAGAAGGATTGTGCCTCGAAGAGGCATTGGACCTCTCCTCCATAGGTCGTTGAGGCTGTACCAGTAGATCTTCCTCAATTTGCGTATCTGTGGCCATCTCTTGGGATTTCCAAAAGGCTTTCTCCTCCAGGAATTTTACATCCCTTAGTACCACGACTTTCCTGCTCTCTGGAATATAGACACGGTATGCCTTTGCATTCTCACTGTAGCCCATCAGAAAACCCTTTTCTGCAGTTTGATCCAGCGTCTTCCTCTTCTCCTCTGGAATGTGGCAATATGATATGCTGTCGAATATCCTGATGTGGCTCACTTCTGGCTTGCTGCCTGTGAACACACTTTCGAGAGTAACCTTCCCCAAAGCTCTATTGGGAACTCTGTTCTGAATATAAACTGCTGTGTTACAGACCTCTGCCCATAAGAAATTGGGCATCTCCTGGTCGTACAACATTGTCATTGCAGCTTCTATTATGGTCCTATTCTTCCGTTTTGCAACTCCATTTTGTTCTAGATTGTACGGTGTTGTCCACTCACTCTTGATGCCTTCCTGTGCACAGAAATTTGTGAAGTCTTTATCGATATATTCTCCATCGTTATCTGACCTCAACTTCGTGATCTTCTTTCCTGTAGATTTCTCCACCAATGCTTTGAAATCTTTAAACCGATTAAAGACTTCATTTTTGGTCTTCAGAAAATAGATCCAAGTTTTCCTAGAATAATCATCAATGAAGGTGGCAAAATACTTTGCCCCACTGAGAGCTGTTGTGGACATCAGACCGCAAATGTCAGAATGTAATAACTCTAATACACCTTTGGCTCTGTTGCTGCTCCTTGCAAATGTTGCCTTAGTGTACTTCCCTAGTACGCATCCCCTGCAAACTTCGTCTTTCTTTGTGCTGAGTTCAAGAGGCACTATGACAGTATTTTTGAGAATCCCCAAGGCTCCATGATTTAGATGTCCCATCCTTCTGTTCCATAACTCATTCAAATCTCTGTCGTCTGTGTTGCCGATCAGGGCCATCGGAGATTCAAGTTGGAGCTTATACAGCTTGTGATTCACTACTCCGATTTGCGTCTTTTTGCTCCAGTTAGGGTGTTTAACATACACCTTATCTTGAATAAAGTATACGTCATAGCCCTTGTTTTGAAGTTGAGACACCGAGAGTAAATTCATCCCCGACCCTGGTACATGCAGAACATTAGTGGCTCGAATCTTGTTGCCATTCTCCGTCTAAAATGTTACGATACCTCTCCCAATGGGGCTACATTTTTCCTTATTTCCCATAGTTATTTGGAAATTCATCTACTCTATAAGGACCATAATTTTCACAATTAACAATCATTAACAGAATTTATACTACACAATCCAGAGTGGGATTTTTGAAGCAGAATATATATCAATTGACTATTTAATACCTACCTGGAATCGTGTTTGAAGATGTTCATGATCCGCCATGGCTCCAGCTCTTGTTACCAAACCGTCGTTTTCCTCCCAGCCTATCTGAGGTCAACCTCTTTAGTCCCCAGATCCAAAAGACAAGTCTTCTGGCCCCCGTGCCCAAAACTCCAATAACAATCGAGATCACTCCATGACTCTATTAGAACTCACTGCCCATGTCTCACACAGTTAGAACTCCTCTGACAGCATCCGGGTCAATTTTCCCACCTCACTACCCATGCCCATCAAGTTTTCCCCTCCCTGCTGCCAAACTTCTAAACCAAGAAAATAGTTCATCTGCCCTAGGTCCTTCATGTCAAATTCTGTTGCCAGATTCTCCTTGCAGTCTTTGATGAGCTTGGATGACCCGGTCAAAAACAAGTCATCCACATACAGAACAAGAATAAGTGGCTCATCTCCTACTCTTAAGTATTATAAGTTGGGATCTACGTCACTCGTGATGAACACCATCTTCTGCAAGTAGCCATCAATCCGACCATACCATGCCCTGGGGCTTGTTTCAAGCCATACAAGGCTTTCTTAAGTCTGCAAACATGAGTCTTCTGCTCATGTGTCTCGAAGCCCTCTGGCTGCTCTATGTACACTTCCTCCTCTATCACATCGTTCAAAAACAAAGTCTTGACATCCATCTGGTGAATCTCCCTCCCCATCTGAGCCGTCAGAGAGATGATGGATCTGATAGAAGTGTATCGTGCTACTGGAGAAAAATTTTCTTCATAGTCAATGTCGTCCTTCTGGGCATACCTCTTTGCTACAAATCTTGCTTTGAATTTCTCTATGCTGCCATCTGCAGCATATTTGATCTTGTAAATCCACCTGGATCCTACGACAGATATGTCCTGAAGTCTAGGGACTACTTCCCAGACATCATTTGTCATGATGGAGCTATACTACTCCACCATGGCATCTACCCATACCTGATGCTGCGCTGCTTCTCGAAAGGTAAAAGGCTCTCCAACCTGAGCTACCAGTGCCTAATATCTGTCAAGTTGTTTCCTTATCCTCTTCCCTTCTCTAGGTGCTCCAACAAATCCTTCTGCATGTCTAAGAATCTGTTGGAGTTCTCTTCTCCGTCTCCCATTAGTGGTGGGTAGTCTCACCTGTTCTTCCTCCTGTTCTTCGTCGGAGGAGCTTCCCTCAGAAGGATTGTGCATTGGAGAGGCATTTGACCTCTCCTCCATAGGTCGTTGAGGCTATACCAGTAGATCTTCCTCAATTTGTGTATCTGTGGCCATCTCTTAGGATTTCCAAAAGGCTTTCTCCTCCAGGAATTTTACATCCCTTCGTACCACGACTTTCCTGCTCTCTGGAATATAGACGCGGTATGCCTTTGCATTCTCACTGTAGCCCATCAGAAAACCCTTTTCTGCAGTTTGATCCAGCTTCTTCCTCTTCTCCTTTGGAACGTGGCAGTATGCTATGCTGTCGAACATCCTGATGTGGCTCACTTCTGGCTTGCTACCTATGAACACACTTTCGGGAGTAACCTTCCCCAAAGCTCTATTGGGAACTCTATTATGAATATAAACTGCTGTGTTGCAGGCCTCTACCCTTAAGAAATTTGGCATCACCTGGTCGTACAACATTGACGTTGCAGCTTCAATTATGGTCCTATTCTTCCGTTTTGCAACTCCATTTTGTTCTAGACTGTAAGGTGTTGTCCACTCTCTCTTGATGCCTTCCTGTGCACAGAAATTTGTGAAGTCTTTATCGATATATTCTCCACCGTTATCTGACCTCAACTTCTTGATCTTCTTTCCTGTAGAGTTCTCCACCAATGCTTTGAAATATTTAAACTGATTAAAGACTTCATTTTTGGTCTTCAGAAAATAGATCCAAGTTTCCTGGAATAATCATCAATGAAGGTGCAAAATACTTTGCCCCACTAAGAGCTGTTGCGGACATCAGACTGCAAATGTCAGAATGTATTCACTCTAATACACCTTTGGCTCTACTGCTGCTCCTTGCAAATGTTGCCTTGGTGTACTTCCCTAGTACGCATCCCCCGCAAACTTCGTCTATCTTTGTGCTGAGTTCAGGAGGCACTATGACAGTATTTTTGAGAATCCCCAAGGCTCCATGATGTAGATGTCCCGTCCTTCTGTTCCATAACTCATTCAGATCTCTGTCGTCTGTGTTGCTGATCAGGGCCACCGCAGATTCAAGTTGGAGCTTATACAGCTTGTGACTCACTACTCCGATTTGCGCCTTTTTGCTCCAGTTAGGGTGTTTAACATACACCTTATCTTGAATAAAGTATACGTCATAGCCCTTGTTTTGAAGTTGAGACACCAAGAGTAAATTCATCCCCAACCCTGGTACATGCAGAACATTAGTGGCTCGAATCTTGTTGCCATTCTCCGTCTGAAATGTTACGGTACCTCTCCCAATGGGGGTACATTTTGCCTTATTTCCCATAGTTATTTGGAAATTCATCTACTCTGTAAGGACCATAATTTTCACAATTAACAATCATTAGCAGAATTTATACTACACAATCCAGAGTGGGATTTTTGAAGCAGAATATATATCAATTGAATATTTAATACTTACCTGGAATCGTATTTGAAGATGTTCCTGATCCGCCATGGCTCCAGCTCCCGTTACCAAACCGTCGTTTTCCTCCTAGCCTATCTGAGGTCAACCTCTCCAGTCCCCAGATCCAGAAGACAAGTCTTCTGCCCCCGTGTCCAAAACTCCAATAACAATCGAGATCACTCCATGACTCTGCTAGAACTCACTGCTCATGTCTCACGCAATTAGAACTCCTCTGACAGCATCCGGGTTAGTTTTCCCACCTCACTACCCATGCCCATCAAATCCCTCACGCCTCCCTCCCTTCTCCTTTTATACACAAACTCCTTTCAAGATATTTATTAAAATATCCCCTTTTAATAAATATCTTGGATTTCTAAAATATCTTAGTTTTATTAAAATATTATTATTTAATAAATATCTTGGATTTCTAAAATATCTTAGATTTATTAAAATATTATTATATAATAAATATCTTGGATTTCTAAAATATCTTAGTTTTATTAAAATATTATTATTTAATAAATATCTTGGATTTCTAAAATATCTTAGATTTATTAAAATACTGTTATTTAATAAATATCTTGGATTTATTAAAATATCATCGTTTATTTGCACAAGGAAATGCTTTTAATTTTCTTTGAACAAAGTATTAGTTTATATTATGATAGTGGTAGGTATAACTAATACATTAATTATATTCTGGTGAGTTAGGTATTTACTCAATACTTCAATAATTCACTCATTACTTTACATTGCGATTTTTCATAATTGATTAGTGCATGTACTAGTGCAGTACACGTGATACATGCATATGTAGCTATCATATGCAGGTCTCATATGCATGCTAATATTTCTATGTTCCATATAATTCGAGTTGGGTCGTTACATACACCCCTCCTTCAGAAAACTTTGTCCCGAAGTTTAAGTTTTATGTCGTATATCATTAATTATATAAGTGATTAGTATAATCATATAAGGGTGGTGTACCATAATTGAATTTTCATTTAATGTGTGAGAACACTTAAACATTTATGTTTTGATCATTTATTGATTTACAAATTTAGTAGTCACGTTTTGCCCCAACAGAGTTCCCAAGCTATTCTAGAATCATCCTATTCTCTCTAATCTCTTCCGCTCCCATCCTATCTGTCCTCTACAGGAATATGCCATGGCATCAGTTTTACTGATCCAACCATTCATAGACCTTAAGGGTGTAGGCATCAATAACGTCGACGTGATTGACCAGTAGGCATCTGACAGTCATCATCACACATCTAAGGGAGCGTGGCTCGCACAGCCCTCCCATGACTCCAGGTTTTGGAGGATAAACGATGGGCAGCACCTCCACCCCTCCTAGTAGAACCAGGGTTAACACCCTATCATGGAATCTCAGTGCATCTCAATTGTTCTTGGAGTTTTGTCATCGCGCGGTCGGTTTGGTTACAATATCATCTGCAATGTAAAACACTTGTCCACAAATTATAACATATGTATCAATATGTTCAAAGCAAATTGTTACCCATATAACAATTTCTACACATTCCAAATATGTTGCTATCTACGATATTGATCCTTGAGTTCATATAACATACTTCGTTATATTTATCCAATAGGTCTGTAAATTCATTTTCACTTTGAATAGTCAAGTGCAATCACTCTTTTATTTCTTTCTCATCATTTATGTTGATATGTAAAATTATAGATACCATATTCATAACATAATTCATAATTTATATTAGCATCCCTGTACCAACAATGTTTAAGCAAAACTTTCTTCATATTGATATCCATGTATCAACAATATTTAAGCAATTAATATATTCTCACATGTCATAGTACAAAATGATAGTCTTAAGTATCCATCGAAAATAAGGTAATATTATACAAAATAAGTTTTTAAATGCTCATAAATATAACCCACAGTTATAAATGTCACAGAATAATCGAACACGGATATACAAATAAGGGTGTAACTACTATTTTCTATACTATATTAACCGATTAACCTTATAAAAGTCACAGGTTGAGACTCTAAATCTAAATGGAGGGATGATCCAACCTTTATGATTGCATATATAGAAACGAAATGAATTGAATCAAGAGCACAAAACACTTACTGTTTAGTCGAAGCATGATCTAATTTCTTGATACAGGTTGATTAAGAACTCTAAAACACAAAACTACATATGGATCCAGCCAATCTTTTTAATTCTTGTTATTTATTTGTCTTTTAATTCTAATTATTTTTTATATGTAATCTAGATCCAAAAAGATAATAATAACGTTAACTTCTTTATCGTGTTATTCCAACTCATCTTTAGCCAAAAATCTAGAAGCCAAGGAGTAGGGTTTTGCAGGGCTAATCATTAGGGTTATGCTGGAGATGGAGGAAGAGTTAATTGACTACTCTAAATTCCCTTAGTGAGAGGTTTATTTTCATTGAAGGAACTTGTTACAGCTTGAAAATGCATTATTCACTTTGCATTATAGTTGGTTTATGAAGAGTGTCATGTTTTCAACAAGATGTCAATTGTTGACCAAATAATAATTTCCTCTTTCAATAAGAAATTCACAATTTACAAGATATGCATAGTCACATTATTAGTATGTTACAGTTTTGATATAGTCTCTTTACTTTCAAGTTTCACCATTTAGAGTCTTAACTCTAGCTTAGGATATTACTAGCTTTACCATCATTTTTTAAACCATTGTTTCATTTTTATTTTATTGACTCATTTAATCCAAACACATAACACATCACTGGTATACCCTCTTCTTTTATTCACATCAATCGTCTTCTTATTAGTCCTTAGGCCTCATTTCATCGCCAAATGTATCTTCTTTTCTAACGGTGAACAATTATTATCTTTAATTGTTATTTTTTAAACATTTTCCCAGTTTGTCACTTGTTATTCTGAACAAATTAGGAATATTCACAACTCCTTATAGGTCATTGCTTTAACCTTTACCAAATCATGTTGCACATATTTTTAAGAAAATTCTTGATAGAAACACCATTTTTCTTCCTCATACCATATACTCCTAATATCCCATGTTTATTTTAATTTGAAAAACATATTATCAAACTGACTTTGTTTTCTCGCCTCTAGTCATCATGGTTTTCTTTTCTTCTCTTAATGCATACAATTTTTATACTTGAAAATGTCGTTACTATCTCCCAACTTGGGTAAGACCCTATAAATAAATTCAATAACGTGGATATCGAATGTAATCTATTTATCATTTCAAGTTTTAAAGCATCACGGGATAGAATTTCCTAATCATACTCCCTGATGTCCATAATCCATGGATATAATTAGTCACTTAAGGAAAATTTTATAATGTGACTGTCTCATTAGAGGGCGAAATGATTATAGATGTTGCCATGCACATAAATTATCCTATGATTGATCAATTTTATTATAGATTCACTCTTTAATCTAATGTCATTGACTTCTTATGTTGCTTTGTGAGACTTCCACCCACTCACCTTTGGTGTTATTTTGTCGATCTCAATATTCTAAGTTGATTATGATAACTAATATTTATTATCATCCTCAGAAGTATGCCATTTCGTTCTTTTCCCGTCCTCCCTAGGTATTACATTGATTATAATATGGTAACAATGGAGATCAAACATTGAAATTTTCCACTGCACTCTCTTGGTAACTATATCATTTTGTTCTAATAGTGTGTTTACTACCTTACAGGGTGGTTTCTTACCATCTTGACATATGTTTCATCCATTTTGTCTTCGATTGATGTGTACCTTTAGTGAACTGTACTTGTACTCTCAATTTGATTACTCACGATTTCTCCCAACAATTCTTGAATAGTTAGTGTCTTCTTTCATCCATCAATTTACCTCAACTAGCTTACCCTTTTATGTCATTGTAGCTTCACATCGAATGGTCTTGTCATAATGTCAATAGTCATGCTTTCATTACCATTCTTTTTTCCTTCAAGAGTTAACTTCTTTGGAGCAACTCCACCAACTAATCTTTATATATGCCTAAATAATTTCCATGAATCATCTTATATAGTGTCATAATGTCCCTAATTTCTCTTTCCCAAACCATATTGTTTTTTCTTTCCATGAAAATGCTATGCTGCCATATTATTTTGTTTTGGATATCGATATATCCTTACGATTGTAAATGGCTAATTATCTAACTCAACAATGACATAATGGTTTGAATATCAAAATGTTCAATTTAGTGTATATTAAACAATAAAAATTTAAACCTTCACTCTACTCCTTAAACCACTTACACATATACTTGGATAGTAATTAAAGTTTTAACTTAAGAAAACAGTATAAAAGATATTTGCATAAATTCATATCATCAACAGTTATAGTTATCAGCCAGTAAGATATATACATGGAAATCTCAACGTCACTTGAAGAATGGAATGTTTCAATTGCATAAAAACAATCAAGATAGTTTCCATTCTAACATTCAAAAGTTTACAGAAAAAGTTTGATGTCTAAAGTGATGTTAATGTGCCCATTTTAATATAATAATTTGAATGTACTTCAAACTCCACTTGCATGATATACAAAATTTGAAACTTCATTGTGGAAAAATTTGCAGCTGATATCCATTTGTTATCTCAACTCCATTTTCGGATGGAATGTAATGTAAAAGTAATGGATTAGGAATCAAGTGGGATTGAGCTTGATATATGTTTTCGACACATACATTAGCATTAAATATCCCATCTCTCTAATAAAATGTATCATCCTAGGTTTCATAGCTTTCAAATATCGAATTATATAAAATTTCATTTTATCATTGTTAAAAGCTTCAATTTCCTTCGAAAAGTTCAAAAACATTTTTCTTGTCATTGCATACTACATAACATTGAATACTTTGGGTAAATTATCAAGGATGACTTGGAGTAATACACCTCGGGTTATATTAGGATTGTTGCTATAATTATGAAAATAAGGCAATGATATCCAAGAATCAACACAAGATCTCGGGAAATAATTAGAAATTAAATTATTTCCCATTGTGATCATTCGTCCTAGTACTTTCAACCTAGTCAAACAGACCCCTAGATTAACTTTGCATTCCTCAACAGTTAAACCTATGGACTGAAGTTCTCCTGAAGATGTTTCTACCTATATGAAATCGTTTTTCTTGCGGTTTCCAACCCATATTTATTCAAGGCATATGACGAAATGAAACTATCAATAGCACTAGTATCAAATACTATTTTGATTTTTATATTGTTAATAGTACATGAGGACTTTCACTACAATGGACTGTTGTTCTGTACTTTCCTCAAACAACTCCCAGGGAACATTTTCCGATGTGACATGCAATGGTTAAATTCAATTCAAGTTATAATTTAAATCATATAAATTTAATAATTTGAGGTAATGAGTATTTAATTATTCTTGTATCTACACTTTTGAAGCATAATATATAAATTTAGATTCTAATTCAAATTGTTGAGTGATCAATTTGTTTAATTCCCAGGAGGCTATTAAATTTCAAAACTTTCACAGTTTAACTACCATGTTCTATACGAACTATAAAGCAGTTGTAGGTATAAGTGAATATAAATTTTGTCCAATTTGACACAATTTTACCCACATACTAAGGTAGGTCATGGTCTTCTTTGAAGTCGTGGTAATTTTCAAAGATTACTTCACTCTAGCAATTTTTTTACATGAAATGAAATGAAATTTTAACGTCCACAAGACTAAAAGATCAAATAATTCAATCAGGGAGAATGGATAGGTTTTCCTAAATTGGCCATATAGTAAGCAGGCTAGGATAGAGAAATATGCGTTCATCCACTGCTCTTCATCATACCCAAACAATTTCTCCAAGTTACCTCATGATGACATCAGCGATGCATCATGATCTTCAATGTTATTTCCAAGATCACTTAAGGCTTCTCAACAAAATATCTTCAATCTTCTTCAAGGTCACTCCACAAAGTCTTCTTAGTCTTATCTTCAAGTCTTCTTCACTGTTTTTCTTTTATGTTATACTTCTGCTTCACTAATCTCCCTTGATCCCGAAATACAGCCCTCAATAAGTTGTTCTTCAAGAATGTCTTCAATATGTTTAAGAGTGCCTTTGATTCTGCTCCAAGGTACCTTCTAAATTAGTTCAAGCCTCTCTTAAATCAAGGTCTACACTTCTTCAAGTCTTCACAAGCTTTGCCAATATAAACCTTCGGATCCTTCAAATGTTAAGATCTAGCTTCACTTCTTCCAAGCTTGAAGATTAGAGGATTGTACAAGTGTAACTGTAGCTGTGTCCCTTCAAACTGAGATTGCTTTTCAAGCACCAAACTGCCTCCACAGGATTGTCTCCACAAGTAGCAACACTGTTCTAGCCCTTCCACAAGTGGCTGTCTGCTTACCATAGGTCCAGCCTTCAAAACCGAACCTCCAACTGATGAGCCTAAAATCTATCTCCTTATCCACAGTCTTGTAGATCTGACCTGCTCAAATCACTGTTGTAATATTTTTACTGCCCAATAGTTTGAGCTTAACCATAGGAGAATTTTCCACAAAGACATATGCAAAGAAGTGTCACTACAGGCCCTCCTTGTTTTTGGTTTGGAAAAGAGGTTTTACAACCCGGTACTGTGCCTTCAAAACTAGATCTTTGGATCTCTTTTCTGTTGTGGCTAGGGTCCTGTAGGATCTCTCCTTCCTTGTTGCTGATCTGGGCTTATAACCAGCCCCAAAACCACCTCTTCTGTCCAGAAAAAACTGATCAGAGATACCACTTGCTAACATATCACAAGGCACGTCCAAGCCTAAAAACTAAGCTTCCAAAAGTCTGCAATGTTCGCTGTAAAATGTTTTAACCCAACAAAAAAAAATTAAGCCCAAAACAGTGCTTAATTTTGGATCTCCTCGGCCCCTCTTCTATCTCTGTTTTTCTGTAATGATTCTTCACCGAATTGATGGTGAAAAATGAAGGTTTCGACTTATATTTATAGTGATTTCGTCCTTTAAAGAGAGGACGTGACTGTTGGAGATGAGTGCCGACATATGTATGTTAACTTAGGTCGGCTAGATGAAAAAAATATATATTTTTCTAAACTTAAAAATTCATTATCTCATCAACCACCAGGAGTTTGGGGCAAGTAAGGGCTCGTTAGAAACGGAAAAATATACTCTAAGATTGTACAAGATCCATTTTGAAAGGTTGCCTCTAAGGTGGTGAAAAAAAAATTTCTTTGTGACTACCCTTGAATTATTTAGTGCAAAAAATGATCACGACAGTATGGCTTCTTTGTAAAGCCCTAAATTTTCTCAATGATTTTTCTTTCCACAGATTCCTTGAACCAATTACTTCATTCCATCGAAAATTTGTGCAAGTTTTCTTTTCGAAGAGCAGAAAACAATTGCCGGAAGACTTCACAAAACTACTACGAAGTAAATTCTTTGTACAAAATTATATCAAATGGGCATAGATGTAACAATGATCTTGATTTGATGCCTTCCTTATCAAATACACTAGAGTATTTTTATGAATCGATAAAAGACAAGAGGCTGAAAATGGGTTCCTTTATATCTTTATGTTAACTCAAATCCACCACAAATGCAAAGACAAATTTGCAGCACTCAGTCACCTGTCTTCTTTTAACTGAAGAAAGATATTTCAATGCAATAGCTCAAAACTCAAGAGATGGAGGCAATACAAGCTTGGAAACCCATCAAAATGATTCAAAATACCCTAAGATCCACAGAGTCTGAAACTTAGCTCTGATACCATGCGTAAGGACCATAATTTTCACAATTAACAATCATTAACCAAATTTATACTACACAATCCAGAGTGGGATTTTTGAAGCAGAATATATATCAACTGACTATTTAATACTTACCTGGAATCGTGTTTGAAGATGTTCCTGATCTACCATGGCTCCATCTCCCGTTACCAAACCTTCGTTTTCCTCCCAGCCTATCTGAGGTCAACCTCTCCAGTCCCCAGATCCAAAAGACAAGTCTTATGGCCCCCATGCCCAAAACTCCAATAACAATCGAGATCACTCCATGACTCTGTTAGAACTCACTGCTCATGTCTCCCATAGTTAGAACTCCTCTGATTTCTAAAATATCTTAGATTTATTAAAATATTATTATTTAATAAATATCTTGGATTTATTAAAATATCATCATTTATTTGCATAAGGCTATGCTTTTAATTTTCTTTGAACAAAGTATTAGTTTATATTATGATAGTGGTAGGTATAACTAATATATTCATTATATTCTGGTGAGTTAGGTATTTACTCAATACTTCAATAATTCACTCATTACTCTACACTGAGATTTTTCATAATTGATTAGTGCATGTACTAATGCAGTACACGTGATACATGCATATGTAGCTATCATATGCAAGTCTCATATGCATGCTAATATTTCTATGTTCCATATAATTCGAGTTGGGTCGTTACATACTCTTCTTGATAGCGCGAAAAACATTCTCGAACCCCCGTCATATGAGCAGATGCTCCACTGTCAATATACCAAACACCTGGAGGAGTTGTGCTTGACACACAAGCAAGATCCTCCTCTAGTCTGATGTCAGCACCTTCATGTCATGTTCTCTCTGCATTTATGGGTGCTCTGGAGGACTGCATGAACCCTTCCTTTGGTCCATAGCAGATCCTCCCTTCTGTTTTTAGCCCTTCGCTCTGATACCATGTGAAATTTCCAATATTTATGCAATACTTGGTTTATTTCTCCTACTTATGAGATAAGTTATTTACAGATGCTTCAGTAAATTCTGAAATAAGCACATTTGCAGATCTTCACTATCGTTAAGAGTATAAGAACAAAAAGATAATTTACACCAATAGCACAATAGAAATAACCATATGAACACAGATGCTTTTGGACAATTGTCCCCGGAAAAACCCAATGTGGGAAATCTGGTGCAACAGATAAGCGTTTTATATTTATCTTCAGAAATGGAAAGTACATTTACAGGAGTCTGATAAACAGAGAAAAATTAGCAAACACCTCGCTGAATTTTCTGGACCTCCCAAACAATTTTCGGACCCTCGAGGTGACCTCCTTCACCCTCTGCGTCATCCAACATGGATGTTCTTCGCAGTCCCTGTCTGGACAGCGTGATTCTGCGTGGAGGGGTTCTTGCTGCTGATCAGCTCACCCTTCCCTTCACCCTCCTGAGATCTACTTCCCAATAACTGACTTCTCCCTCATCCTTCTGCTTCTGCAACCCAGCCTCTACAAACTCACTCGCTGAAATCGATTTCCTTCGGGTACTGAGAGTGTCCCCGGCTTGATTTCAAAATGGCCCTCAAGTCTCTTCTTATAGTCTTCTCATTGATGAATCAACGGCCAAGATCATATCTTTAATCAATGGCTCAGATTAAAAGATGACTTGATCTTCGTTTTCTAGAGGATTCATACTCTGTTTTATTAATACCCTTTAATTATTTAATTTCCCTAAGTTTATACTTAGGGTCTGCATTAAAATAATTAATTATTTTGATAAAATCATATCTGAGTGGAATTTCCACAAACGATTTCTGAGTTCTCTGGATCACTGATGTTTAAGCCTCTCTACAAAAAAATGAGACTTAGAACACTTTCTGATGCTATAGAAATCAACACACTCCCGTTCAATTTATCATAACCCCATACATCATGTTTCCCACCTGGGTCCACATTTCTCCACTGGGTCCACATAGGATTAGCCTCCCCTTCCCCTTGCCCACACCTTGGGTCGGGTTTGAAATGATGCCCTGGAGGTTGATGCAGCGGAAAAGAAAAGAAAAAACATAATTGGCCACATTCAACAGGAAAATATACCACAAAATGCAAAAGATGCTTGCGACAAACACATTAGCACGTAGGGAAAAGTCAATGCATGAGCTCTACTCCATACCCATGGCGATCACCCTAGTTCCATAGGCCCTAGATGAGTCTCCTTTATCATTCAAAAACCCATGATTGTCCTAACCCCTAGTGGGCAATGAACCACCCTACCTTAAACATCATGCTCTTATCCTTTGAGCCTCAAGCAATTAATCAAAGAAAAATCATAAAAGGCAAAAGGCATGTAAAGACGGGTGGAAAAATCAAGGTTGAGGTATCTCATGCACCAGGATTGTTCCCTCCTATACATTACATACCCAAGTATGGGCTTCCCTTTTACTAGCTACTATTGTCCCCGAAATGTGGCCCAGGATTGCTCCTTTCATTCCATATTCCATTTATCTCTTTATCATATGCCACCATTATTTGAAGGATGTACCTTGGACACACTATCCCCTCTAAAGGTAGAAACCACCTAGTAGGGTACCTGGTTAACCCCCTTTGGAGCTTGGAGACATTAGCACATGTCAAAGGCCACTATGGAAGGGCAAGCCATTATGAAGTGTCCACCTGTTGTCCATGGTTCGTAAGCTCTTTAACTCGATTACTTTAAATGACTTGTTGTGCTAGAAGGCTAGGGGACGAATTGGATATTATGCAGAATTGCAAACGGTCTCCATTTTGGGTTTGGTCTCCCTATACGGGGTCCTAACCCTCCAGAGGGCTACATTGGCACATATAGGGTGTGTAGAGAGCCATGGACCTCCACAGCAGTAAATAGCACTCCATGGATCCCTAGAGATGTTCAGAGATTGCTCGAGATTCATCTATTGGACAAGGAAGATGCACCTGGTTCACCAAGCCCAGTCGGCCCCACAGTTGTAACTTGCACTTGGCAGATGACCCAGGACGTGTATGTTGATGTGGCATCACTTACATCATCATCTAAGCCCTTCTAGATGGTCTACAGGAATCTTCGACCTACTTGGAGACCCATGAGGTTACTTGTGTGCGCCCACACCAATTGGGAGCGCCATAGCTTCATTATTTGGAGAACAAGGGGCCAACCCCTTGTCCACTACTTTTGGGAGTCATATTCATCATTGTGCAACTTACAAACATCATCAAGGTTCTTAGAAGGCCCAATGACAAGCATTATTCATTATTTGACCTCTTGTGAGGCTTATTATTTTATTAATGAGCTAGTTTGGTGGGCTTGTCACCAAAGTTCAGTTACTTTGCACATTATTTTATTTTAGGGGCTAATGTAGGCCCAATTAGGTAATTCAAACTCCTAAGAAGTGTGTAAATAGGAGTGACATGAATTCATTTTGTATCAACACTTGGATTGGATTATTTCTCTCTCTTGAGATTTTCGCATTTCCTTCTTGGTGGACGAAGTTGGAGCATGGATGAATTTTGATGTTTGGATTGCATTTTCTTATCTTGGAGCTTCTTAATTGGAAAATGAAATGATGGTTGGATATATTCTCTTCCATCTAATTACGACCTTAATATTTTCTTTTACTTTGTCACATACATTGATAATGGGATTTTTGCTATTTTAGGGCTAATTTTTGCATGCATTTACTGCTTAATTGTGGAATCAAGTTTCTATATAGCATATCTCTATGTATGGGCCATGTTTGTTGAACGAATTTTCCTAAAGATCGAAGTTATCTTGACAAGCCATCTTGATTTGCAAACGAAGTATAAACACTTTGAGGTCATTCTCTTTTGCCCTAATGCCAAACGAAGTTGCCCTTAGATCCTCCTTGAGCTAGAAACGAAATTCATTCTTATCAAAATTCATTCTTATCATTCTTCTTGACTCCATATCCCCAAAGGAATTAGGCACTGGTCCACCACAAGATGATAACCTTAAAATCCATTTTTCTTCTCCTTTTCTCCTCTCTAGGTCTGGTTACGCTGGGTCACCTAGCGCATCAATTTCTCGACAAAATAGCCATAGAAAAAGTTCGATCTCCTGGCCAATTTTGTGTTTTTGTGTTCCCAAGGTCCCCTCCAAATTTCAAGAAATTTCGACGGTGGGATTGTGAGATATCCCAAGCCCTAGCCCTAAGACCGAACTTTGCTCGGGTGTTCCCTAGGCTAGTACCTCATAGGATCATTTTGGCACCTTTAAGTGGAAATTTTTTCTTTGATCCTCTTCCCTTCCTTGTTTAGGTTAGGATCATCATTGGTTTCTCAATTCCCTCCCCTTAACCTAAGCTGGGTCCACTTGGCCACATGTGGTCCCATTTCTTATCAAAGATAATTCTTCAAAGGCAACTCGAGAATTCAAGTTTTGCAAGGATTTTAGGGATTGGCAAACTCCTTTACAAGTCACATTCCCTTAACCTAGCCCTTAAATCCTTACCTCCTTCTCCTAGAAAGCCTTGTAACTTGCTTAAAGAGAAAGCAAGCTCCATTCTTGACTTTCTTCTGGGAAAGGATCATTGAGGTCACTTCATATCCATTTATTGATCTATCCTTCATAAGTGACTTTCTATATACAAGGTCTCCTTCCATCCGTGAAATTCCGTAAAGAGTAGGGAGCCTTAGCTGAGGTGACAATGGGCTAAGTCTCCATCGCTGCCCTTGTCCTAGCAGGTATCCCTTTAGGTGTCCCTTTTAGGTCCACTACTAGTTTGAGTGGTAACACGGCAGAAGCCCTAGTCTCTCTGTTATAGGTAGGTTGAGGCCTCAGGGTAGCTAATAAAGAGGCCAAAAATTCTCAAGACTATGTGCAGATAAGGAGGAGGGGCAGCAAAGACCTAAAGTAGCCTCAAATTGGAACAGATCTTCCTGTAGAAGGACGAGACCCTTGTGGAGCTTGGATGAGAAGCCAGAAGTGTTGAAGGTTGCAGATAGGAGTTCTTTATTCTATGTTGGATAATTGCAGAGGAAATTTTATCAAAACATTGTCATTTAAGGAGTGTATTACAGCTAGAAAGACGACTAATGTACATTGAATTGTAAGGCCAATAAAATTTGACTCGCAGACCTTGTTTTGGGTTGAGAATTCAAGGTACTTGAAGGAGCAAAGACCCTTGTGAGCAGTTGTGACTTTAAAGGCATTTAAGCAGCAATTACTCTGTGAGAAAGGAGGTAAAGGACCTGCCAGGTAAACCAAGGAGAAGAAGACCAAAGGGTTGTAAGTGAAGGTCATCTACAACAAGTAAGTCAAGGATTTGTTTCTTATTGCTTGGGCAGATTGACGATCATATGCAGTTGACCTCAAGCCCTAGTGTATACTATGTATACTAGTGTCTAGTATCAGGGCTTTGTAAGGGCCGTGATTATTAGTTTTTTTAGCATCGGAGGTGTTCTAGTCTCGGAACTTTGTGGAAAGGCTAAAACACAGGAGTTCTCCATAACCCAGAAATCATTTCTGGAAATTCCACCTAGAAGTGTCTCAATTAGATTATTGGCCTATTTTTAAATATTTCCTATGTCTAAACTTGGAAAAAGTGGTTAATTAATTAGTATTAACTGATAAAGGTGTGAATTATCTAGAAACTCACATGGATTGATCCAGAAATGATATCATCCATCGATTATGTTTTAATCTTGGTCGTTGGAGTCCCAGTTGGAGATTATAAGAGGAGCTCGATGGGTAGATGGAGGACACACACTTGAGATCGATTTCCTTGGGCAGTTTGACTTTCCGGAGAGCAGCAATAGTTTCCTGAAGAGTTTGAGCCAAAGAGGGGAAGTAGAGATAGAGAGGGGCAGAGACAGTGAGTCCAAAGGAATTTTTCCAGTTCTAGAGAGTCAGAAAGAGGAGGCCGAGATTTTATTCAAGAGGTTGCGTAGAGGCAACGCAGAGCCTCAAGAGGGCAATTTGATGCAGCTAAAGATGAACTCGTTTTCAGTTCCAGAGGCCGAGAAAGTTTTCCAGAGTGGCGAAGAGATAATTTCTCAGTGAGCAGCAAGCAGGATGGCTAGATTGGCAATTGATTGAGACAAAGCGTTTCAGCGCCTGTGTTAAGGTGACACTGGGCCTGGGCAAAGCTAGCTGGACGGCTAGCTTTTCAAAGGAAATCGACTGTTGGGATTGCTCGAAGGGAGGGTAAAATCCCCCAGATAAATTTTGTCAATATTCTTCTTGGATAGATTCACCAGTTTGGTGATATTTATTGTACTCAGAATTTCTCACTACTACTTAAAAATAAAAACCCTCAGTTGCTGCACCGATTTTCCCAAGTTGGGTTTTTTCGAGGACTTTTGCCAAAAATAATTGTGTCAAACTTATGTGTGCTAGTATTTCTAAGTTTCCAACACTTATATTTTCCGCAGTAATTTTTGTGAAGATTGCAGTGTGATTATTTCATTTGTAATATCCCAAATTGGGAACAAACAGTAATACAAAGGAAACAAAGACTAAATCTACAGCAAACAGAAAAATACATCAAAACACCATGAATAGAGCCAAAACTGTTGAGCAATTTTATTACTATTTCTGAATGGGGAAAGGTACAAATGGTGCTAGGAAAATGGCACCTTGGCTTGCACAAGGCAGGCTGAAATACTCCTCAATCCCTACTCAGAAAGTATGGTTGTTCGCTGCTCTGCGTGGCTCCTCCTTTGTGCTGCCCAGTCTGGAAAATGTTGCTACTGGATGGAAATGGACTGCGTAATAGGGATGTTCTACTACACAGAAAATTCTGGGATTTGGACACTGGACTCTCCACAACAAACCCAAAAAAACCTGCGAAGGGTTTTCCAAAATGTTGACCCCGTAAAATCACCCTATTGAGTTGGGTACACAATTCTTCTGGGTAGACTGGGCTCTGGAATGATCTGCTGGAAGCTGCACAAAAACTCTGTTATGGAAGGGTTGATCCCCTCTCAAAATTCCTGGCTGAAATTTCTTGCCCTTTCTCCCTCTCCGGAGGTGCTCCACAGCTTGACTACGTATCTCTCTGGCTCACTACGCTGCCCTAGAAGGGACTGCGTATTTCTGGACTGAACCTATGAGACTCTCCTCCAAAACTGAACTGAACTCCTCTCCTGAGCAGGCACTCGAAGTCCCCCGAGGATTAGGTTGAGATTCTCGCTTGGAAATCTCTATGCTAAACAACACTTGCGAACTTGGCTAAACAGTTCAAGCGTGCTTCTGGTTTACCAGACAAAAAGTTAGCTGATGACTGAATGAATGAGGAATGAGCTACTCTCATCCTCTTTTGCTTAGTTGAGCCCCCAACGTTCCCTTGGGCCCCACTAGACTGCGTTGCCTCCTCTGCCAGCCAACCACTATGTTGTCACTGCGCAGCTGTTGTCCCCCTATTGTCCCCACACCACCTTTGCGCTGCCTCTCCTGCGCTGCCACTAGGTTGATGTCTACTACGTATATCTGGCCCCACGAGCCCCACTCCAGCTCTATTATTTGCCTTAGTGACTTTAGGAAAGTGATTTAATCTTTAATTTATTTGTGGGTCACCTTTACCCACTTTATTTTCCTGCTAACTTTAGAAAAAGGCAAATTGTCAAAAATTAATATTCCAATTAGCTGACTGCTAATTTGGAATATTACAGTCCTCCCCGCCAAAACGTTGCTTGTCCTCAAGCAACTGTAAATATGGATGTTGCAGGATTTTCTCACCCTCCCAAGTGGCATCCTCATCTGGAAGGTTTCTCCATCTGATCAGATATTCCTTCACGGTCCTGCACCTCAACTGTCTCTCTCGGGTGTCCAAGACGGCCTCCGTTGTAGCACCAAATGCCCCTCATCATCAGAGGGTGGAAGCTCCATAGTGGTTGTCACCTGTTGTCATAAAGCCTTTTTCAAGCAAGATACGTGAAAAATTTTGTGGATCCTACTCCCGGCTGGCAACTCTAGCTCATATGCTTCCTCCCCAACATGCCTGACCACCCTGTATGGTTCGTAGAAGCGGGGCTTGCGCTTCTCAGCTCCCTTCTGCTTCAGCGTGGACTGCTTGTACGGCTGAAGATGGAGGTAAACCAGATCATCTACCTCAAACTGCCTCTCCACGCGGCCTCTATCTGCGTAAAGTTTATGTTGGTTCTACGTTGTAGCTATGTTATTCTTGAGAGCCCGGAGTATGTCTTGGCTCTCTTGAATCCAGTCTTTGGCTCTAGGGGCCTTGCTAGCTCCAAACACCACATCAACAAATGTTAGAGCACTATAACCATACAAAGTGTAAAATGGAGACATACCAATCGACATGTGGAATGTCGTGTTGTAGCAGTACTCCCCCAAGAGAAGCTAGCGCAGCCAAGCCTTCTACTACCCCGTGACATAGTTTCTCAAGTAGCCCTCCAGCCACTTGTTCACTATCTCAGTTTGTTCGTCCGTCTGTGGGTGACAACTGGTGCTAGGTGTCAACTTTGAACCCACTAAACGGAATAATTCCTGTCAAAAGCCGCCCATGAACTAACTGTCTCTGTCACTGACTATGGTCTTTGGGAGACCATGGAGTTTGAAAACATCTCGAAAAAATAACTCAACCACCTGTGAAGCAATGTATCGAGCTGAGATGGCGAAGAAATGAGCATACTTCGTCAGTCAATCAACAACTACGAAGATGCAATCCTTGCCCTGCACCGTGGGCAATCCAGTGATGAAATCGATGGAGACGCTTTCCCATTTTTCCTCCGGAATGGGAAGGGGTTGTAGCAACCCTACATGATGGTTCTGCTCTTCCTTGTTCCTCTGACAAACCACGCACTCCCTGACATGTCAGAGTACGTCCTCCTTGAGGCCCTTCCATGAGAACCTCTCCCTGATGGCCCTATATGTCTTAGTTGTTGGAAACACTGAGAGGGGGGGTGAATCAGTATTTATTTCCAATTGTTATTTTTACCAATTAGATCACTTATATTTAGAACACAAATGAACAATAAGAATAAATGCTTTTATTAATATTCATAAATTAAGTACAATATTTGTGTAGGGCTCCAACCCTAGATGAAGACACCAATCTTCAATCTCCCAGGCTCCAACCTGTATTATGCCAAGCACCGACTTGGACTTCCCAAGGGTCCAACCTTGTCAGTTTGAGGCACCAACCTCTAGGGCTCCAACCCTATCTCTAGTACAGGCTCCGACCTGGTTTCTTGAGGACTCCAATCCTCTAGGGCTCCAACCCTATCTTCCAAGGCACCAACCTTGTCTCTATGAGGCTCCAACCTCTTAGACTCCAACCCTCAACTTCACTTCGTCAAAATATGTTTGGTTATTCTTCACGGCTCCCAAAGTCTTCTTCAATGAGCCATGTAAATCTTCAACTATGCCCTCACTTAGTCTCCACGTCACGTCATCAATGACAACACTTGTCTTCTCATGAATGTGTCTCCACTGCTCTCCATATCACCCAAACACTTTCTCCAAGGTCTCCTCATGATGACATTAGCAATGCATGATGGTCTCCAAGGATCTCCACGAATCTTCAAAGTCAGCTCCAAGGCCAAGGATGTATACTCTAGGACTGCTCCAACAAATATCTCCAAGAGGGATTCAATTATCTATCACGAGGTTAACCAATGTCTCCAAGAATGCCTCCAAGATATGCTTCTACAAGTGTCTTTAAGGGGTCTTCAACGATCCTTCCCAACAAGATGTCTTCAATAAGTTGCTCTAAGATACTCTCAATACAATCTTCAAGATGACTTCCCAAGATATGCTAATTAAATAGATCCCCAAGATTTCTTCATATTCACTTCAAGATATATTCCAAATTTTCACCAAAAATCTTCTTAAGGACTGCCCAAAACAATGCCCAATATATTGCTCTCAATTTAACAGATCCAAAACTGTTAGAAGACTTCAGTGGTGCTTTTCAACAATGTCTTAAAGATGCTCCAATCATACTGCTCCAAGATCCCTTAATGAAGTTGCTCTACCCTAACACAAGATTTCGATGATATTGCTCCTTCAAAGTTTGCCCTCCAGAGTCTGCTTCAACTATGTTTTCAAGGGATACAAAGTGTCTTTGATATTCTTCAAAAAGTTTCGTAAGGGTTGTTTCAACAATGATGTCTTTTATGATGCTCCAACTTTATTTCAATGTTTGCCACCTTTTTCTCTAACTCTGGTTTAGTGTACACTATTGTTACTTTGGCTGCCTGGTAGGATTTCCACAAAATTCTGATATACTTCCCAAACAACTCCTAAAAGTCCTTAACTAGCTGCGACTTTCCTCCTTAGAACAGAGCTCAGTTTATTGTTAAAACTCCTGTACTTATCTGCAACCTCAAATAACAATATTATGCCACAAACACAATATCAAATAACCCAGAACAGTCCTTATCTCTGTGGCACCCTTCCTCTCTAGCCTGGACCTGCAAAAACAAAAAACAACCTTTCAAAACTGCCCAAATTTCCCTTCAAGGCCTGCGGTTATCTCTTTGTGGTATACTCAATCAAATAATTCAAAAACAGAATTAGCCCAACACTTATTTTCCTTGTTTCCTCAACTTCTTTCTTCTTCTATGTTTCTGAACCTTTTATCTACAATCTTCACCGAAAATTCTTTTTCAAATGAATGGTTCAAATCTCCTTTTTATATGAGTTTGACGTTGAACTGAAAGGACACGTCTTTCTGAAGGTATGCCGACATGAAGGCAAGGATAGGTCGGCTCACTGCTAAGGTTAATTTTTCTAGACTTAAAAATTCCATATCTCCTCAACCGTTGGGAGTTTCGGGGCAAGTAAAGGCTCATTAGAACGGGAAAAATATACTCTACAAGATGGTACAGGACCCATGTTGATAAGATGCCTCCAAGGTGGTAAAAACAATTTTTATTTGTGGTTTTCCTTAATGTTTGTGTGCAGGAGGTGAATAGGACAACATGCCCTTTCCACTGCTTGGATTCTCCTTTGTTTGTCTTATCAATCATAGGATTATAGTGTCATCATGTAGGACATCCATTTCATCATGATAGTATCCAACATCATCATGAAGGTATAGATCATATATTCAATAATAGTACAGTAATATGTCATAGTGCAGCATCATTAGGAGAACTTCAAAATAGTCTTCCAACCATCAAACGAGATCTTCCGCATCATCATCAGCGAATCTTCCAACCTTCATCAAGTGTATGACTTCATCAAGTATCATCCAAGTGTATGACATCATCATGTCATCATCAAGTATCATCCAAGTGTATGACATACTCATATGACATCATTGGTTAAGATCTAGATCATCAAGTGCATGCAACATTAGATCAAGTACTTAGGGCTTCCTTCATTAGTGGTTTGACTTCTTTGTGACTTGACATCTTCATTGATAGTATCCTAGTCAACCAAGAGTCATGGCATCATCATCTGGAACCAGGCATCTCAAGAATATTGATATCTCGGTCAATGCCACATTGACATCAATGACAACCTTGACTAACATTAGTGAACCCCTGATGACCTGAAAGTGGTGAATCATGGGCTGCATGCAAAATCTTCTCCCTGAGTTGGGACTTGTCTATCAAGAAGATCCTATCCCGATTATACATGACCTCATCCATCACCTGGTACCGGTCATCTTTCACCTACCCATCTCATACCTCACATGCAAAACAATCCTTGGAGTACTCTACCAAAAGCTGAGCCCTCCAATCTGCGTCAAGACTCATATAAAGGACAGCATTGTTGGTCTCTGTGATAAAGCATCAGCCACCACATTGTTCTTCCCCTTGACATACTCGATGTCAAAATCATAAGCTTGGATCTTGCTGGCCCATTTCTATTGTCTCTCCTGCAACTGTTTCTACTCAAGGAAGAATCGGAGACTATTGTGATCAGTCCTCACCCGAAATCTATTACCCACCAGGTACTGCCAGAACTTGGCCAACGCATGCATGATGGGCAGCATCTCCTTGTTGTATATGGGGTACAATCTCTCATGTGGCACCTTCCGACTCTCGAAATTTATAGGATGACCCCCCTGCATCAATACTGCGCCCACCCCTTCTCCTGAAGCATCACACTCCAGCACAAAGGGCTATGTGAAGTCGGGCAATGCCAACACCAACAATTGCTCATCACCTCCTTGAGCCTGTCAAATGCTCTCTGCGCAGCATCTGTCCAGCTGAAAGCCCCCTTCTTGGTGAGATATGTGAGGGGTACTGGAAGTTGTGATAATCCTTTGACGAACTTCCTGTAGTAGGTGCAGATGCCTACAAACCCCTGTTGTTCAATCACGTTCTTCGACTCCGGCCAATCCCGGATGGTCCGGATCTTCTCCTCATGGACTCTTACTCTATCCACTCCGATAATATGCCCCAAATAGAGCATCTCTATAAGCCCAAACTCGCACTTCGACAGCTTGGCATAGAAATGTTGCTCCTCCAAGATACGCAATACAGCCTCAATGTGTTGTAAATGTTCTTCCCACGTGCAGCTGTAGATGAGAATGTCATCGAAAAATACCAGCACGAATTTCCTCAACTGATCACGGAAGATGTGGTTCATACAAGAATGAAAGGTGGCCGGAGCGTTGGTCAGCTCAAAGGGCATTACCAAAAACTCAAAATGGTCGTAATGGCAGTGAAACGCAGTCTTGGGGACATCCTGGTCCCTCACCTTGATCTGATGGTACCTCGACCTCAGATCAATCTTGGAGAAGAACTTAGCTCCCCTCAACTCATCCATCAACTCATCAATCCTAGGGATGGGGTGGCGGTTCTTCATGGTCTTCTTGTTCAGCACCCTGTAATCTATGCACATCCGCAGTGTGTCATCCTTCTTCTTCACCATAACCACTGAGGAAGCAAAGGGGCTAGTGTTGGGTCTGATGTGTCCCAACGCCAAGAGCTCATGTATGGCTCCCTCAATCTCATCCCTATAGGCTTTGGGGTGCCTATAGGGAGTGGTAATCACTGCCTGGATGCCCTACTCCAGCTCAATGGTGTGCTCAAACCCTTGGTTCGGTGGTTGTCCTAGTGGTATGCCCCTAAAAACCGTGGAGTAACGGTCTAGGATAGTCTGCACATTTGGATGCACCGACTAACATGAGACACCTGCCTCTAAAATCCGCAGCTCCAATGCCCACTCTATGTCTCCCTCGAAATCTTCCTCCATCCAGTGTGTAGAGACTGTCTGTGGAGGATATGTGTGCATGCTTCTGATCATCACATGCTTCCCGCTCTTCTTATCCGTCCACTCCATCTCCAGAGTCTCCCAATCTGTAGTGACTTTCCCAATTGTGATAAGCCATTGTACACCCAACACCACGTTGGTATCTGGAATATCGACCACAAAAAAATGATCGGTCACCGTGTATGTCCCCATGGTCATTGCTAATGTCGGAACATACCGCATGCACTACATGGTCCTGGCACCTGGAACCAAGACAGAGAAACCATCAAAGCTCTTTGTCTGTATGCCCCTCCTCTATACTAGTTGGGCATTGATAAATTTGTGTGTGACCCGACTATCCACCAACACTGAGACACGCTGCCCCTGGACTGTCCCTCGAACTCTCAGCATTAAGTACTTGGGATCTCCCCCGCAAGGATGCAAGGACTCCTCCTGTAGGTGAAAACGTTGCTCCTCTTGCGGCTGGGAGAGGTGGTGGTGGATGATCCCCTTCTGGTGCACCAGTGCCGACATCTCCCTCCAACTCCTCATATGCCTCTTCTTCTCCCTCACTGTCGGAAAGACCTCAATGTAATGTGCCTCCACTCGGGCACAACGATGACCCGATGCCCATGGCTCCTTGAAAGTGAAGCAAAGCTTCCTCCGTCTCAAGTCTCTTCGGGTGTCATCATCCAAAGGCCCTCAACCTTGGTTCCCTCTCGGGGGTGAAGCTCTCACATCCTTCCCCTTCTACTGGAATGTTGGTCTGTGGGGAAAAGGCGCCCTCGACCTTGGCATGACATCCTGCAAGTCCCTAGTCCTCCCTACTGCATCCTGCAACGTAGTAGGCCTAGTGGATCTGACTAGCCCACGCAAAGATTCAGCCAGTTCGTCAATAAACATGTACACTCTCCTAGGCACGGACAAGTCTGGAACCATCACTAAGAGCTTCAAGAACTCGGAAATGTAAGTCTGCGGGTTCTCCGTCTGTTTCTCCGTCTGTTTGAGCTTGGTCAGCTCAACAAAGTGTTCTTTCGGGTCCTTCCGATCAAATCTCTAGATCAACCTCCAGGTGAACTCGGCATACGCTGTCACTCCTGCGTGACCCGGCATAGACATCCCATGGAACCACCAATCATGGGCTTTTCCCTCAAGGTGCAGCGCCGCCACCTTGATGGCCTCCACCTTCGCCATTTGGTTCAGCTGAAAGTAAATGTCCAGCTTCTCCACCCAAGCCTTTGCCGAGCACTTCGATAATCCATCGAAGGTAGGCAACAAAAATCTGCCCACGGTACGTTGCAGGTCATTACCCTACGTGTACCCTCATCCTCTATTCTGGCTACGTGGTCTTCTATTGTTCTTCAACTGGCAAAATTCATTGAAAGTGAGGGCATCTCCGAACTCTGGCCCATAAGACTGATATTCTGCGAAGTACTCTCCATAATGAGCCACCTCTGGCTAATGTGGTCCTCCCATAACTGCCCTTGAAATCAGGAATGTAGGCATGGTAGAGCATGGTGGAGTGCGTGGCACTACTTGCTGCGCAATGTTATGCTCAAGTAAATGATGAGAGGTACCAGATCCTTCTCCATGATGAAATTCCCTCGGAATTTCCCGCTGTCTGTTCTCTCCGGCAATCTTCTGTCCCATCTCCTCTATCTTCTTGGAGTGCTCCTGCGCTGACTTTACAAGGAGGTTACCAAACTCCTTTCCCTCATCTCATTCTTCTGCCATTGGTGCCTTCCCCTTGCCTTCCTCCACTGAAACGTTGTCTTCTTGATCATGTGTTATTTTGAGCCTACGTTCTCTGCTCCTATACTGTTGCTTCTGGTATGTAATGTATTCTCTATCCTCCAGTGTCATAGACCAAATGCGCCACGGGTTGAGCCAAGTCTATGACCTCTCATACCACTATAATATCCCAAATTGGGAACAAACAGTAATACAAAGAAAACAAACACTAAATCTACTGCAAACAGAAAAATACATCAAAACACCATGAATAAAGCCAAAACTGTTGAGCCATTTTATTAATATTTCTGAATGGGGAAAGGTACAAATGGTGCTAGGAAGATGGCACCTGAAATACTCCTCAATCCCCGCTCAAAAACTCTGGTTGTTGGCTGCTCTACGTTGCTCCTTTGTGCTACCCAGTCTAGCAAATGTTGTTGCTAGTTGCAAATGGATTGCGTAATAGGGTTGTTCTACTACACAGAAAATTCTGAGATTTGGACACCGAACTCTCCACAATAAACCCAAAAAAACCTGCAAAGGGTTTTCCGAAATGCTGACCCCGGAAAATCACCCTCTTGAGTTGGGTACGCAATTCTCCTGGGTATACTGAATCTGTTGGACTGGACTGATATGTTGGAAATAGCTGCGGGAAACCGCCCAAAAACTCTGTTATGGAAGCACTGATCCCCTCTCAAAACTCATGGCTGAAATCTCTTGGACTTTCTCCCTCTCCGGAGATACTCCACTACTGGATTATGTATCTCTCTGGCTGACTGCGCTGCCTTGGAAGGGGCTGCATATTTCTGGACTGAACCTATGTGACTCTCCTTCAAAACTGAACTGAACTCCTCTCCTAAGCAGGCACTCGAAGTCCCCTGAGGATGAGGTTGAGACTCTCGTTTGGAAATCTCTGTGCTAAACAGCACTTGCAGACACAGCTAAACAGCTCAGGCGTGCTTCTGGTTTACCAGACAGAAAGCTAGTTGACGATTGAATGAATGAGGACTGAGCTGCTCTCATCCTTTTTTACCTAGTTGAGCCCCCAACGTTCCCTTGGGCCCCACTAGACTGCGCTTCCTCCTCGGTCAACCAACCACTGTGCAGCTACTATCCCCTTGTTGTCCCCACGCTGCCTCTGCGCTACCTATGTTGATGCCTCTCCTGCTGCCACTAGACTTATGTCTACTACGTATAGCTGGCCCCACGGGCCCCACTCCAACTCTATTATTTGCCTTAGTGACTTTAGGAAAGTGATTTAATCTCTGATTTATTTGTGGGTCACCTTTACCCACTTTATTTTCCTGCTAACTTTAGAAAAAGGAAAATTTGTCAAAAAATAATATTCCAATTAGCTGACTGCTAATTTGGAATATTATATCGTTGTTGCTGTAGCAATAAACTACATAATTAATTCACAGTTAGAAGAATTAATTCCAGTTGCTGCAATAGGATTTCAGTAGTGAAATTTTCACATGGTATCAAAGCGATTTTGATCAGATTGCGAAGCTCAGAAGCAGAAGCAGAAATTCATTTTTCAGAGGAAGCAACGCGACGAATTTCTGGGGGTTGCAGAGAGCCTAAGCTAGGTAGTGTGAATTGCTAGGCAGCTTGATTTTTCAGTGCAGGTTGGCAGAAAAATTCGGTTTTCCGGTTCGAGTGATTCCAGCAGGCAGAAGGGCAGTTGCAGCTCAGATTTTATCTGGTCATATTCCTTTTTTGGGCATAGAAGGGTTTTGCAGTAATAGAATTAGCGTCGGGTGGAAGAGCACACAGAGAGAGAATTTCTCTAAGAGGTTTTCTAGTTTAGAAATCTGATTTTCCAGTTGCAATTGGCAGTAGTTGCAGGCAGAATTTCTCACTCGAGAAGGGAGGACGAGTAGCAGATTCAGCAGCCGAGCAGGTGTGAAAATTTCTGAATGTTACTTATGCAAAAATCTACTATTAGATTTGGTTATGCTTCTCCTACTTAATTAAGTTATTAATGCTAAAACTTCAGATTAATATCGAAGCAAAGACATACCAGACATTCACCGATTCAGATCTAAAACAGAAAAGTACATGCACACATAGACAAAGTGACACAAGGATTTTTTGGACAATAGTCCCCAGAGAAACCCAATGCGGGAAAACTGGTCTTCTGGCTGCTGGAGGGTTTTATTATTAAGAGTATTCTGAATACAGCAAATTTGGGTTCCAGATCTGGAAAACCCGACAGAGAAAATATAGATCCGAAGCTATCATGTTGTTCTGAAGGCAAAATATTCACTGATCCACGCCGTCAAACGGGATTTACAGGACTCAGCCAGATCTTGGCACTAGAAACCCCATCACTGCCCCTAAAGCCTCTACGTCAGCGTCTACGTCCCTCTGTGCTGGCCTAGAGAGGGTTGCGTAATCCCATAATGGGTGACGCAGACCCCACGCTGCCATTCAGGGACTCTGCGTAACCCTAGAGGATCTCCTGTTGCCCCGAGAGAGACTACGTAGTTGAAGTTGCCCCTGCGCTGCGCAACTGTTGTCCTCTCTGGTGTTGCTGCTCCTGCATCTCTACGCTGCCTCTGGAAGCTGCTCTCTGCCTCTTGCTGATTCTAGGCATTAGGATCAGATCATCCTCTTTGCCTAAACTCCTTGTTACACAGCATTTTGTCACCGTCCCTACAATCCCTCGTCCCATACATTGGAGGACTATTCCCGTGACCTGTGAACAGTAAAATGTCCTGAAATCACCTTCATGCCATCCTCTTGCATAAGGACAAACATTCTCCTGAAGAACATTTCCTCTGAAAAACCCTAAAAACAGAGGTTTTAGCCTTGGCGCGACTAGCCAGTTCATCCCTTGTGCCAATGGGGGAAATCCACACTAGAGGGCGCGCCAACTGGCGCTCTGTCCCTGTGTTTCACTAGCGCCAAGCTTATTAAGAGATGTTTTTTAAAAATAAATGGCGGAAGTTTGATTCTAACAAACTCCAAAATGAATCATCAAAAGGAGTTGAGTGGTTTGGCTCCGGATCTCCATGTATAGGAAGTGGTCTTCCACCTATCATGGAACCTTCCTACGAGATAGGGCCTATCCCATGATTATAGGGATCCCAACCTCCTTTCCTCCATCTATAAAAGCTTGCCCTCTCCATTAGCAAGCTAGCTGAACTTGTAGGAAGGAAACTATAGCTGGGCAACTATTGAGAGCTAAGCTGAAGAGAATCCCGTAAGAGAGAGAGAGCTTCGTCCAGATTCCCGACAGGCTTTGTTGAGACACGCTCCACTACAAGCCCCGCCGAAGGAAGATCATAGCGTCAGAGCATTTGGTTGTAATCTCCCTTTTGTCATTTATAATATAAGCGACTCTGATTTAGGTTCCATTCATGTGTTCATTTCTTTATGTAATGCAATGAATTATATCCTCTCTGACTGATATATAGTTACATGCTTTAGATGTTACGTTGTATGTCGTCGTATCCCTGCATGTGTACAGATGTCCGGACGTGTCGAACGGAAGGATTGTGATCTGTCAAGCGAGGGACGGGAAGCATCATCTTTTCTCCAACGACAACTGCGTGGGATTTGAGGTAGGCTACTCATCGTGATCTTTGTCTTTTTGTAACTAGGAAACAACGTCATTGTGTGACTTGATTGTTACTAGATCTGATCTGGGCTAGTGGGATCGCCTCTGTCCGCAGAGGGGATTTACCTCCTCAGCAATTTGGCGACTCTACTGGGGACTCAATGGGAGTTAGTCTTTCCTCTTTTAATTTTTTTGGCTTTTGATTGATTTATTTGCTCCTCTGGTTCACCTCCCTTGGTGTAAAACCCCTGTTCAGCCCCCAGAAGACTAGATTCAGTCTATGTTTGTCCTTTTTCATCTTTTTCCCATAGTAAACTTGATTGGCGCGGTTTAGCTCTTGACAGTCGCGCCAACTGGCGCTTGTTGCTAGTTAGGCCCCCGCGCCACTGCTGTTTTGGCGTAGATTACAGCCAAACAGGCGCGCCAACTCTGTTTGGTGTTAGGGTTTGCTTGATTTTGGGCTCTCTGAGCTTGAGTTTTGGTCTTGGTGTCATTTTCTGATTGATTGAGTGCCTTGGAGTCATTGTTGACTGTGTTTGGCCCTTGTCCTCCGGTTGTTTGCCCTGTACTATCAGTTTTGCATTCTAGCCCTAGGGCTTCTAGGTGCTTCAGTGTGTTGAGCCTCCCATGGGAGTTTTGGGTCCTTGCTTTCCCGGTCAACTTCGTTTTCGCTTCTTTGCATTCGTTTTGCTGGATTCCATTGTATCATTGCATTAGTTGAGTGATTGTTCTCTCTTTCATTCAATTTCGCTTTGTGTCACTCCAAGCCTAGATTACATGGTTTGTTCGAGTCCCTTTCGAGATTCTTCTTCGCTTTGAGGGATTTCGTCATCAATTTGAGTCTTGACTGTGTGCGTTTGTATTGAGTGAACTTGTTTGTTTCAGCTCTCTCACTGTCATTTCTTGAATTGGTGTTTTCATTAGTTTTTCATTCATGTAGTGCATTTGCTCTAAAATATTGAAAAATACAAAAACAAATCTTTTGCATTTTGATTGGCATAGTGAAAATTGAAAGCTTTTTCACATTACTAGTGCTATATAACTCTAGAGAGAAGTTTTCTAGTTTCATTAGCTTGCATTGGAAACAGTAGTGGATGTTTTTGTGTGTTACATTTTGTTGTCATTTGAAAGCTCTCAACTCTCCCGTAGATAGCTCTTCATTGAACAAAATGACATTTTGTGGCATGTAGTTTGCATTTAAAGGTTTTGTGAGATCCGACGTTCGATAGGGCCTTGAAATTGAAATGTAAATTGAAGATCAACTTTAAAATTTACTGAATTAACCTAAGGCAACATTGAAACATTAACGGAACATCTAGTAGTCTAAGGTAGAGACGTGTTCCGGCGTCTTTAAGCCTAGCAGCTGTCACTCGCCATCTGGCTACAGACAGCGCTGGTACGAACTTGTGCTCCCCGTACCGTCGTGTATATAAAGGGAGACCCCATTAGGTTGCAATCCTTTATCTGTAGGAAGCCGAGTCTGCCGCCTTTTACCCATGATACACCGGACACAGCATTCGAGGAGATTACCTGCACGTACATTAAGTCCTTGGTTCATTTCTCTTTCATTTTTACCAAGGTGTATATGGCAGTTCACGGATCTCTAGTACACCCTTTTACCTAGATTACCAGAGCAGTCACTTTGATCTTTACTGACTCTTTTAACTAAAAAGATCATCGAGCTCTTGTCCTTTCAAGCTCGTGTCCAACCTGAAAGCGATAGAGTCACCTTTTGCTTGTTTCTCGACTCTTAAAATATGAAACAACAGAGTTTGGTTTCAGTGTCTTAAAAATTAATCGCCCACGAAATATTCCTGGTTAGAATTTTTGTCCTTAGTATTTATTTCAAGGACGTTTCTGATGGCAACTTTTTCGGAGTTTTCCAATCAAGGAGTCCCCTCTGAAGGGAGTCCTAGTCCTTATCCTGCTTTAGGAAATATTGGTGCTCCTTATATGGCCACGTTGTCCCTCCCTGGGTTAACTATTGGGTTGCCTATTTGGTTGTTTTCAACCTCTCTAGTCTCAAGTGTTCCGGCCACTGTACCATCCACTCCTCCGCCTGAGCAACGCCATGTTGATTCGAAGGTGGACCTCTCCCCTTCTTCGCCTGTTTCTTCGTCCTCATCTTCTGCTTCGCCTGGTGAAAGTTTGGATTCTAGTACCCAGGTGGCTAAGAAGAAGAAGAAGGAGACTAAGAAGAAGAAGTCAGATAAGCGAGAGGCTAATTCTGCAGCTGTTGCTTCTAAAACGCCTGCTCTCGATAAACCTTCCAACCCTCCGCGGAAAGTTAAGTTCCCTTACATGTTGTGCTAGGGAAACCATTTACTTCGAGATTGCCCTGGCATCTGAAAGGTGCTCGAAGTATGGTCCAATGGTCGTCCGCCATTGCCTTTGGCTTCCGGGAGTCAGGTTGGGGGCACGTCTTCAGCTAGTGCTGGTAAAGCTCCTAAGAAGCAGGGTAAGCTTGCCAATCCCTGTAAGTTGTGTGAAGGGCACCATGCCATTCACCTTTGTCCGTATATGGATGAAGCCAAGAGAGTTTTGGACAACTCGACTATTTCTACACCTTGCCTTCTAGCTGGTTACAAACAGCTTTCTTTGAGTCCTTCACCAGTTGATTCAACGATCAGTCAAGGGTCATCCTTGCCTGATCCCGCTCCCCTGGAAATTCACCATCATGAATCCATCCCTGACCAACCATTGGTCGTTGGATCGGTTGAGCTGGCCCCGTCTGCGGTGCATCAAGTCTTTTCCATCGAGAGTGGATCTCATCCCCCTCATGTTCTTCTTGTTTCATCAGATTCTTCGGACTTGGAGAAAGTTTCTTCTGTCCCTGTAGTTCAAGAAGTTTCTCCCCCTACTCCCGAGATGGAGATCGAGGAAGATGCTCCTCTTGCTTCAGTAACACCGAGGGAAAACCATTTCAGTCCGATGGTACCCCCTCCAAGTAATTTGGTCGCTTCCTTCAATTGGAGTCGATTTGCAGGATACCGCCTTCCGTCTTATGTGCCTTTTGAGATAACAGTACAAACCTTTGATCTGGTCATACCCAGCACCATTATAGATGAAGGTGCGTCTGTTATTATTCTGTCTTCCACTACTTGGCAGGCTTTTGGTTCTCCACCGCTTATGCCTGTTACGCAGAATCTGTTGGCTTTTAACAGAGGAACCAGTCAACCGTTAGGGATCCTTCCGAAGTTCCTGTTACTTTGGGAGGGAAAACCGTCCATATGGACGTGATGGTTGTTCCAGGCCCCTTGGATTTTAATTTACTCTTGGGCCGCGATAACACTTATGCCATGGAAGCGCTTGTCTCCTCCCTCTTTCGTGTGATGTGTTTTCCGCACCAAGGTCGAATCGTGACCATTGATCAGCTTTCATTCTTTGGTCCTAACATGACATCTGGTCCACCATCATCCCTACCGGGTCTTTATCCGCCGGTTGTATCTTCCCCGCCGCATGTCAATTATGTGGCTACCTGTCCCGTGCCCGTATTCGGTGACAATGCTGTTGTACATCGTGTGTTGGGGGCATTGGGTCCAGACTTCCAAGATGTTTTCCTTCCATCGGACGAGCAACCCTTGGAAGCTATGACTTCTTATTCATTATGATAAGGTTGTCGGAGCAGAGTTCCTTGTCTTGTGTCAAGCTCCCTAAAAAATGAAACAAGCTCGTCGGAGTAGGGTTCTTTTTCTTGTGTCAAGCTCCTTAAAAAATGAAACAAGGTTGTCGGAGAAAAGTTCCTTGTCTTGTGTCAAGCTTCCTAAAAAATGAAACAAGCTCGTTGGAGCAGGGTTTTTTTTCTTGTGTCAAGCTCCTTAAAAAATGAGACAAGGTTGTCGGAGCAGAATTCTTTGTCTTGTGTCAAGCTCCCTAAAAAATGAAACAAACTCGTCGGAGCAGGGTTCTTTTTCTTGTGTCAAGCTCCTTAAAAAATGAAACAAGGTTGTCGGAGCAGGGTTCTTTTTCTTGTGTCAAGCTCCTTAAAAAATGAAACAAGGTTGTTGGAGCAGAGTTTGTTTTCTTGTTTCAAGCTACTTAAAAAAAGAAACAAGGTCTTCGGAGCAGAGTTCGTTTTCTTGTGTCCAGCTCGTTAAAAAATGAAACAAGGTGTTCGGAGCATAGTTCGTTTTCTTGTGTCAAACACGTTAAAAAATGAAACAAAGTGTTCTAAGGATAGTTTGTCTTCTGTATCGACCTAGTTAAAAAATGAAACAAGGTCATATGAGGATGGTTCATCTTCTATGTCAACCTCATTAAAAAATGAATTCTTTTATGAGGATAGTTATTTTAATGTGTCAACCTCGTTAAAACAATGAAACACTTTCCTGTTCAATTCAAGTCTTTGATAAGATCTCGTAAAATCCCAGTCGAGTCTTTCTCTTAATCTCGTAACTTGAACATTCACTCCATCTGCCTTTCATATGGATTGAAGCTTGGGGGGCATGTACCTCGAATTGAGCCACCATGTTGGGGGCATGCAAAATTTTTCAAGCATAGTTTGTTTCCGTTTCAAGCTTGTGTAAAAATGAAACCGGTTTCAAGCATAGTTTATCTTTGTTTCGAGCTTGTGTAAAAATGAAACCAACTTCAAGCAGAGTTTTCTGATTTCAAGCTTGTGTAAAAATGAAACCTTTCCCATTTTACATCTCGTGATTGCCATTTTATCAGCCTGTTTTGCCAGATGAACCTTGGTTTTCTCATTCCACCGTCACTATCTGCTTGGCCGATCATATGCCTTCACTTAGTTGTTTTACCCATTCCTGAGGAACCGCTATAATGAGTGGTCTTGTTAGCCAACCTCTTGACCTTTATCTTGTTTTGAGTAGTTCCACCATCACCGGAACTAGTTGCCTGCCCTTTATACCACTCGTTCCTCCAGGAGGAGTCACCTTTCAGCTCTTTTCTGACTCTCTAAAATTGAAAAGATTGCCGAGTCGCTTGTCATTTTGAGCTCGTTAAATTGGCTGCGAAACGACATCTACCCAGTATACGTTTATCCCTTTTCGGGCTAGGATAGATTATTTACGAAAAAGAAATACCCTAGCCTATCGCGACTAGGAGGTTCTCTCAGACATAATTTTCTACCTTTTCGGATCTGAGGGACTATCTACGAAAAGGGACTGCTGGAGTTTTCTTTTCCGCTGTCTTTTCAAACTCTCTAGACATGAAAAGACACTGAGTTCTTCCTTTGTCAGACTCGTTAAAAACTGATGACATCGGACTCCGTCGTAATGACGTTACTTGAGTTCCTCCTTCCTCGGGCTCGTTAAATGTACTAGGTTGGATTTGTCCGAAGGACAAACTTATATCGCAAGCATATGCTATCCCCTTCAAGCTTGTTTCCAAAAATAATTGGGGTACTCGGCAGAAATGGTGGGGGAAAATGGAACCAGTATCACCGTCGTGTCGGCAGTACATTGCTCTTGAACATGGCACTTGTCTGCAGTCGTGTCGAGTTGGGGACATCTCATCTCGTTATTTGCTTGCCTTCGTGGGTTTGGGTAATCTCTTTTGACCGCTCATCTCCTCTTTGCCACGTCATCATGACCTCAGATCCTTTGATGTCAAATACTGCCAAATCCAGTGTCCTGTCGCCGATATGTTCAAAAGAAGTTGGCCTCTGCAGTTTTCAACCTCCCTCTGATTCTCTACTGATCTTGATTCGAAAACATCATGTTCCTCTGTCTCGCGTCGATGATGTGGGAAACACTATGGCCCGCCTTCGATCAAGGTCACTTCCTGTCGACTTCAGCTCATTATCCAGGAAGCTGATCTAGAGACTCCCTTCAGGTACTTTGGAGCCTGCATGCCTCAATGGCAGGGTCTTCGCATTCGACGCAAGGTTTTCATTATTGGCCTTCGATCGGATGATTCTACGGGTGTTCGACGCCAGTTCACTATTCACATTCCGTGGATTGTACCTATAGTACCTTGAGGGCCATCCTCATTATTGGTGGTTCCTCTCGCGTCTGTTAACGGCTTTCATTATTAGCTGGTAATCAGACGATGTTCTTACATGTTCAACTTCAGCTCACTTATTCGCATGTTCAGACTTGTACTCTGTTCGGGTCGAGATGGAGCGCAAGACCCTGGATCTTGTCTGATAAAATCCAGGCTGCGGATTCTTTGTGGATTATCATGATTAGTTACATGAGTCATTTGATTGGATGGCTGCAACCATACCTGAGTCTACTTGTTGATCCTTCTTTGTTGGATGGTTGCGTCCATACCTTGGATCTCGGTTATTTTACACTCTATTATGGATGGCTGCGCCCATACCACATATCATGTATCAGAGATATCAGTTGGATTTGTATTTGCAGGTCTTCCGACGGCAGTGTTTTCAGTTGGGCGTGTTCTCATAAAGCATTTCACCCCTCCCTCTCTCTCGGACCTCATGCTTTAGGGAGCATCTGTTACACAGTATTTTGTCACCGTCCCTGCAATCCCTCGTCCCGTACATTGGAGGACTATTCTCGTGACCTGTGAATAGTAAAATGTCCTGAAATCACCTTCATGCCATCCTCTTGCATAAGGACAAACATTCTCCTGAAGAACATTTCCTCTGAAAAACCCTAAAAACAGATGTTTTAGCCTTGGCACAACTAGCCAGTTCATCCCTCGCGCCAATGGGGGAAATCCACACTAGAGGGCGCATCAACTGGCGCTCTGTCCCTGTGTTTCACTCGCGCCAAGCTTATTAAGGGATGTTTTTTAAAAATAAATGGCGGAAGTTTGATTCTAACAAACTCCAGAATGAATCATCAAAAGGAGTTGAGTAGTTTGGCTCCGGATCTCCATGTATAGGAAGTGGTTTTCCACCTATCATGGAACCTTCCTAAGAGATAGGGCCTATCCCATGATTATAGGGATCCCAACTTCCCTTCCTCCACCTATAAAATCTTTCCCTCTCCATTTCCAAGCTAGCTGAATGCTTGGGAGCTGAACTTGTAGGAAGGAAACTATAGCTGGGCAAATATTGAGAGCTAAGCCGAAGAGAATCCCGTAAGAGAGAGAGCTTCGTCCAGATTCCCGACAGGCTTTGTTGAGACATGCTTCGCTGCAAGCCCCGCCGAAGGAAGATCATAGCGTCAGAGCATTTGGTTGTAATCTTCCTTTTGTCATTTATAATATAAGCGACTCTGATTTTGGTTCCATTCATGTGTTCATTTATTTATGTAATGCAATGAATTATATCCTCTCTGACTGATATATAGTTACATGCTTTAGATGTTAAGTTGTATGTCGTTGTATCCCTGCATGTGTACAGGTGTCCGGACGTGTCGAACGGAAGGATTGTGATCTGTCAAGCGAGGGACAGGAAGCATCATCTTTTCTCCAATGACAACTGCGTGGGATTTGAAGTAGGCTACTCATCGCGATCTTTGTCTTTTTGTAACTAGGAACCAACGTCATTGCGTGACTTGATTGTTGCTAGACCCGATCTGGGCTAGTGGGATCGCCTCTATCCGCAGAGGGGATTTATCTCCTCAACACTCCCCTCTCTGCCGCTGAAACATTTTTAAGAATTCTTAGCAAACCCTGCCCTAGAATCTCAACTTAGCTTAAGTGTTATGCCTCTGTGTGCCTTCTCCAAATGACCCCAAGCCTTTCCTTTATACTTTTCTCGTTGGGATACCAACGACCATGGTCAAATCTTGAATCAATGGCTAAGATTAAAAGAAAGCTTGATCCGTGTGACTTAAGACAATTTCATCACATGTTTAATTTAATTAACTTTAATCTTTTAATTTTCCTAAATTAGACTTAGGGTCCTTAATTAAAAAGATTAATTAATTTAATATCTCCCAAACCGAATGAAATTTCCCAAATCCCTTTCTGGGTATTGGAGATCTCATGTACTCTAGTCCCCCACAAAATTTAGCAGCTAGAACACATTCGATGCTACCCCATCACACAAGAAAACTCAACACTCCCTCTTAGCGAGGAATGTGCTCTAGTACAAACTCTACTTCACCCCGAAGCTCTGCACTGATCTTTGGTGTGGCTCTCTGCGTTGATGCTGGACCTATTGCCCTTCATCACTGTGTTGTTGCTACCATTATGCACTGTTGCCCATGACGTTGTTGATGCCATTCTGTACTGTTGCCCATGACATTGTTGATGCCATTCTGTACTGTTGCCCATGACGTTGTTGCTGCCACTGCTACATCTGTATAGTATCTCCCTCTCAATCTGTTGCATCCGTGCTGCCATCTTTCGCACAGCATCTTCAGTTGCTGAGAGAAGCAATTGAATCTCCTGCCCAATCTTTGACAGACAAGTCAGTTGGGCTGCATTCTCATCACTGAAGCTCCATCGGTTGTTGATCTATGCTATCATCTAGAGGAAGATGCACAGCTACAGCTCTGCACTGCGTAAGCAGACTCCCTCTGTACTGCTGAAGTCACATCAGCCCCTCGTGCTGAAATCTCTCACGTTTTTATTCCACTATGTTGTCCTCCTGAAGCCCCTACGTTGTTGCAGCTCTTTTCTGCGCTGCTGAAGTCACATCAACCCCTACGCTGCTACTGCATCTGCACTGTGTTGCTCCTTCTAGCCTTCAGATCTGCCTCTGCTTCATCCATGATCTTTGCACCCACTACTCCACTTGCCTTGCTGCTATCTTAAGGCTCCCGTAGCTCGGATGTGATCCAAGAGATGAGCTGCTCAAGGATCCCGCCCTCATTTTGTAGTTGCTCTACAGATCCATGTTGCCCCACTTCTGTCGTTCATGAGCACTCATGGTTGCATCGTCTTTTGACCCATCATCCACCACAGCAGCCTTGGAAGAAGAAGCTTCCTTGTCATTTTTCTTCTGAGGACAATTAATGGCGAAATGTCCTAGTTCGCCACACTAGAAGCACTTGATCTTTAATAGATCCCGCTTCTTCTTCCATTGCTGCCTCTTTGATGCCAAGGCTGCATCTTCTTCATCTTCCTTCTTCACCTTACTCGATCCCGTGTTGTACTGCTTCTCGATGAATCTGCGGAGTTCTTCTTGACGCATGATTTCCCCCAACTTGTCCCAATCGGGAAGGTTTGCTCTACCCAAGATACTTTGGACAAAGGTTTCCCACTCATCTGTGACCGCATTGAGAGCAGCCCTGACCATCACATCATCCTCCACTTTTGCACCTGTGGCAGTCAACTGGTCTCTGATCGACTGTAATCTGAAGAGAAAATGTTCCATGTCCTCCCCCTTGGTCATCATGAATGACCGCATCTGAGTCTCCAGAAGCATCTTCCTTTGGACAGACTTTCCCTCACACTTTCCCTCATATAGAGATTTTAAGGCCTTCCATATCTCATTAGTTGTTTTCTTCTCAGCTATGTGTGGGACAATATGGTCCTTAACTTCATCCATTATGAGCCAGCCGCTTTGCATGTGTCGCGGCTTCATTATGCTTCCTCAGGAGATCTACATCGGTCAGCGTGGCCTGTACTCGTTCTACATGGTCTCCTAGACAATATGCCTCTAGGACTACTGGATTCTAGCCTTCCAAACTGCAAAGTTGGACAGGCCATCGAATCTATCCTGATCACGCAGTCTGTGAGGTGCCATCTACTCAGTATATCTGTCAGAGCTCCTCTTCTCTGTGCTAGAGATCTGGATCTAAGTTCCTTGGTGAAACAGGCACCTTCCGCTCCCTCTGACAATTGCTTTCCCTTCTTGGAAATCTGTCAAATCAAACAATGATTTAGCTCTCTTCAATCCTCTGATCGATCTGCAAGTTTCTTTGGCTAGAAACCCTATGAGAAGCTGATCTTCTCCCGCTCTTTGTCACTAGTGCTTAGGCTAAATTTTGAAAACTTCAGAAATTTAACCCCACCAGCACCTTCTGAAGTTCTATAGCTCTGCTTCCGGCACTTCTGAATCAGACAGCTTCAGATCTGCGTCACCTTGGCTGGCCTCTACGTGAGCAGACAATCCCAGCGTTGCCTCTGTGCAGTAAGTACGTCGAGTTGGAGACAGCGTAAGACTGCATCACCCTGGCCTCTGCGTGACTCTGCTCCATCTGAAACTGCGTTGTCCATTCAAATCTAGCTTTCTGCTGTTGTTGCTACTCTCTTTGTTGCTTTCTGCAGCAAGATCCTTCAGTCTCCTGCTAGTGACTCTGCTAGATCTACAATCGCTCTGATACCATGTGAAAATTTCTAAATGTTACTTATGCAAAATCTACTGTTAGATCTAGTTATGCTTCTCCTACTTAATTAAGTTATTAATGTTGAAACTTCAGATTAACATCGTAGCAAACACATAACAGACTTTCACCGATTCAAATCTAAAACAGAAAAGTACATGCACACATAGACAAAGTGACACAAGGATTTTCTAGACAATAGACCCCAGAAAAACCCAATGTGGGAAAACCGGTCTTCTGGCTGCTGGAGGGTTTTATTATGAAGAGTTTTCTGAATACAACAAATCTGGGTTCCAGATCTGGAAAACCCGATAGAGAAAATATAGATCTGCAGCTATCCTGTTGTTCTGAAGCCAAAATATTAACTGATCCACACTATCAAACGAAATTTACAGGACTCAGCCAGATCTTAGCCCTAGAAACCCCAGCACTGCCCCTGAAGCCTCTGCACCAGCCTCTACGTCCCTCTGCATTGGCCTAGAGAGGGCTGCATAACCCAAAATGGGTGACGCAGGCCCTATGCTGCCCTTGAGGAACTCTACGTAACCCCAAAGGGTCTCCTGCTGCCCAACGCTGCACCAAGAGAGACTGCGTAGCACCTGCGTCGCTGAAGCTGCCCCTGCGCTACACAGCTACTACCCTCTCTACTGCTGCTGCTCTTGCTTCTCTGCGCTGCCTCTGGAAGCTGCTCTCTGCCTCTTCTTGATTCTAGGCACTGGGATCATATCATCCCCTTTGCCTAAACTCCCCTCTCTGCAATTGAAACACTTCTGAGAATTTTTAGCAAACCCTGCCCTAGAATCTCAGCTTAGCTTCAGTGTTATGCCTCTGTGTGTCTTCTCCAAATGACCCCAAGCCTTTCCTTTATACTTTTCTCGTTGGGAAACCAACGGCCATGATCAAATCTTGAATCAATGGCTAAGATTAAAAGAAAGCTTGATCAGTGTGACTTAAGACAATTTCATCACATGTGTAATTTAATTAACTTTAATCTTTTAATTTTCCTAAATTAGACTTAGGGTCCTTAATTAAAAAGATTAATTGATTTAATATCTCCCAAACCGAATGAAATTTCCCAAATCCCTTTCTGGGCATTGGAGATCTCATGTACTCTAGTCCCTCCACAAATTTTGGGAGCTAGAGCACATCTGATGCTACCCCATCACACAAGAAAACTCAACAGCAGGGTGAAAGAGGAAGATTTTCATCCAGATTCAGAGATGGCCATAGCTGGGCTCAGAGATCAGGATAGGTTGGAGGTTGCCTCCAACTTTGTCATCTGGAAAGCCAGGATGTCCTTCCTGCAAGATGAATTTGGTCTGAAGACCTATGCAGAAAATGCAGTGGCAATACCAACTGATGTGGATCAACTCCGAGAGTACAGGAAAGATATGAAAAAGTCGAAGCAGATGATCTTGGATGGAGTCCGGGACCATATAGTCTTGCATATATTTGGCAAGAACACTGCCAAGGAGATGTGGGATGCTCTCGATCAGCTATACCAGAATTCTTCCAAGCAGTGGAAGATGTTCCTACAGAAGAAGCTGAGAAACATCAGGATGTGGAAGGGTGAAGGCATAGATCCCTTCCTCACCAGGATTCAGGAAGTCCATGATCATCTTGCACCCGTTAGGAAGGCACCTCAACCATCAGAGCTTGTACGTTTGGCACTAAACAGTGTCTTAGAGTGGAAAATCTTTGTCCAAAGTATCTTACGTCGAGACATGTTGCCTAGATGGGACAGGATGTGGTCAGACCAGTGTTGCACATATTGCGATAATATCGGAATTATCGAGATCAATGTTGCAAGAAATGTCCCCCCTGGCTCCAATGCCCGATCCATGTCCTATACGGAATCGTATGGGATCTGTCGTACGAAACGCGGATCCAAATTTCGGAAACGCGGATCGAGCGGAAAAAGGCGGTTCCTGCCATTTCCGAATTGCCCCGCCCGATCCGCGTTTCCGCACACTGAATATGTGTTTCGTACGATGGATCGACGTACGAAAATGCCGTACTTCGGAAACATTTCCATACGGCTTACGACCGCTTCCGTACAGTGGCAGACGGATCTGACTTGCACACTCCAAAAAACCAATTTTATTTTTTTGGTTCTTTTGGCTTTAGTTGGGTTAGGAGGTGGGTTAGTGTTGAGTTAGGGATAGGATGAAAATGTTAAAAGCTCACTTTCACTTCTCATTTGCTCACTTGTGTTTTTGGAGAGCTTGGAGAAGAGAGGAGAAAGTGAGGAGAAGAGAGAGTTGTGGAGAGCTTGGAGGAGTAAAGAAGGGCTTTCGTCTACAAGAGCTAAAGAGGTAAGTGCAAACCCCAAACTTTCTCATTTTTTGTCATTGTTTTTGTATTTTCTCTCTTCCCTCTCCTACACTTTCCTATTCTTTCCTCTTTCTCATTTATTTGCAGGTTATCGACCACCTATATTGATATTCAAAGCCTCTCCTTATCGTAAATGGGGTATAGCCTCTCATGCGGCAATGGCTTCCGACTCTTGAAAGCTATGGCGTGCCCCTCTTGCATCAGTACTGCCCCTACTCCCTCCCATGAAGCATCGCACCCCAGCACAAATGGTTGCATGAAGTCAGGCAGAGCAAGCACCGAGCAGCGGCTCATCACCTTCTTGAGCCTGTCAAAAGCCCTCTACGCAGTGTTGATCCAACTAAAAGCCCCCTTTTTGGTGACATTCGTGAGGGGTACTGCAAGCTGTGAAAATCCCTTAATGAACTTCCTGTAGTAGGTACAAATACCTGTGAAATTTTCAAGAGGAAAGTATTTCTGCAATACTTGGTTTATTTCTCCTACTTATGAGATAAGTTATTTACAGATGCTTCAGTAAATTCTGAAATAAACACATTTGCAAATATTCACTATCGTTAAGAGCATAAGAACAGAAAGATAATTTACACCAATAGCACAATAGAAATAACCACATGAACACAGATGTTTTTGGACAATTGTCCCTAGAAAAAGCCAATGTGGGAAAACCGATGCAGCAGATGAGGGTTTTATATTTATCTTCAGAAACGAAAAGTACATTTATAGGAGTCTGAAGAGCAGAGAAAAATTAGCAAACACCTGGCTGATTTTTTTAGACCTTCCACACAATTTTCGGGCCCTCGGGGTTGTTGGAAATACTGAGAGGGGGGTGAATCAGAATTCCTTTTCAATTGTTAATTTTTGCCAATTAGATTATTCATAATTAAAGACAGAGAGGTGTATAGTAAGAATATTATTAAGGATTAACAAGAACTTCAATCCTTTTTCAAATAATTGAGTACAATAGATGTGTGAGGGCACCAACCCTTCAATAAATCAAGCACCAACCTGTTGCCAAGCACCAACTTGGACTTTGATGAGGCTCCGACCTCTAGGGCTTCGACCCTATATTCTCAAGGCACCAACCTTGTGTTTAGGAGCTCCTACTCCAAGGGCACCAATCCTTCTTTGCTTCGTTATCGGATGATTGATTCAAAGATGCTCCATTGCATCAACCTGCACCTAACTGAATGTCTGAAATGTGACTGTAATCCTCAACACTGCTATCATCTGCTGCTCCAGAATATGTTGCTGTAGAATTTACTCAAATATGTCTGTAAGAAAGGTTTCAATGAATAAGAGCTGCCAGACGTGTCACTGCCACTCTGAGCCTCTACAAGATTGTGTCGAAGTCTGCACCTCGAATTTCAGAGAGACTATTTACAAGGCTATCGGTCACAGGTCCAAGCTACCGCACATAACCAAGCTCTCCAATGATGTAGGGTGCAGACAGCAGGTCCGAAGGTGATCACAGTTGAAGCAGGTCCAAAATATGTTGCAGCTGAAACAAGTCCGAAATATGCTGCAGTTGAAGCAGGTCCGAAATATGCTGCAGTTGAAGCAGGTCTGAAATATGCTGCAGTTTGAAGCAGGTCTGAAATACGCTGCAGTTTGAAGCAGGTCCGAAACACTGTGTTGATCCGAGTCTTCTTTTCTGAGCTAACTGTGCTTTTCTGCGATTAGGTTTGTTTCAGCAAATGATCCAAATTTTTCAACCCTTGACACAAATCACCCAAACAGTAAACTCCTTCTCCTCGGCCTTCTTCAGTTCACGAGTTGTGAACTTCTTGCTATCCTGTATTCTGAATTATCTTCACCGAGTTTTTCATTGAGAATGAGGGTTGTACGTCATATAAATAGAGATTTTTCATGCCAAACAGAAAGTTAGGGCAGCCGACATGAGTAGGCAAAGTGTTGGCTCAATAAATGAATGTATGTTTTTAACTTTAAAATTCAAGTTCTCTCTAACCGCTGGGAATTTGGAGGCGTGTGAGGGCTCGTTGGAAAAAGGAAGTAATCCTCTTTCAAATGGTATAGGGCTTATTATGAAAGGATGCTAGAAAAACTTTATTTATGGTGACTGTCCTTGAAATGATATAGTGCAACAATGTGGTCTTGTCATAGGGGTCATGATGGTGTAGCTTTTCATTGGGAGAGCTCATCAAATATATTTCCATCAATGATAATTCATCACTGACAATTATTGACCAACAATCTCCCCCTTTGTCATTGATGGAAATATTTCAACATTTTCTCCCCCTTTGACATCAATGGCAAAGTGGGGTCCTCCCCCTTTCAAGTTGCTCCCCCTGTCATGATGCTCCACCTTTCATGGTGCTTCTTGTGTTTTCTTAATGTGATGCAAGAGTAATGACCCCCATCTTCTAGCGAAGATACTCAAATGCTTCTCGTGGAAGCGGTTTTGTAAAGATATCTGCAATTTGCTCTTTTGTATTGACATATTCCAACTTGATATTTTGTTCAACAACTTGTTCACGGAGAAAATGGTATTTGATTGGAATATGTTTGGTCTTTGAGTGCATCACCGAATTCTTTGAAAGAATGATGGTTCTAGTGCTGTCACAAAAAATAGTGATTGGTTGCTTAGTTTCTATGTTGTCCTTCAAAGCTTCCTTCATCCATTGGATTTGTGTACAACAATCAGCAGCAACTATATATTCGGCTTAAGTTGTAGAAAGAGATATAGATGACTGTTTTTTACTGAGCCAAGATACAAGACAATCTCCCATAAAGAATGCATTTCCACTAGTACTTTTTCGATCATCCACGCTTCCGGCCATATCAGCATCAGAGTAAGTTGTCATAATAAGAGTTGAACTCTTAGGATACCAAAGACCCATATCAGTCGTTCCTTTTAGATATCTAAGAATTCTTTTTTCTGCTGCTAGATGGGATTGTTTAGGATTTGACTGAAATCTTGTTGCCATTCCCATTGCTTGCATAATATCTGGTCTTGTAGCAGTTAAGTATAGGAGAGCTCCAATTATTGACCTGTAAAGAGTCGCATCTATAAGAGGGGTATCATCATCTTTACTTAATTTATAATCTGTGGTCATCAGTATGCTCATAGGTGCACAATCTCCCATCCCGTATCTTTTGAGCATGTCTTTAAGATATTTTGCTTGAGATAAATAACATGCCTGCAAAGGTTTGAGGTATTTGTAGCCCAAGAAAGTAAGACAGCTCACCAATCATTGACATCTCGAATCTTTTGGACATATTTAGAGCAAATTCATGGCTCATTTCTTCATCATTGCTAGCAAAGATTAGATCATCAACGTATACAAGAGTGATCAGAAGTTTTTCCTTGTCCATCTTCATGTAGAGATTGCTACCTGCTACTCCCTTTTTGAAACCTTCTTGTTGCAGATAGTGATCCAACTTTGCATACCATGCTCTAGGGGCTTGTTTTAATCCATACAAGGCCTTTTCCAGTTTGCATACAAAGTCTTTTCCTTCAACAAGATCAAATCCTTCTGGTTGCTCCATGTAAACTTCATCCTTGAGATCTCCATTCAGGGATACTGATTTTACATCCATTTGATAAACCTTGAATCCTTTTGAGCAAGTAAATGCCAAAAACATTCTTATGGCTTCCAATCGAGCTACTAGTGCAAAGGTTTCTTCGAAGTCAATTCCTTCAATTTGTGAGTATCCTTTGCAAACAAGTCTGGGTTTATTTCTGATGATTTGTCCATCTTCATTCATCTTGTTTTTGAATACCCATTTTGTTCCAATTATATTTTTATCTTTTGGGCGAGGTACCAACTCCCAAGTCTCATTCTTTTCGATTTGAGACATTTCCTCTTCCATGGCCTTTATCCAATAAGGATCTTTACTTGCTTGAAAAAAAAATTCAGGTTCTATTAAAGATAATAGAGCAACATCAACTTTTTCTTGGAGTGTTTGTCATCCTTCTCCAAGTTTGAATTCCTTCATCTATATTTCCGATAACCTGTTCTTTCAGATGATGTTTTTGAATAAATTTGATCTTAGAAGGAGTTTGTGAAGGTTCACTTTGAGGTTCTCCATTCTCCTCTTCTTTTTCAGGTTCTTCGTCTTCACTTTGTTCAAGGAAAGGCTCATCTTCATGATCTTCAATTCTCTTTTCTGGAATGCCTTCATCAATCTTCACATCATTTCTTTCCACTATTCTCCGTAGACGATTGTTGCAACATTTGTAAGCTTTGCTTCTTGTGGAATATCCAAGAAATATTCCTTCGTCAACCCTAGAATCAAATTTTCCTGGTGAGTCATCGTTTATTTTTATGAAGCATTTGCTTCCCAAATTCCTGAAATATTTTACTGAAGCAAGTCTTCCTTTCCATAATTCATAAGGAGTTTTTTCATTATTTGGTCTTAGTTGGGTTCGATTTAAGGTATAAACTGTCGTCCCAACTGCTTCTCTCTAAAATTTTGGTTGCAAATCAGCTACTAGTAGCATTGTCCTTGCCATTTCTTGAACGGTTCGGTTCCTTCTTTCAACTACTCCATTTTGCTTGGGTGTTCTAATAGCAGAGAGTTCTCTTTCGATTCCATGCTCTTTACAGAATTCATCAAATTCTTTTGAGGTGAATTCTCCTACTCTATCCGTTCTAGGACATTTAATCTTAGAGTCTTTCTCATTTTCAATGAGAGCTTTAAGATTCTTAAAACATTCAAATGCTTCGGATTTATATTTTATGAAATATATCCACATCATTCTAGTATAGTCATCAACAAATAGAGCAAAGTACCTTTCACCTTGAAGAGTTGGAGTTCTAGTTGGCCCACACAAATCTGCATGAATGATTTCCAAAGGTTTTGATGTTGAGAACTCCTTAGTTTTGTGGCTAGTTCTAGTTTGCTTTCCATGTTGGCATGGGCCACATACAACTTGATTTGGTTTGCACATTTTTGGAATGTCCCTTACTGCATTAATTTTGCTGATGTTGACTAGGTTATCAAAACTTGTATGCCCCAATTGCTTGTGCCATAACCAACTTTCATCTGTTTGACTTAAGTAACATTTATCTTCTTGGATTCTACTGAGAATGTAAACATTATCTGGTGTTCTTACTCCTTTCGCCACAAGTTCTCCTGAGGATGAGTCTCTTATTTCACAATTTTTTGTACTAAAGACAACATTATGTCCTTGGTCACAAATCTAGCTAACACTTAAGAGATTGTGTTTGAGCCCTTCTACCAACAAGGTATTTTGAGCCTTTCCTAGTCCATTGACAAGGGTAGCAGTTCCTTTTCCAATGATTTTAGCGGATCCACTTCCAAAGGATACATTTCCATTTTTCTTGTTCAATGAGATAAACTTATTTTGGTCACCTGTCATATGTCTTGAGCATCCACTATCCATGAACCAATGATTTTCTTCACTATGAGCACATAGAGCTAGGCCACATTTATCAGTTTTGAGATTTACGCTTTTAGCTTCCTCCCCTTTGAGAGGGAAATTTTGTTCATTATGATCATAATTATTACATAATGAGCAAGATGGATCAAACTTAGCCAAAGGATCAAAGGAATTGTAAGTTTTTATTTGTCCTTGCTCATTAGGACCACGTAGTTGGTTTGTTTGATCTTTCAATCTTGGTGCTTCATTCTTATGAGCCTTGCAATGCTTAGCTTGATGCCCAAAGTTTTTACAATAGTAACAATACCCAAGAAAAATAGTTTGGTACCTGTTGTAATAGCCATAGCTTGAACCAACATTCTTCCTTAGAGTTGCTCTTTCTTCAATTCTTGGTTTTGATATGGGGCTTTGTTCCTGACGAGATGACTTTTCTTCTTTTGGATGGCAAGAGAGTATGTCGGCATAACTCCTTGCATTATTCTTTGTGCTTGATGATTCTCCTTTGAAACCAATTCCAGATTTGTCATGTTGAGGTTTTTGAGTATTAAAAATGTTATCAAGTGCTAGAGAGCTTTGCCAACTACTTTTGACTTGCTCTAATTCCTTTCTTAGAGATATTATTTCAGCTTCACTTTTTTCACGGATATCATCCTTTTCTTTTAGCTTATTGTTCAAGAAGTCTTCCCTTCTTTTAGCTTCCTCTTTTTCTGTTTTGAGAGAAATTATCTTCTTTTGTAGATTCTCATTTTCTTCAATGGCATTCATTAGAAATCTATCCATGTTTCCTTCATCTTCCAGTTCTGAATCATCATCATTTGTAAATGCCATGAATAACGTTTCTTTGCTTCCAACATAGTTACTTTCCTCATCTAATTCATCATCACTTTCTTTATGATGACGCATATTTCTGCTTGATTTCTTTTTGATGACTACAAATTCATCTTCATCAGACTCATCTTGTTTGGAGAAGAAGTTTTTCTTATTAAACCCTTTCTTTTTGTACATCATCCTTTTAGAGTCCTCTTCATCATCACTATCATGTTTATGAGGACATTTTGCAGCGTAATGACCTATTCTTCCACATTTGAAACAAATAAGAGGGTACTTACCTTTTAGCTTAGATCCCTTCTTAAGTCTTCGTACAAATTGAGCTAATTCAGTTTCAATGTCAAATTCATCGTTGCTGCAATTCCATCCTTTTCCTTTTTTTGTTGATTTTGAGGCTTTGAATGCTGCTTCTTGGAAATTTGGACTTCCTTTCCTCATCTCATAGGTAATGAGTATTCCATGAATATCATCCATCTTAAGAGTATCTAGGTCCTTCATTTCTTCTATGGCACTTACTTTGGAGTCAAATCTGTCAGGAAGCGATCTCAAGATTTTTTGAACAATAGTGCTTTCTTCAATATTTTCTCCTAGCCCTTTAAGAGAGTTAACCACTTCAGCTACTCGGAGGAAGTATGATACAATATCTTCTTCATCATCCATTTTCAGACTCTCGAATTGTCTTCTATAGGTTTGAATCTTTGCCTTCTTAAATTTGGAGTCCCCATCATACAGGGAAACCAGCTTATCCCATACTTCTTTGGCTAAGTCACAATTCACGACTTTCGTGAATTCGGAATTGGTAATACCACTCGTGATGGAATTTAAAGCTTTGGCGTTAGAAATGTAGGTTTTTCTTTCGTCTGGATCAATTGGAAGACCGCAGGGAGCTTTGTACCCATCCAAAACAGAGTGCCATACTTCAGGACCAAGAGACATTAGATAGTAGGACATTCTCTTTTTCCAAAAACCAAAATTTGTTCCATCAAAGATAGGCAGCTTCCATGTTGCTTCCATGTTCTTCATTGTGCCTAAGAATCCTTCTTCCAGCTGTTAGGCTGATAATGAAGAAGCTAGCTCTGATTCCAATTGTTGGAAATACTGAGAGGGGGGTGAATTAGAATTTCTTTTCAATTATTAATTTTTGCAAGTTAGATTCGTCACAATTAAAGACAGAGAGGTGTATAATAAGAATATTATTAAGGATTAATAAGAACTTCAATCCTTTTTCAAATAACTGAGTACAATAGATGTGTGAGGGCACCAACCCTTCAATGAATCAGGCACCAACCTGTTGCCAAGCACCAACTTGGACTTTGATGAGGCTCCGACCTCTAGGGCTTCGACCCTATATTCTCAAGGCACCAACCTTGTGTTTAGGAGCTCCTACTCCAAGGACACCAATCCTTCTTTGCTTCATTATCGGATGATTGATTCAAAGATGCTCCATTGCATCAACCTGCACCAAACTGAATATCTGAAGTGTGACTGTTATCTTCAACACTGCTATCATCTGTTGCTCCAGAATATGTTGCTATAGAATTTACTCAAATATGTCTGTAAGAGAGGTTTCAATGAATAAGAGCTGCCAGACGTGTCACTGCCAGTCTGAGCCTCTACAAGGCTATCGATCACAGGTCCAAGCTACCGCACAGAACCAAGCTCTCCAATGATGTAGGGTGCAGATAGCAGGTCCGAAGGTGATCACAGTTGAAGCAGGTCCGAAATATGTTGCAGCTGAAACAAGTCCAAATTATGCTGCAATTTAAGCAAGTCCGAAATATGCTGCAGTTGAAGCAGGTCTGAAATATGCTGCAGTTTGAAGCAGGTCCGAAATACTGTGCTGATCTGAGTCTTCTTTTCTGAGCTAACTATGCTTTTCTACAGTTAGGTTTGCTTCAACAAATGATCCAAATTTTTCAACCCTTGACACAGATCACCCAAACAGTGAACTCCTTCTCGGCCTTCTTCAGTTCACGAGTTGTGAACTTCTTGCTATCCTGTATTCTGAATTATCTTTACCGAGTTTTTCATTGAGAATGAGGGTTGTAAATCATATAAATAGAGATTTTTCATGCCAAACAGAAAGTTAGGGCAGCCGACATGAGTAGGCAAAGTGTAGGTCGGCTCAATAAATGAATGTATGTTTTTAACTTTAAAATTCAAGTTCTCTCTAACCGCTGGGAGTTTGGAGGAATGTGAAGGCTCGTTGGGAAGAGGAAGTAATCCTCTTTTAGATGGTATAGGGCTTATTATGGAAGGATGCTTCTTTGATGTAGAAAAACTTTATTTATTGTGACTGTCCTTGAAATGATATAGTGCAGCAGTGTGGTCTTGTCATAGGGGTCATGATGGTGTAGCTTTTCATTAGGAGAGCTCATCAAATATATTTCCATCAATGATAATTCATCACTGACAATTATTGACCAATAAGGTTGACCTCCTTCACCCTCTGTGTCATCCAGCGTGAATGCTCTGCGCAGTCCCTCTCTGGATTGCGTGGTTCTGCATGAAGGGGTTCTTCCTGTTGTTCAGCTCACCCTTCCCTTCACCCTCCTGAGTTTTGCTTCCCGATAACTAACTCCTCCCTCCTCCTTCTGCTTCTGCAACCCAGCCTCTACAAACTCACCCACTGAAATCAAATTCTCTTGCTTCAGAATCGATTTCCTTCAGGTACTGAGAGTGTCCCTGGCTTGATTTCCAAATGGCCCTCCAGTCTCTTCATATAGTCTTCTTGCTGATGAATCAATGGCCAAGATTATATCTTTAATCAATGGCTCATATTAAAAGATGACTTGATCTTCGTCTTCTAGAAGATTCACACTCTGCTCTATTAATACCCTTTAATTATTTAATTTCACTAAGTTTATACGTAGGGTCTGCATTAAAATAATTAATTATTTTAATAAAGTCATATCTGAGTGAAATTTCCACAAACGATTTATGGGTTCTCTGGATAATTGATGTCTAAGCCTCTACCAAAAATGAGACTTAGAACACTTTATGATGTTATATAAATCAACACTCCCTCTTAGTGAGGAAAGTGTTTAAGCAAGATACCGTTGTACTGCTTTGACTCTACATCACCTGCTGCGCTGATGATGTCTTGGCTGCTACCCCTCATCTCTGCGCTGCTACTTCTTGTACTGCTGCCCTGTCACTGCAACATCTGTACTACCGCTCCCTCTTCTTCTGAAGACCACCCTTTCCTCTAGTGGAAGGGGTTCTCAATGCTAGGATATTCCAACACATAGGAAATAGTTAAGAATAACTTAGTCTAGTGTAGAGTTAGGTAAAGTGTGTTTCTTTACTATGTACATTTGTAACTTATAATCCGACGGTTACAATTTGTAGTGATCTGACGGTCATCTCTCTCCTCGGTATTAATGACACTTGATCCGTGGCTTAACACCTGATTGGTCCATGATCTCTATTTAAATAGCATGGAGGGTCATTTGTTCGGTAACCATTTATGAGAGAAACATATGTAACCTTTCTTTTTGTATTAATAAATTGCCTGAAGTGGCCGCGTTGGCTCAGGCCGTGGACTGTTTCCCTCTTCGAGGGTTTTAACCATGTGATAATACTGGTGCATTGATTTGTGATCTATTTGTGAGCAGTGACCTTTGGTTCTTGATCTAAGGAACTTACCCTGTAAATTCCTACATGGTATCAGAGCTATTTTGAGGACCGCATCCGTTGTTGATCAAAATCTGAATCCGGTTTGACTGCATGCGACTGTCGTTTTCTAGATCTACTATTTCTGAACATTTCTGGGCTTGGAGAATTGCTCTGTTGTGTCCGGAGCGTCTATTACCGTGAGGAACGCCTTTCGTTTCATGCGAAAAGGTTTATGGTTGCCCAAGTTATGTCAGTTTAGATCTGGAGGTATAAAGTATATGTTTTGCAGTTATATTTGTTAATAGTTCTGTTTATTTCGGTTCCATTTGTTTTTTTCAGTTTTAGGTTTTATTTATTTGCCAGATCTATACCCTCTTCTCTGTGTATGCTCTTTGCTCTGCACTTTGTGCAATCTCTGCAAATCAGAAACAGTAGGAAGGGTTTTTTTTTGCTATGTATGCTCTTTCCCCGCATCTTTGTGCGATCTCGGGAAATCAGAAATAGTGAAAAAATAGATAGTTGTCGGTAAGGCTAACCGAAAATCTAACATTCTGCTGCAAGGCTTGCATTTCTTTTTTTTTGGCTCAGTTTTTTGTGTTTTTTTGTGCAGGAAAAGGCACGCACACCGAAGACTAAAAAAAAAAAACCCCTTCATCCTTTCAAACAATTACAGAATCCTTTTACTATATCACTTGGTGAGAAGTTAGTTTATGAGAATAGAGGTCTTGGGTTCAAGTCTCTTTCTCAAGCTTCTTTTGTAAAAAAAAAATTGTTAAAAGGGCAGGATTTTTTTTTAAAGTCGAACTTCATCATCAAATTTCAAACCGTTCCCGTAACTATTCGGCATCTTCAACTCAGTTTTTTCAAAAAGGCATAACTTCTTCATTCGGAAGCCGTTTTTCGAGTAGGTCTTTTTTAATCAGCCTAATTTTTCGAGATCTTTCCATTGGAGCAGTTAGTTTCAGCTTTTCTCATCTTCAATTTTTTAAAAATGGAAAGTGCATGCCCGATTATTCTTAACAGCACCAATTATATCCAATGGCTACCTCACATGGTAGATATACTTAGAAGTACAGGGCTTTATAGAATAGCCACAGGACTAGAAACTAAACCTTCTGATGATGATAAAGTCGCTAAATGGGAAAATAAACAAGATCAAGCACGAGGGTTGATAGGAATGTCCATTGCTCAAGATCTTCGATTTCATATCCTTGACACTGAGACCCCTCATGAAGCCCTGGATAAGCTAAATACTGTCTTTGGCATTCAAAATCAAATCAGGGCCCACCAACTTGAAAATGAGTTGCTTACTTTGGACCCCAACAATTTCTCCTCTATTGAAGATTTTTTGTCCAAATTCAAGACCCTTAGACTTCTTTTAGAAGGTTGTAAGGTCAAAAAGGAAGATGGTAGCCTCATATATCGCATTCTTGCTAAGCTTGGCCCTGCATATTCTGTATTTGTTTCCACCTTCCATTCCACTAGAGAAACTATCATTTCTTCTGGAACCACCTACAAGAACCCCGCTTTTGATGCCTTTTGCGATTCTTTGATAAGAGAACAAGAAAAACTCTTACACCTTAGTCTTATCACTTCTGGAAATGCTTCTTAGAAAGCCTTAGCAGCCCAACAACAATCATATCAAAAGAATCCCAAGAAGCAGTATACTAAAAAGTATGGTCTGAAACCAAACAAGGGTCCTAAGCAATTTCAGCCGCAAACTGAAAAAGCAACTCACCAAAATGATAAGACAAATAAAAACAAAGGGAAGAAGACAGATAGACATTGCAACTTTTGTAATCGTGATGGCCATATAGAGTCCAAATGTTTTAAAAAGATGGAAGCCTTAGAAGCAGCAATGAAGAAGCACAACATCAATTTGGAGCACTCTTCACCTTCATCTTCAGGAATGGCACTTTCTGCTTGTGGTTGTCAAGCATCAAGATCTGGTTATGCATTAAATGTATCTTCTTCTTCTCATTCTCATGAGTGCCTCATTGAATCTAGAGCTTCTTACCACATGGCCAAAAATCAAGACATGTTTTCTTCTTTAAATGATTGTAACACCAAACATATTTATGTTGGTGATGATAGATCTCTTAGTGTTGTAGGATCTGGAACCATTCATCTAGATAATGGTCAGTTTAATGATGTACTATGTGTTCCTACCTTGTCATGCAACCTTCTATCTGTTTATCAGATAACTCATTCAAGTGAAGGGAAAATAGTAGAATTCTCACCTCATGATGTTGTAATCAAGGACCTCAAAGATCCTAGACATATTTTAGCTACTGGCATTCCTGATGATTCCACAAGGTTGCATAAGTTTGACAACTTTGGGTCATCATGTCTTCCCTCCGTTTTTGTTGCTCATAATGATGAAGTGAGCAAACTTTGGCATGAGCGAATTGGTCACTTAAATTATCGCTCTCTTCAAACTCTATGGTGACTTCCTATGGTATCTTGCCGAGATGGTGTTTGCTTCGGATGTGTACTCGGAAAACATCATGGAGATAGTTTTGACAAACGTGCCTCTTGGCACGCTTCAACCCTTTTGCAGCTTGTGCACAATGATTTATGTGGTCCACTTCTTGCTGTTTCTTTCTCTGGTTGCAAGTACTTCTTAACTTTCATTGATGATTTTTCCAGACGCACTTGGGTATACTTCTTAAAACTCAAAAGTGAAGTTTTTAACATGTTCTTGGCCTTTAAGGCCTTTGTTGAGAAACAATCTGGACATCCAATTCTTAAGTTAAGATCGGACAATGGAGGAGAATATGTTAACAACAAATTTATCAACTTCTGCACTGAGCATGGCATTCAATTGCAACATACCGTTCCATATACTCCACAACAAAATGGTGTAGCTGAAAGGAATAATCGCACCTTAAAAGAAATGGCTAACTATATGCTTCAATCTAAATGACTTAGTCTCAAATTTTGGGCAGAAGCAAATAACTGTGCAAATTACATAGTAAAACGCACTCCTACTAAGGTTTTAAAGAATATAACTCCAAAATAAGCCTGGAGCTCAATCAAACGAGATGTAAGTCACTTTCGTATTTTTGGAAGTGATGCTTGGGCCCATATTCTAGATGCCAAACATAAAGCCTTAGAACCTAAGAGTGAAAAATGCATTTTTGTTGGATATTCTGAAGATGTCAATGGATATAGACTTCTTCAACCAAAATCCAAAAATATGATCATTAGAAGAGATGTAAAATTTGATGAAAATATATCGGCCTGCGAGCCTAGTTCGGCAGGTGTGCCACCTTTGGCCTGCCATCCTGATTCGGCATATGTGCCACCTCTCTCTCTCTTCTATTTTTAATGGCATTCCTTCTAGTTCAGATGATGACAGTGAGGATGAAAATCCTCTTCCACCTCTTGAAATGATTCCTTTTACTCCACAGCTTCCAAGATGGGTCTGCTCTACTCGGGATGCAGCAGGTTCTCTTGCAGGTTACCCTACCAATCGACGACGTACACGTTCTCAGTTCGAAAGAGCCTCTTCCTTATTGGCTCAAGTTCCAGAAAATCCGATCCAGAAACCTTTGAAGAAGCCTCTGGTCATCCAGATTGGGATGAAGCTATGAATGAAGAGTATCGTTCCTTATTGGCAAACGATACTTGGGATCTTGTTCCTCTTCCAAAAGGAAGAAAACTTGTCAGATGCAGATGGGTTTACAAAACCAAGTTTGGACCAGATGGAAAAGTGGATAGACATAAGGCTCGTTTTGTTGCTAAAGGATTTTCACAAGTTGAAGCCATTGACTATACTAAAACCTTCTCCCCTGTTGCCAAAATGAATTCTATCCGCCTTGTTCTTTCCCTTGTTGCCTCCTTTAAATGGTAAGTCCATCAGATGGATGTTAAATCTGCCTTCTTCCATGGAGATTTGCATGAAGAAATCTACATGGAACAACCCCCTGGCTTTGTCCAAAAAGACTCCAGCCTTGTTTGTCGCCTTAGGAAGTCTCTCTATGGTCTCAAACAAGCTCCTCGGGATAGATTTCTATTAGATAATGGCTTTTCTAGGTGTCATTCTGACAACACTGTCTACACCAAGAAAGTGGGAAAGTCCTTCACCATCCTTGTTCTTTGTGTTGATGATCTTATCCTTACTGGTAGTGATCCAAACCATATAAACCATGTGAAGTCTAGCCTCAAAAAGAAGTTTGAAATGATAGACTTAGGACACTTGCATTATTTCCTTGGTCTGCAAGTCTTGCAATCCAAAGAAGGCATTACCCTCTCTCAGTCCAAGTATGCCTGTGATCTTCTACACCACTTTCACATGGAAGACTATAAGGCAGCCCCTTCTCCCTTTCAGTCTGGAGTCAAGCTTTCAGTCACTTGTACTACCCCTGAAGTTGATGCTACCTTATACCGTGAACTTGTTGGTAAACTTCTGTATCTAACCCATACCCGTCTTGACCTTTCCTTTGTCGTTGGTCTTGTCGCTTGGTTTATGCACCAAGCTCATGAAAGTCACTGGAAAGCAGCTAAAAGAATACTTCGATATATTCAAGGTACAGTTCAGTTCGGGATTCAATACAGTGCAAGAGCATCTCCATTATTGATTGGTTTCACTAATTCTGATTGGGTTGGTGACCCTGATGATCGAAAGTCTACTGCCGGATATGTATTCACTCTTGGTTCAGGACCTATTACTTGGTCTTGTAAGAAACAAAGTGCCATCTCTCTTTCTTCAGCAGAAGCAGAGTATCGTGGTGCAATTGAAGCCAGCAAGGAAGCCATGTGGCTTCGTCAGATCCTGTCTGAATTTGGTCTTCATCGGCAGCATCCAACTACACTTTGGTGTGATAATCAGAGAGCCATTCAGCTATGTAAAGATCCAATACAGCATCAGCGTATGAAACACATTAAGCTCCACATACACTTCATCAGAAAGCTCATTCATGATCGTGTTCTTGAAGTGCAGTATTGTCCAACCAATGATCAAGTAGTCGACATCTTTACAAAGGCTCTCACAGAAAGCGAAGTTTACCAAACTTCGATCCATGCTTGGAGTTCAAGAAAGTTATCATTAAGGGGGGATAGGCTCTAATGCCTCCTTCCTTCTCCTATTGTGTCACCTTTGTAAATCCTTCAATCCTATCCCAATTTGTTCTTAAAGGGGGATGTTAGGATATTTCGACACATAGGAAATAGGCTCCTTTTGTGTCACCTTTGTAAAACCTTCAATCCTATCCCAAGTTGTTCTTAAGGGGGGATGTTAGGATATTCCAACACATAGGAAATAGTTAAGAATAACTTAGTCTAGTGTAGAGTTAGGTAAAGTGTGTTTCTTTACTATGTACATTGTAACTTATAATCCGACAGTCACAATTTGTAGTGATCCAACGGTTATCTCTCTCCTTGGTATTAACGACACTTGATTCGTGGCTTAACACTCGATTGGTCCATGATCTCTATTTAAAGAGCATGGAAGGTCATTTGTTCAGTAACCGTTTATAAGAGAAACATATGTAACTTTTCTTTCTATATTAATAAATTCCCTGAAGTGGCCGCGTTGCTCAGGCCGTGGATTGTTTCCCTCTTCGAGGGTTTTAACCACGTGATAATACTGGTGTACTGATTTGTGATTTGTTTGTGAGCGGTGACCTTTGGTTCTTGATCTAAGGAACTTACCCTATAAATTCCTACACTCGACCATGCCCATCTTCTCTCTGAAGTAAGTGAACTTGATCTTACGTAGAGCCTTTGTGAGCATATCTGCCACTTGTTCACCTGTAGGAGTGTATCGCAACTGTACTGCTCCCCTCTGGACATAGTCCCTGATAAAGTGACACCGAATGTCAATGTGCTTTGACCGGTCATGAAACACAGGATTTTCAGAGAGCTTAATGCAACTTTGATTATCGCACATAATCTCGGTCGGTTCTATCCGCTTCTTGAGTAGGTTCAAGAGCAATTTGCAGAGAAATATGGCCTCGGACGAAGCTATGCTTGTTGCCATGTACTCTGCCTCGTTTGAGCTCAGTGGTACGAACTTTTGTTTCCTAGTGCACCAGGAGGTCATTTCTGATCCGAGACTGAAACAGTACCCACTAGTACTTTTCTGATCTACAGTGCTTGCAGCCCAGTCACCATCTTTGAACCCACTCAACTAGATCTCATTTCCCTTCGTGTACTTTAGCCCATACTCAATTGTACCTCTCAAGTATTTGAGAATATGTTTGGCTGCTGCCCAGTGAGCCCTCCTAGGTTCCACCATGAACTAACTGAGGGTATTCACTGCATAACAGAAGTTTGGTCTCGCGTGGACCAGATACATCAATGACCAGATGAGTTGTTTGTACAATGTGGGATCAGCCTCATCATCCTCTGATGTGTCTATATCCTTCCAATTAGTAACCATTGGCGTGGCCATGGGTCTATAGTCTTCCATCTGAAATCGCTTGAGAATTTTTTGTTGTGTATCTTCCTTGTCCAAGGAAGATTTCCCCTTCCTGCTGCCAGACTTCTAAACCAAGAAAATAGTGCACCTGCCCCAGGTCCTTCATGTCGAATTCTGTTTCCAGATTCTCCTTGCAGTCTTTGATGAGCTTGGATGACCCGGTCAAAAACAGGTCATCCACATACAGAACAAGAATAAGCAGCTCATCTCCTACTCCTAAGTAGTATAAGTTGGGATCTGCGTCACTCTTGACGAACCCCATCTTCTGCAAGTAGCCATCAATCTGACCATACCATGCCCTGGGAGCTTGTTTTAACCCATACAAGGCTTTCTTAAGTCTGCAAACCTGAGTCTTCTTCTCATGTGTCTCGAAGCACTCTGGCTGCTCTATGTACACTTCCTCCTCTATCACACCATTCAAGAACGCAGTCTTGACATCCATCTGGTGAATCTCCCATCCCATATGTGTTGCCAGAGAGATGATCGATCTGATAGAAGTGTATCGTGCTACTAGAGCAAAGGTTTCTTCATAGTCAATGCCTTCTTTATGGGCATACCCTTTTGCTACAAATCTTGCCTTGAAATTCTCTATGCTACCTTTTGCAGCATATTTGATCTTGTAGATGCATCTGGATCTTACAACAGATCTGTCCTGTGGTGTAGGGACTACTTCCCAGACATCATTCGTCGTGATGGAGCTATACTCCACCATGGCATCTACCGATACTTGATGCTGAGCTGCTTCCCGAAAGGTAGAAGGCTCTCCAACCTGAGCTACCAGCGCCTGATATCTGTCAGGTTGTTTCCTCATCCTCTTCCCTTCTCTAGGTGCTCCAACAAATCCTTCTGCATCTCTAAGAATCTGTTGGAGTTCTCTTCTCGGTCTCCCATCAATGGTGGGCGGTCTCACCTGTTCTTCCTCCTGTTCTTCGTCGGAGGAGCTTCCCTCAGAAATATTGTACCTTGGAGAGGCATTGGACCTCTCCTCCATAGGTCATTGAGCCTGTACTAGTGGATCTTCCTCAATCTGCATATCTGTGGCCATCTCTCGAGATTTCCTAAAGGCTTTCTCCTCCAGGAATTTTACATCCCTTCTTACCATGACTTTCCTGCTCTCTGGCAAATAGATGCAGTATGCCTTGGCATTCTGACTGTAGCCCATCAGAAAACCCTTTTCTGCAGTTTGATCTAGCTTCTTCCTCTTTTCCTCTGGAACGTGGCAGTATGCTATCCTGCCAAATATCCTGATGTGGCTCACTTCTAGCTTGCTGCCTGTGAACACAATTTCAGGAGTAACATTCCCCAAAGCGATATTGGGAACTCTGTTTTGAATATAAAATGTTGTGTTGCAAGCCTCTGCCCATAAGAATTTGGGCATCTACTGGTCGTACAACATTGCCCTTGCAGCTTCTATTATGGTCTAATTCTTTCGTTCTGCAACTCCATTTTGTTCTGGATTGTAAGGAGTTATCCATTCTCTCTTGATGCCTTCCTGTGCACAAAAATTAGTGAAGTCTTTATCGATATATTCTCCACCGTTATCTGACCTCAACTTCTTGATCTTCTTTCCTATAGAGTTCTCCACCAATGCTTTGAAATCTTTAAACCAATTAAAGACTTCATCTTTGGTCTTCAGAAAATAGATCCAAGTTTTCCTGGAATAATCATCAATGAAGGTGGCAAAATACTTTGCCCCACTGAGAGTTGTTGTGGACATCGGACTGCAAATGTCAGAGTGTATTAACTCTAATACACCTTTGGCTCTGCTGCTGCTCCTTGGAAATATTGCCTTAGCGTACTTCCCTAGTATGCATCCCCTGCAAACTTCATCTTTCTTTGTGCTGAGTTCAAGAGCCCCTATGACAGTATTTTTAAGAGTCCCCAAGGCTCCATGATGTAGATGCCCCATCCTTCTGTGCCATAACTCATTCAGATCTCTGTTGTCTGCACTGCTAATCAGGGCCACCGAAGATTCAAGCTGGAGTTTATATAGCTTGTGACTCCTTACTCCGATTTGTGCCTTTTTGCTCCAGTTAGGGTGTTTGACATACACCTTATCTTGAATAAAGTATGTGTCATTGCCCTTGTTCTGAAGTTGAGACACGGAGAGTAAATTCATCCCCAACTCTGGTACATCGAAAACATTCGTGACACAAATCTTGTTGCCATCCTCTGTCTGAAATGTTACGGTACCTCTCCCGATGGGGGTACATCTTGCCTTATTTCCCATAGTTATTTGGAAATTCATCTGCTCTTCTTGGTAGCTCGAAAAACATTCTCGAACCCCCGTCATATGAGCAGATGCTCCACTGTCAATATACCAAACACCTAGAGGAGTTGTGGTTGACACACAGGCAAGATCTTCCTCTAGTCTGGATGCCAGCACCTTCATGTCGTTTTCTCTTTGCATTTCTCCATGCTCTAGAGGACTACGTGAACCCTTCCTCTGGTCCATGGCAGATCCTCCCTTCCTGTTTTAGCCCTTTGCTCTGATACCATGTGAAATTTTCAGGAGGAAAATATTTCTGCAATACTTGGTTTATTTCTCCTACTTAAGAGATAAGTTATTTACAGATGCTTCAATAAATTCTGAAATAAACACATTTGCAGATCTTCACTATCGTTAAGAGCATAAGAACAGAAAGATGGCTCTGGCCAATCCCGGATGGTCGTAATCTTCTCCTCATGGACTCTCACTCCATCCACCCCAATGATATGCCCCAAATAGAGCATCTTTGTCAAGCCAAACTCGCACTTGGACAGCTTGGCGTAGAACTGTTGTTCCTCCAGGATACACAGTACTGCCTCTATGTGTTGTAAGTTCTCCTCCCATGTACAGTTGTATATTAGAATATCATCAAAGAACACCAGCACAAACTTCCTCGGTTGACTACGGAAGATTTGGTTCATGCAAGACTAGAAAGTAGTCGCAGGATTGGTCAGCCCGAAGGGCATCACCAAGAACTCGAATTGGTCGTAGTGACATCGAAACACAGTCTTGGGGACATCCTTGTCCCTCACCCGAATCTGATGGTACCTCGACCTCATATCAATCTTGGAGAAGAACTTTGCTCCCCTCAGCTCATCCATCAACTCATCAATCTTGAGGATTGGGTAGCGGTTCTTCATGGTTTTCTTGTTCAAGGCCCTGTAGTCTATTCACATCTACAGCGTTCCATCCGTCTTCTTCACTAGAACAACTGAAGAAGAGAAAGGACTCGTGTTGGCCCTGATGTGCCCCAATGCCAAGAGTTCATGGATAGCTCTCTCAATCTCGTCCCTATAGGCCTTGCGATGCCTATAGGAGGTGGTGATCACGGCCTAAATGTCCGGCTCCAACTCGATAGTGTGCTCAAATCCCCTGTCAGGTGGTTGCCCTGGTGGAATGTCCCCAAAAACCGTAGAGTAACAGTCTAGGAGGGCCTAGATATCGAGGTGTGTGGGCTGGCCTAAAACACCTGCATCTGAGATCCTCAACTCAATTGCCCACTCTATGTCTCCCCGCCGGAAATCTGCTTACATCCTATGCGCAGAAACTGTCTAAGGGGGTTATGTATGCATGCCCCTTAGCATCACCTGTTTCCCACTCTTCTTATCCACAAACTCCATCTCTAGTGTATGTCAATCAGTAGTGACTCTACCAAGCGTGATGAGCCACTAAACCCCCAACACCATGTTGGTGTCCTGAATATCGACCATAAAAAATGGTATGTCAATGAGTATGTTCCCATGGTCACTGTCAATGCTGGAACATAAAGCATGCACTGCATGGTCCTGGCCCCCGAAACTAGCACAAAAAAACCGTCAAAGCTCTTCGTCTATATGCCCCTCCTCTGCACCATCTAGGCATCAATGAAATTATGCATAGCCCTGTTATCCACTAGCACCGAGACACATTGTCCCTGGACTGTCCCCCAAACCCTCAACGTTAGGTACTCGGGTACCCCTCGCAAAGATGCAAGGACACCTTTGGTAGGTGCAAACGTTGATCCTCTTGCTGTTGGACGAGGTGGTGGTGGAGGGTTCTCCCCTGGTGCTCCTGTTGGTATCTCCTCACATCTCAAAGAATGTCTCCTCTTCTTCCTCACTGTTGGAGAAAACCTCAATGCAGTGTGCCTTCCCTCCGGCACACCTGTGACCCGATGCCCATAGCTCCTGGCAAGTGAAGCAGAGCTTCTTCCGACTCAAATCCCTCCGGGTTTCATCATCCAATGGCCCTTAGCCCTAGTTCCCTCTTGGGGGTGGAGCTCTCATTCCCCTCCCTCTCTACTGGAAAGTCAATCTGTTGGGTATGGGAGCCCTCACCCTAGGTAGTGCATCCTACAAATCCCTGGTCCTCTCAACTGCGTTCTGCAGCGTAGTGGACCGAGTAGACCTCACTAGCCCACGCAAAGGCTCTGTCAGACTGTCTATGAACATGTAAATCCTCCTTGGTTCCGACCAGTGTGGAAAAAGTCGCCAAAAAGTCGCGATTAAATCGACAAAATCCGATTTTTTGGACTAGCAGATTTAATCAACCTACTTTTTGGCGAGTTTTTCCCAGTTGAAAAAAAGTCGATATTAAATCGAAAAAGTCGGGATTAAATCGGGAGTTTTTCCAAAAAATCGTGAGTGAGGTAGTTTCTTTAATGATTTTTTAAAGTTTTTTCCAAAAAATAGAGATTTTTTACAAAAATGAATATTATTGTATTTTTTTATTTTGCCGATTTTTTCAAAAAATCCCTGACATTATCGAGTTTTACAACTTTTGGACCCTTGCCAATTTAATCCTGACTTCGACTTTTTCCACATTGGTTCCGACAAATTTGGAATCATCTCTGTCTCGGGAATTCTGAAATGTAGGTCTCTGGGTTTCCTGACTGTTTGAGCTTTGTCATTTCCACGAAATGCTCCTCCAGATCCTTCCGATCACATCTCTCCAACACCCTCCTAGTAAAATCATCATACGCTATCACTCCTGAGTGACCCAGCGTGGTCATCCCATGAAAACACGAGTCATGGGCTTCTCCCTCTAGGTGCAGCGCAGCCACCTTGATGGCCTCCACCTTTGTCATCTGGTTAAGCTGGAAATAGATGTCCAACTTCTCCACCCATGCTTTGGTTGAACCTTTTGATGACCCATCAAAAGTTGGTAAGAAAAGCCTGCCCACGATACGCTGCAGGTCATTGCCCTACGTGTACCCTCCTCCTCTATTTTGGCCCTTGGATTTGCTATTGCTCCTCAGCTGACAAAACTCATTGAAGGTGAGAGCACCTCCAAACTCCGGCTCATAGGACTATTACTCCGCGAAATAATATCCATAGTGAGCCACCTCTTGCTCCTGCTCCTGCTCCTAAAGCTACAAACGTGGCAGTTGTAGAGCGAGGTGGAGTGCATGGCACCACCTGCTGCGCAGTGTGAGGACCGGGTGGGTGATGTTAAGTACTAGATCCTTCCCCATTCTGGAATTCCCCTTGAATCCCCCTTTGTTTACTGTCCCCGGCAATCTTCTGCCCCATCTCCTCCATCCTCTTCTCGAGGTCTTGCGTTGATTTTAGAAGGAGTTAAGCAAACTCCCTCCTCGCATCTCTTTCCTCTACCATGGGCGCCTTTCCACTTTCTTCAACCTAGTCGAGTTTAATCTCGAGTCTCCTTTCCCTACTTTTGTATCTCTGTCTCTGGTATGTGATGTTCTGTCTATCCTCCGGTGTCATAAACTGCATGCTCCATAGCCTGACCCTAGTCTATGAACTCTAATACCACTGTAGTATCCCCAAATGGGGTTTAACAGTAATAGAAGAACAAATAGACAATAAACTACAGTAAACGTAAAAATATCATCAAGACACAAGAAATGAAGCCAAAACCAGCTGAGCCATTTTATTAATTTTTGTCGAAAGAGTACAATGGAGGTGCTCCATAAAGATGGCACCTAGCCTTGAACTAGACAGGCTGAAGAACAACTCTAAATCCGGACAAAAACACTACTGGAATGATGCTCTGCATGGCTCCCTCTCTGCGCTGCCAGTGTTGAAACTGTTGCTGTTGGCTGGAATCGAACTATGGTTTGGGCCTGCTCCCGTGCTCAGGAAATTTCAGGCATTTAACCCCGGGCTCTACTCACAACACCCACAAAAACCCACGAAGGGTTTCCAGAAATCCCGACCCTGGAAAATGGCCCACTTGGGCTTAGCACGCTGCTCTGCTGGGGAAATCGGTCTCCTAGCTGGAACTGCTGGAAAGTGTCTCCAAAACTTTTCCCAAATCCCTGGTAGGAGGTGGCTAGCCTCCCCTCCAAATCCTCCGGCTGAAACTGCACTGCTCCTCCACTTCCCGACACTTCCTCTTTGCTGGATTGCGCAATCACTACGCATTCTGGATTGCCTATGCATTGTCCTGAAGGGACTGTGTGTGGCTGTGATGTTTCTCTGCAAGCTCTTCACAAATATGGATGGTGCTCCTCTCCTGAGCGGGCACTCTATGTCCCCCGAGGCAGAGGTTGAGATCTCCGCTTGGAAATCTTTGTGCTACACAGCACTACAAACTTGGCTAAACAGCTCAAGCGTGCTTTCATCAGTCAAGACAGAAAATCAGATAGATGAATGAGCAACAATGATTTTCTCTCTCCCTTTTGTTTCCAACAGCGCAACTTCCTCATGGGTCCCACCTAGGATTGCATGGCATCTTCCTTGGTCACTTCTGCGCTGCCCCTTCCTAGCCAGTCTCTATGCTATCACTCTGCCCAACGTAGAGCCTCTTCATTGGCTCTCCCGGCCCCAATCTAAGCCACAATTTTTCCCTCTAACTATAGGCAAAATATTTTTGTTTTCACAATATTGTTATTTGTGGGTCCCGGCCCACACTATTCTGTCTAACATAAGGCAAATAAAAAATAGTCAAAAATTAATATTCCCAATTCGCTGACTATTAATTGGGGATATCACAAGACCCGTGATAACCACCAAGGTGAATTAAGGGAACAAGTACACAACCAATAGCAATCTATAATCCAATTTCCCCCTATGATCCATACTAGAATGCCTTAAACATTAAATGAAAGCACTTGAATGCAAAAATAGTTAAAGTACTTCACAATAAATGACCCACCTTCACCATGTGAATAGAGGTTAGATCAATGGGTGCACTGAACGGAAAATGGATGAAATGCATTTGAGGCTAGTTATTTATGGGTCATAATAAGTGTTGTTGGCTAGCAAGTTGTATCTTAGGAGAAAAAAAATTCTCTTAGGGTTACCCATGTATGTGGATGGGTAACAAGTAGTAATCAGATTTTATATGCATATTTGCATTAAGACATGAATAATCCTCATTCTTTATGTTGAAGAATGTAACTAGTATTGGTCTTCATAATTGTATTTGAGTCATGATGTTCATGTAATGTATTTGTCAAAAGAAAGAAAAGGGAATTTCATTGTTAAAGAAATTGACTTATTAAAGCATCGGCTTCATGCTTGGGCCAATGGTTTAGACGTCAAAGCAGTGTTGCTGGAAGCGCCACCCCCCCCCCCCCCGGCAGCTCCAATGCCAATCCGCGTCTCGTACGGAATCGTACGGGTTCCGCCGTACGAAATGGATCTCAATTTTGGAAACGCGGATCGAGCGGAAAAAGGCAGTTCCTGCCATTTCCGAACCATCCCACCTGATCCGTGTTGTCATACATCGAACCCACATTTCGTACAGCGGATTGGCGTATGGAAACCGCGCTTCGGAAGTGGTTTCGTACGGATCACGACCGCTTTCGTACAACGGCGGATGGATCCGACTTGCGCACTCCAAAAAAGCGATTTTTTTTTTTTTTTTTTTTTTTTTTTTGGATTAGGGGGTGGGTTAGTGTTAAGTTATGGATAGGATGAAAAAGTTAAAAGCTCACTTTCACCTCTCATTTGCTCACTTGTGTTTTTGGAGAGCTTGGAGAAGAGAGGAGAAGAGAGGATAAAGAGAGGAGAAGAGAGCTTGGAGAGGAGAGAGTTGAGAGGAGATTGGAGGAGTGAAGGAGAAGGAGCTAGGAGTAAAGAAGGGCTTCCATCTACAAGAGCTAAAGAGGAAAGTGCAAACCTCAAACTTTCTCATTTTTTTGTCATTGTTTTTTGTATGATTTTGATGAGAACATTGAAACACTAGAGGGGAAAGTTGCACATTGACACCCTTGTGGAACTATGTGACCAAACTTGAAGAGGGAAAAGGTGGTGGAAGCTACAAGTTTTTGTGCCCTCATAGTTGTCATGGAGGAAAACCATATATTGGTTCATATACCCATGTGAGGAGGCATCTTTGTGGGGTGATGGGCAGTGATGAAAAAAAGGGTGTCGTGGGGATAGCAATTTGCCCAAAGGTTTCAAAAGAACAAAGAAGAAAATACATACAACAAAAAAAACAATAAAGAAAAAACTCAATCTAAATCAAGTGCAACCTCTAGATTTGGTAGCTCATCTCCTCATGGTATTTCTACAAGATCTGGAGGTAAAAAAACAATAGGGGATTTCCTTAATGTTGTTGGGAGGGATGATGTGGATGGAAAGATAGTCTGATTTCTTTGTGCTTCTGGTGTACCATTCAATGTGCTTCGCTCTCCCTATTGGCATGAAATAGTAAAGGCCATCAATGAAGCCCCAAAAGGATACAAGTCCCCCAACTATGAGAAAGCTAGAACAATGTTATTAGAAAGAGAAAAAGGAAAGGTCCAAATAGCTTTGACACATTTTACAAATGAGTGGGTGGATTGTGGGGTATCCATTGTATCGGATGGGTGGACAAATATCAGCAAACCAACATTTGATAAATGTTCTTGGTGTTTCTGCTAGTGGGGTTGTATTTATTACATGTCATGACTCCTCCTCCGTCAGAGCAACTTTGCAAAACATTGCAGATCTCCTTTTGCAATCAATCAAAGATGTTGGTCCTAGTAAAGTGGTTCAAGTGATCACAGATAATGCAACAAATTGTAAGGGAGCAGGAAAAATTATTGAGCCTACTCATCCACACGTATTTTGGTATGGGTGCTTGGTGCACACATTGAACCTTTTGATGCATGATATTGTGAAGCATAAAGAATGTGGGTGGATTAATGAGCTTTACAAGAGAGGGAAGCAACTCATTAAATTTATCACAGGGCATACAAGAGTAAACTACTTCTATGGCACTTACTCCAAGTTGCAGTTGCTTAAACTTGCAAAAACAAGATTTGCAAGTTATTACCTCGCCTTTAGGCGACTAGTGAAGGTCAGACAAGCTTTAACTAATATGGTCACCACTGAATCATAGGAGGAAATTAACATTGATAGAGATGGCGCTAATGTAGCCAAGCACACTATTTTGACATGTACTTTTGGTCACAGGTTAAATATGTTTTGTGATTCACCAAACCAATTTATTACATAATCAAGTTTGCAGATTCAGATCAGCCAATAATTAGGGAGGTGTATGAGCAAATGGATAACATGTTGGGGCAGATTAAAGACATTGTTGAGCCTAGAGATATCACCTTGTACAGTTATATTCGTGCAGAGGTGGAAAGACGATGGGATATGCTAAATGTTCCATTGCATGCATTAGCATATGTTTTGACACCTAAATACTATCATCCATCATGGCTTTCAACACAAGCGCCTGAGGGGGAGCAGGAAAAAACCACACCTAGATCCAGAGGTTCTAGAAAAATGTATGATTGCATTGACTAGATTAGTCCCTGATGAGGAGGCGGCTGCCTCAGTACGGAAACAGTTGAGCAACTATACGCTTTGCACTGGTCCATTTGGGAGCATGCATGCAATTAGAGATCGAGAGACTTTTTCTTCTATTGAGTGCTGGAACATGCATGGAGGTGCTACTCCAATTCTACAGACTTTGGCATTGCAGGTGCTATCACAGGTGTTAAACACTTCTTCTGCAGAGAAGTGTTGGAGCTCTTATTCTTTCATCCAGTGTTAAAAGGAACAGGTTGAGTTTAGACCGGGCAGAGAGCTTGGTTTATGTTCATTACAACTTGCGATTGTTGTCCCATTACTGTGATGATGCAAAGAGTAATAAAGACCTTAAGGTTTGGGACATGTATTCAGAGGAGTCCAATTTGGAAGATGGAGTGTTGCGATTAGAGCAATTAGAGGATGCTCTTATCCATGATGATGATGATCGAGTTGACATGCCACCCCATCTGGTCCCTTGCTTCCCAGGTTCAATGGTTCAACATCAATAGCAGGGGCTTCGTCTTCATCAATTGTAGTGCCACAACTTCCACAGCCACCATCTTATTCATTGCCACAACGTGGAGGCCCACCGCCACGTACTCTTCGTGGTGGAAGGAGGAGAGAATAGTAGATATATTCACAATTTACTGCTTTTGTCATAGATTAGACTTGTAGGCTTGTTGTGAATTTGAACTTTTTTGTCTTGGTGGCAACCAAGCAGCCTATTTTGTAAACATTATTATTTGAATTTTGGACATGACTAATGTTGACAGTTGCTCACTTGCTAGATAATATGCTTTATGTTTTATAATATGGTTAAATGTTTTATGTTTTATAACATGCAGCATGCTTAAATGTTTTATGTTTTATAGTATGCTCAAATGTTTTATGTTTTATAATATGCTTAAAATTTTTATGTATGATTACAATTTCTAGAACCTAGAATCTAGATGGTTGATGCTCGAATAATTAATTATTGATGTACAATGGAATCATGGATGTCATATCTATCTTGATTTATGTAAAAATATGCATATTTTCATGTCTTCTACAACTAATTTGGTATTTGGGATGTTTGTTTTGAATATAAATGAAAATTAAATTAAATTAAAAAATTAAAAGAAAAAAAAAAAAAAATATATATATATATATATATATAGTAGATGCTTCTGAAACGCTTCGCTTCCTAAATTTTTGGAAAATGACACTTCCGCATCTCCGTTTCCAAAAAACATCCCTGCTTCGTGCAACGTTGAATGGGATATTATCACCAAAAACCACCTTGTTGATATTATTGCCGGTAATTATCGTGATAAAATGGGCAAATCGAAATTATCGCGAGTCGATTGAAATGAGCACCATGTTGTTCCGAAATTCACTTTTAAGCGTACAGGTGCCGTTTGTTTTGGTCATTTTGGTTTTTTGCTTGCTGGGATTGAGCTCTAAGAGGTATAGCGGACTTGTGACCTGACTATAACCACTGAACAAAGGTATTTCCATAGATTTTTTTTCCATTAGCTAAGTATTTGCGAAGTGGATATCTAGACCAATATACCATTTCCACATTTCTAGGTATGTAAAAAAAAATTCTCCTTCATTTTCTTTGTTTTTCAAGATCTAGTATAGGGTATCCAAAGTTCATTAGATATACCTATGTTTTCTCTGCTTGATTGGGGGATTTAATACTTATGTAGCTAGGGTATTTTAATTGGAGCATTTTTCATGTTTTTTCAATTTTGTGGATTTGTATTCTATTTTAGAATTTGCAATTCTAAATACCTCTCATTTTTCTGTCCCAGAGATTTACAAATTGAATCAGTGCTCTAGACTCTAGTGTCTACAGACTCTACACATTTCAAGAATCAAAATGCCAAAGCCATTGGATCCAATGTGGAAGTATGGTCTACCCTATGAGGGTCATAATAGAATGAGGTTGAATTGTAAGCTTTGTGGTATGGAAATGTTTGGTGGAATTCGTCGTTTGAAATACCACCTTGTCAGAATACCAAGGAAAGAAGTGGAGATTTTCCCAGCAGCCACCCCAGAAATTGTCCATATTGCAAACCAATCCATTTTTTAAATGCATAAGAAGAGAGATCAACAGAAACAAGTAAGGCTTAAGATGGAAAATAGATCCACAAGCTTCTCAGCAGTGGGGGAAACCCAATCCTCGAGCACACCTTCTACAATGCATGGCCCTTCAGCGTCCCCACCTTTCAAATTTAAATTTATTTTTTTATATAATTTCATTAATTTAATTTATGGCATATGTGGGACATCGTCTTGAATCTTGATTAAATGATTCCTCTAATGATTAATCACAAAATGTTCCTCATGCAAGTTAGATGTCCACCACCTCAATGACATGGTATATGTCTACTAAAATCTCAAGTTATGGGTTAGGCAAATAAACAAAGTACCTGATACAGATGCCATTTCATTGAAAGCACTTTCCATCACGAGTCCGTGGAGGGTGCAGACCGAAAGGCCTATTATGGAGGAGGCACTTGTGAGGTTGGAGCAAGAGGATGATGTTGATTTTTGGGTAGCATCGAATGTGCTTTAGCTCCAAAATTTTGTGGAGGGCTAGAACACATGAGATATCCAAGACCCAGAAATTGTTTGGAGAAATTCAACCCGGAATGAATGTTATTCAAATGATTAATTATTTTGAATGGCGTCTAAGTTAAAACTTAGGGAATTAAAATAATTAAAGTGAATTAATATAAATGTGGGTCAGAAGCTTCTAAGTGACGAGGATCAAGTCTCTTTTAATCTTAGTCGTTGATTAAAGATTAGATCACGGTCATTGATTTCTCAACTGGAAAATTATAAAGCAAGGCTTGAGGGTCAGTTGGAGGACACACACAGTGATTGAATCTAGAGATCAAATTCTTCTGACGGGGCAGTGCTCGGACGAAGATAAGATCTAAGTGATTCAGTTGCAACAAAGGGCAGAAGCAGTTATTGGTTGGAGGACCAAGAGTACACAGCAGAGATAGCAGAGGAAGAAGCGCAGTCACCAGGAGAGGTAAAGCAGTCCCCAAAAGGGGTAACGCAGGCCCACGCAGGGACTGCGCAGTGGTTCCAAGGGATAGTCTGAATTTTGCTGTAGATCGAGGTTTCTGAGACGGGAGGGATGAAACTCAATTTTCTGAGAGGCAGATCGATTCAGAGAAGAGGTGATGCAGTCATCAGCCATCCCCACACAGGCCTACACATCTACTGCGCAGAGGGAGCTGGGGTTTCGCCAGTTTGGATCTGGATTATCCGGGACTTGCAGTGTGAGGTAAAACTCACTATCTTATCTATCTGCCATGAATTCTCTATACTGGATAGCCAGCAAGGCACCCAGAGATTGTACTTAGAAAATTGTTGCTTAATATAAAACCCCTCAAATATGTTGCACCGGTTTTCCCGCATTGGCTTTTTCCAGGGATGTTTAGTCCAAAAATAAGCGTGTCCTTTGTGTGATTGTTTCATCTTATTTTTTAGTACTTGATCTGTATAATGGTGTAGGCTGCAAATTATTTGCATTAATATTTACTGAATAATTCTGTAAATTACTTGTTAATTGAAGAACACAAGTAGGAAATGCAAATCAGTTAACTACAGTGGGATTTCTGTTGGTTTAGATTCAAAAAATTTCACAGATGAGGGGGAGGAGGAGGAGGAGGATGCTCCACTTGTAGGAGAGACATATATAGAGCAGGGGGGGATATTGAATTTGAGTGTGTGCTAGAGATACAGCAACCGCAACCACGACCACCTGCATAGAGATTGCCAATTAGGGGAAGAGGCGGAAGACATCCCACTTCCTCTTCCACATTTTCCCCAAGAATTTCACCTTCCACTTCAGGCTCAGGCTCAACACGTCCACCTACTACTTCTAGAGGAAGAATGAAACCAATCACCTTTGTGTGAAAATTACAAACAGTTGCAATGATAGATTTATTTCTCCTACTTATTATTTCAATAAGTTATTATTTAGAAATCTTCCGGCAAATATCGAAATAAACACTACTGCAACATTCACAATTAGATACGCAGAGAAATAAACAGTAGAGAACATATGCACAAGAATCAATCACATGTACACAGTTATTTTTGGACAATTGTCCCCGGAAAAATCCAATGTGGGAAAATCGGTGCAGCAGATGAGGGTTTTATTAATTCTTCAGCAAATGATATCTTTACAGGGAAAATATTCGGCATATAAATTCTGAACCACCTGAGACTGAATATCCATCTTACTCGGACAATTTTCTGACACCCAGAATAGCCACTGCAAGCCCCTGCATCAGTCTGCGTGATTCTTTGCGCAGTCCCAGCACTGGACTGCGTGAATCTGCGTGGGGTCTCTACGCTAGAGCCTAAAGCTGCCTCTAGTGACCCTACTGTTGCTCTCCGACCCTGATCTCGATCACCCCTAACCTCCTCCTTTTGCTCCTGCAACTCTCCCACTCAGATCGAATTCTACATCAGAATGGATCTCCTTCGGGTACTGAGTGTGTGCCCGGCTTGTTTTCCAAGTGCCCCTCAAGCCTTCTTTTATAATCTTCATGTTGGAGAACCAACGACCCAGATTAAAAGATTAATCAAAAGCTACGGTTAAATCTTGACTTGATCCGTGTTTTCTAGAAGATTCACATTCTGACTTATTAATAACCTTTAATTATTTCATTTCCCTAAGTTTGGACTTAGGGTCTCCATTAAAATAATCAATTATTTTAATAAGTCTTGAACCGAGTGGAATTTCCACAAACTGTTTCTGGGTTCTTTGGAATGTTGTTGTCCAAGCCTCCCTGCAAAGTTTGAGACTTGGAACACTTTCGGATGCTACAAAAATCAACACTCCCTCTTAGCGAGGAAGGTGTTCCAACAATATGCATGTTGCATGTTGCTCTGATTCTGAAGCACCCTCTGCGCTGCTGATCTCAGGATTCTGCTCCTCCCATCTGCTGCGCTGCTACCCCCTGTACTGCTGCCTTTGACACTGCTACTGTCACTTGCTGCATCTGTACCACAGCTCCCTCTGAATACTGAATCCTCCATGCCTGCTAGAGGAAGGGATTCTTCATCATCCCCATCTTCTCTCTGAAGTAGATAAACTTTGTCTTTCCTAGAGCCCTGGTGAGGATGTCTACCACCTGTTCTCCTGTTGGAGTGTACTGCAACTGAAAAGCTCCACGTTGTACACAGTCCCTGATGAAGTGACACCGGATGTCAATATGTTTCGACCTATCATGAAAGACAGGATTCTCAGAGAGCTTTATGCAACTTTGATTATCATATAAAATGTTGGTCGCTTCCATTTTCTCTTTGAGTATATTTACTAACAGTTTCCTAAGCCATATGGCTTCGCACGAAACTGTGCTAGCTGCCATATACTCTGCCTCTGCTGAACTCAGTGCCACAGACTTTTGTTTGCTACTGCACCAAGAAGTCATTCCTGATCCCAGATTGAAACAATACCCACTGGTACTCTTTCGATCAACTGAACTTCCAGCCCAATCTGCATCAGTAAAGCCACTCAACCTGACATCATTGTCATAGGTGTACTTCAATCCAAGCTCGACTGTCCCTCGAAGGTACCTGAGAACATGTTTGGTTGCTGCCCAATGTGCCCTCTTCGGTTCCACCATGAACTGACTTAGGGTATTAACAACATAACAGAGGTTTGGCCTTGTATTTACCAGATACATCAATGACCCTATGAGTTGTTTGTACAGCGTAGGATCAGCTTCATCATCTTCGGACGTGTCGATTTTCCTCCAGTTGGTAATCATTGGAGTGGTCATGGGCCTATAATCCTCCATCTGAAATCTCTTTAGAATCTCTGTAGTGTATCTTCCTTGACCAAGGAAGGTCTCCCCATTCTGCTGCCAAACTTCCAACCCCAGAAAAATAGTGGATACGTCCCAGATCCTTCATGTCAAATTCTTCAGCTAAATTCTTCTTGCAATCTGTGATGAGCCTTGATGATCTTATCAAGAACAGAACATCCACATACAATACCAGTATCAATGGCTCACTCCCTACTCTCCGATAGTAGAGATTGGGATCTGCATCACACTTGACGAATCCCATCTTCTACAGGTAGTTGTCAATCCGACCATACTAGGCTCTGGGAGCTTTCTTCAGTCCATATAATGCTTTCTTCAATCTGCACACATGAGTTTTCTAATCCTGTGTCTCAAAGCCCTCAGGTTGTTCTATATACACTTCTTCTATCACACCATTCAAGAATGTCGTCTTGACATCCATCTGGAAAATTTCCCATCCCATCTGCACAGCAAGGGATATCACGGACCTGATAGATGTGTATCTGGCAACTGGGGCGAAGGTTTCTTCATAGTCTATTCCTTCCTTCTGAGCATACCCCTTAGACACAAACCTGGCTTCAAATTTCTCGATGTTGCTGTCTGCAGCATACTTGATCTTGTAGATCCACCTGGATCCTACAACTAATCTCTCCTGTGGTCTGAGTACCACTTCCCAGACATCATTTATCATGATGGAACTGTACTCTTCCACCATTGCATCAACCCACACCTGGTGCTGAGCTGCTTCCCGAAAACTGGAAGGTTCTCCGACTTGAGCAACTAAGGCTTGATACCTCTCAGGTTGCTTACATTGTTCTCATTCCGGGGAATTCCGACAAAATCCTTTGCATCCTTTAGAATCTGTCAAAGTTCCCGGCTCGTTCTTCCACGGGTGGTGGGTGGATTTACCGGCTCTCCTTCTTGCAAATCCTCGGGAGACCCATTCTTTGGATCACTATGCCTTGGAGAGGCAACTGAATTTTCCACTGCTGGTTGTTAGGGCTGGACCAGAGACTCTTCCTCTGTAATGACCCACCTGTAATTACAAATAGAATGTGAATATTAGCATACATACGAGGCATGCATATGATAGCTACATATGCATGCATCGCATATATCGCACTAGTATACAAACTAGTTGATATTAGAAAATGTCTAAGTATACAGTAATAAACCAATTATTAATACTAAGTAAATACCTACTTACTAGAACATAATGAAATGTAGAGTGGGGTACTTGCTAGATCACCCCATGACATGAAACAAATTAAAGTACTATTCAAATATATATATATACACAAAGGGTTATATAATATAAAAATGAAATTTAATTATATAACATTTTTATATTAACAAAAGAACTATACATTTTATTTTACTAAAAATATATATATATAATACATAAACTATATCAAGAAAAGAACTAAGTAATATCATCAAAAGGCAGATAACATAAACGTTGCATAATTTCTTAAATAAAAGTATCGACTAAACTAGTTAACACAGCCTATCTCTAAAGGTGAAATAAATCAAGTCAACTTAATTATAATGAATAACCTTATTTAAATGAAAGGTGACCGCCTCCAAAAACATTTAGGTTCCATGTAACAAGACAGGTGCAAGGAAAATAGAGAGGCGGCAACATTGAGACGGTGGGATTTTGGAAATATAAGGAGAAGCGAAGGAAGTGGACGGAGGGGAAAATGGAGGAGAAAATGGCTTAAGGGTTGAAGATTTAAGTTGAGAGTCGGAAGGACGTACTAGATCAGGAATTACAGAGTCCCCATTGTTCTGAAATTTTGGGCACAAGGGGCCAAAATCTCTCAAACTGAAGGATTTTGGAACTGAATACTGCAGCAATATTCAGTTGGCTGGGTGGTTTTCGTCTTTTGGAACGAAAATAGGAATAGAGGCAGTGAAGCAAGAGGACGTTACAGCAAAGAAGATCATCACCGAACACAGCAAAGGAAATCAGGTTAGTATCTAAAAATATATTTCATGAATTCTGTTATGAAGGTAAAATATTAGTTAGTTGCTGAATTTCTATTCTAATTGTTAAATTCCGTATTTTTTTCTGAATTACTGCTTAAATTCTTATTCTGATGATAAAATAAAAATTTTAGTGTTAAATAATTTTCAATGTTTATTGAAAATCCAGACTCATAGATAATTATTCATGTTAGAATCTAATGGTGAATTTTAGGAATTTAATTTGAGTAGCAGTAGGAGCCTTCCATATGTTAGTCCAAGGTAATAAAACAGTGGAAGAATATGAGATAAGGTTTATTGAGCTGGTAAAATATGTTCCTTATCTAGATACTGACGAACGTCAAGCCGAGCGTTTTGTTTATGGATTAAATCCTCGAATCAGGGCTATGGTTAGAATGTGGAAACCATCATCAGTAGCTGAGGCAGTTGAATGTGCACAGTATGCAGAGGAACATCTAGGGATTAAAAGAGATATCAGACCAACAGAACCTGTACAGCCAGGATTTACGAGAAAGACTCCCCGGAACTTCTTTAGGGGAAGTAGCTCTAGACCACCTCCTTATGGTAACAGGTTTACTTTGAGAAGATTAGGAGCAAGAATTCCCATGACCATTAATACTGTAGTTGTTGAATCATCAAATACTTGTTATAGCATCATTTCTCACCTTCATATGATTCATGATTGCTTTTATGGCTTTGGGCACCCATTCCTACAGACTTGGACAAATTCACTTAAAAACAGTGTAAAAATCCCCATACGCGGTTATGCCCAGCTTTTTCCGCGTGTATACGCGAGTCCACATGCACTTTTCCGCGTATGCCATTAAAATCATGAAAAAATATATAAAAATTCCCTATTTTCGGGCTGGGTTGATGGTTACTCAGGTAGTTCAACCACCCCAGCACGTGGCCAACTGTTGAAACTACTTGGAGGGAGTATAAAAACCCCTCATGTGTATGGCCTAAGGGAGAGAGAATTTATTGATATTATACTCTGTTGGTATTCCCTATCCAAGTCTGATTCCCCGTGCCTCCTGCACTTTCCCAGTTCAGTTCAGGAAACCTTTGTTTCCTTGAGATGCTCATCTTCCTATATGTCATCTCGTATGCACCAGTTTGGAAAGAGTCTTAGCGAGGCAAGGGCGGGACGAATCCGAACGACGGTCTGCTCGAAGATCGTGGAAGGATTCAGGTGATCTCTCCACTTGTTATTTCTGTACATGCTATTTATAATACAGAAGTACCATCTTGTTCCCGAAATATACGTGTTAGTGTCTGCTTACATATATGAGAAAATTGTTATTTAAGCATTCATTATGGTTTATCTAATGTTTTAGATGGATTTCACTAACATTTAGAGTAGATATATGCTGTACAACCAGTTCTTCGTGCTTGTTTCTTCTTGTCTTTCAGGTTAAGAAGGAAGGACGGTTGCTGGGGGTTTGAACCCTGCGGGATCTTCTTCAACCGTAGGACCTACGGGTAACTTTCTCGATCTACTCTATTTAGTTTTTCATGAACATGTATGGTTGTGTGAGTCCTTCTTAAGTAGCATGCCCCTGCTCTGTGGAGGTTGTAACCCAACGAACCTCTAGGGTGATTTTCCCCGAAACAATACTAGTCCATGGCAATCTCGAGGGACTGCTAATAGAGGAAGAAATGGAAGAGGAAGTAGCACAAGAGGACGAAGCCCCTTGTCTAGAAATTGACAATCTGACACAAGGGGACCATCTCAAGTTAATTGTTGGGGATGTGGAGGACCGCATTTTCAGTGTGATTGTCCTGAAGTCTCGTAAAAAATAATACAAAGAGCCGGAAAAGAACCATTATCAAGTACTCAAGGCAATCATAGAATCCATGCTGTGGTCAACAATAACGAGGCAGCACATTAGTCCACTGTTGTGGAATCTTCAGGTACTATCAATGGAATAAAACTCAAAATTTTATTTGATACTGGTGCTACTGATAGTTTTATTTCATCATCTGCATTAAATAGATACGGGTTGGTAGCTTGCAATCAAAACGATTTCAGACAGGTAGAAATGGCTTCAGGAGAACTTCAATCTGTAGATTTAAGTGTTGAGGAATGTAAAGTTGACCTAGGAGTCTGTTTGACAAAACTAAAAGTATATGTCACAGCCTTAGGAACTTATGACCTCATTATAGGAATGGATTGGTTAGAATCTCATAAAGCATGGGTAGATTGTTACGGGAAAACAATACTTTGTATAAATGATGAAGGAAAGACAATCCAAATCCAAGGTATTAAGAGAAAAGTGTCCCTACCCTTCATATCAGTAATGCAAATGAAGTGGTGTTTAAGAAAAGGTTGTCAACTATATGCAGTTCAAGAAATAAGCAAGGAGAAAGGACCATCCTTAGAACAATATCCGATGTTATCCGAATTTTCGGATGTTTTTCCAAAGGAATTACCAGGATTACCTCCTAAAAGAGAGTTGGATCTCACAATAGAAATAAAACCTGGTACAGAACCAATTTCTAAAACACCATACAGAATGATAGCCCCAGAGCTTCAAGAATTACAAATCCAATTGAAGGAACTATTGGAAATAGGGCACATCCGACCCAGTATTTCACCTTGGGGTGCACCTGTAATCTTCGTCAAGAAAAAAGATGGGTCCTTGCGATTGTCTATAGATTATCGAGATTTAAATCGAGCTACAGTAAAGAATAGGTATCCAATGCCTCGAATTGATGACCTTTTTGGCCAAATGAAAGGAGTTGCAGTCTTTTCAAAGATCGATCTACGATCAGGTTATCATCAACTAAGGATTAAAGAAAGTGATGTTTCTAAAACTGCATTCCAAACTCGTTTTGGGCATTATGAATTCATTGTGGTACCATTTGGATTGACCAATGCACCAACAGTATTCATGAATCTTATGAACAGTGTTTTCCACAAATACCTCGACCAATTTGTACAAGTCTTTTTAGATGATATTCTCATATACTCTAAGAATGAAAAAGAACATGAAGAACATCTTTGGATAGCATTATCTTGCCTTAGGGAACACCAGTTATATGGGAAGTTATCCAAGTGTTCTTTCTTTCGAAAAGAGATTCATTACTTGGGACATATTATATCTGGTGAAAGAATCTCAGTAGATCTTGAAAAGGTGAAAGCAATCATGAAATGGCTGATACCTAAGAATGCACAAGAAATGCGAAGTTTTATGGGCTTAGCAGGTTATTATCGAAAGTTTATAGAAGGATTCTCCAAAATTGCGAAGCCTATCACAACCCTCCAGCGTAAAGATGTTAGGTATGAATGGACTGAGAAATGTCATAAAGCATTTTCCGAATTTAAAAGATTATTGACTAGTGCACCAATTTTGCGAGTACCTGACATGGACAAAGACTTTACTGTGTGTACCGATGCATCTAAACAAGGGTATTAATACTAAGTAAACACCTACTTACTAGAACATAATGAAATGTAGAGTGGGGTATTTGCTAGATCGCCCCATAACATGAAACAAATTAAAGTACTATTCAAATATATATATATATATATATATATATATACACACAAAGGGTTATATAATATAAAAATGAAATTTAATTATATAACATTTTTATATTAACAAAAGAACTATACATTTTATTTTACTAAAAAAAAAAATATAATACATAAACTATATCAAGAAAAGAACTACATAATATCATCAAAAGGCATATAACATAAACATTCCATAATTTCTTAAATAAAAGTATCGACTAAACTAGTTAACACGGCCTATCTCTTAAGGTGAAATAAATCAAGTCAACTTACATATAATGAATAACTTTATTTAAATGAAAGGTGACCGCCTCCAAAAACATTTAGGTTCCACGTAACAAGACAGGTGCAAGGAAAATAGAGAGGCGGCAACATTGAGACGATTGGATTTGGAAATATAAGGAGAAGCGAAGGAAGTGGACGAGGGGAAAAATGGAGGAGAAAATGGCTGAAGAGTTGAAGAGTTAAGTTGAGAGTCGGAAGAACGTACTAAATCAGGAATTACAGAGTCTCCATTGTTCTGAAATTTTGGGCACTGGGGGCCAAAATCTCTCAAACTGGAGGATTTTGGAACTGAATATTGTAGCAGTATTCAGTTGGCTAGGTGGTTTTGGTCTTTTGGAACGAAAATAGGAACTAGGGCAGTGAAGCAAGAGGACGTTACAGCAAAGAAGATCATCACCGAACACAGCAAAGGAAATCAAGTTAGTATCTAAAAATATATTTCATGAATTCTGTTATGAAGGTAAAATATTAGTTAGTTGCTGAATTTCTATTCTGATTGTTAAATTCCGTATTTTTTTTTGAATTACTGCTTAAATTCTTATTCTGATGATAAAATCAAAATTTTAGTGTTAAATAATTTTCAATGCTTATTGAAAATCCAGACTCACAGATAATTATACATGTTAGAATCTAATGGTGAATTTTAGGAGTTTAATTTGAGTAGCAGTAGGAGTCTTAATTATAATTAGGAATTTAGTGACCTTACATCCTCTGACTGCGTAGCAGAAGGTAGCTCTCGTGATCTTCTGAAGGCTTTCTCCTCCATGAATTTCACATCTCTTCGCACTACTACTTTCCTGCTCTCAGGAATATAGATGCGATAAACCTTTGCATTCTCCTTGTATCCTACTAAATACCCCTTTTCAGCAGTCATCTCCAACTTCTTCCTCTTCTCACTGGGTACACGACAGTAAGCTGTAAAGCCGAAGAACCTAAAGTGACTCACTTTGGGCATGCTGCCAGTGAAGACACTTTCTAGCGTGATCTTTCCCAGTGCAGTGTGAGGAGTTTTGTTCTAAATGTAGACAGTTGTATTACATGCTTCAGCCCATAGAAATTTGGGCATGTCTTGGTCATACAGCATAGCTCTAGTTGCTTCAACAATAGTCCGGTTTTTCCTTTCTGCCACTCCATTCTGTTTCGGATTGTATGAGTTGTTCATTCTCTTTTGATGCCTTCCCTCGTGCAGAATCCGGTGAATTCTTTAACTATGTATTCACCTCCATTATCTAATCGCAATACCTTGATCCACATCCCTGTCAAATTCTCCACAAGAGCCTTAAACTCTTTAAATCGACTGAAGACTTCATCCTTGGTCTTTAAGAAGTAGATCCAGGTTTTCCTAGAATGGTCATCAATGAAGGTGACGAAATATTCAACACCACTAAGAGCTCTAGTGGACATTGGCCTGCAGATATCTGAGTGTATTAGATCCAACACACCCTTGGCCCTATTGTCGCTTCTCTGATATGTTGCCTTGGCATATTTCCCCAATATGCACCCCTTGCAGACATCATCCTGCTTGGTCCTCAGTTCTGGAACACTTGTGACAGTCGTCTAGAGAGTTCTCAACGCCCCATGATGTAAGTGCCCCATTCTTCCATGCCATAGCTCATTCAGATCCGTTTAATCTGCGCTGCCAACTAGTGCCATTGGGGAATCAAGCTGCAGCTTGTACAGCTTGTTGCTTCTTATCCCGATTTGTGCCTTCTTCTTCCAACTGGGGTGCTTGACGTACACTCTATTGCCAATAAAGTAGACATCATATCCTCGATTTTGAAGTTGTGACACTGAGAGTAGATTCATCCCCAAACCCGGCACATGCAGTACATTAGTGGCCCGGATTATGTTCCCTGCCTCGGTCTAAAAAACTACAGTACCTCTCCCAATGAAGTGCACTTTGCTTTATTACCCATGGTTATTTTGAAATTCATCTGCTTTTCTTGGTTGTCGGAAAAACAGTCCCGTACTCCCGTCATGTGAGAAGAGGCTCCGCTGTCAATATACCAGACATCTGAGGACGTAATGTTTGATACACAAGCAAAATCTTCCTCTAGTCCGGATGCCAATACAGATACATCGTGATCCATCTGTTCTACCGTGCTTCTTCCCCGTCTTGGAGAACTGCATGAACCCTTCTGCGTTGTTGCTGCAACAGTAGATCTTCGTTCACAAATAGATGCCCCGTCTCTGTTATTCATCTCTAGCTCTGATACCATGTGAAAATTACAAACAGCTGCAATGATAGATTTATTTCTCCTACTTATTATTTCAATAAGTTATTATTCAGAAATCTTCTGGAAAATATCAAAATAATACTACTGCAACATTCACAATTATATATGCAGAGAAATAAACAGTAGAGAACATAAGCACAAGAATCAATAACATGTACATGGTTATTTTTGGACAATTGTCCCCGGAAAAACCCAATGTGGGAAAACCAGTGCAGCAGATGAGGGTTTTATTAATTCTTCAGCAAATGATATCTTTACAGGGAAAATATTCGGCAGATATATTTTGAACCACCTGACACTGAATATCCAACTTGGACAATTTTTTGACACCTAGAATATCCCCTGCAAGCCCCTGCATCAGTCTGCGTGATTCTCTGCGCAGTCCCAGCGCTGGACTACGTGAATCTGCATGGAGACCGCATGGGGTCTATGCGTTGCAGCCCCAAGCTGCCTCCAGTGACCCTACTGCTGCTATCCGACCCTGATCTCGATCACCCCTGACCTCCTCCTTCTGCTCCTGCAACTTCTCGCCCTGCAACTCTCCCACTGAGATCAAATTCTACATCAGAATGGATCTCCTTCGGGTACTGAGTGTGTGCCTGGCTTGTTTTCCAAGTGACCCTCAAGCATTTTTTTATAATCTTCTTGTTGGAGAACCAACAGCCCAGATTAAAAGATTAATCAATGGCTAAGATTGAATCTTGACTTGATTCGTGTTTTCTAGAAGATTCACACTCTGACTTATTAATACCCTTTAATTATTTCATTTCCCTAAGTTTGGACTTAGGGTCTCCATTAAAATAATTAATTATTTTAATAAGTCTTAAACCGAGTGGAATTTCCACAAACTGTTTATGGGTTCTTTGGAATGTTGTTGTCCAAGCCTCCCTGCAAAGTTTAAGACTTGGAACACTTTCGGATGCTACAAAAATCAACACTTTGTCTGTAAAAAGGGTAGAGGGAATCGTTGAAACTTGGCATTTTAGTGCATCATGATTAGCCTTGTAGACTTGTAGCATCTAGATGCCTCATGATGATCATCTCACGAGATACAACTCTTTGCTTTGATGCAATTTTCTTTGCTCTTATTAAGACTTGTGACTCAAAAGAGTCAGGAGAGATGACATATTTCAATATCTTTGTTTGTTGTACCACTTGACATCTTATACATTTTATATAGTAGTTTTATCTTCATATTTATGTAAATGTGTTTATTTGATGTTGATGTTGCTTTAGAAGTTTAAAATTTTGAAAAGAAAAGAGTAATTTTTTATTCTTTTAAGTTTTCCGATAATTTCCCCGATATTGTCGATAATTAAAATTTTGGACCCCCAACGATAAATTGTCGATAACGATAAGTGTAACATTGGGTCAGACTTGCAGCAGGAGGAAATGAGGCGAGCTCTAGTAAAGAGCTCCATCAGTGGAAGTAGCAGTTGGGGTTGGAAGGAAGAGGAGAATGTGGCCCTTACATCAAAGGGTCCCAGTCAAGGACAAGAGAAAAAGAAGAATAAGGACCTATCTAAGGTCAAGTGCTTCAGGTGTGGCGAGTTTGGCCACTACAATACTCAATGTCCTCTCAAGAAGAAGGACAAGCAAGAGAAGCAGAACAAGGCAGCAGCGTCTGCATAGATAGAAAAGATGTCCTCTAAACTGGAGGAAGATTTTCCCATGTTTGCAGTATACCTCCAGGAGTGAGGTGGGGAGATATGGAGCTATGGTCCCAGAGTTGCGTAGATTTGGGCAGGGCCCTTGAGGAATGCATCGGATGGTGATTCCTCATGGATCATTACCTCATTATGGGGGCCCATAGTCATCAGTAGTAGGAGGGTCAGTGTAAGTTGATGCAGTCAATTCCAGAGTGATAGTTGCAGACTAATGGTAGTTAGATGTTGAGGAGCCCAGAGCAATGTTGACAGTAGAGCAAGAGTCTTAGTAGCAGAGTCAACAGCAGCACAGATTTTTTAGTGGACAATGCAAGTGATAGTAGAAATCTGATGCTCAGGATACAGTTGCAGCACAGAGACACAGTTGATTCAGTATTTTGGATGCTTCTCAGTTACAATAGTTGCAGTTGCAGCAACAACATATGAGAGGGGGTTAAAATGCAGATGCAGAGTTGGCAGCAGTATAGCAGTGTCAGCAGCTGCATGGATGCAGCATCATAGTTACGCAGTGGTTGGTAGGCAATGGCAAGCAATCAGTGGTCAGACATCATCAGAGTACTAACGGTGATACAGAGACAGGGTGTTGTAGCAGTAGTGCAGCCTAGAACACCTTCCTCGCTAAGAGGGAGTGTTATTTTTTGTAGCATCGGATGTGTTCCAGTCTCAGAACTTTGTGGAGAGGCTAAAACATAGGAGTTCTCCATAACTCAAAAATTGTTTCTGGAAATTCCACCTAGAAGTGTCTCAATTAGATTATTAGCTTATTTTTAAATATTTCCTAAGTCTAAATTTAGGAAAAGTGGTTGATCAATCAGTATTAATTGAGAAAGGTGTGAATCATCTAGATACTCACATGGATCAATCCAAAAATGATCCCAGCCATCGATTATGCTTTACTCTTGGTCGTTGGAGTCTCAACTAGAGATTATAAGAGGAGGTTGATGGATAGATGGAGGACACACTTGGGATCGATTTCCTTGGGAAGCTCTATTTCCTGGAGAGCAGAAGCAGTTACCCTAAGAGTTCGAGCCAGGGAAGGGAAGTAGAGACAGAGAGGGACAGAGACAGTGAGTTCGAAGGAATTTTTCCAGTTCCATAGAGTCAGAAATGTTAGTTTTTGTATCATCGGATGTGTTCTAGCCACGAGATTTGGTAGAGGCTAGAATACATCTATTCTCCAAAACCCAAAAATCGTTTCTAGAAATTCCACCTAGAAACGACTTAAATAGATTTATTAATCAATTTTTAATATTTCCTAAGTCTAAACATAGGGAATATGATTAAATAATCAGAATTAATTAATTCATGGTGAGAATGTTATAGAAAAGTAAATTGATAGATTTCTAGTTAATCCTAGCCATCGATTAAGATTTAAATCGTGGTCGTTGAAGTCTCAACAGAGGAATATAAGAAGTCGATAGGGCTTGTAGAATACACACCAAATTAGTTGAGCATTCGATTTTGTTGACAAATCGATTTGCAAAGTAGCAGTTGTGTGTCGCTGGAAGTGATTCAGTGAGATCGAAGGAGTGAGAGAGGGGCCAAGATAGTGAGGTTGGAGGAAACTTTTCCAGATTCGGCGAGTACATTGCAGAGAGGCAGTGATTGCCACAGTGAGGCAGCGCAAAGCCCTCTAGAAGAGATTTTCATTTTGCTAGGGAGAAGGTGAGATTTTGAGCCAGAAGCTGGGGAGAGGGACCAGAGGCAGAGAGTATCATTTTCCTAGACAGTAGCTGACGAGACAGTGAGAGGTGACACATTTCCAAGCTCGAGGGATGCAATGACTACGTAGGCTGACAATGACTGCACAGAGGTAGCAAGGGACGACTCAGTTTCGAGCTGAGGTCAGTGTCCGATCACCTGTGGAGTGAGAAATTTTCCTCACTAGTTATTTTTTCCAGTATTTCTATATTTGGATTGCCAGTTTGGGCATACATAGTTTGTACTCAGATATTCACTACTGCATAATATCAAGACCCTCAACTATTGTAGCGGTTTTCCCGAGTTGGGTTTTTCAGGGGACATTGTCCAAAAATAACGGTGTCATATTGTGTGTGTGCATCTATTTCTTCCAGCGTTTTTATTTCTTCTGCAGTATTTGTTTTGAGAAGGTTGCAGTGTATTTGTTTCAATATTTGTTGTAGCACACAACAAATAATTTGTTTAGTTAAATTAACAAATAGAAGAAATAACATCAGTTGCTGCAAAAGGATTTGGGGTTGCCGAATATTCACAAGAAAGAGGAGGTCGAGATTTTCTCCAGGACATTGCACAGAGACACTGCAGAGCCTCAGGAGGGTAATTCGATCCAACTAAAGAGGAACTCGTTTTTAGTTCCAGAGGCAGCGAAAGTTTTCCAGCGTGCCAAAGAGAATTTCTCAGTTAGCGGCAAGGACTACTAGATTGGCAACTGATTCAGGCAGAGCGTTCGAGGGCATCGAAAAAGAGGATAGATCTTATCCTTGCTAAGCACAAAGTTTTGAATCTTGTTCAAGGAAAATTCGAAAAGCCTACAGATGAAGAAGAGAAGGAGAAGTGCAGAGACACTGAAACCATGGCCATGAATCTAATAGTAGATGGAGTAAAAGACAACTTAATTCCACACATATCCAACATAGACTCTGCTCAAGAAATGTATGAACCTCTTTCCAAGTTATTCACCATCAAGAAAATTGGTCAGATAGCTAGCCATAAGAATGAACTAAGGACAATAAGGATGACAAGAGACGATACTGTGTCATCATATTTTGTAAGGATATGTAGAATAAGAGATTAACTCCCAGCAATAGATGAGGTTGTACAAGAAAAGGAACTTGTAACTGTCGCTCTTCTAAGTCTACCAAAATCTTGGAGTGATTTTGCATCAGGAATTAGCAGTTGGAAGGATAACCCAACCTTCGAACAAATGTGGATTGCATGCAGTCAAGAAGAAGCTCGAATATCATTAACAAGAAGGAGGATGAAAAAGGCAACACATCTAATGCCTATTCATCTCATCACAAGAAGAAGGGAACCTTCAAGAAGTTCAAAGGACCAAAGAAGAAAGTTGACCTATCCAAAATTGAATGTTACAACTATCATAAGATGGATTATTACAAAAATCAATGTCCTGAGAATCCAAGGAATAAGAAGAGAGATAGGGAACAAGTAAATAGTACCGATGAAGCTCCAACTAAGAAGAACAAGACTGAAGAATCGGATGTCAAAGACTTATACAACTTAGTATCCCTCAGAAAGATTGGATTGAGAAGGAGTCTTCACCATTTTACCAAAAGATAAGTATCTTGTTCCTTGTTTCTTCTTTTATGTTTGGTTTCCTCCTCACATCAAGATTTGTTTGTATTATATGCTAACAACCTTTATATTTTCCTTGGTTAGGAAAAACTTGCAAAATACACAAAGGGAGGAGACATCAAAGGAAGACTTAAATCAAGAAGGAAGTTTTGTTGCAAAGGAAGCCTTTCAAGAACTGATGTCCTAGAAGGTTTGTTAAAGAACAATTCAAGGGTATGTCTTAAAATACAAGTTTTGTTAGAAGGTTCTCTTCATAGAAAAAGGTATGTTCATTCTCTTTCGAAATTTGCTTTACATTACTGACATTGTTATGTCTAGGGTTTGACTCTTAAAGATTCTTATTAGTGTGATTAATCATTAGATTCAATCTACCCTCGTTATATTATCATTTTGATCATTCTTGTGAAACCCTAACCTTTAGGGTTCACTGTAAAACACTAGCCTTTTGGTGCTTAGGGTGTGTTAACAATCATGTTGAAACCCTAGTCCTCTTAGGGTTGTTGATAAAATCTAGAACCTATAATGAAAACTCTATTATTTTGATGTTTAGGGTTTTTATATTGTTTTAGCAAAAATCCTAATCTTTTAGGGTTTGCTATTAATATCTAGGTTATATATTTAAATGCAAGATTTTTAGGGTTTGGTGGATTAGGGTTTATGAACAAAACCCTTGCAATAATTATCGTAAGATCTTAGGAATGAAACCTTAGGTATATATTTGTCTGTTTGTTCGAAACCCTAGCCAGAATTGTTCGATGTATTGATCTTGGGTTTACCTAGTAGATATTGTTGTGAAATGCTAGTACAAGATTATGAAATCCTATATATGTATATGCGAGTATGCTAACTTAATTATTGATACTCATGTTTTAGTTTGTGAAATCTAGGGTTTGTAACAAAACCTTAATAGAGATTGATATTCTAGGATATGATGATATTGTTTTTTATATGATTTAGTTTTGATGATAAAATTTAGGTTTCACAACAAACCCTAGTAGATTCTAACATGTAATTCTAAAAGGCATATGGTTGAAACCTTAGATGATAGTAGGATTGTTATTTGATTGAATTGTTGATATCTAAGGTTTTCTGTCTCGAAGATGGAGTCTAGGGTTTATGACAAAACCCTAGCAAGATGTTCAAATCTAGTATGTAAAAATATGTGACCCTTGTTGATTATGAACCTAACTAAGTTTAGGTATCTGATGTCTAAAGTTTAAATGTTTTGATGCTTCCACTATAATGACATGTTTATGATATAGTTAACTTCATGGTTCTATATATGTTGCACTCATACTTTTCAAAATTGGTCGGTCTAAACTGGAAACCGGTCAAATCAGCCAGTTCATTAGCCTTGGCCATCAAACTAATTGAAAAACACGGTTTTTTGAGCGGACCACCAGATTTTTGGTCGGACTGGCCATAAACCGACCGGTTTATGAAGGAACCCATAGTTTTTCCCATAAATCGATCGGTTTATTGCCATGCTAGCTATGGACCCCACAGAATGCAGTTTTGTGAGTTTTGATGTCGTTTTGAGGGACATTTGGGGTTGTTTCCCTCCAAAAACAACACCTCTAAGAAAAGCATGCCTCCCCTGTCATTTGCCTCAAACATATCAACCCTAGCAACACTAGCAATCAATGGTAATGTTAAATTCTTAAAGTAAAAGTAATATTTCCTTTATTTTTCATTTTCATCCTTTTACTTAAATTTTAATATTACAATGAAATGACTCGAGATGTTTGAGAGTGGTTTCGACCTCGTTGGATTTCATATGGAGAAACTAGAATTTTAGAGTTCACTCAAAATTCAGCAAACTTAATGGTGTTCGGGATTTCATGGTTTGGGGATTTGCAATGTTTCCATTTAATTCTATCATGCATGAGGGTATGAGATTGGTGTTTGATCAAGAGCACGAAGCCCTTTAAGAACCTTGATGTTGGTGGCATTGATTTTTGAACTTTGTTGATGTTGGTGGTATTGAACTCCTCTACCATGGCCTTAACAAGAATGTACCCTGCACTCAAAGGAAAATAATTGGCTAGGCATGCTAAGCTTTTTCTACCACATTATAAGGTTGAGGAGATGAACCCTCCACTTAAACCAAAATCATTGATTAGGCATGTTAAAAAATTTCAAGTTCTATCATATTATAAGGTTGAGCAATCCAAATCTGAAGACTTTGAGAGAGATGATGTTTATATATCTCTTGCTGATGATCCCATTTTTAGTAGCACTTAATCAATGATGATTTTCATGAGTGATCATGTTTATCAGTGATTTGTAGTTTTGATGTCTATTTCTACTGATACGACTACCACTACTGCTAAGGTTGGAGAGGAGTTTTTGGAGTCCTCAAACACTCAACGAGATTATTTATGTAGCTCATGTTGATGATCCCTTGCCTAGTAGTGGTGATTTGTTTGATCATGGTGATGAGTGATCATGTTGATCACTGATATGTAGACTTGTAGTAGGCCAGTGACACCATATAGCTTATAACATTGTTTTGGACTCTAGAGGCCATTTAGAGCCTCATTGAATATGTATTTTGTAGCTGATATGCATTGCACTCGGCACCAATTTGATATATTCACCTATACTTGGTATATAGATGAGCAAACTTTGCATTTTTATCTCTATTGGTTTGGAATCATGGTTTTAAATCTTAAAAATAGTTTTTTTCATTAAAAACTAATTATTTCATGTATTTTTTTAAATAGTGGTTCATTGAGATCTGAGCAATCTTGGTTTGACCGATTCCGGTTTGAAACCCGGTTTGATAGGTGGACTGCTCTGGTCACCGGTTCTGGTCTTTAAAACTATGGTTGTACTTGCTATTAAAATTTTGCAGGTACATAATCTTCAAGATGTTGAAGATATGATAATGATGATGAGCATGATGAAGGGAGCTATAAGAATAAGGATGATCAAGATGACCTTGATGCCATGAAACCTTGAAAAGATAAAGTTACTCCAATATTATAAAAGAAGGAAGTTGTTGATCTCCCCTAACTTGAGAGGGAGTCTAGATAGAAGAAAGGATATATCTACCTAGTTGAGACTGAGGGCATATTATAACAGTCATAATGAATACCTTGAAGCAAGAATGAAATTACTATAGATAGATGTTCATGATTTACAAACAAAGACTTGAGAAGTACTAAGGTTGTATTTGATGTTGCTAAAGAAGTGAAAAAAAAAAAACTTCTAACAAGATGTATTTGGATAAATTTATCATGATATAAGCAGAAACCAAATGATTGAGGACCCCGAAGGTTTGTGCTTACTTATATTTGAAGGTTTATTACTAATTGGGGTTGTGATTGTGCAGGATCTCTCCATGAAAGATTGAACATTTGAAGCATGCTTGGATTGATGGATATATCTGATTTAGTTGATTAGGAGAGATGAAGCATCTGATGGCAAGATTCTTGGGAGGTCATCTAGTCGACCTATGTGTTGATGTCTTTGTAATAATCCTTTTTTTGGTGTCACCTATGACAGGGCTAGGATGGACTTCCAAAGTTAGGAGCAGACCGGTCACAGGTATAGGTTGGTGTCATCAGCGGGCCCAGAGGCTTTTTGGAGGAGTTTTGAGGAGTTTCTATGCAGTCGGGTGGCATTCGCTTGATATATTCCATCATCCGAGCAGTTTCGCTTTCATTCTGGTGCATTCCGACAACTTTCGGAAATTTGAGTTATTTGTGGGCTTAACTCAGTTGATTATGCTCAAGGTGGCATTCCGGGAGGAATACATGATGGAACACCTTAGTGTAGTAGCTCATTGGAACCGAGACAAGGATATCTACATGATGGGATGGTTGGACACGAGTTTCAGTGACTGGAGGAGGCATGGTAGCCGATTTACCCTTTTCTGCATTAAAAAGGAATATTTTAATAAGAGGGAAAAGTGCTCCATGAATAAAATAATATTAAAATAAGGCTATAGAAGGCTCCAAGAGGTCTATAAAAGAAATGGAGGAGGCCATTGAGAGATATCTTTGGATCATATCATTTTCTTGTATGATAGGTTTGAGACGTGGTTCTCTACTTCAGTCGTAGCCCTAGGACGAAAACCCTCGGGTGATTTGTGAGTGTTGGACGAAAACCCAACTCTCTTTGAGGAGACTTCATTCAGAAGTTTCGCAGAGCTTCAGGGATATTGGAGTGAGGATCATTCAGATCTTCAACAGGTGCTTCACTGGATTCAGTGGTAGCTATTGCCGGAGGGAGAGTGCAGCAGTTCAGTTTTGGAGGCCATCGTCGTGTAGCAGTGCAGCAGATTGTATTGTTGGCCAGTTTTCCATCTCAGCTCTTTCTGGGTCAAATCTATATGTAAACCCCGTTATTATTTATAATAAAAGCTGAGATTCTTCCTGTTCTATGTGGTATTGGATCGCAGTGTTTATGTGTTTAATTTTACATGGCAATCTTATGTTAAATGCATGTTGATTTTATGGTATATTTTGGGTTTTAAGTAAATTTATGCAAATTTAGTAGAATATCCCATTTGGGGATATTACAGTGGTATCAAAGCAAAATCTTGGCTCAGCTTGCAGGTTTCTCAGTTACAGTGATTATTATTGGAGGGTTCTCTGGAGAGGTCAAAACTTGATTCATGCAGCGAAAAAAAAAAAAAAAAAAAAATTGCTAAAAAAGGGCTTGAGAAATCTTTCCTAGTGAATGTACTACAAAATTTCTATCAAATTGTTGCAGACATAATAGTGATTCGATAAATTTGACGTGGGAAAATAAGGCGTATCATAAAGTTTATTAGAATCGATAAAATCTCAAGGGTTGAAAATTGACCCAAGACTGTGCCGATGTGTATTGAAGAACGCTTGAAACCGAGCGTAATTTCCTCAAATCCCAGTAGTAGTTTGTCTAATGATTTTATTGCAGAAGTCGTATACAAATTCAAGGTGGGATCCACGTGGCCAAAACTAAAGCCAAAAAATTTCTGAAATTTTGAAGGTTTTAAGCGGGAGTTTCGAGCCATGAGGGTTGGCATGTAGAAATTGAAGGACCGATTCTTGGTCGCAGGAGGGTGACCGAGTCATATCCCATGGCTGTGCATCGAGTAGAATGAGCCAGCTTTAAATTTTGTGAAGTATCTCTATTCCAGAAGGCCGAAGTCGAGGGCATCATTTTCATTGTTGGCCGAGTTTTGTTGGGTTACAACATTTCGTGTGGTTGAGGCATCACCTACAGCAGTCATATAAGGGACACAACAACAAAGGATCGAGTTGTTTATTCGAGCCATTGCGATTGTTGTGGGAATGAATTCAAGCATCAGAAGGGCCAATATTAAATTGCAAGAGCCGCCACAATCAATACATAAACTGAAGTCAAATCACTAGTCTATTGCTTTGGTGACCAATTGAGGATGGATCGTTCAAAGCCAGCATGTGAACGGTGGCTTTAAAATTCGAGAGGGGAATAATGGCGGTTGAACATTCTCAGAAAAATAGACGCCATTAAAGTATGATGCCGACAAATCTGTGCAACTGTCAATTAGCTGACGATGCATGCAAATTCCGTGGGGTTGGTTCCAAGAAATTCGAGGGGAAGCCGTTTGGCACATTACAAGGGTCTGGCGTGATCCCTGAGACCGAAGAGTGGAATTCCTTTTTTTTGGAAGCCGACTGTGTGTGTTGAGGAACGCTATGGGAGTATAATTTTCCACTATCGAGAGGGTAATACACAATGAGTTAATTGGACTAAGGGTCGCAAGTTTTGGAAGTTTAATTGCATGCACCAGCAAGCATAATCACTGTCGGGTGTTGGGGACATATTCAGCGCATGAGGAGCATGCTCCTATGAAAAAAAAAGTTGCTATATCAACGGCTTTGAAGACCGATTCCTTCTAGTGGGTAGAACAGCTGAGAAAATGCACTGTCAATTGGAAGGGTTTCCTAGTTGCCTTAGTTAAGAGACCACAATCACTGTTACTCTGTCACTGAGCTTATTTATTTGCAGTGGGTCTTCTCTGGGTATGGATAAGTTGATTTTCTTGGACGAGACAGAGCCATGGGTTATCACTGTATGTTGAGCGTGCCAAGCCAAAAGAATTTCTGATTGGAGACCAAGTCTGAATTCCTAATTGTTCGTGTTGTCCTCTAATAGGAGACGGGCTTATTTATTTGTTGTTGTTGGTATGCACTCTCCAGTTGATGGGTTCTCCACAGACTACATAACCAAGTTCAAAATTTCTATATGCCATATTGCTATCTTTCCTCAAAAATACTATCATCAACTAGAATAAATATGTCTCTGAGTTTAGGAAGATTACTCCATTTTGAAGCCTCATTAATGGTTGAAATCTCCCCTATAATATTTCTTTTGAGGAGAAATTTTTATAGCTCATACATACAGCAACATGCATATGAAAGGTTTGATTAAACTCTTGACTGGAAGGGAAAATTAATAACTCAGAAAAACAATGATTACATCCTTTGTTGAACCATGGAGGGGTTCCTAAACAGCTTGAAAAGAATAAAAATTGGTTCCTTGAACCACCATGCATCAGATGACCAAAAAACAAAATTTAACAGCAGACCTTTTTTCAAGAGGGATTTATCCTAGCCTTCAAAAAGGACAGCCAAAAGATTTGTAGGGAGAATTGGGGATTGATCACAAATTTTTTGCACTTGGGACAGATTTGAAACACATGAAGATGACATGGAGAGTTTTGTCCAAACAAGATGAGCTTAATGAACTTCTGTCGAAAATAAGCCAAGAAGGAGGGCAGAAACTGATTTGGGCTCTAAAACCAGCTATGCTTGCTCTTATACAACCCAAATTCTTGGAGGAACCATGTGAGGGGGTCAGACTTCCAGCTGCATTATACCTCAGTAACATCATGAAGTTGACCGCACCTATAGCTCCATACAGTGATGATGTTATGAGGAGGATTATGAGATTGATAGTAGAGACTTTTCAGGATTTGGACAACAGTGCATGCTCTACCTTTGGGAAGAAGCTTGAGATTTTATGGAGCATGGCCACATTCGAGACATATGTCATCATGTTTGACCTTGAATGTGATGATGTGATTCTGTAGATGTTCCAATGCTTCTTCAACATTAGGAGACATCATCCTGACACCGTTAAAGCACATATGCAGTCCATCCTGTTGTCATGTATGAGAGACCGTGGGACCATTGGCCGAGAGTTGCAGACCAGGCTGTTGAGCATTTGGTCCAGTTGGTCTCACCTACTTCTTATGAGCTAGCCCAAGGGTTCGTTGAGCAGAATATTGGGCTATTCAGGGGACAGTTGACCAGGGAGGAGCAGCTCCAATTTGGTGGATCTGGCAGCAAAAATGAGCTGAGAAGGAAAGGACTTGCTTTATCTGCAAAGAACCTTGGGGGTCTGATCACTTATGCTTGAGTGATGGAGATGATGTGGCAGAGGAAAAACAGAAGGACATTCATTTTGTATGCTAGGATGAGGACTCTTCTTCAGGTGAGTCCATGGGATCAGATGCGGATGCTTCTGGGAAGTGAGAGCAGTCATGCAAAGATGATGACAGTAGGTCGAAGCTGTATTCTAGTGTGTAGGGTGACCAATCAGGGAACTCTACGGGAGATACTCTGGGTGATGAGTCACTTGTGACGATTCAGCGAGAGCGGCATATGATCGAGCCTGTGTCAGCAGAGGAGGATACTATGCACATCATGCATGATAGTCCTTTGGGGGAGAGCCAGATGGAGGCTCACATTGAGTCTATGATGGATATGCGGCTAACCTTGGGGTCAGCCATTGAGGAGGAGCAGTCAGATGCACAGACATCGAGTACAGTGACAGCAATTGCAGATCCATATCCTTTGGAGATATTGGAGGTTAATGGGATAGTTCTACAAGGGGCTAGTAGACAGTAGGAGCATTACATTTTTTACCAGGAGAGGATTGAGCTGTTGGAGATGGTGGAGCATCCATCATTGGGCCGACACACTGATGTGGTATAGATAGATGCACATGCAGTCAGCAGAGCTGCAGTACTTTCAGGGAGTAGCACTCTCCAGAAGTACATCAATGGGGCTGTTGAAATTTGGTTACCAGAGGACAGGTGGTTCCCTAAGGCTTTGATCTTTGGCCTAGGGAAAAGTGTCCAAAAAGAATTTAATTTTTCTCCTAAAGTGACTTTATAATTTTATAAAGTCAAATATAATTTAAAAGTGACTTTAAGTGATAAAGTTACTAAAGTCTAATTTTAAAGTGACTTTAATAAAGTCAATGTAAAATTAGAAAGGAAAAGTGACTGTGGAAATAAATGACTAAGTGGGTCTTTATTAAAGTGGGGTGAATTAAAAAATAGAAAGTGAGATTTAAATGAGCATTTAATCTCAGCCCTAGATCTCAATCTATTTCAGCCATTGGATTTAGGGATTCCCAAAAAGTCACTTAGGGTTAGGTTAAAGGAGGAAAAGGAGGAAAAGGTCATTCATTCTTTCATGAGCAGATTGGGAGAAGGAGAGAAGGAGAGCAAGGGAGATTTCTGAGCAGTGAGGAGAAAGAAGGCAGTTGATAGAGACTTCAGCAAAATCCGTACAGCAGCAAAGAGGCACGGTTTCCAAGGCAAAAATCCGTACAACAAGTGTTGGCCACATTTTTTGAGGAAGAGGCACAGTAAACGAGGAAGACCGTACAGCAAGTTTAGCATTTAATTTTGGGCAGATTCTGGGCACGAATATCGAGGAAAGAGACTGCTGCTTGGTGGTACGGATTTCTAGAAATCCGTACAACAGCCGTACAGTCAATTTCGGCACAGATTTCGAGGCAAAGGAGCACAGATTTCGAGGAGAAGAAGTTGCTGGGTTTTCCGTACAGTCCGTACAGCAGTACAGCCGTACAGCGGGGCACAAAAATTGAGAAGCTCATTTCAGCATTTAATGCTGTCATAAAAGCTAAAAATTTTCTGTTTTGGGTTTTTACTCTTTTGTATGTTTTCCAAGGCGGAGTGAATGCACGGAAATCAAGATAAGTACAGTTGTTTAGTTGCTGAAATTTTTGCTGTAATTTCTGCCTCGCTATAAAAAGCATTTTCAGAAATAAGGAGCTTTCAAATTGGTTTTCCGCAAGAGTTGTAGGGGGTTTTTCCAGGATCACCTTGACCAAAAATCACTGTGTTATAATGTGTTGAATGGCTGTTTGTATCTGCTGATTTTTATTTCTGCATTTTCCAGCATTCTGTAAATTTTCCAGAATTTGTGTTTTTAGCAAAAAATTATTTTCCTGTTGTTGAATGTAAGGATATGGGAAAGGGCATTTAACTAAAAGGAGAAATAAGGTGAAACTGAAAACCGGGGTGGGAAAACAAGAAATTTCTACATGGTATCAAAGCTTGAGTGTTGAAAGTGCAGTTTGGGACAGCAAGAAGAAAAATACAGTCTGTTGATTTTTCACTCAGAAAATTCCAGCAAGTTGATTTTTCACACAAAATTTTTATCTTTACTACAGCAGTGCTATTTTTCAGTTTTTAGGACAGCAGGATGTCATTGGGACTGAGGGTGGAGGATAGGTTGGATGGGCATACCAATTACAGCGTTTGGAAGGAGAGAATGCAGAGTATCTTTGAGGAGGCAAAAGTTTGGGACATCATGGTGCATACCACACAGAACCCTGTTGTTGTGCCTACCGATGCTGTTCAGTTGGCAGCATATAATAGAAAGAACAACAAGGGTAAGAGACTGATTCTAGACGGAATCAAAGACCATTGCATTCCTCATGTGAGAGGAAAGAGAAATTCTCATGAGATGTGGACAACATTGTCCAATCTCTACCAGAGTACCAATGAGAACCGGAAAATGGTCCTGAAGGAGAAGCTGAAGACCATTAAGATGGGTAAGACTGATAGTGCAGCTAGATATCTCACAAAGATTACTAATGTGAGAGATGAGTTGGCAACGATTGGAGAGGTCATTCCACCCACTGAGTTGGTGCGGATTACAGTGAATGGCCTCCCCAGTTCATGGATGAAATTTGCTGATGGGGTTTGTGCACGTGAGACCCTTCCCACATGGGAGAGGTTTTGGGATGATTGCATTCAGACAGAGATCAGGAAAGGTCAGCTTGGGGCAGCCAAGCCAGTTGAGCAGGATGAGGATGTAGCACTGTTGGCAGGAGGCAAGAAAGGCAAAGGAAAGAAGCAAGCTTCCACAAGCAGTGGTGAGGGCAAAGGCAAAGGTAAAGGTAAACAGGGTAACACACAGAAGGACTATTCCAAGGTGAAGTGTTGGAATTGTCAGAAGATGGGACACTATGCAGTTGTGTGTCTAGAGAAGAAGAAGAAGAAGGGGAACAACCAGAGCATGGCAACATTAGCAGAGGTTGAGGACTTTGCAGATCGCTTTGGCCCAGGTTTCGGTTCTTCATTGCGTTCCTAGTGCGGGGATCACCTGCACGAGGAGGTTCGGAAGGGCATGCATTTCCTCGACTAGCGAGCATCTTCGGGTCGCCTCAAATGTAGGCAGTGGAGGCTTCACTTCCCTTGTAGCGAGTACGCATGAGTACTTCTCAGAGATTTCAGAGAGTGGCACGATATAGAGGTAGTACTCGGAGATGACAGCGTTGTTAGAGTATTCAGTGTGGGGACATTGACATTTGATAGGGAACCCAAACCTCCCTTGAAGGTGTTAGATGTTCTGTATGTGCCAGGGATGAGGAAGAACCTCATATCCATCTCAGCATTGGAGGACAGAGGATGAAGTCTTGTTCGAGGAGGGCAGTGCGTATCCCGAGGGTACTCCGGCCAGGGCTTCTGACTAGAGTGATAGGTGTACGCCATGCAAAGGTGTACAAGTTTGCATTCCAGCCCCTTTTGGCATTGAGCAGTAGCACTGACAGCAGAGCTAGCAATTCTGAGCTGTGTGAGATTTGGCACCGCAGGATGGGGCATATGTATCATGGAGCCTTGAGGACCTTGCGGGAGATCACTACAGGTGTGCCAGATTTCAGTATTGATCACTTTGATACTTGCAGAGGATGTGCGATGGGCAAGTTTGCCAAATCCCCTTTTCCCAGCAGTGACAGCAGAGCGACTGGGATACTTGATTTGATTCATTCCGATGTGAGCGGTCGGATCTCTCATGTTTCCTTGAGTGGATATGAGTACTATGTGTTATTCATTGATGATCACTCCAGGAGGACCTGGATTTATTTCTTGAAGACCAAGAGTGAGGTCTTCAAGCGGTTTCAGGAGTTCAAAGCTCTTGTGGAGACACAGACAGGTCGGAAGATCAAGTCCCTGAGGTCGGACAATGGAGGAGAGTACACCCCTGGAGAGTTTGTTGACTATTGTGCGAAGGCAGGCATTAGGAGGGAGTTCACTGTTCCTTACAACCCCCAGCAAAACAGGGTTGCGGAGAGGAAGAACAGATCCATTGGAGGCGCTACCAAAGCCATGTTACATGATCAGGGGTTGCCATTGTTTTTGTGGGCAGAGGCCTGCAACACTGTTGTTTATTTGCAGAACAGGAGTCTGCATCGTGCCTTGGGGCACATGACTCCGGAGGAGGCTTTTTCTGGGAAGAAGCCTGATATTGGTCATCTTCGTATCTTTGGGTGTATTACATACTCCTACATACCCAAGGAGAAGAGGACCAAACTAGAGCCCACCGCAGAGAAGGGTATCTTTGTGGGCTACAGTGAGACCTCCAAGGCCTTTCAGATTTACATTCCTGCGCAGAGGAAAGTTGTTGTCGGGCGGGATGTGAAGTTCGAGAGACGGGGAGCCGAGAGGTCACACGGGAGTTAGAGTATACGGATTCACCGACCTCGGCGGCCGGTGAGTCGATCGCCGAGGATCAAGAGGATAGGTACATCTGTGACGGTGTCAGGTCCATCAATGAGCAGTGGCTCGCAGAGTCAGAGGGGTGGTGCTTCGGGCGCCATGCAGAGCAGTTCACTAGGTAGTCCCGCGATGGGCCAGTTCCCCCACGTACGCGTCTACAGGTTCAGGTGCAGGCAGGAGGACAGCAGACAGACAGTCAGGAGTTCAGGCTCCTGATGTTGAGGAGGAGGAGTTTTATTCTCCGGCGAGAGAAGTGCACTCAGGGAAGAGGAAGCCCAAGTGGCTTCACGACACCTTGAGAGATGCCACATCTGTTGCTGAGCCTAAGAGGCCGGTCAGAGAGAGCAGACCACCTGAGAGGTTTTGTAGCTATATGGCAATGGCTACCAACATCCTTGACTCTGAGCCTTCTAGCTATGAGGAGGCAACTAGCCAGCAGGTCTGGAGAGAGGCCATGCAGGAGGAGTATTCGTCTATCATGAAGAATGATGTTTGGGAAGTGGTGCTGAGGCCTGAGGGCAAATCCATGGTTACTTCCAGATGGCTTTACAAGGTAAAGTATGTTGCAGATGGCAGCATTGAGAAATTCAAAGCGAGGTTTGTGGCTAGAGGGTTCTCCCAGGTAGAGGGAGTTGATTATGAGGAGACCTTCGCTCCCGTGGCTCGATATACTTCGATTCGCTCCATTATATCGATAGCAGCAGAGATGGGTTGGAAGATCCACCGGATGGATGTGAAGACCGCATTTCTCAATGGCTTCATACAGGAGGAGGTGTACATTGAGCAGCCACAGGGCTTTGAGGTGCATGGGAAGGAGTCCCATGTGTGCAGACTGAAGAAGGCCCTTTATGGCCTGAAGCAAGCTCCCCGAGCTTGGTACTCCAGGATAGATACTTACTTGCAGAAGATGGGTTTCACAAAGAGTGAGGCAGATCCGAACCTTTACTATATTGTGATAGGTGAGGAGCCTCTCATTCTTGTGCTGTATGTGGATGACTTAGTCATTACAGGTGCAGAGAGACTCATAGAGCACTGCAAGAGAGATCTTGCGGCGGAGTTTGAGATGAAGGACATCGACTTGATGCATTACTTTTTGGGTTTGGAGGTGTGGCAGGAGGAGGGGCATTTCTTCCTGGGGCAGGGGAAGTATATTGTGGACATCCTTGGCAGATTCCACATGGAGGATTGTAAACCCATGTCGACACCGATGATCACCAACTGGAAGAAGCTTCATGCTTCGGATTCCGAGTTGGTGGATCCCACGTTGTACAGACAGTTGATTGGTTCCTTGATGTATTTGGTCAACACTAGACTAGATATTTGTTTTGCAGTCAACACGATGAGTCAGTTTATGTGTGAGCCTAGGAAGGTTCACTGGGTGGCTGCAAAACACATTTTGCGGTACTTGCAGGGGACAGTGGATTATGGTCTGGACTACAGGCCGGGGGATGGAGTGAGATTGGCAGGTTACACTGATTCTGATTGGGCAGGTTGTGCTTCTGATAGGAAGAGCACTTCAGGGTGCTGTTTTGGGTTGGGTTCGGCGGTGGTGTCATGGTTCAGCTGGAAGCAGCGGTCAGTAGCATTGAGTTCAGCGGAAGCAGAGTATATGGCAGCCAGTCTAGCTAGTTGTGAGGCCATCTGGCTTCGCAAGATGTTGTTTGGCTTATTTGGTCAGCCGTTGAGACCTTCAGTGATTTACTGTGATAATCAAAGTTGCATTAAACTCACGGAGAATCCAGTATTTCATGACAGGTCAAAGCATATCGGGATCAAATATCATTTCATCAGAGACTATGTTCAGAAAGGGGCTGTGAAGCTTGAGTATATTCCCACTGATGAGCAGGTTGCAGATATTCTTACCAAAGCCTTACCACGGGGCAAGCATGTCTACTTCAGAGACAAGATGGGTGTGATGAGGAACACCTTCCTCGGTAAGAGGGAGTGTTGAAATTTGGTTACCGGAGGACAGGTGGTTCTCTAAGGCTTTGATCTTTGGCCTAGGGCAAAGTGTCCAAAAAGAATTTAATTTTTCTCCTAAAGTGACTTTATAATTTTATAAAGTCAAATCTAATTTAAAAGTGACTTTAAGTGATAAAGTTACTAAAGTCTAATTTTAAAGTGACTTTAATAAAGTCAATGCAAAATTAGAAAGGAAAAGTGACTTTGGAAATAAATGACTAAGTGGGTCTTTATTAAAGTGGGGTGAATTAAAAAATAGAAAGTGAGATTTAAATGAGCATTTAATCTCAGCCCTAGATCTAAATCTGTTTCAGCCATTGGATTTAGGGATTCCCCAAAAGTCACTTAGGGTTGGGTTAAAGGAGGAAAAGGAGGAAAAGGTCATTCATTCTTTCATGAGCAGATTGGGAGAAGGAGAGAAGGAGAGCAAGGGAGATTTCTGAGCAGTGAGGAGAAAGCGGGCAGCTGATAGAGACTTCAGCAAAATCCGTACAACAGCAAAGAGGCATGGTTTCAAAGGCAGAAATCCGTACAGCAAGTGTTGGGCACATTTTTCGAGGGAGAGAGGCACAGTAAACAAGGAAGACTGTACAGCAAGTTCAGCATTTAATTCTGGGCAGATTCTGGGCACGAATATTGAGGAGAGAGACTGCTGCTTGGTGGTACGAATTTCTAGAAATCCGTACAGCAACCGTACAGTCAGTTTTGGCACAGATTTCGAGGCAAAGGAGCACAGATTTCGAGGAAAGTTGCTGGGTTTTTCGTACAGTCCGTACAGCTGGGCACAAAAATCGAGAAGCTCATTTCAACATTTAATGCTGTCATAAAAGCTGAAAATTTTCTGTTTTGGGTTTTACTGTTTTGTACGTTTTCCAAGGCAGAGTGAATGCACGGAAATCGATATAAGTACAGTTGTTTAGTTGCTGTAATTTCTGCCTCACTGTAAAAAGCATTTTCAGAAATAAGAAAGAGCTTTCAAACTGGTTTTCCCCAAGAGTTGTAGGGGGTTTTTCCAGGGTCACCTAGACCAAAAATCACTGTGTTATAATGTGTTGAATGGCTGTTTGTATCTGCTGATTTTTATTTCTGCATTTTCCAGCATTCTGTAAATTTTCCAGAATTTGTGTTTTCAGCAAAAAATTATTTTCCTGTTGTTGAATGTAAGGATATGGGAAAGGGCATTTAACTAAAAGGAGAAATAAGGTGAAACTGAAAACCGGAGTGGGAAAACAAGAAATTTCTACAGGGGCTTGTAGCCTATCTTGCCCACTTTGGCCCATTATAAAGGGAGGGGCCTTCTTCTACAGACAGATTTCATCGACAGACGGGACAGAGCAGCATGTGTTGATTATGAGCTAGCGACAGCTCTCTAGGCATGTTCCTTATGCGGTTGACACTACATTGGCTTCTTCTTCCAGGATAAATTGGCGGGAGATCATGAGTTGGTACCCTCTTGATGGTACGATTTTCTTTGTAGGGAGCATAGCAGAGCAAGGGCCCTTAGACATAGCAGATGTTACAGATTCCAGCTGACAGTGGGGCACAGGTCATCATTTCTTCAGCACCCCATCTCGGTGTCAGGAGAGCAAGATCAGCATTGGATTTAGTCAAGGGTTGGATTGGAGAGAGGTGATGAGTTGGTACACAGTTGGTGGGGCAGCTTACACAGTCATAGATACAGCGCAACAGGAGTCGTGGTCTTCACCTCTTAGAGCATCAATTATAGCCAGAGGCAGTGCGTAGTCCGAGCCGTGGGGCTTGGGCGATGATTGGCTATGGTGGCGTTGGGATTCGAGAGGATTGTTTGATGACAGGTACAGTGAGAGATCAGTTTGGGATCCCGGCATTGAGGGGTCTATTCCAGGTGGCTTTACACAGGAGCATAGCAGCACCCATGGGTTTGTATGGGATCTGGGCATTGGGTCTCAGTTGCATCGGGCCAACAGGGTGGCCCAGATATTTGGATTGCTTGAGGGCAAGACATCTTGGGGCGAAAGGTCTGTAATATTCCTTTTTTTGGTGTCACCTATGACAGGGTTAGGATGGACTTCCAGAAATAGGAGCAGACCAGTCACAGGTACAGGTTGGTGTCATCAGCAGGCCCAGGGGCTTTTCAGAGGAGTTTTGAGGATTTTCTATGCAGTCAAGTGGCATTCGCTTGATATATTCCATCATTCGAGCAGTTTGGCTTTCGTTTCGGTGCATATCAACAACTTTCGGAAATTTGAGTTATTTGTGAACTTAACTCAGCTGATTACGCTCAAGATGGCATTCCGGGAGGAATACATGATGGAACACCTTAGTGTAGTAGCTCATTAGAACCGGGACAAGGATATCGACATGATGGGACAGTTTGACACGAGTTTCAGTGACCGGAGGAGGCATGGTAGCCGATTTACCCTTTTCTGCATTAAAAATGAATATTTTAATAAGAGGGAAAAGTGCTCCATCAATAAAATAATATTAAAATAAGGCTCTAGAAGGCTCCAAGAGATCTATAAAAGAAAGGGAGGAGGCCATTGAGAGATATCTTTGGATCATATTATTTTCTTGTATGAGAGGTTTGAAACGTGGTTCTCCACTTCAGCTGTAGCCCCAGGACGGAAACCCTTGGGTGATTTCTGGGTGTTGGACGGAAACCTAACTCTCTTTGAGGAGACTTCATTCAGAAGTTTCGCAAAGCTTCAGGAATATTGGAGTGAGGATCATTCAAATCTTCAGCAGGTGCTTCGGGGGAATCAGTGGTAGCTATTATCGGAGGGAGAGTGCAGCAGTTCAATTTTGGAGGCCATCGCCGTGTAGCAGTGCAGCAGATTGTATTGTCGACCAGTTTTCCATCTCAGCTCTTTCTGGGTCAGATCTGTATGTAAACCCCGTTATTATTTATAATAAAAGTTGAGATTCTTCCTATTCTATGTGGTATTGGATTGTAGTGTTTATGTGTTTAATTTTACATGCAATCTTCTGTTAAATGCATGTTGATTTTATGGCATAATTTGGGTTTTAAGTAAATTTATGCAAATTTAGTAAAATATTCCATTTGGGGATATTACATGTCTAGATCCCAAAGTAGGGAGGGTGGCATTGGTCATGGAGCTCCGACCTGTTGATTTCTATAGCATCGGAAAGTGTTCTAAGTCTCATTTTTGGTAGAAAGGCTTAGACATCAGTGATCCAAAGAACCTAGAAATCGTTTGTGGAAATTCCACTCAGATATGACTTTATTAAATTAATTAATTATTTTAATGCAGACCCTAAGTATAAACTTAGGGAAATTAAATAATTAAAAGGGTATTAATAAAGCAGAGTGTGAGTCTTCTAGAAGACGGAGATCAAGTCATCTTTTAATGTGAGCCATTGATTAAAGATATAATCTTGGTCGTTGATTCATCAACAGGAAGACTATAAGAAGAGACTTGAGGGCCATTTGGAAATCAAGTCGGGGACACTCTCAGTACCCGAAGGAAATCGATTCTGAAGCAAGGGAAATCGATTTCAGTGGGTGACTTTGTAGAGGCTGGGCTGTAGAAGCAGGAGGAGGAGGGAGAAGTCAGTTATCGGGAAGCAGATCTCAGGAGGGTGAAGGGAAGGGTGAGCTAATCAGCAGCAAGAACCCCTCCACGCAGAATCACGCAGTCCAAAGAGGGACTACACAGAGCATCCACACTGGTTGATGTAGAGGGTGAAGGAGGTCACCCCGAGGGTCCGAAAATTGTCTACGAGGTCCAGAAAATTGTGCCAGGTGTTTGCTAATTTTTTCTGTTCATCAGACTCCTATAAATGTACTTTCCATTTCTGAAGATAAATATAAAACCCTCATCTGCTGCACCGGTTTTCCCACATTGGGTTTTTCAAGGGACAATTGTCCAAAACATCTATGTTCATATGGTTATTTCTATTGTGCTATTAGTGTAAATTATCCTTTTCTTCTTATGCTCTTAGCGATAGTGAAGATCTGCAAATGTGTTTATTTCCGAATTTACTGAAGCATCTGTAAATAACTTATCTCATAAGTAGGAGAAATAAACCAAGAATTGCAGAAATATTTTCCTCTTGAAAATTTCACATGGTATCAGAGGAAAGAGCTAAAAACAGGAACAAAGGATCTGCAATGGACCAAAGGAAGGGTTCACACATTCAAAGGGACTCACACAGTCCTCCAAAGCACACAGAAATGAAGAGAGAACATGACATGAAGGTGATGGCATCCAGACTAGAGGAGGATCTTGCCTGTGTGTCAAGCACAGCTCCTCCAGGTGTTTGGTATATTGACAATGGAGCATCTGCTCATATGACGGGGGTTCGATAATGTTTTTCAAGCTATCAAGAAGAGCAGATGAATTTCCAAATAACTATGGGAAATAAGGCAAAATGTACCCCCATTGGGAGAGGTACCGTAACATTTCAGACGGAGAATGGCAATAAGATTTGAAGCTACGAATGTTCTACATGTACCAGGGTTGGGGATGAATTTACTCTCAGTGTCTCAACTTCAGAACAAGGGCTATGACGTATACTTTATTCAAGATAAGGTGTATGTCAAACACCCTAAGTGGAGCAAAAAGGCACAAATCGGAGTAAGGAGTCACAACTTGTATAAGCTCTAGCTTGAATCTCCAGTGGCCCTAATCGGCAGCACAGACGACATAGATCTGAATGAGTTATGGCACAGAAGGATGGGGCATCTACATCATGGAGCCTTGGAGATTCTCAAAAATACTGTCATTGGGGCTCCTGAACTCAGCACAAAGAAAGACGAAGTTTGCAGGGTATGTGTACTAGGGAAGTACGCTAAGGCATCATTTCCAAGAAGCAGCAGCAGAGCCAAAGGTGTATTAGAGTTAATACACTCTGACATGTGCGGTCCAATGTCCACAACAGCTCTCAGTGGGGCAAAGTATTTTGCCACCTTCATTGATGATTATTCCAAGAAAACTTGGATCTATTTTCTGAAGACCAAAGATGAAGTCTTTAATCGGTTTAAATATTTCAAAGCATTGGTGAAGAACTCTAGAGGAAAAAAGATCAAGAAGTTGAGGTCAGATAACGGTGGAGAATATATCGATAAAGACTTCACAAATTTTTGTGCATAGGAAGGCATCAAGAGAGAGTGGACAGCTCCATACAATCCAGAACAGAATGGAGTTGCAGAACAGAAGAATCAGACCATTATAGAAGCTACAAGGGCAATGTTGTACGACCAGGAGATGCCCAAATTCTTATGCGCAGAGGCCTGCAACACAGCAGTTTATATTCAGAACAGAGTTCCAAATAGAGCTTTGCAGAAGGTTACTCCCGAAAGTGTGTTCACAGGCAGTAAGCCAGAAGTGAGCAACATCAAGATATCCGACAGCATAGCATACTGCCACGTTCAAGAGGAAAAGAGGAAGAAGCTGGATCAAACTGCAGAAAAGGGTTTTCTGATGGGCTATAGTGAGAATGCAAAGGCATACCGCGTCTATATTCCAGAGAGCAAGAAAATCGTAGTAAGAAGGGATGTAAAATTCCTGGAGGAGAAAGCCTTTAGGAAATCTCGAGAGATGGCCACAGATACGCAGATTGAGGAACATCCACTGGTACAGCCACAACGACCTATGGAAGAGACGTCTAGTGCCTCTCCAAGGCACAATCTTTCTGAAGGAAGCTCCTCGGACGAAGAACAGGAGGAAGAACAAGTGAGACTGCCCACCACTGATGGGAGACCGAGTAGAGAACTTCAATAGATTCTTAGAGATGCAGAAGGATTTGTTGGAGCACCGAGAGAAGGGAAGAGGATAAGGAAACAACCTGACAGATATCAGGCGCTGGTAGCTCAGGTTAGAGAGCCTTCTACCTTTCGAGAAGCAGCTCAGCATCAGGTATGGGTAGATGCCATGGTGGAGGAGTATAGCTCCATCATGACAAATGATGTCTGGGGAGTAGTCCCTAGACCGCAGGACAGATCTGTTGTAGGATCCAGATGGATCTACAAGATCAAATATGCTGCAGATGGCAACATAGAGAAATTCAAAGCAAGATTTGTAGCAAAAGGGTATGCCCAGAAAGAAGGCATTGACTATGAAGAAACCTTTGCTCTAGTAGCACGATACACTTCTATCAGATCCATCATCTCTCTGGCAGTGCAGATGGGATGGGAGATTCACAAAATGGATGTCAAAACTTTATTCTTGAACGGTGTGATAGAGGAGGAAGTGTACATAGAGCAGCCAAAGGGCTTCGAGACACATGAGCAGAAGACTCATCTTTGCAGACTTAAGAAAGCCTTGTATGGCTTGAAACAAGCCCCCGGGGCATGGTATGGTCGAATTGATGGCTACTTGCAGAAGATGGGGTTCGTCAAGAGTGACGCAGATCCCAACTTATACTACCTAAGAGTAGGAGATGAGCCACTTATTCTCGTTCTATATGTGGATGACTTGTTTTTTACCAAGTCATCCAAGCTCATCAAAGACTGTAAGGAGAATCTGGCAACAGAACTCGACATGAAGGACCTAGGGCGGATGTACTATTTTCTTGGTTTAGAATTTTGGCAGCAGGAAGGAAAAATCTTCCTAGGACAAGGAAGATACACGACAGAGATTCTGAAACAATTTCAGATGGACGACTGTAGACCCATGGCCACGCCAATGATTACTAATTGGAAGAAGATAGAAACAGCTGAGGATGATGAGGTTGATCCCACATTGTACAGACAGCTCATCGGGTCATTGATGTATCTGGTCAACATGAGACCAGACATCTGTTATGCACTGAATACTCTTAGTCAGTTCATGGTGGAACCAAGGAGGGCTCACTGGGCAGCAGCCAAACATATTCTCAGATACTTGAGAGGGACAATCGAGTATGGGCTAAAGTACACCAAGGGAAATGAGATCCAGTTGAGTGGGTTCACAAATGCAGACTGGGCAGGAAGCACAATAGATCGGAAAAGTACCAGTGGGTAATGTTTCAGTCTTGGATCAAGAATGACCTCTTGGTGCAGCAGGAAACAGAAGTCCGTAGCACTGCGCTCAGCTGAGGCAGAGTACATGGCAGCAAGCACAGCTTCGTGCGACGCCATATGGCTCTGCAAATTGCTCTTGAACTTACTCAAGAAACGGATAGAACCGACCAGGATTATGTGTGATAATCGGAGTTGCATCAAGCTCTCTGAAAATCCTGTGTTTCATGACCGGTCGTAGCACATTGACATTCGGTGTCACTTTATCAGGGACTATGTCCAGAAGGGAGCTGTACAGTTGCAATACACTCCTACAGGTGAGCAAGTGGCAGATATCCTCACAAAGGCTCTAAGTAAGATTAAGTTCACTTACTTCAGAGAGAAGATGGGGATGGTCGAGAACCCCTTCCACTAAAGTAAAGGGTGATCTTCAGAAGAAGAGGGAGCTGTAGTACGAATGTTGCAGTGACAGGGCAGCAGTACAGGAAGCAGCAGCACAGAGATGAAGGGCAGTAGCCAGGACACCATCAGCGCAACAGATGATGTAGAGTCAGAGCAATACAGCGGTATCTTGCGTAAACACTTTCCTCGCTAAGAGGGAGTGTTGATTTCTATAGCATCGGAAAGTGTTCTAAGTCTCATTTTTGGTAGAGAAGATTAGACATCAGTGATCCAGAGAACCCAGAAATCGTTTGTGGAAATTCCACTCGGATATGACTTTATTAAAATAATTAATTATTTTAATGCAGACCCTCTAAGTATAAACTTAGGGAAATTAAATAATTAAAAGGGTATCAATAAAGCAGAGTGTGAATCTTCTAGAAGACAAAGTTCAAGTCATCTTTTAATCTGAGCCATTGATTAAAGATATAATCGTGGTTGTTGATTCATCAACAAGAAGACTATAAGAAGAGACTTGAGGGCCATTTGGAAATCAAGCCAGGGACACTCTCAGTACCCGAAGGAAATCGATTCTGAAGCAAGGGAAATCGATTTTAGTGGGTGAGTTTGTAGAGGCAGTGTTGCAGAAGCAGGAGAAGGGAGAAGTCAGTTATCGAGAAGCATATCTCAGGAGGGTGAATGGAAGGGTGAGCTTATCAGCAGCAAGAACCCCTCCATGCAGAATCACGCAGTCCAGAGAGCGACTGCACAGAGCATCCACGTTGGTTGACGCAGAGGATGAAGGAGGTCACCCCGAGGGTCCGAAAATTGTCTGGGAGGTTCAGAAAATTGTGCCAGGTGTTTGCTAATTTTTTCTGTTCATCAGACTCCTATAAATGTACTTTCCATTTCTGAAGATAAATATAAAACCTTCATCTGCTGCACCGGTTTTCCCACATTGGGTTTTTCTGGGGACAATTGTCCAACACATCTATGTTCATATGGTTATTTCTATTGTGTTATTGGTGTAAATTATCTTTCTATTCTTATGCTCTTAGCGATTGTGAAGATCTGCAAATGTGTTTATTTCAGAATTTACTAAAGCATATGTAAATAACTTATCTCATAAGTAGGAGAAATAAACCAAGAATTGCAGAAATATTTTCCTCTTGAAAATTTCACACAACCTTGGATACGCACCTAGATCCCTGGGTTGGTGATAGAGCTTAAAATCCTGATGGTACCTGTTGACTACTGAAGTGGCACCTAATGATGATGTGACGACCCCATGCCCAAGGATGAACCAGAGACACTTCTACCATCAAATATCATCAGTTCAACAAAGTTTTTAAACTCTACTTCTACTTCTCATCATCTTTCTCTTGTACCCAGATTCCACACCCTACGGGGAATTGTAAAAAATGATGCTAGTAATGAAGAGTTTGAGTCAGTATTGTGTCTGAAACATGCCCAAGTAGCTTGGGACTTTGCCAACAAGTGAGTATTACTCTGGGAAGTTTTTTTCACTCGGTCAATTATCATCTCCCTATTAGGACTCAATAATTAATTGAGTTTTTTCCTCCAATTTTACCCCAAAGCCGGAATACAGCTTGATGGTGAGGCCTTGGGTGAATCCTAGTGTCTAGAGTCAATGTATATTACCATACCAGATCACACAAAAAATTTCGTGGAATTTGGTTAGGTCTAGGTATTTATTTTTTAATTTCTAAATTTCCCGCAAGTCAAAAATTGCAATAAAAATTGTAATTGGATTGTAATAAGTGTTGTATAGAGAAGTTGTATGGGGTATGAGTAATCAAAATTACACCTTTCACCCTCAACTTTCTACTATGACACACTTTGAAGGGTTAATAATGTGTTTTGGACCCTCAAAACCCACATTTCCTAAGTTTAGTGGAAATTGTGGCATTTAATTAGGCTAGAATTAAATAAAATCGAGAGAAATAAATTATTCCATGTGACAAAATGACGTGCAAATGACTTGGAAATTATCCTAAGTCAAATAGTTGTGTCAACGGACATGTGGAGGATGACTGAGTACACTATATCATTAATTCACCATTATTTTATCAAAATTGAACTTCCCAGAGATAAAGCAGCAGTTACACACAAGGAAAATCGAAATTATTAAAGGCGGTGGGCATCAAAGGAACATTCTATAGGATTATTTGACTAAAGACCATGTGGGGACCTCTTCTCATGAGCTATCTGGAGTGCAACAACACTCAGCACTTCACTCAGAGGATTTACGCTTTTTCTTGAGCCCTGACTGCGCAGTCACTCAGAGGAAACATGCAGTTCTCAGGGGCCTACGCAGAGGTTCACTAGGATCGTCTACAGGTAAGGTTTCATTTGGCTCGAGTTTGCAATGGTGGACTTGATGTAGCACGGGACTTCATTTGGTTTATGGATGAGTTCATTAGATTATATGGGGAATTCGATTTCCCTTGGTGTGCACAAAAGGAATTCAATTTTGCTTTGGGTGTCTCAGTCTTCTCCACATCAAACTTGGCTTATCTTTCCTTGGGATTTGATCCAAGTTCAGTTCTCACATGCATTCTTCCTTGGGAATTACTCTGAACTCTCTATATAATGGAGCAATGGGCTCTTGTATTGTATCATGTAATGAGTTACTGGGCTTGAGGAAACTCTGTCATTTTGTACTTGCATATTAATAAAATCAAGACTTTGGGGTTACGAAGCGAATGTTCTCTTGGCGTTATGAGGTGATTCCTTTCCGTGTTTGTGTTTATTATGCTTGCATTTCCTTATATGTTTGATCTATGTTAATTCACATTTTCCATATAGCGTGGATTGGTGCACGCAAGCTATCTTGCATGTGTCATTGTTTTAGAGCATTGTCTTAGAAGTAAACTTGTTAAATCATTTTAGATGGAATGCTTAGTTTATCTTGTTTCATTTAATATTCTAATCCTCTTCCCAGTTAACATTTGATTTCAAGTGTGTAGGGAAGATCCATTTTTACATTGTGTGCAGGAATTCCATCCGAGCATGGGAAACTAAGTCATTCCTACACTCACAATGATCCAAGACTCAGTTTCTCCAACTCCAAGTTTTGCATCCAACGAGAAACCAAAAGGGAGTGGCATTCTCTTCTAAGCTACTGGATCATCAAATTTAAATTTTAAAATCTAAAATATTTCTTTTATAGAGCGTTTTAAAGTCATATTTGCTATCTCAAGAGCGTTTTCTAGACTAGCCAAGAATGGGCTAATGTCTTTGTATACTAGTTTGTACTTTAAATCTTGTTTATTTCACTCTAACATTTAATATTTTTTTGCAGCCCATAAGCTTGAGCGTGGACAACAAAGAGTTTGAAGAGGAGATGGCGAAAATCTATTGATCCTCCTTGCATGCAAAGCCTTACATCACGTTAAAGACCGATTTTTAGGGAGGTCGTGAGCATCTTAAGGACAGCAACAATACCACCTTGGTCATGGGCTTTTCAGCCTTTGAGAAGGAGATCTACCTTTTTCCAAGCTCTATCTTTGTAAAAATATCTCCTTTTGGGCAATCTTCTTAGAGGCTCATTTTTCTCATTTGTAATCACTAATAAAGGAACCTTTTTTGCTTGAGGGAGCTTGGGATCTTTTTCCCATGGTATCCCCCTTCCTTGGTTGAAGAGGAAGGATCTTCTTGGGTGTATTGACTTGTTTTCTAATTTTCATCTCATGCATGCTAAAAAATTAACTAATGCACTCTACATCTATCTCACTAAAATTTGTATTTAATTAAACTTACATGCATGAGCTCCAAAGGCTTCAAACTTCAGAAAATCTCCTTGCTTATGTGTGAGTAATTTACATGGTTGGCAAGTTTCAATTAATTTAATGGTTTTGCTTCGTTGTTTAATCCATGCATGTAATACATTTTGATGAACTATTGAAGCATTTTCTTCAAGTAAAAATATTGTATCTTAATGAGAACTTATTTCATTTCATTTGTCTATTAATGCTACAACACACATAAGTCTATTTCCATTTGTCTCTCAAAGTTTGGTTCACTATTGCAAGTAAGCATTTTCTCATCTCTTGTGAAACATTGCATGTATCATTTAATTGGGATAAATCAACATCGTTTTCATACCAACACTTATTAAAACTTTACCTCCAACATAAGTTGGTTGTGTAGACCTCTAGGAACCCTCTACTCCCCTGTTGACTCCTCACTATGAGATCCACATGATTTGAGCGAGAGTGAGGTCTCGGGATTGAAGAGTTGATTTGAAATCTTTGTTGTAAAGATAATTAAAATTAACCAAGACCAGTCTCCATCACATTTCATTTTACTTGTCTTTTGATGGTTTTGGATCTTATGCAAGTATTGTGATGTTTTATTTCCATATTCGCAAAGTGTAATTTCATATTTACCATCTAACATTTTTAAATTGTTTCTGACTATGGCAAGATATGTTCCAATGTTGTGATTTGGTTATCTCATAATCATTTTTATTTTGCAAATATCTTGTGCCAACAACTTTTGTTCCCATTTCAAGATTGTTGTGTTCTCATCTTTTTTGAGCATTACTTTGATTTTGAGCAAGTTATTTGTAAGGCACTAGTTGTATCGTTTATCATTATTATTTCAAAGTTGCTCATAAATCTCTAAAAATTAAATCCATGTTTCACTCTAACAAAGTCTCCTAGAACCTCATATCCTTTTAACTTATTTTCTTCACTTTAGGGACCATCCAGTTGAAAAGTGTAACTAGGATCGGTCTTCATATTGACCATGTAATTATGTATTTATGTAAAGAAGAAGACAAAGATAATAAAATATGTTTTTGGTATACTTGCCCCATGGGTTTCATGAGCAAGGTTTTATTATATGTCAATGGAATTCTTCTTGATGTCTACTAGGATTTGTCTTCTGGTTATAAATGTAATTAGGAGTCATGTATATGAAGAGTCTAGTCAATAGAATATGCCTCAAGACCTTGTCATGAAACCATGAAGAAAATGGCTCAAGAATGATGCTCAAATCAGCCCTCAAGACATCCTCCTTAACGCTAGAAAGTAAGCCCTACAGGTCGGCTATATTACCCTATGACAGGTCGGCTTCATAACCTATGGACAGGTCGGCTAAGTTATAGGTGGAAACAACTATATATACCCTATAGGTTCTGCGCAGAAAAGATAGAATTCGGTGAAGATTTTCTGTGATTAAATGTGAGTTTCAGGACTGGAAAAAAGTGTAAGAAAAGGAGGAGAAGATATGTGGTTTAAATGCATAGAAGAGGACAGGTAAGCAAGGAAGTAAGTTGGTATAATTTTGTGATTATAAAAAAGTCAGCAAATACAGTGCGGATCTCAAGAGTCTGCAATTTCAGCGAAGGATAGGGATAAGTTTCTAGAGTCATAACTATTCAGTTCAGGGCTGCTCTTATAGTACTAGAAGAAGAACGAATAGAGAAGTCACTTGGATATTTAAGAAAGAATATTATTGAAGGCAAAAGTTTTGGGTTAAATATTAGTAAAATAGATCAAGTTTTCTCTAAGTATCAAGTGCTAAACAGTGCAAAAAGAAGGAAGAGGATAGTTAGAGACCGAGCTCTCTAATCCTAGTGCAGGCTAGTGCTGAACGGTGTTGATCGATGTAGGAAGGTGCAAGAAAGAAGGATAAGCTCAAGGAGTCATTGAAGAAGCAGTGACAAGGTCTTGAAGGCATATAAAGGTCTAGGGTTTGTGTTATGGTCACGGTACTTGTCATCTGAAAGTCTATAAGAAGGATTTTTCATGGGTTTTCCTCTCCAAGAGGGAGAGGTTTTGCCCTGGCTCAAAGAGCCTAATTTTGTGTCTCTTGTATTTTTGGTAATTGACTTGATGAAAGAGTTCATAAGCTAAGAAGAGAAGACATAAGTAAATGAAGTAAGTTCACAAGTGATTATCAAGTAGAGAATTTGAATTAATCTTCGCCCTCTCAAATTCTCAACACACCCCCCTTAGCTAACCTAGGAGAGAGCTAAAACGGAGAGAGTCAGGATCAGTGTGACAGCCCCTTCTCTGAGTTCTTTGCCACCAACCACACCTTGTGGGGTTGAAGGCTTTTTCTCACTAACTGTAGGTAGGTGTAGGCGGCAAGGTTAACAGTACCTAGAGTGGTTAAAGCTTGAGTTCACCCTAGTCCCACCCGATTAGAATACCCTGGTCAAGTATCTAATTTGTAGCACCGTGTGTGTTGTGACTCTTCATAAAGCATATCATTTTGAGATTTTCCATGTACCTTTCTATATATATATATATATATATATATATAGTTAAGAGGAAGTGTTAAAGAATGTAACTAGTATCGGTCTTCATAATTGTATTTGAGAAAGAAACAAAAAATAATTTTATTATTAAAAAAATTGACTTATTAAAGCATGGGTTTCATGCTTAGGTCAACGGTTTATAGGTCAAAACCTCCATTGTAAGCTTCTAGGGTTTATGTCAAGTATCATTGTCCATGTCATTGTGTAATAGACCTTTCTTGGGCATTGCCAACAAGAAACAAATTTATTTTGATGTAAATTAGGTCTTATAGGCCTCCTCCACCAAGTTGCACTCAATTTGGACAAGTCGGCTTAATTGAGAGGCATAATCTCCTATATAAAGGCGGAAACTCGACCTCATTTGGAGCACTCACTCATCAAGTTAAATCTGCAACTTATGGGACAAGAAAAAGTGTGAAATTCAAGGAACAAGGAAAGGACTATCGAAAAAGGAGGAATTTGTCAAGCACGGGAAGTCAAAATTTTCTCTCTTTCTCCCACACATGTGAAGCTGCTAAACTGCTGGAAGGGCCGAAACTGCAGTCCTAAAGCTCGGCCAAAATTTTAACGCTAGGGGTCAAAGTTCTGAAGCTGGGGGTCGAAGTTTTAGGCTGAAGCTGCATTTGAAAAGCTGACACTTGGTGACTTTGGGAGAGATCATCTATTGGAAGGAAGGGTTGACTTGGTGGAGGAAGAAGGTATTTTGGTCTAAGATCTTGGCCTAGCTCAACTTGATTTTGCTAGTGGAAGAGTTTGACTGGGTTTTCCCCTATAGAGGGGTTTTAGCCCTGGTTGAGTGCCTACATCTGGTGTCATTGATCTTTGTGTTTTGTTTTGATGATTGCTTGATGAAACAAAGATAAAAGAACATAAGAAAGTTAATAAGAACTCAAAGATATCACAAGTAATTATCAACATAAGAAAATATTTATGCCTTTCTGATTTTCTAACACTTTATGACTAATAACAATGTCCTATAAGTGGGGACCATCCAAGCCACATACACAATGTGGGAAGATAATAACTTAAATAAGTATGGGAACACATTTCATCCTCGAGTCTTACAAGCTCAAAATATAAACAAAAAAAAAATTATATATAAACCTTGCTGATGTCTAAGCTTATGTCACATATTCACAATAACGCTTACAGTAGACTCCTTGTGAATAAAAGCCAAATATAAAGACTAATGAAACTTGTACAAACGGATGTCTAGTATTGAACTAACAACCTGTAGCAATTTTTAAGACTAAAGAAGTATATCCAATGGTACAATGTTGGTGATCCACTACCCAACTTAAAAAGTTTGGCCAAACAAGGGTGGTGCTTGTCTTGTAATCCTTTGCATTAGGAAGCTTGTATGCTGCCTTGATGCTCTCGTCTCTTAGAATTGGGACTCAGCAGTGTTAACCAATGTGCAGTTTTAGTAGTTTCACGCTCAATGCAGTTCAAAGGATAACAGTTATCCGGATAGTATAGTGCCTAGTTTACAGGAAATATTAGCTAATGTATAAACACAGCTCCACCTTCCCCGTGCCTACCGTGAAAGGTAACCCTTCACAAACTAGTTTTTGGATGCTTTGGAAGCAATTCTATGCTGGTGGGGGTAGGGATCTGTAGATGCAGACAATTGTCAACCACACTCAAACCTATTGGTTTTTTTCCTGCACTTGTTTCAACTAGCAGAGCTCCAAAAAATCATGCAGGTTTATACAGGTGGGAATAGAATTATGTCATAACAGACAATTTTATTTGGGCATATATTGGGATGAAGGTTCACTGTGAAGGTGTTATGACTGCCTGAAATCACTTGATCACACATGCTGCATTAGAACCTAACACAATTCCCAGTGTCCTCACATTCAGTTGACACCATGTTCACTTTACAAGATGAATTATAAATAACCTATACCATTTCAGCAATGACAGATGAGTAGCATACTAGCAAGTCATCTCAAATTTGTCACCAGTGAACACCAAAGCTGGATGAAAACTCAGTAGGTTGTGAGATGATATAGAGCTCACAAGTGTGGAGACAGAAGTGGACAAAAGGAATGAACAGATTACAAGATAGGCAAAGGAAGTTTATCTGAAACCTAACAATGGATAGTAAAATTCAAAGATTTTACCTAACATTCAGATCCCCACACCAAATTAGGGGTTTATCTGAAACCCCTAGGACAAAATCCAGCATTCTTTGGTCCCATTTCCTTCTCCGTTGGAAGCTTGTTGCATCATCCTTCCAGCCATTGTTTGGAACATATGAATTCAGAAGACGAAACCCCTCAAATTCAGCCACAATCACTCGTCCATCAACCTCATGCTTCAAAGCTGTCAAAGTAAATTACAATAGCAAAGATATTAGACTGGCTATCAAAATTCCTATATCATATTCTAGAAAAAAAAATTGTTAGCAAATCTATCATGAACTCTCTTGTTTCATTTTTAAATGTAGTAATATTAAAAGACAAACATTCATAAGAAACGACTGACATTATCAAAGAGGATAATGGAATGAATATTTGACAACAACAAAGACGAATACACATAGAATTTTGGACATTGCAAACTAAAATCAGCGTACCATGGTCCATATATACATTTAGATTGCATTTGTTTCCTATAATCTCGTATTATTGTGTAGCATTCTACAATTCCTACAATTACTGACTCGAACAATTTTAATTTAATACATATCCAGTAGAAGGCTTCATGTATGGTTCATCCTAAAATAGTGTTGTCTCCTACCACATGATCTAGGCCAGGTAATTGTCCAGATCGATCTTAATTAGCCACTTTACAATGGAACATATGACCTCCTCATAATAAGATGGAGCTTGCTTCAGCAAACTGGGAGGCTTATGATCTGTTGACGACTCTTTATTATCTGACATGGGTTGGAACTTCTGTATATGTGATCTTTCCATTTTGTCCAACTTATCCTGAATAGCATTCATTTGATTACAATGCTTAACCTTCATAGCACTGATTTCCCTGGCATAATTTTCTTCCATAGTCTTTATCACTTTATCATTATTCGCTTTCATGGCCATCAAGCAATTGTGCATAGAGTTCATTTCTTTGACATGATTTTCCTCTATGGTAATCAAATGATTTTGCATGGTAATCGTCATTGTTTCCATTTCCTTAGCATGTTTTTCTTCCATAGCTAGCAACCTGTTCTGAAGAGATATCTGACCAGTTTCCATGTCCTTTATCATTGTGTTATGATTTACGTGAATAGTAATCATTTCTTTCTCATGATTTGCTTCCATGGTGATCAAATGATTCTGCATGGTGGCTATCTGAATATGTTGCTTGGAAACGTGGGGACGGGGGCAGGTCCATCATTTTTTGAAACAGGGTGTGTGGGTTCGTTGGGGGTATATATGTGTGTGTGTGTTTGTGTGTGTGAATTTGTATATTTTCCAACTTTAAACAAGAAAACTAAAATTTTTATGATTTAAACTTTAAATATTTAAACATGCACATCATTGAACATTCAACATTCACATTGAAATTTCAAAATTTGTAGTTTGATATCAAGTGCAAATTGGAGTTTACACATGTAAATCTGGCCCCAAGCCAATTTCGCCCAAAACTCTAGTAGGGAAAGAGAAGGCCAAAAGTCACATTCTTGGCAAAAAATGTAAAAAAAAACACAGTTAAAAGAGTGATTGGAAAATCAAGTGATGTCGATTGGCCATGAGAGAATGTGGAAATTATAGTAAAAAAACAATAATTTGGAATCGCAATATATGGCAGTAGATTGTTTATTGTGGTTGCTTCAAGATTCTAATACTCGTCATAAGGAAGCTTTCCCATCTTTGACATCATGGGTCGATTTACTATTTAGATTTAAATTTTAATTTACTAATTTTGTTATGCAAACAATGAAGTTTGAACACACAAAAATTAGAATTATTCAATTAATTCATGCCGCACGGTGAATCCTCAAGAGCTACCTGTGAATCTTCAAACAGGGATTGCATCTTTGTGGATTGTGTCTCTGTAGGAACCTCCAGTCACCTGCACACACACCAGCGAATGCCCCAAACACAACCAAGGAATGCTCGTCGTCTCAATAGTCAAACCGAATGCTTGTTGTCTCAAATGGAATGTCATTGTCGAAGAGTGAAATGTCGTCGTTAAAGAGTGAACCGATCTGGTTTTACGAGTTATGTATTCACCTTTTGACTTTCCATGATTTTTTTTATTTATTTTTTTTTCAAAAATCGTTCAACAAAGAACCCTAAAGAACCTGGTTTTGGGGTTCCAAGTACCCTAAACATCAAACACACCCAAATTTTTTTAATGAAGAACCCAATTCTTAGTAGCCAAACCCGATTCTTGGTAGCCGAACCCAATTCTTATGGGTTTTTTTCAGAAGAACCCGTACTCAAATCTGGTTCTTGGGGACGAGAACCAGGGACGAGTTCGAGAACCCAACCCCCGGATTTGAGAACACGTGCAACATAGCTATCTTATTAGAGTGACTAACTTCTGTGATCTTCGTTTGCTTGGCATGATTTTCTATTAATCTTGCTTGATTAAGTTCCATGTTCTTGATGAGTTGAGCCTGGCTAACCTCCATACTCAATGACATGTGCTTGATTCAATTGCATATCTTTAACCATTTGAGTTAATTCCTGAATAAGATCTTTGTCAACTTCTTTAGTTTCCTTTGCTTCAGCGTTTGGTTTGACCTTTCCTTTAATCTCCATATTTATCTTCAAAAGCATCATCGATTGATTGTACAGAATCAAAAGTGTTATAAGGGAACTCAGTGAACCAATCCAAACATCATTAGCTAAGGTGAGAATGAAAATTTGCATCTTTACATCTTCATAGTCGGTATATGGACGACACTTGCTTTTGCAAAGATTGATATTTTGAAGGTGAGTCTTGGCAGTAATTGTTTTGTTACCTTGAAAAGGGGGCACCTCATTGATGGCACGCCGACTGAAGGCGAGAAATCGTGTGGAGCTCCCTGAAAGTTAGTAAAATCACAAGGAGCAAACAAGTCAAAAACATCCATGATGTCTTGCTTAAAGGGGAAAGGAGGGGCCAAATGGATATTAGAGAGATAGATCCTTGCTTAAGAAAAATCAAGAGATCCACAACAAGCGAGCTTCTAACAGAAATTCTTGTAAGAAATGAAAGAAGTGGAGTCGCCACTTGAACATGAATCTAGCTCCAAGATCCAAAAGGCAAAAATCGAAATGTTAATCAGAATTAATTAAGTAATTAATTGACTCATGCGAGGATTAATTATTTTTCCACCCTCAAATATTTTAGCCATGGTGTTTAAGTATTAGGTACTGTGCACCAAAATATTTTTTACATAAGATTATACAAATTCAACCCTCAAAGGGGGAATACTTGTTCGTCATAGATCCTCGTAATATTTACCCAATTCTGCGACACTATATGAATTAGTAGACCAAGTGATTTGGAATAAAAAAATCTAGCCAATTAGCTTTAGAAAAATCCCAAACCACTTTTAGAAAGATTAAACTAAGAACACTAGGAATCACCTAAGACTTCGACAATAAACTCCACCCTAGCTTTGGGGTTGAGGATGGAGTGAAAAACTCTGTCGATCATCCATGTTTCGAAATGCAGATAATTAGTGAGGCGAAAAACCTCCAAGGCTGAAATCCATCGCCAAAATCTTAGGCTTACCTAGTGTTGTTCCTTGAGAAACAATTCTTGGCTGTGTACAAGAATCCGTGCTCAAGACATTAAAGATTATGTCAAAAAATGTATATATGTCTCTGTTTCCTAACCCTTCAAATATTAATAATATATTTCCCAAATATCAAATCTTTATTAGCTCTGCAATGCCATGTTCCTTTTTATATTGAAGTGAGCGAATGGAAGACGAAGAAAGAAAAGGATTTCAGTTTGTCATGCTGCTTAAAACAGAAACTGCCATAATAAAATCCTGAAGAAGTGAATAAAAAATAAGCTAAAGTAAAGGAGCGCCCATTAAGGATATTTAACTCTTAGATACATAAATATCAAGAGACCTACAGCTCTAATCACTCTACTTTATTCACAGATATGGAAATGAAATGAAAACCAAGAAAACTCTTCAACACAGATGGAATAATGGAAACTTGCATAGCTTTTTCATTCATTCAATATTTTTCAGTACAAAATTAGCCTTTCAAGGTTCAAAACTCGGAACCTTCTTTCTTCCTTAAGATGTCTTTAAATACAATCTGAACCAAAATGGTTTTCAGTTATAAAACTGATTCTAACTAATTGTAACTGCTTAACTACTCTCTGTAGCGGAGGTACATGCCTCGGAAACATTTTATTACATTTACATAACTTCACTTAAAACAAAATAAAAGATGATAACTCCTAATCTAAAGGAACTGATGTTCCTGGAATAGCGGCTGACTCAATGACTACTTGCGGCTGAACGGCTACTTGTGGCTGTTTGGCTGGAAATCCCTTTTCTGTGTCAATAGAAAATTTCTTGCATTCCTTCCAGAGTTTATCTTGAGTTATCGGAGCGTTCTTATAACGATGATATTCCAGTGAAAAGGCAACAACTTGACTGTGAGTGAGGTTACTTGTGAACAATGTCTTCACCATCCACAGCAAAAGGAAATGCCTTTGTAAGAAATTGAATACTGTTTCTCCCTTCAATATCTGTGTCTTCTCATGTCGGCCATCTGCTCTGCTTTTTGCAAATATCAATTGATCCTCATAAAATTTCCAAGACATAATCTCACCTCCCTCCCTCCAGCATGAGGGCAAACCTGTTCTCGTTAACTTATCAAATGAAATATCAAATTTCTTAACCATCTCTTTAATTCCCTGTAACCGCTTCTCTGAGGCCTTTAGAAGGTCATTTTTAATGATCATTTTGTTTACCTCTTCAGCATAGAAGTACCTATCCAGTATCCCCATATCTTTCAACTCTTCATCTGTCTTGGCATTAATAAAATTTATGAATTTCTTGGCCCAATTTGATCTTTTGATAGCGGCCTACTTATCTGATAACAACTCCTTTTCATGCTCTGAGACAATGTTTTTCTCTCTGGCAATTATGTTCATGGAATCCCATTTAGACTGCATTTCTGAAATGATCTCGTTCCAGATGAGATCCTTAGCTTTGATCAGGGAAATATTTCCCTTCAATTTTTCCTTGAGCTCTTTGATCTCATCCTCAGCTTTTTGTAGCTTCTGCTCATTCTCCTGTGCTTTTCCTTCCCATCCTTGCATCAACTTGATAGCTGTGGCCAATTCTGACTGGGCTTGTTTGCAATCTCTTTCCGCCATCTTTAACTCTGTGGTTAGCTGAACAACTTGGGCTTGAGGATCAGATCCACCTGCAGAAAAATCAAAAGTACAAGTGTGGTTCTCGATTTGATTCTGTAAGGTTATAGCAGTCTGCTTTACCTTATTGAGTTCTTCGTCCTTCTTCATCAACTGCTGTCGCAATTCCTCTTTTTCCTTTTCAACCTCTGCTACTTCGGCCGCCAACGAGTGCTCTGTAGCCGGCAATTTCAACTTTTTCCTTAATGAAGATATCTCTGCTTCTGCACTCTTCATAAGTTTTTGAATTGCGCTTTTATCATTTGGATCAACCCCAATTTTCATTATGATTTTCTTCAGTTCTTCATTCTGAGTAGTTAACGCTCTTGCATTGGCTTTTTCCATCTTGCATTGTTTGACAACCTTAGCAAGCATATTTTCTGTCTTGACTGTTGTAGCAGTGGTCTTGCTCAAATCATTGACAATCAACTGACCTGTTTGCATGTGGAGATTCATTTTGTCCCACAAGGGGATCTTTTTCACGTCCATGACTATATTCAACTCCTTAAAACTGCCTGAAGGTCCAAGGGACATTCCTGTCGGATGCGACAGCGCCATCTTAAACTGATCTTTCTCCAGATCCATTACAGTCAATAGTCTTGTTTGGTCAGCAGGTATATGGTGCTCTACTTGTGTTTCTATATTGGCCTTTATTCTTTGGTTCTTTTCTTCAATCTGTGAGAACACTTGCTTCATGGAAGGAGCCTTTTCCAAATGAAGTTCTAGTCTGCTAGGAGATGAAGGGCCACCCTGTTCTTCACTGACCTGGAGAGTAAAATCAGGTGAATTGGAAGAGTGGTCTTCTGCTAATTTAGTTCTTTTCTCCTCTCGGGGTTCCTCCTCATCGATCTCAATAACATCATCTCTCCCTCTTTTGCCCATCTTTTCCAATATTGCAGGTGTTTGAATACTGATCCGTGATGAACTTGGCCCTCCTGGATTAGCCAATTTCTCTAAATCCGGTTTACTCACATGAGTAAAAGCAACATACCCATTCTCGACCCTTTTTTGTGAAATAATCCCATGTGGGTCATAGGCCCATTTCTCTCCCAACAGCAACTGTGTTTCTTCCAATATTTTTGATACCTCCTCAAAATCTTGCCTTGTGTTAACAACAAAAGGGCCTACACTCATAGGCAACTTGTACATTAATCCTTTCTTCATGGGCAGAAAATGAACTTGATCCACATTAAGACTTTGCCTTATAAATTCCAAGGCAAACAGTCTCATGGGAACGAATGTTGGAAGCCTATAAGGCTCAATACTGACTCCATATAGCCTTCTCTCAGAATAATCTTCAAAAACAAACCAGTCTCCAAATTTACAATTAGGTCCTAATTGTAAGAACTCCTGGGCCTTTGGCAGGAAGCATGGAGGCAGAGTTCCATTAAGAATTTTATAAGCAGTGGTCATGAAATGGTCCACAAATTCAAATAAACCGGCTTCGTTCTCTTCTCTTCTAACCATATCGGTCCAAAGCAAAACTGACTGTTTATTTTTATTACTATCCATTATATTCAAACCAACACTCATGAACTCTTCAACATTCTGATATAAAAACAAGTAGACTACCAATGAGGGAAATCTGAAATAACCTGTTAAAGGGAAGGCGATCAATTGAGAATTCACCACTTCCTGCCAAAAGGATGGGATATCTAGCACCACCCCTGGTTTCATCATAAGAGCGAACATCCCCAGGGCTGCCTTGTCAATTTCGCGATCATCATCTCTCCCCAAAATCTCCATAATACAGCTAAGAATTGGCCTGTATTGAACATTAAACGTCTCCAAACTGAACTTTCCCGTTTCAAATTGAGTCTTCTCTGGACTTGATACCAAAAACGACATGCAACGATTAAACTCTTCATTTGAAAGCTCCTCGAAATACTGAATTAACGAATCTTCAGAGAACTGCAAAGGAGAATCATTTTCTGGAAAACATAATGCCTGACGCATTAATTGAGTTGAAACCTGCAGAATATTTTCCCCTTGGGAATTCATAACAAAACATTTGCCGGGGTACATAGACGAAACCAGCCAAGAAATAAATTCGGGGAAGAAATGAGTTTTTGGGATACAAGCGGATAACACTCCCGAACTTTGCATAGCAGAAAACACAGGCGACTTGTCAGTGTTCAGGGTTACTTGATAATGCAAGAGAGGATGGTTTATGGATGACGCGGTATCATGAACATCTTTCTCGCTATCTAGGAGGGGACTGAGACTGGACAAACCAGACAATGATGTTCGCTTGGCCATGACTGACAGGAATTTGAAAACAATTCAAAATACTGAATAGCGCAAAGGTGGCGGGACGCGGTTTAAACAGGGCAAACAGACACAAATAAATCACAATAGGACGGAAAAACCCTTTTTATAGATTGTGGGAATCATAATAAATGCAAGATTGACGTGGAGAAACAGCTGGCAGTGGATGACGTCATGCGGGGGGTCTATGAGTACGGCGGGGAAGTTCTATCCATACCCCCCGTAATTAACCAGAACCGTCGATCACCAAAGTTCGGAGATCTGACCGGTCAACTGCGGGGGGTCGGGATTTTATAACTGACGGGCAAGTTAACCCCCCGCAGTTGCATATCCGCGAGCTTCTTTGTATGATGACGCCTTCCGCTCGAAAAGTTGCTCGAGCTTTAACCTTTATATATTTATATGACAACCTAAAGTTGACACCCGCTTCACATATATTAAATAAAAACGGAAAAACATGCATTCCCCTTTTTTTTTATGCTAAAGTACAAAACTTCATACTTAAAGCATATTTTTGAATTCTTATCTTTTCTTTTCTTTTTTTAATTTTCTTTTCATAATTTCGAAATGAAATATAAAAAGGATATGTAGATAATGATCCACAACACCTAGTTTGTTACATAATTAATAGTCGTACTAGCATCATTTACATTACAACTTTGCAGAATGGGTTTACAATGACATAGTAAACAACTGGCTGATGATTCTGACTTTGAATAAATTCCTTCAAGTCTTTGGATCCTACTTCCTTGGAATGTTGAAAAAATGGGTGCAACATTCTCTAAGTTTTGTGGGCATCCACTTGAGTTTCATCCATAAAATCTCTTGCCCTAGGTGTTGCTCCAAGAAGGGAACCCTAGTTTCTTCTCCCTCAACTTGGGGACTTCTTTAAAGGGTGTATGAGCTTAGTACTTGTAATTTGTTTAAGTATATCTCAAGAAGCCTTTTCTCTTGGGCCTTGACCTGGTGAATACTTATTACCATCGATAAACCTCAAAACCCAAGATCATGTGCCTTCTTTTCTAGGGCTTTTCTTAGAGAGCGATTTGCTTCTTTGAAGCCTTGTACCTTTATTGAGCCTGTCTTTCAAGCTCTAGCTTGATCACTTCGTGCCCTATACCTAGCATATCTATTCTAAGTAATCTCCTTCCTACTATGACTCCTCCCATCGGTGAAAGTCCGTAAAGAACAAGGGACCTTGGCTGTGGTGACAAAGGACCATTGTCCCATTGTTAGCACTTAGTCTAGCTCTTTGTCTTGTAGGGTTTCCATCTCCAAGACCTGCCAGATTTTGTGGTAACATTTTTGGAGTCGTTTCCAGGGAAGAAGCGCGTCTACCCTTAAGAAATATTCACCTTCTTCCTTAACGAAAAATAGATCCTTATTTGGCGACTCCATTGGAAGAATGATGCCCTAGTTCTTCGTTAAGCCTCAAAGTCAATGCTTGTAGGGTGAAGCAAGCATCTCTCAAGGCATTTCAAGTTCACCGTGGTGACTCCAAATCTGAATCTTGAGAAAATTTGCATGGAACGAAATAGCTCACTGGAAGGGCCTATCTTATATGTTTCATGATGATGATCCTCGGTCAAATTGTCATGTCATTAGTAACCAAGAGGAGTTTGAAACCACTCTTGATGAATCTCTTGGAAGCCATGAAATTGAGGAACCTCCCCAATGCCCTGAAAGAGGGTTATGAATCTTCCCAAGATATGATGATTGTAGCACACCATGTTCTTTCCTTGATAATCGAGATGATGTGATTATGGATATGTATGAACCATCTATCTCCTCATGCCATAAGGATGATATGCTTGAGGTCACTCTTCATCGAAAGTTTATGGGCTTGGTTGTTGGATTCTCCATCCTTTCATTGTAAGACAGGATCCAATGGCACAAGTTGGATTCCTCTTTTCCCCCCTCATCCACAATCCTTGATTCATGCTCAACTTATTTCCCCACCACCCGCCCTTGTGATTCATCATGCAATTCTTGCCAAGGACGATGTGATATTTGGTTTCCCGATCTCTCGATCACTTATAGGGGCAAATTTTGTTACATTGATCTAATAATGTTTTGGTTACATTTGCACTATGACTACACTTAGCTCTTGCATAATATGTTTGTGAAAATTCCACAAATAGGAATCCTACTGCAACAACTGATTGTATTTCTTCTATTTGTTAATTAACTGAATAAATTATTTACCGTTTGCCACGGTAAATATCAAAATCAATAAACCGCCGCCTTCACAAAAGAAAACAGCGGAATAAATACAATGCAGGAAAGATAGAAACACACACACAAATAACTCAGTTATTTTTGGACTAAGTCCCCGAAAAAACCCAAAGTAGGAAAACTGATGCAACAGCTAAGGGTTTCTATATTATGCAGTAGTAGATTCTGAGTACAAGTCTATGGTTTTCCAAACTAGCGAACCAAACAGAGAAAAAATATGACAAAAAGTTAGTGAGAAAATTCTCACTTTTCCACTGGTGATCCGACACTAATCCAAGCTCCGGATGAGTTGCTTTGCACTACCTCTGCGCAGTCACTACATCATCCTACGTAGTACTGCATCACACAGCTAGGAACTACGTCACCTTCGCTATCTAATCAGCTGTTGTCTGGAACTTGACCCTCTTAGCCCTCTGGTCTCTCACTCCTGCCTCTAGCACTGAATCAGCTCTGTCTCCCAGCCAAAACAAAATCTCCTCCAGAAGCCTTGCGCTACCTCTGCTTGGCCTCTCTGCTTCATCTCTATGGCACTTGTTGCCTCTCTGCTTTTGCACTCACCGGATCCGGAATAGCTTCCTCTGGCTTTACTATCCCTGCCCCTCTCTCACTGCAACAAGTTCACTGACTCTCTCTCCGGCAACTCAACGCTGCTACTCTGGAAATCAATATACCAGTGAATTCGATTTCTCAAGTGTATTCTCCAAGTGCCCATTGATTTCTTCTTATAATCTCTAGTTGATACTTGAACGACCATGATTAAAACTTAATTGATGGCTAAGATTAACTAAGACTCGATCCACGCCTTTTTCTAGAATATTTGCACCTGACTTAATTAATACCTTTTAATTAATCAGATTTCCTAAGTATAGACTTAGGAAATATTAAAAATTGATTAATTATTTTAATTAAGCCATCTCTAGGTGGAATTTCCCCAAATGATTTATGGGTCTTGGAGAATACATGTCTTAGACTCTTTGCAAAATCTCAAGGCTAGAGCACATCCGAAGCTACAAAAATCAACGCTCCCTCTTAGCGAGGAATGTGCTCTAATACTGCTTCCCTCCTGTTAGTTTTGGACAACTGGATCCAAACTCCATGTTGTGATGCTCAGATGAAGATACCAATATTTTTATTGGGTTCCTCTTTCGGAGAGGTGCAAGATCGATCTAAAGATCATCTTGATCCGATAAGCAGAACATTTATTTTGAATTTATTCAAGATATGTGCAGGTCAGCCTTAAGGTTTTGTGCCCCAGCAGTTGTGTCACACACCCTCACTGATGGATATATATTGGTCAACTTTGGAGGACATTTTCACACATCTCATCCTCACATTTCTCTCTCCTCATCTGATTGGTTCGATGTCCTTGGTGGCTCTTCTCTCCACACGTGGGAAATTTCCAGCGACAGCACATTGCTGATTTCGGTCTAGGGTTTCTGCCACAAACTTTGACCAGCGTTGACTTTGGTCAACGCAAGGTCAAATCGACCTGAAACTCTCCCAAAATTTTGATTTTCCTAATCCGCATATTTTGGCACTATTCCCGAGGCAAAACGTTGACTTTGACTTTTCAGCGTTGACCTAGTTGTTGCTGTTGTTTGTGTTGACTGTTGACTTTTGAGTTGATCGTTTAGCTGTCCTAGAGGGTTGTGTGACATTGTTGCTTGGCTGACCATATTGAGACTTTGTTGGTTGAAGCATCCTGTTGACCGTCGTAACGCACCAACACTTATATATTTCTGGATTGTCTTTTGTCGATCTACTGGTATGTTCTATCAGCGTTTTACTTTATTGTTTATGTGATTGTTGTCTAATATTGAAGAGAAAGTAAAGTTGCATCAAGCATAGAACATCTACATAAATTTACATGGTATCAGAGCTGAGGTGAAGACCAAGCCCTAATTTGTAGCAATCACCGAAGAAGAGGATGGGTTCCTCAAACTACAATGGCTTTAAGGCTAATGACAAATTGACTGGGAAGTATGACTTTCATGCTTGGAAGATGACAATGGATCTTAACTTCGAAGACCAAAATGTCATGGACTATGTGTAGGGTAAAATCCAAGAGCCTCCATCCACTGCTACTGTTGCTGCCAAAACAAAGTATAAGAAGGGGGAGATCAAAGCAAAGTTGATGATCAGGGACTCAATTCACAAGAGTCTGGTTGCCTACATCTCTGAGCTGGGCACATCCAAAGAGATGTATGATAATTTGGTCCACATATTTAAGGCCAACAATGCGAATCAAGTTTTATTCATCAAGAATCAACTGAAGAATCTGAAGAAAGGCAGGGATGAGTCTGTTCAATCATATTTTCTGAAGCTGACCAAGATCAGGAACAATCTGCTGGCTATTGGGGAGACAATAGATGATCGAGAGATGGTACTCACCGCACTTGGAGGGCTCTCATCTGAATGGCATGTGTTCAACACTACCATTCTCAATAATAATGTGATACCTGACTTTGACGAAGTACTATCGAGATGCGTACAAGAAGAGACAAGAATGAAGGAGTATGAAGATGAAGGAAATGTTGCCTACGTTGCTCATTCTATAAAGAAGAACTTTGGTGGTCCAAAGAACAAAGAAAGAGCAGGGACCCAAGGAAAGAAGGGCAAGTGTTACACTTGTCATAGGCCAAGTCACTATGCTAGAGAATGCCCTTTCAAGAAGGATTCTCCCGATGATGATGACAACAACAACAACCGGAGGAATGGCAATCAAAGGAACAGCAGGTTCAAGGGAAAGAGGAAAGCTCCCTCCGGCGAAAATGGTCAACCTTTCAAAAGGTCAAGAAACTCCAGGTATGAGGAATCAAATGTTGTTGATAAAAGAAATGAATTCATTCTTGTATCTGCCCTCTCTGCTGCATCTCCACCCGACACTATGGATCATGGTTACACCGGAGCGGGAGCGCCATTTTCAGAAGCTCCTGGTTTGGGAGCGTTTCGGGGAGTGTTTTTTTATAATATATATATTTTTATATTTTGATGCATATGTGTCAACAAAAGCATGTAGAATGATAAATTAGACATAAAAAACATAAAAACATAGATTGAACCATATAACATCAATCATCTAGAAGTTATAATCTTCTAATCTAGAAGATTATGTTTCTAATCTAGAAGTTAGAAACATTCAACATATTGACTTTGGAGTCTCATGATTCATCAATCTTAAAGTTTCAAGCTTTCAAAATTCAATATATAACATTTATCATCATCGATTCATTGATCACCATAGTTGTACTTGTAAGCTAAGTGTAACATTTACAAAAAAGAATATTTAACATGAAATGAAATGTTATAAAATGAAACAAAATGAAACAACTTTCAAATTTCATGAAGCATCATATTCATAATTCATAATGAGTTATAAACTTATAACTACCAACTTCAAAGTTTCAAACTTCAAACTTAAATTGTCATATATTGTTTACAAAAAATATCAAATTAAATATGAAATAGTCAAGTTTCAACAGTTATAAAAAGTTAAAAACTACTAGAAACTAGAAAAGACTAGTAAATCTATTTTATCTATCGTTTGCCCTCTTGCCACGAGAAATGTCTATTTTTTTAAATTTGAGCAGATCGTGGTAATGGTAGTCTTCTAAGGCTTGGCCTTAATGCTTGTTGACATTGTCTTCTCTTAGAAAATATAATTAAAAAATGTGAATAATTTCTCTAGAAATGTTAAAGGGTATTTGTAAAGATGTAAGAATGAAGAATAATTTCTCTAGAAACGTTAAAGGGTATTTGTAAAGATGTAAGAATGAAGAGAAGATACTTTATGTCAGACAGCCACTTAAAGATAATGATCCAATGAAATATTTACACAACTTCCCAAGATGTAACCTAGAAGAAAATGAAAAAGCCCTAACCTGTGGTGTCTTGGATAAAATAATGTGAAAATTGTCAACCATAGAAATCTAGATGGTTGTAAAGATTTAAAAATCTTAAAAACGATGGTGTATTAATAAACACTGAACACATATTGAAAAAATTACATGATACATCTAGTTTTTGGAACACATCTAACAGAATATCATCTTAAAAGATACGGTAAGATATTGTAATGTTGGGGTCACATTAGGCAGCTTAAACTGGAGCTTTGATTTTGATATCATTGTGCAAAAAGCCACATGCTTTTTTATGTGATTGCCGCTTAAAAAAAAAATGGGATCTTGCCTAATAAAATATAATAGAGTTAAAATCTTAGAGCCGTAAGTGAGTCCCCAGGGGGAGAATGGGATCTGCACTTTAGCTGAATGCTTACGTATTCGTCATGTCCAACAGGTGGAGAACACATAGAATGTGTTGCTAAGGAATACATTAATTTCTTTTAAGGAAATGGGAAATTCAACCTAGAAGGCATATCATTAATTATCCAAAGTTTAAGCAATTGCATTTTCATCAACTAGTTACCCACTTTGCCATTAAGGTCGAAAAATCTCTAAGAAATAGTAGATGGGAAAATACACAAGCCCCCATCTCATGCAAGCAATATGGCCATGACCTAAAAGGGTAGAGGCATGCATGAAACATCAACAAATATTTCAGTCATCCATCACTGTCTCCAATAATATGGCATATCTTGATTGCAAAGGACTGTCAACTTGGTTTCAATGTGAGAAAGGAGTAGGTGTAAGGCATTAACAATAGTACAAAGAATGATTTCATAATATTTAGGCCCTTTTTACTGTGGAGAGAAATTGTTGTTGAATTAAATATTGAGTTTCAAAGGGTCATATATTCTGCTTATAATAACTACAACACAATGAGTCTTAAAGATAAGCTTTTGTTTTTATTCCTTAATGAAAATTAGCCTTTACTCATATCTTGGCAGTTTATCCTTGCATAAAAGGAATATGATGTATGCTTTTCAACTAGTTTGAAAAAAATCCATTCCACTTTATGGGAGGAAATTTTGTCTCAAGATTGTTAAAGGACGTACCTTTCCTGGGTTTACAATAAAATAATGGCCATTACCAAATGGAATTGTATCATAATATGTTAAAAAATAGTTGATACACAAATTATATCGACAGTATAGTTAGGTTGGCAAATGGATGATTTAAGCAAATGGAGAGCAAGTAATTTCATTTAGGACCAAGTCTTTAAGCAAAAAAAACGCTCCCGAAAATGCTCCCTCCCTAAAAAAGGCTCCCGAAAATGCTCCCTTTCTAAAAAAACGCTCCCTAAAACGCTCCACCCCTAAAAAAAAACGCTCCCTAAAACACTCCCTCCCTAAAAAACACTCCCTAAAACGCTCCCTGAAAACCAAGAGCGTTTTTCCTGTTTAGGGAGCGCATTTCCAAGTGCTCCCAAAACGCTCCCGCTCGGAGCGCGAATTGGGAGCGGGTTTGAGAGGGGGGAGAAGCTTCCCCGCAACCTTGCTATGGATGTCTGGTTGATAGATAGTGGTGCCTCAAGGCACATCACTGGGTCAAAGGAAGCACTTTCTGATATGATTGAGAAGGATACTGTTAGTCATCAGTATTTTTCACCTGTTTTGATGACTATATGCTTTGTCCTGGTTTTCTAGAAACCAAATTCAAGCAGTCAATTTGTCCTCTAGAAATCCCCTCAGATAATTTTTTTTACTTTTTCCCTCTCTTGCCTACTGTGATTTAATTGGTAAACCTGTCAAAATTCCATCCTATATTGATAGACTTTACTCCGTCCATAACTGTTACATCTGTGTAAAGCTTTTTATCTCTGATGCCTAAAATCCTCCTATTTCACAAGCTATCTATCCAGCATAAAACAAGTTATCTTTATACCCTCCTACTGCCCAAGTTACTATTGATGACCTAAGTATGTCTAGGAATTTCTTCAAAGTAATGACAAAGTGTCTAGGTTATAGGTGATGGTGCTTAGGATGAGTATCTAAAAAACCTGTGTCTTGTTAAAGACTCTGTTTTCTAACTATCAGTCAAGCACCCTTTTCCTAAAAAACTTGCAAACAAACCTATTAGTCCTCCCTAAGTCATGCACCATCATGTCTGTCATATGCATTTCTGCTTCAGCAAAGCTCAAAGGTCAAATCAAGAAAATAGAGTAAAGATGGTCATATTTCTAAAAGGAAGGCAATCAAGCAATCTCCAAGGTCTATCCTTCTGGTTCAACAGTAAAATTTGCCAAAGACCAAGCCACCTTATCAAAACATCTCTACAAGGATGCCATGATGACTGGCCTAAATCAAGACAAGGCAAAAAGGACACACTAAGGAACAGCTTCAGTCAAACCAATTGACTGTTTGAACTAAAGGAAACAGAGAGCTGAAGAACAAGAGAACAAACAGGTTTTATCTCTACAAATCAAGAATACCTAAAAAAGTGTCAAAAGATCATCTATCATGGAAAAAGTACAACAATTTGGAGGACACTACAAAAGCACTTCATGTCACTTCAGGAGGTATTTTTCTGCTCATTCAAGCTTCTGGGCCAAAACTCAAAAAATCAGCAGTATGTGACCAAACATGGCGAATTTCTGGAAAAAAGGGCCATTCAAACAGTGTTTATGCCTCAAAATAAACATGAGAGAGGAACAACTGCCTTTTTCATGCCCCTGCATACAAGACTAAAGACTCTCAAAGGCGCCATCAGAGTGAAACTAAGGCTACTGCAGAAAGACAGTCACACCAAAAGGGAACAGCAGGTATGTTTTATTGTGAAAACACAATTTGTTTATTATCCTCACAGTGAAATGATTTAAAGGACACTTTCAGAAGATTGGAGAGATAAGTGAACAAGCATGAAACAACTCCTTCATTAACAGCAGAGGGTGTAAGGATTTTTATGAATTATCTTTTAAAGATGAGGAAAGTTTACATTTTTTTTGGTTTTCAAGTACAAAGAGTGCCTTTCCACCGAAAAGAGGAAAAAATCAAAACTTGAAAGTTAAAATGTTGCACAAGAGGATAGTCACAATTTGTTTCTAAGAAAGAGGCAAAACTGTTTGTGAAGTTCACCTAACAAATGTCAAAAGACAGCCCAGGCTCCTTCATATGCTTAAAAGGGTTAAAGGCTGCATACAAAACAAAACAGAAAAGGGCAAATAAGAAATAGGTTTTGAACTATGGGAGAGAAGGTTTTCCCACTAAATCATTTCAAAAAAGGGATATAAATACTCCCTACAGCCATCTCTCCATTCATTTCATTTTTAGCAAGAAGGAGGAGGATGTTTGCATTTTCAAAGGGAAGCCTCGGGTAGAAAAACAAAGGAGCTACGCGCTTGTACACTGGCGCTGTGCGCCTATAGGTGCACCTAGAACAAATCTGCACTGGACGTTGTGCACCTGTGCAGAAGCGTTGCACGTTCAGCCGTTTGCCCGGTGTGCAGACAGTGCCCACCACTACGTGCAGACAACACCCACCACGGCCCGGCGTGCAGACACTGCGCACGCACCACTGCCTCCGTCACACAAACGCCCATCTCTGCGTGCAAAAGGCCGCCCGGACCGAGGGTGCTGCGCGCCCACAACAGTCTTCATCGCATTTCTGCGGGTAGAGGCCACCCATGCCAAGGGTGCTGCACGCCCACAACAGTCTTCATCGCACTTCTGCGGGCAGAGGCCACCCGAGCCAAGGGCGTTGCGCCCCTGTGTGAAAAACATAGTGCTGCCCAGATTTTCACCAAAGGACCAAATTTGCCTATTTTCGCCCAGTTTTTTGTTCTTTATCACGAGGAAGAGTTTTTCAAGGTATTTTTCATCAAATTCATATCATCATCAAATTTTGATCTGCAAAAGTGCTAGTTAAGGTTAGAATTGATGTCTAAGGCAGTTTGATGGAAAAAAATCTAAATTGTAAGAGGAGCTTATTTTCTTTTAAGTATCCAGCTTTGTTTTAAAAGTCCTTGGACTCCTGAAAACTTTCCCTCACCTTCATTTCATCTACCAGGGGATTTTTATTTGAAATTTGAAAAAAGAGATAAAATAGTCCTCATGTCTCAAAAAAGAAGTGATGAGCCTCAAAGGCCAAAAAGACAAGCTAAGAAAGGAGGCAAACCCAATAGGTTTGAGCCTGCAGACATCCAAGAATTGACTGTTTCCCCCTCTGTTTTATCCTGTTTTCAAGAATTGGGATGTTTTGGCTTCTACAATAAAGTACAAGAAATTGGCAGCCATCCTCATTTCACTGAGTTGTTTGCCCTAAGATTGCACATGAAAAAGGTTCACATAGCAGGTTTAAATTTTAAATTGACTCCTAAAGCTGTATCTAAAGCCACCAAGATCCCTTGTATAGGAGAGAAATGATTTAAACAGACATACCTTGACTTAACCCATTATCAGCCTTTTCTAAAGCCCAGTTGTCAAGCTGCATGTAAAACCATTTTCCCTTTTTCACATCTGCTGGATAGGCATGCCCTCCTCATGAAAATTGTCATGAAATATTTTACTTGTGAGGGCAGGTTCTCCCGGGTCTACTCATATCACATTAGGCTTCTTATGCACTTCACCCAAGCCAAGCTGCTGAACCTACCTTATTTCCTCTGTAAAAGAATTGAAAAGATGTCCACCATTGTGAAAAAGAAACCTCCAGCTCGGCAAAGGGCAAGCTTATTTCATCACTCCCTTGTCAAAATCATTGTCACTCACCAACTGGAGCAAAAAGGTATTCCTTGGGAAGCCTTTATCACTCATGATGACTTCACTTCTTCATCTTCCATCCCATTGCAAATTATGCCATCCTCATCTCGAAATCCTCCTCATACCCCTTCTTCGCCCTCTACAACATATGTTTCGCCTTCCTCTCATGAGTCACCCTCCCAAGCAAAAACATCTTCCACCGATAAAGCTAATAATGAAGAAAATAGTAGTGGCCCTGAAAGTACTGCTGAGCCTCAAAACAACACTACTACTACCAAAGAAAACAGTCAAGAGGAAATGGATGATGACAAGGAACAAACTAATGAAGAAGAAAAGGAGAATAGTGAGGAAAAAGGAAGCACACAGGAAGACAGTGATAACTGAAATGATGAGGGCAGCCAAACAGAAAACAGTGAAAAGGAAGAGGCAAGCAGCCCAGAGCACAGTAAAGACAGCCAAATGATGAAGGCAACAATAGGGAAAACAGTCAAAACAGTAAAAGCCTAAATAGCAATGACAGTGGCACAGATAAAGACCAAGGTCAAGAAGGAAGCAGTCACAGCAAAGAGGAAAGTGATGAAAACAGTCAAAACAGCAAAGAGATGGATGAAGACAGAGATAGCCTTCAAGAGGAAAAGACAGCAGACCTAGGCATTTCTCACCAAATAGAAAAAGAGCAGGACCTTCCTGATTATCCTCATGGTGATGAGATCATTGCAAACATTGACATTAATGATCAGGGAGGCTTCCCACAGCAAAGTGACAAAGAAATGAAAACAGCAAGTGTTGACGAGGAAAAAGACTGCCCTAAGGCTGTAGGTGAACAAAATGAACAAACCCAAATGTTGGCACCTTTTACCATTTATCATCAGCAAGGTCAGGAGCATGTGTTTACTACCACTCCAAGGCAAGGGGCCATGCACTCCCCCCCAAAAGCAGTGAAAGGTAAAACCTCCAAAAAAGTGAGAGGTAAAGTCACTCAAGCAGTAAAAAGCAATGTCACCAGGGCATTAAGGAGCAGACGTAAACTGCCAAAGAAAGGCAAGTATGGATTGCCAAAAAAAGACAGGGGTAAGAAGCCCATGAAGGACAAAGGCAAGAAGGCAATAGAAGAACAAGAAAGCAGCCATGAAAAAGAGAGGGATTTTGAACTTATCCACATTGATAGTGATGAGGACAATGAAACAAGGATTCTCAATTCCCTTTTACAAGACCGAGATGCACAAATTAGAGATTTGGTGAATGATTTCGAAAGATCAAAACATATCATTCATTTCCTACAAACACAAAATGCACAAATGAGCGGCCAACTTGCCATTTATGAAGCCCGGGCACTCAAGCACAAAAGAGAGGCTCAGAAATCACAAGTGAAGCTAGAAGAGTACATGGGTGACTATGAAGAAGATGATGAAGAAGAAGGGCCAACTAGGAAGAGGCCTAAGACTATGGGTCTTAGGAGAGCATTAGAAAAACAGAGAGAAGAAGAATCAGCCCAAATGCAGCAATTCCCTCTCACTGAGCTCCTAGCCTTGGAAAGTGAAAATGACAAAGAATCATGGCTAGAAAGGGCAAACCTGCATTTAAAGGCCAAATTGGAGAAAGCAAACGAGGATTTAGGCTTACAAAGAAAGATGACTCAGCATTACAAAAAGCTAAATCAGTTTGCTAGAAAAAAGCTCAAAGTTGCCCTTGCCCAAAAGAGGCACCCGGCACGAAAATATGGAAAAGACCAAGCTAGACTTAGAATCTTGGCCCAAGCTTCACTACAAGTTTCCAAAAACCCTTGAGGGAGCTACTCACCAAATTTGGGCAAATTTGGACACCTTTTTGTTTTTTGTGAAATTTCAAGCCTAGGAGCGCAGCACCCTAGACGCTACGCTTTTTCTCAGAGCATTTTCAGCAGGGGAAGTTTATATTTTTGGATTCCTTAGCACTAGGGGAGTATGCTCATAAATTTTCAGATCATTTGGAGCTGTTTTGGTCCCTCAAAAGGTCCAAAAACAGCCATTTTTTCACCTTTCTGCCACTATTTTTGAGCAGGTGCTGCGCTCCTGGGTTTTTGCACCTTTTCCACTTTTTGACAGGCTTCCAGAGATCAGAATGAAATAACTCAAGTATATTTGGAAAGTAGACATCCATAGCTTTCCAATGGGCCATCACGGGACCTTTTTCAACATCAGGAAGGCCTCCAAAACCTCGCTGCAAAAAAGCCTATTTTGGTGCTGCGCGCCTGGAAATTCTGCTAAAACAAAGACAGTTTTCTGCATTCCTGTGTGATGACTGGGCCAAATGTGCGTTAGGCAAGTTTATCATCTATGTCAGAGCCTAAAAGTGATTCTTTTTTGCTATTTTGGTCGGAAAAGATATTTTAGAGAGATATTTTGTGCCTTGGACCTTGTAAGGCCTCAAGGACAGTTTTAGATATTTTGTTTTGGCCAACGGCCTTCTAGTTGCTCTAGTGAGCTCTTTCTCCTCTTGGCTTATATAAACCATGAGGATTCATTGCAAAAACTAGGCAGAACTTGACATATTGAGAGCAATACATAGTTTTATGAGCTTGGAGAAAATACTTGTTCTATGAAGTGGATGAATGTCTTGCTTGGCTTGATGGTGGAGGAGCATTGTGTACAAGATTCCATAGCTTGGTGAATGGTGATGTTTCCCTTATTTGTTTATGTCTTCTTGTTTTCATTAATGTTTCATGCTTCTTATTTGTTGTAGATCAGAAAAGTATATGTTGAGATATGCTCATGGAAGCACCTCAAACCTCCTGCATATTACAGCTTTGATGTTTTCTTCTTCTTGGTCATTATAAGGAATTATTAACTGCTCCTTAGGTCCACCAAGAAATTGTCATTTGTTTCATTAATGGTCATTATGTTAGCTATCAAATCTGATTCAAGGTATGCCCTGCTTATTTTAAGTTCTCAAAACTCTATTGCTGAAACCTTTCTATGAAATATTGATTGCTTAGGTTAAGTCAAAGAGGTCTCATTCGATCTTGCCCTTTGTCCATGCTTACCAAACTTGTTTCAGAGTTCCCGATAGTTTGATATATGATGTTTAGGAGTTCCCTCTTCATATATTAAGTTATTCGTTTATCTTATATGTTTTCTCAAACAGCTGAAGGGGAATTTCTAAAGTTAGGAGATCTTATGCCCCTATGTTTCACTTGAATGTTTATCTTTCATGTTTATCAATTTGAGTATTGTTCATAGAGATTAATGGTTTGCCCTACCTCATGAGTATTTGCTTTCAAACTATATATGTTTAAGACCTCTTCGTTTTTTCACAAACTTAATGTTCATTTCACCTCATACCTCACCCAAAGGATCTATTGACCTTGCTAAAACGGCCCTGCATTACACCTTGTCCATCATTTAGACAGCCTTGACTTTATCTGACCCCATGGCCCTGTTGATTTCATGAACTCTCTTTCCATTTGTCTTACTTGATCAGTTTTACCTCAAAAAACCAAAACAAACCAAAATATACTTAACAACTAGCCTAAAATCAAACATACAAAGCGAACAAGTTCACATCCTTCGCATAATAGAGAGAGCCCTCTCTGAGTCCAGGAAGGCTAGGTCCTAGGACTCCAAAGATTGGTCTGATGTTACCCTGTCATTTGGTTTGCCAATCTGCCAAATCATGGGACACCAACAGATACTAATCTGGAAATTATCCTTGGAGATAATGCCACATATCCCGTGAAAGAGACAGGGACTGTGACCCTCCACTTACCTCAAGGTCAAGTCCTCCGCTTACAGGATGTACTCTATGTACCTAATTTGAAGAAGAACCTTGTGTCTATATCGGCCATGGAAGACAAAGGTTTCAATGTGGCATTCATTGATGGGAAGGTGCGCATCTGGAAGAAGAGCTTCAAGGAAGCTATCATGATTGGGTTTAGAGTTGATACACTCTACCAGGTTGGAGGAAGTCCACTAGGAGCGATGACATGCGATACTATTCGATAGACAAAACTATGGCACTGAAGGTTTGGACACCTTCACTATAAGGCCCTTCCCGAAGCAAGGAAGGTGGTATCAGGGATGCCTGAGTTTTCAAATAATCATGAAGGTGTATGTCAGGGTTGTGCCGAAGGAAAACATACAGGGGACCTTTTCCCTCAAGTGTCACAAAGACATCTGATGTCTTGCAATTAATACATTCTGATATGTCTGGGATGCTGCCTGTGACATCCTTGGGAGGATGTTTTTATTATATGACATTCATAGATGACTTCTCTCGCAAAACCTAGATATACTTCTTGAAGAAGGATCATGTGGTTCCGTACCTTCAAAGCCTTGGTGGAAAATCCGACAGGGAAGAAGATCAAAATATCGAGGAACGATAATGGCACTAAATATGAGACGAATGAGTTCAAGAACTTTTGCAGAGAAGCTGGCATTAAGAGGGAGACCACAACTGTCTATACTCCTGAGAAAAATGGCGTTGCTAAACGAAAGAACAAGACCATTGTGGAAGCTGCCCGTGCCATGCTATGTGACCAAGGTCTACCGAAGTTTCTGTGGGGAACAGCGTTCTGTACATACAAAACCGATGTCCGCATTCCGCTATGGACTCCAAAACTCCAGAAGAGGTTTTCACTGGTAAGGAACCTGACATCTCACATTTTAGAGTTTTTGGATGTCCTGTAATTTTCATGTGCCGAAAGAGAAGAAGAGCAAGTTGGATGCTTCTGGGAAGAAGGGAATGTTTGTGCGCTACAGCGAAACTTCGAAGGCCTATAGAGTCTATGTGTCTGGCCAAGGGAAGTGGAGATATGCCACGATGTCACCTTTGACGAAGATGCTTCCCTGAGGAAAGTAGTCAATCTTCCGAGATCTGAGGAAGATCATGAAGCAAGGCCTGGAAATCAAGAAGGACAGAAGGATGAGACGATGCCCGATGTTGAAGGACCGATGGACCCGATTGATCCACCTCCTTCGATGAGCAAGAGACCATCATGGCTCAGGGACACTCTCGAGGATGTTGAGGGACATATGGCCCCAAGGGGAACATTCCGTGAAAGCAAGAAGCCGAATAGATACCAAGGGTATCTACCAGCCATGAGTACTATTGTACAATCTGAGCCTGGATCTTTTGAGGAAGCCGTAAAGCATCAAGTCGGGAAGGATGTTACGCACGAAGAGTATGAGTCCATAATGAAGAATAATATCTGGGATGTGGTTCCAAGACCGGAGGACAAAGAAGTTGTCACCTCGAAATGGCTCTACAAGATCAAGCATGGATCTGATGAAAGTGCTGAAAAGTTCAAGGCAAGATTTGTTGCCCGTGGCTTCTCTCAAAAAGAAGGTGTAGACTGTGATGATATATTTGCACCTGTGGCCCGATATACCACCATCCAATCTATCATAGCCCTTGCTGCTACACAAGGATGGAGTCTTCATCAGATGGATGTGAAGACCGCATTTTTGCATGGTGTGATAAAGGAAGAGGTGTATGTGGAGCAACCTCTGGGGTTCGAAGTCCAGGATCGAGACACCCATGTCTGCAGGTTGAAGAAAGCCCTCTATGGGTTGAGGAAAGCACCCAGAGCTTGGTACGAGAGGGTAGATAGCTACCTGATGAAGCTGGGCTTCACTCATAGTAATGCTAATCCAAACCTTTACTTTAAAGTTGATAGAGAGAAGTCTCTCATTCTTGTGTTGTATGTGGACGACCTCTTCCTGACATGTGTTGACCCTCTCATTCATCAGTGCAAGAGGGAGTTCGTTGTTGAGTTCGAAATGAAGGACCTAGGACTGATGCATTACTTCCTAGGGCTAGAGGTCTGGCAGAGACCTGGCGAGATTTTCCTTTCTCAAGGAAAATACATTGTGAAGCTTTTGGAAAGATTTGGTATGGTGGACTGTAAGTCCGTGTCGACACCGATGGAGCTCAACTTTAAGAAGTTGAGTGGCAGCGCTGCTAGACCTGTGTTAGCAAATCCTACTGAGTATCATCAACTCGTAGGGGCCCTGATGTTCTTAGTGAACACCCGTCCGGACATATGTTTTGCAGTGAACACTTTGAGTCAACAGATGGTTAAGCCTCATCACACTCACTGGGTTGGTGTCAAGAATCTTCTGAGATATCTTCGGGGCACGATAAACCATGGGCTGAGATACACTATCGGGAGCGTGACACTCCTTGGATATACTGATGCCGATTGGGCTGGCAGTGTGGTGGATCGTAAAAGCACATCGGGATGCTGCTTCACACTTGGATCTGCTTCGATATCATGGATGAGCAGGAAGCAGAAGTCGGTGGCTTTGAGCACCACGGAGGTCGAATACATTGCAGCAAGTATGGCCTGTTGTGAAGTAGTTTGGTTGCGAAAGCTCTTCAGTGAGTTGTTCAGGCATGTGCTAGATACCATCATGATACTCTGTGATCACCAGAGTGGAATTCGATTGTCCGAGAATCCCGTGTTCCACGATCGATCCAAGCATATGGATATCAGGTACCACTTTATCCCGGATATGGTACAGCGAAGCACCATAAGGCTCGATCATATAGGAACTGATGAGCAGGTCGTGGATATTCTCACAAAGCCCCTGGGGAAGGTCAAGTTCCTAACCTTCCGTGAGAGTCTTGGTATCGTGGAATGACCCTATGCTGAGGGTCTTGTTGGACGATGAGCTCTAGGAGCTCTGGGGGGCTTTGGGGATAGCTTCTCAGAGTTATAAGCAACCACAAGGCTAGGCTTGCCGAACCTTGTTGGTGTGCTTCTGCCCCATCGTTGTGATGATTGAGTTGGTTCACCTCTCATTATCTGTGCCCCGTGTGCATCCTACCCATTGAGTTCAGGGCTCATGGGAAGTACCTCTCATTTGGCCAATGAGGTGGGAAAAGTTAGAGACTAGTAGCAAAGACTGATGGACGCATTAGAGATTGTCGTACTCTCTATCTAGGATGGCAGGGTACAACCACTTGATCTGGGATCAAGTCTGGTGAGGTTTTGGACCTCCTACTGTCTTTGGGTCAGATAAACCAACCTCGGTTTGGTATGAGACTCTTCGTGAGTCCAATAGAGGTTTGGACCTCTGAGCTGAATCTGTCAGCTAGGAATGATGTCTTTGTGACTGACCCACTTCTGTTCTGAAATAAAGAAGCCAGTAAAGCAAGTTACGGTGAGATGACGCACGATGTTTGCATTGCACAAGTGGTTGGAGTTCTCCCTAGTTGAGAGGGAGTGTAAATTTTGGACAATTAGGTCTGAACTCCATGTTGTGATGCTCAGATGAAGATACCAATATTTTTATTGGGTTCCTCTTTCGGAGAGGTGCAAGATCGATCTAAAGATCATCTTGATCCGATGAGCAGAACATTTATTTTGAATTTATTCAAGATATGTGCAGGTCGGCCTTAAGGTTTTGTGCCCAGGCAGTTGTGTCACATACCCTCACTGATGGATATATATTGGTCAACGTTGGAGGACATTTTCACTCATCTCATCCTCACATTTATCTCTCCTCATCTGATTGGTTCGATGTCCTTGGTGCCTCTTCTCTCCACACGTGGGAAATTTCCAGCAGCAGCACATTTTTTATTTCGGTCCAGGGTTTCTGCAGCAAACTTTGACCAGTGTTGACTTTGGTCAACGCAAGGTCAAATTGACCCGAAACTCTCCCAAAATTTCGATTTTCTTAATCCACATTTTCTAGCACTATTCCCGAGGCAAAATGTTGACTTTGAATTTTCAACGTTGACCTAGCTGATGCCGCTGTTTGTGTTGACCGTTGACTTTTGAGTTGACCATTTGGTTGTCTTAGAGGGTTATGTGACATTGTTGGTTGGCTGACCATATTGAGATTTTGCTGGTTGAAGCATCCTGTTGACCGCCATAACACACCAACATACTTATATATTTCTGGCTTGTCTTCTGTCGATCTACTGGTATGTTCTATCAGCATTTTACTTTATTGTTTATGTGATTCCTGTCTAATATTGAAGAGAAACTAAAGTTGCATCAAGCGTAGAACATCTACATAAATTTACACCTCCCAATAGCAATACTCTGATTCTACACCATCTCCTGCTACGATGTTGATGTCTGGCTACTGCTTCCCACCAACTACTACGCAACTCTAATTTTTCGCTGCATCAATGTTGCTGCTTACCCTGCATACCGTTGCAAACTACTACATCTGCACTGCAACTCTATTATTGCGGCCACTGCAACATCTGCAACTGTCTCTCATCTGTTGTTGCTGCAACTGAGAGATATCCATCATACTTAACCAACTGTGTCCAGTCCGATGCATCTGTCACCTAAGTCCCGTCTGCTGCTAGTCTCTACGCTGTCAATGAAGCCTTTGCGTTCCTGCTGACTCTGCACTGTGCCCACTGCACTGCTTCCAACTCTGCTCTGCGCTCCTCAGTTCTTAACGCTGCTAACCACTGCATTTGTCACTCTGGCACCTGACTGCACTGACTCACTGGTCCATCCTACTACGGTGATTATGGGCTCCCGTAGCAAGGTTTTGATCCAAGAGGTGGACTCCTCAAAAAATATCCTGCCCATCCTGTAGCACTCTAGGGCTACAAAACCAAATCACCCCACCTCACTCTTGGAGGTATCTCGGTGATCATGACAAACTCTTCCTCCAATCTGGAGGACAACCTGTCAATCTCTACGGATGCAGCTTGTTGATCCTGCTCCTCCTTGTCCTTCTACAGAAGAGGACACTAAGAACTGAAGTGGCCCATCTCACCACAACGGAAGCATTTGATCTTCGAAATATCCCTCTTTCGTTGGCGCTACTCTTGCTACCCCTTTGATGCGAGGGTTACATTTTCCTCTTCCTTCACCCTATTCGTCCCACTGTTGTTGTTGCTGCCACTGATGGTGCTCTTCACCAAATCACGCCTCATCTCTTCTTGTTGGAGATTAGCCCGCATCCTCTCCCAATCCGACAATCTTTCTCTACCCAGAATGCTCTGGACGAAAATTTTCCATTCTTCTGAGACGTTTAGGGCTAATCTCACAAACTCCGTAGGCTGAGGCACTGACCCTATAGCTATCAGCTGATCTCGGACATCCTGAAGCCTCGTAAGGAAGGGGTCTATGCACTCCCACTTCTACATCCTTGTGCATCTCATCTTCTCTTAAAGGTACATCTTCTAATGCTCGAAAGATCCATGATATAACGTGGCCAATGCATCCCACATTTCTTTGGTTGTGCCCTTTCCTGTTATGTGAGATACAACGTGGTCTCTCACTCCATCGAGGATCAACCTCTTGGCCTTCGCCATATCCTTCTTGTACGCCTTCAACGGATCTGGATCTGCAGGGACAGCCACCACACTATTGATGTAAGTTTTGAGATCAAACTCATCCAAAAGGAAAGAGATCCTTGCTTTCCAGATCACATAGTTGGAGGCACCCTCCAACCAATCCTGATCTCTCAACCCAGTTGAGGCCATCTCGCAAATCAAATGTCGAACTGCCTCCTCTCTCCTCTGCGCAACTATTGATTGGCTCTACCCACACTCTTATGGAGTAAGTAGATCTTTTATTGGCTACTACTGCTCCGCAATGAGAAATCGAATTCCTTGGCTAGAAATTCTCTGAGGAAGGAATTCCCTCAATGTGTGCTCTTCTTCCCTTCTGACGCTTTTCTGCTCCAGCAAACTGCTATAGAAAAACTGTCTTAGCTGAAGATCTGTTATGCGTGGAAACTACTGCGTTGCTCCCTCTGCCACTGAGAAATCTCGATCTAGAAAATCTTATTCTCTATCGACTCACTCAAAGAAATAATTTTCCACGAAAAATTTGCCATCCTGATTATGGACTGTGCAGCTCCTCTGGGGTTTCGAACTGCTACATATGCGATGCTTTCGAAATCCCTCTTTCGTCTCCAACTGAGCTCTTCCTACTTCACCTACACTCTGATACCATGTGAAAAATTCTAAATTGGAATCCCTACTGCAGCAATTGATTAAATTTCTCCTACTTGTTAAATATTGAACAATTTATTTACAGTGTTACACATCAAATATCAAAATAAAATCCACTGAAACCTTCATACCATAAAATACTGCGGAAACAAAATACTACGCAAGAAAGAAATAAACACACACAAGTACACTGTTATTTTTGGACAAATTTCCCCGGAAAAACCCAATGTGGAAAAACCGGTGCAGCAGCTAAGGGTTTTCTTATTATGCAGTAGTTTTCTGAATACAAATCTTTGGATTCCCAAACTAGCAATCTGATACAGAGAATAAACTGGCAAAGAGGTAGTGAGAAAAGATATCACACTGTCACTGTCGATCCGACACTGATCCGGGCTCTATATGGCTTGCCCCACACTGCCTTTGCGTAGTCACAGTGTTGTCACTACGTCACAACCTCTAGGAACTACATCACCCATCTAGCTAATCGTTTGTTGACTGGAAACTCGGATCCTTGGCCCTCCAGTCTCACACCCCAACTCCTGGCACTAGATCTCGACTGCTCCCCAACAAAACTGTGGATTCCCTCTGAAGCACTGCACTGCCTCTCTGGACCTCTCGATGCCTCCTCTGCAATGCACTCACTGGATCAGGGAAATCTTCCTCCGACCAACTATCCCTGCCCCTCACTACAAGAAATCACTCGATCAATCTCCGACAACTGTTGCGCTGCTCTCCTGAGAATTCAATCTCTAGATCTCTCTCACTCGATGTGCTCTTCAAATGCCCATCAAGCTCCTTGTAATCTCTCGCTGACATATCAACAGCCAACATTAAAACATAATCAAAGGCTAAGATTAACTGGGAGTTGATCCTCGTTTTTATCTAGAAGATTCACATTCGACTTAATTAATACACTTTAATTAATCACATTTCCTAAGTTTAGACTTAAAAATACATTAAAAATGATTAATTATTTTAATAAAGTCATCTCTGGATGGAAATTCCCAAAACAATTTCTGGGTTTTGGAGAATGCATGTGTCCTAGCCTCTCTACAAAATCTCGAGGCTATAGCACATCCAATGCTACAAAAATCAACATGAAGATGAAGACAGTGCCTTTATCCTTTTAGTCTTCAAGATACTTTGACTTCCTTGGGGGTGAATGAGTGTAAATCAGAAATGCTTCACTTGGATGTTCATACTTTGGGCTATGTAGATCTCTTCATCTTGATGAGGGCCTTTGTGGTCTTTTTCAAAAGACTATAGGATACCACACTCTTACTAGTGTAGACTTCTAGTTACCTTGATTTGTTTAATGATCCCAAGATTTCCTATTGAGGTAGACTTTCTTCTTCAATGTAGATCCTTCACTTTGCTTTGATGCCTTCCAAGAAACTTGATCCGTGAGTGTCTCTTCGATTAGATTGTGAAAATTCCTAGTCCCGTAATCCTATTGCAGCAACTAATATTACTTCTCCTACTTGATAAATTATACAAGTTATTTATTGTCTTCTACAAGTAAATACGGAAGCAAATACACTACAACCTTCACTAAATAAAATGCGGAAAATAAATGTGGAAACAAGATCTGAGCAAGAAAATTAAACACACATGACACCGTTATTTTTAGACTAAGTCCCCGGAAAAAACCCAATGCAGGAAAACTGGTGCAGCAGCCGAGGGTTTGTATTATTAAGCAGAAGTTTTTCTAAATACAACTAGATGCCCAAATTTGGCTATCCACAAAGTATCTGACTAACAAAGAATTAGTGAGGATTACCTCACACTAACACTGGAGATCTAGCACTAACCCAACATTGAACTGGATAGCCCTATGCTGCCTCTGCGCAGATTTGCATCACTCTCACTGGGGACTGCGTCACCTTCTTCTGTTGATCGTTCTGCTGGCTGGATGTTGATCTTCTGCCCCTCCAGTCTCACACCCCAACTCTCTGGCACTGGATCTGACTGATCCTCAACAAAATTGCGGATCTCTTCAGAGGCTCAGCGTTGCCTCTGCGTGGCTCTGCGCTGCCCAGCGTAGCCCCTACGCTGCCTCTTCTGCATCCTCTTCTCTGCCTTCTCTACGATGTATTCCCAGCTCAAGAAAAGATCTTCCAACCGGAACTATCACTGCCCCTCACTGCAATTGAATCAACTCGATGATATCTCCAACTACTCTACGCTCCTCACTTCAGAAATCGATCTCTAGACTCACTCGGTGTGTTTTCAAAATGCCCATCGAAATCCTTATAATCTTCTCGTTGGATAACCAATGACCCAGATTAAAACATAATCAATGGCTTCGATCACATTGACTCGATCTCCGTCTTTTTCTAGAAGTTTCACACCCAGTTCTATTAATACACTTTAATTATTTTAATTTACTAAGTTTAGACTTAGGATCCCATTAAAAAAAATTTAATTATTTTAATAAAACCCAATCCGAGTGGAATTTACCAAAACGATTTCTAGGTATTTTGGAATACGTGTCTAAGCCTCCCTGCAAAATTTGAGACTTAGAGCACATACGATGCTACCATAAATCAACACTCCCTCTTAGTGAGGAATGTGCTCTAGTAATGCATCCTGCTGAAGCATTACACTGATTTTGTAACATCTCCCTCTACGTCACTGATGTTTGACTCTGTTGTCCACCAACTACTGCGTTGTTGCATCTATGTTGTTGTTGACCCTGCACACTGCTGCGAACTGCACCTGCACTGCAACTCTGTTGTTGTTGCAGCAAAAAAACATAACATCCAAAATACTGAACTAAGTCTTCATCATGATGCATCTGATACTAAAGATCTGATTGTTGCTAGTCTCTGCCTTGACCCTCTTAAGTTGTTGCGTTACTGTTGACTCTGCGTTGTGCCTTACTGCACTGCTGCCAACTTTGCTTTGTTTTGCTCAGACTTTGGCATTCTCTAGCCACTGCACTGTCACTCTGGGACTCCTCTGCACCAACTGACACTGGTCCATCCTGCTACTTTTGATATGGGCACCCGTAGCAAGGTATTGATTCAAAAGGTGGACTCCTATAGGATCCTGCCCAACTACAGTTTTTTCGATCACCCCAATTCTCCCCTAGAGATATGTGGGCAATCATGGCAAACTCCTCCTCCTCAGTCCTCGTGGTTGCACCCTGCTGCGGATCATGTTTCTCATCCTTTTCCTTCTTCTTGAGAGGACACTAAGTAGCGTAGTGACCCATCTCACCACAGCGGAAACACTTGATCTTTGAGACATCCCTCTTCCGCCTCCGCTGCTCCTGCTGCCCCTTAGATGCAAGGGTTGCATTCTCTTCCTCCTCCTTGGGCTTCGACCCACTACTGCTACTGTTGCCATCAAGTTTGCACTTGATCGTATCTCGCCTCATCTAATCCTGCTAAAGAGCGACCCACATCTGTTCCCAATCAGACAACCTTTCTCTAGACAAAGACTTGCCATTCAACTGAAACGGAATTTAAGGCCAATCTAACCATCTTTGTGGCTTGAGGTGCTGATCCGACAGCTGCCAACTGATCTCGAGTTTCCTGAAGCTTTGCAAGGAATGGATCAATGTGTTCTCCCTTCTGCATCCTCATAGATCGCACTTCTCCTGCAAGTATATCTTTCGCTACTTAGAAGATCCTTGATACACTGACGCTAAGGCATCCCACATCTCCTTGGCAGTCCCTTTGCTAGTGATGTGACATACTACATGAGCCCTCACTCCGTCAAGGATCAAACGCTTAGCCTTCGCCATATTCTTCTTGTAGGCTTTCAATGGATCTGCATCTACAGGGACACCTACCACATTCTCGATAAAGGCCTTGGGATCATGCTCATTTAATAAACAAGTGATCCTTGCCTGCCAAATCACATAGTTGGAGGCCCCCTCCAACCGATCTTGATCTCTCAACCCGTTTGCTGCCATCTTTTCCGACTGAATAATGTCGAGTTGCTCCCTCTCTCTCCTTTGCCCAGCTACTAGGCTGGCCCACTCCCTGCTGAACTTAGTAGATTTTCTCCTCGCTACTGTTGCTCAGCAACTGTAAATTAGAATTCCTTGGCTTGGAACTCACTAAGGAAGAAAATTCCCTCAAAAAATGTCTCCTTCCTCTTGACGCTTTTCTGCCCCAGCAAATGCTGCAGAAAAATTGCATCCCACTAGTAGACTGCTCTGCGTCGAATCTTTTGTTGCGTTGCTCCCTCTGTCGTTGAAAAATCACGAACTAGAAATATTACCTCTTTGTCGACTCACTCAGAGAGAGATTTTCCTCGAGAATCTTTCCCTCCTGGCCTGGATTTCACAAAGCCTTGGGGATTCGATTTTCTACCTATCCAACTATTCGATCTCCCTCTTTCTCTTCAATGTTGAGTTCTTCTGGACTGCTCTCTTGCTTCACTTGCATTGCTCTGAAACCAATGACAGCTCTGATACCATGTGAAAATTTCTAGTTTCGGAATCCTATTGCAGCAACTGATATTACTTCTCCTACTTGATAAATTATACAAGTTATTTACTGTGTTCTACAAGTAAATACTGAAGCAAATGAATTGCAACCTTCACTAAATAAACCGCAGAAAATAAATGTGGAAACAAGATCTGAGCAAGAAAATTAAACACACATGACACTGTTGTTTTTGGACTAAGTCCCCGGAAAAAAACCTAATGCGGGAAAACCGGTGCAGCAACTGAGCATTTGTATTATTAAGCAGAAGTTTTTCTAAATACAACTGGATGCCCAAATCTGGCTATCCACAGAGAATATGACTGATAAATAATTAATGAGGATTACCTCACACTAACACTGGAGATCTGGCACTGACGCAACTCTGAACTAGACAGTCCCACGCTGCTTCTGAGCAGATATGCATCACTCTAGTTGGGGACTGCGTCACTCAGGCTGGGGACTCCGTCACCTCCTTCTGTTGGTTGTTTTGCTGGTTTGATGTTGATCTTTTTCCCCTCTGGTCTCACACCCCAGCTCTCTGGCACTGGATTTGACTGATCCTCAGAAAAATTGTGGATCTCTTCAGAAGCTCAACATTGCCTCTGCGTTGCCCGACGTAGCCCCTATGCTGCCTCTTTTGCGTCCTCTTATCTGCCTTCTCTACGATGTATTCTTGGTTTATGAAAAGATCTTCCAACCAGAACTATCAATGCCCCTCACTGCAATCGAATCAACTCGATGATCTCTCTGGCTTCTCTACACTGCTCACTTGAGAAATCGATCTCTAGACTCACTCAGTGTGTTTTCTAAATGCCCATCGAAGTCCTTATAATCTTCTCATTGGATAACCAACGGCCCAGATTAAAACATAATCAACAGCTTAGATCATATTGACTCGATCTTTGTCTTTTTCTAGAAGTCTCACACCCAGTTCTATTAATACACTTTAATTATTTTAATTTCCTAAGTTTAGACTTAAGCTCCCATGAAATAATTAATTATTTTAATAAAACCCCATCAAGGTGGAATTTCCCAAAACACTTTCTAGGTATTTTGGAATATACGTGTCTAAGCCTTCATGCAAAATTTGAGACTTAGAGCACATCTGATGCTACCAGAAATCAATATAGATGCCCTTCCTTTGACTTTAGCACCATAGCTCTGAAACCATGTTGAGAAATCTAGGGCAATAGCATTAGGTGATTTCTCTTCATTAGTGATTGTTTGTGAATGCCTTTTACTTCTTTAGATTAGGATCTTCTTCTTCTTAGTTTATTAGTGTTCTTCTTCATCAAACAGTAACCAATGCATAAACATAAATAGACAAGTGATACAGCATGTAAGCTATGAGCCAAGGCCAAAACCTATCACTCTTTGAGAGCAAAACCGGCACAAATTCTTCTTATAGAGATTCCAATTGACCAATACCAAGACCATGACCCTTGACCTATAAGCCACTCCATGACCAAGTCACAAGTCCTCCAACTCCTCTTTGACATTGTTATCACTGTCATCCTTGTCACTATGATAGCACCGAGTAGTTAGGGCACCTTTACATGTAACTGCACCATACCCTTAACACTGCTATTACACCATAACTGTACTATCTTCTGAAGGGAACCGAACTGTGCTTCTAAAGAGAAACGAATTGTCTTCCTAAAGAGATCTGAACTGTGCTTGGCCCAAAACTATAGCCACCAAACTGTGATGGGATTCGAGCCTATATCAGAGAGGGATGATCGAACTATTTCACTGTCCATTCATCTGAAAACCTTAGAGATATATGTCCTCATTGTCCCTTCATCTCATTGTTGTCCCTTCATCTCTTTGTTGTCCCTTTCACCAAACTGTTCTTCTGTAACACCCATCCGAAAAACTCAGAGATGCACCACCGAAATTATATCTTTGTGGAATAGGTCGAGATGCCTATATATAGTTGTTTGTCCATCCATATAAGTCGACTTGTGTTTTGCCAAATAGATGTGTCTACTTAATGTGAGCCGACATGAATTTGTCACCTTATTTAGAGGCTGACATGAAGAGGAGGATTGTGCTTGTCTTTGGAGGGCTTCGTAGACATTGTATAGACTCGTATACATTGACACATGCTCAAGAAGAGCTCTTCATACATGACATTAATTTCTTTCACTTAAATGACAAATCCTAATGCTCTCAAAGAAAGCAACTAAAATAAAATCACTTTCTCAAGAAACCAATGAAGCAAGGCTTACAATAATAATTTTATTTTCTTCATTACATCAGTTACATAAGTCACAATTACATGTCATTATGAAGACCGGACCTAGTTACACTTTTCAACACATTAACCCATTGCATTTTTAAATTTCTTCTTGTATATATAATTTCTTGGGTTATTATTTTATTTTTTATTTTAATTTTTGTATATATTGGGATTTAGGGTATTCTTATTTTCATTTGTGCAGGTGAGATCAAGTGGAAAGAGTTGGATCAGAGCTAGATCTAGGTCCTTGTGGGTAAGATCTAGTCTCCAAAACTTTTGCAGGGTCAGTCATTGAAGAATTTGCAACAAATATGAAGATATGAATCAAAATCATTTTTTCAGAAAAAGGGTTTCAAGTTTTGGGGCTCGTAAGCCTAGATCTACTTTCTCCCAGCCCAACGCTAGCCCTATTGGGCATCGATTCCCCTTGCTCCATTTATGATCTGAATATTTAATTTTCTGAAGCTGATCATTGGTGGGTTTTGCAGAAAAATTTGTAAAAACATGTGTTTCAAGTATTCGAAAAATTTTGGCAACTTGGGAAAGTGATCTTCAAGCCCTAGGGCTTAAGGGTTTGATCTCTAAACCCTCTTTTTCCACATTGTTTGCTACAGCAGTCATATGCCTTTCTAATAGTGATGGAAAAATACATCTAAGTGGTTTGAAATTAACTGAAAAAATTGTTAAATGCATTAATAAGTCACTTATGTTTGATGGATATCAAAAATTTGGCCTAGATCTACATTTTTGGGTGACTGTTATCTCTAAATAATTTTGTTGCTTAAGTCTGAAATATAACAATGGCAAAATTTCATGCAGGTTAGTTTAAAATCAGTTCCTAAGTTGTCTAATATATTAAGGAATTAATTTCTTGAGTTGGACATCCATCATTAAGCCTATTTCATGTGTTTATTTGATGACTGTAATAAGTATATTAGATCTGATATAATTCTGGAAATCATATTATAACAGGGTGAAAAAAATCTGAAAATTCATGTGGGCAAGTTTGGAAAATTTTCGGTAAATTTTTGGCATAAAGATAGCATTGATAACTCACTATTTTCATTTTCATATTGTTGTTGTCATAACATTTGTTTGTTGCTGTACTAAAAAAATTTTACTGTTGTCCTAAATATTAATCTCTGAAACTTAGGTGTTGTAACATCATTTTAAATGTAACAGTCCGAAAAATTTAGAGGGCTAATCTATTTGTTGTCGTAAGTCTCTTGTTGCCTTTATTATCTCTAAAAATTCAATTGCTGTCATAAACATAATCACTGGATTTAAGTGCTTTAATCTCGTTGTGAAGGTGATTTTTTGCATACTTCACTTCAGCAAAGTTTAGTGATTATTGGCATTGGGCTTTCAATTTAAATGCTTGCTATCTTTTGACTTCCTAATTCAAAATCACACACATAAGTTTGCTGCACTAAGAAAAATTAATTTCATTAGTAATTAGATCTAAGGAATTGGTCGTGTTTTTCTTCCTAAAACATTCTCGTTCTTTGATTAAGTTAAAGAATAAATGTGCCAATTATCTTATGAAAGAATTTGTTCTAAAGTGCATGTGATTTAGATCTAACTGGACATTTGGACTTGTCCAAATATTTGGAAAATCTCTTGGATAATTAATTTGGGAATTTCAAGCAATTGTCATTAGTATTTTACATTGAGATTTCAATTATGAATTGGTGGCAAATTGTGCATTGCATTCATTTATTTTACTTTGATGGCACTTTACAAGATTGGCATTTATCTTTGTGATTGGGAGTATCCATTGAATATTTGCTGAAGTACTTAGCATATAACTTAGATTAAATCGTAATCTAAGTACTCCAAGCCTTTAACAAATCTCGTTCACTAATCATCCTCTAATCTCACCTTGCATTTGCATTCTAAGTTAGTCGTGCATATTAAAAATTCATTTCCAAGCATAAGCTTGGTTGATAGATCTCTAGGAAAAATTTTCTCATCTAACTTGAGGGGCCTCGGCAACTCTTCGATAGTTAACATGGTGACCTTGCAATCATCAAAGCCACAATCTCTGCAGCGCCAGAGGCACCGGGTGATAGGAGCACAACAGGAGGTATCATTAATCAAGCCCTAGCTTGCTTCTTGTTGGCCTCCTTCCCACGACTTACCTTGGAGCCCAGCTTCAAAACAGTTAAGGGAAAGTACAATTTAGAATAGGCATTTAAATAAAGTTAACCAAGATTCTCGCATTTCACCTAGTTGTAAGATTTGCATTATATATAGGCTAGTTGATGATACATTAAAGCAGCATTTGTTATCTTGAGACTTTATAAACCATTTATCCCGCAAGTTTATTCTTATGAGCATTATAATTAAAAGCACTGGTCTCGTAACTTTAAATATGAATTGTCTAATCTAATTAAAACATTGCTCAACTAATTGTTGATTTTTGGTAGCATCGGAAGTGCTCTAAGTCTCCAAATTTGTGGAGAGGCTTAGGCACATGTATTCCAAAGACCCCAGAAACCATTTGGGAAAATTCCACTCGGAATACGTTTTATTGTAAAAATTAATTATCTTGACAGAGACCCTAAGTCTAAACTTAGGGAAATTAAATAATTAAAGGGTATTAATAAAACAGAGTGAGAATGATCTAGAAAAAGCGAAGATCAATTCAAGTTATAATCTTAGTCGTTGATTAGAGATATAATCTCAGTCGTTGATTTCTCAACGAGAAGACTATAAAGGAAGGCTTGAGGGCCATTTGGAAAGACACACTGAGTGAATCTAGAGATCGAATTCTTCTGACGGAGCAGTGCTCGGACAAAGATCAGATCTAAGTGATTCCAGCGCAGAGAGGGGCAAATATAGCTTCCGGAGAGAGTGATTTTCTCAGCCCGAGAATCATCAACAGAGAGAGGTAGAGAGACATCCAGCATAGCAAGCGCAGAGCTAGACAAGCTGATGCAAAGCCAACGTAGAGCCATGGAGGGCTACGCAGAGGTTGCACAGTGACTGAGAGGGTTTCCGAGATTTTGTTGTTGGATTAGGTCCAGAAGCAGAGAGCCGAGGTGTGAGACCAGGAGGCTGAGATCTGTGATTCCAGGGGTCAAATCGATCCATAGTTGGGGTGACACAGTGCCTACGCAGTCACTGTGCAGAGGCAGCACAGGGACCTCCAGGGGCATCTCTTCCAGTGTCCAGATCAGCCGGATTTCCAATGATTGAGTGAGGTAAAACTCACATTCTTTCTGCCAGTATTTCTCTCTTTGTAACTGAATAACCCTTGAGGTATTCAGTGATGTATTCAGAAATCGCTACTGCTTAATAATACAAACCCTCAGATCTACTGCATCGATTTTCCCGCATTCGGTTTTTCTTGGGACTTTCGTCCAAAATAAAGGTGTCCTATGTGTGTATTGTTCTTTGCTCAATTTCCTTGTTTCATAATCATATTTAATTAAGTGTAGGTTGCTTCAATAATTTACTTCAATATTTCATGAAGAAATCTGAAATAACTATGTAAATGCATTTACAATTTACAAATAGATGAAGTAGATTGAGTTGGTTGCAGTAGGATTCCTGAGATTGTTAGATCTAGGAATTTTCACATGGTATTAGAGAGTTTGATATGAAACAGGAAGAGCAGATCTAGCACTGAAGTGAAGGCCGAATTGTTGCAGTAGCAGCAGATCGAATCCCCAGAGGGATTACGCAGTTCTAGCCAAAAGGGCTGAATTTTCGAGGTGGTCTCTCTCTGAGTGAGTCGATAGATAGGTAAGACTTTCGGATTGAGATCTTTCCGAGGCAGAGGGAGTAGCGCAAAGCCTTCACACAGAGCCAGAGGGACGCAGTTGTTCTGCAAGCAGTTGTTGGGCAGAGAAGCGTCAGATGAAGAAGAAGAGAACATAGTGGGGAATTCTTCCTCAGTGAGTTCCTTGCTGAGGAATTCAGCATTACTCATTTGTTGGGCAGTCGAGGAGCAGTAGACTTACCAGCTCCATCAAGGAGTGCGTAAGCCAGCCTAGAAGCTACGCAGTAAGGAGAACGAGGGAGTAGTTCGACAGTTTTCGGCTGAGATGGCATCTCATGGACTTAGAAATCAGGATCGTTGGAGGGTTCCTCCAACTACGTGATCTGGAAGGAAAGGATCAAATTCCTTCTGGACAAATATGATCTCAAGGCGTTCGTGGACAACATAGTTTTTGTACCTACATATCCAGATCAGAACAAAAAGTACAAGTCCGATATGGCAAAGGCCAAGAGGCTTATCCTTGATGGTGTCAAGGATCATATAGTCTCTCATATAGTTGGCAAGAACAAAGCCAAGGAGATATGGAAGTCCCTGTTATACGAAGGAACTTCCGAGCAGCGGAAGATGTACTTGGAGCAGAAGCTCTGGATGATCCACATGCAAAAGGGGAGCACAATACTCCATTCCTAACTAGACGCAGTCACTGAGGAGTGGTAAGTTTTTGTCCAAAGTATCTTGGGCAGGGCAATGCTTCCTGGTTGGGAGGAGATGTGGGAAGCTCTTCAGGAGGAGCTGAGAAGAGATCTGGTCAAGTGAAAATTTGACGATAGCAGCAAGAGCGAATCGAAGAATCCGGAGAAGGAGGAGAATGTAGCCCTCGCATCAAAGGGACATCATGGGCAACGGAAACAAAAGAGAGACGTTTCGAAGGTGAAGTGCTTCAGATGTGGCGAGATGGGCCACTTTGCATCACAATGTCCTTTGAAGAAAAAAGACAAGGATGAGAAGCACAATCCAAAAGTTGCAGCCGCGAAGATCGAGGAGGATGAGTTTTCCATGAGTGCCCACACATCTCCAGGAGGGATATGGGGTGACATAGAACTGTAATTTCACCTTGAACTTTAGTTGGGCAGGATCCTTGAGGAGCCCACATCATGGATCATCACCTTGCTACGGGAGTCCGTGATCAGTATTAGCAGGATGGAGGAGTTTTCAGTCGGTACAGAGAAGTGCAGAGACGACAGTGGCAGTGGGTAGCAGCACCAACTTCTGAAGCAGCGTAGAGTAGAGCAGCAGCAGCACAGTGCAGCGTAGTGCAGAGCAACAACGGTGCAGTGCATCAGAGGGACAACGCAATAGCTATCAACAGTTAGTGTCTTTCGAACCGAGATGCATCACGAACACTTGTTCAAATTTTTGGGTGGTTTCAGTCGCTTCTCTCAGCAACTGAGTTGCAATGCAGATGCAGTGTTAGCAATGGTAGTGCTAGCAGCATAGCAGATGTAGCATTTGAGAGGGAGTTGTAGTACAAATGCAGCAGTGGAAGTGGCAATGTCATGGGCAGCAGTACAGTTGCAGCAGCAGCACAATGGTTGGTGGACAGCTTGTCAGACATCAGCAGCGCAGAAGATGCTTCAGGGTCAGAGCAATATGCGGCATGCATATTTTTAGAGCACTTTCCACGCTAAGAGGGAGTGTTGATTTTTGGTAGCATCGAAAGTGCTCTAAGTCTCCAAATTTGTGGAGAGGCTTAGGCACATGTATTCCAAAGAACCCAGAAATCGTTTGTGAAAATTCCAGTTGGAATGTGTTTTTTTGTAAAAAATAATTATTTTAATCGGGACCCTAAGTCTAAACTTAAGGAAATTAAATAATTAAAGGGTATTTATAAAACAGAGTGAGAATGATCTAGAAAAAGTGAAGATCAACTCAAGTTATAATCTCAGCCGTTGATTAGAGATCTAATCTCGATCGTTGATTTCTCAATGAGAAGACTATAAAGGAAGGTTTAAGGGCCATTTGGAAAGACATACGGAATGAATCTAGAGATTGAATTCTTCTGACAAAGCAGTGCTCGGATGAAAATCAGATCTAAGTGATTCCATCGCAGAGAGGGGCAGAGATAGCTTCCGGAGAAAGTGATTTTCTCAGCCGAAGAATCATTAGCAAAGACAGGTAGAGAGACATCCAGCATAGCCAGCACAGAGCCAGATAGGCTAACGCAGAGCCACGCAGGGCTACGCAAAGGTTGCACAGTGGCTGAGAGGGTTTCTGAGATTTTGCTATCGGATCAGTTTCAGAAGCCGAGAGTCCGAATGTGAGACCAGGAAGCTGAGATCTATGATTTTGGGAGTCAGATTGATCCATAGTTGGGGCGACGCAGTGCCAAGAGGAGGTGATGCAGTCACTGCGCAGAGGCAGCGAAGGACCTCCAGGTGCATCTCTTTCAGTGTCAGGATCAGCTGGATTTTCAAGTGATTGTGTGAGGTAAAACTCACATTCTTTCTACCACTATTTCTCACTCTGTCACTGAATAACCCTTGAGGTACTCAGGGATGTATTCAGAAATTGCTACAGCTCAATAATACACACCCTCAGATCTGCTGCACCGGTTTTCCCGCATTAGGTTTTTCCGGGGACTTTCGTCCAAAATAAAAGCGTCTTATGTGTGTATTGTTCTTCGCTCAGTTTCCTTGTTTCAAAATCATATTTAATTAAGTGTAGGCTGCTTCAGTAATTTACTTCAATATTTCATGAAGATGTTGATTTATGGTAGCATCGGATGTGCTCTAGCCTTGTAACTTTGTATATAGACTAAGATACATGTGTTCCATAAAACCCAGAAATGGTTTTGGAAAATTCCCCTTAGAGATGGTTTAATTAAAATAATTAATCGTTTTGTAATGTTTTCCTAAGTCTAAACTTAGGGAAACTGATTAATTAAAGGGTATTAATTAAACTAAGTGTGAATCTTCTAGATAAAGTCATGGATCACCTCCAAGTTAATCTTAGCCCTTGATTATGTTTTAATCTTGGTCGTTGAAGAGTCAACGGAAGAATATAAGAAGGAGGGTGAGGGGCCTATGGAAAATACATTGAGACACTTGAGCCATTGAGCATTTTCGAGTTTGTGTGAGGAGACACAGCTTTTGGTCACAACCGAATCACTAAGGCAGAGTTTGCTAAGTGATTTTGATTCAGTGATCAAATTCAGAGAGGGGCAGAAGCAAAGACTGGTCAGGAGGACCAGGAGTGCATTTCAGAGAGAGGCAGCATTTACGCAGAGAGAGACAACGCAGTTTTCTAAAGGGTGGACGCAGTCCTTGCAGGAAATCACACAAAAGCAGCGCAGTTTCTCTTGGAGTCAGTCCAGAGATAGCTAGAGGCTGGGGTTTCTAAGCCAAGAGGGCCAAAATCCAGTCTCAGATCAACTAGATCAGTTGCAGAAAGAGGTGACGCAGTCCTCAAGCTTGCCCACGCAGGCTTACGCAATTCCAGCATAGGCAATAACGCATAGGCAATGAGGGCTTCACCAACGCTATTTAGATCATTCAGAGACTTGCATAGTGAGGTATATCTCACAATTATATTTTCTGTCTAGATTTCTCTTAAGGGTTTTCCGAATGATGGCACCCTAGTTGTACTCAAGATTCTGCTGCTTAATAAAACAAACCCTCAAATCTGCTGCACTGGTTTTCCCGAGTTGGGTTTTTCCGGGGACTTAGTCCAAAAATAACTGTGTCAAATGTGGTTGTTTTTCATTGTATTTTGTTCAGTTTGTTTCAGCTCTTAGATTTATTCTATAGCATTATTTGTGTAGACTGCTTCAATAATTACTTCGGTATTTCAATGTAATGAAATAATTATCAAAATAATAGGAGAAGAAATGCATATTTGTTGCAGTAGGAATCCAGATCTAGGATTTTTCACATGGTATCAGAGCTTATTCAAGCTGGAGTGCAGGTGAAACACAAGAGAACTAGCAAATCAGCGCTGAAGAGTCTGGGATCTGCGTAAGCAAGCAGCAGACCCTCCCAGAAATTACGATGTCCAGGCCAGGAGGGCATTCTAGCGCAGAAAAGACTCCCTCTGAGAAAGCTGACAGAGTGGTAAGTTTTTTTCAATTGTAGAAGAGGCAGCGTAGCTGAAGGATGCAGTTACTGCACAGCAGTAAGAGCTGGTGCATAAGCGTCAGAAAATTTCTTAAAAACACAGTTGGGGATTTCTTGACCTCAGAGGGTTTCTTACTCAAAGAAACTCAACTTTTCCCGTGCAGCAGCAAAATCATTGACTTACTCCTCAAGGAGTGCATAAGTCTAGATGAGCAAAGGGTTAGAGGAAGATATCGACAAGTTGAGATGGCCAACAATGGACTGCGTGGCCAAGATAGATTGGAGGGTGCCAAGATAGATTGGAGGGTGCCTCCAACTATGTTATTTGGAAATCAAGGATAGAGTTTCTCCTTGATGAGCATGATCTAAAGGCCCTCATAGAGAGTGCATGTACAGAACCCTTGGATGCAGCTCATCTGAGATAATTCAAGAAGAATATGGCAAGAGCCCAGCAATTGATCCTAGATGGTGTGAAGGATCATATCGTACCCCACATATCAGCAAAGACCACTGCTAGAGAGATGTGGGTAGGGCTGGAAAATCTATACCAAGGATCTTCCGAGCAGCGGAAGATGTACCTTGAAGAGAAGATGTGTAATACCAGGATGAAGAAGGGAGAGCGTTTTGACTCCTTCTTGTCTCGTATTCAGGAAAACCGAGATCAACTGTCAGCAGTAGGATCTGCTCCTAGAGACTCAGAGCTAGTAAGGCTCACTCTGAACTCTATTTCAGAGGACTATCAGGTCTTTGTCCAAAGTATTATGGGCAGAGAAAGACTTCCACGATGGGAAGTGATGTGGGCAGCCTTACAGCAAGAAGAGTTGAGGAGAGATCTCCTCAAAATCCATTTGGAGGATGGTAGCAGCGGTTCAAAGGTCAAGAAGGAGGAAGAAGATAACACTACCCTTGCATCAAAATGGCAACAGAAGCAGAAGAAGAAAGCTCTGTCCAAGATCAAGTGCTTCCGGTGTGGGGAAATGGGACATTATGCCACACAATGTCCTCTTAAGAAAAAGGATAAAGAGGAGAAGGAAGATCCACAAGCAAGAGTTGCCAATATTGAGGCAGAAAAATATTGTGCTATGTTAGCTCATATTTTGAAAGGAGAGAAGTGGGCTTACTTGGAGTTGTAGATCCAAAATCTACAAGTGGCAGGAACCTTGAGTGTTTTTTTCCGAACTCTTCGATCACATGCAAGCTATGATAGCCTTAAGATAGTAGTAGGATGGACAGTTACAACAGAAGATGAGAAGACAGTGCAGTGGCTAGCAGTACTAGAGCCTGATCAGCGCAGAAAGGGAGCAGCAGCATCAGCAGATGAGCAGCAACAGCCCAATACACACTGGTGCAGCGCAGTGCAGTGCAGTAATCACGCAGTGCAGAGCAGCAGCATCAAAGTATTTTTCAGGGAGCTAGTGCCGAAGTTAGTAGCAGTCAGTCTTATTTTTCAGCTGCAGATTTACTTGTCCAAATTTCGGATGTTTTTCTGAAGCAGCAGTGCAGTAGTTGAGCAACAACAGCAGCAGATGAGCAGCAATAGCATAGTGCACAAGAGGTGCAGCGCAGTGGCCTGATCAACGCAGAAAGGGAGCAGCAACAGCCCAATGCACACTGGTGCAGCGCAGTGCAATGCAGTAATCACGCAGTGTAGTGCAGAGTAGCAGCATCACAGTGTTTTTCATGGAGCTAGTGCAGAAGTTAACAACAGTCAGTCTTATTTTTCAACTGCAGATTTACTTGTCCAAATTTCGGATGTTTTTATGAAGCAGCGATGCAGTAGCTGAGCAGTAGCAACAGCGCAGTGCACAAGAGGTGCAGCGCAGTGCAGAGTAGTGCTCATGTAGTGCAGAGCGATGCTCACGCAGTGCAGCAGCATGGTTGCAGAATTCAGAGGGATTTGCAATACAGTGGTAGTTGGCAACAGTATGCAAAGTCAGCAGCAGTAGAGATGCAGCGTTTTTTCTTGTGCAGTGTTGGTGAACAGCATCAACAACACGCAGTAGATGTTCCAGTAGTCAAAACAGTAGCACATTGAAGTGTTTTTCTCGAGCACTTTCCTCGCTAAGTAGGAGTGTTGATTTATGGTAGCATCGGATGTGCTCTAGCCTTGTAACTTTGTATATAGGCTAAGACACATGTGTTCCATAAAACCCAGAAATGGTTTTGGAAAATTCCACTTAGAGATGGTTTAATTAAAATAATTAATCATTTTTTTTATATTTTCCTAAGTCTAAACTTAGGGAAACTGATTAATTAAAGGGTATTAATTAAACTAAGTGTGAATCTTCTAGATAAAGTCATGGATCACCTCCAAGTTAATCTTAGCCCTTGATTATGTTTTAATCTTGGCCGTTGAAGAGTCAACGGAAGAATATAAGAAGGAGGGTGAGGGGCCTATGGAAAATACATTGAGACACTTGAGCCATTGAGCATTTTCAAGTTTGTGTGAGGAGACACAGCTTTTGGTCAGAATCGAATCACTAGGGCAAGGTTTGCTAAGTGATTTTGATTCAATGATCAAATTCAAAGAGGGGCAGAAGCAGAGACTGGTCAGGAGGACTAGGAGTGCATTTCAGAAAGAGGCAACATTTACGCAGAGAGAGACAGCGCAGTTTTCTGAAGGGGTGACGCAGTCCTTGCAAGAAATCACGCAGAAGCAGCGCAGTGTCTCTTGGAGTCAGTCCGGAGATAGTTAGAGGTCGGGGTTTCTAAGCCAGGAGGGCCAAAATCCAGTCTCAGATCAGCTAGATCAGTTGCAGAAAGAGGTGACATAGTTCCTCAAGCTTGCCCACGCAGGCTTACGCTGTTCCAGCGTAGGCAATCACGCATAGGCAGTGAGGGCTTCACCAGCACTGTTTAGATCAGCCAATGACTTGCAGAGTAAGGTATATTTCACAATTATATTTGTTTTCTAGATTTCTCTGAAGGGTTTGCCAGGTGATGGCACCCTAGTTGTACTCAAGATTCTGTTGCTTAATAATACAAACCCTCAGATTTGCTTCACCGGTTTTCTCGAGTTGGGTTTTTCCAAGGACTTAGTCCAAAAATAACTGTGTCAAATGTGGTTTTTCATTACATTTTGTTCAGTTTGTTTCAGCACTTAGATTTATTCTGCAACATTATTTGTGTAGACTCCTTCAGTAATTACTTCGGTATTTCAATGTAATGAAATAATTATCAAAATAATAGGAGAAGAAATTCAGATTTGTTGCAGTAGAAATCCAGATCTAGGATTTTTCAAAAAACAAATCTGAAATAACTATGTAATGGAATTTACAAGTAGATGTAGTAGATTCAGCTAGTTGCAGTAGGATTCCTGAGATTGTTAGATCTAAGAATTTTCACATTAATCTTGCTTGCATTTAATTTAAGTCAAGTTAATAAGATAACTCGCAGTGCATCTCCTAGAACTTGTTGGTTCCCAACAAGGTTTCCTTCATCATCCATCTTTCACCCCTTAGGTACTACCCCCCTTAGCTTGCCTGGGAGATAGCTAGAACGGAGTGGGAAAAGATGAGAGTGACAGCCTTTGCCCTGAGCGTTGCGGCCCTTGGTGTACACTTTGGGTGTTATGAATCTAATTCATAACTTAAGTAATAAATATAGTTATTAATAGAATAAATAGAAATAAATGTAATTACTAACTAATCAGTTAGGATTATGTTAAGTAATGATTAGTTAACTGAAAAGGCATGTCTAAAAGACATGCCTATTCATGAAAAGGTACCTGCATAGGTATAAAAGCGGGACCTCATTGTAAACTTTCAATCATGTTATATCTTATTAATAAAATATTATTATTATAAATACCCCGTGTATTTTTATAATTAAAAGCTAATTTCTGCTATCAAGTCTACAAGCATACAAGTCTGCTACTACAGTATTCAAGATCTATAATTCCGCTGCTACAGTGGTATCGGAGCCATATTGAGGGCAGGTTGAAGGAATGGCACACAGTGTTGTACAAGCCAACGAATGTAATTTACAAGCTCAAGCACATTATTTACCATATAATGTGCCATTACGTCAAGATCCCAAAAGAATTGAAATAATTAGAAAAATGCTAGAAAAGGTTGAGCACTTAGAGAAGTTATGTGCAAAATATTCTGCAGTAGACCATAATAAAAAGGATGAAAAATGCAGTAATAATAATAAAACAGTTAGTTTTTCTAAAGAGAAATCGGTTAAAACGCCCATGGAAAAGTCAACTAAATATATTCCCCCACCAAGGCGTAATAAAAGTAAAAAGGTAGAGAATTGTCGGAAATGTGGAGATAAATACTTAGCTGGACATAAATGTGTTATTTATACAAGAAATGAAATTGCCACGGTTCCAATAAAAGACAAAAATATTGAAAAAAATATTTATGATGATGATCCAAATAAAAATGATGAGGATGAAGACTATTGTGAGAAACAAGAAAACGAAATTGTGAAAAAAACTCTACAAGATAGCAATGATCTTTCTCAGGATGCTAAAGAAGCACCAGGCTGTTTTGAGGAAGATGCTACTGCTTCTGATAATCTGGAAAATACGATAAGAAATGTAGAGCAGGCCATGGAATTTAACGGCAGGTTGAATGCAGAATCTGTATATGATTCCTCTGTACAGGGGGTTTCATTCAATGATGCAAAGGGTCGTTCCAACAAAAATGTTTTAAGAATTTCTGGGTCCAGAGAGTGGTCAGGAATTGATGGAATCAATAACGTTGAAAGACCTAAATCCACAAGCTCAGAGGAAACCTCAGACGAAGAATCTGACGGACCGAAGAGACTCAGCTTGTTGAGGGCACGTATTGCATCTGCCTTGAAATCCTTGCCTAAAGATTTGGATCCTTGGTTCCAAACATTCGATCCAGAAAACACAGGATACATGGAGGCAAAGCGTATATGTGTTATCTTATCAGAATCAACCCCTGAAATTCGTAACATATTTGGTCCGATTTCAGGAGCTGCAGGAGAATGGGAAGCTATTGTCCGAGCTTTTGAAAAAGATTATCTGTACCTTGGTGAAGCTGCACAAATCATAGTTCAAAATGTCAATTATGAAATTCCTTATGAAAAAAAGAAGGTTCTTAAAATTCAGCAACAGATGGCAGAATCTGTAGAGGATGAACATAAGCATGTAGCATCTGTTATGAGTAATGACCCTGGGGTTTCTTCAGAAAATATCTCACAATTCCAGCTCGAAGTTGCTATTGTAAAATCAAATAGTGAACCTAGAAATGGACAAGCGAATGATAGAGAAGAGGGGGAGTGGTCAGATAAAGACGATACAATTAAACCTTCTGGCAAAACTGAAGTAGATTCTTGGGCAGGTAATGATGCTGGAACCAGTAGCAGTAGGCCTGTTTTGGAGTCAAAGGCCAAGGACGCAGTGGAAAAAGGCATAGATGATTCCAGAATTTTTGAGGGAGGTTTTGATGTAAGTACAGTAAAGATAGAAGTAGACAGGAAATCTGCGTTGGATTCCAACAAGAGCAAGGAACTAGATAATGACATCAAGTGCGAGGAGTCGACAAATGTTGGTGAGACATCTCCAGGTAGTGTCCAACCAAACAGTTCATTTAGGTCAGGTGGGTCGAGTCTGTTGAATAAGCCAAAAGGAGTGAAGTGGGCTGAAGACGCTATGAACAATAGTCCAGACGAAACTGATATATTAGTTGCGCTTATGGAGAAGATTATTGAGTTGCATGACAATTCCATGGATTATGTTGTCCATACATTTCAGGAAAATATTTTTTTTGCTAGTGCTTTAAAGGAAGCATTTCGAATAATATTCAGTAAACGTGTTGGGGAATGGACAAGTGCAGAATTCCTGGCTATGTTTTTTGATAATGTACTTAAAAACAGTGGCCTTAAAAAATTAAGTGATGATGACAGTGACAGTATCCTTGGAAAGGCAGTGATTCTTATAGAGTATGTCAGCGATAAAGATTTATATTGTGAATTTTACAGGTCAAAACTAGGCCGCAGACTGTTATTCGAGAAAACTACAAATGAGACTCTTGAGCGAAGCACATTGTCAAGGCAGAAGTATCATTTTGTTTGCAAATATACATCAAAGATGGAAGGCATGTTGAATGACTTCAGACTTTCCCAGGAGACTCAAGACGAGTGGAGAACATATTTTGATAACAATTCATTTTCAAGTGATCACTCTAGAATAGAGGTAGCCGTAACGGTTTTAACTACTGGGTGCTGGCCAGTTTACAAGTCTTCAGAAATTAATCTGCCGAGGGGAATGCTTAGATGCATTGAGGTGTTCGAAAGTTTTTACTCTGCAAAATATAGTAACCGAAAGCTAAGATGGATATATTCTCTGGGAAGCTGCGTTATCATTGGCAAGTTTGACGCTAAGCCAATAGAAATTACAACATCAACTTATCATGCAGCAGTGCTATTGCTATTCAATGATCCTGAAAGCTGGTTGAGTTACGATTACATAAAATCACAATTGAACTTCCCAGATGAAGATTTTGTAAGAATATTACATTCCCTCGCATGCGAAAGGTACAAAATCCTTTTGAAACATCCTGTCAACAAAACAATAACTGAGAATGATAAGTTTGAATTCAATGATAAGTTTACATGTAAATCGAGGAAGGTTAAGATTCCTTTCGCAATAGATGATGTTACAGTCTGGAAAGTTATGTCAAAAACACCTGCGTCGATTGTGCTCATACGATATCGGTATGTTAGAAGAGCGAATCCTTACAACAAAGGAGTAATACAGAATTTCAAGGAAATATTTTTTACAAGCGTTTCACCATCGAAGAATAATTTTCGAGCCAAGTTACAGAATGATTCTACGCTGCAAGATACTTCTATACGAAATGTTCGGTGGACATTTGGAGACATTGTACCAGATTATTTGCTTGGGCAAAACACGTGTGCGTTATATTTAAGTTTGCGCTGCCATTTACTTCATCCAGATTACACTTATTATCGAATTCGAGAGTTACAAAAGGGCTTCGAGCTTCCAGTTGTTCGATGGCATGTTGAAGGATTCTTAGAACCCGAGCGACAAATGAGTAGATAATTTGTTTTTAATTTTTCGAAAATGGATACACAGTTAAAACACCGTGAAAAGCTATCGAGAAAAGCTATTGACGTTGTGAATCTCCCCAGAGTTAATTATAATATTTGCGTTAAGGGTGGCATCGGTTCAATAAATGGATAAACTTTAATTATATATAATATATATATTTTATAATATATATAAAATTATATATGTTACATATAAATTATATAAAAAAATTATTAATTTAATTAATTAAAATTACTATTTAATTAATTAAATTAATTTAAAAAAAAAAAAAAAAAGAACATGGATAAAATTCAAAGAGGATGTATAAAGAGAATTTTACAAGGAAGATATATGCCTCACAAATAATCCAAAGTTTAAAAAAAAAAAAAAAAATAAGGAATTATAAAGATGAGTTGAAAAAAAAAAGAGAAGTTAAATTAGATATATAAAAGGGAGAACTTAGTTCAAGGAAGTATTATTCGAGAATTATATATGCCAAAGTCCCAGTGATTAAAAGACATGCTTATGAGATAATCCGAGATGAAGAAAATTGTCGAAAGTTAAGCTTTGAGGACAAAGCTTTTCGAAGAAGGAGGCAATGTTATGAATCTAATTCATAACTTAAGTAATAAATATAGTTATTAATAGAATAAATAGAAATAAATGTAATTACTAACTAATCAGTTAGGATTATGTTAAGTAATGATTAGTTAACTGAAAAGGCATGTCTAAAAGACATGCCTGTTCATGAAAAGGTACCTGCATAGGTATAAAAGCGGGACCTCATTGTAAACTTTCAATCATGTTATATCTTATTAATAAAATATTATTATTATAAATACCCCGTGTATTTTTATAATTAAAAGCTAATTTCTGCTATCAAGTCTACAAGCATACAAGTCTGCTACTACAGTAGTCAAGATCTATAATTCCGCTGCTACATTGGGCAACAACAAGTAGCGTAGGAGTTGTGTTACCTCCCTAGGTAGGAGTGGCTAATAAAAAACCATATTAGGTTTTTTTAGCCTCTAAAGGGAATGATAGGTCTTTAGTACATCCCTCAATTGATAAGTGGCATAGGAATGATGATGAAATGGAAGGGGTCACAGGGCTCTCGAAGCAAAATGCCATGGTAAAACGATAGCAATAATGAGGGATGTCCACATATTGGGTATATAGATGTAGGAGGGAGCAATTGTGGATATGTGAGTTACCCTGACCTTGTTAGTTATTGTAGCATCAGATGTGTTCTAGCCACTAAATTTTGGGGAGAGACTAGAATACATAAGATCTCCAGAACCCAGAAATTGTTTCTGGAAATTCCACCTAGAAGAGTCTCAATTAGATTATTAACCAATTTTTAAATATTTCCTAAGTCTACACTTACGGAATATGGTTAATTAATCAATAGTAATTGAGATAAGGTGAGAATAGTCTAGAAACTCACACGAATCGACTCCAATATGATCCTAGCCATCGATTACGTTTTAATATTGGTTGTAGGTGCTCGAATAGAGGATTATAAGAGGAAGTCCATATGGTGATGGAGAATACACTTGAAGAGTTCGATTTCATTGGCAGATCGATTTGCAGAGTAGCAGCAGTCAGTTGTTGGAGAGAGAAACAGAGAGATCGAAGCAGTGTGAGAGGGGCAAGGGCAATGATCTGGAGAAAATATTTCTAGATCCGAAGAGGCAGCAGCAAGAGGGTCGAGTTATCCCAGAGAGGTAGCATAGAGGCTCTGAGCAGTAGCTTTAGCAAGGCAGTTCCATTTGGTTGTGAGAAAAATCGTTCTCAGTTCCAAAGGCCGGGCAGAGGTTCTAGAACGTCGGAGAGACGATTTCCTCAGCAGTTGGAGGCAGAACGACTTCATCAGAGGCAGTTTCGAGCCAGACGTTTGGGAGACAACGCAGAGGCGGCGCAGAAGGGCTCACGCTGGGGTTTGGACGTTCAGTTTGTTGAATGCAAGTCATGCTAGATATTGATTGTGGTAGAAGGGTAATTCCCTTCAGTATTTTGCCCAGATTTTCTTGTTGTTTGGATTTCCAGTTGGGCATCCATAGATGTACTCAGATTTCACTGCTACATAATAAAATAAAACCCTCATCTGTTGCACCGGTTTTCTCGAGTTGGGTTTTTTTGAAGACTTTCATCCAAAAATAACTGTGTTAATTTTATGTGTGTGTGCTAGCATTTCTTCCAGCGTTTTATTTTTCCGCGGAATTTTATTTGTGAAGGTTGCAATGTGTTTTTTCGATATTTTTCGTAGCAGATAAATTGTTAAATTAATTAACAATTAGAAGAAATAATACAAGTTGTTGCAATAGGATTCCGGTTTGGATTTTTCACATGGTATCAGAGCGCAGTTGATCAGTCGGAGAGCTCAGAAGGGAAAGAAAGTAATTTCGATGTTCAGTGTGGGCAGCAGATCGAAATTCCCAGGGGCAGCGCAGTCAGTTGGGTTTTTCCGAAGACTTTCATCGAAAAATAATTGTGTTAATTTTATGTGTGTGTGCTAACATTTCTTCTAGCGTTCTATTTTTCCGCAGAATTTTATTTGTGAAGGTTGCAGTGAGTTTATTTCGATATTTTTCGTAGCAGACAAATTGTTAAATTAATTAACAATTAGGAGAAATAATACAAGTTGTTGCAATAGGATTCCAGTTTGGAATTTTCACATGGTATCAAAACGCAGTTGATCAGTTGGAGAGCTCAAAAGGGAAAGGAAGTAATTTCGATGTTCAATGTGGGCAGCAGATCGAAATTCCCAGGGGCAGCGTAGTCACTTTGCTAGAGGGTCGAGTTGCTTAAGGAAATTCGACTTTTCCGAGAGGCAGAAAAAAATCGAGTTTTCTAGATCAACTGATTCTAGAGGCAGAGGGAGCAGCTCAGTGTTTTCATTGGGCAGATCTCTAGCTAGACATAGAGGGTTTCTGCAGCAATTTGCTAGAGAAAAACCTGCGTCAAATAGAAGAAGAGCACACACAGAGGAAAATTTCTCTCAAGGAACTTCTAGTCTCGGAAGTTCAAATTTCCAATTGTAGATTGACAGTAGCACCTAGCAAAGACACGCATTCCAAGAAAGAGTACGAGTAGCAGAGAAGCAGCAGAGCACAGGGGAAGAGGGAGTTTTCGACATTTTTTCAAGAATGGCCACTACAGGGCTGAGAGATTAGGACAGCTTGGATGGTGCATCCAACTATGTCATCTGGAAGGCAAGGATCTCCTTCCTTCTAGACGAATTTGGCCTGAAGGCATATATTGATAATGTAGTGTCGGTTCCTAAAGGAGATGGCACGGGCGAAGCAATTGATCCTAGATGGAGTCCGATATCATGTAGTCTCACATATAGCTGGCAAGGATACTGCCAAGCAGATGTGGGATGCTCTCGCCGCGTTGTATCACGGTACTTCCAAGCAACGAAAGATGTACCTCGAGGAGAAGCTGGTATGTATCCGGATGCAGAAAGGGGAAGGCATAGACCCCTTCCTTAAATGCAGGATGTCCGAGACCAGCTGTCAGTTGTTGGGGCAGCGCCTCAACCCATGGAGCTAGTGAGATTGGCACTCAACAGTGTCTCTGAGGAGTGGGAAGTTTTTGTCCAAAGTTTATTGGGCAGAGACACGCAACCAGGTTGGGACAGGATGTGGGCTGACTTGCAGCGGGAGGAGTTGAGACGAGCTCTTTTGAAGAGCTCCATCAGTGGCAACAGCAGCGATCAGAAGACGATGAAGGAGGAGGAGAATGTGGCCCTTGCATCTAAGGGTACCAGTCAAGGACAGGGGGAGCAGAGAAAGAAGAAGGAACTGCCAAAGGTCAAGTGCTTCAGGTGTGGTGATTTCGGTCACTACAATACCCAGTGTACTCTCGGGAAGGACAAGGAGGAGAAGCAGGACCAGCAAGCAGCTTCTGCAGAGATCAACGGGCTTTCCTCCAGGCTGGAGGAAGACTTCTCTATGTTTGTCGATATAGCTCCAAGAGTGAGGTGGGGAGACTTGGTTTTGTAGCCCCAGAGCGCTACAGGTGGGCAGGATCCTTGAGTCTACCTCTTGGATCAGTACCTGGCTACAGGGGCCCATAGTATTTAGTAGCAGGATGGACCAGTGGCAGTTGATGCAGTCAGATGCCAAAGTGACAGTTGCAGAGACTAGTAGTAGTCAAATGTTGGGGAGCGCAGTGCAGAGTTGGCAATAGTGCAGATGGCACAATGCAGAGTCAGCAGCAACGCAAATTCCTCAGTGAGTGCAGATTCTAATAGCAGTCAGGACTCGGGTGACAGACGCATCATGCTGAACACAGTTGGTTCAGTTTTGGATGTTTTTCAGTTGCAGATGTTGCAGTAGCAGCAGAAATAGAGTTGCAATGCAGATGCAGTGTTTGTAGCAGTTCAGTAGCATCAGCAGCATCACAAATGCAACACATATCAGAGTTGTGCAGTGGTTGGTGGGCAGCAGTAGCCAAACATCAGCAACGTGACAGGAGATGATGCAGAGATAGCGTTTTGTGGCAGCAGTTGCAGCACTAAAACACATTCCTCGCTAAGAGGGAGTGTTAGTTTTTGTAGCATCGGATGTGTTCTAGCCATGAAATTTTGTGGAGAGGCTAGAACACATATGATCTCCAGAACCCGAAATTTGTTTCTGGAAATTCCACATAGAAGTCTCTCAATTAGATTATTAACCAATTTTTAAATATTTCCTAAGTATAAACTTAGGAAATATGGTTAATTAATCAGTATTAATTGAGATAAGGCGAAAATAGTCTAGAGACTCACACGGATCAACTCCAAGATTATCCTAGCCATCGATTATGTTTTAATCTTGGTCGTTGGTGCTCCAACAGAGGATTATAAGAGGTCGATGTGGTGATGGAAAATACACTTGAAGAGTTCGATTTCATTGGAGGATCGACTTCCAGAGTAGCAACAGTTAGCTACCGAAGAGAGAGTCGGAGAAATCAAAGCAGTGTGAGTGGGGCAGGGACAATGATCCGAAGGAAAGATTTCCATATCTGGAGAGGCAGCAGCAAAAGAGCCGAGTTATCCCAGAGAGGTAGCGCAGAGGCTCTGCACAGTAGCTTCAGCAAGCCAATCCGATTTGGTTGTGAGAAAAATCGTTCTCAGTTCTAAAGGCTAGGCAAAGATTCCTGAAGGCCAGAGAGACGATTTCCTCAGCAGTTGGAGGCAGAGGCAGTTTCGAGCCACGTGTGGGAGACAAGGCAGAGGCAGCGCAAAAGGGCTCACGCTCGGGGTTTGGACAGCGAGTTTGCTGACGGCAAGTCGTGCGAGAGATTCCCTGTGGGAGAAGGGTAATTCCCTTTAGTATTTTGCCCAGATTTTCTTGTTGTTTGGATTGTCAGTTGGGCATTCATACATGTACTCAGATTTCACTAATGCATAATAAAATAAAACCCTCATCTACCTCACCGGTTTTCCCGAGTTGGGTTTTTCCGGGGAATTTCGTCCAAAAATAACTGTGTTAATTTTACGTGTGCTAGAATTTCTTCCAGCGGTTTTTTTTCTGCAGAATTTTATCTGTGAAGGTTGCAGTGTGTTTATTTCAATATTTGTCATAGCAGATAAATTGTTAAATTAATTAACAATTAGAAGAAATAATACTAGCTGCTACAATAGGATTCTGGTTTGGAATTTTCACAGACCTTTGTTTTTCCAGACCCTCTTTATTTTTCCTTTTCTTGATTTTTCGTTGTATTACAGCTTGGGGCTCCAGGAAATTAGAGTGTGTTGTGTATGATGTAAAGCAATTATTACCCCCTTAAGGTGGAGCAGTTCATCGCCCACCAAGACTTGGGATGTGCATGGGTTCCTTAATGATGTGGGGGCACTCATGGGGCCCTAGGAACCAAGTTGATGGCCATGATAAGGGGTAGGGCTCATGTTCCGCTTTTGTCAACATCGGCATTAGGATCAAATCGGCAAGGGTCCAGAAAACCAAAAAATTGTAAAAATCGGGAAAATATCAGAAAAAATCGGCAAACATCAGCTTGGCCAAAAAATAGTGATTTTGAGATAAAATCGAGATGTTATCAAGATGTTCACAACACTGATTTTAGTGAAGAGAGTGGAACTGCATTCATATTTAATTTTCTCGACATTTCAATCCACAAACTGGGATCATCATTGGAAGATTCTTAAGCTCATCATTAATGATCTCTAAAACCCTAAATAAATAGTTGATGAAAACCATTAAGATGGCCAACCAATGTAAATATTATCCTAGTTTGCTATTATTATTATTTTCTATGATTGACTTGGGATTGCTACATTATTGTTTGGGCATTGAAGCTTGGCAACAACCAAACAGGATTTCATCTCACAAAGTATGTTTTAAATTTTTAGAAAAGTTCAAGATGAAATATTGTAATCCCAGCAAAACACCAATGGAGATAAATTTAAAACTTTTGAAAGATGATAAATCTGAAGTACTTAATGAATTGATTTATCATCAACTTGTTAGAGAGTTGATTTATCTTACGACAACTAGACCGAACATAACTTTTCGAATTAGAATGTTATCAAGGTTTTTAAATTGTTCCAAGGGAACACGACGGAATGCGGCGAAAAGAGTATTTTAAGTGTACCAAACATACCTCAGAGTTTGGTAATGTACTGGAGAAGAATGATAATCATGCTGAAAAATTTCTCAGAAGCAAACTAGGCAGGTGATACAAATAAAAGGAAATCTACAATAGTGTATGCTTTTACCCTTGATAATGAACCTATTTCCTCCTTCTTGGCCTCATATATTATGCTTTTACCCTTGATAATGAACCTATTTCCTCCTTCTTGGCCTCATATATTATGCTTTTACTCTATAAATGGAATAACTTTGGTTACTCACTCTTCCTGGATTGCTTTTGTTCTTGTTAATCAGAGCCATCCACAAATTTACAGCAATTGTTATACTCCTCAATTTGTTCACTTTGAAGTTTGTACTGGCTCATAAAAGAGTGATTTAGGTACAGGGTTCCTGTGTTTCATGTAAATTACTCTAGAACTGTTGTTTCTACACACTACCTACTTTTGGATAATATCACATGAAGATTGTGCGAGTGTCCATACTTGACCTTATATCTGGATGACAGATACATCTCAGAGATGACATTCTCAATCAGGCACTGGGAAAATATATGGTGCTTATCGTGAAAGAGTAATTCTTTGGACATGGTACCTATCCACAGAGAATACAAAATCTTTATTTCACTTGCTTCCCCCACAGACTAGGTACGTATAGAGGTATAATAAAATTACCCATGTCTGCAATTCGAACTGCACTAGTTATTAAATCATTTCATACAAAAATTAACAAATAAAATGAACGACTTTCAGGCAGTAAGTACCTGATGATCTTGTCTGATCAAGTGAAAATGACACTTTGAGTGGTCGAAATTGATGTTTTACAAAAAGGGCAGTTCCTGCATATTTACTATCGCCAAGAGACCACCATACACGATAATTTGATAATGGTGGGCATGATATTGCACGCATCAGTGTCTGCTCCACATTATTTTGAAAAACAACAAAAAAATGTGAATATTCTTTCATCAAAAATGTTTGCTGTCATCTGGAATAACAATACAAAATTATTATTTTAAAATGTAACACATCATTCAAGCTAATCAATAGTAGACTATATCTGCCTACAAGGAATCGTGGCTTTCTAGAATTATAGATAGAGTCATGCTCAGGCATATACTTCCCTAAAAACCCAAATAAGAGCATTGTTCAACGATCAAATATATGTGCAAAATTTTATCATTGATTGAATGCAGATATGCTATTTATATCCCTATAAAGCTGAACTGTTGACGGTAATTAAGATGACTATGATATTGCAGAAGATAAACACAGACGTAGGGGCATAGCCGCCTCCTAGCGCTTACAAATTTTACAACAAAAATGCAAGAGTTGCAAGTTATTACAGATATCGATCACAGCAAATTGATTGGAAATTTTATTTTTTTGACCATGAGAACCACAATTACCAAAGTTGGTATTATGAAGGAATGTAAAACAGTAATTTGCTTGGTACTTACTACTAATTGGACAAGATTTAATAAGAATAAACCCCGAAGAAAATAAATTGTCCATGATGAACTCCCAATCAGGTGTCAATTATGAAATGTGTTAGTGTACAATATTGACTTGAGTTTTATTATCATGCCAATTTTTTTTAAATACATCTTATATTATAGGAAAAAATTTACATTGAAAGGAAATAAAAGATGGAAAGGTATATGCGATGGAGAATTATAGCTCAGACAGTAATTTCCACATAGATTCAGTGTGAAAATATTAGTTTTTAGAGATATTTTCGAAAAGTAATTCCATTTTCGAAAAATAATTCTATTTTCAAAAAGTAATTATATTTTGAAATTCACTTTAGTAAAAAAAATGAGTCTTGTATTTAGCAGTTAAGTAAAAGAGAATGTATTCCATGCATACATGACTTAGACTGGAAGCAAACTCAAAAATAGATTAAGGTCTTGGTCTTAGCTAAAAATATAAATATAGGACAAGATAGAGAGTTCACACACATAAACAATTGAGCAGGTTGAGAGACAGAGAGAGTGAGTGAGAGAGAGAGAGAGAGTGCAGCCAAGAAAGAGGTGTTCTCAGGTAGCAAGTAAACTGTATTTTCTCAGCGAGACTATACAAGTCATACAATACAGTAGCAGGTAGTACAAATATCTACAGTCCTACAGAATCCAAACAGCAAGGTCGTGCAGCAATCGTACAGTCCATTAACAGATCCATACTGTCATACAACAGGAGTGTACTGTAGTTTTCTATTGTTTTGTTGATTTTCCAGCACGTCATACCTCTTAGGCAGGTCATACAGCACAAGTTTAGAGTGATTTCGGTAACCGTGCAGCTACTTGGTTTTGGTAGCTTGTGGGTTTCCTTGCAAATTTTTCAAATGAATAAAAAGATGATTTGAAGGAGTAAATTACCTGTTTATGAGTGAAATTGATTTTGTGCTTCCACTATCTAATCTCCAGCTATTGTGTGTTTGATGCTATTGTCTGAAATCCATTTCCACATTGATTAAATAATTGAGATATTAAGGACTTTATCCACGTAGGGCTTGGAATTTCCACATATACAACAGTATTTACATCCCTCTTCCTTAAGGCAATAAGCGCAACACAGCAATAAAATATGAATAGGGCACCAAAGTCTAACATCTTGGCATCAATGATCAACATAAACCCTTTTACCAGTGACTAAATGTATACATCTACTGTCCACAAAAGGCAAAAGGCAAACAAAGAGCTAACCTCATTTCTTAAAACATATTTGCCTCAAAGCTTCCAGAGATCAAACAAAGTAGAAACTCTCAAGCAATGCCAAAAACCACCAAGTGAAGAACAGATCATACATCCACGGTCACCTAACAATATTGCATGCTAGTGAAGACACCCCTGAAGAATAGTGGACATATCAGTCTGGGCATGCTCCATATAACACAAAATCCAGCACCCACAAATGATGTTAAGACCCAAGCATGAAGGGGTTAAACATGTGCAACTCATGAAGGCTACCCACTGTCACCACAATGGCTACTCCTCTCACTTTTGGTTGGCTCTTCTCCAACTAAACATGGGCTTCCTAAGGGTACGCTTGCTAAAGGTATAGAGTGGAGGCACAAGGTGATTTATTGAAGAATAAGCCTAAGCAAGCCCCAAGACTAAGTAAAGAAAAAGGTTTAAGAAAGAAACCCCAAGACCAAGTGCCTAATCACACTTGGGCGAGTGGAGTCAAGAAAGTATAGATTAAAGAGTGTGAGTGCATGAAAATGTAAGACAATAGGGCTGATATGCATACCACAAATCATCCTTAGCTTGCTGATTTTTATAGCATAAAATTACCTTGAAATCCTAGGGGTGCCATATACAAGAATTGACATGTAAGTATGCCTATGTCCATCTAGCAAAAGTTTGGTTTGTTAGATTAAAGGTTAACACAGCAACAACAGCAATAAGAGGGAAATCATTCTCGCATTACTCTATCCAAATGACACATGTTTCACTACACAGCCTTCGCAACATGCTACAAGGGTCTCCTACTACAAAAATCGACATATGAAATTAAAGAGCACAATTAAAGCCTCACATAAAATGATGATTTACCACCAATCCTCCATAAAGCTCCAAACATACGATGTGCAAATGAAGTCCAAGGGAGAGCTCCTCAATACCCCAAAGTCCCAAAAACCTTCACAACCAAGACAAAGCTTCTTTTTATAGAGGGAGACTCTTCTTTCATACAATAAAAAATATTGCTTTTGGTAACCAACTCCATGACAAGTCAAGGAAATAGTATAAAATAGGAGTAGTAATTAGATCCCCCGTCAATCCATGGTTGACCATGTCACCATCTCACAATATGTGGGCATAACCCTCTCAAGGAGGACTAACCCTCCTCCAAAAATAGGAAAGAGATTACACCAAGAGTCTCCAAGAGAGGGATAGATCATAGAACTAAGAATAGGCATGATAACTATGTCAACATGCAAAAGGTCCATAAGAATTGATCATCCAAGAATGGATGCATGCAAAATATAATTAAATAATGCTCAACCTAGAAGGATATGTTGAATGGCCCCGGTAGGAAAACTCACAAAGTGCACCCCACAAGGTGCAAGAGATATAAAACAATAAAATATTCCACCTACAAGAATGCTCCATAACAAAACTCCAAAAATAGCAAGAAATGTCTCCACAGATGTGCCCTTCAAGGATGTGCTCAAATATAGTAAGAAGACCAAGTAAATGCATGCAATTCACATGCCTCTCAATAAAATCCCTCCATAACCACCTCAAAAAATATAACATATTTGCCTACGTCAAGGCGTTCTCTCATAAAAGGTCAAAAGATGACAAGTGTAGCTAAAATATCCATGCCAAAATGATGAGAAAGCGCCTAAAAGAGGTGCACCTTAGAAAACTATGCCATGTAACTACCTCAACCAACTAACAAATAATAAAATATCTCCATGTGAAATGCACCTTAGGAAGAAGTGTCAAAATGGTTAAAACTCGTCTATGCTCGTACCAAAACCATGTGTTGCTTTCCAATACCATCAATTGATTTCCCCAAACCATGTGCATGAGAGAAAGTCCACCCCAAATAAGTGTGCCCACCTCTCCAACAATTAAATAACCATAAATACCATGAGAATTGTGCCCAAGAAAGGAGTGCTCCATAATAAAGCCTCAAATAACCTCCAAATAACTCCTCTGAGTGTGAACATTTACCCAATGATGTAGGGCGCTCAAGCTATTAACCTCCAATAAAATAAAAGGGATTAAATTAATCATTGAATGGTTAAACCAACCTCAACATGTATACACAAAATTTAATGTTGTAATAGAATCATAGTCCAACCTTCAAATAGTTACCAAATGAGTAAATAAACATGAACTTGTGTGCCAATGAGAGGGTGGGTGTGCTCCAACAAGTGTTGTGCCATGGGACAAGTTGTATGTCTTAGTAGAGACCACCATTATAACAACATAATGACAAAATAGAAGCTCCACCTAAGTTTGAACCTATGGTGCACAACAAAAGGACTATGACATGACTAATACTTCATCAAAACTTGGGAAAATGCTTAACCATTAAAGATTTATGTAGTACACCCCCATCTAACTCAAACTTAGGAAAAGGTACATGAAAAATGGTATTAATGTCATCAAGCACATTTCCACCTAGATGATACCACCCAATGTTACAATGTTAGGTCATATCAACTTTGGAAATTCCACCAAGGTAAAGTGCTACCACAATACATCCATCATCTAACCAAATCAACATCATAAGAGAAGGGAACAATAGAAATGCTAACCCATACAATCATCAAGTATGTCCCCACCACACATCCAACACAAAAGGACCATGTAGAACACCACTCTAGTGACACCAATAATACATGTAAGGACCTTAATTTCCACAATTAACAATCATTAACAGAATTTATAATACACAATTCAGAGTGGGATTTTTGAAGCAGAAAATATATCAATTGACTATTTAATACTTACCTGGAACCATGTTTGAAGATGTTCCTGAACCGCCATGGCTCCAGCTCCCGTTACCAAACCGACATTTTCCTCCCAGCCTATCTGGGGTCAACCTCTCCGGTCCCTAGATCCAGAAGACAATCCTTCTGGCCCCCCTGCCCAAAACTCCAATAACAATCGAGATCACTCCATGACTTTGTTAGAACTCACTGCTCATGTCTCCCATAGTTAGAACTCCTCTGACAGCATTCGGGTTAGTTTTCCCACCTCACTGACCCATGCCCATCAAGTTCCCCTCTGCCGCCCCCCCGCACCCCCCCTTCTCCTTTTATACACAAATCCCCTAAGATATTTATTAAAATATTCTCCTTTTAATAAATATCTTGGATTTCTAAAAAATCTTAGATTTATTAAAATATTATTATTTATTAAATATCTTGAATTTATTAAAATATCATCATTTAGTTGCATAAGTCAATGCTTTTACTTTCCTTTGAACAAAATATTAGTTTATATTATGATAGTGGTAGGTATAATTTTTACTTTACAAAACATTCATTATATTCTAGTGAGTTAGGTATTTACTCAATACTTTCAATAATTCACTCATTACTCTATACTGAGATTTTTTTATAATTAAGTAGTGCATGTACTAAGGCAGCACACGTGATACATACATATGTAGCTATCATATGCAGGTCTCATATGCATGCTAATATTTCTATGCTCCATATAATTCAAGTTGGGTCATTACATACACCCCCTCCTTCAGAAAACTCCGTCCGGAAGTTAAGTTTTATGTCGTATATCATTAATTATTTAAGTGATTAGTATAATCATATAAGGGTGGTGTACCATAATTGAATTTTCGTTTAATGTGTGAGAACACTTTAACATTTATTTTTGATCATTTATTGGTTTACAAATTTTAGCAGTCACGTCTTGTCCCAACAAAATTCCCAAGCTATTCTAGAATCATCCTATCCTTCCTAATCTCTTTCGCTCCCATCCTATCCGTCCTCCACAGGAATATGCCATGGCATCAATTTTACTGATCCAACCATTCATAGACCTTAAGGGTGTCAGCGTCGATTACGTCGACCTAATTGACCAGTAGGCATCCGGCAGTCATCATCACACGTCTAGGGGAGTGTGACTCGCACAGCCCTCCCATGACTCCAGGTTTTGGAGGATAAACAGTGGGCAACACCTCCACCCCTCCTAGTAGGACCGGGGTTAACACCCTATCATGGAGCCTCAGTGCATCTCAATTGTTCTTGGAGTTTTGTCATCACGCGTTCAGTTTGGTAATGATATCATCTGCGAAGTAAAACACTTGTCCACAAATTATAACATATGTATCAATATGTTCAAAGCAAATTGTTACTCATATAACAATTTCTACACATTCCAAATATGTTGCTATCTACGATATTGAGCCTTGAGTTCATATAACATACTTGGTTCTGTTAATCCAATAGGTCTGTAAATTCATTTTCACCTTGACACATTCCAAATATGTTGCTATCTACAATATTGATCCTTGAGTTCATATAACATACTTGGTTTTGTTTATCCAATAGGTTTGTAAATTCATTTTCACCTTGAATAGTCAAGTGAAATCCCTCTTTTATTTCCATCACATCGTTTATGTTGATATGTAAAATTATAGATACCATATCCATAACTATTCATAATTTATATCAGTATCCACGTACCAACAATGTTTAAGCAAAACTTTCTTCATATTGGTATCCATGTACCAGCGATGTTTAAGCAAATAATATATTCTTACATGTCATAGTACAAAATGACAGCCTTAAGTATCATTCCAAAATAAGATAAGTTTATACAAAATAAGTTTTTAAATGCTTATAAATATAACCAAGAATTATAAATGTCACATGGAATAATCGAACACAGATATACAAATAAGGGTGTAGCTACTATTTTCTATATTATATTAACCGACTAACCTTATAAAAGTCACAGGTTGAGACTCTAAATCTAAATGGAGGGATGCTCCAATCTTTATGATTGCATAAATAGAAACGAAAGGAATTGCAACAAGAGCTCAAAACACTTATTGCTTAGTTGAAGCATGATCTAATTTATTGATACAGGTTGATTAAGAACTCTAAAACACAACCATATATGGGTCTAACCAATATTTTAATTCTTGTTATTTATTTGTCTTTTAAGTCTAATTATCTTTGATCTGTAATTTGGATCCAAAGAGATAATAATAACGTTAACTTCTTTATCATGTTATTCCAACTCATCTTTAGCCTAAAATCTAGAAGCCAAGGAGTAGGGTTTTGCAGGGCTAATCATGAGGGTTATGTTGGAGATGGAGGAAGAGTTAATTGACTACTCTAAAGATCCCTTAGTGAGAGATTTATTTTCATAGAAGAAATTTGTCACTGCTTGAAAATGAATTATTCACTTTGCATTATACTTGGTTTACTAAGAGTGTCATTTTTTCAACAAGATGTCAATTGTTGACAAACATATAATTTCCTCTTTTAATAGGAAATTCACAATTTACAAGATATGCATAGTCACATTTATTAGTATGTTACAGTTTTGATATAGTCTCTTTACTTGCAAGTTTCACTATTTAGAGCTTTAACTCTAGCTAGGATATTACTAGCTTTACCATCATTCATTAAACCATTGTTTCATTTCTATTATCTTGACTCATTTAATCCAAACACATAACATATCACTGGTATACCCTATTCTTATTCTTCACATTAATTGTTTTCTCATTAGTCCTTAGGCCTCATCTTATCACCAAATGTATCTTCTTTTCTAATGGTGTATAATTATTATCCTTAATATTTACCTTTAAACATTTTCCCAATTTATCACTTGCTACTCTTAACAAATTAGGAGTGTTCACAACTACTTATAGGTCATTGCTTTGACCCTTACCAATCATGTTGCTCATATCCTTAAGAAAATTCTTCTTGATAGAAAACATCCCTTCACTTCCTGATACCAGATATCCCTAATATTCCATGTCTACTTCAACTTGAAAAAAAACATATTATCAAATTGAATTTGTTTTCTCACCTCTAGTCATCATCGTTTTCTTTCCTTCTCTCTTAATGCATAAAGTTATTACACTTGGAAAGGTCATTAATATTCCCCAACTTGGGTAAGACCCTATAAATAAATTCAATAACGTGGATATCAAATGTAATCTACCTATCATTTCAGGTTTTAAGGTATCACAGGATAGAATTTCCTAATCATACTCCATGATGTCCATAATCCTTGGATATAATTAGTGATTTAAAAAAAAAATTATAATGTGACTCTCCCATTAGAAGGAGAAACTATTATAGATGATGCCATGCACATAAATTATCCTATAATTGATCAATGTTATGGTAGATTCACTCTTTAATCTAATGTCATTGACTTCTTATAGTGCTTTGTGAAACTTCCACTCACTCGCATTTGTTGCTATTTTGCCGATCTCAATATTCTAAGTTGATTATGATAACTAACATCTATTATCAGCATTAAAATTTTGTCATTTTGTTCTTTTCCCGTCCTCCCTAGGTACTATATTGATTATATTATGGTAACAATGGAGATCAAACTTTGAAATTTTCCGCTGCACTCTCTTGGTAACTATATCGTATTGTTCTAATAGTGTGTTTACTACCTTACAGGGTGGTTTCTTACCATCTTATCATATGTTTCATCAATTTTGTCTTCGTTTGATGTGTACCTTTAGTGAACTATACTTGTACTCTCAATTTGATTACTCATGATTTCTCCCAACATTTCTTTGAATAGTTAGTGTCTTCTTTCATCCATCAGTTTACCTCAAACTAGCTTAGCCTTTTATGTGGTTGTAGCTTCACATCTAATGGTCTTGTCATAATGTCCATAGTCATGCTTTCATTACCATTCTTCCTTTTTTCAAGAGTTAACTTCTTTGGAGCAACTCCGCCAACTAATCTTTATATATGCCTAAATAATTACCATGAATCATCTTATATAATGTCATAATGTCCCTAATTTCCCCTACCTAGACCACATTGTTTTCCTTTCCATGAAAATGCTATGTTGCCATATTATTTTGTTTTGCACATCGATATATCCTTACGGTTGTAAATGGCTTAATTATCTATCTTAACAATGACATAATGGTTGAATCTCAAAATGTCCAATTTAGTGAATATTCGGCTATACTAATTTAAACCTTCACTCTACTCCTCAAACCACTTACACATATACTTGGATAGTAATTAAAGTATTAACATAGGAAAGCGGTATAAAGGATATTTGTATAAATTCATATCATCAATGGTTATAGTTATCAGCTAGTAATATATATATATATGGAAAGCTCGACGGCACTTGAAGAATGGAAAGTTTCAATTTCATAAAAACAATTAGGATAGTTTCCATTCTAATGTTCAAAAGTTACAAAAAAAGTTTAATGTCTAAAGTGATGTTAATGTGCTCATTTTAATATAATAATTTGAATGTACTTCAAACTTTACTTGAACGAAATACAAAATCTTAAACTTCATTGTGGAAAATTTGCAATTGATATCCATGAGTTATCTCAACTCCTTTGTCGGATGGAATGTAAGGTAAAAGTAATGGCTTAGCAATTGAGTGGGGTTGAGCTTCGAAAATACAACTTTCTTTATTTTTAGTGAAGGTATGCTTTGTTATTATCAAAGACCCATAAAACGAACAATTGACATATGTCTTCGATACATACATTCGCATTAATTATCCGATCTCCTCTAATAAAATGTATCATCCCAGGCTTCATAGCTTTTGAATATTGAATTATATAAAATTTCATTTTATCAAGATGGTTAAAAGCTTCAATTTCTTCCAAAAGTCGAAAAACCATTCTCCATGTTATTGACTGTTACATAACACTGAATACTTTGAGTAAATTATCAAGGATGACTCGGAGTAATACACCTTGGGTTATATTAGGATTGTTGCTATAATTATGAAAATAAGGCGGTGACATCCAAGAATCAACACAAGATCTCGAGAAATAGTTGGAAACTAAGTTATTTTCCATTGTGATCATTCATCCTAATAATTTCAACCTAGTCTAACTGACCCCTAGATTAACTTTGTATTCCTCAACACTTAAACCTATGGACTGAAGTTCTCCTGAAGCCATTTCTACCTGTATGAGATCGTTTTGCATGCGGTTGCCAACCCGTATTTATTTAATGCATATGAAGAAATGAAACTATCACTAGCACCAACATCGAATAATATTTTGATTTTTATGTTGTTAATAGTACATGAGGACTTCACTACAGTGCACTAATGTCCTGTACTTTCCTCGAACAACTCCCAGGGAACATTTTCTGATGTGAGATGCAATTGCTTTTCTAAATTTTCCCCACCAAATCACAACACTTTCCTTTAGCTAAATATAGAAATCTCTGTCTTGAAGGTGGAAAAATATTCTCTCAATGTGAAACACCTTGTCATTCCTTCCAACCATGCTTCAGTATGTTCTACGACTTACTTTCCTAGAAATTCTAGGATTTTAATCTTTTGTAGCTCCCTAGAATTATCTTCCTATATTTGTCTATAATCTAAATCTTTGTACCCCTTTGGCTTTCCTCCCCCAAGGTGAGATCGCTCTTCTTTGGACTGGTTATCGTTGGTCTTAATAGTTTAAGGGGGCTTTATTTGTTTAGCCCCTTATTTTTTTCTTTTTTTTCATTAATAAATAAAATACTTCCTTATTCATGTTTTGGATAAGTATCTTTATCCATATCGGAAAATGATGACAGATATAATAATTAATAATAATATAAATACCCTTCCAAACACTATTGCAACATTATATATATATATATATATATATATATTTTAAATTTTATTATTATTATTATTAAGTGGATTGTCTTAATAGCTCTTTTCAAAAATTCCCTTTCACCCTATGCCTATGTATATATTTCAGAAAACTCAAAATTTTGTCCATCAAACCCTTATTTAAAGTTCAATAAAAAATTTGTCCATCAAACACTTTTTTAAAGTTCAATTAAGTTTGTTATTTTTCTTTTTTTTTTCTTTTCTTTTTTTTACGACAATGTTTGGCATATTTGTAATATATGGTCGCCTACAATCCTAAACTCAGCTCGCGGGTCAAATTGGGCTTCAATCAAATTGACAGTCAAAGGCAACCTCAACATACTTAATAATTAATGGTCACCAACAAGCCTAAACCCAACAATGGAATTTCTGAGAAGGGTCGAGAAAGGTGGAGCACAAGGATTGAAGGGTCAATTCTGAAATTATAAACCCTCAAGCTAAGATTCACTTCCAGAGAAGAACAAAATATCAAAGGTCAAATTCCTCATCTTGGCACCACAAGAGATGTGAATATAAGGCAGCCCGGGTGTTGTTTAGATTTGTGCTTTGGATCTTGAATTTGACACTATCGGTGATGCGTTCGAATCACGAGGAGCAAACTCTGGCCGGATTCAATTTTCTTTAGTGGTGAACGGTTGTCTGATTTCCATGTATAATTTTGTGAATTATAGCAATCGACTTGGAGATTCGTTGACCCAACTTGTGGCCGAAATTCTTCCTCGGACAGATCGCAGACATCATTCAACTGTTGCATCGCAAGGTTTAATTGCGTAAGAGGAATCACTTGGCAAAAGTTATCAATTGCAGGGCCACGCTAGTTTTCAGGGCCCCAATTATTTCTTCAATGAACGTCGGTTCCAGGAGTAATTTCTTCGATGAACGATTTCTTGTGTTGTTTTGCTGGATCATTGTGGGCCAAACTGTCAAAGCTATTGCTGAAATCAATCCCACAGTGGGTAGACGACATAAAAGAGGGACAAATTAAGAGACCCAAGTCGTTGTATACCCATAGAGAATGGGTATTTCACAGGAGCTCCACTGGGTACATCCGCCATGTCGACTCTAGCCTTTCGTCCTGCGTTATTCTTTCGCTTATACCGCCGGTTTGCTTTTTCACTGCCTTAGTCGTGGCAATTGCGGCTTACAATATTGTTGTGGCATCTGAGTTGTTTCCTCTGTTTATGCCGTTGTTGCATGCTTCTTCTCTTCCATATCAGCTTACTTTGCCCGCTCTGGCCCTCTTGCTCGTATTCAGGACAGAGGCTTCCTATTCTCGATATGACGAGGGGAGGAAAGCGTGGACTAAGGTTTATCTCTGGTGCCAAGGATTTTGCAAGGCAAGCCGTAACGTGGATCTGAGGTTTCGATGATGCCCATTTGAAAGATAAGCTTTTGCAGTATATTATGGCCTTTCCTGTGGTTCTCAAGAAGGAGGAAGAATGCACACCAGGCAGAACACATAGCTTCCCAACATCTTGAGGAGGAGGGGAATGATGTCTCTGAAGAGGCAAGCAATGCAGGGTTGAAGTCCAAAGTTGAAATACAACACCCTTGGCCAAAGTGGATTTCTTTAATGGATCACTTGGTGGCAAAAAAATTACTTTGAAAGCCCAACTCCCTCTGATGAAGACGCAGAATGTTCCAGTACCTCAGACATGTTTAATGATTTCAACCTCGTCAAAACTGCTTGCCTCAACTTTGCACGAGACCGTTCGGACATACTACGATCCTTGTCTAGGGAAGATATTAAATTTGTCGCCGAGTATGGATGCCACAACACAAACAGAAAGGTGGTCAATTCAGGAAAGCGTTGGAGGGAATATGTGAACCTGGACGAAGCAGTTGTATGCAGCATGTGGAACAGCAACCGAATTAAGGGCTTAGGCCTGTTGGAGTATTTACCTCGGACCTGAGGTTGACAAGGTGCTGAAGCTTGGGTCAACAACCCAAAAAAAATGGGCATTCACTGTAGCTTAGACCATATTAAAGTATGATTTAAATTTACAGAGGTTGGAAAATTTGAGGACAAATTTGATTTGAAGCAGATTTGAAACTCTCTAACATATGCGACACACCAGATGATCAGCAGCCACCATTTATTTGGTTGACAATAGACATTTGTGCATTTATATACTAATATTAAATATGTTGTTCTTGCAGCTCAAAGAAGTCAAGCTTATGCAAAAGGGGAAAAAGAAAAAAATCCAATAGCCGAAAGCTCCCTTCTGATGTTTTTCACCGTTAAATTTTGTTACTCCATCCAACATTAATACACCTTCAATCACTTTGAAAGAATAGAAAAACTTATTTTGCTGAAGGTGATTTTAAGGTTTAATATATGCAGAGGGTTATCGAAAATAAGATATAATTGTTTTATGTAATTAACTATCTTCAACATTTACAGATCTGCAGGTACAAGTAAAAAAAAAATCGTACAAACAATGAAAACTGTAAAACCCTAATACCCTAAGGTTGACAGAGTCTAAAACTATGCTCTGATACCATGTGTAAGGACCTTAATTTCCACAATTAACAATCATTAACAAAATTTATACTACACAATCCAGAGTGGGATTTTTGAAGCAGAATATATATCAATTGACTATTTAATACTTACCTAGAACCGTGTTTGAAGATGTTCCTGATCCGCCATGGCTCCAGCTCCCGTTACCAAACCGCCATTTTCCTCCCAGCCTATCTGGGGTCAACCTCTCCGGTCCCCAAATCCAGAAGACAAGTCTTCTAGCCCCCGTGCCCAAAACTCCAATAACAATCGAGATCACTCCATGACTCTGTTAGAACTCACTGCTCATGTCTCCCATAGTTAGAACTCCTCTGACAGCATCCGGGTTAGTTTTCCCACCTCACTGACCCATGCCCATCAAGTTCCCGACTCCCCCCCCCCTTTCTCCTTTTATACACAAATCTCCTAAGATATTTATTAAAATATCCTCCTTTTAATAAATATCTTGGATTTCTAAAATATCTTAGATTATTAAAATATTATTATTTAATAAATATCTTGGATTTCTAAAATATCTTAGATTTATTAAAATATTATTATTTAATAAATATCTTGGATTTATTAAATATCTTGAATTTATTAAAATATCATCATTTAGTTGCATAAGTCAATGCTTTTACTTTCCTTTGAACAAAATATTAGTTTATATTATGATAGTGGTAGGTATAATTTTTACTTTACAATACATTCATTATATTCTGGTGAGTTAGGTATTTACTCAATACTTTCAATAATTCACTCATTACTCTATACTGAGATTTTTTTATAATTGATTAATGCATGTACTAGTGCAGTACATGTGATACATGCATATGTAGCTATCATATGCAAGTCTCATATGCATGCTAATATTTCTATGTTCCATATAATTCGAGTTGGGTCATTACAATACAATATCACCATGTAAATGTCACTAGGAAACTCCAACAACATCATGAAACATCGACCTCCTACCACCATCATCTAACCTTGTGGGGGGCTAGAACCATCATCCAAAAACAAGATGCAGCATATCCCAGATAAATAAGTGCACCACAACCATACCATAATGAGATAGCATGCTCCAAGATACCAACAAATATGTAACCAAGGGGTGATCGACAGAGCAAACACATGTGAGAAGACCATCAAACTAGCAAGCACAAGTATCCAACCAAGGAATCGTAAATTTCTTCCAACCAAATACCTACATCAAATGATCCAATACCATAAAGAGAAGGGTATCCATGAAGATGTATCCCCCCAAGTCAATCTAATGTTTTGAGAAAACAGTGGCAAATCTCCATGACTATGATGAAAATCACAATGTGGAACCTCATACAATATGAGTAACACTCCCAACACAACCTAGACAAAGAACAGTGCCAAAAGAAAAGCTTCATTGTTTTTCCCTCAGACAAGAAGGGAAAAGCCCATCTGAGAAGCCACTGTTAGCCAAGTAAGCCTTGTAAGGAAGGCCCTAATAAATAACCAATCAAGCAAACACTTGGAGATTGTAGACACCCTCATCAACCACACACTATGTAATCTTTGGATCCAATGACTCTAAACATTAAAAAACACCATTGTGCACTAAGCACAGGCCCAAGTTGATGACATTGATGAAGTGATTTGGGTTATACAAGGAATGAAACAAAAGGAAAGAAAGTAAAACGAACACACATACACACACACACAGAAATATAGCAGAGTGAACAATAATAGTGAAAACCCAAGGCCCAACATCTATTAATATATAAAATAGCAGAATATTGTAGAACACAAAATCTATTACATGAGGTTGAAATAATGGTCTTTTAACATAAAGAAAAAACCGTAAGGGTCTTGTTACCCACCAAAATGGGTAACCCCTAGGAGAAAAAAAATTCTCTGATTTCATCAACTTGCCAATGAATAGCCATGTGATGGTCCACAGATAGTTGTGCCATAGATCTCTCCACATACATCTAGTCAAATGCTTCCTTCATCACCTAGCATACTTCTTGAAGAAAGGTGGTCATCTATTATAAGGTACATTAACCATTTCTATAGTCACGTGCTTTCATATAGTGTTAAGGGAATTCTAATATGAATCATTGGTTGAGTTGGATGATTGACCACTCTTGATTGTATCCTTGTTCCCACACTCCTCCTAGGAGGTTATCCCTTGAACCTAGTCTAGTGTGACCTTCCCTCAGGGCTTTTCTTTCTGTTGTTGTAATGTCCCTTCCTAAATTATTTTGGAACAGGATTTATTTTTATGTTATGAGGGCCAATTTTGGTGATGTCAGGGCCCATTTGATTTTCATTAGAAGACTTAGGAGTTAGAAGTTAGTTAACATTATGTTATGTTAATTTGTTGGTAATGTATGGGGGCTAACCACACATGAAATACGCACACCCTTAACAACTCATTCGAAAAGCAAGAGTGGGAACAGTGTATGGAAGAAATAGGCGGGAAGAAGGATCAACGAAGGTTACAAAAGGAAGGAAGCTCACATCATTTGGCATAATTGGATTATCGATTTTGATTTCAGTTGCTCGCGCTGCTTAGCCGGGTCACTTGTTGTTTAGCATGAATTTTCCAAGCAGAGAACTCACCCATTTTTCGGGGGGCTTTGAGTGCCACCCTAGATTGGTTTTCCATTATCATGCGAGAGAGCTTCATTGTGATATCTTCAGCATTTGCAATTAGTTTCCCCAACAGTGCTTAGTTCTGGAAGATGCAGTGGTATTATGGGAGGATGTAGTTGTGCTCCTGTGTGATTGTTGTTGGTTGATTTGACGGTGAAAGGTTCATTAGCTTGCTAAGCTATAGGCGAACCTAGGTTCATTATATTGTTAAGCTATACGCGAACCTCGAATGCTGAGAATGATAGACTATTTCTAGAGCAGCATGGCAGTCACTAGGCCAGCGCAGAGGAGGAGAGTTGGGCATAGCTGTGGGAGAGTGCCTCAGCCATTTGAGCCATTGTTTGCGGAGAGAGATAGAGGAAGTGCCGGAGGGATTATTTGTTGCATTCTTGGAGGGTTGTTGAGTATTTCGTTGGTAGTTATGTAGACTGCGTATGCAGCAGCTACTGGGGGAGCATAGGGCCTGTTGTAGGTCATTTTTGGAAGGTCAAAACTAGGCTAAACCATTTCTAGGTTTTTCTAGGATTTTGACAAGGACCTCAGAAATAATTTTGCAGAATTTCTTGAGCACCGGAGATGGGGTTTTCAGCGATATCTTTGCAGCAGACAGTGCAGATTTGCTAGGGCTTTTGGAGGTCGATTTTGGAAGGTCAAAACTAGGCCAAACCATTTATGGGTTTTTGACAAGGACCTCAAATATAATTTTGCAGAATTTTCTGAGCACCAGAGGTGGGGTTATCAATCATTCCTTCGCAGCAGCTAGTGCAAAATTGTTGGGACAGCTCAGAGCCTTCACTGGGTAGTTTCTAGTTTATCATTGTCTATTCTAGATTTTGCTTTGCTTGCCAAAAAGGCAAGCCTAGATGCATTCCTTCTATATATTTGTACTCTTGCCCATTTCTATAATAAATTGGCTCAGCTGCTTCCATGAATTTGATTGTCCTGGGTACTTACTGCATTGTTTGAAAATTCTATGGTGCAAATTTATTATTTTCTGCAACAGCATTGTTTTTCCTATTTTGGAACATTACATTAGTTCAAGAAGGGTGCAAATAGGAGGCACTGATTGAATGGTGTGCCAAAGGTAATCCATACTTCTCATTTTTCATCAGTCCCTTGTATCCACCTCCATTCTTTGGGTTGATTGTGATTTGTCTATTGATTTCTATAGCATCGGAAAGTGTTCTAAGTCTCATTTTTGGTAGAGAGGCTTGGACATCAGTTATCCAAAGAACCCAAAAATCATTTGTGGAAATTCAACTCGGATATGACTTTATTAAAATAATTAATTATTTTAATACAGACCCTAAGTTTAAACTTAGGGAAATTAAATAATTAAAGGGTATTAATAGAGCAGAGTGTGAATCTTCTAGAAAACGAAGATCAAGTCATCTTTTAATCTGAGCCATTGATTAAATGATATAATCTTGGTCGTTGATTCACCAGCGAGAAGACTATAAGAAGAGACTTGAGGGCCATTTGGAAATCAAGCCGGGGACACTCTCAGTACCCGAAGGAAATCGACTCTAAAGCAAGAGAATTCGATTTCAGTGGGTGAGATTGTAGAGGAAGGGTTGCAGAAGCAGGAGGAGGAGGGAGGAGTCAGTTATCGGGAAGCAGAAGTCAGGAGGATGAAGGGAAGGGTGAGCTGATAAGTAGCAAGACCCCCTCCACGCACAGCTCTCACGCTGGATGACGTAGAGGGTGAAGGAGGTCACCCCGAGGGTCTGAAATTTGTCTGGAAGGTCCAGAAAATACAGCCAGGTGTTTGCAAATTTTCTCTGCTCATCGGACTCTTGTAAATGTACTTTCATTTCTGAAGATAAATATAAAACCCTCATCTGTTGCACCAGTTTTCCCACATTGGGTTTTTTTGGAGACAATTGTCCAAAAATAACTGTGTTCATGTGGTTGTTTCTATTGAGCTACTTTTGTAAATTATCTTTCTGTTCTTATGCTCTTAATGATAGTGAAGATTTACAAATGTGTTTATTTCATAATTTTCTGAAGCATCTGTAAATAACTTATCTCATAAGTAGGAGAAATAAACCAAGTATTGCAGAAATATTTTCCTCTTGAAAATTTCACATTGTCACCAATACTAGCACCTTTTATCCTCATCTTTGAGTAATTTCCCCAAAACTTTTCTCTTAAACGGTTGATGCAGCTGAAAGAAAGATAAAAGCATATATAGCCACAAATGAAAGAAAAATGCTAAATGCTAAAGATGGTTGGGACAAATGTTGTGAACATCGGCATGGCGATAAAATCGGCAAGGGTCCAAAAAACCAAAAAATCATAAAAATCGGGAAAAAATCATTAAAAAATTGACAAACATCGGCAAAATTAAGATACCATAAAAATATCTTTAAAAATCGGCAAACATCGGCTAAGCCAAAAAATCGTGATTTCGAGATAAAATCGGGATGTTATCGAGATGTTCGCAACACTGGTTGTGACAACTAAAGTGTGTTGACCAAAGGCTAGCTTGAGCTCTACCCCCCTCATTAGCCATCACCTTGTTTTGAGCATATTATATTCTATCTAAATAAAAAGAACTTCTAAATGTGCCAACCCTGATGAGCAATAAATGTGTTAATTTCGCAGCTCAAGGACAAATTCCCTCCTTTGGACAGCCTTGCTAATCCAAAGAAGACCCTCTTTGCCCTTGGAAGAAATTAATTTGGTCAAGGAAAAATATATTTTTAATGTGAAAATCAAAATGTGCATAAAAGTTCAAGTCGAGTTTAAGAACAAATTGGGTCTCCAAGGAAGCATATAAATACGACTCAATGGCACCTCATTTGGACACACATCACACATCTTCTTCTTCTCTTTCGAGGTTCATACAACTGAAATTGCAGGGCTTTGTTCTCACATGTGCGAAGGGTTTAGAGGCAATTCTAATTTTCTGCATTGACTTTCTGTTGGGAGAGTTTGTCTAGCCGTTGACCAAGTTTTACTTGGAGTTTTGACCTCCTTTGACTTGCAAAATTTCGATTCCTTGAGGCCAAATTTTTCTAAGAGGCTGAATTTTCTGGGCACTTTTCACTGTTGTTGACCATTGACTTTGACCTCTGCACTCTAAAGTTTGACCGGAGAAATTTTCTCTCTGCTGACCAGGTTTGACCGAGTTGTTTGGAGTTGTTTTGATTCATCTTTGACCAGTGTGGAAGGTCGCATTGACTAGCAGTTTGACCAAGACTTTTGGAGGACTTCTTGACCGTTGACTTATGATTGGTTAGGTCATCATTTGTTGTTGTTGATTGTCATTAACTTTGACCAAAATTGACTTGGGACAGATTTGACTATTGGCTAATCATTTGGATATTGGTTGGTTGAATTTGTTGGATAGTCAAAATATTGACTTTGATGCTTGGTTGATGAATTGATCATTGTATCTCTTTGTTGAACATTTTATGACAATCTAATAAGAAAAAGAATTTGAAAGGGTTTTCCCCCTTATGGGGTTTTTCCCTAGCATTTGACCAAATTTGATGTCTCTTGTTATTACTCTTGATTGTCTTTTATTGTCATTGCATCTATTGTTCTTAATACAATTGTTATTTATCATTGGAAGACTAATTGATTGCTAATTGAAGAAAAGTATTGGGCTAAAGTGATTGTAACAGCATACAACAATGGAAAACTTACATGGTTTCAGAGTTAAGGTGAAGACAAGCCCAAGGGGACAAGAGACAAGAGAGCCTATTTGACTTGGTCAAGATGTCTACCTCTTGCTTCAAGGACTCTGAGAAGCTAGGTGACTCATCAAACTTTGTTGCTTGGAAGATCAAGTTGAAAGTGATGTTGGATGAAAATGTTGTCCTAGAATATGTGGAAGGAAAAGTTCTTGTACCTCTGGAAAATGCTTCTGCTACTACCAAATCCAAATACAAGAAAGGTGAGCTCAAAGCCAAGAAAATTCTCATTGATGGTTTGCAAGATAATTTACTTGTTTTTGTTGGAAGCTTGAAGAATTCTAAGGAAATCTATGATAAGTTGGTTGTGATGTATGAGGTCAACAACTTGAATCATATCCTCTCCTTGAAGAATAAACTCAAGAAATTGAAGATGAACAAGGGCGAATCAATCCTATGTCATGAGGGTATACCAACTAAGGGATCAATTGCAAATTGTTGGCGAGCATATATCTGATAGAGAGTTGGTGATGGTCACTCTTCAAGGTCTTCCTCCTATTTGGGAAAGCTTCATTACTACTATAAGCAACAAAAATGTACTCTCAACATTTGATGAGCTCGTTGGAAAATGCACTCAAGAGGAGACCAAGATGATGGCCAGAGGGAGGATTCAAAAGCATGAAGAAGGAGATCCCTCTGCATTTGTTGCTCAAGGCAAGAGAGAAAAGAAAGAGGAAAACCATCTGGTTCAAGAAGGCCTCCCCCTGAATCTAAGAACTCTAATAGAAGATTAAGGGATATTGAATGTTTCAATTGTCACAAGCATGGTCACTATGCCCGAGACTACCTGAAGAAGAGAGATGGCCTAAGGTCCAATTACAACAACAATCATGGCTTCAACAACAATAGGTTTAATGATAGAAGAAGAGGCAATGATAAAAGAAGAGTTGATGATAGAAGGAGAGATGATAGAAGAAGAAGAGATTCCCCTGATGATCGAGAAGAAAGCCATCGTCTGCAAAACAGGTCAAGGAACTCCAAGTATGAAAATAATGCAACTACTAGTCAATTTGAATATATTCTTATATCATTTTTTCTAGTTCTTTCCCTCCAGATTCGTATGATAGTTGGTTGGTTGATAGTGGGGCTTCTAGACATTTATTTAAATACCGGGAAGTCCTCTCAAATGTTGATTTTTGTAGCATCCAGAAGTGTTCCAAGTCTCAAACTTTGCAGGGAGGCTTGGAAAGCAGCATTCCAAAGAACCCAGAAACAGTTTGTGGAAATTCCACTCGGTTCATGACCTATTAAAATAATTAATTATTTTAATGAAGACCCTAAGTCTAAACTTAGTGAAATGAAATAATTAAAGGGTATTAATAAGTCAAAGTATGAATCTTCTAGAAAACCTAGATCAAGTCAAGTTTTAATCTTAGCCATTGATTAATCTTTTAATCTGGATCATTGGTTCTCCAACAGGAAGATTATAAAAGAAGGCTTGAGGGTCATTTGGAAAACAAGTCGGGGCATACACTCGGTACCCAAAGGAGATCGATTTTGACGTAAGAGAATTTGATTTCAGTGGGAGAGTTGCAGGGCGAGGAGGTTGCAGAAGCAGAAGGAGGAAGGAGTCAGCAGTGATCGAGATCAGGGACGGAGGGCAGCAGTGGGCCACAGGAGGCAGCTTGAGGCTACAGCGCAGACACAGTCTCCACGCAAACTTACGTAGTCCAACGCTGCGACCGCGCAATGAATCACGCAGACAGACACAAGGGCCAGCAAGCGCTGATCAGGGTGTCGGAGAATTATCCGAGGGAGCCGGAAATTCAGTCTCAGGTGTTTCAGAATTTATCTGCCATGATATTTTCCTGTAAAGATATCATTTGTTGAAGAATTAATAAAACCCTCATCTGCTACACCGGTTTTCCCGCATTGGGTTTTTATGGGAACAATTGTCCAAAAATAATTGTGTACATGTGATTGGTTCTTGTGGTTATGTTCCCTACTGTTTATTTCTCTACATATATATTTGTGAATGTTGCAGTAGTGTTTATTTCGATATTTGCCAGAATATTTCTGAATAATAACTTATTGAAATAATAAGTAGGAGAGATAAATCTATCACTACAACTGCATAGTTTTTAGTTTGAAAATTTCACATGGTATCAAAGCCAAAGATGAATAAAAGGAAGGGGGAATCAACCAATGGACAGAAATCTACTGTCGCAGTTCTCCAGGAAGGGGAAGAAGCACGACAGAATAGATGGATCATGATGTCCCTGTATTGGCATCCAGACTTGACGAAGATTTTGCTTGCGTATCGAGCATTGCTTCTTCTAATGTCTGGTATATTGACAGTGGAGCCTCTACTCACATGACTGGAGTATGGGATTGTTTTTCCGACTACCAAGAAGAGCAGATGAATTTCAAAATAACCATGGGTAAAAAAGAAAAATGCACTCCCATTGGAAGAGGTACTGTAGCTTTTCAAACCGAGGCGGGAAATAGAATATGGGCCACTAATGTGTTGCATGTGCCGAGTTTGGGGATGAACTTGCTCTCAGTGTCTCAAATTCAAAACTGAGGTTATGACGTCTACTTTATTGGCAATAGAGTCTATGTCAAGCACCCCAATTGGAAGAAGAAGGCACAGATCGGGGTAAGAAGCAACAAACTGTACAAAGTTCAAACTACAGCTTGACTCTCCAATGGCACTGGTCGGCAGCGCAAATGAAACGGATTTGAATGAGCTATGGCACAGAAGAATGGGGCATTTTCATCATGGGGGGTTGAGAACTCTCCAGAGACTGTCACAGGTGTTCCAGAACTGAGCACTAAACAAGATGATGTCTGCAAGGGGTGTGTATTGGGAAAATATGCCAAGACAGCATATCAGAGAAGCAACAATAGGGCCAAGGGTATATTGGACCTGATACACTCAGATATCTGTGGACCGATGTCCACTAGAGCTCTTAGCGGTGCCGTATATTTCGTCACCTTCATTGATGACCATTCCAGGAAAACCTGGATCTACTTCTTGAAGACCAAGGATGAAGTTTTCAGTCGATTCAAAGAGTTTAAGGCTCTGGTAGAAAATCTGACAAGGAAGCGGATCAAGGTATTACGATCATATAATGGTGGTGAATACATAGATAAAGAGTTCACTGGATTCTGCGCAAGGGAAGGCATCAAAAGAGAGTGGACAACTCCATACAATCTGGAGCAGAATGGTGTGGCAGAAAGGAAGAACCAGACTATTGTTGAAGCAACAAGAGCCATGCTATATGACCAAGACATGCCCAAATTCCTGTGGGCTGAAGTGTGTAATACAGTTGTCTACATTCGGAACAGGACTCCTCACGCTACACTAGGAAAGATAACGCCATAAAGTGTCTTCACTAGTAGTAAGCCTGAAGTGATTCACTTTAGGATCTTTGGCAATATAGCTTATTGTCATGTGCCCAATGAGAAGAGGAAGAAGTTGGAGATGACTGTTGAAAAAGTGTATCTGGTAGGATACAGCGAGAATGCAAAGGCATATCGCATCTACATTCTTGAGAGTAGAAAAGTCGTGGTGCAAAGGGATGTGAAGTTCATGCAGGAGAAGGCCTTCAGAAGATCCCGTGAGTTGCCTTTTGCTACGCAGTCTGAGGAAGAGCCTCTAGTTCAGCCCCAACATTCAATAGCAGAAAATTCAGTTACCTCTCCAAGGCATAGGGATTCAAGGGATGTGTCTCCCGAGGATTTGCAAGAGGGAGAGCCGGTAGATCCACCCACTACCAGTGGGAGAACAAGCAGGGAACTTCGACAGATTCTGAAGGATGCAGAGGACTTTGTTAGAATCCCCCAAAATGAGAAGAGGTTGTAAGCAGCCTGAGAGGTATCAAGCCTTGGTTGCTCAAGTCGGAGAACCTTCCAGTTTTCGAGAAGCAGCTCAGCACCAGGTGTGGGTTGGTGCAATGGTGGAAGAATACAGTTCCATCATGACAAGTGATGTCTGGGAAGTGGTCCCCAGACCTCAGGAGAGATCAGTTGTAGGATCCACGTGTATCTACAAGATCAAGTATGTTGCAGACGGCGGCATCGAGAAATTTAAAGCCAGGTTTGTGGCTAAGGGGTATGCTCAGAAGGAAGGGATTGTGTTAAATTCTGAAGATGTTCTATGCTAGATAAAAATATACTTTAAACTTCTAGGGCTAAATGAAAGTAAGATGAAGATAGAACATACCAATAGATCGATGGAAGACAAGCCAAAACAAAGATAAATAATGGTGGCGTTACGGCAGTCAGCAAGATGCATCAACCAGCAAAGTCTCCATAAGATTAGCCAACCCAATGTGTCACACAACCCCAAGACGTCTCATCAAGAACGCTCCACCAAGACGTTGCACCAAGAAGCCCTAAACGCAGAATCAAGAACGTTGCTCCAGCACCATCAAGAAAGAAGAGAATGCCTCCACAAAATGTGTGTGTGAAATGACCTCCAAGTCTCTCCAATATATAGTCATATGTGGGGGTGTGTGACACATCTCTTATGCATGTGGGATAAATCAGGCCGACCTTGGACATGTGGAATAAATTCAAAATACATGTTCCGCTCATCCGATCAAAATGATCTTTAGATCGATCTTGCACCTCTCCGAAAGAGGAATCCAACAAAAATATTGGCATTGTCATCTGAGCATCACAACATGGAGTTTGGACCTAGTTGCCCAAAATTAACACTCCCTCTCAACTAGGGAGAACTCCATCCACCAGTGCCATCCAAACATCATGCATCATCCCGTCGTAACTTGCTTCATTGGCTTCTTTATTTCAGAACAAAAAGGTGAGTCACAAAGACATCACTCACAGCGGACAAAATCAGCGCAGAGGTCTAAAACCTCTATAGAACTCAAAGGAGTCTCATACTAACCCGAAGTTAGTTGGAGGTCTGAAACCTCACTTGGACTCAAAAGAGTCATATACTAACCCGAAGTTAGTTTAACTGACCCAAAGTCAATTGGGGGTCCGAAACCTCACTTGGACTCAAAAGAGTCATATACTAACCTGAAGTTAGTTTAACTAACCCGAAGTCAGTTGCAGGTTCGAAACCTCACTAGACTTGATCCCAAATCAAGTGGTTGGACACGTGCCATCCTAGACATAGAGAGTACGGCAATCTCCGATGCGTCCATCGGTCTTGCTATTGGTCTCTATCCACATTTCCCACCTCATTGGCCAAATGAGAGGTACTTCCCATGAGTCCGGTACTCCATGGGTAGGATGCATACGGGGCACAGATCAAAGAAAGGTAAACCAACTCAATATCATCATGGTGGGGCGGAAGCACACCAACAAGGCTCGGCAAGCCTAGCCCTGTGGTTGCTTATAGCTCCAAGAAGCTATCCCCAAAGCCCCCCTGCAGCTCCCAAAGTTCATCGTCCAACAGGACCCTCCAAATAGGGTCGTTCCACGATTCCAAGATTCTCACGAAAGGTTAGGAACATGACTTTCCCCAAGGGCTCTGTGAGAATATCCGCGACCTGCTCATTAGTTCCTATATGATCGAGCCTTATGGCGCCTCGCTGTACCACATCCCAGATAAAATGGTACCAGATATCAACATGATTGGATCGATCGTGGAACACGGCATTCTCTGACAAACCAATCCCTCTCTGGTTACCACAAAGGATAACAGTGGCATCTAGCACATGGTCGAATAGCTCACTGAAGAGATTTCGCAACCAAGTGGCTTCACAACAGGCCATACACGCTGCAATGTATTTGGCCTCAGCGGTGCTCAAAGCTACCGACTTCTGCTTCCTACCCGAAGCAAACCCAAGTGTCAAGCAGCATCCAAATGTGCTCTTGCGACCCACCACACTGCCCGCCCAATCGACATCAGTATATCCACAGAGTCTCAAACTCCCTGCAGTGTATCTTAGCCCATGGTCTATCGTGCCCTAGAGATATCTCAAGAGTTTCTTGGCACCAACCCAGTGAATGTTATGAGGATCAACCATGTGTTGACTCAAAGTGTTGACTACACAACATACGTCCTGACGGATGTTCCCTAAGAACATCAGGGCCCCTATGAGTTGACAATACTCGGTAGGATTTGCTAGCACAGGCCCAGCAGCGCTTTCACTCAACTTTTTAAAGTTGAGTTCCATCGGTGTCGACACGGACTTATAATCCACCATACCAAATCTTTCCAGCAGCTTCACAATATATTTTCCTTGAGAGAAGAAAATCTCGCGAAGTCTCTGCCAAACCTCCAAGCCTAAGAAGTAATGCATCAGTCCTAGGTCCTTCATCTCGAACTCAGAAGCGAGCTCCCTCTTACACTGGTGAATCCACATACAGCACCAAAATGAGAGGCTTTTCTCTATCAACTTTGAAGTAAAGGTTTGGATCAGCATTACTACAAGTGAAGCCCAGCTTCATCAAGAAGCCATTTATCCTCTCGTACCAAGCCCTGGAGGCTTGCTTCAACCCATAGAGGGCTTTCTTCAACCTACATGCATGAGAGTCTCTATCCTGGACTTCGAACCCCAGAGGTTGCTCCTCATGCACCTCTTCCTATATCGAACCATGCAGAAAAACAGTATCACATCCATCTGATGTAGACTCCATCCTTGCGTAGCAGCAAGGGCAATAACAGATCGGATGGTGGAATATCAGACCACAAGTGCAAGTATATCATCATAGTCTACACCTTCATTTTGAGAGAGGCATCGGGTAATTATTCTTGCCTTGAACTTTCCAGCACAACTATCAGATCCATGCTTGATCTTATAGAACCATTTTGAGGTGACAACAGCTTTGTCCTCCGGTCTCGGAACCACATCCCAGACATCATTCTTCATAATGGACTCCTGCTCTTCTTGTATAGCATCCTCCCAGACTTGATGCTTTACGGCTTCTTCAAATGATCCAGGATCATATTGTACTCATGGCTGCTAGATACCCTTGGTATCTATTCGGCTTCTTGCTTTCCCGAAATGTCCCCCTTTGGGGCCATATGTCTCTTGGCATCTTCGAGAGAGTCTTTGAGCCATGAGGGTCTTCCCTTCTTTCCGCAACGTCATTTTCTCAGAGGCATACACGGTTGTGGTCTCCCTCTTAATGCCAGCTCCTCTTGTGAGAGAAGACATCTATAAGAACATCCTCCCAAGAATTTTACAGGCAGCATATTAGATAAGTCAAAGTGTATCAGATGTCTTTGTGACACTTGAGGAATGAGGAAAAGTCCCCTATGCTTTCCTTTGGCACAACCCTGACAAATGCTCTCATCATTTGAATTCGGGCATCCCAAACACCAACTCAGAAAGGGCTTTGTAATCATGGGCCTGAATCTTACTCACCCACTGTCAAGGCCATACAAGAATCATAACCATATACTGCCATATATCTGTCATACATCTTGACAGGTATCATATATTGTCATATCATTGATTACAGTGTTGCCATAATACCATACACCACTATCCTATTCATCACTGCCATACAAAACTGAAGATATCAAACTTCATGGTTATATATATTTTTCCATATGCCTCTGAAGATACCACAGACCAAGTTCATATAGATTCTACCCTATATAGTGAGGTCATATATACTTTGCCATATGCCACTGTTCTAATCCTTAGATTTCCTTAAACAGCATTCAAAGACAGACAAACTTTCCATGTAAGAATTAATTTTACATACCTCTTCTTTTGTCTGCCTTCTAAATTCTTACAATAGATTTCCAATGATTGCCCTAAACAAGTAGATGGCACAATCAAAGACTGCAATTTTTAGCATTCAGGCATTAGTGATCAAATGGTACGTCCCTGAGCTAGTGGGATGCAATTGATGAAGCTTGGTCTGGTTAGGGCTTTTTGTAAATCATTGTTGTCCCACTCAACTGTTCCAAAACTCCTCATTTCAGCTGCAGTCTTTCTTGGCATACATGATGATGCCCTTCGCTGTCTCTAAGGGTTGATATGTACCTTTGTTAGACATCTCAGCCTCCTTATCTATGCTTGTGTATGCCTACGGCCCTTATTGAAGCAACAGGTCTGAAGTGCAGCTTTACCAAGAGGGAGATTATGCCTCACATTGTCCACAAGTCAGCCCACAAATTCGGCCTACCTTTCTGTTCTTGAAATCAGATCTGTAATGACAAATTTACCCATACAAAGAGACTAGAATTCTCCTCAAGACCAGCGACTGTCCTATCTGAAACATCTCAGCCCTGTTGTAGAAGAATAACCCAAAACAAGACAACCCTATAGGTGGTTGTCCCCAGCAGCAGAACAAACTGACCTCAAATCTTATAGTCTTATTGAGCTTACTGTTCTTCTATTTTCTGGTCCGAGCCTTCAACAGGTGTTAAATCTTATAGGTTTAAAGTCATCAGTATCACCACAAGTCCGAGCACTTTTGAGCCTCACAGCACTATTTTGAAACCGCAATGCTACCATTGATCTTGTCCAATTCTGAGCCTTCAACTGGGCTTGAAATCCAAGCCTCTTCAATGATAACTTGTTGGAATGACGATTGCCGTTAGACCAAAACCCGCAGGCATTAGTCTCCGCTACAATCGCCAGAGTTAGGATCCACGAGAGGCGGTTAGTCCATGTCGCGAAACACACAGGGAGCATTGAACCCAATGTCCAACAATCTCCCCCCCAACGCGAGCCGGGTGAGTTTCGAACTCGAGACCTGTCGCTCTGATACCACTTGTTGGAATGACGATTGCCGTTAGACCAAAACCCGCACGCATTAGTCTCCGCTACAATCGCCAGAGTTAGGATCCACGAGAGGCGGTTAGTCCATGTCGCGAAACACACGGGGAGCATTGAACTAACTGTCTGAGCTGCAACTTGAGGTGAGAACACTTTTCCGAGGTTTTAGAGGTGACATTCCACTACACTGCTGCAATCCAAGTTCTTTAAATACTTCTCCACAGCCAACACTTCTTCAAAAAGTCCGAGATTCCAATTCAACAAGGGCTTACTGAAGTCTATATAATGTTGTAATTAACTATTCTAGTTAGGGCATTTTGCACGCTGCACCATCCACTAACCAACCATTGGACAACCTTCTTCTAGCTGCGGCCTAGGCAAGACAAGGTGCCTTGTTAATGGGCTGATGTTCTAGGCATGTGGCAGCCTTTAAAGACTCTACGTTGGCTTGTTCATGGGTAGAGATTTGGTCACAGGTTAGGGCTCCCACTGTAACCTATACTAACCCAACCTTCCTGCCCAAACCACACCTCAAATGATGCAACCTCCTCTCCTTTACATCCAAGGTGATCTTGCTATGTGAGGAGGCACCTATAGCTCCACGTTAGGGTTGTTTTGACCCTCAAAACGTCACCTACAGGCCTGTAGCATGGTCATCATAGGTAGGTCCCTTTGTTGGCCTGATTTAGGAGGATTTGCTGCGATTCTATTGCCTAGAATAGTCCTCTAGTTTTCCTCTTTCTCCATGTTGTCTAGCCCTCCAAAACACCATTGTTTTGGACCTACAATCAATAAGATATGTGGCCTTGTCTAGGGCTTACTAATTCTGCACCATAGCACTTCCATAGACCCTATCACTTACGTCCTTGACACAAAAGGATGCAGCCTCTTCTACGCTGCCTTCTAGACTACTCGGATACTCCAAACAATCTCGTCTTCCATTTGCAATTAATTCGCAGAAGTAACCGCATGTGGCAACCTTTAAAGACTCCACACTGGATTGTTTGGAGTGGTTAGGCCTGCTGCCTACCACAGTCCACTGCGGCCTCCTTACAACATGCTTAATCCACCTTCCTTCTCCACGTGCAGCCCTAAAAACAAATCCGATGTCACTTACAGCTCCTCGGCCTCCAACACAGACTTCTTCGCGCTTTTTAGAAGACTTCTCCACACTGAAGGTTAGGCACATGTATTTCGACCGCATCAAACAGTCCTTATCTCACTGCCCTAGATTCTCAACAAGTTGGGCTTTGTCTTCTCCTTAGCTCTGATACCATGTTAAATTCTGAAGGTGTTCTATGCTAGATGCAAATATACTTTAAACTTCTAAGGCTCAATGAAAGTAAGATGCAGATAGAACATACCAATAGATCGATGGAAGACAAGCCAAAACAGAGATAAAGAATGGTGGCATTACGGCGGTCAGCAAGATGCTTCAACCAGCGAAGTCTCTGTAAAGTCAGCCAACCCAATGTGTCACACAACCCCAAGACGTCTCATCAAGAACGCTCCACCAAGACGCTGCACCAAGAAGCCCTAAACTCAGAATCAAGAACGTTGCTCCAGCACCATCAAGAAAGAAGAGAATGCCTCCACAAAATGTGTGTGTGAAATGAACTCCAAGTCTCTCCGATATATAGTCATCTGTGGGGGTGTGTGACACAACTCTTATGCATGTGGGATAAATAAGGCGAACCTTACACATGTGGAATATATTCAAAATACATGTTCCGCTCATCCGATCAAGATGATCCTTAGATTGATCTTGCACCTCTCCGAAAGAGGAATCCAATAAAAATATTGGCATCGTCATCTGAGCATCACAACATGGAGTTTGGACCTAGTTGCCCAAAATTAACAGAATGACTATGAAGAAACCTTCACCCCAGTAACCAGGTACACCTCTATCAGGTCCGTGATATCCCTTGATGCACAGATGGGATGGGAAATTCACCAGATGGACGTCAAGATAGCATTCTTGAATGGGGTGATAGAGGAAGAGGTGTATATAGAAAAAACGGAGGGCTTTGAGACACATGATCAAAAGACTCATGTGTACAGATTGAAGAAAGCGTTATATGGACTGAAGCAAGCTCCGAGACCCTGGTATGGTCAAATTGACAGCGACCTGCAGAAGATGGGATTCGTCAAGAGCGACGCAGATCCCAACCTCTACTATCTGAGAGTAGGGAGTGAGCCTTTGATACTGGTTGTGTATGTAGATGATTTGTTCTTGACGAGATCATCAAGGCTCATCACAGACTGCAAGAAGAATTTGACATGAAGGATCTAGGACGGATGCACTATTTTCTGGGGTTGGAGGTTTGGCAGCAGAACAGGGAGATCTTCCTTGGTAAAGGGAGATACACTACGGAGATCCTAAAGAGATTTCAGATGGAGGATTGTAGACACATGACAACTCCAATGATCACCAACTGGAAGAAAATCGACACGTCCGAAGACGATGAGGTTGATCCTACGCTATATAGACAGCGCATAGGGTCATTGATATATCTGGTAAATACAAGGCCAGACATCTGTTATGCTGTAAATACCCTCAGTCAATTCATGGTGGAACCGAAGAGGGCACGTTGGGCAGTGGCCAAGCATGTTCTCAGGTACCTTTGAGGAACAGTCGAGCTTGGATTGAAGTACACCCGCAACAATGATGTCAGGTTGAGTGGTTTCACCGACACAAATTGGGTTGGAAGTTCAGTTGATCAAAAGAGTACCAACAGGTGTTGTTTCAATATAAGATCAGGAATAACTTCCTGGTGCAGCAGGAACAGAATTCCGTAGCACTGAGTTCAACAGAAGCAGAGTATATGGCAGCCAGCACAGCTTCATGCGAAACCATATGGCTTCGAAAACTGTTAGTGAACCTACTCAAGGAGAAAATGGAAGCGACCAACATCTTATGCGATAATCAGAGTTGCATCAAGCTCTCTGAAAACCCTGTGTTTCATGATAGGTCGAAACATATTGACATCAGGTGTCACTTCATCAGGGACTGTGTACAACATGGAGTGGTTCAGTTACGGTACAGTCCAACAGGAGAACAGGTGGCAAACATCCTCACGAAGGCTCTAGGGAAGACAAAGTTTGTCTACTTTAGATAGAAGATGGAGATGGTGAAGAACCCCTTCCAGTAGCAGGAATGGATAGACTCAGTATTCAGAGGGAGTTGTGGTACAGATGCAGCAGCGACAGTGGCAGTGTCAAAGGCAGCAGTACAGGAGACAGCAGTGCAGCAGATGAGGGGCAGCATTAGAGATCAGCAGCGTAGCAGGTACTTCAAAAGCAGAGCAGCATGCAACAGTGATATTGTTGGAACACTTTCCTCGCTAAGAGGGAGTGTTGATTTTTGTAGCATCTGGAAGTGTTCCAAGTCTCAAACTTTGCAGATAGGCTTGGACAGCAGCATTCCAAAGAACCCAAAAACAGTTTGTGGAAATCCCACTCGATTCATGACTTATTAAAATAATTAATTATTTTAATGAAGACCCTAAGTCTAAACTTAGGGAAATGAAATAATTAAAGGGTATTAATAAGTCAAAGTGTGAATCTTCTAGAAAACATGGATCAAGTCAAGTTTTAATCTTAGCCATTGATTAATCTTTTAATCTGGGTCGTTGGTTCTCCAACACGAAGATTATAAAAGAAGGCTTGAGGGTCATTTGGAAAACAAACTGGGCATACACTTAGTACCCGAAGGAAATCGATTCTGAAGTAAGGGAATTTGATTCCAGTAGGAGAGTTGCAGGGCGAGGAAGTTGCAGAAGCAAAAGGAGGAGGGAGTCAGCAGTGATCGAGATCAGGGACGGAGGGCAGCAGTGGGCCACTAGAGGCAGCTTGAGGCTATAGCACAGAGAACCCACGCAGTTTCCACGCAGACTTACGCAGTCCAGCGCTAGGACTGTGCAATGAATCTGATGCAGTGAAGCTTTAGACTAGAACACAATCTGATGCTACAAAAATTAATATTGTAGAGGAGTCGTGAGACTCCATCACATTTCGACAAATGAGCAGATAGTAGACATACTCACCAAGGCTTTGCTAAAAGGGAAGTTCATGGTCTTCAGAGAGCAGCTCGGACTGACAGATGTGACCCTCACAGGTGTTGAAAATGTAACTAGTGTTGGTCTTCATAATTGCATTTTGCATCACAACTTGATGTTATCATTGTACTTGTCAAAAGAGAAGAAAAAGAAAAATGTATTTTGTAAAAGAAAATTCATTTATTGTAAATGGGTTTCTTGACCATGGTTTTGGTCCAAGGTCAAGCACCCATTGTGTGCTCTAGGTTTTGTACAATAAATCAAGTCAAAATCATGATGTGAAGTCCCTTGGAGGGGTCATGTATCAATGTAAAGGAACAATTTTTATGTCATTGAAAAATTCTAAAAACCACCCAAGAGATCAACTCAGCTAGCCCTAAAGGTCCGCCTAGAAGAGGCTCAAGGACCCACCCTGAAGGCTATAAATTAAGGAGAATCTGTCCTCCATCTACACACTTGAGCATTGATTTGTTTTGGGCATATCGCAACGCATGATTCATTCCACCCCAAGCCGCCAATCAACTCAAATGCTAAGCACCAAATCACAACTGAGGAACCCATGAGGGCATATGCACACAATGCGTCCAATCTCATTTCCGCGTCTGAGCCTGAGCATTTAGGTAGTGACAGTATTATGATTTTAGTATTATCCTCTAAGAGTTCATTTTTGAGTGTATAATCCTGGACTTGCAGACCTCAAATCCGTTAGCCATCCGTGTGAGAAGTTTCTATTTTGAGGGATTTTAGGTGTGCATTTTTATTTATTTTAGCCCACACTACATTTTTTTTATATAGCCATGAATTTGCCCTAAAATTTTCTAGTTACTTAACGGCCATGAATTTATTGTTGCTGCCCCATCCCTGTCGCTGCAATTCTGGTACCCATCACTATCTTTAGCACATCCAAATAGATGGATATTCGATAATCAAAGTCAGCCATGTTGTTGGACACTTGTGGATTATGACATTTAAGCCTTTGATACATGGCGACAACCAATTTAACTTGTGCAGACATGCAAAAAGGTAAAAGAAGGTATGTTTGGGTGGGCAGAAAGGAAGGTTGGGAGCATCTTGAAAAAAAAAAAAAAAAAAATTTATTAAAATTGGGATAAGGTTGTTTTAAATTAAAATAAGTTTATAAGGAATGGGGATTAGCTAGAAGGAATCTATAGGAAAGGAGAGTTGATGATTAAGGAAAAAAAAATATTTAAATAATTAGAAATATAAATTATATGTTTTGAAGGAGATAAATGTTCAAGAAGGTCCAACTTTATATAAGTCCAATCTAGGCAAATATGACAAAGTAATACTATAGTCTGTGAAAACCCTTTCATTTTACTAAAGAAGTATTACACATAGAATATCCTGCATTAAGACAAGGAGGTCGCGTTTAATCCAAGGTAATAAACAATGGAAGAATATGAGATAATGTTTATAGAGTTGGTAAAACATGTTCCTTATCTAGATACTGACGAACGTCAAGCCAAGCGTTTTGTATATGGATTAAATCCTCGAATCAAGGCTATGGTTAGAATGTGGATACTCAAGGCAATCACAGAATCCTTGATGTAGTCAACAATAATCAGGCAATGCATCAATCCATTGTTGTGGAATCTTCAGGTACTATCAATGGAATAAAACTTAAAATTTTATTTGATACTGTTGCTACTGATAGTTTTATTTCATCATATGCATTAAATAGATGTGGGTTGGCAGCGTACAAGCAAAACGATTTCAGACAGGTCGAAATGGCTTCAAGAGCACTTTAGTCCATAGGTTTAAGTGTTGAAGAATACAAATTTAATCTAGGGGTCAGTTAGACTAGGTTGAAGGTACTAAGATGAATGATCACAATGGGAATTAACTTAGTTTCCAACTATTTTTCGAGGTCTTGTGTTGATTCTTAGATATCACCGCCTTATTTTCATAAATATAGCAATAATCCTAATATAACCCAAGGTGTATTACTCCGAGTCATCCTTGATAATTTACCCAAAGTATTCAGTGTTATGTAGTATTCAATGACAAGAAAAGTGGTTTTCAACTTTTTGAAAAAATTGAAGCTTTTAACAATGATAAAATGAAATTTTATATAATTCGATATTTGAAAGCTATGAACCCTAGGATGATACATTTTATTAGAAGAGATGGGATATTTAATGCTAATGTATGTGTCTAAGACATATATCAAGCTCAATCCCACTTGATTCCTAATCCATTACGTTTACTTTACATTCCATCCGACAAAGGAGTTGAGATAACTCCCGAATATCAGCTGCAAATTTTTCCACAATGAAGTTTAAGATTTTGTATATCGTGCAAGTAAAGTTTGAAGTACATTCAAATTATTATATTAAAATAAGCACATTAACATCACTTTAGATATTAAACTTTTTCTGTAACTTTTGAACATTAGAATGGAAACTATCCTCACTATTTTTATGCAAATGAAACATTTCATTCTTCGAGTGACGTTGAGCTTTCCATATATATATCTTACTAGCTGATAACTATAACCATTGATGAAATGAATTTATACAAATATCTTGTATACCATTTTATTATGCTAATACTTTAATAAACTATCCAAGTATATGTGTAAGTGGTTTAAGGAATAGACTGAAGGTTTAAATTTTTATAGTTTAATATACACTAAGTTGGACATTTTGATATTCAACCATTATGTCATTGTTAAGACAAATAATTAGCCATTTACAACCGTAAGGATATATTGATGTCCAAAACGAAATAATATGGCAACATAGCATTTTCATGGAAAGGAAAACAATGTGGTTTAGGAAAGAGAAATTAGGGACATTATGACACTATATAAGATGATTCATGGTAATTTTTTTAGGCATATATAAAGATTAGTTGGCGGAGTTGCTCCAAAGAAGTTAACTTTTGAAGAAAGGAAGAATGGTAATGAAAGCATGACTATGGACATTATGGCAAGACCATTAGATGTGAAGCTACAACCACATAAAAGGCTAACCTAATTTGAGGTAAATTGATGGATGAAAGAAGACACTATCTATTCAAGAAATGTTGGGAGAAATAACGAGCAATCAAATTGAGAGTACAAGTATAATTCGCTAAAAGTACACATCAATCGAAGACAAAATGGATGAAACATATGTTAAGATGGTAAGGGACCACCCTGTAAGATAGTAAACACACTATTACAACAAGACGATATAGTTACCAAGAGAGTGCAACGAAAAATTTCAGAGTTTGATCTCCATTGTTACCATAATATAATCAATATAGTACCTTGGGAGGACGGGAAAAGAACGAAATGGCAAACTTCTGATGATGATTAAAAAAAAAAAAAAATGTTAGTTATCATAATCAACTTAGAATATTGAGATCGACAAAATAGCACCAAAGGTGAGTGAGTGGAAGTTTCACAAAGCAATATAAGAAGTCAATGACATTAAATTAAAGAGTGAATCTATAATAAAATTGATAAATTATAGGATGATTTATGTGCATAGCAACATCTATAATCGTTTCGCCCTATAATGGGAGAGTCACATTATAAGATTTTCCTTAAGTGACTAACTATATCCATGGATTATGGACATCAGGGAGTATGATTAGGAAATTCTATCCCGTGATGCCTTAAAACCTGAAATGATAAATAGATTACGTTCGATATCCACATTATTGAATTTATTTATAGGGTCTTACCCAAGTTGGGAAATAGTAACAACATTTCCAAGTGTAATAATTGTATGCATTAAGAGAAGAAAAGAAAACCATGATGACTAGAGGTGAGAAAACAAAGTCAATTTGATAATATGTTATTTTTCAAATTGAAGTAGACATGGAATATTAGGAATATCTGGTATAAGGAAATGAAGGGGTGATTTCTATCAAGAAGAATTTTCTTAGGGATATGAGCAACATGATTTGGTAAAGGTCAAAGCAATGACCTATAAGGAGTTGTGAATAATCCTAATTTGTTAAGAATAACAAGTGGCAAACTGCGAAAATGTTTAAAAATAAAAATTAAAGATAATAATTGTACACCGTTAGAAAAGAAGATACATTTGGCGATGAGATGAGGCCTACGAACTAATAAGAAAACGATTGATGTGAAGAAAATAAGAGGGTATACCAGTGATGTGTTATGTGTTTGGATTAAATAAGTCAATATAATAGAAATGAAACAATGGTTTAAGGAATGATGATAAAGCTAGTAATATCCTAGCTACAATTAAGACTCTAAATGGTGAAACTTGCAAGAAAAGAGACTATATCAAAACTGTAACATACTGGTAATGTGACTATGCATATCTTATAAATTGTGAAATTCTTATTGAAAGAGGAAATTATTATTTGTCAACAATTGACATCTTGTTGAAAACATGACACTCTTAGTAGACCAAGTATAATGCAAAGTGAATAATGCATTTTTAAGCAGTGATAATTTCCTTTAGCAAAATAAACTTCTCTCTAAGGGATCTTTAGAGTAGTCAATTAACTCTTCCTCCATCTCCAGCATAACCCTAATGATCAACCCTGCAAAACCCTACCCCTTGGCTTCTAGATTTTTAGGTTGAAGATGAACTGGAATATCATAATAAAGAAGTTAATGTTATTATCATCTCTTTGGATCTAGATTACAAATCAAAGATAATTAGACTTAAAAGACAAATAAATAACAAGAATTAAAAGGTTGGCTGGATCCTTATGTAGTTTTGTGTTTTGGAAGTTAACCAATCAACACCTTATCAAGAAATTAGATCATGCTTCAACTAAACAGTAAGTGTTTTGTGCTCTTGTTTCAATTCATTTCGTTTCTATATATGCAATCATAAAGGTTGGAGCATCCCTCCATTTAGATTTAGAGTCTCAACCTGTGACTTTTATAAGGTTAATCGGGTAATATAGTATAGAAAATAGTAGCTACACCCTTATTTGTATATCTGTGTTCGATTATTCCATGTGGCATTTATAACTGTGGGTTATATTTATAAGCATTTAAAAACTTATTTTGTATAATCTTACCTTATTTTGGATGGATACTTAAGGCTGTCAATTTGTACTATGACATGTAAGAATATATTAATTGCTTAAACATTGCCGGTACATGGGTACCAATATGAAGAAAGTTTTGCTTAAACATTGTTGGTACAGGGATACTGATATAAATTATGAATTATGTTATGGATATGGTATTTATAACTTTACATATCAACATAAATAAGGAGATAGAAATAAAAGAGTGATTATACTTGACTATTTAAAGTGAAAATGAATTTACAGACCTATTGGATAAACATAACCAAGTATGTTATATGAACTCAAGGATCAATATCGTAGATAGCAACATATTTGGAATGTGTAGAAATTGTTATGTGAGTAACAATTTGCTTCGAACATATTGATACATATGTTATAAGTTGTGGACAAGTGTTTACATCGCAGATGATTTCGTTACCAAACCGACCACGTGATGACAAAACTCAAAGAACAATTGAGATGCACTGAGGTTCCATGATAGGGTGTTAACCCTGGTCCCACTAGGAGGGGTGGAGGTGTTGCCCACCGTTTATCCTCCAAAACCTGGAGTCATGGGAGAGTTGTGCGAGTCACGCTCCCCTAGACGTGTGATGATGACTGTCAGATGCCTACTGGTAAATCAGGTCGACGTAATTGACGCTGACACCCTTAAGGTCTATGAATGGTTGGATCAGTAAAACTGATGCCATAGCATATTCTTGTAGAGGACATATAGAATGGGAGCGGAAGAGATTAGGAAGGATAGGGTGATTCTAGAATAGCTTGGGAACTCTGTTGGGGCAAAACGTGACTACTAAATTTGTAAACCAATAAATGATCAAAACGTAAATTTTAAAGTGTTCTCACACATTAAACGAAAATTCAATTATGGTACACCACCCTTATATGATTATACTAATCACTTAAATAATTAATGATATACGACATAAAACTTAACTTCGACACGAAGTTTTCTGAAGGAGGGGTGTATGTAACGACCCAACTCGAGTTATATGGAACATAGAAATATTAGCATGCATATGAGACCTGCATATGATATCTACATATGTATGTATCACGTGTACTGCACTAGTACATGCACTAATCAATTATAAAAAATCTCAGTGTAGGGTAATGAGTGAATTATTGAAGTATTGAGTAAATACCTAAATATAATGAATGTAGTGTGAGGTAAAAGTTATACCTACCACTATCAAAATATAACTAATATTTTGTTCAAAGGAAAGTAAAAGCATTGACTTATGCAAATAAAATATGATATTTTAATAAAATCCAAGATATTTACTAAATAAGGATATTTAATAATAAATCCAAGATATTTTAGGAATCCAAGATATTTATTAAATAATGATATTTAATAAATCCAAGATATTTTAGGAATCCAAGATATTTATGAAATAATAATATTTTAATAAATATCTTGAAATAATATTTGTCTAAGATATTTATTAAAGGAGGATATTTTAATAAATATTTTGAAAGAAGATTTGTGTATAAAAGGAGAAGGGGGGTAAACTTGATGGGCATGGGTAGTGAGGTGGGAAAACTGACCCGGATGTTGTCAGAGGAGTTCTAACTGTGGGAGACATGAGCAGTGAGTTCTAACAGAGTCATAGAGTGATCTCCATTGTTATTGGAATTTTGGGCACGGGGGCCAGAAGACTTGTCTACTGGATCTGGGGACCGGAGAGGTTGACCCCAGATAGGCTAGGAGGAAAATGGCGGTTTGGTAAAGAGAGTGGGAGCCACGACGGGTCTGAAACAACTTCAAACATGGTTCCAGGTAAGTATTAAATAGTGAATTGATATATATATATATATATATTCTGCTTTAAAAATCCCACTCTGGGTTATGTAGTACCAATTTTGTTAATGATTGTTAAATTCAGAAAGTTAAGGTCCTTACACATGAGTACGATAGTACAATCTGAGCCTGGATCATTTGAAGAATTCGTAAAGCATCAAGTTTGGAAGGATGCTATGCACGAAGAGTATGAGTCCATTATGAAAAATGATGTCTGGGAAGTGGTCCTGAGACCGAAGGACAAATCTGTTGTCACCTCAAAATGGCTCTATAAGATCAACCATGGATCTGATGGAAGTGCTGAAAAGTACAAGGCAAGATTTGTTGCTCGAGGCTTCTCTCAAAAGGAAGGTATAGATTATGATGATATATTTGCACTTGTGGCCCGCTATACCACCATCCGATCTATTATTGCCCTTGTTGCTATGCAAGAATGGAGTCTACATCAGATGGATGTGAAGACCACTTTTCTGCAAGGATCTATAAAGGAAGAGGTGTATGTGGAGAACCTTTGGGGTTTGAAGCCTGAGATAGAGACACCTATGTATGCAGGTTGAAGAAAGCCCTCTATGGGTTGAAGCAAGCCCTCAGGGCTTGGTACGAGAGGATAGATAGCTACTTGATGAAGTTGAGCTTCACTCAGGGTAACGCTGATCCGAATCTTTATTTTAAGGTTGATAGAGAAAGGCCTCTCATTTTGGTTCTCTACGTGGACGATCTCTTCCTGACAGGTGCTAACTCTCTCATTCATCAGTGTAAGAAGGAGCTAGCTTCCGAGTTTGAGATGAAAGACCTAGGACTGATGCACTACTTCCTAGGCTTGGAGGTTTGGCAGAGACCAGGCGAGATTTTCCTTTCTCAAGGAAAATATGTCGTGAAGTTGTTAGAGAGATTTGGTATGGTGGATTGTAAGTCTGTGTCGACATCGATGGAACTCAACTTAAACGTTGTTGGGCCCGTGCTAACAAATCCTACCGAGTATCGACAACTCTTGGGGGCCCTGATGTTCTTAGTGAACTCCCGTCCATACGTATGTTTTTTAGTGAACACTTTGAGTCAACATATGGCTGATCCTCATCACATTCACTGGATTGGTGCCATGTTAAATTTGGACAACTAGGTCCAAACTCCATATTAAGATGCTCAGATTAAGAGGCTAATATTTTTGTTGGATTCCTCTTTCTGAGAGGTGTAAAATCCATATAAAATATGTCTTAATCCGATGAGCAGAACTTATATTTTGAATTTATTATTTTTAATAAATTATGTGTGCAAGGTCGGCCAGTTTTGTAATGTAGGCTCGCATGCCCAACAGATGTGTCACACACCCTCATGATGGATATATATACAGGAAAAGTTGGAGAGATTATTATCATCATCACAATTCACATATTCCTCTCTCATCTTAGAGTACGAGCTACCAAGAAGGACGAGTTTCAGCCACACGTGTGAAGGACGAAGAGGACAAATTGTACGGCTGAGCTGAAGTACGGATTTTCTGCTGCTAGGGTTTCGCAGAAACTTTGACCAGCGTTGACTTTGGTCAACGCTTGGTCCAAACAAGTTGAAAACTTGTGGAAGGTTCGATTTATGAAGGCCGTACTACCTGGCACAAAAATCGAGGTCAAAGGGTTGACCGTTTTGCTGCTGCGTTGACTTTTAGCTTGCTGCCCCCGCGTTGACTTTTCAGGACAGCGTTGACTTTTGCAGAGTTGACTTGGGTTGACTCATCTACAGATTGAAGGGTTGTTGTGACACATGCTGGGCTGGCTGACCAAAGGAGACTTTGTTGGTTGAAGCATCCTGTTGACCGCCGAAACGAACATACACATTTTTCCTGTTTCTGATTTGTCTTCTGTAAGATCTACTTATATGTTCTATCTGCATTTTGCTTAACTACTTGTATGATTGCGGAAAGAAAAGTGAAATTGCTACTAGCATAGAACATCTACAAAACTTTACATGGTATCGGAGCTGAGGTGAAGACAAACTCAATCTATAGCAATCATCATCGTGGAAATGGGTTCCACTAGTCTTGAATTCAAGGAGAATGACAAGCTGACCGGAAGCGATGACTTCCATCCCTGGAAGATGATATTAGATCTCAAATTAGAAGATCATGATCTCCTGGATCATGTGACAGGGAGGATTCAAGAACCTCCATCCAATGCCTCTGCTACTGTTAGAAACAAGTATAAGAAGGGAGAAATCAAAGCAAAGCTGCTGATCAGGGAATCCATAAATAAGAGTCTGGTTGCCTACATATCCGAACTAGGCACATCCAAGGAGATGTATGACAAATTGATACTTATGTTTCAAGTAAACAATGTGAACCAAGTGCTATTCCTCAAGAACAAGTTGAAGAATATGAAGAAGGGCCGAGATGAGTCTGTTCAAACTTTCTTTCTGAAGTTGACCGAAACCAGGAACAATCTGCTAGCTATTGGGGAGATAATAGCTGATCGTGAGATGGTTCTCACCGCACTTGGAGGAATTCCATATGAATGGCAAGTATTCACAACTACTATTCTCAACAATAATACCATTCCTAACTTTGATGAGCTTCTGTCAAGATGTATGCAAGAAGAAACAAGGATGAAGGAATTTGATAATGAAAGAAATGCTGCCTATGGTGCTCATTCCCGAAAGAAGAACTCGGGTGGTTCTAAGGACAAAAGAAGGACAAAGACTCAAGAGAAGAAGGGTAAATGTTTCACCTGCCATAGGCCTGGACACTATGCTAGAGAATGCCCCTTCAAGAAGGATTCTCCCGATAGTGACGATAACAACAACAACCAAAGAAATGGGAATCGAAGAAATGACAAATCCAAAGGAAAGAGGAAGGCTCACTTTGGAGGAAACAATCAACCTTCTAAGAGGTCCAGAAATACCAGGTATGAGGAGTCTAATGTTGTTGATAAAATAAATGAGTATATTCTGGTATCTGCTCTCTCAGCTGCATCTCTGCCCGACACGATGGATGTCTGGCTAATTGATAGTGGTGCCTCAAGACATATCACCGGATTCAAGGAAGCACTTTCTGACATGGTTGAAAGGGATACTAATCTAGAAATTATCCTTGGGGATAATGCCACTTATCCCGTGAAAGGGACCGGGACTGTGACCCTCCACTTGTCTCAAGGACAAGTCCTCCGTCTACAAGATGTACTCTATGTACCCAAATTGAAGAAAAACCTTGTGTCTGTATCTGCCATGGAAGACAAAGGATTCAATGTTACTTTCTCTAATGGAAAGGTGCTCATGTGAAAGAAGAGCTTCAAGGAAGCTATCTCAATTGGTTTTAGGGTTGGTACACTCTATCAGGTTGGAGGGAGTCCGTTGGGAGCTATGACTTGTGATACTATCCGACAAACCGAACTATGGCACCGAAGATTTGGACACCTTCATTACAAGGCCCTTCCCGAAGCAAGGAAGGTGGTGACAGGGATGCCTGAATTTGGAAATAATCATGAAGGTGTATGTAAGGGCTGTGCTGAAGGAAAACATACAAGGGGACCTTTCCCCTCAAGTGTCACAAAGACATCTGATATATTGCAACTGGTCCATTCTGATATATCTGGTATGTTGCCCGTGACATCCCTGGGGGGATGTTCTTACTACATGACATTTACCGATGACTTCTCTCGCAAAACCTGGATATACTTCTTGAAGAAGAAGGATGAGGCTTTCATGTGGTTCCGTACCTTCAAAGCCTTGGTGGAAAATATGACCGGAAAGAAGATCAAGATTTTGAGGATCGACAATGGCACTGAATATGAGTCAAATGAGTTCAAAGACTTTTGCAGAGACGCTGGCATTAAGAGGGAGACTACCACTGCATATACTCCTGAGCAGAATGGTGTTGCTGAACGCAAGAATAGGACTATTGTGGAAGCTGCCCGTGCCATGCTTTGTGACCAGGGTCTACCAAAGTTTCTGTGGGGAGAAGCTGCAAATATTGTTGTGTACATTCAAAACCGATGCCCTCATTCCGCTTTGGACTCCAAAACTCCCGAAGAGGTTTTCTCTGGTAAGAAACCTGATGTCTCACATTTTAGAATTTTTGGATGTCCTGTCTATTTTCATGTGCCGAAAGAAAAGAGAAGTAAGCCGGATGCTACCGGGAAGAAAGGAATGTTTGTGGGCTACAGTGAGACTTCTAAGGCATATAGAGTCTATGTACCTGGTCAAAGGGAAGTAGAGATAAGCCATGATGTCACTTTTGACGAAGATGCTTCCCTGAAGAAAGTAGTAGATCTTCCTAGATCCGAAGAAATTCATGAAGAAAGGCCTGGAAATCTGGAAGAACCCCAGGATGAGACTATACCTGATATTGAAGGGCCAATGGACCCTATTGATCCACCCCCTTCACTAGGAAAGAGACCATCATGGCTCAGGGACACCCTCGAAGATGCCGAGGGTCATGCTGCCCCAAGGGGGACATTCCGAGAAAGCAAGAAGCCGTGTAGATACCAAGGGTATCTAGCTGCCATGAGTACTATTGTACAATCTGAACCTGGATCTTTTGAGGAAGCCATCAAGCATCAAGTTTGGAAGGATGCTATGCATGAAGAATATGAGTCTATTATGAAGAATGATGTCTGGGATGTGGTCCCGAGACCGAAGGACAAATCTGTTGTCACTGCGAAATGGCTCTACAAAATCAAACATGGATCTGATGGGAGTGCTGAAAGGTTTAAGGCAAGGTTTGTTGCCCGTGGCTTCTCTCAAAAGGAAGGAATTGACTATGACGATATATTTGCACCTGTGGCACGATATACCACCATCCGATCAATCATAGCCCTTGTTGCTACACAAGGATGGAGTCTTCATCAGATGGATGTCAAGACCGCTTTTCTGCATGGTGCAATAAAGGAAGAGGTGTATGTAGAACAACCTCTGGGATTTGAAGCTCAAGATCGAGACACTTATGTCTGCAGGTTGAAGAAAGCCCTCTATGGGTTAAAGCAAGCACCCAGAGCTTGGTACGAGAGGATGGATAGTTACTTGATGAAGCTGGGCTTCACTCGAAGTAATGCTGATCCGAACCTATACTTCAAGGTTGTGAAAGAGAAGCCTCTCATTCTAGTATTATATGTGGATGACCTCTTCCTGACTGGTGATGACCCTCTCATTCATCAATGTAAGAGGGAGCTTGCTGCTGAATTCGAGATGAAGGACCTAGGACCGATGCACTATTTCCTAGGCCTGGAGGTCTGGCAGAGACCTGGAGAGATTTTTCTTTCTCAAGGAAAATATATAGTGAAGCTTCTGGAAAGATTTGGAATGGTGGACTGTAAGTCCGTGTCGACACCGATGGAACTCAACTTTAAAAAGTTGAGTGGCAGCGCTGCTGGGCCTATCTTGGCCAATCCTACTGAGTATCGTCAACTCATAGGAGCTTTGATGTTCTTAGTGAACACACGTCCGGACATATGTTTTGCAGTGAACACTTTGAGTCAACAGATGGTTGAGCCTCATCATTTTCATTGGGTTGGTGCCAAGAATCTTTTGAGATATCTTCGGGGCACGATAAACCATGGGCTGAGATACACTGCCGGGAGTGTGATACTCCGTGGATATACTGATGCCGATTGGGCTGGCAGTGTGGTGGATCGTAAGAGCACATCGGGATGCTGCTTCAATCTTGGTTCTGTTTCGATCTCATGGATGAGCAGGAAGCAGAAGTCGGTGGCTTTGAGCACCGCGGAGGCCGAATACATTGCTGCTAGTATGGCCTGTTGTGAAGCAGTTTGGTTGCGGAAGCTCTTTAGTGAGCTGTTTGGACATGTGCTAGATACCACTGTGATACTCTGTGATAATCAGAGTGGGATTCGTATGACTGAGAATCCCGTGTTCCACGACCGATCCAAGCATATTGATATCAGGTACCACTTTATCCGGGATATGGTACAGCGAGGCGCCGTAAGGCTCGATCATATAGGAACTGATGAGCAGGTCGCGGATATTCTCACTAAGCCCCTGGGGAAGGTCAAGTTCCTAACCTTCCGTGAGAGTCTTGGTATCGTGGAACGACCCTATGATGTGGGTCCCGTTGGACGATGAGCTCTGGGAGCTCTGGGGGGCTTTGGGGAGAGCTTCTCGGAGCTATGGGCAACCACAAGGCTAGGCTTGCCAACCTTGGTGGTGTGCTTGGACCCCACCGTTGTGATTTTGAGTTGGTTCACCTCTCATTTTCTGTGCCCCGTATGCATCCTACCCATTGAGTTCAGGGCTCATGGGAAGTACCTCTCATTTGGCCAATGAGGTGTGGAAAAGTTAGAGACTATTAGCAAAGACCGATGGACGCATCAGAGATTGCCGTACTCTCTATCTAGGATGGCACGGTCCAACCACTTGATCTGGGATCAAGATTTGTGAGGTCTGGGACCTCTGGACTGACTATGTCAGTCGGGGGATGATGTCTTTGTGACTGACCCACTTCTGTTCTGAAATAAAGAAGCCAGCAAAGCAAGTTTCGGCGGGATGACGCATGATGTTGATTGCACTAATAGATGGAGTTCTCCCTAGTTGAGAGGGAGTGTTAAATTTGGACAACTAGGTCCAAACTCCATATTAAGATGCTCAGATTAAGAGGCTAATATTTTTGTTGGATTCCTCTTTCTGAGAGGTGTAAAATCCATATAAAATATGTCTTAATCCGATGAGCAGAACTTATATTTGAATTTATTATTTTTAATAAATTATATGTGCAAGGTCGGCCAGTTTTGTAATGTAGGCTTGCATGCCCAACAGATGTGTCACACACCCTCATGATGGATATATATACAGGAAAAGTTGGAGAGATTTTCATGATCATCACAACTCACATATTCCTCTCTCATCTTAGAGTACGAGCTACCAAGAAGGACGAGTTTCAGCCACACGTGTGAAGGACGAAGAGGACAAACTGTACGGCTAAGCTGAAGTACGGATTTGCTGCTGCTAGGGTTTCGCAGAAACTTTGACCAGCGTTGACTTTGGTCAACGCTTGGTCCAAACAAGCTGAAATTTGGTGGAAGGTTCGATTTGTGAAGGCCGTACTACCTGGCACAAAAATTGAGGTCAAAGGGTTGACCGTTTTGCTGCTGCGTTGACTTTTAGCTTGCTGCCCCTGCGTTGACTTTTCAGGACAGCGTTGACTTTTGCAGAGTTGACTTGGGTTGACTCATCTACAGATTGAAGCGTTGTTGTGACACATGCTGGGCTGGCTGACTAAAGGAGACTTTGCTGGTTGAAGCATCCTGTTGACCGCCGAAACGAACATACACATTTTTCCTGTTTCTGATTTGTCTTCTGTAAGATCTACTTATATGTTCTATCTGCATTTTGCTTAACTACTTGTATGATTGCAGAAAGAAAAGTAAAATTGCTACTAGCATAGAACATCTACAAAACTTTACATGCCAAGAATCTGTTGAGATATCTTCGGGGCACAATCAACCATGGGCTGAGATACATTGTCGGGAGTTTGAGACTCCATGGATATACTGATGTCGATTGGGTTGGCAGTGTGGTGGATCACACAAGCACATCTCGATGTTGCTTCACCTTGGGTTTTGCTTTGATATCTTGGATGAGCAGGAAGCAGAAGTCGGTGGCTTTGAGCATCGCTGAGGCCAAATACATTCCAGCGAGTATGGCCTGTTGTGAAGCTGTTTGGTTGCGAAAGCTCTTTAGTGAGTTGTTTGGGCATGTGCTAGATACCACCGTTATCCTTTGCGATAACCAGAGTGGGATTCGTCTATCTGAGAATCCCGTGTTCCACGATCGATCCAAGCATATTGATATCAGGTACCACTTTATCTGGGATATGGTACAGCGAGGCGCCGTAAGGCTCGATCATATAGGAACTGATGAGCAGGTCGCGAATATTCTCACGAAGCCGCTAGGGAAGGTAAAGTTCCTAACCTTCCGTGAGAAGCTTGGAATTGTGGAAAGACCCTATTCTAAGGGTCCTGATTGAGTTGGACTATGAGCTCTGGGAGCTCCAGGGGGCTTAGGGATAGCTTCTTGGAGCTATAAGCACATACGAGGCTAGGCTTGCCGAACCTTGTTGTGCTTTCCCACCGTTATGATATTGCGTTGGTTTGCCTCTCTCTAATCTGTGCCCCGCACGCATCCTTCCCATGGAGTTTCAGACTCATGGGAAGTTCCTCTCATCTGGCCAATGAGGTGGGAAATGTGGATAGAGATCAATAGCAAGACCGATGGATGCATCGGAGATTGTTGTACTCTCTATGTCTAGGATGGCATGTGTCCAACACCTTGATCTGGGATCAAGTATGATGATGTTTTTACCTCTAAACTGACTTCGGTTTAGTAGGAGACTCTTTTGAGTCCAAGAGAGGTTTTTACCTCTAAGCTGACTTCGGGTCAGTTGTGTGTGATGTCTTTTCTATCTGAAATAAAGAGACAGCAAAGCAAGTTATAGCAAGATGATTCACGATGTTTCGTGAAAGTACATGATGGTATTGATGGATGGCACTTATGGACAGAGGGAGTTCTCCCTAGTTGAGAGGGAGTATTAATTTTGGACAACTAGGTCCAAACTCCATGTTGCACTGCTCATATGACGATGGTCATATTTTTGTTGGATTCCTCTTTCGGAGAGGTGCAAGATTGATCTAAAGATCATCTTATCGGATGAGCAGAACATTTATTTTGAATTTATTTTCCACATGTGCAAGATCAGCCAGATTTGTAATGTAGGCTCATGTGCCTAATAGATGTGTCACACACCCTCACTAATGGATATAAATTGGAGAGACTTGGAATTCATTTGCTCATCATCTCATCACACATTCTCTCATTGTGACCCGATTGGTTCAGTAGCCTTTGGAGGCCTTTTTCCCCTCACGTGTGGAGCGAAGCTGCTGTTTTCTGCGGATCTGTCTAGGGCTTTTTGCTACAGCGTTGACCAGCATTGACCATGTTCAACCCTTGGTATTTTGACCTCCAACTTCTGCCAAAAATCTGATTTTAGGAGGCCGTATAGCTGGGCACTAAAATCGAGGAATTCTGGGTTGTTTGACCAAAGCCCTAATTTGCTGCATTGACTTTTTTGTTGCTGCATGCGTTGACTTTTCTGTGTTTTCTTTGGGTTGACTAGTGTTGACTTGTGATGAGCTGTCTTTGAGGGCTGTGAGTGTGACACATGAAGGAGTGGCTGACCGAGAAAGACTTTGTTGGTTGAAGCATCCTGCTGACCGTCGTAACGCAACAATATCTCATATCTTTGCTGGACAAAAGGAATTGTAAATCTTATCTATATTTGGCTTGTTTTCTATTGATCTACTATTGTGTTCTATTAGCATTTTACTTTCATGTTTATGTGATTGCTATTTTGTATTGGGCCTAAGAAAGATTGAAGTAAAAATGCATCAAGCATAGAACACCATGATTATTTAAATTTAACAAGGTGCCCAGACTCTTGGATCACATACGAGCTATGGGAGCCTTAAGACAGTAGTAGGATGACTGGAGCAGTGGGTGCGGAAGATCATAGTGAAGCAGAGGCAGAGCTGGGACATTGTAGATTGGAGCAGCGCAGTGCAGAGCCAGCAGCAGCGCAGAGGCTCTAGAGAGACAGTGCGGCGCAGCAACCGAGCGTGCTTCAGTGATGAGATGCAGCCCGACTGACTTGACTATCAGTGATTAGGTTGTGGTCCTTCAGTTGCTTACTTCTCAACAACTGAGTTGCAGTGCAGCAGTTGGCAGCATGATGCAGCAATTTGAGAGGAAGCTGCAGTTAAGATGCGGCAGTGTCAGTGACAGTGACATGGGCAGTAGTACAGAGAGCAGCAACGCAGTGGATAAAGGGCAGCAGGCCAGGCATCAGCGCAGAGACCGATGCCAGAGATCAGGGCAATGCTTCAATGTGGAAGTATTGCTAGAGCACACTCCTCGCTAAGAGGTAGTGTTGAGATTTTGGGGTAGCATCGAATGTGCTCTAGCTCCAAAACTTCGTGGAGAGGCTGGAACACATGAGATCTCCAAGACCCAGAAAGTGTTTGGAGAAATTCCATCTGGTGTAAAATTTATTCAAATAATTAAATTTTGTAATGAGGACCCTAAGTCTAACTTATGGAAATTAAAAAATTGAAGTGAATTAATTTACACGTGATGAGAACATTCTAAGTGACGTGGATCAAGCATTCTTTTAACCTTAGCCATTGATTAGAGATTAGATCACGATCGTTGATGTGTCAACGAGAAAAGTATAAAGGAAGGGATTGGGGTCAGTTGGAGAACACACACAGAGTTTAAGAGATTGAATTCTTCTAGAGGAGCAGTGCGCGGACAAAGATCAAATATGAATGACTTAGAGAGGCAGTGAGGGGCAAATGCAGTGATTGGTCAGAAGGACCAAGAGTACAATGCAGAGCAAGGGCAGCAAAGACACAGTGGAGGCAGCGCAACCATCAAAGGGTGTGAGGCAGTCCCTCAGGAGGGTGACGCAGGCCCACGTAGTTCTCACGCAGGGGCAGCGCAGTGTCTCTAAGGAATGTCTGAAATTCTACTGGAGACTAGGGTTTCTGGGCTGGCAGGGCTGAAACCAGACTTCGGAGAAGCGAATCCACGCAGAGCTAGGGTGACACAGTCCCTCAGCCAGGGCCACGCAACCTTACCCAGTGGCTGTGCAGAGCCAGTTGAGGTTTCACCAATTGCTCATCCGGATCAGCCGAGACTTGCGAGAGTGAAGTATATCTCACATTTTTCTCTGTAGCTGAGGTTTTCTCTATTGGGTGAGCCAGATTATGGCACCCTAGATGTACTCAAAAATTGTTGCTTAATAATAATAAACCCTCATATCTACTGCACCAGTTTTACCGCATTGGGTTTTTCCTGGGATATTTTTCCAAAAAATCTGTGTCACATTTGTCATATGTGCGTGATGTTCAGTAAATGATCTGTATTGTATAGGCTGCTAGTTGTGTTTACTTCGAAGTTTTTCTGAATATTTCAGTTAAATAACTTGTGTAATAAATCAAGTAGGAAAAGTAAATCAAGATTTAGCAGTAGGATTTCTGGGCTCAGAAATTTTCACACGAGTGAAATAAATTTAGTGTCACATCATGTGTATATACTTATAGTATACGTAAAAGTCAAATGGGTGCATTCACCCCAAGGGACCACCCTTTCTGACTTGTCCCTTTTGAGCCTACATGAAACCCAAAAAATAAAATTTATTTTATTTTAATTTCCATAATTTTTCTAGGTCAACTTAGGAGGCCTATTGGCATGTGGGAATACCTCCTGATGCTACACAAAAATCAACATATATAAGAGAGTGCATTTCTTAATTGTAATCAGTATTCATCGTTTCAATATCTGTATATTTTCTTATCCTTGTGGCTCTTTCAGACTGTCTTTATATTTGTGAATGGCTACGTGTAATGATCATTAGGTATGTTACAGAGTTATTTTGAAGGAACTGTAAGTGTTGTATATGCATTTCAAAAATTGTGGTCTGATGAAGAAATCAAAGCTAGAGTTTTCTGGTAATGCAAGATGCCAAAAATCTATTTGTTTGTCCATACTCAGACCTTATTGCAGCATTATCTGTATGAAGGTAACAGTCCTTTTACTCTGAACATATTTGATTTTCTGTATAATATTAGATGTAATTTCTCAAAACAATAAATAAATAAACCTGAGCATTATTTCAATAATCAATCCCTTCGATACTACTTCCTCAATTACAACAAAGTTGAGATTATGGTAGATTCATTCAAGTTCAGCTTTCACTCAATTATTCCATTTTAGGTGTGTCCTACTAAAGCAGTTCTTCAGACTCCCATGAAAAATGGAAGTGCTCTTCATTTTAGGTAACCATTTCCTGCCATGTCGGTGTTTTCAAGTCCATTTTCTGGTGCTTCTGTTTCTTCTTGGTCTAATTCGAGCCAGTTCATGTTGCTTAAATACATCTTCATGGAAACTTCTTGAATTTGTTTTCCACTAGAAAATGGTTCCAAGTTCCTCACATTAAGGCTTGCCCAAATCAAAAGTATACCATGTCCCAAGTACATGTCTCACATCAACTAAATCTGATCCATCTTTAGCTTCTTCAAGTTTGTTTAAAGGTACATAATGCTATGTGAAAATGAAGAGTGCAGTCAACTTGTTACAGAAGGTATGCTTGATCTGGACTATTCAAGATATATTTTTTGGTAGTCACTAGCTTTTATACGTTATCAGTCCTTTTCAACGTATTTTACTTTTGGAAAGGATAAAAGAACAGTCCCAATTTTTGCTTGGATTGGTAAATGATACGATGAATAATGTGTTCATCTATGAAGCAGCTGGGAAGCATTCCCTATTTTAACCGTGATCTATGTCTATTGACCTAATTCGATATGGTCAGATTGTGGTACAGCACCTGAAAGATGTAGTTTTCATTTTCACTAAAATATAAATTATGTTTTCTTATAGGGAAATATAGAAAATAAAATAAAATGAAGATTGCCCATAATTTCAACCAAAATCTATGAAAAAATTACAAATTAAAATTTCATGAGAATTATAAATTCAGTCATTTTTTACTTTTGTAAAGTACCTGCTTCTCTTCACGGGCAGAACTAGTATCATCTTTCAATTCCCCTTGATTCTTTGATCCCCCTTTGCCTCCAGCAGCAGGTATCCGCACTTCCTAGATTTGTCAAAATTGTCATTAAAATAAACAGAGGAACCCTAAATGCATTTGACAACTTACATACCAGTCATATATGTCAACTCATTTAACCATGTTAACACTACAAATTTCTGTTAAGTATTTCGATAGAAATATTCAGTTGAATATTCACTTTTCAATCATTTCCTTATTGGGAATACTACAATAGCCATGTGCAATGAAGCCATGACTCTCATCACAAGTCTTCATAATGACAGAGTAAATGGTGTGCAATTGAAAGTAAATTTGAAAAGGCACGCATAACCAAGGAAAATATAAAGATATTGCATTATAATCCACCTTAAGCCAAGTCAAGCATCATATGAGAAGTGTTCAAATTGGGAATTATTTTAAACCCCCGTCTCATTTTCAAAGAACAGGTCTAGAATGTAGATTAACAAATCTTCCACATTACAATTGTTGCCAAGTGTTGGAACTCAAAAACCAACTAGCCAATTAAAGTCACAATAGTTCCTCAAAATCTTTAATGACTAAATATTAAAATATTTATTGTTAGCTATTTTCTGAAGCTGCACCTCACTCCTTGCCAATCTTCTCTTTGCAAATAGCTCTCAAAAGCATGCATTATTTAATCTATCATATCATTGCATGATCAAAATATAAACAAATTGATAAACACAAATATTTAATCACACGATGTTCTATGTGGCTACCAAGCAGTGGCTCAATAGCATTCCATTAAGTTCATAAACCTGAGGCTCTATTACAACGTTTTAAACATTGGAATCGGACTCAGAATTGATCGAAGAACAGACTAGACTCAGATTGGTCAACCAACTACTCAATTTATGCACTAGTTTTACTAAAAACTACAGAAAACAAAAATTTTAATAAAATAGTAAATACACATGCATATCCATGTACACCAATGTAAATCCAACCATTAGAGACCAAATATGTGAATTCTGCTCATGAAGATCCCATGTAAGGGTCATAAAGGCAAATGGCATTAAGTGCACTGTGCAATATATATCTGAAACAAAATACATAAACAACAGGGCCCTAAATGGCATCTAGAGTCCAAATACAGCATACTACAAGCAACTACATATCAATGATGTAATATTCTTAAGGGAAATATACAATGCTAAACAAAGCAAACATAGCAAAAACATATACAAAAATTTACAGCACATTTAACAACCAGAAATCTCCATGAACTGCGTTGATCTAAGTCATTTTATTAATAAATGAGAGGGTACAATGTGGTGTTGGAAAGAGTGCACCTGGGCTTGCACAAGGCAAGCTAGCAAAGCCCAAATGGAAGATATGAAATCCCTCTCTGATTTGCTGCTGCTCTCTCCTGGAACTGCATTGAACTGCCCAGAAAATACGTTGTTGGTTGCAAAGAACTACTGCTAGGGCCTCCTCGTATGCTCAAAAAATTCCGAGAAATTAACCCCGGGCTCTCCACCAATAACCCACAAGAACCCATGAATGAATTGGTCAAATGTTGACCTGGGAATTTCGACCCAATTTTCCCCTAGCTTCTCTAGCTGTTGGCTAAGTTGAGATCCCTGTTTGGCCCCTCAAATCTGCCCAGAAAATTCTGCCAAATTAATCTTGGCCTCTCCTCAATAAACCCAGAAAGGGTTTGTCTTAGTTTTGATGCTTCAAACTGACCCCCAAATGCTTGGCCCTCCTCCACAAGCAGAAGATGAAACCTGAAGCAAATGTTGTGTTTGATGCTCCACCAAAATGTTGGAAAAAACCCCACAAAACTTCCCTTGACTCCACCTGAAGTTTCAACCCCTAACTCCCTTCACTCCTCAACCTCCCAGCATTCCTCCACCAAGATCTGCGCAGTCCCTGTGCTGCTGCTGTTGAACCTCTCCACAAACTCGCACTCCCTGCTGCTGGTATGACTGCTATAGGTAGGACTCCCTCCTTGGGCTAGCACTCGAAGTCCACCGAAGCAAGGGTTGAGATTTCCACTCGAAAACACTTGTGTGCTAAATAGCACTTGCAGACTTCGCTTCAACTCAAGTGTGCTATGTCAAAGACAATTTTCTCAAATGATCATGAATGCCCCAAATGAGTGCCTCTTGCTCTTTTTGTCAAAGAGCCTCCAAAATTCCCATGTGGGCACAGCTAGACTTTCCCCCACCAACTTCGCTCCAATGAGAGCGTATTCCACATGTGGGTTGTAATTCTCCATGGGATGGCCCCCACGCTCAACTAGAGCCACAATATTTCCCTTCCTTCCTAATGTTTGGGCCCCCACTTAATCCCAAAATTCATGTGGGACCTATGAACCCACATCTCCTAAGTGCAAACATGAAATAAGACAAAATTGGGCAAGATTGATATTTCCCTTAGCAATATTGCTAAGTGGGAATATCACAGTCCTCGCTAAAACGTTGCTTTTCCTCAAGCAACTGCCGAACAAGTGCTCCCTCTAGTTGTTGCTCCGCACTGTCATTGCAAAAATGTGTCAGGGTCCCAGATGCGCCATCGAATTGTCCCTGACTTTTGCACTGTCCTAACATGAGAGAATCCCTCAATACCAGGATCCCAAGCCATCCTGTCCCACCTGAAGCTCCCCTCCACTCATTATTCTACCCGGTATAAGTACCAGAAGTCCTCTGTATACCATCAATGAGTAGGGGATCATGATAATGTGGCACTATGCCCAACTCCTCATGAAGTTTTCCTACCACATAGGCCATCCCATGCACTCCAAGAGTATACTCTCGAAGATACCACCCAATCCCTGAAGAGATAGCATCTCGCTCACGTGAGCTTCTCCTAATATCATCCTGTTGGCCCACCTGCCATGCTAATGAAGTCCCCCACACCATCGGTGACTCGCTAAAGCCCAATGGAAGATCTGCATGATCTCCCCCTATAGCAACCAGTTCATCCCTAGAAAAAATTGAGTTGTGAAGACCGGTGATGATCAGGTCCCTTGCTAATCTTAGAGTAGTGCCACCATGCTGACGTTGTGCTACTCTGATTATGACATACTCCTCATCGTGTGCGGACTACATCCTCCTCTCCCAAGGCCTAGTGGCGAAAAATCTATGAGATTCGAGCCCATCCTACCCAGGCATCTCCATGATGCCAATATCTACCCCTCCACGGCTAATCTCCACCCTGAGCAACAACATGATAAGTCTGCCTCGCCATGCAGTGGAGGCCTCAGTGATCCCCCATGTGTCAAACCTAAGGTGAAATGGACCACCCTCTGCCATGACCCTGCCCATCACAAAGTGGAGTGATCCACCCGCCAACCGGATCCATGGGTCCCCCAACCATACTAAGAGCTCATAACTCCCACTCCTCACGGAATGTCGTTGCGCAGCGCTGCTGCCTGCTAGAACCCATCTGGCTCTCATCTCTGACAACTGTATGTATCCCATGGGTGGACCCCAAGTATCAGGAGTCTATCCCATGCAAGCCAACCTACCCTGCTCCTGCTAGACCACACAGTAAATCCGCTATCCCAACACCTGACTACACACTTGTACACTGCTCGGAGTTTGGGTGGCCTCCTGTAGACGAAGTGTACCATCCACGATCCCTCATGCTCCTGTGACACCTCAGACTGTCTTGCCAGAAGTGCATCATGTAGTTCCCTCGCAATCGATTCCCCATGTGTGAGCCCAGGAGTGGAACCTATGCTACCTGAGCAATAAACTAAATCGTCCTTAAGGCTGTGTTTGTCAGCCCGTGCCTCCACCAAACGTCCCAACTGGAGAGTCATGGGTGGGTAGGTCCCCAAGGGTAGGACCAAGAGTCTGCTGGGGTACTGAATAATATCCTTATGGATGCCCCCCTCTCTATCTTGGATCTGCTGATAAACCAGTCGAAGACCTGTCTCTGTACACCATAGGATATCCCTGGCTACTGTCGTACGACCCTGTACTGTCCTGTGCCCCGTCTTTGTCAAGGCACTAGTCACTCCCTGCATGTACTCAATGTGATGTAAGACACACATACTACACAACACAGTGCAACACGCTACGGTACACCACCATGCACCTCCATGTCCACCGGTAATCCACTGCTCAACGCTAGATGCTCCCACACATCTTGGATGTGATGGCCTAGAGTTGTGTCTCTACGTGTCGGCCCACCCTTGATTGGTATCATCACCTCCACTATCGCATCACTATACCCGCCAATGAATGGATCTTCACTCCAAATCCTCCCTGAGGGATCCAAGAAGTGAATCTCCCTATGTGTCGGTAGTGAAGCCACAACTGCTTTGCTCCTCCGCGACCTCTGTGCCCCACACAAAGGTGAAGAATCCCCAGCCCCATACAAGGCATCGTCTAGTGGCCTACCAATGCCACTTCCTCCGACAAACTCCTTCCAGTGTATGTTGATCACCCCGTAACCCCATGTACAAACGTCATACCAAGATAACTCAAGAAGTTTGTCCATAAACTGGTTGGCCACTAGTGCTGACCGAAACTCCGCTAGCGAATGTGCACGCTCAACTACTAGGTCAATTGTACCATCCAGGTCGTAGTCAACCACCATACCTGGGAAGTGATAGGTAGTCCCGCCCAAATCCCAATGCCAGTTTGGGCTTTTGGTATCCCCAGTGCCTGGAAGCTCTTGCTGAACTACACCCGGCTCCACCACCATCTCCATAGCCCACTCCACAGGGTACCAACTCAGAATCTCTCGCCATCCAACCCCAAGAGAAGGATCAAATGCACAAACTCTCACACATAGAACAACCCCGACATGCGAATGTTGCACCCCGTGCAACTCCAATCATCTCATCTTACTATCTATGTCAACACATGAGATCTGACTAGGTAGCGTTGTCTCCCACTCTCCAATGAGCAAGGGTGACCCAATGGTGCTGCAAACCTAGTCATCCCCTCTGGTATGTCTAGAAAACTCTGCCTCTCTCAATCCAATGTGTAGGAGTGAGGGGTGGGCTGATAACATTGTTGATCTTGTCAGTGCGCCTCTGAAGCGAACTGTATTGAAATTCCAACCTGTGGTCTCTATGCTGCCCCTCATCAATGGCTAGCCCAAATGATGGTTGCACATCCTCCTCCATCATGGGCTCAACATGAGCCTCCAACTACTCCTCCATAGACAACCCAACATGCAAGACATGCTCATTAGTCAGTTGTAAGTGGTTGTCGTTCTGAAGCTCTGTTATAGACCGGGATGCCTCATCAATGGACACCTCATCAATGGATGTATGCTCAACTGCCTCCTCCAATTTGTCTACTAGGCTACTAAAGGATACTCCAACAGAGGTGACTCATGCTTCACACTAGGTGTATCCTCGTGCTCCTCCTGCATGCCATTAGCCTCATGCTCAACTGGCTGGAATGTATCTAGATGAACTCCCTCCTCAATGGGTATGTTCTCTCTCATCTCGTCACTACCTTCGCCTCCCATCTTCGTCTCTACAGTATTGATACTAACATTTCATTCAATAATCATGCTCCTCTTATTTTCTTCATCTGCAGGTTGGCAAATAGTTTCTCTTCTCGTTGCCCTTGTTGACACCCACTCTTCGAGTAGCCCTACCAGTCTCTCGAGGTTCCTAGTAACATTTTCAAATTTCTCCTGCTGAGACATTTTTGGGCACAAGTTCAATCTGGAGAATAATGTGGGACTAGTGTTTTAGCCTCTGGAATTCTAGTCCACAATAGCACTTCAGCATTGGTGTGATTTAGACCCACAGCTGGCCAAAATCATGCTCTGATACCACTGTAATATTCCTAACGGAAATATACAATGCTAAACAAAGCAAACATAGCAAAAACATATACAAAAATTTACAGCACATTTAACAACCAAAAATCTCCATGAACTGCGTTGATCTAAGCCATTTTATTAATAAATGAGAGGGTACAATGTGGTGCTGGAAAGACTGCACCTGGGTTTGCACAAGGCAAGATAGCAAAGCCCAAATGGAAGATATGAAATCCCTCTCTGATCTGTTGTTGTTGCCTCTTGGCACTGCACTGAACTGCCCAGAAAATTTGTTGTTGGCTGCAAAGAACTGTTGCAAGGGCCTCCTTGGGTGCTTAGAAAATTCTGGGAAATTAACCCTGGGCTCTCCACCAATAACCAACAAAAACCCACGAAGGAATTGGCCAAATGTTGACTTCGGAATTTCAGCCCAATTTTCCCCTAGCTCCTCTAGTTGTTGGCTAAGTTGAAATCCCTGTTTGGCCCCTCAAATCTGCCCAGAAAATTCTGCCAAATTAATCTTGGCCTCTCCTCAATAAACCCAGAAAGGGTTTGTCCTAGTTTTGAGGCTCCAAACTGACCCCCAAATGCTTGGCCCTCTTCCAAAAGTAGAAGATGAAACCTGTAGAAAATGTTGTGTTTGCTGCTCCACCAAAATGCTGGAAAAGCCCCCACAACACTTTCTCAGACTCCACCTCAAGTTTCAGCCCCTAACTCCCTTCACTCCTCAACCTCCAAGCGTGCCTCCTCCAAGAACTGTGAAGTCCCTACGCTGTTGCTACTGAACCTCTCCACAAACTCGCACTCCCTATTGCTGGTACGAACTGGTATAAGTAGGACTCCCTCCTTAGGCTGGCACTAGAAGCTCACCAAAGCAAGGGTTGAGATTTTCACTCGGAAACACTCGTGTGCTAAACAACACTTGCAAATTTGGCTTCAGCTCAAGCGTGTTATGTCAAAGACAATTTTCTCAAATGATCATGAATGCCCCAAATGAGTGCCTCTTGCCTTTTTTGTCAAAGAGCCTCCAAAATTCCCTTGTGGGCCTAGCTCGGCTTTCCCCCACCAACTTCGTTCCAATGAAAGCGTATTCCACATGTGCGTCGTAATTCTCCATGAGATGGCCCCCGCGCACCATTAGAGTCGCAACATTTCCCTTCCTTCCTAATGTTTGGGCCCCAACTTAATCCCAAAATTCATGTGGGACCTCTAAACCCACATCTCCTAAGTGCAAACATGAAACAAGACAAAATTGGGCAAGATTGATATTTCCCTTAGCAATATTGCTAAGTGGGAATATCACAAATGGTCAACACTATCAATCATCAAACTCATCATCACTATTGGCAATGGGATCTTCATCATGAAATAAAAGATCATGCTCTAGCTCAAATTCAAGAGACTTGTTATCACACAAACTTGTACCTTAGGAGATAAAGTCCGAAAAGCTCTAGTGCGATCCAAGTGAAACTAAGAAGGACCCATTGTCACCTCACCAACCCTCTTCTACACTTCAAGTTAGCTCTCCTCTGAGTCGAGGGCCTTCCCTAAGGTAAGATTTCGAGGATTTAGGGCAATGTAGCTCAGGGTGATATGAAGGGAAAATCCAGCAAAATGGTTTTGGTGAAATTTTAGGATATGGAGTTTGATGGGAGGACCAAAGACCAGTGCCTTGTCCAACTACTTTTTTTGGGGCATATGGGGTCAACTAAGGACTCCTTTAAAAAGAAGGCAAAATGGATCTAGGGTCGTCCACTACTCACCCTAAAAGATCCACCTCTTACAAAATCCAAGAAGAACAAGGGAAGGCTTTCCCGTAGAAACTTTCCTAGGTTTTTCAAGAAGGGATTTATCCAACACTTCAAAAAGACCAAGCGAATGCACCATCTCTACTAGACAAGTACAATTACACTTGAAAATCATCCATACATAAATCCAACAAGAATTAGAGGGACTAATTACTTATTGAACCAAGATCATCCATAAACCCTAGCCATAAAAAATCCAAGAAAATCCTAAAATATCCATAAGACCATCTCCATAAAATTCACTCTAGTTATCTCTCCATAGCCTTGTTCATAATGAGAAAGTAGTATAAGTTTCAGAACTAGCTAAGGGATTTCTCCCCCAACTCATCCATGAAAAAATGAGAAGTGCATCTCTATTTATAGGGACATGCTCAACTTCCTCTTACAATATAATATTAATTTCTTTAGCTAAAATCCCCTATTCTAGCCAATGGAGGGGTTAAAATCCCTTTTCAATAATTAACTGTTTTAAAATACAAAAATAATGGGTTTCTCAAGCCACATGTACAATTTTTACACAAAATAGCTCCCAAAGAGGGGCAACCCCATCAAAGAAAGGCTTGAGCATGTAGCATATAGCCTTCAAGGCCCTTCAAACATGTACAATCTTCCAAGTGTCCTCCGAAGTGGACAAGAGAGCTCTGAAAGTGAATTCTCCATTCATTAAAACCTTCATTGGGTACTCTAAAGTAAGAGTTGATGAGGTAAACATTCAATGCAATTGTCCCAAGAGATTAACCATCCATCCAACAGTCAGCTTTGTTACAAGATTTTTTCCAACACATAAAACCTCTTTAATAGGAAAGCAACTCAACCAGGTTGGAACAACATGAAGTGCATCTATGTATTTGCCATGAAATTGGCAAATTTTAAAGCATCTGCTCTACCTTTGTTGCCACCCAGAAAGGATGGTTGAGCTGGATAATGTTCATAGCAGGCCTGGAATAAAATGTCTCACCCACGTGCTCAATAATTTGCCTTGCATGTTCAACAATATAGGACCATCCATGCCCTGGGTATCTTTCAATAACCAAATTTTCTACTCTGGATTGTAAAGGCCTGGCTCATGTTCTCCAAGATTCCAAGATTCTCCCTTCGACCCTGTTACTACAAAATCTTACACTTCTCCAGATAAAGTTCTAAAGCTCAAGTGCGAGACCCTATGTAATTAAATGGGGGCCATTGTCACCTCACCAACCCTCTTCTCACTACTAGTCAGCTCTCCTCTGGCTCAAGGGGGGTTTCCTGTAAGATAGGATTGCTAGCGCTTTTAAGGGTTTGAAGATAATTTCTAGATTTGAGTTCAAAGAGTCCAATGGCTTACAAGAAGGCTTAGGTCAACCAAGATTAGCTCACGAGAGGTCCCTAAACACACACAATTAAGAAATTACAACGTGATTTTGAAGAGTAAACCCTAGCAAAATGATTTAAAGCACTTTTAAAAGGAAAAAGGTGATGGGGCATAGAATATCATTGCCTTAGCTTGCCAATATATTTTTGGGGCATATGAAGTTACATGATCAACACACTTGAAGAAAAATTGGAACAGATTTAGGTTCAAAGACCAAGGGAAACATTACTTATGTCCCTTAGAGATTTGACCTAGGTGTCCTACAATCTTCAAGAATAAATACGGGAGGGACCTTTCACATAGGTGACCTCAAAAGAACTTGATGAAAATCCTGTCCAACAAAGATAATGAAACAAAAATACCATCAATTTGGTGAAAATATTTGTTAGCACAAATCTGCAGCAGAAATTAGTCAAACATCTAGGAAAATATACCCTTCATGTCACTTGTAAATCTCCCTCCCCGTTCAGGCTGGTGATTGCTAACCAGAGTGGGTTGTCCCTAGTCTAGCATGTATTGTTTGTTGAGAAATCCAATAGGGTGACAATTAATTGATTTCTCTTATTATGACATTATCTTGTGATGTTTCATTATTATTTTCTTCTTTCAATTTATCTTATTCTTATTATCAAGACTAATGCCAAACAATAGACAGAGGAGGACACAATATGTAGGCACGCAGCCAGGGAAAAACCCCTATGTAGGGGAAAACCCAGGCAATAATTCTTCTTTCAGTAGATTCAAAATAAAACTGAGATGACCAAGACTCTCATAACCTAGACCAAAGACTACTTCCATCCATCAAGTCAACCTTGTCATGTCATACTTCAATTCTGTGGTAGTCCAATCACACTTCGTTCTTGTAGCAGCCTATGTAACAGTCTTCTTCATGCTTCGGTCCTGAGATCCTAATCATACTTCGATCTGAGGTATTCCAGATGTGCTTCAACCCTGTGGTGGCATCATTCATATGATAACATAATATGCTTTGATCTTGTAATGGTGGCATACATATTATAACACAGTCCTTCAGCCAACACAGTCCTCAGTCCTGTAATACTAGTCCAGTTCTTCGGTCCTGTAATGATAGACCAGACTTTGGTTCTATGGTATCCCAGAATTTTGGTCCTGTGGTGGCAGCCCAGACTTCGGTCATGTGGTGGCAGCCCAAACTTCGGTCCTATGGTAGCTTAGTTATCTCAGCTTGTAGTCATATTTTCTTTTTATCTGAATTGCCTTAGTTATCTCGGCTCGTAGTCATATTTTATTTTTATATGAATTGCCTTCCTCTGTGATCACCAAACTCATCAGTGAGATACTCTGAACTTATCACTTCTCTGATTGCTGAGCAAAGTCTACACTCCTATATATAGTTGTTTCCCACTGTAAATGAGCCTACATGAGTCTTGTTTGAGAAGCTGACTTGAAGTGTATTAATTTGGAGGCCGACAGCAAAGGCGACTTGATGAAGGAGTTCTTTTGACAAAATAGTTTTGACTTTTGACTTAAATAGAAAATCCTAAGCCTACAATGGAGGTCTGACCTATGACAATTGACCCAAGCATGAAACCCATGCTTTAACAAGTCAATTTAATTAATAATAAAATTTCTTTTTGTTTTTGTTTTAATAAATATTTTCATTTTGACTCAAGTACAATTATGAAGACCAAACCTAGTTATATTCTTCAACACTCCCTCTTAACTAGGGAGGTATTCATACTTACATATATCTATAGAGGTACATGGAAGATCTCAGAACACATGATCTACGAAGAGTTTAGGCACTGCAATGCCATGGACTAGATTCTTGACCAAGGCAATCTATCCAAGGTCCTTCAACAGTTTAGGCACTCATGGTGCCACAGACTAGATTCCTGACCAGGGCAATCTATCTAGTTGGGACTAAAATGGACTAAAGCTTTCATCCTCTCTATGTACCATCAGGCTTACTTGCTAACCATCAACCCACAGAGCCAAGTGCGTATCTGAGGTCAGAGCTCCATGACCAACGCCACCCTCCCTACTTTGGGATCTAGACATCAACACATAGTGTCGGCCTGATGTCCTCCCAAGAAATGTGTCTCACACACAAAGCCTCAACACTCCCGATTATTCAAATCGGTAGCAAATCCTCCCCGATCAAACAGATCGGTAACAACAAATCTATCCCAATCAAACTGATTGATAACAAAAAGCATGCAAAACACGTAATCAAACCTGTATAAACACAACCCCAATCAGTAAAAAACTTTCAAATACTCATAAGTAAACACAAACCTTCGGGGTCTTTCATACATCTTGATATTGCTTCTCACTTTATCACAATATGACTTAGAGACTTCCAAACGAATCTTAACAGAAGATTCCTCAACCATACAATTCCCTCTCCTACTTCACATGCAGCAACATATTCTACAACCAGATACTGCTTTCCTTCTTCAGCAACACCTCAAAATGCATTCTTCAATTTCTTCTTTCAAGGTATCCATCATGACTATAATGTGCTCTCTCTCTGAACTTGGGAGATGTACCCTTTCTTTTTATCCAGGCTCCCTCTTAACTTAGGGAGATCAACTTCTTTATCATAACATCAGAGAATTTTTCATGGCTTCCATCCTTCTAATCAGAGTCATCCTGACCATCATCACTCATATAATTTCATCATGCTTATCAATCAAATCAACCTTACTTACGAACATTATCAACATCTTGAAGATTATGTACCTCCACAACATAAACAGCAAGTACAACCCAGTACATATATAGAAGCATGAAGTTAATCACATTAGAATCATACTATAATGATGGAAGCATCAAATACCTTTACTTAGTTAGGCTCATACTCAACAAGAGACACATAATTATATAATTCAACTTCTTGCTTTTAGTTATAACCCTTAGATCACATTAGTAATTCAATCAAGATATCAATCTCACTCTATCTAGGGTCTCAATATTTTCTTTCAGGGTCACCAAATGGATGTAAAGATGGCATTTCTTAATGACATTCTACAGCAAGATGTATATGTTGAGCAACCTCAAGGATTTGAAGTGAAGGGCAAGAAGACTCACGTTTGGAGGTTGAAGAAAGCATTATATGGTTTGAAGCAAGCTCCTCGATCCTAGTATGCCCGTATTGACAGTTACCTGGCGAAGCTTGGATACACAAGCAGTGTCGATCCAAACCTCTACTTCAAAGTGGTCCAAGGTATGCCTTTGATTTTGGTTTTGTATGTTGATGATCTATTCTTGACAAGTAGTGAGCCCCTGATTGTCGAGTGTAAGAGGGAGTTAGCCTCTGAATTCAAAATGAAGGATCTTGGTATGATGCACTATTTTTTGGGACTAGAGATTTGGCAGAGACCTAGAGAGATTTTCCTTTGTCAAGGAAAATATATTGTTAAGTTGTTGGAAAGATTCGAAATGACTAAATGCAAGTCCCCGGCCACACCCATGGAGATTAATTTCAAGAAGTTATGTGGAGACGTTGTTGCAACTGACTTGGTAAACCCTTCTGAGTATCGACAGTTGATTGGGGCATTGATGTTCGTAGTGAACACCCGTCTAGATATATGCTTTGCAGTGAACACTGGGTTGCTACCAAACATGTGCTGAGATATCTTCATGGGACAATCAATCTTGGTTTGAGGTACTCTGTCAGAGATGTGAAACTTCATGGATATACCGATGGACTGTGGGCAGGAAATGTTATCGACAAGACGAGCACTTTAGGATGTTGTTTTTGTTTGGGATATGCCATGATATCTTGGATGAACATGAAATAAAATTTTGTAGCTTTAAGCAAGATCGAGGCAGAGTACATTGTTGCTAGCGTGGCTAGTTGTGAGGTAGTCTAGTTGAGGAAGCTCTTGAGAGAGTTGTTTGAGAAAGTCCTTGATACGACCATGATATATTGTGACAACAAGTGTGGGATCTGATTGGCAGAGAATCTCGTATTTCATGACAAGTCCAAGCACATTGAGATCAAGCATCATTACCTTTGAGACATGGTGCAGAGAGGAGCCGTAAGACGTCATCACATTTCAACCGATGAGCAAATAGCGGATATCCTCACCAAGGATTTGTCGAAAAGGGAAGTTCTTGGTCTTCAAAGAGAAGCTTGGACTGATGGATGTGACCCTCCCGGGTAAGGGTCCTGGCTTATCGAGGACACTGAGCTATGCTCTTCTCCCCAGTTTGTGCTCCCAGTGTGGGGAATTGAGCTTTAGAGCTCCTGGGGTTAAGGGAACTCGTGCACTATCCCAATTGGCATTTGGTTTTCCCACACATTTGGCCAAAGGGTGTTGGCTTCTTGAGTTAGGTGTGATCCTTACCATTTATGGTAAGTGGCATCCCGCTCAACCTAGAGATGCAAGTGTTCCAACTTCCACCACTTGACTCTTTAGGGTCATGTTGGGAACATCAGCTAGATAATAGGATAGGCGCAGTCCTTACCATTTGTGGTAAGTGGTATCCCTTCTATTATCGCGAGGCAGTAAGATAGGCACGATCCTTACCTCATAAGGTAAGTGGCATCCCTCCTATTGTCTGTGGATTTCGGGTGGTAGCATTGGCTCCCCGATGAAGACCTTCCCGGATAGTAGCATTGGCTCTCCGCAGGCGGTTTTCCTGGGTAGTAGCATTGGCTCTGTAAATTTTTGTAGATGTTCTATGCTTGATGCAACTTTACTTTTATCCCAATATCAGTCAGCAATCACATAAACAATAAAGTAAAATGTTGATAGAACATGCTAGTAGATCGACAGAAGACAAGCCAGAAATATATGTGTGTTGGTGCGTTACGGTGGTCAACAAGATGCTTCAACCAGCAAAGTCTCAATATGGTCAACCAACCAGAAGTGTCACACAACCCTCTAGGACAGCCAAAACAGTCAACCAAAAGTCAACGCTGTCAATCAATGGTCACGCAAACAGTAGCAGCAGCTAGGTCAACACAGCCAAGTCAAAGTCAACGTCCAGCCTTGGGAATAGTGCCAAAAAATGCGGATTCAGAAAATTGAAAGTTTGGGAGAGTTTCAGGGCAATTTGACCTTGCGTTGACCAAAGTCAACGCTGGTCAACGCTGCTGCAGAAACCCTAGGCCGAAAACAGAAATGTTGCTTGCTGAAATTTTCCCACCTATGGAGAGAAGAACCTCCAAGGTGATCGAACCAATCAGATGAGGAGAGAGAAATGTGAGAGGATGAGACGAGTGAAAATGTCCTCCAAAGTTGACCAATATATATCCATCAATGAGGGTGTGTGACACAACTGCTGGGGCACAAAACCTTTAGGCCGACCTGCACATATTTTGAATAAATTCAAAATAAATGTTCTGCTCATCAGATCAAGATGATCTTTAGATCGATCTTGCACCTCTCCGAAAGAGGAATCCAATAAAAATATTGGCATCTTCATTTGAGCATCACAACATGGAGTTTGGACCTAGTTGTCCAAAATTAACACTCCCTCTCAACTAGGGAGAACTCCATCCACCTGTGCAATCCAAACATCGCGCATCGTCCCGCCGTAACTTGCTTTGCTAGCTTCTTTATTTCAGAACAGTAGTGAATCAGTCACAAAGACATCGTTCCCAGCTGACAGATTCAGCCCAGAGGTCTGAAACCTCTATAGGACTCACAAAGAGTCTCATACCAACCCGAAGTTGGTTTCCCTGACCCGAAGTCAGTTGGAGGTCCGAAACCTCACTATACTTGATCCCAGATCAAGGGGTTGGACCGTGCCATCCTAGATAGAGAGTACAGCAATCTCTGATGCGGTCGTTAGTCTTTGCTACTAGCCTCTAGCTTTTCGCACCTCATTGGCCAAATGAGAGGTACTTCCCATGAGCCCTGAACTCAATGGGTAGGATGCATACGGGGCATAGATCATGAAAGGTGAACCAACTCAATCATCATAACGGTGGGGCAGAAGCACACCAACAAGGTTCGGCAAGCCTAGCCCTGTGGTCGCTTATAGCTCCGAGAAGTTATCCCCAAAGCCCCCCAGAGCTCCCAGAGCTCATCATCCAACAGGACCCTTAGCATAGGGACGTTCCACGATGCCAAGATTCTCACGAAAGGTTAGGAACTTGACCTTCCCCAGGGGCTTTGTGAGAATATCCGCGACCTGCTCATCAATTCCTATATGATCGAGCCTTACGGCGCCTCACTGTACCATATCCCGGATAAAGTGGTACCTGATATCAATATGCTTGGATCGAACGTGGAACACAGGATTCTCGGACAACCGAATCCCACTCTGGTTATCACAGAGTATCACGATGGTATCTAGCACATGCCCAAACAGCTCACTGAAGAGCTTTCGCAACTAGACTGCTTCACAACAGGCCATACTCGCTGCAATGTATTCGGCCTCCGCAGTGCTTAAAGCCACCGACTTTTGCTTCCTTCTCATCCATGATATCGAAGCATAACCAAGTGTGAAGAAGCATCCCGATGTGCTCTTATGATCCACCACACTGCCAGCCCAATTGGCATCAATATATCCATGGAGTGTCACGCTCCCGGCAGCGTATCTCAGCCCATTGTTTATCGTGCCTCGAAGATATCTCAACAGATTCTTGGCACCAATCCAGTGAGTGTGATGAGGCTCAACCATATGTTGATTCAAAGTGTTCACTGCAAAACATACGTCCGAACGGGTGTTCACTAAGAACATCAGGGCCCCTACGAGTTGACAATACTCAGTAGGATTTACTAACACGGGCCCAACAGCGCTGCCCCTCAACTTCTTAAAGTTGAGCTCCATCGGTGTCGACACGAACTTACAGTCCACCATACCAAATCTTTCCAGAAGCTTCACAATGTATTTTCCTTGAGAAAGGAAAATCTCGCCAGGTCTCTACCAGACCTCCAGGCCTAGGAAGTAATAAATCAGTCCTAGGTCCTTCATTTCGAACTCAACAACGAGCTCCCTCTTGCACTGATGAATGAGAGGGTCAGCACCTGTCAGGAAGAGGTCGTCCACATACAGCACTAGAATGAGAGGCTTTTCTCTATCAACCTTGAATTAAAGGTTTGGATCAGCATTACTACGAGTGAAGCCAAGCTTCATCAGGTAGCTATCTATCCTCTCGTACCAAGCTCTGGGTGCTTGCTTCAACCCATAGAGGGTTTTCTTCAACCTGCAGACATGAGTGTCCCGGTCCTGGACTTCGAACCCCAGAGGTTGCTCCACATACACCTCTTCCTTTATCGCACCATGCAGAAATGTCGTCTTCACATCCATCTGATGAAGACTCCATCCTTGCATAGCAGCAAGGGCTATGATAGATCGAATGGTGGTATATCGGGCCACAGGTGAAAATATATCACATAGTCTACGCCTTCTTTTTGAGAGAAGCCACAGGAAACGAATCTTGCCTTGAACTTTTCAGCACTTCCATCAAATCCATGCTTGATCTTGTAGAGCCATTTCGAGGTGACAACTGCTTTGTCCTCCAGTTTTGGAACCACATCCCAGACATCATTCTTCATTATGGACTCATACTCTTCGTGCATAGCATCCTTCCAGACTTGATGCTCCACGGCTTCCTCAAAAGATCCAAGCTCAGATTTTACGATAGTACTCATGGCTGCTAGATACCCTTGGTACCTATTCAGCTTCTTGCTTTCACGGAATATCCCCCTTGGGGCCATGTGTCCCTCGGCATCCTCGAGAGTGTCCCTGAGCCATGATGGTCTCTTCCCCATCAAAGGAGGTGGATCAATCAGGTCCATTGGTCCTTCAACATCGGGCATCGTCTCATCCTTTGGTTCTTCTTGATTTCCACGCCTTGCTTCATGATCTTCCTCGGATCTCGAAAGATTGACTACTTTCCTCAGGGAAGCATCTTCGTCAAAGTTAACATCTTGGCATATCTCCACTTCCCTTTGACTAGGCACATAGACTCTATAGGCCTTCAAAGTTTCGTTGTAGCCCACAAACATTCCCTTCTTCCCAGAAGCATCCAGCTTGCTCCTCTTCTCTTTCGGCACATGAAAATAAACAGGACATCCAAAAACTCTAAAATGTGAGACGTCAAGTTTCTTACCAGAGAAAACCTCTTCGGGAGTTTTGGAGTCCAGAGCGGAATGCGGGCATCAGTTTTGTATGTACACAGCAGTGTTTGCAGCTTCTCCCCACAAAAACTTCGGTAGACCTTGGTCACATAGCATGGCACGGGCAGCTTCCACAATGGTCTTATTCTTTCGTTCGACAACGCCATTCTGTTCAGGAGTATAGACAGTTGTGGTCTCCCTCTTGATGCCAACTTCTCTGCAAAAGTTCTTGAACTCGTTTGTCTCATTTTCGGTGCCATTATCGGTCCTAAATATCTTGATCTTCTTCCTTGTCAAATTTTCCACCAAGGCTTTGAAGGTACGGAACCACATGAAAGCCTCATCCTTCTTTTTCAAGAAGTATATCCAGGTTTTGCGAGAGAAGTCATCTATGAACGTCATATAATAAGAACATCCTCCCAAGGATGTCAAGGGCAACATACCAGACATATCAGAATGTATCAATTGCAAGACATCAGATGTCTTTGTGACACTTGAGGGGAAAGGCCCCTTGTATGCTTTCCTTCGACACAACCCTGACATACACCTTCATGATTGTTTGAGAACCCGGGCATCCCCGTCACCACCTTCCTTGCTTCGGGAAGGGCCTTGTAGTGAAGGTGTCCAAACCTCCGGTGCCATAGTTCAGTCTGTCGGATAGTATCACACGTCATCGCTCCCAGTGGACTTCCTCCAACCTGGTAGAGTGTATCAACTCTATACCCAATCGTGATAGCTTCCTTGAAGCTCTTCTTCCAGATACGCACCTTCCCATCAATGAATTCCACATTGAAACCTTTGTCTTCCATGGCCGAAATAGACACAAGGTTCTTCTTCAAATCGGGTACATAGAGTACATCCTGCAAGCGGAGGACTTGACCTTGAGACAAGTGGAGGGTCACAGTCCTTGTCCCTTTCACGGGGTATGTGGCATTATCTCCAAGGATAATTTCCAGATTAGTATCCTTCCCAACCATATCAAAAAGTGCTTCCTTGAACCCAGTGATGTGCCTTGAGGCACCACTATCTATCAACCAAACATCAATGGTGTCGGGTGGAGATGCAGTAGAGAGGGCAGATACAAGAATGAATTCATTTCTTTTATCAACAACATTTGATTCCTCATACCTAGAATTTATCGACCTTTTGAAAGGTTGACCATTTCCGTCAGAGGGAGCCTTCCTCTTCCCCTTGAACCTATTGTTCCTTTGATTGCCATTCCTTCGGTTGTTGTTGTTGTCATCATCATCGAGAGAATCCTTCTTGAAAGGGCATTCTCTAGCATAGCGACCTGGCTTGTGACAAGTGTAACACTTGCCTTTCTTTCCTTGGGCCCCTGCTCTTCCTTTCTTCCTTGGACCACCAAAGTTCTTCTTCTTAGTATGAGCAGCGAAGGCAGTGTTTCCTTCATTTTCATATTCCTTCATCCTTGTCTCTTCTTGTACGCATCTCGATAGTACTTTGTCAAAACCAGGTATCACATTGTTATTGAGAATGGTAGTGTTGAATACAGGAAGAGGAATTGTCACTAGAAGATGAAGAGGGAGGGGGCTCTTCTCCACCATCTCCATGATTTATTGATCCATGATCATCTTCATCTTTCTTCTCAGGCTTGACTGTCTTCTCATACTCTGCAAACAGTTTGTCTACTTTCTTTGCCATGTTGTAGAATGCCTTGCGGTAATTTCGCTCTTCTTCTCAATGAGCTTCCTCATCTGCGAACTACAACACAAGGTGGGATACAACTAGAAAATGTATCCCCAAGTTTCAGAGGGGGGGGGGGGGAAACCCTAGCCATGGCGGCCATGGATTTCACGAGACTGGAGGCGACATATGATCTTTGGGTTCTAGGTAACTACGTAACCTTGCTCCCTGGTCTATCTATCGGGTGAGGGAGCTCATTTATTTTTCGTGTTTCGAAGACTTAACCTATTCACTTACAGCTCTGGGACTCCGACCGGTTACAGTTTTCTCCTCTGCACTGCTGCTCACCGCTCACCAACGCGTCTGGGGTTTGTATTAGCACTCACGAGGTTTGTGGGGATTTCTGTACTGCACTGAGCACACTCCCTGTATCGGTCTGCGTCCTCCTGCCGACAGGATTTGTCCCATCGTCCTTGACCCGAGCATCACAACGTTCCACTTACACTATTTTTTATTGCTTCGGGGCACCTCGGGGACATCTAGTAAGTCCATACCACTGCCATCAGCGCTCTCCGCCTTTGTTTTAGGACAACGAACTATTTTCTCGCGGACACCGGCGACACCATAGGCGGTTTATCTTGCCGGCGCTCCGACTGTTACCCCTTCGACTGCGTCGGTCTATGTCTAGCTTGTCTTTGGACATGGGCATATTCGAAGAGGAGTTGGACTACTCTGCTGACCCACTGGAGGAGGTCGATATCTGGGGGGTCGCGGTCTATTGATGATGTGGCTGCCATGGAGGATATGGAGCCTGCACCGACCCTCCACCAGCCAGAACCGACCCCTCAGGTCACGACCTCATGCGGCACCATATCCTTTGAGGGTTGTTCGGACTCTCCGCCCATCAATATCCCGTCACCATTTGTTCTGCGACACTGGGAGCACCTAGCACATGATACACTCGTCCTGTCGGCGATTAACACTGCTTCGGGCCCGTGCTCCGTGGTGGCATCTGAATATCTCTGTGCGGATTCCCTTGCTTTCGCGAACCTGTTCATCGATGGGGAGGGGTCTTCGCAACAGCTGCCCATTCCATCCATTGTTGTGACTGAGCCGGTTGCGACTTCGAGATGTTTCGTTGATATTACATTTGATGCGCAGACGATTGATGCGCAACTCTCGTCTGACTCCGACGGACTTGGAGACATTGGTGCAGCCGCTGGCGACCAAAATCTACACAGGGGTAAAGGGAAAAAGTATCGTCCTCCAAAGAACCGGCACAGCCATAGTGCAAACATTGGCAGGGATAGAGGTATGGCAAATATCAAGTAGACGGTCGCCACATTTCTTGTGGGAAAGGTCCGCAAATACACCACAGCAAGATTAAAACTCTGGACTAAGGAGATTTGGGGTGGTCTTTTGGAGTACTTGCCGGGGGTCATGCTGTTGAACAGAGGTTGGTTTGCCTTAACTTTCTCATCACCTGCTTTAGTGGATTGGGTCTTGACTAAGTACTGACATATCGAAATGCACTCGGTGCTATTGAAGAGATGGACCCCTCTCTTTGATCCAAACAAGGAGAATTCAGGAGCTGGCCCAATTTGGATGCGGCTGCCAGGGCTTCCGATCCAGTTTTGGAATGAAGTCGCACTTTGAAGCATTGGGGAGGACTTTGGACTATACCTTGATCATGACAGATCATATCTAGAGACAGGCATCTACTCGATGGCTCGAATCCTGGTTTTCTTGGATACCAGAGATGGCCTCCATGACAATTACAACATGTTTTTTGAAGGGATGGTTTGGCAACAAATGTTGGACTATGAGGGGATTCTGTTCAGATGCAGGCGTTGCCATGAGGTTGGGCATATATACAAGGAATGCCAGATTACGAGTGTTGCGGCTCCTCTCTACAAGACGGTGGTTCATATGGCCACTCAGATGGACCCGGTTACCATTATTTCACCTGATTTGCCACCGACGGGAGACATCATAGACCAAGAAGGTGCTGCCTACCTGGCCGATCGCTCAAGCTCGTACCCACAGCCTGTCTGGCCACTCTTCACAGCAGCTTCCGACTTCGGTTCCGGGTACCTCTCTGTCCTCTCCATCTCATTGTATTTCTTTTACTCCTGCACCGTCTATTTCTACACACCTTTCATTTAGTTCTTTTAGCGCTATCAGCTGCTCTGTAGCATCGGCCCCCCTTACCATTCCTCCTACCAATCCCCATACTTCTGCGGATTCCTCATGCTTATTCCACCATTTGACTACCGACTCCTCATTAGTTGGTCACCATTACTACTTGAGATCATCTACACAGCTACCCTCCATGTCCGAGATTGGCATTGGCTAGATCCAATGTCCTGCATCTATTAAACCTCGAGGGAGACCTACAGCTATCTCAAAGGCTATCCACAGAGCCAACATGGAGGTGGTTGCGGGTACTCAATCGACCCTTCTTTGGGTTCTTAGAGCAAGGAAACCTAAGGATGTGGTCTCATTATGATCTGTCTCTCTTATAATTGTAGGGGTCTTGCCAGCCCTATCAAGAAATTGGCCCTTAGGCGACTCCTTCATTCCACTCCCATTGATGTCTTGTTCCTGCAAGAAACTTTGGGGGACGGGGAATCCATTAATATGATCCTTAAAGCTCTCCTCCCGAATTGGACCTTTATGACTATCGATGCTCGGGGTAGATCCAGTGGTTGTGCTTTAGGCATCAACAGCAAGACCACTCGGATTTTAAATTGTTGGGGTCGGGTGGGTGTTCTCGGCATGGATGTTACCACTTGTGAATTTGAACATCCCTTCACCCTGATCAATGTTTACGGTCCATGTACCAACAGAGAGTTTTTCTGGCACTCTCTGCTTCGAAGCTCCCTACTCCAGCATCAGCATATCATACTAGGCGGGGACTTAAATTTCTCTATTGGGATCTCGGAATCCTGGGGACCTCAAGCGGTCCTGAATCAGTGATCAGATTTCTTCGCCTCAAACTTGAAATTGGCTGATCTTATTGATATCAATATGCCGAAGAATCAACCCACTTGGCGAAATAGAAGGACGGGATAGGTTGCACTGGCGCAGAGACTTGACAGATTCCTTATGAAGCAGCCTTTTCTTAACCAAATGGTTTAATCTAGACAGTGGGTGGGTGCGGGCGGAGCCTCGAATCACTCTCTTGTGTATTTGGAATTTCTAGCCGGTAATCAGAAGCAGCACTCACCTTTCAAATTCAACGCTAATTGGCTACAAGACCTAGAATTTCATTTGCTGGTCACACAAGAGTGGCAGCACTGTAATCTATCTCCTGATCGGGAACCTGCAAGGGTATTCAATGAAAATCTCAAACGTATAAAAGCAAGTACTATCCTATGGGCCAGACATAAAAAGAAGCTTGAGGAGGAGGAGCTTAATAGGATTGATTTAGAAATCACCCAGCTCACTGATTCGAGCTTATTGGGATTCCGTTCGGCGACTACAAAAGAGCAGCTATTGCACTTGAAACCAACAAGGCAAATATCCTTCGTCATAGGGAGGAGGAGTGGAGATTAAAAAGCAGGGCCATCTGACTGCAAGCCGGGGATGAAAATACAAAGTTTTTTCAGCAGTGTGCTAGAGGAAGACGTATCTCAAATACTATTTGGGAACTTTCCGATTCTACTGGATATGTGGCTAAATATTTTGCTCAGCTATCGGATCTTGGCATCCAGCATTTCACTAATCAATACAGAGCTCCGCACAACAACAACTTGCCGGATATTATGAATGCTCGAACTTTCCACAGGTATGTGGATGATGAGCAGGGAGAGGAGCTTAATTCATCGGTCACCCTAGGCGAAATTGAAGGCGTTTTGAAATGGTTTAAGAAGGACAAAAGCCCAGGACCTGATGGTTGGCCCATTGAATTCTATCTCCATTTTTTTGAACTCTTGGGCAGAGATCTCCTTCGGGTCATTGAAGACAGCAGAATATCTGGTAGGATCTATGATGGCTTCAACTCTACTTTCATTGCTCTGATTCCTAAGACTGACCATCCTGCCTCCTTTCATGACTACAGGCCTATATCCCTGTGTAACTGCATTTACAAAATCATTTCAAAAATCATTGCTAACCGTATTAAACCCATTCTCTCTTCTCACATAGCAAAGGAGTAATTTGCCTTTCTCCACCACCGACAGATCCATGAAGCCATTGGCACTGCTCAGGAAGTCCTGCACTCCATAAAATCGAAGAGACTTAAAAGCACCATCCTCAAAATTAACCTTGCTAAAGCCTTGGATCATGTGAACTGGAATTATATTCATCTCATTCTTATCCACACGGGCTTTCCCCACTCTTTCACAAACTGGATTATGGGCTGTATTATGAATGCCACCTTTAGCATCCTCATAAATCGGGCTGCTACTGATTTATTTCATGCTAGTCGTGGGCTCAGGCAAGGATGCCCACTCTCACCACTTCTTTTTGTCCTTGTTATGGAAGGCCTCTCGTCCCTCATCCATAGGGCAAAAGAAGCTGGTGACATCCATGGTAATAGATTAAATGATTTCCTTCAACTGACTCATTTATTGTTTGTGGACGATGTGAATATTTTTCTGGATGGCTCTTGTCAGGACAATTCACAATTTGATAAAATCCTCCAGATTTTCTGCAGAGCTACGAGTATGGCTCCAAATCACAGCAAATCCACCATCATTCAGACTAGATGCTCGGCACATGAACAGGAGCATGCCATTCAGAAATTCCCTTATGTTCGCAGCCATATAGGGGAAGGTTTAAAATATCTTGGCTTCCATCTCAAGACAAATGATTATCAAATTAAGGATTGGAATTGGTTGATTGCCAAAGTGGAGCACAGAATCAATATTTGGCACCATCGATGGCTCTCGCGAGCGGGCAGATTGGTTTTAATCAAATCAGTCCTGGAAGCCATCCTTGTTTACTGGATGTCACTTGCTTGGCTCCCAAAAGGTATCACAAATCGCATTCAGCAGATTTGCAGACAATTCCTATGGAGGAATTCTGGTAGGGAGCGCACATTTGCCTGGGTCGCTTGGGACCATATCAGCAGGCCAAAGGACTGGGGTGGTTGGGGTATAAAAGATCTCACTATATTTTCCACCGCCCTTGCTGCAAAATTGGGTTGGCACCTCATTTCCGGACATAGCTTGTGGAGGGAGGTTATTGTAGCCAAATACATTGCTCCCAGGAACACATTGGATTGGATCTAAGGTAATATTCAAGCATATCCAAGATCCTCGATCATCTGTAAGGCCATCTTAAAGTCTACACACCTTATCCAGCAAGGGTTGACTTGGCGCATCAGTGTTGGCACTGTGGTCAGGCTAGGTGAGGACTCATGGTCAGGCAGCGGAAGGAACTACAAATTGCCTCAATTCATCATTGATCACCTCACACATGCCGGTGTTTTCCATCTATCTCAGGTTGTGGACCCTTTGAGGAATAATTGGTATGCCCAGGGCTGGTTAACTGCACAGGAACTCGATCTACCCATTGAAGGACATCCTATCTGGGCCAGATACATCAGGGCACTTCAGGCATCTCACATTCTCTTCACTGACCAGGAGGACGAGCTCCTTTGGGCACTCTCACCAAAAGGAAAGTACTACCCGAAGACTGGATATATTACTCTTTGTGCCCCCAAAGAACCGACTATCAAACTATGGTGGTGGCACCCTATCTGGAAGCTGCGGGCACCTCACAAAACCAGACTACTTGGTGCATTCTGCACAACTGCATCCCTACCATTGACAATCTTAGAAGACGAGCTATGCAAGGCCCGTCCAAATGCTATTTCCGCTTTGCTCAGGAAGAGGATGCTCTACATCTCTTCCTTGAATGTCCATTGGTAGAGGGTCTTTGGCGATCGGTTACACAAGCAATAGGATGTACGCTCACTTGGCATGGATTCTCCATTGCAGAGGCCTGGGCTATGTGGTGGCAAGCCGCCTCTTGTGACAAAATTCGAAACCTCCCTTTACTGATTGCTTGGGGTATTTGGACCGGTAGAAACAGATACACCTTTGAAGGCAAGCATGTTATTTGGGATCATATCTGCTCTAGCATCATCTCCACATACAACCTCATTCCGAATGAGGAGAAACCTTCCCGCAATAAGAATATCACCCCTGAGAATATCACCCCTGAAATCATTGATCATTCTTACCCATGGGCATATTTCGACGGGGCATCAAATAACAATGGGTGTGGGGGTGGTGATGTATTACACATATCAGCCACCCATTATTTCCATCTCAAAATGGGGCTGGGCTCGGGCACAAACAATTTTGCCGAACTCCTTAGCCTTCAACTACTTTTACTCTTTGCACGTGAATATGGATGCAACAGATTGCAGATTTTTGGAGATTCACCAATTGTTATTAATTGGTTCAACACTCATTCACAGTGCCATACACACACTCTTATTGCATTATTGAGGAAGGTGCATCTACTGAAATCATATTTTGATAATATTACTGTCACTCACATTTACAGGCAGAGGAACCAAGTGGCAGAGCAACTTTCCAAAGAAGTTGCGGAGTTAGATTGGGGCAGTTGGCACATTACTGAGCATGATGGTGAACAGGTTTACAGATATTATCACAGACCTTTCATAGATGACATACAGGATATGAGAGCAGTCACTCCTTGACTGCATTTTTGACAGACATTATTATTTTTGTTGTATATATTTGCTGATGTTTAATTAGCTCTACTTATATCGGTTGATATTACTGGTTTTTTTTGTACATAATCGTATTTACTAGATTAGAGATTAGAACAATTATGCTATATATTTGCATTGATACTTGCAGCCTACTTGCCTCCTTAATGAGGATACAGAACCATGCACTATGATGGTTTTTCTATGTAAAATGTAACATGTAATTTTTCTTTACTGAATGAAAAATAACGCCTTTTTTTCCTGGGAAAAAAGGAAGTGTTGAATACATGCCATTCGGATGAGAAACCTCAAAGTGCGGTGAGAAACATCTCTCGATCAGCTATTGTCTCCCCGATGGCCAGAAGATTATTCCTCATTTCAGTCAGCTTCAGAAAATATGATTGAATAGACTCATCCCTGCCTTTCTTCAGATTCTTTAATTGATTCTTGAAGAATAGAACTTGATTCGCATTGTTGGCCTTGAACATGTGGACCAACTTATCATACATCTCCTTGGACGTGCCCAGCTCAAAGATGTAGGCAACCAGACTCTTATGAATAGAGTCCCTTATCATCAGCTTTGCTTTGATTTCCCCCTTCTTGTACTTTGTTTTGGCAGCAGCAGTTGCAGTGGATAGAGGCTCTTGAATTTTACCCTGCACATAGTCCATGACATCTTGGTCTTCCAACATAAGATCCAATGTCATCTTCCAGGCATGGAAATCATCCTTCCTAGTCAATTTGTCATCAGCCTTAAAGCCATTGTAGTTAGAGGAACCCATGCTCTTCTTGGGTGATTGCTACAAACTAGGGCTTTGTATTCACCTCAACTCTGATACCATGTAAATTTTTGTAGATGTTCTATGCTTGATGCAACTTTACTTTTATCCCAATATCAGTCAGCAATCACATAAACAATAAGGTAAAATGCTGATAGAACATACCAGTAGATCGACAGAAGACAAGCCAGAAATATATAAGTGTGTTGGTGCGTTACGGCGGTCAACAGGATGCTTCAACCAGCAAAGTCTCAATATGGTCAGCCAACCAGAAGTGTCATACAACCCTCTAGGACAGCCAAAACAGTCAACCAAAAGTCAACGTTGTCAGTCAACGGTCAACACAAACAGCAGCAGCAGCTAGGTCAACGCAGCCAAGTCAAAGCGAACATCCAGCCTCAGGAACAGTGCCAAAAAATGTGGATTCAGAAAATCGAAAGTTTGGGAGAGTTTCAGGTCAATTTGACCTTGCGTTGACCAAAGTCAACGTTGGTCAATGCTGCTACAGAAACCCTAGGCTGAAAACAGAAATGTTGCTTGCTGAAATTTTCCCACGTGAGAAGAGAAGAGCCTCCAAGGTGATCGAACCAATCAGATGAGGAGAGAGAAATGTGAGAGGATGAGAGGAGTGAAAATGTCCTCCAACGTTGACCAATATATATCCATCAATGAGGGTGTGTGACACAACTGCTGGGGCACAAAACCTTCAGGCCGACCTGCACAAATTTTGAATAAATTCAAAATAAATGTTCTGCTCATCGGATCAAGATGATCTTTAGATCGATCTTGCACCTCTCCAAAAGAGGAATCCAATAAAAATATTGGCATCTTCATCTGAGCATCACAACATGGAGTTTGGACCTAGTTGTCCAAAATTAACAAGCTCCTTGTTGGCAGTTTTCCCAGGTAGTGGCATTAGCTCCCCACTTGTGATTCTTCCTGGTGGTAGCAGAGCCTCCTTGATGATGATGACTCCGGGTGGTAGCAATGGTTCCCTAATGAATATAGGGTGGTCGCTTGAGCTTGCCTATGATATCAAATTCTTCTTTTTTTAGATTCGAGAGTGTTTAGCAGAGATGAGTAGTGACGACAATTGATTTCATGATAACGAGATATTTGAGATGGGACATATGTTGCAGTCAGCCATTTCTCACTAACTAAGAGGGAGTGTTAATTTGGCAGCTCAGGGACAAATTCCCACCTTTGGACGGTCTTCCTCATCAAGAAAGACCGCCCCCTAGCCCTTGGAAGAATTTAATTTGGTTAAGGAAAAATGTAATTTTAATATGGAAACCCCCATGTGCACAAAAGTACAGGTTGGCTTTAAAGAGAAATTGGGCACCCTTGGAAGCATATAAATACAAGTCAAGTGACCCTCATTTGGACATGATCATCAAGCATCTTTTTCATCTCTCTTTGGTTTGGCTCGCATAGGTTTGAGATTGGTTCTCGTACAGGTCCGAAGTTGCAGGGTCCGAACTCGCACTTATGACGAAGGGATTTTTGTCTATAGCCACAGGGATGGAATAGGGAAATCTCGGTAATAGCCGCGCGCATACAAGGTGCTCCCTGTGACTAGAGAGTTGCAGTCGCACGCATGCTCACTAGCTTTGTGCAGCTGGGACCTAGGGTATTTTGAAAGTTGACTACAGACTTTGACCGTTGACCGCAGGCTTGAGAGCTTTGATTTTGATCAGTATTGTTCTTGGGCTCATCTCTTGGATATTGTTTGGTTGGTTTTGCTGGATAATCTTGTGATTGATGAATTGGAACATTGTACTCTCTGTGTGCTGAACATTTTATGAAAATCTAATAAGAAGAAGAATTTGAAAGGGTTTTCCACCTTGTGGCGTTTTTCCCTGGTCTTTGACCAAAACTGGTGTCTCTTGTTTGTATCTTAATGTTCATTGTGTTGAGATTTTGTGTGTTTGGGGTAGCATCAGTTGTGCTCTAGCTCCCAAATTTTGTGGAGGGACTAGAGTACACTTGATCTACAAAACCCAGAAATTGATTTGGTAAATTTCATCCAGTTTAGGAGATATTAAATTAATTAATTATTTTGATGTATTTCCTACGTTAAAACTAAGGGAACTTAAACAATTAAAGTGAATTTAATTAAACATGAGATGAAATTGTCTTAAGTCACACGGATCAAGCTTTCTTTTAATATTAGCCATTGATTCAAGATCTGATCATCGCCGTTAGTTTCCCAACGAGAAAAGTATGAAGGAAAGGCTTGGGGTCATTCGTAAAGACACACAGAGACAGAGCATTGAAGCTAAGCTGAGATTCTAGGGCGGGTTTGCTAAGAAATCTCAGAAGTGTTTCAGCTGCAGAGAGGGGAATTTAGGCCAAGGGGATGACCTGATCCAGGGTCTAGAATCAACAAGAGGCAGAGATCAGCTCAGAGAGGCAGCGCAGAGAAGCAGGAGCAGCAGCAGGAGGGTAGCAACTTGTGCTGCGTAGGTGTTGCGCAGCCCCTTAAGGACAGTGTAATTGTTGCAGAAAACCCTCAAGGGTTACATAGAGACCCTAAGGGGCAGCGTAAGCACTGCGTCACCCAGTCTGGGTTAACGCAACCCTTTCCGGAGCAGCACTGAGGGTTAGAGGGGCTTCAGAGGCTGACGCAAAGGCTTCAAGGGCAGCGTTGGGGTTTCTAGGCCCTAATTTTCGCTGAGTTCTGTAAATCCCGTTTGAGCGTGTGGATCAGTGATTATTTTGGCCCTAGATTAGCCAGTGAGCTATAGATCTATTATTTCTCTGTCGGGTTTTCCAAATCTAGAACCCAGGCTGCTTGTATTCAGAAAATTCTTAATAATAAAACCCTCCACCAGCCAGAAGACCAGTTTTCCTGCATTGGGTTTTTTTGGGGACTATTTCTCCAGAAAATATCTATGTCACTTTGTCTATGTGTGCATGAACTTGTTCTAGATCTAAATTGGTGAAGATCTGTTATGTGTTTTGCTTCGATTTTAACTTGAATTTATTCAGTTAATAACTTATCTAAGTAGGAGGAGCATAACCAGATTAACAGTAAAGATTTTTGCATAAGTGTAAGATTCAGAAATTTTCACATGGTATCAGATCAATTGTAGAACTAGGAGGGTCACCAGCAAGAGACTAAAGGTTCGAACTGCAGGAAGCAATTGGAAAAGCAGCAGAAACGCAGATCTGAAGGGACAGCGCAGTTTTCAGAGGCAAATTCATGCAAAGGGGAGGGTGACGTTGTCTAACGCTGTCTCCTAGCAAACCCACGCAATTACTGCGCAGAGGCAACTCAGAAATAGCGTTGGATTGGTCTGAAGCCAGCCAGTGTGATTCAGATCTGAATCTTTCAAATCCAGAAAAGACTGAAGAAAAGCTACAGAAATTCAGAAGGTGTTGGTGGGGTTAAATTTCTGAAGTTTTTAGATTTTTAGCCTTAGCACAAGTGACAAAAAGCGGGAGGAGATCAGCTTCTCAAAGAGTTTCTAGCCAAAGAAACTTGCAGTTTGATCGGAGGATCAAAGAGAGCTGAATCATAGTTGATTTTGCAGATTTCCAAGGAGGGAAATTTGTTGTCAGAGGGGGCAAAGGTGCCTGTTTCACCAAGGGCCTTAGATCCATTTCTCTAGCAAAGAGAAAAGGAAGTTCCAACACATTCTAAGTAGATGGCTCCTCATGGACTGCGTGATCAGGACAGGCTGGATGGCCTCTCAAACTTTTCAGTTTGGAAGGCAAGGATCCTGATAATCCTTGAGGCATATAATCTTAGATACCATGCAAAGCAAACTCTGGCCACACCGACAGATCCGAATCTCCTTCGGAAGCATAAGGAGGCTGTTGGGCATGCCAAGCGGCTGATTATGGATGGAATCAAGGACCATATTGTACCACACTTAGCTTAGAAGAAGACAGCTAATGAGATGTGGAAGGCCTTGATCTCCCTATATGAGGGAAAATCTGTCCAAAGAAAGATGTTGTTGGAGACATAGATGAGGTCATTCATGATGACCAAGGGAGAAGACATGGAGCATTTTCTCTTCAGATTGCAGTTAATCAGAGATCAGTTGACTGCAACGGGTGCTAAGGTGGAAGACGATGTGATAGCAGGACTGCCCTCAATGCAGTCACAGATGAGTGGGAAACCTTTGTCTAAAGTACCTTGGGCAGAGCGGACCTCCCAGATTGGGACAGCTTGTGGTCAGTTTTGCGTCAAGAAGAACTCCGCAAATTCACCAAGAAACAGTATAGCTCTGGATCGAGCAAAGTGAAGAAGGAAGATGAGGAAGATGCAGCCTTGGCATCAAAGAGGCAGCCAAAGAAGAAGAAGGATCTCTCAAAGATCAAGTGCTTCTAGTGTGGTGAAATGGGACATTTTGCCAGCAATTGTCCTTAGAAGAAAAAGGACAAGGAAGGTTCTTCTTCCAGAGCTACTATGGCGGATGATGGGTCAAAAGATGATGCAGCCATGAGCGCTCATGAACCACGAAAATGGGGAGACATGGATATGTAGAGGAGCTACATAGAATTAAGTCGGGATCCTTGAGCAACTCATCTCTTGGATCACATGCGAGCTACGGCAGCCTTAAGACAGTAGCGGGACAAGTGGAGCAGTAGGTGCATAGATCACAGATGAAGCAGAGGCAGATCTGAAGACTGAGAGGAGCAGAGCAACAGCAGCAGCGCAGAGGCTGATGTGACTTCAGCAACGCAGAGCAAAACTGCCTACGCAGTACAGAGCTGCAGCAGCGCAGAAGGCTTCAGAGGGACAGCGCAGTGCAGCAACAGCGTGAGAGACTTCAACACAAGGGGCTGATGTGACTTCAGTAGCGCAGAGGGAGATTGTTTACGCAGTGCAGAGCTGTAGTTGTGCATCATCCTTCAGATGCCAGCATGGATCTATAGCCTAGGGAGCTTCAGTGATGAGGATGTAGCCCATCTGACTTGTCTGTCAAAGATTGGGCAGGAGATTCAGTTGTTTCTCTCAACAACTGAAGTTGCAATGCAGCAGATCAGCAGTGGCAGAGCTATGAGCATAGATGCAGTATTTTGAGAGGGAGTTGGAGTACAAAGGTTGCAGTAGCAGTGGCAGAGTCATGGGGAGCAGTACAAAATGGCAGCAGCAGTGCAGAGTTGAGTGGCAACAGGGCAAGCTTCAGCAGCACAGAACCAGTACTCAAAGTCATGTAATGCATAGTGTGATGTATTGCTAGAGCACACCCTTGATGCTAAGAGGGAGTGTTGAGATTTTGTGTATTTGGGATAGCATCAGTTGTGCTCTAGCTCCCAAATTTTGTGGAGGGACTAGAGTACACTTGATCTACAAAACCCAAAAATTGATTTGGGAAATTTCATCTGGTTTAGGAGATATTAAATTAATTATTATTTTAATGTGTTTCCTCAGTTAAAACTTAGGGAACTTAAATTATTAAAGTGAATTTAATTAAACATGTGATGAAATTGTCCTAAGTCACACGGATCAAGCTTTCTTTTAATCTTAGCCATTGCTTCAAGATCTGATCATGGCCGTTGGTTTCCCAACGAGAAAAGTATAAAGGAAAGACTTGGGGTCATTTGTAAAGACACACAGAGGCAGAGCACTGAAGCTAAGCTGAGATTCTAGGGCGGGTTTGCTAAGAAATCTCAGAAGTGTTTCAGCTGCAGAGAGGGGAATTTAGGCCAAGGGGATGATCTGATCCCAGGGTTTAGAATCAGCAAGAGGCAGAGATCAGCTCAGAGAGGCAGCGCAGAGCAGCTAGAGGGCAGCAACTTGTGCTACGCAGGTGTTGCGCAGTCCCTCAAGGACAGCGTAATTGCTGCAGGAAATCATCAAGGGTTACGCAAAGACCCTAAGGGGCAGCATAAGGACTACGTCACCCAGTCTAGGGTAATGCAGCCCTTTCTGGAGCAACGCTGAGGGTCAGAGGGGCTTCAGAGGCTGACATAGAGGCTTCAAGGGCAGCGCTAGGGTTTCTAGGCCCTAATTTTGGCTGAGTTCTGTAAATCCCATTTGAGGGTGTGGATCAGTCATTATTTTGGCCCTAGATCAGCCAGTGAGTTGTAGATCTATTATTTCTCTATTGGGTTTTCCAGATCTAGAACCCAGGCTTGTTGTATTCAGAAAATTCTTAATAATAAAACCCTCCAACAGCCAGAAGACCGGTTTTCTCGCATTAGGTTTTTCTGGGGACTATTTGTCCAGAAAATATCTATGTCACTTTGTCTATGTGTGCATGAACTTGTTCTAGATCTAAATTGGTGAAGATCTATTATGTGTTTTTCTTCGATTTTAGCTTGAATTTATTCAATTAATAACTTATCTAAGTAGGAGGAGCATAACCAAATTAACAGTAAAGATTTCTGCATAAGTGTAAGATTCAGAAATTTTCACACATTGCATTTATTGTTCTATCTACAATTGCCACTAATCATTGGAAGACTAAATTGTGTTTAAAGATTGCTAATTGAAGATAAGAATTGGGCTAAAGTAATTGTAACAACATAGAATAGTGGAAAATTAACAACAGGTAGAATGTCAGTCCATGATGCTATCTCATTAGCACTCCCTCTCAATGAGAGAGGCATTCTCCACAAGTCCAAGCCTGTCTCTGAAGTATACAAACTCTGCTCGAGACAAACGCTTTGTAAGAATATCAGTAATTTGCTCATCAGTGGAGACAAACTAAAGCTTCAGAGCTCCCTTCTGCACCATGTCACAGATGAAGTGGTACTTGATCTCGATGTGCTCGACCTATCATGGAAAATTGGATTCTCTGTCAGCTTCACACAGCTTTGATTATCACAATATATCACGGTCGGTTAGAGCATATGATCAAACAATCTTGCAATTAAAATTCCAAAGCCATACTGCTTCACAACTCGCCAAGCTAGCTGCAATATATTCTGCCTCGGCTATACTGAGTACAATGTCACATGGTTCAGGTTCGAGTTCAAGTTCGACAATGATTAAGTTCAATTCAAATTTGAATTTTCTAATAAGGTTCGAATGAGGTTCGCCATTAAATTCGAATATATGTGTGTGTGTGTGTGTGTGTGTGTAATTAAATTTAATATAACCCAATATAATATTCATATATTAAAATTTTAATCCTTTATATACATATAAACATCATTATATATAACATAAAATTTAATTGAAATTAATATATATCTCATTATAATATTAATATATTATTTTTTAATATATATAAAAGAATAATATATATCAGAATATGTATAGAAAGTAAATTATTTATAAAACAATTTTAATGAGATAAAATATTCAAATAAAATTTAATCAAAATTAATATATAATTCATATTATTAATATAATATTTTTTTTAATATGTATATAAAAGCAAATTATAAATCTATATGAATGTGATTCAAATTTTAAAAACTGAAACAAGAAAAAAAAAAAAAAAGGAAAAGTAAGTTAAAAGCTTGTTGTCTAACCTACCAAAGCGTCATTCTCTCTTTGTGGATGCATAACCTACCAAAGTTTAAGGAGTCATTCCTCTATGTGCGATTGCAGTTTTGTCACTGGTATATTTTATGTACAAATCATAGAAGGTCAACAACTTGAAGCCTCTCTTATCATAGCCTACATTATTTAAGAGAACCGCTCGATGGCTTCTAAAGCTGTCGGAGTTTGCATGATGGCCTTGATATAGGATACATTAGATGTTTGTGCACGTTTTCATCTACACGCTTGACAACCCAAACCAAGAGAGATTGGAACTCCAAAATTGAAATATGGCGAGCGAACCCTGTAATCCGAAGAGATTGGAACTCCAAAATTGAAATACGGTGGACCCTGCAACACAAAATAAGGCAAGCAGAAAATCAAACATGAACTTAACTTTATCGAACTTCATCTGAACCTGAAGATATTTTTGAGGTTTGCCGAATTTCGAACCTCAAGGTTCAAATTCGACAAACCCTATGACATTGACTAAGTGTGACAGATATCTGCTTCGTGCTCATCGACGAAATCATAGCGGAGCCCAAACTGAAGCAACCTCTGAAGGTACTCCTTTTTTGCACTCCCTGCCTAATCTACATTTGTATAGCCCTGTAGGTTGTATGTCACCGTTTGAGACATATCTCAGACGAAAGTGAACCATACCACGCAGATATCTCAGTATGTGCTTTGTTGTTATCCAATGATCATGTCCTTGTTCCACCTAGCAATGGCTCAACGTGTTCACTTCAAATCAAATCTCTGGCCAGGTATTAACCAAATACATTAGTGAGACAATCAGCTTATGGTACATGGATGGATCTACCAAATCAAACTCGAAGTCTCTGAACTTTCTCAGATTTGTGACCATGGAAGTTGGCATCAACTTACAGTCCATCATTCCAAACTTTTGCATGATCTTGATGATATATTTTCCTTGACCAAGAAAGATTTTGCCAGGCTTCTACCATTCTTCTAGCCCCATATAGTAGTGCATCAAACCAAGATCCTTCATAGCAAATTCAGAGGCCAACTCCCTCTTACTTTGAATAATAAGATGCTCCACACCTATCAAAAATAAGTCATCAACGTACAACAATAGAATCACGGGTTCATTCTTCTAGACCTTGAAGTACAAGTTTGGATCAGCATCGCTTTTGGAGAAACCAAGTCTTGTCAGATAACTGTCAATTCATGTATACCAAGAAGTCGGTGCTTGCTTAAGTCCATACAAGGCTTTCTTCAACCTACTAATGTGAGACTCTCTACCATGGCCCTCAAATACATGAGGTTTCTTTATGTACACTTCTTCCTCAATCACAACATTAAGAAAAGCAGTCTTTACATCCATTTGATATAAGTTCCAACACATAGAAGAAGTAATAGAAACAATAGATCTAATGGTGGTGTACCTAGGAGCAAAAGTCTCATCATAATCTTCCCCCTCTTTCTGGGAAAACCCTCTAGCCATGAATCTCGCCTTGTATTTGTCAATGCTACCATCCACTATATGCTTGATCTTGTTGATAAATCTAGGGCAATAGCATTAGGGTGATTTCTCTTCATTAGTGGTTGTTTGTGAATGCTTTTTATTTCTTTAGATTAGGGTCTTCTTCTTCTTAATTTATTAGTGTTCTTCTTCATCAAACAGTAATCAATGCATGAACATAAAATAGACAAGAGACAGCATGTAGGCTATGAGCCAAGACCAAAACCTCTCACTCTTTGAGAGGAAAACCCGCACAAATTCTTCTTATAGAGATTCCAATTGACGAATACCAAGACCATGACCCTTGACCTAATAGCTACTCCAACACCAAGACACAGTCAGCCTTATTCTTCGATTCTCTTCCTCTTCAATCTTCCTTACACTAAGATCATCTCTCCAACGAACTTATTGTAGCACCTTAGATCATTGAGTATAGCACCGACTGTAGAGACAGAGATACCCTTATTGTAGCACTGAGCATCACCTCATTATCATAGCAATGAACATCATTACAGCACTGAGATCACCAAGCATCATTGTGTTGACACCGAGGCATTGATCATCATGACACAAAAGTTAACCCGAGTCTACAACAAGTCTAGGACTTTATCTTTTGTAATACCAAACCTGTGGCATGGGGAGATGAATCAGTCAAGGCAATAGGGAACGCAGTGGGAAAGTATATTGACAGAAGCGATCCAAAGGAGAATATGCATGTGTGTGCGAGGATTTGTGTTGAATTCAACCTAGGAAAAGGCCTCCTAGAAGCAATGAAGATCAAAGTTGACGTTTGGACGCATATTCAGCAGCTGGACTACAAACAAATCCCATTTAAATGCACGGTATGTCATGAATACGGTCATTTTGCAAATAGATGCCCGAAAAAACAAGAAAATTAAGAAGTAGAAACTCAGGACCCAAAATGGGAACAAGTGAAAAAAGAAAAAATCAGCAAATAAACAGCCCTCCCTCTCCTCAACACACCCTCAAGCTCCCTCACAATCTGCCCCCATCTCTTCTTTGTTGCCCCCCTTTAATCCCCCTCTCCCTTCCTCCAATCTTTCTGACACCAACCCTTTCGATCCTCTTGAAGATCCTCCTATTCCTCCCTCATCTCCTCCCCCCTCCCCTCATCATTCTCTCCCTCCTCTTCTCACCCCATCCTCCCCAATTTTTCCCCTTAGCCCCCTTCCCCCCTTGTTTGATTGAAACTTAACAAGGAATCAGTCAAAAGACTCATTAAGCTCCCTTGAACACCAAAAAAACAAGGAAGAAAGACGAATAAAGAGTTAAGAGATGAAGCAGCAGCAAAAGAGATGGCAATGGGAACCAACAGCCAATGGATTCCTTCCTCGAAAAGAGTTCAAGAAATAAGGAGAAAAATCCCCATCCTTCTAAAGGGAAATGTCCCTTTGCCTCCAACCAGAATAAATAATGAATTTGGTCGCCTGGAACTGCCGAGGAATGGGGACCTCTTTAAAAACAATGCAATCATAGACTTACTAGTAATGGAAAACCCAGATTTCCTCATGCTATAGGAGACCAAAACAAATGCACAAGAATCCGAGAAAGTGATTCAAAAATAATAATAAAAACTATGAGGGCACAACTCTCCAACCAACAGGGGCCTCGGGAGGCATTTGCACCCTATGGAGAAAAGAAAAATGGGAACTAATCCATCAAAAAAAAGAGTAGCATTGGATTAGAACAGATTTAAGAAGTAAAATCACTGATGAGCAGTATTGCATGGTTAACATGAATGCTCCAAATCATTACAGAGAGAAAGAATCCTACTGGAACTCTCTCAAAGATACATTAAACCAGGTCCAAAACAGAACTGTTATAGTTGGATGGGATTTCAATTTAGTCTTGAATGTTGAAGAGAAATTCAGAGGAAATTTTCATGCAAATCCCTCCAGGGATTCCATTGAAACCATAATGGATTCATTCAACCTATTGGACATCCCACCCAACAATGGCAAATACACATGGAGTAATAAGAGAATTGGCAGCAGCAACATAAAAGAAAGACTAGACCGCATCCTAGTCCAGGATAGCAAACTACAGTTCAGTGGTATCAAGGATTGTTCACTCTTCAGCTTCTGACCACAAGCCAGTGGTTATTTCACTAGGAACAATGGGATATCAGGGTCCTATGCCTTTGATATTGCCCATCATGGAATAACAATGAGGAAATTAAAAAAACAAAAAAACAAAACAAAACAAAAAATCGCACAGGTATGGTCCCAAAAAATAACTGGCTCTCCTTATTTTTAATATGACATGTCTATTTTTAAATAGGGCTTCCACAATTTTCAAATTAATAAGTGATTGGTGGGAATTTAAGTATATGACCCACAGTAGGACTCACGCATAGAGGGTTAGAATTATTTCAAAAGTAGACATGTCATTTTTTCTTTGCAATTTAATTTTAAAAATGTTAAAAATTAAATAAATTAAAAACACTGAGGAAGGAAATGAAAATTTGGGCCAAGGAAAATCACAAGAAAACCCAAAAAAGGAAGGTTGAATTAATTTAAAAAATGGAAACAATTCAAGAAGCAAAGGAAAATCAGGAAGCAACACTTTATTGGGAAATCTACAGAGAGCATAGAGCAGAGGAAGAAGTCTAGTCTCGTAGCCTCTGGTTGAAAGCAGGAGATAAGAACACAGCGTTCTTTCACAACTCAACAAAAATTTGCAGAACTAGAAATCAGATTGACAGTATCCAGGTTGAAGAAAGGGAAATCATAGGACAAAAAGCGTTGAAACATGAAGCTTTCAGCCACTTTAAAAATCTCCTTACAGCAAACTCAGCCATCACAGATTATGAAACATTCCTACAGCATGTACCCAATAAACTAAACGCTGATCACAACCTTGATCTCACTAAAGAAGTCGAAGAGAAGAAATCGAAAATGTTGTTTGGGGTTTCCATCCAGACAAGGTTCCGGGTCCAGATGGATTTTCTATTGTTCTTTATGGTCACAATTGGCACATCATCAAAAAAGACCTAACAAGAATGATAAGGAATGTTTTCAAGAAAAAGAAATTGGGTGGTTTTACCAATTCCTCTTTCCTTGCTCTAATTCCAAAAGAGGCAAGGCCCTCCACCTTTAGTCGATTTCGACCAATTTCACTTTGTAATTCCTCTTATAAAATAATTACAAAAATTCTTGCAATTCGAATAAAGCCTCTCCTTCCTGATCTAATCTCAGAGAATCAGGGAGGTTTTGTGCCAAATAGGCAGATTCTAGACAATGTATTGATAGTCCAAGAATCCTTGCATTCAAGTATTTTAAGGAAAGAGAAAGGAATTATTATAAAATTGGACATGGCGAACGCCTTTGATCAAGTAAACTTATCATTCTTATCAGCAGTCCTTAAGAAATTTGGATTCTCAAGTGAGATAATTGAAGTAATCAGGGCTTGCATTGTAGGACCCTAGATTGCCCCATTGATCAATGGAAGGCCAAGTGAATTTTTTCAGAGCTCCCGGAGGCTGAGGCAAGGATGCCCTCTATCTCTATTTCTATATATAACCATGGCAGACTCATTGAGCCGAACTCTGGAAAAGAGCAGAAGAGAACGCTCATTAACAGGTCTCCTTATCTCCCATGGTGTAAAAAGCATCAATCACTCCGTATTCGCTGATGACACATTATTGATGGGAGGGGCTTCATGCATTGTTGCCAGAAGATTTTAAAAGGTGTGGAGGTCTCAGGAGCACTTCTAAATTACACAAAATGCATAATCTATGGATGGAATGCGCCTCCTCGCACTCTGCAAAGAATATCTCAAATTCTAGACATTCCCATACAAGCAAAATGGAGACACTTTTTTTATTTAGGTCTTCCTATATCAAAAGAAAATATAAAGGCAGAACTATGGAACATCCAAATTGAGAAAATGAAAAAAAAAAATACAAAATTGGGGAATGCAATGGCTCAACTTAGCAGGCAGAGTGATATTAATTAAAGCAATGCTAACAGCGCTTCCTATTTATCAATTTGCAGCAATTCTGGCACAAGCAAGCATTCATGAGCAAATAGAACTCACAACAAGAGGATTCCTGTGGCAAGGAGGAAAAACATAATCAAAAAAGTTCAGTTTGGTAAAATGGGATCAGGTAACTCTTCCTTATGAAAAAGGAGGGTTGTCTATAAGGCTCCCTGGCCTCATGAACGTGGCCCTTGCGGCAAAAATCACCTGAAGACTAATCACAGGGAAGGAATGTTGGTGGAAGCAAGTACTGGAGGCAAAGTACATGAATCATCCCCAATCCCTCTTACTAGAAGAAAGCGCACTGATCAGGCCATGTTCTCGAGTTTGGAAGTTGGTTAAAAAAGTCCTTCCTATCATCATAAAGCACACATCTAAGCTCCCCGGGAATGGAAGAAGAAACAACCTTTGGGAAGATAGAATAATGGGGAATCCTCCCCTAGCCTCCCATCCTAACCTCCAAGATCTAAAAGGATGGATGTGCTCAAAGGGATTAACCACTCTGAATTCTATCTCTCTCTGGAAAAACCGAAATTGAGCTGATTGGATCTCTCCCAACATCCCACACAATCTAAAAAAACATTGGTACTCTTTAGTCATCCTCCTCAAGGGATCTACCCCAACTAATCAAGATGCACAAGAATCTTTCATCTAGGATCCCAATGGAGGAGAATACTCAGTTAAATCAGGCTACTTAAACACCCAAGCTCAGCAAGATAATTAGGACTGTGCTCCATGGAAAATAGTTTGGCAATCAGAAAGTTTTCCAACGGTTAAAATATTCATTTGGACCCTATTAAAAGGAAAAGTTATAACAGCAGATAATCTCAAAAGAAAAGGTTTCTCGAGGCCCTCCAGGTGCCCCATGTGCTTGAGTGCGGAAGAAAGCATCCAGATCTTTTTCTAGAATGCTCTTTTGCAAAAGATTGTTGGCAAAAGTTGGTGAGTCCTTTGGAAATTGATTTGAACTTATCTCGCCCCCTTAATGACTTCTTCACAGCCTGGAAAAGGGAGTATCCCTACTCACTTAAACAAAAGCACTCCATAAAAAGATTTTGGGAAAGTCTACTGGCAGCTTTGGTTAGCGAGAAACCAACAAATTTTCAAAGATCATCCTCCAAACATAGGCAAAGTTTTGTGCAAGACTTGGGAACTTACAATAGAATTTTTATCCACAAAAGGTTTGAAATCAATAGACATCAATCAGCTCTAGCAAGAAGAGAGAATTTGGATCAGTTTTGCAACAAGCTGGTACAACTAGCCAAGCACCCCAAGCTAAAGACAGTCTCTCATAATTGGAAAATAAGGTTAAAAAAGGATGAGTTCATCCTCTGGAAGAAAAATCTAAACAGACCATGTCTTTTTTTAATGGTGCATCAAAGAATAATCCGGGCAGTGCAGGTGTTGGTGGCCTCCTCCTAGAACCGGGTGGAATCAACCCCGTCGCCTTTGAATGGGGACTAGGAAAAATTTCAAATAACATGGCAAAGTCTAATGGACTGCTTTTGGGCACCATGATACAAAAAAAAAAGAACATCCGAAACCCAGTCATCATGGGTGATTCAGCCATAATCATCCAAGCTATGATAAGCAAAAGCAATCCCCCAAATGCTGCGATGTGCCAGACAATCAAAAGAATCAGACAAAACTTAACAAACTCGGGCCAAGTATCCTTCAAACATATTTTGAGAGAAAACAACAGTTTAGCTGATATCCAGGCCAACTTGGCAGTGGCTCGACCTGCAGGTGAATCCCGAATCCATCATGACATCGTACTCATACCAATACCATAACATCCCCTGCACTCCTCTCCTGCCTCTGTCACAACGTTATCAGGATTGGAGATTGACACAAATAATAAAAAACATTCGCCTTCTGAATTCAGATCCTCCTCAAATCCATCAGGTACCTCGTAATCCTTCTTGCCCGAATACCAAGTCTGACAAGCCACCTCCTCACTCTCATGACTCTCCCCCAACCTTATCTCTTTCCTAGACCTCTTCTCCATATATTGGCTTCAAACCCGGTCATTCTTCCATCCCCTGGCAAGGCCTTCCTTTCAGCCTCGATCTGATCCTTCTCCTGGTGGTTTTGAGTGCCATCCAGGATTCACAGTTCACTCGCTCCTCTCCTCCCAATTTGCTAACTCCTGCTTCATTCCCTCACCCTCAGTCTTGTTCCAATCGTGCTTTTGCAACCTATAACAGTCTGCCCATTACTGGTGAGCTCCTCCCGGTCCCTTCGCATCTTATTTGCTATCCGATCGGTACCTCGTAATCCTTCTTGCCCGAATACCAAGTCTGAAGAGCCACCTCCTCACTCTCGTGACTCTCCCCCAACCTTATCTATTTCCCAACCCCCTTCTCCATATATTGGCTTCGAACCCGGTCATTCTGCCATCCCCTGGCGAGGCCTTCCTTTTAGCCTCGATTTGATCCTTCTCCCAGTGGCTTTGAGTGCGATCCTGGATTCACAGTTCACTCACTCTTATCCTCCTAGTTTGCTAACTCCTACTGCATTCCCTCGCCCTCAGTCATGTTCCAATTGTGCTTCTGCAACCTATAACAGTCTGCTCATTACTGGTCAGCTCCTCCCTGTCCCTTCGCATCTTATTTGCTATCCAATCGGTATTCCTCCCTTTGCAAATTCTGTCAAGAATTACTTTCTGGGAGAACGAGTTGCATACTCAGCTCCCATATCTCTGAGGCAGCAAACCATTGTCTCTTTAATTCAGCAAAAGTGTAAGCCGATCTCCTAGCGCGCAGCAATGGATATGAACCCTCTTGACAGAGCCTCACAAAATGAAAAGTGTGTTGTCTGCAGAGCAAATAAGTTCATGATAGACAAGCTCAAAGAAACAATGCAGGAAGTAAGGCATCAAGCGAAGTCTGAAAATGCCTTCTTGAAGAAGCAGCTTGAGGAACAGAAAACTAAAATTGTATCACTCAAGAACAAATGCACACATATGGAGGAGTCAATCAACTATCTCAAGAGTCTTATCTTGAATAAAGAAGGGGAGAACTCAAATTATCAAGGCAGCAAGCACAGATCTCAGCAAGAACCCTCTGTCAACAAAAACTAGAAGAATACAGCAATGGAACTAATGATCTACCTTCGGCATTTATCATAATTTTTCTATCATGTTATGTAAATGTACATTTCTACTTAATCAGTTTGTTAGACAGTACTCTCAGAATTTAGTAGGAAATTTGGCCAGTTTTGGATACAGAGCTATGGGTAATAGGGACTGTGCTCCCTCTCTCACCTTCAATAGCCAGTTAATCTCCAAATTCCTATATGTAATGGGAGCCATCTCCCTGGTTTTTTTGGAATAGAAAACTCAATACCCGACTTTGTAAAAAAAAATACCAAACCTGTGGCATGATCTGAACTGTGGATGTGTCTGAAACTTCAGAGATGAACGAGCTCTGTTTACTGCGATATCCGTGTTGATTTCCGGTAGCATCAGATGTGCTCTAAGTCTCAAATTTTGCAGGGAGGCTTCGGCACATGTATTCCAAAGAACCCAAAAAGCGTTTTTGGAAATTCCACTCAGATTATGTTTTATGGAAATAATTAATTATTTTTTATGGGACCCTAAGTCTAAACTTAGGAAATTAAAATAATTAAATGATATTAATTAAAATAGACTGTGAATCTTCTAGAAAAGACGGAGGTCAAGTCAAGTTAATCTTAGCCGTTGATTAACTATTTAATATCAGTCATTGAAGTCTCAACGAGAACATTATAAGCAGGACTTGATGAGGCATTTGGAAAATACACCGAGAGACCGACAGAGTCTAGAGATCGAATTTCTCACGTCAGCAATGCTCAGAAGAAGTTAGATCGAGCTGATTCTTGCAGAGAGGGGCAGAGGTAATTTCTGGTTGGAGAACTTTCCTGATCCGGAGAGTACAAAGAAGAGAGGACAGAGAGCAGTCTTGAGAGGTAGCACAGAGCCAGCCACGCAGAGGCCACGCAAAGGCTATGCAGAGCTTTAGAGGGAGTTCGTATTTCTGTTGTAGGACAGCCAAGATCTAATGTCGGCGTCGGGGTGTGAGACCAAGAGGCCAGAGGGATGAAGTTTCTAGTTGGAAGAGAGATCAGAGGAGGTGCAGCGCAGTCCCTTGAGCAATGACGCAATAACTGCGTAGGAGTGACGCAGTACTGCGCAGAGACAGCGTAGAGGCTCATCTCCAGCACATATCAATGTCGGATCTTCCAGTGACGGGGTGAGATTATTTCACCAACTCTTTGTTCAGTTAGATATCTATATAAGATTGCAAGTCAGGGCATCCGAAGAATTGTATTCAGAATTACTGCATAATAACAAAACCCTCAGTTGCTGCACCGATTTTCCCGCATTGGCTTTTTTCAGGGACATTAATCCAAAATAACAATGTCGTGTATCTATTGTTTATTCTTGCTCAGATCTTGTTTCCGCACTTATTTATTTTCCGCAATTTAATTTTGTGAAGACTGTAGTGTATGGGTTTCGGTATTTACTGTAGAACACAGTAAATAATTTGTTCAAGTAATCAACAAATAGAAGAATTCTCATCAGTTGTTGCAGTAGGATTCCGGGTAGCGGAATTTTCACATGGTATCGGAGCTTGTTTAGCAGTGCAGGAGGAGCAAGAGAGCAAACCAAAAGGATCCAGCTTTGAAGAAGAAGCAGGAGATCAAAGAGTTGCGTAAGCAGCAGATAGAATTCCCTAGTGATTGCGCAGTCCAAGCCAGGAGGGCTAGATCTACAAGGAAATCTCTCTCTGAGTGAGCAGACAAAGAGGTAGGATCTTCCAGTTTGTAGTTTGTCAGAGGCAGAGGAAGTAGCGCATCAAATTCAGCGCAAATCAGTAGTTGGTGGGATGCAGTTTTTAGGTAGCAACAGTTGTTGGTGCAGAATGCATCAAAGAGAAAGAAGAAGACACATTTGGGGGATTTCTGACCTCAGAGAGTTTTTTGCCCAAGAAACTCTGATTTCCCGTGCAGAAGCAGCAAGATCGTGATTTATTTGGCTTGCTCCAGGAGGGAGTGCATAGAGCCAGCTGCACAGAGGGTTAGAAGCAGCAGTTCGACAGTGATTGGGTGAGATGGCAGCCAGTGGGTTGCGTGACTAGGATCGGTTGGATGGTGCCTCCAACTACAATCTGGAAGGCAAGGATCTCCTTCCTTCTAGATGAGCATGACCTCAAGACCTTCATCGATAGTACATTGGTTGAACCAGTAGATGTCGCACCATTGAGAGCCTTCAAGAAGAACAAGGCAAAAGCCAAACGGTTGATCCAAGACAGGGTGAAGGATCATATTGCCTCACATATTTCCAACAAAGGGACTACAAAGGAAATGTGGGATGCGTTGGCCACGCTATATCAAGGGTCTTCCGAGCAAAGGAAGATGTTTTTGGAGGAAAAGATGCGAACTACTAGGATGCAGAAGGGAGAACGCGTTGATCCATTCCTTGCAAAACCTTAGGAGGTCCGAGATCTAGTAGAAGTTGTAGGAGCAGCTCCTCAAGCCACAGAGATGGTCAGACTTGCCTTGCATTTCGTGTCCAAAGAGTACCAGGTCTTTGTCCAGACTCCAGAGCATCTTGGGCAGAGAGAAGTTGTCAGACTAGGAAGGAATGTGGGCAGCTCTTCAGCAGGAAGAGATGAGAAGAGATCTACTCAAGTGAAAACTTGATGGCAGCAGCAGCAGTGGAACGAAGCCCAATGAGGAGGAGGAGAATGTAGCCCTTGCATCAAAGGGGTAGCAAGAGCATCGGAGACGAAAGAAGGATGTCTCAAAGATTAAATGCTTCCAGTGTGGCGAAATGGGACATTACGCTACACAGTGTCCTCTCAAGAAGAAGGGCAAAGATGAGAAGCATGATCCACAGGCTGCAACTGCAAAGATTGACGAGGAATATGCGATGATTGCCCACATATCTCCAGGGGAGAATTGTGGTGATCTAGAGTTGTATTTCAGCAGAACTACAGTTGGGCAGGATCCTTGAGGAGTCCACCTCTCGAATCATCACCTTGCTATGGGAGCCCAAATCCGGATTAGTAGGATGGACAAGTTTCAGTTGATGCAGAGGAGTGCAGAAGTGACAGCGGAGTGGCTAGAGAGCGCCAGAGTCTGAGCAGCGTAAAGCAGAGTTGGCAACAGTGCAGGGAGGCACAGTGCAGAGTCAGCAGTAGCGCAGTAGCATCAGAGGGACAGCGCAAAGACTAGCAGCAGTCAAATCTTCAGTACGAGATGCATCCTACTGAACACTTAGTTCATATTTTGGATGTTTTTCTGTTGCAGTGAGAAACAGAGTTGCAGTGCAGTGGCAGTTGGCAGCAGTACACAGGATCAGTAGCAGTGCAGTGTTGGTGGGCAGCAGTGTCAGACATCAGCAGCACAGATGGAGATGTTGCAGAATCATAGCAGTACTTCAGTTGGATGTATTGTTAGAGGACATTCCCCGCTAAGAGGGAGTGTTGATTTTTGGTAGCATCGGATGTGCTCTTAGTCTCAAATTTTGCAGGGAGGCTTAGGCACATGTATTCCAAAGAACACAGAACGCATTTTTGGAAATTCCACTCAGATTATGTTTTATGGAAATAATTAATTATTTTTAATGGGACCCTGAGTCTAAACTTAGGAAATTAAAATAATTAAAATAGAGTGTGAATCTTCTAGAAAAGACGGAGATCAAGTCAAGTTAATCTTAGTTGTTGATTAACGATTTAATCTCGGTCGTTGAAGTCTCAACGAGAAGATTATAAGAAGGAACTTGATGGGGCATTTGGAAAACAAATCGAAACACCGAGAGATCGACAAAGTCTAGAGATCGAATTTCTCAAGTGAGCAGTGCTCAGGAGAAGTTAGATCGAGTTTATTCTTGCAGAGAGGGGCAGAGGTAATTTTCGGTTGGAGATCTTTCCGGATCCGGAGAGTATAAGGCAGAGAGGACAAAGACCAGTCCGGAGAAGCAGCACAGAGCCAGCCACGCAGAGGTTGCGCAAAGCTTCAGAGGAAGTCTGTATTTCAGTTGTGAAACAGTCAGGAACTAGTGCCGAAGCCGGGGTATGAGACCGAGAGGCTAGAGCGCTGAAGTTTCCAGTTGAAAGAGAGATCAGAGGAGGTGCAATGCAGTCCCTTGAGAAGTGACGCAGTAACTGCGTAGGAGTGGCGCAGTATTACACAGAGGCTCATCTCTAGCGCAGATCAGTGCTAGATCTTCCAATGACGGGTGAGATTATTTCACCAGCTCTTTGTTCAGTTATATCTCTGTATAGGATTGCTAGTCAAGATATCCGAAGAATTGTATTCAAAATTACTGCATAATAAACAAACCCTAAGTTGTTGCATCGGTTTTCCCACATTGGGTTTTTCTGGGGGCATTAGTCCAAAAATAACGGTGTCGTGTATCTATTGTTTATTCTTGCTCAGATCTTGTTTCCACACTTATTTATTTTCCGCAGTTTAATTTTGTGAAGGTTGTAGTGTATGGGTTTCAATATTTACCGTAGAACACAGTAAATAATTTGTTCAAGTAATCAACAAATAGAAGAATTCTCATCAGTTGTTGCAGTAGGATTCCGGGTAGCGAAATTTTCACAATCCGAACTGAAATTACCTTCTGAAAATCCCAGAGAATCCAAACTATGTTTTTGTTATGCCTATCCGAAAAACTCAGAGATGTATGACCAAAAAACTGTTTCTATGGCATAGGCTGAGGTGCCTATTTATAGTAGTTGGGCCTCCATTAATAAGTTGACATGCCATCTGAATGGATGTGTCCCGTGATGTGAGCCAACATGTCATCTTTTATTTATCTTGAGGCCGACATAGCAAGAGGAAGATTGTGCTTGTCTTTGGAGGGCTATTTAGACATAGACATATATACATGACATAGGCTCAAGAAGAGCTCTTCATACATGACATTAATTCCTTGACTTAAATGACAAATCCTAATGCTCTCAATGGGAGCCAACTAAAATAAAATCACTTGCTCATGAAACCCATGAAGCAAGGCTTACAATAATAATTTTATTATATCATTTACATAAGTCACAATTACATGTCATTATGAAGACCGAACCTCGTTACACTTCTCAACGGATCTTGTATGCCCATTTGGACACCACTGATTTTCCTTCAGGTCTAGGCACAATCTCCCATACATCATTCTTCATAATCAATTGGTATTCTTATAACATAGCATCCTTCCATACTTGTTGGTTAGTCGCTTCTTCAAATATAGAAGGTTCAGCGTCAATGAGATTCGTCATCAAAGCTAAACTAGAATACCTCTTTGGTTTCTTACTTTCCCTGAAAATGCCACGTGGTGTTGCATGTCATTATGCTTCCTGCCAGGTAGATCTAGCCATGCTACCCACTTTTTTATTTCAGGAACAACAATCGTATCCATCGGTTCACTAGGCCTTTATGGCTCTTCTTGAAGATCTTCGAGAATTTTTCCAGTATTAGTGGGCCAATAGCTTCTTCCTTAAGAACTTCACGTTCTTCGCCACCATCAGAATCCATGGAAACTTCCTTAGATTTCCAATAAGCCACATTCTCAACAAAGGTCACGTCTCTGCTAACTTCAACCTATCTTTGACCTGGAACATAGATTCTATAGGCCTTTGATGACTCATTGTATCCAACAAATATTCCTTTCCTTCCTGAAGGCTCTAGCTTCCTTCTCTTATCTTTTGGTACATGAATATAAACAGGACAACCAAATATTCTTAAATGACTAACATGAGGTTTTTATGTAGTGAAAGCTTCTTCAAGAGTCTTGACTTCCAAAATTTGACGAGGACTTCTAATTTGAATGTAGACAGCTGTCATGGATGCTTCACTCCATAGAAACATAGGAAGTTCTTGATCGTGCATCATTGCCATAACAGAGTCTTCAATACTTTTGTTCTTTCTTTCAGCAATTCCATTCTGTTGTGGATTGTAAGGGACTATTAGCTCCCTCTTAATCCTAGGTTCTTTACAAAAGGCAATGAGCTCCTTGGACGTATATTCTCCTCCATTATCAGATCTCAGGATCTTGATCTTCTTTCCCTTCAAGTTTTCAACCTCGACCTTAAATTCTTGGTTAAGGAACTTGTCAAAAACTTTATCTTTCATCTTCATAAAGTAGATCCACGTCTTACCAAAGAAATCATCGATAAATATTACATAATACAAACAACCTCCAAGAGATTTCACTGGCATCAGACCACATACATCATAATGAATTAGATCTAAGATTTCCTTAAGTGCACATCTCTTCAATACACCTTCATGTTCTTCCTGCAAATCTGGAACACCTGCAACCATTTGATTTAAGGCTGGCAAAGATTTATAGTGAAGGTGAGCATATCTTTTATGCCAAAGCTCATATATATCATTATGTACAAGTGCTTGAGTAGGTTGTTTCAAAAGTCTATACAACCTTCCTTCACAAATTCCAATTGCTCTAGCGGAATCTATAATAGAGCCTTTGGGGCAAACAAGAACTTTGCCATCAACAAATGCTATTCTATCTCCTTTATCTTCCAAGCATGAAATAGAAACCAAATTCTTCTTCAAACCTGGTACATATAATATGTTGCCAAGATGAACATTATCACCCGATTTAAGCTCAATGGATGTCTTCCCAATGCCTTTGACTGCATAATTGTTGCTGTCTCCAAGTTCCACCTTTTGTGATAATATTCTTTCCATAACACTTGTGAGGTTGTCTCGATTACCCATCATGTGCCTTGAGTCACCACTATCTACTAGTGACAAATATTCTCTATCTGCAATAGAACTAGTAAGAGAAGAGAAATAGAAAAATTATTTATTACCTGGATCTTCATTCTTAGGTGATGCAGGAGCATCCTGCTCAAATGTCATTATTTATTTGGGTGATTTAGGGGGTGATGTTTTTTTTTAATTCTTTTATAAATTATGTACATTTTAAATAAATTAAGAGGAAAAATCTGCGTGTGAGGTTTATTGTAAATATTCTCTTATAATTGAGAATATGAGAGGAGTTGGGTTGTATAGATATCTTAGGGATTATGAACTCCTTAAATAGAAATTAGTTGAGTCAAAGGAGGGATAAGCTATTTTAGGATTTGGTTGAGTCATTTGTGGAGGAAATCATGGATTCAAATTAATCCACAACTATGTATAAATATGAGCTTCGTATGAGGATGGAGAATAGATAGAGGGTGGAATAGGACAGAGGAAAAGAGTTTAGAGAGGAATAGTGTGATTGTGTAAAGAGTGTGTAAGAGACGAGAGCGAGAGGGCAAACAAATGTAATATTCGGCCAAAGAAGGGTTTGAATCTGTAATTTCTTGTTATTATTATATGCAAGTATTTTGTTTCTGCTCGGCTCTCTGTTCAAATATATTGTTTAACCTCTGTTACACAATGTATACGCTAAATTTTTGCAGTAGACACTACCATCGAGTTGCAGGTGCAAGGCGGTTTTGATCAGAATCGATCCAAAGCGGGGAATGTTGATCTTAAACAGCGACGCTGGAGAATTGCTATTACGTTCCGTTGAAACCGCTTCTCACAATAGTTAAGGGTTGAGTCTTATCTCATTGCAGGGTTGAACTTCGTGACTGCTATGTGAAGGATAGAAGCGGAGTCGTCGTGAGATAGGAGATGGATTTCACAAATCGACATTGGATGCAAACAGTCCCAAATCATTTCGCACCCAAGCCTCGTCTGGCTGCAACATGATCCGGCATACACATGTAATCACATAGCGTTTAATTGACAGTGCAGAGATTCAGGTTTGATGACAGCGTTCAGACCTGAAAACCACGAAGAGCCACTGCATCATTAGGTCTTTTTGGAAGTTCTTTAAAATCTATTGTATAGGCATCATGCATTCCTTTTCTATTTCTATCATTCGATCGTTCAGGACAATCGTGTCTAAAGTGACCAAATTTGTGACATTGGTAGCATTGAAGTTTTCACATGTCTCTCTTTCCTTGAGGAGCAGATCTTCTTTCTTCAAGTCTTCTTCCTTCATTACTTCTTCCTTCGTTTCTTCTTTGAAAGCCAAGCTTCTTTCTTCCTCCACCCTTCTCGAAACATGTTGCATATGCCTAAGAGTCACCTTCTTCGAATCTATGAATCTTTCCTCTTGATATGAGTCTTGATTCTTCTTGAGTACACACAGTCCATAGTTCATCAAACTTTGGACCATCTTTTCTTGCACATATTCCTACTACAAATGAGTCCCATGATTCAGGTAGGCCATTAATAGTTGTAGTCACTATTTCATTTTTTAGGATGATTTCATCAATTGCTTAAAGTTGATCTCTCTCAACTGAGAAATCCTAATGAAATATGAGGCTATAGTATCATTCCTTATCATTCTAATATCACAAAGCTCATTCCTTAAACTCATAGTTTCACCAATATCGTTGATTGTGTACAAACCAATTAGAGCATCATACATTTTCTTTGAGGAGTCAAGATTTGCGATACATGGGATCAAATAATCTTTGACGGAATCTACAATGATACTGCTAGTCATAATATCATCTTTCTCAAATTTTAATTTCACTTCATCCTTTACAGGTTCAATGACCTTGCCTCTCACGATACCCAAGAGATCCTCCTTTGGAAGAAGATTGTCGATCCTTATTTTCCAAGCCCTAAAGTTGTAGTTCCTTCTAATTTATTTTTTTCCTTCACAAGGGAACCCATAGTCATAGACAAGAAAGTAGATTATAGATATAGGGTTTTTCTCAAGAGTGATCTCTTACTAAAGCTTCTTTAAGAGTGATCTAAATGTCCTTTTCGTCACCTAAGCTTTGAAACCATGTTGAGTTTTCAAGTGCAATACATACAAGCACAATATTTCTGAAATATTGGTAATTACTTATAATGATATATATCTTCTTTTCACAATTCTAGTTTGTCATTAAGAAATTACACTACAAAAATTCAACCATAAACCATAAAGACAATAGAGATCACTATGCACAAAGAGAACACAAGATTTACCATGGTAAAACCCACTTGAGGGAAAAACCCAATAGCCTTCTTCTTAAAGAAATTCTTCAATTCAACAAGAGATACATCTAATGTAGCGAGTCAACTATGAGGTCAAATTGACCAACAAAGCTTATGGTCAAACTTGGTCCACAGCCCTCATGTCAAGCTTTCAAACTACCCTGCAACTCGGCCCTACAACTTGGCTTGCCCAAAATTCACACATGTGAGGTCTATAGAGAGAAATGCAAGCTAGAGAGAGAGAAAGAGGGAGATCTTCGTCCTTCTTGTCCTTCGCTTGGATGCCCAAAAACTTATTTTTCTTATGTGAGGTCCAATGGTGCCTTTGTGGAGGAGGTTGAATGCCTTTATATAGTGTTTCGCCTTCGCGAATGGGTGTGTCTCTTCACTGAGGCGGACTTGACTATTTTGGAGCCAAAAATTCAAATTTCAAAATTTTCTCTTTTAAATCTAACATGAAGAACATGTCTTACAATAATTCTTTCAAGGGATAAATAATCAAAATGACATGGAGAATATGTCTTACAGATTCTTTATGCATTACAAGGGATAAAATATAAATTATGAGGACCAACCATGGCTATAAAATTCAACAAGTATCAGCATTATAGGTTGGCCCTTCTTGACACTTTTTATCCACCTTAGCATTTTAGCTCAAGCAAATGTTGGCCTTGTTACCCACCAAAAATCGGGTTAACCCATAGGATAAATTTTGGCAGCAGGTGACAGCAGCAGTTGAGTTGCCTCCCATGGATGATGTGGGGCACTTAGTACTTTAGCCAAAGACCATTTTGGACAACAATGAGAGGCATTTGAGGAGGAGAGTGATCAAGGAGTTTCTGATAAGATGGAGAAACCTGCCAGATGAGGATGCCACCTGGGAAGGAGAGCAGATCCTCCAGCACCCATCATTGCAGTTGCTTGAGGACAAGCAACATCTTGGCGGGGAGGACTGTAATGTTCCTAATTAGCAATTTTGCTAATTAGAATATTAAAGTTTTGATAATTTTGTACTTCCTAATGTTAGCCAAAAATAATGTGGGTCGGGGACCCACAAATTAGATTAAAATGAACTAAGGCATTTTCCTATAGTTGAGAGGCAAAGATTGCGGCCTTGTTGGGGGCAGGATGTGCCAATGAGGAGGCACTGCATATTCTAGAAAGGCAGCATAATGGTTGGATAGGAAAAGGCAGTGCAGGAGTGGCCAGAGGAGGGGCAGCGCAGTTTTTGGTGGGGCCCCAAGGGAACGTTGGGCCTTTGGAGACATAAAGGAAGAGGTAGCTCATTTTTTTCATTCATTCAATCATCTAATTCGATTTGTCTTTTGACAGAGCACGCTTGAGCAAGAGCCAAGTCTGCATTGTTGTTTAGCAACCGAGTGTTCTCAAGCGGGAATCTCAACCTCTGCTTCGGGGGACTTCGATTGCCTGCTCTAGGGAGGAGAATTACACCAGTTCGATTCAAGGAGAAGTTGTGGAACCATTCACAACGTATTCATCAGCAGAGACAGCGCAGCACAGTCACTGCGCAATAGTGAGAGGGAGCTCACCCGGGTTTAGAGGAGTGCAGGAGTTTTGAGGAGGAAATTGGTGGGGAGGTTGAGAGCTTCCTAACAGGGTTATTGCACATCTTTTGCGAACATTCTGCAGTGATATTTCGAGGTGCACAATTTCAGCCAGCAGCGCAAAGAGCCAAGCCCAAGAGGGCCAATTTCCAAGGTCAGCCATTCCACAATTCCTTCGCGGGTTATTGTGGGTTTTGTGAGTAGAGTCCAAGGTTAAAAACCCGGAATTTTCTGAGCAGTATAGCAGGCCCTTACAGCATTTTTTCTTAAGTAGCAGCAACATTCTGGCCAAGGACTGCACAGAGCTACAGCCACGCAGTGTACATTTCTGAGGGAGATTTCAGCCTTGTTCCGAGGCTACCTTCAGCTTGCCTTGAGCAAGGCCAGGTGCCTTCATTCCAGCACGTCTCTTGTACACAATTTATCGATATTAATAAAGTGGCTCAGCAATATTTTATGGCTCCAATGGTGTCTTGATTCCACATTTTGTTTTGTTGTTTGCTTATTGTCTTTTAGCCTGTTATTACTGTAATTTACCGATTAGGAAAACTACACTTTCATTAAAACCCATAATTGTACTTAGTCCTAATTTGTGTTTCAAATTCATATCATTTACTTGGGCTACTATCTCATTAAGCAAATCTGGAATTTACAATTTTGTACTAAAATTAAATTTGCAAGTAAACCTACTAACCTGTATTTCAAATCAATTCCATAGGGTTAACAACTAGTTCTCACCATTTTTTCAAATCAAGAAATTGCCCTAAAAATATCACCAGATTTGATTCATAGATCCATATACTTAAAAATAAAAAATATCTAAGTTGGAACTAATTGATGTATGCATTGGTTTATCAATGATAGAATTTACTTGCATGAAGCATCACATCAAAGCATTTCTTTAAGTGTCGAGTCCTTTACTTTCAAGGCCATATCTTGTACTGGATTTAACTCATTTGTATTTCATAAGTAAATCTTTGCATCATACATCAATCATCATTACAATTTATTTAATACGTCTAAGGCTCTCAATTCATGAATCTTCTAAACTTACTTTCATTTCATCGTTCACATCTAGGGATACCCCTTTTAGCCTTAAGAGAGCTGACCAAAAGTGAAAAGAGAACTATTCTGAGGTGACAATGGTAATTCTTCTAGGCTTACCTCAAGGTTGCATGATGCATCCCTGGATTAGGGATTTTGAGTTTTTCCACCTAGATGAGAGTTGAAGAGGTCTCAGGTAACATCCTTCATAAAAATTTGTGTAAGCCCTTCAAATTTGATCTTTAGTGGTGAGGTACGAAAGAAAATAATGTTGATTTTTTTTAGCACCACAACATGCATTGGATATAAAGAACCATAGTCAACAAACAAATGAAGGTGGCCCATGGATAAGCTTCATTGTATGTGAAAAAATCGATGTCATACTTTAACACAAGTGAGAGAAGTTTGGAGATGGTTGGTGAAAGTAAACTTCTTGTCCTTAATCTTTCTTTTCGATAGAATGCAAGTTGTCTTGAACCTCTCAAAGTTGAAAAGCTATGTACAAGAAGGCCCTTCAAAAAATATTAGGTATGGCCTTCAATTTCGATCACAGTTTCTAAGCGGGGAAACAGTCAAGAAGTTTATACATTACTTCAATGTGCAACGGATGATTGTTTCCAACAGAAAAAAATTATTCTGTCATTTCATGACAGGTATAAAATGCCATATCTTTAGCCTATTTTAATTTCTTAGAAGCATTTTTATATTTCCAAAACAAGGCCTGCATTGTCCCTCCTGGTCATCCGTGGACATCAACCTATAAGAACTTTCAATTTCATGCCATGAATTCCAATTGGTTGAAACTTTAACTTTGCAAGATCAGTCATAACGAATTTGAGATTAGATGATATTATAATCAATTATGAAATGGTATGCCACAAACCCCTTGTGCCCATCTATAGAACCTTGAGGCAGTGAATGCCTCAAGCCATTTGGACCCATCAAACTACTGCTGCAAAGTAGTTATCCATATGGTTTTGTGGTTGTGAGAATGTCTAATTGAAACTCTCCCAACTCCCCCTGAACACGAGCAATCTTTCTGTACGGTTGATGAAAGGTCTCTTGGAGGCAAAGCCAAAAATTCACAATGCAGTCGACGGGGTTTGGTTGGATGGTAAAGTGGGGGTGCTTCACAACTCCCACCATGGTTCAAATCCCCAACGACATTTTCACCCATCATGGTTGTCTTGCCCATGAGAGCGGACCATCTCAACTAGTTGCAGCAAGGCGCAAGTTCTGGCCGACTTCAGCAAAATTGACACCCCACTCACGGCTTCTGAGTGAAAGGAATCATTCCTGTGTGTTGCAAGCCTGCTACATTGCAATGTAATATTCCCAATCTTCTGCAAACTTGCCACACAGTGATAATAGGAAGCATATTGTCAAAAACCCCAAGGGGGGTTAAAGGAACCAAAATAAAAATCCACAATGAACCGAAAATGCAGAGTGGAGCATCACGAGGCTAACTAAGAATGCAAAGCGAAGGCGACAGAGGTATCATAAACAGCACCATCTAAGAAAAATAGACCAGGAAAGACTGGAAATGATTCGACTCCAATGAAGAAGCTCAAACGCAAACTTAGGAGTTAGGAGTCACGAGTTCAATTCCCACCACCACCAATTAATGCAGGTCTTGAGTCCGACTCAATCGTATTCTGTGAAACAAGTACACTGAATAAGCTCGAATACGAGAAAGGAAAATGTTGAAATTAACTTACCTGAATCGCAATGACGTCAGGGTCAAGACGCTGAACGAAATCGGCGATCTCGGTTCGATTCTTCTTGAGTCGCAGTAAAAGACTGTTTGCGTTCCATGACATGAACTTGAGGGGGTCCTTCTTCACGCTGTCATCTGCTTCTTCTGTCTGTGGTGGCAGTCCTGTCCCGTTGCTTGTTGGAGGAGAAGAGTGAGAGGGGTTGGCTGTAAGCTGATCCTTCTGCTTTTTGAAGGAACCGTCCTTCTCCACTGGCTGGAAGTAACGCTTCATGATTTTTCTCCCTCCTCTCAAGGAGCAAAACAAACTGTATTCCTTTCAATTGATTCAGCCACTCTTATGTTTCCGGACCAGACGATGCATGCAAGTTCTTGTTAGTGTGAAGGTGGCACGCATCAAAATCAACACTGCCATAAAACGAATAATTTTTGTTGAGGGAAATTCTTCGATTTAAATTTTGGTTTTGATTTGCTGTCAAACTAACATGTTTTCTTTAAAGCTCAAAATAAGAATTTTGACTACAAAATCTTCAATTCGCATGAGTGTGTGAGAGATTATTGATATTTTGAAGTTAATTTTCATAAGGTAAGATTTCATTTCATATTTGTTAGGTATTAAATAAGTGATGATTGATAATATGGTGTTACCTCTTCCTTAAAATCACAAATTTAAAATTTAAATATATAGGATATATACAACCTTTGACATTAGAATTTTAAAAATAAAATATGTATAAGTTTAATTAATGTTTTTTTTTTTAAACAAATTATTAAAAATAAATTTTTCAATAGAAAATTAACGAAAAAAGATCTCTTATTAAGATAGGTGGATATTTGTCTCGGGGACAGTTCATTTGGTTAATCTGAGAAATGTGAAATCATTGTAACTCGAAATACCCAGGTTCAAATCCCCCCTGTTGTGACCCGGGCTACGGGGAGGAGGACATATCGTAGCCCCCGAGAGGTTGGCTATTTTATCATTTATTTTCTTATTAACATTAATAGTATTATATAAATAATTAACAATGGATGTATATGTAATATGAGTAAGTTTAATAGTTACGAATACGTGTTTTTTAGGGGTGGCAGGAGGGGATTCTTTTCAATTCCGGTGGAGATTAGGAAGTATAGTTTGCCTGGGGCTTGGGTCACAAAACAAATAATCTCACAGAGTTACATGGACTTCACATTGGCTTGCAGTTGGCCAAAGATAGAGGTATCTCTTCCATAGTCATTATTGGAGATTCAAAAAAAAAATAGGTGGATATTTTATCATTTATTTTCTTATTAACATTAACAGTATTATATAAATAATTAACAATGGATGTATATGTAATATGAGTAAGTTTAATAGTTACGAATACGTGTTTTTTAGGGGTGGCAGGAGCGGGATTCTTTTCAATTCCGATGGAGATTAGGAAGTATAGTTCGCCTGGGGCTTGGGTCACAAAACAAATAATCTCACAGAGTTACATGGACTTCACATTGGCTTGCAGTTGGCCAAAGATAGAGGTATCTCTTCCATAGTCATTATTGGAGATTCTCTACTCACAATTCAACACCTTTATTCAGGTTCTCTTCCAAAAAACAATCTCATTTCATCTCTCCTTCAAAGAATTAATGGCACTCTAAAGTCATTCTTGCACAAGACCTATTTCCACATTCTCCACAATCAAAATAAAGAAGTTGATTCTCAAGCTAATCTTGTTTGTCAACTCGAAGAAGGGCAATGTATTGTTAATGGATCCTCAAGTTGGATAGTGATCCCATGATATATGCTAAAGATCTTCCTAGTCTCAATTTTTCTATTAGAATTGTAAGCTCAAATCAAATTAAACTCTATACCAAGGTGAATGTTATACACCACGCTTCTAAGCCTTCTCCTTTGTTGATCAGTTCAAAGATAAATAGATAGCGCCGCACACATGTCATATGGATTGAGGTGGCAGCCATGCTGATCTGAAAATGGAACTATTTGTGATGCTATGCAAAGTATCCATTTCCATATAATTTAATGTGCAAAGTGTTCTCCATGACTTGCAGGTTAAACAAAGAAGTTTTGGTAATGTTTCTGAGTTTTATGTGTGAGGATTTGTTATTTAAATTTATTGTTTAATATATCACAGCAGAAATACACAGCAAGAAAAATTCACCATAACATTACACAGCAAACTGATGAGGCAGTTCACCCCTCCTGGGCTACATCTGTCGATCCAAGGCTCCCCAATGGTATGTCCTTGCTCTATTAATTTGCTCAAAATGGTTACAAAGTGAAAAATGTGCCTAAACAGACAAAAAAAACTATGAATTTGACTTCAGAAGACAGAAATAAGCTAAAAATGGCTTTTGTTTCACCTCAAACAGTGAAGTACAACCCAATACAGCTCCATCTTCCTGATGGCCCTGGTGGCTCTTTCCTCTTCCCTGAAGAAAAAATGGCTAAATAACACCTCTGTTCACTCTGCAACCTATCCCAAACACTCCAGAATGCTCAAGAAACCCAAAATTGACTAAAATTTCATCCAATTTGGTCGAAAATTGAGAAAGTTATGACCCAAACAAGTTTATGCCCAGTGGCACTAGAAAACCTCCTCCAAAACTGGAGGAACTCCAGTTAACTCCACCAGAATAGGCGAATAGCTCAGATTAGGTAGAACCGCGCTATTTTTGGGGGCAGCAATAAATTTAACTGTCAGTTCCAAGCGCATTCACATGCCGGATTTTCGGAGACGGTTTATGCTGGCGGTTAGTGTCAAATCCACGCCTGCGGTCATGGCCTGCAGGTCATATGGTTATGGAGCTAGCACCTAAGTGCTTAAACCAAAACTTTCCGCCGTTTGAAATGGAGCTTAGCCCTTGGTCACTGCTCATGGTCACGGGGCCTGCAACCCTTAGCCCTGGGGGCTTAACCACATTTTCCACTCATTAAATAGGGCTTAGCCCGTGGTCTTGGACCCGGGTCTTATCACCAAGGTGATGGCCCTTGAGGGCTATACCCACTGTTCCGCTTGACCCGACTACTTAATCTGCTAAGCTGACTCGCCCATTGCTCGTTCAATTGCCGCCTGTGGTGTAGTGGTCAGGTCGACCCTGCCTGAGGAGTCGGTCGAGGGTTTGACCCCCTTGCCCACCAAATTTTTACATGACCTTTAATCCAATGACCTGGAGCCACATGGCAGCCTCCAGGCAGGCCACATGGCACCCTCCAACAACCCTATAAAAACTTTAAAAAAAATGAAATTTTTCTTTTCTTTTTTTTTTGAAAATTTGACAAAATCATAAGCAAAAAAAGTCTTGTTTTGGAGGTCATTGGGCAATTTCAAACTTCAGTAACTTTCACATACGACATCGGATTTGAGTCCCGTTCACGGCGCCAGAATCACAGCGACGAGGCCTTTTCATTCGTTCAGATTGCAACCAATTCTGAGCAATTCCATTTTTTAGCATATTTTCAACTTGGATATGATCTCTTGATCACACCTCCCCAATGGGAAGATTTTGGACCCCAAAAGCTCTATGAATTACAGAAACTGAATATGAGGAGACTGATTCTCCACTCTTCCAACCTTGAACCACTGAAATCTTCCTGACTTCATCAAATTGAGCTTCTAAAAAAAAGATAAATTCTTCCTTGAATCTGCGGACCGACTGTTGCTAACCTTGATTGTGTCATGGTGAAAATTTTTGAAATTTGCAAAAAAAACAACTAAAATTTGCAGAAAACATACTGCTCCTACAATGGTCTACCTTCAAAGGAAACTGAAATTGAGATTCACCTTGCCAACTGTCCTCATGGAGAATTTTTGCCGAATGAGCCATGTACTTGTGTCGATTACTGACCAAGTTTTCTTGCCATACCAATCTGCCATTCTGAAACTAGCATTGATCCATGCTGAAATTTGTGCCCTCTTTGTTTGCATGCTTTTCCCTTTCTTGGATTCTTGCACCAATTTGCACCGACATTTGTTCTCTGCACCGATTGACACCAAAGGCACCTTGTGCAACATCTTGTCATCTTCTTCCAAAGATGACCTGCTTTCAGACTGAAACATATCATCATTTACATCAGCAATAATATGAAAAGGATTATGTACAAAATATTTTTGTTTAATCATCAACAAAGTCAGATTTTGACTTGCATTGACAAGCCTTTTCAATTGCCCTGCATTCACTAAAGACGATTCTAGCTTCTTCCAATGTGCTCTCACAATAAACTCCTTGCCATCCTTGAATAGGTGATACTTGTTCTCATGGCGATGGAAGATCGCTTTTCTGTCATATAAGTACGAACTACCCAACACCACACTTGTAATGTCAAGTGGTACCACATCTAATTCAACTAAGTCAACATAATGAGTTGTTATGGCAAAGTGCAACATGCACTTCCTTGAAACTTGTAAAGTAGCATCCTTGCAAATCCATCCAAGTGGATATGGCTTTGGATGTGGAATGGCTTCAAGTTTCAGCTTCTTGACTAAGTCTTCTGAGATGAGTTTTTCTTGAGACCCACTGTCCAATAGTGTGTCTATCTTTGTGTGTTTGGAAATTATCCTCACATGAAACAACTCAATCCTCCTCTCTTCATTTGGAGCTTCTATGTGACAGTTTAAAGTGCTAGAACTGGGATTTGTTTCTTTTAAATTCTCTTTCCCCTTTATGTTCTTTAGTGCGAAAGCTATGATTTTAGTTTCATCTCCTGATTCAGACCCTAAGTCTTGTTCAGCAATTGCAATCGTCTTGCCCTTTTCTTTGGCCTTATCTTTGGTTTTAAATTTTTTGGCTTCAACTCCGAATGAAGTTTCCAGCAATGGTCTTCATCATGGTTTGCTTTGGAACAGTTTTTACAAAGAATTTTCCTTTTTCTTTCCTAGAGTTTTCATTTATTTTTCTACCTTTGCCTTTAAATTCACTACCCTCATTCCCATCAAAAGATTGTTTACCTCTAGCCTGTAAATGTGTGGCTTGTACACAAACCACGTCTAGACTAGTAGGATTGAACATAAGGATAGTATGTATAAGATAGCTGTGTAAACCACCTATATATTTTAGCAGAGTCTCTTGGCTATGCAAATCAATTCCAAGTAATAAATCCCTTCATCTAAACTCTTGAGCGTAATCTTTAACATTTTGTCCCTTAAGTTGTCTAAAACTTTTCCAATTCATGATAGCCTTTTGTAAATGAGCTAATGGATAAAATTGATGCTTAATTGCGGAAATAAATTCAGCCCATGATAAAGTGATCTTACCATGTTTTTCAATTTCATCCTTGGTATTGGCTTCCCACCATAGCAATGTTGCTCCTTCCATTCTCAACGAGGCTAACTGAATCTTGGTGTCGTCTTCATGAAGGTTTTGTATCCTCAAATAAACTTCCAAATGTCTTATCCAATTGTCAATTTTCTCTGCATTGACCTCACCATTAAACATAGGCAACTCAAATTTAACATCAAGCTTTAAAAATGGACTTTTACCAGAGGTTTTAGACTTGTGAGATTGATTCACCGAGGTAGAGGATGACGATGTAGAGGAAGAGGATGAAGATGGGGATGGTGGATCACCATTACCTCCATGTCCTTTCTTTGACTTGTCATCACTTTTATTTCCTCCTGAAGAACCCTCTCCTTATTTCTGGTGTTTAGACCCTTCTCCAACAAGCCTATCATTCCTTTCTTGGTAGAGTATCCTCACCATCTCCGTCATGTCCAAGAAAGCCTTTCGGAACACCCGTTCCTCTTCTTTGGGATCAATGTCTTCAGGAGATTCTCCTTCTCTTGAAGACATGCTTGAGGCTTCTTCTATGGCTCTTGGAGGTGGCTCTCTGGCCCTTCTTGGTTGAGGATTACTTTGTGCTCTAACCAAGTGTCCTTCACCTCTCTTGAGTTTAAGCCTAGTAAGCATAAAAACTTGCAGACAGTTAACTATATCTTTGCACAAGAACAAATGCAGAGTAAAACTCTGGCTCGTAAGGCTCAAATCCTGAGCTCTAATACCATCTGATCTGAAAATGGAACTATTTGTAATGTTATGCAAAGTATCCATTTCCATATAATTTAATGTGCAAAGTGTTCTCCATGACTTGCAGGTTAAACAAATAATTTTTGGTAATGTTTCTGAGTTTTATGTGTGAGTATTTATTATTTAAATTTACTGTTAAATATATCACAGTAGAAATACACATCAAGAAAAATTCACCATAACATAACACAACAAACTGATGAAGCAGTTCACCCCTCCTGGGCTACATCTGTTGGTCCAAGGCTCCCCAATGGTGTGTCCTTGCTCTATTAATTTGCTCAAAATGGTTACACAGTGAAAAATATGCCTAAACAGACAAAAAAAACTGTGAATTTGACTTCAAAAGACAGAAATAAGCTAAAAATGGCTTTTGTTTCACCTTAAACAGTGAAGTACAACCCAATACAGCTCCATCTTCCTGATGGCCCTGGTGGCTCTTTCCTCTTCCCTGAAGAAAAAATGGATAAATGACACCTCTTTTCACTCTGCAACCTATCCCAAACACTCCAGAATGCTCAAGAAACCCAAAATTGACTAAAATTTCATCCAATTTGGTCGAAAATTGTGAAAGTTATGACCCAAACAAGTTTCTGCCCAGTGGCACTAGAAAACCTCCTCCAAAACTGGAGGAACTCTAGTTAACTCCACCAGAATAGGCAGACAACTCAAATTAGGCGAAGCCGCGCTATTTTTGGGGGCAACAATAAATTAACTGTCAATTCCAAGCGCGTTCACATGCCGGATTTTCGGAGACGATTTATGCTGGCGGTTAGTGTCAAATCTGCACCTATCGTCATGGCCTGCAGGTCATATGGTTATGGAGCTAGCACCTAAGTGCTTAAACCAAAACTTTCCGCCGTTTGAAATGGGGCTTAGCCCTTGGTCACTGTTCGTGGTCGTGGGGCCTGTAGCCCTTAGCCCTGGGGGCTTAACCACATTTTCTGCTCATTGAACAGGGCTTAGCCCATGGTCTTGGACCCGGGGCTTATCACCAAGGCGCTGGCCCTTGAGGGCTATACCCATTGTTCCGCCTAACCCGAATTCTTAATCTGCTGACCTAACTCACCCATTGCTCGTTCAATTGCCACCTATGGTGTAGTGTTCGGGTTGACCCTGCCCGAGGAGTTGGGACGAGGGTTCAACCCCCTTGCCCACCAAAATTTTACATGACCTTTAATCCAATGGCCTAGGGCCACGTGGAAGCCTCTGGGCAGGCCACGTGCCACCCTGCAACAGGCCTATAAAAACTTAATAAAAAAAGAAATTTGCCATTTAATTTTTTTTTGAAAAATTAACAAAATCATAGGCAAAAAAATTCTTGTTTTGGAGGTCACTAGGCAATTTCAAACTTCAGTAACTTTCACATACGACATCGGATTTGAGTCATGTTCACGGTGCCATAATCACAACGACGAGGCCTTTCTGGTCATTCAAATTGCAACCAATTCTGAGCAGTTCCATTTTTGAGCATTTTTTCAACTTGGACATGATCTCCTGATCACATGCAGAATTAAATATATGTGGACATTTGTTAAATGCATGTGAAGTTGTTGAAATGTAAACTCCATTACTCTTTAACTTCCATCTTCGTATCAATTCTGATGGCAAATGAATGGGTTAAATTTATGAGGATTATAAAGGCATCAACTCCTAAAGCATGGGATACTTTTGAGGCACTGGTTGCATTCATGAAGGATGACCTCACGCTTGTGTCTATGAAATCAATTAGAAGGGCTACATATCGGTGCCTTTGTGGTATTCACTATGTCTAGAGTTTCCCTCTGTTCTACATTTCTTGTTCCATAACTCTCATGCTAGAGAGTTGGAAACTCACCCAACCCTCTCAGCTTTAAAAGAACACGTATGTAATTTATGGGTTATTTGTTAGCTTTAGTTTCTTTCCCCTTCTTGAAATCCACTAGTATAATTCGCAATTGAATAGTGCAGAAGTCCCGAGAATTCTCCGGAAGATCAATTGGGAAGTTTTAATTTCATCGAAAGTGATTTCCTATTATGCCAAAAAGGGTTCTTAGTTGTCTTGTGCGGTTTCAGTCACAGCTCAAGTTGGCAGTGTTGAATTTGTAACTAGTGTCGATCTTCATAATGTAAAGTAATCTCATCATCAAAATATTTATAATATTCATTATTATTATTATTTTATTTTTTGTCAAAGCATGTTCTTCAAGCTTATAGTGTCAAAAGAGTCAAAAAGAATTTATTATGAGTAAAAAAGAAATGTATTTGAGTCAAGTCCCATTTGAACTTTTGTAAGAAAAGTAAAAGAATTCTTATTTTGAGTAAAATAGCAACAAAAGACCAAGTCGACCCTCCTTGTGCGAGTCGCCCTATGTGGCAGCCATTCGACCCTCCTCGATAGCTATAAATACAATTCAACTCGACATCTTGGAAGACCATTTGTTCACTCATCGCATGACATCGATTTATGTGCAAACCAAGAAGACAAGACAATCAAAGTCAAAGGAGAGGGAAAACAAGTTTTCTGCCCTAATTCTGCTCACACATGAGAATTTTTCTATGGTTTTCTGAGCCTGTTATAGGGCCAAAATTTGGCCTATATTGCAAGACTGTAATTTTCTGTGGTTTGACTAGAAATTAGAGAGTTCGACCAGCATTGACTTTGACTTGAATGGAGGAGACTTGGAGGAGGGTTTACTTGGATTTTTGTGGCAATGTTTTGATCTTGGTCTTGGGTCTTGGATATCTCATTTTGATCTGATTCTATAAGAGAATAATTTTTGGGTTTTCGTCCTTATGGGGTATTGCTCTGACTTGCAGCCTAATTTATGGTATTCTTTGTCTCTTTCTGATCTTTATGGTTTGAATTTTTGTATAATTTCTTGATGAATAAAACATAAAATTGATAAGAAGATAGCTAACATTCACAAGTTATTATCAAGAAAGAGGAATCAAGCATTAAACTATCTAGCACTTGGTTTCTCAGCAGACAGAGTGGGTCAATTTCTTGGTCTCTTGGATTTATTCACAAAAGCGTTACCTTGGATTCTCTCACAAAGGTATCTCTCTATTCAGTATGTGGACATTCTTGATTATTGTAGTCTTCCTGGTGTGGCGTGTTCTTTCTGCAACTTTGACTACAAAAGCTTGATGGACAATTTTGGCCCCTGCAATCATTCCCCACATCCTCTTGTCGACAACCATGAAGAGATCAATTCCCTTTGCCAATAACTCAGTCAAAATTCAACCAACATTCTATTTTTGACCGAGGAAATCTAGCAACACCAATCCAGGATCACTCAATTGGAAAATGAATTGAACTGGATTCGGCGTCAAATTATAGAACTGCAGTATCAACGTCCTCCAGATGAAAATCAAAACACGGCCAACAATGCCATTGGAAACTCTTTGTACAAAATGTTAATTGATCTCCTCCGTAAGCCATGTATGATCTATATAAGTGAATTTTTTTAGGTGGTCAATTATCTTGAGCATACAATAGTAATAGTTTTTGCATCTGGCATGATTATAGTAGTAGGATTGATGTAAATTTTGAATTTCTTCTCATACTATTCTTAAAATATCTTGTCTATTGGAACATAATGTAAATTTTCTTGGGTTTTTGTTGCGAAAGGGCGCAAATTTAATAGAAATTTTTCTCATTTCTAAAAAAAAATAAAAAAATATGTGTTTTATCCTCAAACGTTATAGGTTCAAATCCAAAGCAGGGTAGGATACATACACCCTCGTAGAATTTATTATAAGATTTGGGTGTAGCTAGTACCAACAAATCACAAGGTACTACACCTTCATAGACTTTAATAGACAAATCATTACAAAGAGGGGGTCCCTTATCCCACAAACAAAGGGGGCTCATATACCAATTTGGTGGTTAGATCCACTGTGACCTTAAAAATTAGATGAATATTATTACTAGTAATAGTATAATATTTAAAAGAATTTACAACCAAAGGCATGGGAAAAGGGAAGAGATGGAATGTACTTCAAGGGCCTTGATGGCATACATGTTATCACATTGACAACACATGAAGGGAATGATCTAAACAACCTCATACAAACCTTCTCCATTCTTGATAGTGATGGATCCATTAAGATCATAGTATGGCAGAGAGAGGGTATTTATCGCACTACAAACATACTTTGGGGATATCAAATTTCATATCTACAACTTTTTGGGACTTTCTATCAAACAAAAGGAGACAAGTTTATTGGATAACCACTTAGACTTTAACCTAATGCACAACTCATCTAGGGTGAAAGCCACGAGCCATGGGTAACCCTCGCTAAAAGGAGAGCTAAAATCTAAAAAGAAGGAAATACATCAAAAAACCTTCAAAGGTGGTAAGTCTAAAATTGGATTAAAAAATAAGGTTAAATAATATTTTTGAACTAAAATATAAGGCAATTGTAAGAAGCTTTCCTAGTAAAATATGTCTTATGGATGTTTAAAAGATTAGATAAGATTGAACTTCGAACCTCTAGTACAATATGCACCTTTCATAATGACCCTAAATAAGGGGTAGTTGGCATGGGTTTTGATGGCAACAAAAGAGGTAAACAAGGTTTTATAAAGCGTATGGAAGTGGAGCTCCTAAGACCTTTTCCTAAAGATGTGGCATGTCAACTTTGATGCCATAATAGCCTAAGTGGACATTTTACTAGTATGGGTACAAGTACCAAGGTTTCCATTGATATCATGGTAGAAGCATGTTTTTGAAGAAACAGGGAACTCCCTTGGGGGATTTTTTATGAAGTTGATTATCTTTCTCGGACACTAAGTACTTAAAGATGGAAAGCATACTAATGGGTCTTGAACATACTAAATGACTGGCAAAGGGATTTGTTAAAAAAAAATATGAAGACTATTTTATGCTCACTCTTGATTACAAGGCATACCCTTCACATATAGGTGATGCCATAGTGATTCCATAGCTATTATAACTTTGTAATGCACTACAATTACCTTAATAAAGGGAAGGTGTGAGCTCAACAAAATCAACCACAATTTATGGGAGAGAAATTGATATAAATATCTAGAACAATTAGAATGATTGAAGTTAGTAATGGAAAGAGGTAAACAAAGGTACTCCAGACATTGTAGTGGCACAAGATAAGTAACCCTCGCCTTCTAAATATTTGGAAAGTCCTCTCAGTGGCATTCCTCTTATAGAAGGACATTCAAAAAATGTAGTTTTTTGCACTTGATGCTTGGAGGTAGATGTAAAGGGTTTGGAGTCCAATAGCATATTTATGCCCATCTTTTCAAGCATAAAAATTCACGTGTCCCCACCCCTTATCCCTTTGTTAGTGATAGATATGGTTCAAGTAGAAGAATAAGCTTAGATGGGGACTAGTAAAAACCCTAACTTGTATTTTGAGGAAGGGAAGGCCTACCAAGATTATTGCCATCCAAAATCTTCCAAAATATCATCTTCGTCCTAGAGTAAAGGAGACCTTGATTTATTAGGGAAGGTGGCAAGGAGATTAGGGTTTCTTACTGAGAAAAAACAAACAAAAAACCAAAGAGGAAGAAAGTATTATATGTCCATGGAAGAAAAACAAACATCTTCAAAGGTTATCTCTAATCAGGGCTTTTAAAACATCTACCCCTAGTGAGTAGCTTGAATGGACTTCATAACCCTCAATTGTATATGAATTGGCTAAGAAGACCTATAAAAACATGTAAACCTTCAATGATCCTCCTCCAAAAATAATGATAGACAAGGAAAATTTATTCAGGAACTCTTAAAATTCATGATTGGGAGGGAGTTCAGTTTCATTGATGCAATTAGGAGAACTAGTGGGAATGTTGTGGGTGGTAACGATGCTCTTTTACTCTATCTAACTATTGAGCATTTTCAACAATGCTATATTTAGAATTGTTTTCGTTGGATATGGGAGACAAAATCTTTGTCCTAAGAATTTATGGCCCTTACTCATATAGAGTGGAATACTAGACAATTTTTTTGAATGAAGCATATCCAAAGCAGCCTTATGGTGTTGGGGGAGACCCAAAATTTACATTGAGAGCTTCATAAATGTGGGGACCTTCTTCCCACATGGATTATCTCTAAGGTTATTTTATAAACACAAGTTAGAAATTGTGGGCCTATTACACAGCCAACCAAGAAAACCAGATCCAACCTAAAGAAACAATAGAACATGGGTAGACAAAATATCCAAGGCCACTTTCTAATATCTAAAAGATTCCTAAAGGGAATTAGACAGCGGGTAGCCTTAAGAGACGACTCTGTAACACCCCCTTCCTGTATCTACCCAAGCAACTGCCCTATCGGGGTAAAGATGTGACGAGAGGCTACTATAATGAGATTCAACCTCCTATGTGACCTTAAGTAAGTGGAATTGATGGAAAACACAACACATAAACCTTGTACAACAATTACAACATCCTCAGGAGGTAACCCAACCCTACAGGCCTCTTACCCTTGGGGCACACTGAAATTTTGATCCCCTTTGAGCCATAGCCACATGAATAACACTACATTTCAAGGGGTATGAGGCTATAGTCGTAGGCATAACACTGCATTCCAGCGGCTAGGGCCCCAAATGCTCAGTTATATGCCTGCGACTCTGGGATTTGAGCCACCTTTTGAGGCCCAGAGATCAGGTCACTGCCCAAAACTTCATGAAAACTTAAGGGATGATAAATAACAATAGGACAATGATATGGAGGCAATTGGATCAACAAGAACTCACCTCAACCCCTCCTAGCCATGACAGGGATTTTTTCAAACATGTCACAAACATTGAATCTACAAGTGTAAACAACATATTTAAGCATAGGGGTCTCATACTTATCTGAGAATCGCTAAGAAGTGTTTATCCCTTACATAATTAGCTGCAATACAATATATTTGACCATAGATACATTATGCATTCATTTACAAGTAAAAACATGATAGAGCCATACGTCATCACTGATAAAATACATGTTTATAACCAACGTAATAACAACATAAATACAATGGATAAAACAACAATGGAATCCACATAATAACCAATACATTTACATACCAAATACAAAAGGAATGAGCTCTTCATTATTGAATGTAAAAACCAACCGAAGATGGGACTTCCACGTTCCACCCGACCATAGATTGGATGAGTCAAATCTCTCTTCATCCAATAACCTCCGTGCCATATTCCAAGCATGAATGTGGGACTCATAACCAACCAAAAATAACCAAACAAACATGAATTCTTCCAGGGTTCTCCTCCTACACATTGAGGCATTTGAGTGCCTCCTAGTCTCCCAGGATTTACCGTAATCCACTGTTTGAATCAGGGATCACTAGGCCCTAAACCGATACATACTTTCTTGGCTTTACCGTACATCCCATCATGGGAATACTATACCCAATAGGGAGCAATCCACCTCTTGGATTTACCGTGTATCTCACCATTCACCGACAAGGATTCCTAGGCCCACTAAGGCACACAATTTGGCTTTACCGCAACCCACAGTATGGCTCAGGGTTTACTATTCTAGTGGCTTTACCATGATCCATAGTCCGGTTGAAGGAACACTAGGTCACATGTTTCTCATTTCGGAGATCCACCCCACTCATCTTCGAATCCATTCGACAATCCAACTCAAGCGAAGTATGAGAAACCCACCTCATCAAGGTTATACGAAAATGGAAAGGCTAGGCTGAAAACACTGTCACACCTGAAAAAACCCATGCCAAGATAGAAAATAACCACATGCAATACCATGCATGCCAGATCTAGAAAGGAAATCACACATGCAAATCAATACCTGCAAAGAATCATGTTGTAGTTGCTTGATTCCTACTCCTCCTTGCTTGCTTTCTCCTTCTACTTGATTTCTTGCCTTTCTTGCTCCAATACCAAAGTGGTCCAAGAAACTCTAAGTGTCCAAGAGTGAAAGAGAGAGAGAGATAACAATGAGAGAGCTCCAAAAATTCACTAACATAATGTACCAATTGATCCTTAGAGGCCTTTTTATAGAAGAGGCCTCTATTTTCTTCATTTTCCATTATTTTCCTTCATTTTCCTCCTCACATGCAACCTGTTACCTTTCATCTCCCTTTTCTCCTAATTTCCATTGTTTTCATAAATAATTTCCAATATATGCCACTTTGCCTTTCCAAATCCTTTTCCCTTGCCTTTTCCAATTTCCTTTAGCCATAATAACCGAAATGAACACCCACTAGGATGTTTTTCCCAACATTCAGCTTGGAATAAGTGTCCCATTAACTGTGGTTATTATTTTTAACTTTATTACATGGAATTTTCACCAGGGTTGTTACAGAACCTTCCCCCTTGGGGGACACCATCCTTGGTGTCCACCCACACATATACCTCAGCAAAACCACTAAAAATAAAATATACTGCCTATGGAGCTTTATAACTTAGCTCATTGTAGCATTTACAATGAATAACCTGCTCAAAAGAAAAAACCATTATGACAATAATTTCATGTATTGGAACCTTATAACATAGCTCATTACGGTATTTACAATAATATACATATATGCACATTTGCTCAACAAGCAAATAAAAGGATATGATTCATGTGTCTACAACAAGGGAATCCAGAGGCTCACACCTCCACCCTCAAAATAATACTAAGATTCACTTCCTTCCCTGGAAGTCCAGAATCCACTGCCAAAGTCAAAGCCTGCATCTAATGTCTAGCGCTACAATCTTGCGCTATTGTACCCTTAGTGAACAATTATCGGCTCATTGTTCTAGGGAACACTCCCAATGTGCATCTAATTCCATATGGCAATGCTAATGACCAAAACAATTCCATCCCCTAACTTCCCTTCTCTGGTACACAATCCCTCGGGCAATCCAGTAATCCCCTTCCGTGCATTCACTCACCTTCCAAGTGCTGCTGGACCCCGCATCCCAGGAAATCCATCCCTTGGCAAGGCTTCCTCGAATCTAAAGGTTAAAAAACCAAGGCATATACCTGCCTCAAAACCATCATACCGGTCATAACATGCTCATGGAAATTAATGGACATTATTTGGGTACCAGTGTTCCCATAATGGCCCTACTCCTGAAGTTGTTTACCAACATATTGCTGCTTGTTTCAATTCCTTTTGTTGTTCCTGCTAATTCTTGCAATCAGTTTCAACCATCCAACCGAGCATTTTTGTGTTTCCTGTATCAAGCACATAAATGCTATTAGATTCAAAATAAATTGAAATAAATTCACATCGTACCTCATTGGTAGCTCGTCAATAAGTTACATTTGCAATTCTGTTCACTTCCTGTCACAACAAGTCAAACCGGATGTTTGATCAAATCATCATGTATATAAACATCTCACATCTAATTAGCTCAAAACACAACCATCATAAATCAAAATCACGAATCACATGAATTCACCATAAACCATAATCATAAATCACATGTAACCATCATAAGTTAGAATCATATATCACATGCATAATAAAACTGAAATAAAATATTGATACTTAACCTTCATCGGTCCTTACTTCTGCCTTTGTTCTTCCTATACACACACCGTATCGATTTCCACATTCAAAAAACACATAGTGCCCTTGCTTCTCTTCACTCACGTACACATACACATAGTGTACAACACGTACATCCACACAAGGCATACAACACCACACAATACTTACACCCACACCCGGTGTACAACACATCACAATACATACACATACATCTGATGTACAACACAACACATACGTGTACACCTATTGTACAAAAAATCACAATACATACACCTACATTGGCATACGACACATACACCTAAACCTAGTGTACAATACAACACAATACATACACCTACATCTGATGTACGACCCAACACAATACATATACATATATAGTGTACAACACAACGAATATGCTTGTCACGATACCACGAATACACCATGCACATACATAGTACCGGATGCCCGCAACACATCATGTATGACATGCACACAATACTGCATATATACCAACACCATATGCACAACATGTACACAATACCACCTATACACAACGCTACCTGCATAACGTGTGCACAACATCACATGTACACGAAACCACCTGCACATTGTGTACACAATGCCAAATGTACAAAGAAAGACCTATACAATGTGTACACAATACCATGTACACAACGCCACATGCACGACATATACATGACACCACATGTACACATTGCCACATGCACGACATGTACATGACACCACTTGCACACAACACCACATGTACAATCATGCACGCAACACCAAATGTACATAGCACCATATGTACAACACACACACACAACATCATATGTACATAACATTCCATATATGCCATGTACATAACACCATATGTACATAACACCGAATATACAACATGCGTGCAACACCATATGCATACAACACTGCATATCCAACATGCGCACAGTACGTTAGGTACACAACACCGCATATCCAACATGTACGTAGCAACCTCTATACCTAGCATTGTATATGCAATATACACACAACACCATATATACAACCGACATACAACGTCATATGTACACAATACTACATATGTTACATGTACACATCACCATAGGTATAATCACTAAATATACAACATGTGAAACATATACACAATAGCAGTACTGCACATCCATAGACCACGCACTGACTCCACAAGAAACCTTGCTTCTAGTATCTTTTCACTATCCATACTTATCCTAGCATGCCGCAAATCACACTACCTTTTCTTCGCTGATGTACCCCTCAACATTACCTGTCCATAACATAAACATAGGCATAGTACAAGAATATAATATATATTCATGTCCACATGATACTTACCTCATAGATGTGTCAGAGTTACTCTTTTCACTTGATTCCTCATAAGACCAAGAACTTATTCATGTCATTCACCCGCATAAGAAATCACTCCTCCACAAGAATGATACTTGAAAACCTTGTCATACAATGACATAGATACATACATGCATACATATATAATCTTTAACATAAAACCATCATGATCCTGACATACAATGACATACATACACACATATATTAACATTAGCATTAAATAATCATGATCCATGATGACCCTGTCAGACACGACATATCTACATGCATACATGTATACATATATAACCATCAACACAATCATGATTGCAATATAATTACCAGATATCATAGGGTCAAGGTTAAGAGAACTTCCTTTCTTTGTGCACATCATGTACAACATTGAGAACAAATGTTCCCAACATAGCCAAGGCATTTGACGCCACAAATCCATTTACTTCACCTTTATGGTTACCTTTCTCTTGTATGTACTGCCACCGTCAATTTACCACAATGGACCCAACTAGACCAACCGAATGTCATAGTGTTACCTTCCGCTACGCTTATACATGCACCATGGCTTCATGTAAGTCTTTCATTACCTATTGGGTACCACAAAGTGCTCTGTGAACTCCATCAACTTTCCTCTTTCCCCAACTAATCCCCAAGACTCTCAAAATATAAAAGGAAAGAACAATATCAAACAAGAAAATATCCATGAAAACCAATAACAATACGACATCGCAACAAAGTGGTAAGGCCCTACACCGAACATAAACAAAACTGCAAATCAAGTGCAAACAAATCATAAAAGACCGAAAGTACAAGACTGGAAACAAACACCATGACTCAATCCCCATGGTTCCCAATACTTCCAAACGAAAGCTCAACCCGAGCCTTCTTCAATATTTCATGGTAGTCTCTTGCCATGCAATCCCATCCATCATACTACCATAACCACATAACTGTCAGTGCATAAATAAATATAACAATATACCTGTTACCTTACCTTGTTGTGCAAAACACGATGCCTTGTAACTGAACACACATGTTATCCACATGTTCCAAATATCAAGACAACATATCTATCAATTTGAAACCAACCTTTACCAAGTCTAACAACCATGTCATAATCAATCATTAACTCACATTCTTTAGTCATAATACCTAATGCGACAACTATCACCTACTTACACTTAAGTACACATCAACTATCTCAACACATATTGCATTAGTACAACCATCTTAAGACCAAATCATATGCAATCTTATAGACACATACTCATATCAGGCATTTAATCAAGCATTCGACAATAAGTAGATGACATAATAGACACCAACACTCAATCACCAAATAGATGACGCAATCAAACATTCAAGTACAAAGTAGACAACATAAGGAAGCTCATACCTTAATGTGTCTCAGGAGAGGATATCTTGTCTGCACGATCAATCTAGTTATCACGATATAACTTCACAACACATCGGCTCAAACACAAATAATATCACGATATCCATAACAATAACTAACTAACATGTTCGCATCATAAACTCATAATTGTCATTCGTGCATAACAATCACATCTGCATAGTCAGTCTAGATTAATACAACACAAAAGCACAAATATGCCGACTCATACTTGTATGTCATAACCCTAGCCATCTGCATAGGCCAATCCAAATTAGCATGATACATATAACATCAAGATATTAATGCTATAACCACAATCATCAAGTTAACTAACATATAACAACAATAAGTTAACCTATAACATGCTCATCAACAACATATAACATAATCATTGAGCTTGCTACAAGTTAACATATAACATAGTCATCAAGTTAATACCATGCTTGACTAACCAACGCATGTACATATGATCACACTAATTAACTAACATCTATCATGTATGTAACCATAAAATCAATAGAATGAAAATCATACACATAATCATAATGCATATGACTACACTATTCAACTAGCATTTGTCACATATGTAACCATAATAATAATAGAATGACAAACAAATAAGTGACCCTAATGCTTACAACAACCATGAATCACATACCTGCATGCCAAACATGCACACTTGTATGACGATTTTCTCTTGCCTCGAGGTCCAATGCTGCAACTTCACTTTGATGATCTGCATATCCTACTCTATCTCAGCCAACACATTAGCATCGTAACATACCAATAACATAATGATGACCACAATGACCTTATGTACAACAAAATCAATCAAACAAATGCAAACTTGACCATATGCATCCACTTAACATGTATAACTAATCATGAACGACCAATGCATGTTCAACATATAACATCACACAAGCAAGCATACATGGATAACACTGAAGCATGACCAATATGTAACCCTAGCATAACCAAGAAATGCATTTACAATATGTAACAATATGTAAAAAAGTGTGCATGAACAATACACATGCATGACCAACAACTAACGAGTCATACACTCATGACAACATGTTGACAACAACCCCATCAACACTTCCATGGCGACACCACTATGACCATGGTCAACACAACACAGATGCAACAAGCACATACACAATAAGTATGAGAAACACATATGCAACCAACATAAATTCATGATCAACACACCGCCCATCCAGTCCAAGGGTTGAACCATGCTCTGATACCACTTTGTAACACCCCCTTCTCACATCTACCCAAGTAACTGACCAACATGGGTAAACATGTGACGAGAGGCTACTATAATGAGATTCAACCTCCTATGTGACCTTAAGGAAGTGGAAATTATGAAAAAGACAATATACAGACCTTATACAACAACCACAACACCCCCAGGGGGTAACCCAACCATTTAGGCCTCTTACCCATGGGTCACACTGACATTTTGACCCCCTTTGAGCCATAGCCATAGGCATAACACTAGATTTCGGGGGCTAGGAGGCTATATCCGTAGGCATAACACTGCATGTCAGTGGCTAGGGCTCCAAATTCTTAGTTATGTGCCTGCGGCTCTAGGATTTGAGCCACCTTTTCAAGCCCAGAGCCCAGGTCACTGCCCAGAACTTCATGAAAACTTAAGGGATGATAAATAACAATAGGACAATGATACGAAAGAAATCACATCAACAAGAACTCATCTGGACCCCTCCTATCCATGCCAAGAATTTTGTCAAACATGTCACAAACATTGAATCTACAGGTGTAAACAACAAATTTAAGCGTAGGGGTCTCATACTTATCCGAGAATCGCAAAGAAGCATTTATCCCATGCATCATTAGCTACAATACAATCTATTTGACCATAGATACAATGTGCAATCATTTACAAGTAAAAACATGGATAGATCCATACGTCATCACTGATAAAATACATGTTTATAACCAACATAATAACAACAAAAATACAATGGATACAACATCAATAGAATCCACATAATAACTAGTACAATTGGATACCAAATACCAAAGGAATTAGATCTTTATTATTGAATGTAAAAACCAACTGAAGTTGGAACTTCCACATTCCACCTGGCCATAGATTGGCTGAGCCAAATCTCTCTTCAGCCAATCACCCCCGTGCCATATTCCAAGAATGAATGTGGGACTCATAACCAACCAAAAAGAACCAAACAAGCATGAATGCTACCGGGTTTCTCCGCCTACACCATGAGGAATTTGAGTGTCTCGTAGTCTCTCAGGCTTTACCGTAATCCACATTTCGAATCGAGGATCATTAGGCCCTAATATGAGACATACTCTCCAGGCTTTACCGTACATCCCATCTCGAGACTACTAGGCCCAACGAAGAGAAATCCACCTCTTGGATTTACCATGTATCCCGCCATTCACCGACAAGGATTCCTAGGCCCACCTAGGCACACAATCTGGCTTTACCACAACCCACAGTTTGTCTTAGGGGTTACTAGTCCAGTGGATTTTCCATGATCTACAATCCAACTCAGGGACCACTAGGACATGTTCTTGTCATTTTGGAGATCCACCCCACTTAGCTTCGAATCCATCCGGAAATCCAGCTCAACCTAAGTATGAGAAACCCATCTCATAAAGGCTATATGGAAATGGCAAGGTTAGGCTGAAAACACTGTCACACCTGGAAAAATCCATGCCAAGACAGAAAAGAACCACATGCAATTCAATGCATGCCACATCTAGCAAGAAAATCACACATGCAAATCGTTGTCTGCAAATATTCTTGTTGTAGTTGCTTGATTCCTCCTCCTCCTTGCTTGCTTCCTCCTTCTTATTACTTTCTTGCCTTTCTTGCTCCAATACCAAAGTGCTCCAAGAAACTCTAAGTGTCCAAGAGTGAGTGAGAGAGAGAGAGAGAATAATGAGAGAGCTCCAAAAATGTGCTGACAAAAGGTATCGACTGATCCTCGGAAGATTTTTTATAGAACATACGTCTATTTTCTTCATTTTCCTCCTCACATGCAACCTGTGACCTTTCATACCCCTTTTCTCCTAATTTCCATTATTTTCATAAAGAAATGCCAATAAATGTTACTTTGCCTTTCCAAAGCCTTTTCCATTGCCTTTGCAAATTTCCTTTAGCCATAATAACATAAATGAACACCCACTACGATGTTTGCCCAACATTCATCTTGGAATAAATGTCCCATCAACGGTGGTTATTATTTTTAACTTTATTACTTGTAATTTTCACCAGGGTTATTGAAATTCGAACCATTATTCTATTGCACTATAGGTGGCTTTAGTCCGAGAAAAAAATTATTGTCCAATCAAGTCGAATCCATATTTGTTAAAGGAGGAAGTTTTAAAAAAGAGGTTAAGGAGGTTTCGAAGCCTTGTGATGCTCAACTAAGAGAATTTTCCTCTCTTCAATTTTAATAAAGTAAAAAAGAAGTGAAAAAGGTAGCAATCCAATGAGCGAAGGACCAAAAAGAAAAATAAAAAAGGCTTCCCAAAGAAGTGGAAGTAGTTATGGAGACACTTTATAACATGGAAAGATTTGAATTTTTGGCTAAGGCTTAAAAGTTGAAAGCATTTAGAGGAAGAAATAAAAATATCTTAATGGATAAAGAGCAAAATTCATTGTCATCTATGGGAAAGTCTCTTAAATTGTTTTCTTTAGTGAGAAACTTTAATATTTATTGGTATCCCTCAAAGATTCTAAGGTTAGTGATAGTGTTAGGGCTAGATGGTCTATATAATAGATTTATGATAAATCTAGAGGCTCTATAATCTTCCATGGGTAGTAAAATATAAGTTGTCATGGCTAAAGATTTTGCTAACAAATTTTAGATTGGGAAAAAACGATAATGCTAAAAGTTAGAAAATTTTATATGAGTAGTTGGACTTCTAGTTGGTAGTTTCGAAGGTGATGGTGTATGGGGGGGGGGGATTACAATGAATGTAATTTCTGATCTGCCTGACTATTATCTCAAAATTGTGGATGACCCTAAGGATTTTTATATCCATGTCATTAACTTTCTCAAGGCCTTGAATAAGGGCATAATATTCCATTTTTTTATTCATGCATTCAAATTCCAACCTTTAGGAAAGGAATTCACACTTACCATTTAGGTCTATGAACACAATCATGGCTCTTGCACCCCTTTGAGATTTAGATGCATCAAAGTATAGGGCCCAAAGATTAGGGGCGTTAACTGGATTAATTATCTTTTTCTTATTTTCCACCTTTATTTTAGTCTTGAATTGATATCTTATTACATTTGGGACTAAATAGGTTACACATATTGCTAAGGGGATTACGTATCCTTGAAGAGACAACCTTGACCTCTAAGTTAGAGGCACTTCAGATGCTATGAGTATGTAATTATCGAAATTAGTGTCGAGTGAGTAATTTCTCAAAATGGGATAGCTAAAAGATGAAGTCTCATTCATTGCTTCTCGGTTTGTCACACATTTTTCATGTAATTCTTGTGATTGATTCTTATT